>JAQQTP010000081.1:59337500-61737500 GCA_029884605.1 Ormosia emarginata
TTCTTTTTCACAATTAGTTTCCTTTTAATAGTGCATAAGTCCTTCAAATATTTGACATAAGTAACAATTTGTTTTATAGCATCTAATAGAGGAATATTGACCTTCACTTGTTTCAAAATTTCAAAAATTTCAGTGTTATGGTTCAATTTCCTTGAATTGTTTAATGCTTGAGGAAATGGGGGTGCAAGCGAGAGTTTGGTCTCTTTTTGGTCAACTTCTTCATTTTCTTGGGGGATTGGTTCATCATCTCTCTCACAAGGTTCGGGAATTTGTTTTTCAACAATATTTCCACTCCTAAGAGTTATCACTGACTTGACTTGATCTATTTGTTAATTTTCTGAACTACCCTCATTTAGACTGTACTGACCCTCGGGATTTAGTTTAGATTGAGAAGGAAATTTTTCTTTATTGTGAATGGTGAGTACAGAAGAAAGTTTAGCAAGAGTTTCTTTTATGTCAATCATGGTTTGATTGTTTTGTTTATTAATGGCCTTTTGTTTTTCTATAAATGCATGCAATGTTTCTTCAAAGTCTTTCTTTTATGGTGGGACATAAGGTGCAAATCCTTGAGAATTTTGAGAGTCTTGTTATGCCTGAGGAGGTGGTGGTTGCACGAATTGTGACTGATTATTATTCCTCCAGTTGAAGTTCGGGTGATTTCTCCATCCCAAATTATATGTATATGAAAAAGAAGAAGTAAATAACTTTTTAAAATTATTCATTGCATTTACTTACTCATGTATAATTTCTTTAAAAACAGGAATCTTAGGACATTCATGTGTTGAGTGTCCTAAGTCATCACAAATGCCACAAATTTCTTCATTTTGCACTGATTTGATTTCTTTTACTTTTCCTAATTCCATGGCTTCAACCTTTCTAGCCAAACTGGTAAACCTAGCATTTAGATCTTCCTTTTGACTAAGGTGATATTTTTCTTTATTAGCACTTGCAAGGTTAGATTTAATTGAATTTTTAGAAATATTAGTATCATGCCAAGATTGAGAATTTTCAGCTAACTAGTTTAAATAGTTTAAAGCTTCATCAGGTTCTTTATCAAGAAACTCACCATTGCACATTGTTTCCACAAATAGTTTGGTTTTAGGAGTTAAATCTTCTTAAAAGAAGCTTATAGTGCACCATTTTTCAAAACCATGGTGTGGGCAAGAATTTAACAAATCTTTAAACTGTTCCCAACAGTGAAAATATGCTTCATTTGAATTTTGGAAAAAAATTTGGATTTGTCTTTTCAAAGCATTGGTTTTATTTGTTGGAAAAAATTTCTTTAAGAACTCACCTTACATTTCTCGTCATGTGCTAATTGATCTTGATTTCAAAGCGTTAAGCCAAGTTTTTGCTTTATCTTTTAAAGAAAAAGGAAACAATTTAAGCTTAACAATCTCTTCAATGCAATTTTGATCATTGAAAGCAATACATACTTCCTCAAATTTTTTTGGATGTAAATATGGGCTTTCAGATTCTAAATCATGAAAATTAGGAAGTAAAAAAACCATGCATGACTTAAATCTAAAATTGTTGGCATTTAGTGAAAAGATAAAGCATGATGGACTAGAATTTTGAGGTAGTTGCAAATATTCATGCATGGTTCGCAATGGTTGATATTCATGTTCAACATGTACACTTTCAGTTTTAGTCATTGTGTCAATTGTGTGTGATTGTGATTCAAACAAATTAATATATAAAGTACCAGAATTAATTTTAACTAAACGACTAGAATTTAAATCATGATACCAACTAAGCATAAATAAATGACTTAAAATAGAAAAAATAATGTACAAGTCGGTGGTTTACACCAGCCATTAAATATTAAGCATAAATAAATGACTTAAAAAAATAAATAATGTACAAGTAAATAAGTCAGAAAACAAAAATAAATGACATAAGTTAAAAAGTTAGATTGTGTTAATAAATGACATAAATTAAAAAGTTAGATAACGTAAATAAATGACATAACTATAAAAGTTAGATAATAAGTTAGTAAGTTAGTAAGTAAGTTAGTTAGAAAGTTAGAGAGTTAGTAAAGAAACCGAAGGACTGACAAGCCGATCTTTTGCTCCAGTGAGGGAGAAGAGAGAAAATATTTTATTAAAGAAAAAGAACCTCAATAAATTAAAACTTCAAATCAAGTCCTTGGCAACGGCGCCAAAAACTTGATGCGGATTAAAAGATATAAACTCAAGTGTAGGTTGTCTCAAGTAATAAATTTCTCGGGAGTCTGAGGTCGATCCACAGGGAATTGATAAAGAAAAAGTTCTTTGATGTAAGGAAATGTTTTGTCACAAAAATAAAGATAATAAAACTCGTTCACAATTAAATTAAAGAACTTGTTTGGGCTAGGAGATCCACTTTTGGTAATAATTTAAGGACAAGATTAATTCTTTTTATAACTCAATTGAAATCCACGCACAACGGAGGTTTCAATCGAAAAATAAAACATTCAAAGTCCATTTAGAATTATATATGTAGTTATATTTTGGTTTCTTTAATTATTTACCAACACCAACACTTGTAAATGGGTTCAAGCATTCATTGTGCCAAACCACATGTCTATAATGAATCAAGAACTCCATTTTACAGGGAGGGTTTCTAAATTGATTGAAAACAAAATACAACACATGTAATGACCACTTGATAATATATCATTTAAGCACAAGAAAGAAATTAATTTAACCTTATTTTATTACCAAAAGCTTCACCCCTTTACCCAAGCAAGATAAAAATTCGTTACCCATGAGCAAGGAGAAAGAAAGAGAGAAGAAGAAGAAGAAAATCATAACTTCTATTTACAACAAAAGAAAATTACAACAAGTAAATAACATAACATGATCTTGATCTAAAACTAAGATTAATAATTCTAAACTAACATCTCTAAACTAATTCAACTAATGAGCAGGCAATGGTGCTATTTATAGAGTATGAAGGATACAAAGTGACAAGGGGGCTGATTAATGAGTGGTTGGATGAGTGGTTGAATTATTATCATGCTTGTCTCCCCATTCAACCAACCAGTTGTCTTCACATGACCATAAGTCTATCATAATGTCATAATATCAAAAAGTGGTCTTCATGATAGTTGAAGGGTTTTGTCTTAGCATTCTAATGCCATCGGTTTCAGCTCAAAAGACCACCTACAGCTCGAGTTATGCCCTGATTACTGCACATTATTCAGGTTCTAATCATAAAACTCGTGTTCTAACTTCCAAGCCCAATTAGCTCCACTATATGTTAGATTGAGACTTCGAACTCTTCATCAAAGTTATAGAGCTTTCTCCCAGCTTTTGGTACAAGATAAAATTCATAATTTTTAGACATCTAGGACTCAAGATATGATTGAAATATAGAAATAATGTAAAATCTCAACAATGCTGAAAAATATCAATTAAGCCTAATTTAAACCCAAACTTACAAATCATGGCCAAACTCAATCAATTAAGTATATGAAAAGTGTAAATGATTAAAAATGAGAGTTTATTAATGTATAAAATATGTGATTATCATTTAGCAGAGGGTTTTTGGCTATAATCACCGGAAGCTACTCATTATCTGTCAAGTATGCATACTTCATGTGCTTTGGTAACAGTTTCAGCTCCAATTTCAATGGCTGCACCACATAAGGTAATAATCTAATGAGTTGTTATTACTCTAGTTCTGCTACCTATACCTCTACATATATATCACATGTTGTACAATCTACTGACACAGGAACAAATTAATCATATCCCAAAAATATAGAAATTTCAAAACACAACTTATCACCATCATAACTAGCACACAAATCACCGCACATAGAGTCACCAAAATCGACAATCTTAGGAAACTCCTCACACAAGTTTGCATACAAATTTTTAACCAAATCATTAATTAAATCAGTACAAAATACATAATGTTCTTCCATGGAATGTTTCATAGCATCAAGAATATTAAACATCACAATGGAATCTCGAAACTCCGTGGATAAAACTCCTGCATGCACATCAATCTTTGTCTGTACTATTTTGAGGAAAGGTCTCCCTAGAATAAGGAGAGTTTTGTTAGATGATGACTCTCCCTCCATCTCTAAAATGTATAAGTCAGCTAGGAATATCAACTCGTTCACTTGGACCAGCACAACCTCCACCAAACCAGCTGGATAAACATTACTCCTATTAGCTAGTTGGATCACCACAACTGTAGCTTGCAAAGGATCAAGTTCAAGGGAATTAAAGACATACATAGGCATTACACTAATGGAAACACCTAAGTCTAGCATGACATTCTCAAATCTATAATTTTCTATTATGCAAGGATTTGTAAAAGTCCCTGGATCCTTGCATTTCTGTGGCAAAGGCTAGATGAGGGCTGAAACATTCTGCTCCATGTTAATTCTCTCATTGCCCTTTAGCTTCCTTTTGTGTGTACACAGTTCTTTCAAAAACTTGACATACATCGGTATCTACTTGATTGCATCTAGTAGTGAGATGTTTACTTCCACTTTCATAAAAGTCTTTAGCAGCTCTTTATCTTTCTCAGCCTCTTCTATTTTTCTAGACTATGTAGTTTTTCATGGAAAAGGAAGAGCTATGGCAAGTTGAGGCTTCTGTTTGGCTCTAGTGGCTACATTTTCATCATCATTACTAGATTTCTAGGCTGGTGCACTAGAATTGGGTGTGACTACTGCTGATGGCTTGTGCAGTTATTTGTTCACTGCTGGTTGAGACTCTACCTCCATTATTTTTGTAATTGGCTAGCTGACCTAGACAATAGTTTTGATGATAACAAACATGAAGATGATGAGAAGACCAAGTCAAAAGATCTTCAAAGATTAGCTTTAGGACTTAGGATCTTTGTAAGGAGACCTTTTTGGATATCTCATTGGCATTAGAAGAAAAGATTAAAATGTTTTTTAAAATAAGTTTCCAAAATCCAAAAATTCATTTTCTGTATATTTGAAAGTGTTAAAACTATTTTTGTCTCAGGGGTATTCGAATAGACCCCATGGTATTCGAATAAACGTGTTTTAATCTTCAAACATGTTCTGTTTTCAAAAGTGCTATTCGAATAACACATCAAGTATTTGAATATGAAGTTTTCCAAATTAGTCTTTTTAAATAAGGTATTCGAATAACTCAATAGTTATTCGAATAACATAAAAGTTATTCGAATAACCTCCTTCACAATTGCTTTTCACAAGCCTTTTAAATCAGTGGTATTCGAATAACTCTAATGGTGTTCGAATAAACCACGAGGCTCTGTTTTAGTTTTTGAAAATGACAGCCAACGTCTCTACATTTATTATGGCTTTAATGGCACCCAATGGTTCTTTTCTTCATTGCTCTATAAATAGAGACCTTGGGTCTCTTCTGAAGGTAGCCCAATCATCTAAATTATTTTTTGCTTGTGCTAAAACGTGATTTACTTATTTTTTCAAATTTTCTGTGCTTTTTTCGCTAAAACTTTGAGATATCCTAAAAGAGCTTCCTAGTACTTCAATTTGTAATATTTACTCTTTGTGAGAGTTTCTCTTCGTCTATATTCTGGTTATTTGTGAGGGTGAGGTATCCCTCAGTAAAAGGGTGAGGTATCCCTTGTTGTATAAAAGGTAAGGTATCCTTCAAAGGGGGTGAGGTATCCCTCTAGTGAATAGGGTGAGGTATCCTTGTTTTGAGGCTCAAGCACAAGGGTGAGGTATCCCAAGGTGTGAGGAGTGCTCAAGTTTGTAAAGGTTGTAAGCACCTGTTTTAAGCTTGTATTGTTAGTGAAAAAATCTTGAACTGTGTTTCGAGGACTGAGCGTAGGTCATAAGCAGTTGGTAGCTGAACCATGATAAATATTGTGCCTGCTCTTCTCTCATTTATCTCTTTATTTTTAACAATTTATTTAATATTGCTTACCTATTTATTTGTTATGTTTAAAGCTTTCTATTATCTTTCTTATTCTCGCATTTGTTTAATATTTAGCTTCGAAGAAATTTGTTTTTATAAGTGTTTGCAAAAAGTTTTAAATGCTCAATTCACCCCCCTCTTGAGTACTGAAGCCACTTGAGTAATAGTTTTTCTAGGCCTTAGCATAATGGAACTAACATTCCCGTTTTAGATTGTGAATTGTTTGGGAAGGGAGTTGGTCAGATCCTTGATTTTGCAATTAACTCAAAGTAGAAGCTAATTGTCCAATTTGGGTTTCCAAGTTTTGAATTGAAGCTTGTATCCGCTATTGAAATTGTATGTTGTTAGTGGCCACCTGCTTCATTAGATCCTCCAAAGTTAGCTCAACTTTTGTGGCTTCAGGACCTTGTGGTTGTTGCTAGAAGGGTGGTCTGCTTGGTCTAGCCTGTTGTTGAAATTGTTGTTGGAAGGGCTGCCGGAAGGGCTGGTTATACTGCTGTTGTGGTGCTACATTCCCATATCTTAGGTTAGGATGATCTTTTCATTTAGGATTGTATGTGTTGGAGAATGGATCATACTTTGTTGTTGCTACTAGATTTGTGGTTTACTAGGAAAGACACTTGCTGCAGTAACAAATTGGTCTTGGAATACAGAATTGTCATCCTAAAATATAAGACACGCATCTGTGGGGTGTGAAGGACAAGAGCAAATACTGTACACTCGAGCATGTCCTTACACAGATGGTTGGTGCCTTTCTACTACCAATCGTCTTATCAAAGAGGTCAGCTCATCAAGTCTATGTTATAGTCTTTGTTGATCAGCATTAGAAAATTAGACTTCATTGATTCCTTTGGTTGGAGTTATCATTATGGTACCAAATTGTTGTGAGTTGGCAGCCATGTTTACAATCAAGTCTCTGGCTGCAACTGGGGTTTTATCAACTAAGGCATCTCCACTTGCAACATGCACCATGCTTCTGTCCATTAGCAGCAAGCCTTCATAAAAGTACTACATTAATAATTGATCATTAATCTGGTGGTGTGGGAAGGTTACGCATAATTTCTCGAATCTCTCCCAGTATTCATACAAGGTCTCACCACTCATCTGTTTGATCCCACATATATCCTTTCTGGTTGTAGCAGCTCTTGAGGTAGGGAAAAACTTCTCCAGAAACAGTTTCTTCATGTCATTCAAGAAGTGATAGCTCTTGGTTGCAAGTAATATAACCAGTCCTTGGCTACACCATCCAATGAAAAGGGAAAGACTCTCAACTTGGTGTGTTCCTATACAATTCCTTATGGTTTCATGGTGGAACAGACTACATGAAACTCCTTTAAGTGTCCTCTGTTGCAAGGCCATGAAACTTAGCCAACAAGTGAATTAAACCAGATTTAAGTTTAAAATCAGCATCCAAATCAAGATATTGAATGCACAATGGTTGATAGTTCACATTAGGTGCAACTAGTTCCTTTAAAGTCTTATTTTGCATGTTATCAGCCATAGATGTTGTGTTATTTATATGCTCACCTTCAGTTTCAAATTCAATGTCAAATTTAACCTCAGATGTTACTCTTTCAATGTCAGTTTTAGTTTCAAATTCATTAATCCTACGAGTTCTTTTCAATACATGCAAGGTTCTTTCAATTTCAGGATCAATGTCAAGTATATAACTATTAGAAGACATAATCATGCATTAGATAGCACTATAGGGATTCAAAACCAACTCAAAACGCAAAAACACAAAGCAATGATAAAAATCACACAAAAACTCAACAGAAACTATATCTACATATTTTTAAAAATTATGAGACCACCACAAGGTGAAAACTAGTAAAAAATAGTACCAAACAGTAAAATAAAAAATCTTAAAAAGTTAAAAAAGTGGTCTAAACGTTGGAATTTGAGCAAACTAGGGGTGACCTCATAAAAAGCCTATGAGCCTTGTTTATTCATTTTCCTTCAACTGACCAAGTTTCAGCTTATTCTGAGCATGTTTATCCATACATTTTTCAGAAAAATCACCCAAATTCACTTGTTTTTGCCTGAAAACCACCAAAACTTGGAATAAAATGGGTTAGTGGATTAGTGAAAGTCTTGATATGATTAATTAGCACCTAATGATCCTTAGTAACAATGTCAAATTTGATTCGAGTGCCATGCTCAACCAAATAACAAAATTTCAGTTCTACTGATAACTTGTAGCACATGGCAGTGAATCGAGTCATCTCTTGAGGATCAAGGTACTAGTCAAACCAAATCAAGGTCAAACAGGGTGGAATTGTGAATGCAGAATGCAAACGTAAGAATTAAATATAATAAAAAATCAAATTACAAAGCAACCAATCCAAGAAACCGTTAGAATCCTAGTTGACTTGTCATCAATCACTAAACATGCATCTAGATTGAAATAATTGGTTAATCTATGATTGACCAAAATCTCTGCATCAAACATAGAATTCAACACTAAATAATCACCTAGAATTTAACTAACAAACGATTCATAAACATGTGATCGCTTAATTCATGCAACCTATGCTAGTTTAACAATTAGAAATTAATTAACCTAGATTAACAAATCTGCCAACCTAGTTGTCTTCAATTCATGTGACTAAATCATAATTAATTAATCACATTTTAATCACAAATCTCAATTAGGATTGAGGATCCAATCGGATCACATTACACAACAGAGATCTCTAATCATGCAATTCGAAATCCAAATCAAGAGAAAAAGAAGATAATTAATTCAAAATCAAACTAGAATTTCAAACCAGAATCTCAAAGCCAAACCAGATTTTCCTCAAGATCCTTGGATTAATCTCGAATGTTTAGCTCTCTATGGCTACAACATACAGTTTGCAAAAGAGAGGAGAAAACTCTAGGTAGAAGAATCAAGTAGTACGACATATGGCTACTATCTATCTTAAGTCCCCTATTTTTACAAAAATAACTGAGTTATAATTAAGAATACTAATTTGCCACTAAGTTAAAGTTAATCATCTGCCTCTTAGATTCTTTGGCCACTGAAATTACTTGAATTAGGCGTAAGATGAGAGAGTTATGCCAAAATCATTCTTAACAGGTCTCTAATTCCGTTAGCCGAGGTAAAATGATGAAAACACCATCAAAACATCACATTTTGGATAAGCAGTCTCATAAGAATTGAATATCTATGTCTTAGCTTTCAAATGACACTGGTTTCAAGTCCATATCACACCTACAACCTTAATTATGGACCAATTAGTGCACGCTGCTCTGGGTTACGCAATAGAACTCGTGTTCTAACATCCAAACCCAATTTGGTCCACTAGATATCCAATTCAGCTCTGGGGCTCTTCATGAAAGTTTTAGAGCTCTCTTTTATATTTCCTATAATGCAAGATGCATACTTCTAGAACTCAAGATATGACTGAATTACAAAAATAGTGTAAAATCCTAATAATAATGGAAAAATCAATTAAGCCAAATTTAAGGTCAAATTTATAAAAGATGGCCAAGATTAATCAATTAAGTACATAAAGAGTGTAAAGGACTAAAAATAAGAGGCTATTGGTGTATGAAATCTATGATTATCAATCAACCGCATGATGCCACACCGATACTGGTGGAGGTATAAGTGGAGCACCCTCAAACTCCGAACCGATAGGGGCCTCGAATACTTCAGGATACTCCAGAATGACATCGATGGCTGGCCTCTTCCCTCTGTCACCCCAGCTACCCTCTGCTTGCCTTTTCTGGGGTCACAATGGAGAAACTTCGTTAGATACTTAGAACCCCCACTGATAGGCCACTATCCTACACCAACTCCTCACTACCCAACATTTCTCCCCGCTAAGTGTCTCCCACTATGGGTTCAAATAAAAAGGAAAAAATAGAAAGGACAAAGATGATTAGTACCTTGAGTTCCAAAGAAAAAAGGCTCTGTGTAACATCCCAACTCTTATTACCGTATTATATCAAACAATTACACAAGTAAATAGAGTCAAGTGTGTTACTTCTAACTTATATACATAATACTAGATTAATAATAACCATGTTTTTTATTATAAAAAACCATGAGGGAAAAAGAGAAGTCTTAAACATATAAGTCTTAACATTGTATTCATAATTTAAGCCTCAAGGGCGTAAGTACAATACAAGAAAACTTATAATAATCCAAAGTAAACATTACAAAAATAGGGTAAAAACTAAACTAAAGTATCTGCTTCTCTTTTAATGTTATCCGTTGGAAGGATCCTGGCTTGAATTGATCATGGAAACAACAAACGGGGAGAAAATTAACAATTCTCAGTAGTATAAATACTTATATGACATCATAATAAATCAATTATTCCTATATAACTTTTAATTAAACAATTTTCAATAATAAAGAACCACCCATTGATAAATCCACTATGTGTAGTTATTTATGACCTATATTTGTACTCTTTTGATAGCCTAGTTTGTGATTGCTATGCATATTTAGAAGGTTTTAGGCTTATATTTGTCATATTCCATTTGGATATCTTCCTTGATGCTTTTGTGATAATATTTCCTATTCGTTGTAGGATTAAGTGGATTTGCACTTGTATTTGATTTGGTGACTTTTCTAATGCAGGATAGGCTCAAAAGAGATGAATTGAAGCAAGCCAAGGCCCAACAATGAAAGAGAAAGCCCAAGGTGCATTCCAACATAGCATGTCGTGGCGTAAGGAGAAGCACATTGCGACTCTGTGATCTTAGCCCTACTGCTCAGTTTGGTACCTGAGGCTGGTACGCCACAACGGAGGAAGAGTGAAAGCTGCACTGTTATGCCCTAATTTCAACGCGCGCCGCGACGCCACTTGTGTAACATCATGACATGACTCACGGAGCTGAGCCTATAAATATGTTTTCATTAGTTTTCTGAAAAAGTTTTCCTATAGTTTTTAGGTTTGACCATCTTAGGGCTTGAGAGGTGAGACTAGGTCGTTCATTGGAGGTGGAAAGGAAGCTTGGGGAGCCAAGGATGGAGGCCATCTTCCTCTTGGAAGAAGATTCAAGCTACAAAGACAAAATCCATGAGCTTTCTCCTTTTCCCTTTGCTGTCTTCTCTTCCTCATTGCTTGAACATGATTTTTTGATGTACATTTTCATGTTCAATGTTTAGCCAAAGCTATATTTAGGGAACTCTTTGAATCCTTTTATGATATTAATGATTTTGCCTCTTCTCTGAGTTTATATGTATGCTTGGTTTTGTTCGATCATATTGTGCTTAATGCTCTTGAGTGCCTGATCAACAATTAAGTAATTTGTCGAAATCTGATGAGTCTAGACATAGGGATTTAGATTTAAGATTATAGGTATAGTTGATGCATGTTTGACTTCATTCTCATGGCGGGGATAAGTTGATTCACTAATGGGATATAAATATACCTCTTAGCCATGCATAGTGTGTGTTTGAGAATAGATAATTCATTAGTGGATTTCACTCTAGTTCTCATGGAAGCATAGTGAGCTAGGTGAAGGAAGCCAGAGTTAACTGACATAAACATAGGCTTTTAACTAAAGTAGATTCTCAAGCTAACCTAATCAGTGCATTCATATAGATGAAGAGAATTGCATATCATTGATTGAAGTAGGAGGTGAAGAAGGATTCCCTAGACTCTAGCTATTATCTTTATTGCTTTCCTAGTCTTTAGTTTATATCCATTTTCCTTATTTTTACGTTCTATAATAGAATTACTTAAGCTATTGGTTGATATTTAGCATTGGAAATAACCTTATCCTCGTGGGAACGATATCTTACTTTCACTATATTACTTGTTCGGCTCATGCACTTGCGGCCTTAAAAAGGACAAATAAGTTTTTGGCATCGTTGCCGGGGATAAGGATTTATTTCTATAGTGCTAATATTGACAATGAGTTTATTTAGTTCTAATTCAAGTTTTTATGTTTTGTTATTATTTTGTATAAATATGTTGTAAGTTTGGTTTTTATCCTTATGTTGTTTCTAAGTCTTTAAATATGTTAGTAGCTTGATTTTGGGGTTTTATTATGTTTTTGTTGTACATACCATAATTTAACCTTCTAGCCAAATTTTGTACGTGCTAAAGGCTACTATGAAGCAAAAGTGGAGGTTGAGCTGAGTTTGCTGCAAAATTCTGCATCCTGACCTCTCACGCCGCAACACAAGGACCATCTCACTGTAGTGCAAGCCCAATTCTTCTGCAGAAGAGACTCACATTGTGGCGCAACCTTGTTAACGCCGCGGTGCTATAGCCTCTGTCGTACCAGGATTTGCACCTTAGGGCTCCATGCTGCGGCGCACCTAGTGCAAGCTACGACGTTCCACCTTGTTTTTTGCATATTTTTTGATTTTTCTTGTTTTCCTTGTTTTTGTTTATTTGTTAATGCTCAGTTCTAATGTGGCTGCTTTTTTTACTAGCTCAGGTACCCTCTACCCCATGTGCAACAAGGACATACTTTCAATTTGGTTTGGGGGAGTATCATTACATATTTTTTCTACCTTAATGCTTATTGTATAACATGTTTTGATATTTAAAGTATGCAGTAGTGATAGTCACCATATTACCATGATCACACATTGTTTTGGCTATTACTAATGGGTTGTTGATAAAAATTTTCAATTTTCAATACTCTGCACATGATGTTGTGCATGCTTGAATTGAAAATGTGAAACTATTTGAATGTATGATATATTGTCATTTGCTAGTGTTGCAATGATTGTCCAATGATAAATATGGATGCTTATTATCCTCAATTCTTCTGTGAATCCATATGCAGTCTCTAATGCATGCTAGTGCAATCTTGTTTCTTTTTATGCATGATGTGTTTCCCACTTAGATGCTTGTTTAACTTTGGAAAATGTTTGAGTGTTTGTCTAGAGAATGTTTATGAATTATGCATGTGGAGACCTCTTTTATCCTTGAAATTGTTTTTCAACTCTCTTGAAGTGAAATCCTAGATTGTGTATGATTAAGGAAATGATTAGGGCATTGTTTGGACCAATTGAGCCTTAAAAAGCTTACCCTCACATGATCATATCCCTAGGTCCCCTTTTGAAGTTTTACAAATGTTTGGCCTTATATTTTTTCATCACCCTCATCTTCCCTACCATGTAACCCTTCATATGCATGGGAAAGCATTGTATTCTTTTCCTTCCCATCATTGTTTGTTGAGTGCATAATGTGTTATTTCTTCACTTGAGTCCAATGAGTAGGGTATTTATGTTTGTATCAATACAGAAGTGGCTTGAAAGAACGATATGCACCAAAAAGAAATTGGATTAGAATGAGAAAAAGAAAAAGAAAAAGAAAAGAAAAGAAAAGAAAATCAGAAAAAGAAAAGAAAAAAACAAAATATAAAAATGCATTAAATGGTTATGGAGAGTCTTATTAGTTTATTTTGTATACCCTTGTTGTATCATTTAGTGACCCAAGTCTTGAAATCACATGTTATGTTTCTCAATATTTGTATGTTATCCTTTTCTGTAACAACCCCCTTAGGGCATCACATTTCCGACTACCAACTCCCAATCTGAAAATGATTTCATAAACAAGGTTTGAGTTATAAAAGATGGGTTTCAAAATTTCTTCTCGTCGTAACTTAAATTTACTGAAATTTATAGGTAATATTGAAAAATATATTTAAACGGTTTAATATACAATATTGACACCAATTAATATTTAACAATTATTTAAGAATTATAAAACTTACAGACTTACTTTTTAAACAGTAGCAAACCCCATGACGGGTCCTACTCAATAGCACGGTAAAACACTAACAAGAAAACTCAACATACTTATTCCGTCTTGTATCTATTCTTGATGCGTCATGTATATGTTCCTCCTCAAAACTGCACACCAACGAATTCGGGTTGATTACTCCTTGATGTTGTCACCGAACTCAGAATATTTGCCTCCAGTCAAGCCTAAGAAACTCATTCCATCTACTATATAATTTTTTTAATAATACAAACACAGCAAAACAATACAACAAAGAGGTGAGATCACCTACGCCAATACCAACATGGTAGTACAGATATAATACAAACAACATACCATACAGATATATCATACCATAATTACAATCAAGCCATCACCATTATTGTCATCACACAGATACAATAATTATAGCAATTCCATCACATGATTATCATCATCATCATCCAATTATTCCTCAACAAAACAATTGTCATAGTCAATATTCCTCAATTAATATATCATACAGATATAAATATTCAACAGTTCAATTATCATAACCAATGCTCAATTATTATGCATGTGCACACAGACTCAATGTCCTACTCCATGGAGCTAATACTCAGTTCGGAGCAGTTGATCTGAAAGATATGTCTGTACCAAAATACCTCAAACCAAGTGCCACATTTCTCATATGTGTTTGCACATCTAGCATATACACGACAGTCTTTACTACATCTTGATTAAGAATAGTGTCTCGGTCAAGATCATCAGTGTGTCGCGTCGGTCTAACCCACGGTACAGAAGAGCTGCCAACTGCCTATGTAGGCAACCCGCACCCTGATGCCCATAAGGTCAACAAGTGACTTACACTACGCATATCGCACCCACTCAAGAGGTGTACGTCTCTCCTAGGCAAATAGCCTCATACAGTCCATCGGACCTTTCCAATACATGTTCAATGCACCAATGCCAATCATAGGCAAAATTCATCATTTTCTCATATAGTGTCCATACACTAGTTCATGCATATAAAATGCACCAATGCCCATCACAGGCAAAATTCACAATTTTATATTCAGGGTCCGCACACTGGCCCACTCTCAGTTCAATTTCATAATCTCATAATCAGGGTCCACACACTGGCCCAACAATAATCATATTGTATTTTCAACAGCGAAATCATATTATCACGTTTTTATAGTCACAAAACACTTTCGTCGTCTTTCACAATCGCGCAACATTTCTGTTACGTTTTCAAATCACATAGCGATTTTCCCATCATTTCTCAATCACATAAAAATATTCCATTCATTTTAAAATCACGTAGTGATTTTTCAACGTTTTCATCAATCACGTAAAAATATTCCACCATTTTTAAATCGCGTTGCGATTTTTCCATAATATCTCAAACGCGTAAAATATTTAAACGCTTGCCAAATTGCGTAGAAATATTTCAACATTTTTCAAATCATGTGGAAATATTTAAATGTTTTTCAAATTGCATAGCTGAAAAATCACGTTTTTAAGTTACGTAAATCATTCTTTTCACCATTTTACAATCACATAAAATATTCCTCAATATTCCAAATAACATTTTGGACTTTCAAACAAATCAATTTCATTTCTAATATCATTTTTCACATTTCTCCTTTAAGAAATCCTTTTCCTCAAAATAATATGACTCTTCACGTTATTTTCCACATTTTCTTTCTCAAGAAAATCCTTTTCACAACAAATTCCACAAAATCACCATTTCGTTGAATTAAATCAATGTTTCTCACTTTAAAAATTACTAACGCTCTCCAAAACCCAAAGGATGAGTTACACGTTAGAAAATATCAAATCACTATTATATTCTCCATTTTTCTCAAATCAATTCTAAAATCAATTCTCTTCAAAATAAATTGAGGTTCAAACACTTTCAACCTCTTTTTGTCTTTCATAAACGAAATTCCATCTTTCAAGTAACAAAACACCTTGTTTCCATTTTCTTTAATCTTTGTACTAAAACACTTTGTTCAAACACTTTGTTTCCACTTTGAAATTATTTTGTTTCATAAAACCACAACTATTCCAATCTCCTAAAAAAAGTTGTGGTACATGGTTTCAATGGCCATCAGATATTTTTTCTTCTAAGTTAATATGATTTTACACAAACAAAACCATTAAAATTTCTTTTAGAAAAATCGTGAACACTTGGTCTTTGAAATCAAATCATTTGTTCATTTTTCATTTTCACTTTCTTTGCAAATCCTTAAAATCATCAACTCATTGCTCTTTTCATTTAAAACTCATGATTAATAAAATACTTAGAATATTTTTATTCAAAAATGTCCTTGAGTTCCATTAAATTCCATTCTTGTTTTTACACAAAATAAATCAATAAAAATTCTTCTCAAAACCATGAACACTACTTCTTGAAAAACAAACCTTTTGTTTATTTTCCATGCTTTTCTAATCATCCAATTTTATCATCCATGAAAATATTAATTTATAAATACCTATTTTGAGGTGTTGAGGCCGAAATCCTCATGGCTTTGGAACCAAAAATTATTTTCCTTTCCAACAATTTTTATAGCATACATCACATATCATCAACATATATATATCACAAGCATGCCATAATCAAAGCTATAAATCATGCAAATCATACCAAGCATAGGCAAATAATCAAAGCACATAAACATACACAAATAATTACATGACCATGGATATGAATCCTCACATGGATTCAACATCCATCAAATACCAAACCATCTCTCACCACCATACTTGGTTGGTGAGATGAATCTCTCTCTTACCTCTTAAAGAACCTCAACAGCTCCTTGTTTTGCTTCTTTTTCCAAGTCCTTCACCACCAAGGGCTTCTCAAATACAAAACAAAACATACATAATTAATATATAAGACTTGAATAAGAAAACCATGGATATGAATCGTGGTTAGAACTTTGAAAATCAAAAGAAAAGTGAAGATTAATAAACTTCACCAATAAAGCTTCAATCTTTAGCTTGAAGAACAAGGTTGAAGATGGATGATTTAGAGAAAGTCTCCAACATGAAAGTTGCTTAGAATATCATTTAGATTCAAGATCTATGGTTGGATGAAATTAAAAGAGATTGGAGAGTTATTTTGGGTGGTATGGCCGAATGGTTCCTCTTGAAGAACAAGGATGAAGTTTTTGATTTTTGTGAAAGAAAGCTTCTTAGACTTGGTTAAGGTAAAGAATGAAGTGAAAGCACTTAGTTTTCTTTCCTATCAATTTCGTGGAGCTCCATGGGAAAATCCCTAAAAATCATAAACAAATGTTAAAATCAATAACAAGTGTAGAAATAAGTAAACCATTCAAGCATGGCTTAGAAAATCAAAACTAAAACATTGGGTGAAGAAATATGAACTTTATCCTTTTTGATTGAAACTTGAAGCTTGGATTTGAAGCTCAAGATGAATGATTTTGTGAAAACTCATAACTAGAGATGTTCTTAGAATAAGGTAAGGATTCAAGAAACTAGGTTAGTTAAAATTTTTGAGTGATGGAGGGTAGATTTGATGATCATGGCCGTGTGCTAGCTTGAAGGAGAAGGAGAGAAATTTTTTGAAGAGCTTGCTTGAAAGAAATGATCACGAATGATCAATAAGTGACCAAGACAACTAATAATGGTCTTCAACTTTGCTTTCGCTCCTAAACAAGCACAAAAACCATCCCCCCTCTTCATGCATTCTCCATGAGTGACCATTACAAGCCACCGTCTTAAGCATTCTAAGCCATTGATTAATTCAATGGTTAGGATTAAGGTAGACTTTAGCTATAGCTTTAGGTTAGAAGACTTAATCTAGGCCATTGGATCTTTCTCCTTGAAATCCTAGCCATTAGATGTGTCTCCAAAATCAAGGGTCAAGATTACTCCTTCAAACTTTAAATCCAAGGGTCATAATTAGTCATAGCCATTTTAGAATACCAAATCTCCACCATTGATTAAATCCACATCCAATGGTCATAAATGATCCATCTCCATCGTTGATTAAATCCAAATCCAACGGTCACAAATAATCCTAGCCACTTTATAAGATCAAATCTCCACCCTTGATTTAAATCTAAATTCAATGGTTATAAATGGTCCTAGCCATTTTATATGACCAATTCTACACCGTTGATTAAATCGATGGTTGATATCAAAGGCTTCAACATTAAGCTTGCTTTCTATTGGTCCGTCAAAAAGTTGTCATAACCACTATTATTGACTAATCAGTATAATATTTATTTTTCTATCTGCTATTACCCTTCGAATAATATTTTTACTGTATTTTTATCGCCCGATAATTAAATATAGTACAAAACACAAAAAAAGAGATTTTCTAAAACTGTTTCCGGATTCAGGTTTAGTAAGATCTCCTGTCTCCGTCTAAACAGTACAAATTTTTCTATATATAGAAAAAAATTCACTTTGCGAGACCCACTTGGGCCCACATTAGGCCACCTGGGCCCACAGACAGCCCAAAATCAATCAAATAAACATAAAAATTTCATAATCATCCACAAAAATCACAAATATTAGAAAACGTATGAAAATCAAATCAGATTGTTAAAAATAATTAACAATCAAGAGAAATAAATACATAAACATTTTCCCAGACCTGAAAATTATTATTTTCTTGACACGGAGTAAATCACTCAAAACGATCAAATACGCTGACGGAATAATCAAAATAATTTTACAGTACACAGTGTTACCAAGTGGCTTCCAGTACTCAAGAGGGGGGGTGAATTGAGTAACAAAAACTTTTGCAAACGCTTTTAAACAAATAAATTTTGCTCAATATAATTATTAAAGAATATGGAAGAGATGAGAAAAAGAAAGAGCAAGTAATAAATAAATTGCGAGGAATCAATAAATAAAGTGCTTAAAATAAAGAGAATAAGGGAAGAAGAACGAGGCACAAGATTTATCCTGGTTCGACCACCAACCACTTGTGGCCTACGTCCAGTCCCCGAAACACCGTTCGAGATTTTTCACTATTCAAGACAAGCTTAAACAATATGTGCTTGCAACCTTTACAATGCGGAGCACTTTTCACACACAGGGAAACTCTACCCTTGTGCTCAAGCCTCAAATAAACAAAAGGGATACCTCACCCTTATACAATCCTTGGGGATACCTCACCCTCAATATACATAAATAGATATAGAGATGAAGTGAAACTCTCGCTAAGAGTAGATAAATACAAATTGAAGCACTAAGGAGCTGTTTCTCAAATATCACAAGAGTTAAGCAATTATAAATTCAGAAAATAAAGAGAGAATAAGGTAGAGCACGTTTTCAAGCAAGCAAAAATTATCACAATGTCAAGGGAGTTATCAGAGAAGTCCCAGGCCTCTATTTATAGAGCTCGTGGAAGAATATGGCCGTTGGGAGCAATTAATAACATTAAAAACTTTCTGATTTTTCGTATGCTGTTTAAAACGTAGCTCTGTTTCTCGTGGGGTATTCGAATGCCTGAATGAGGTATTCGAATACCTCTGTCAAAAACTCTTTTAGAAAACTGTTTAAGTTGGAGTTATTCGAATACCAGTCAAGGGTATTCGAATACCTCATTAAAATAAGGCATATTTCGAAAGCAGGGTATTCGAATACCATATGGGGTATTCGAATGCCTCATTTAAAAAATGGTTCATTCTGAAACTGGGTATTCGAATACCATATGGGGTATTCGAATGCCTCTGTTTTGACAACAGCAAATATCAGTTTACGAATCAGTTATTCGAATACCAAATTGAGGTATTCGAATACCTCGATTAAAAACAGATTCAAAATCCTTTCCAAAAAGCTTCGAAATGCTTGTTTTTAACTTTTAAAACATTTGATCTTTTAAAAGCCTTTAGTTTAGGTAATCTTTGATCATTTGAGATATTTAATTAACAGCTCCATACATGATAGATCCTAAGTCCTAAAGCTAATCTTTAAATACTTGGACTTGGTCTTCTCATCATCCTCATGTTTGTTATCATCAAAATACATCTTCATTGTTGCGTAGCAAACACATTCTCCCCCTTTTTGATGATGACAAACTATCATAGAGAAAAGCATCAGTACAGAAATAATTGGAATTCACAAAGTAAGAGGCTTACATTCATATCTAATATGTGCTTGGCGTAGCTCCCCCTTAATGTTGGAATCCAATAATAGTTATTTTAAACCTGTCTTTTCTCATGTCTTTTCTCATAGTTATATTTTTCTCCCCCTTTGGCATAATAAAAAAGATACAACAAAATATAATGCATAAAGGAGGCAATAAGCATAAAGAGAAACTGATTTTATTAATAATTTAGCCAATATACATAATGTAATGAAAGAGTAAACAGCTAATACATAAAAAAACATCCAAACAAGAACAAAGCCTAGAAAGAGGCATCTGGCGGAGGAGGAGGGGAATCAGAACCCCGTGAAGATAGCAAAGCACGCAAGGCGGCTTGCTCACGCTCAACACCATCAAGTCGTCAAACAGGCGAGAAGGTGTGTTCCAAATAAGCTCGGTTATCCTCCATGTAAGCACGGTTGGCCTGTAAAGTGGCCATGACTTGATCCAGAGTGACTGAACCAGCAGCGGCGAGGGCGGGGCGGCGGGGCCAGCGTGGCGAGGAGACGGCGGGGGCTACCGGAGCAAGCAAAGAACGGCAACAGCGGCGGCAGGGGGGCGGCAGGATCAGCTGGGTCGTCCTCATCATCGTCAACTTCAACTGGGAATACCCAGCCTTCATCAGTCTTTATCATCTTCATTCGGTTCAGCGTATAAGAGCCAAACACATTATGGTGGGTCAGCTGAGTTTTTCGCTCGGTCTCCACAATCTGCGGATACTTGCCTAGGAAGGCAGTGATGATCACCCCATAAGGTAGCTCTGAGCGTTCTTTTCCCTTAGCTCTCATCATATGCTTCATAATGAAGACGGGCCAGTTTATCTGGTATCCTTTCTTCAGGATCCACAGCATAAACACATCATCTTCACTCAGGTAGGCGTAGTTCCCACCTCTAGGAGCTAAGATGTGGGCATAAGCATAATGCAAGAGCCTGTCCTGGCTCTTCATCATGCCCCCTTTGACTCCCTTTTGAGTCGGAGGTAACGCCAACCCAGGTCTAAGGACATCTTCAATGGCTCGAATCTTGTCGAACCGCTGGACAAACTCTTCACAGTCTTCATTGTTACGGCCAGCAGATTCTAATCCGAAGAAGCGAACCCAGTCCTGAGGAGTGATCACAATGTGCTGATCACAGACGTCAGAATGAAGCTCCAGTCCTTCAATCCTCAAGTTGCAGTAGAACATTTTGACCAAATCGGGATAGAGGACCTCCTTGTAGGAGCAAAAACGTAGCACGCCCTGGATGTCCAGCTGGTGTAGGAAATCAAAGCCACCTTCTTTTTCAAAGAAGGCCAAATCCAGGTACTTGGGCTGCACAAGGTTTCGTTCTCTGAAATGAGAGATGAACCGTCCAAGAGTTTCTGGTTGAGATGAGAGCCTTCGCAGATCCAATGGGTTGTTGCAAGGCGCGGTCTTTGTGCGAGCACGTTTGGAGGAGGAAGCCATGGATGAAGGTAGAAGATGGAGAGGAATGGGTTTGAAAAGAGAGGAGTGACGGTTGGGTGATACGAAGGAGATGGTATTCGAATAGGAGATGAAAAACGAGAGAGAAGAAATGGGAAATGAGATGAGTGAACGGGTGAACGAAGGGGCTTATATAAAGCTCGGACTGAGGTATTCGAATACCTCGGTTGGTATTCGAATCTTCTTGTTAGGAAACGCAAAGGTCGGGGCAATTTAGAAAGATGGTATTCGAATACTGCTTAGGGTATTCGAATACTCTGTCCATATAAGATTGGTTCAGATAAGCAGGTATTCGAATACTGCTTAGGGTATTCGAATATACCAGAGACAGGAACAAAAGCCTGATAGCAAGAGGCTTCAGGGTATTCGAATAACCACTAAGGTATTCGAATACTCCTGGTTACTAAATCATGAAAGCATGCGAGGAAAATGATGGTATTCGAATACCAGATGAAGGTATTCGAATAACTTAGAAAAAAAACACCAAATATTACGTCCAGAATGCAATTTTGAAGATTAAAGCTTACCCGATTAAATGAGTACCTACAAAACAAAATGGAGGGTATCTCCGACGCTCAAGTCAGTAACAATTAAAGATTAATAAATCAATGAGTAAGCAGTAAATTTAACAGATTAAACACACGATTGATCCAAAATGCCAAGTTCTCTTCTTAAATGAAAGAATGAATCTTTAGGTAAAGGTTTTGTGAAAATATCAGCAAGTTGATTATTGGTTTCAACAAATTCTAATACACAATCACCTTTTTGAACATGATCTCGTATAAAATGGTGCCTTATCTCAATGTGCTTAGTTCTAGAGTGCATAATGGGATTCTTTGTCGATTAATTGCACTAGTATTATCACATCTTATAGGGATGTGATTAAGTGAAGACCAAAGTCTAAAAGTTGTTGCTTCATCCATAGAATTTGAGCACAACAACTTCCGGCCGCCACATATTCGGCCTCGGCGGTGGATAAAGCCACGCTATTTTGTTTCTTGCTATGCCAAGAAACTAAGGAATTGCCAAGCAAGTGACATGTTCCACTAGTGCTTTTCCGATCCAATTTGCATCCAAAGCAAAATCGGAGTCGAATAACCAATAAGACTACAAGTGGCACCTTTGGGGTACCACAAGCCCACTTGTGTAGTGCCACCTAGATATTTCATAATACGTTTTACTGACACTTAAATGCGACTCTTTAGGATTAGCTTGATATCGAGCACACATGCATACGCTAAACATTATATCGGCCTACTAGCGGTGAGATAGAGAAGAGATCCGATCATACCTCGATATTTAGTAATTTCTACAGAATTACCTGCTTCGTCTTTATCCAAGTAACACGAAGTACTCATTGGTGTAGCCATATGCTTTGAGTTGTCCATCCCAAACCTCTTGAGAAGTTCTTTGCAATACTTTGTTTGGCTAATGAACGTTCCACTCCTTGTTTGTTTGATTTGAAGTCCAAGGAAGAAATTGAGTTCTCCCATCATGGACATTTCGAATTCGCTTTGCATGATTTTGGCAAATTCCTTGCAATGAGAATTTCGTTAGTAGCACCAAATATGATATCATCTACATATACTTGTACAAGGAGTATATCATGGTTTTTATTTTTAATAAAAAGAGTCGTGTCAACCTTACCTCTTGTAAAATCGTGTTCTAAAAGGAACTTACTTAACCTTTCATACCAAGCTCGTGGAGCTTGTTTTAAGCCATACAAAGCCTTTTTCAATTTGAAAACATGGTTAGGTAAATCATAATTTTCAAAACCTGGAGGTTGGTCAACATATACTTCTTCTTGAATAAAGCCATTTAAAAAAGCACTTTTAACATCCATTTGATATAACTTAAAATCCATGATGCAAGCAAAAGCAAGTAACATCCTAATAGCTTCTAATCTAGCTACAGGTGCATAGGTTTCTTCATAGTCTATACCTTTTTCTTGATTATAACCTTTTGCTACAAGTCTAGCTTTATTTCTTGTTATTATGCCAGCTTCATCAAGTTTGTTTCTAAAAACCCATTTAGTACCGATAATAGGATGATTATAAGGCCTAGGAACTAGTTCCCAAACTTGGTTTCGTTCAAATTGATTTAATTCTTCTTGCATAGCTAGAAACCAATGTTCATCATTAAAGGCTTCATTAATGTCTTTAGGTTCGATTTGAGAAACAAAGGCTAAGTGGTTACATGCATTTCTAATGGAGTTTCGAGTACTTACACCTTTGGATACATCACCTATTATTTGATCAAGCGGATGATATTTTGAGGTACGCCATTCTTTGGGAAGCTCCAAAGCTTGTGAATCCTCTTGTCTTTGTTTATCTTCTTGCTCCTTTATTTCTTTTTCCTTACTATCCAAATGTGTTTCCGCTAAGGCTTCTGCAACATCATCAATAACAAGATCCTTTCTTGATCCATTTGGGTCAGTTTCATCAAATGCAACATGTATAGATTCTTCAATAGTCATAGTTCTTTTATTATATATACGAAAAGCCTTACTATGATTTGAATAACCAAGAAATATACCTTCATCGACTTAGCATCAAACTTGCCTAGGTTATCTTTTCCATTATTTAAAACAAAACATTTGCAACCAAAAACGTGAAAATGTGCGACATTTGGCTTTCTTCCCTTGTATAATTCATATGGGGTTTTCTTTAAAATAGGCCTTATAAGGGCCCCTGTTCATAACATAACAAGCTGTATTTACAGCATCCGCCCAAAAATACTTAGGAAGAGCAGCCTCATTAAGCATAGTTCTCGCCATTTCTTCTAAAGAACGGTTTTTCCTTTCTACAACTCCATTTTGTTGTGGAGTTCTAGGGGCAGAGAAATTATGATTAATGCCATGTTCATCACAATAATTTTCAAAAACATTGTTTTCAAATTCGCCACCATGATCACTTCTTATAGAAGAAATTTGAAAACCTTTTTCGTTTTGAATAACTTTGGCAAGTCTTTTAAATGCTAGAAATGCATCATTTTTATTTGCAAGAAATAAAGTCCATGTAAACCTAGAAAAATCATCCACAATCACTAAAGCATAGTAATTCCCACCAAAGCTCATAGTTCTAGAGGGTCCAAATAAATCCATGTGCAAAAATTGTAAAGGTCTAGTAGTTGAAACTATATTTTTTGATTTAAAAGAGACCTTTATTTGTTTACCCTTTTGACATGCATCACATAATTTATCTTTAACAAAATTAAGCTTTGGTAGTCCAATTACTAGCTCTTTAGAGACCAACTTCCTTAGGTGATCCATGTGAATGTGTGCAATTCTCCTATGCCATAACCATGAATCATCATTCTTACTTAAAAGGCATTTCGCATCATTTGAAGATATATCATCAAGGCTAATCATATAAATGTTATTTATTCTATGACCAATGAATTTAACATGTTTATCATTTTTATCTTCAATTATGCAACAATTTGAATCAAAAATTACCTTGTTACCTTTGTCACATAATTGGCTAATACTAAGAAGGTTATGTTTTAAGCCTTCAACAAGCAACACATTTTCAATAGAGGAATTTGGATTCTTGCCAACTTTTCCGACTCCAAGAATTTTTCCCTTGTTGTTGTCTCCATAAGTAACATGTCCATGATTCTTGGGAATAAACATGGTGAATTTTGAGTCGTCTCCGGTCATGTGCTTGGAACAATTACATTGTCGAGATACCAATTTGAGCTCCCGGCTTTCAAGCACACCTACAACACAATTTTAATTTTTAACTTTTGGTACCCAAATTTTCTTGGGTCCTTGAGTGTCAATTTTAGGCAAAGTACCCTTTGGAACCCAAACCATTTTTGTCCCAATTTTTGTGTTAATATTCTTTCTAGCATTGCATGTTGAAGCGCTATGACCTTTCTTTCCACAGTAAAAACATTTAATAAATGGACTGCTGGAAGTACTTGAATAAACGAAAATTTTTTTATAAGATTTATGTTGATTTTTCGGGTTATAACCAATTCCAGCTTTTTCAAAAACAACCCTTTGTTTCCCTAATATAATATTTAGATTATCTCTCCCAGAAGTGAATTTGGCAAGGGTATTTTTTAAGTCTTCAATTTCTTTCTCAAGTGTGTGACATGAAGAACAAGAATAAGAGGTAGAAGCATGTGAGGGATGAGATGAGCATGCATCAATAATTCCCAAAGTTTCATTTTCAATTTTTAGTTCTTCAATCTCTTTATTTAAAATAAGAATTTTATTTTCTAAAGAAGAGATTTTTTTCTTAGAAGAAGAAATTTGTTTTGAGAGTTTTATTGATTCGTCATGCAATTCTTCAAAGGCATCTTGTAACTCATCATAAGAGGGCAAGTAAAGTAGAGTTAGAACTTACCTCATTTTCGCTTTCTTCTTCTTCTCCTTTGGCCATGAGACGAGTTGAGCTTCTTCGCTATCTCGAGTTTGTCGAGTTGAATCCATGTCGTTTTCATCCCATGCTATATAGGCTTTTCTTGCTTTTCTTTCTTTGAAGGGCTTCTTCTCAAGTCTCTCTTTCTTCTTTTGGTAAACTGGGCATTCCATTTTCATGTGACCAGGCTTGCCACATTCATAGCAAGTAGGAGTTGATGAAGCTCCTTCGCCTTTGTAATGAGTCTTCTTCGGAGGGAAGGGAGGTCTTCTTTGCATTCCCTTTTTCTTTTTATCATTTTCTTCGCTTTGACTTAATCTGCTTAGTTCTAGTTCGTGCTCATGAAGTTTTCCAAAAAGGGTGGCTAATGACATGGTTGTCAAGTCCCTTGATTCTGAAATTGCTGTCACCTTGGGCTGCCAAATCCTGCTTAAACATCTCAACACTTTATTGATCAAATCTTCGTTAGTAAAACTTTTTCCTAAAGATGCAAGATGATTAACAATGAGGGTGAACCTCTTTTGCATTTCTTGAATGCTTTCTCCTTGGTTCATTCTAAACAGTTCATATTTGCGAGTTAGAGAATTTATTCTCGACCTCTTAACTTCACTAGTACCCTCATGGGTAACTTGTAAAGTGTCCCACATTTCTTTAGCGGTTTTGCAATTAGAAATTCTAAAAAACTCATCATACCCCAAAGCAGTGGTAATGATGTTTTTAGCTTTTAAATTATATTGGACTTTTCTTTTATCCTCAGACCAATCACTTCTAGGTGTCTCGGTTTTTACACCATCGACAACGCGTGTAGGTATAAATGCGCCGTTTTCGACAGCATCCCACACATCTAGATCAATAGCTTCGATGAAGATTTTCATTCTTTCCTTCCAATATGCATAACCATCCCCATTGAAAAGGGTGGTCGGTTTATGGAAGATCCCTCAGAAAAACCATTTAAGGAAGCCATGTTCTCTTGAAGCGGCTAAGCTCTTTATACAAGAGTCTAGCTCTGATACCACTTGTTACCAAGTGGCTTCCAGTACTCAAGAGGGGGGGTGAATTGAGTAACAAAAACTTTTGCAAACGCTTTTAAACAAATAAATTTTGCTCAATATAATTATTAAAGAATATGGAAGAGATGAGAAAAAGAAAGAGCAAGTAATAAATAAATTGCAGGAATCAATAAATAAAGTGCTTAAAATAAAGAGAATAAGGGAAGAAGAACAGGCACAGTATTTATCCTAGTTCGACCACCAACCACTTGTGGCCTACGTCCAGTCCCCGAAACACCGTTCGAGATTTTTCACTATTCAAGACAAGCTTAAACAACAGGTGCTTGCAACCTTTACAATGCGGAGCACTTTTCACACACAGGGAAACTCTACCCTTGTGCTCAAGCCTCAAATAAACAAAAGGGATACCTCACCCTTATACAATCCTTGGGGATACCTCACCCTCAATATACAGAAATAGATATAGAGATGAAGTGAAACTCTCGCTAAGAGTAGATAAATACAAATTGAAGCACTAAGGAGCTGTTTCTCAAATATCACAAGAGTTAAGCAATTATAAATTCAGAAAATAAAGAGAGAATAAGGTAGAGCACGTTTTCAAGCAAGCAAAAATTATCACAATGTCAAGGGAGTTATCAGAGAAGTCCCAGGCCTCTATTTATAGAGCTCGTGGAAGAATATGGCCGTTGGGAGCAATTAATAACATTAAAAACTTTCTGATTTTTCGTATGCTGTTTAAAACGTAGCTCTGTTTCTCGTGGGGTATTCGAATGCCTGAATGAGGTATTCGAATACCTCTGTCAAAAACTCTTTTAGAAAACTGTTTAAGTTGGAGTTATTCGAATACCAGTCAAGGGTATTCGAATACCTCATTAAAATAAGGCATATTTCGAAAGCAGGGTATTCGAATACCATATGGGGTATTCGAATGCCTCATTTAAAAAATGGTTCATTCTGAAACTGGGTATTCGAATACCATATGGGGTATTCGAATGCCTCTGTTTTGACAGCAGCAAATATCAGTTTACGAATCAGGTTATTCGAATACCAAATTGAGGTATTCGAATACCTCGGTTAAAAACAGTTCAAAATCCTTTCCAAAAAGCTTCGAAATGCTTGTTTTTAACTTTTAAAACATTTGATCTTTTAAAAGCCTTTAGTTTAGGTAATCTTTGATCATTTGAGATATTTAATTAACAGCTCCATACATGATAGATCCTAAGTCCTAAAGCTAATCTTTAAATACTTGGACTTGGTCTTCTCATCATCCTCATGTTTGTTATCATCAAAATACATCTTCATTGTTGCGTAGCAAACACACACAGAAATCACTAAACAGTAGAATTCTGTTAACTATCAAAATTACTGTCTAATAGATAGGAAATTTGGGGTGTTACAATACTCCCCCTCTAAAAAGAAATTTCGTCCTTGAAATTTGATAAACCAGATTTCACACCCTCAGAATAAATATGAACAATGCTCTTTTATCTTTTCTTACAGTTCCCATGTAGCTTCTTCACTTATATCGTTCCAAATGATTTTAACTAATGAAATCTCTTTACCTCTCATTCAACTTCTCCTGATCAAACAAATATCTCAGATTCTTATAATTACTGAAGATATTGAATAGTACTCCATAAAGAAAGTATATCCATACCTCTAATTCCAACACAATGATTACCAAACTCCAATGTTTTACTATGATTAGACAGAACTAATCCCAGAGAAATAATCAAACACATTTTCAACCATTGACGAATCAATCGCAATCCTTTCTTTAGAATTACGAAACCCAAAAATTGAATTTCATCAAACTAGAATTCACATCTTGACTACTTAGCATATAACTGCTTCTCCTTTAGAACTTGGAAAATCACACTGAGATGTTCAATATGTTCCTCATGATTTCAAGAATAGATCAGAATGTCGTTAACAAAGAAATAATGACAATTCTGCCTAGATAAGAACAAAAAATTCTACTCACCTAATCCATGGATATTGCGGAAGCATTTGCCACTCCGAACATCATCACTTGAAATTTCCTTGTCCTTGTATCGCTTCACTCTCCTGCCTTTGCTCTTAACAAGAAGTTTCTCACTAATCAAGTTCTCTTTCAACAACACTGTACCAGATACTATGACATGGATTTGAATAGGAATATCCATTCTTGCACAATATTTTTTCTTGCAAATTGCGATACATGAAAAACATTGTGAAGGTCAGAAAGAAAAAGAGTAACAAAACTATCTGATATGTTACCGGACATATCCAACAAAGAAGTTGATATTACCCAATTTTCAAGAATGAATTTTCTAGAATACTAACACTTTTTTGAGACAATCTCATAGGATATGGTCGGAAGATAACCAATTTCGTTTCAAAGATCACGTCTATTTATGAAAGAGATAAACAGATCAAACTAACACAAAGTTTTGATCTATAACAATAATTTGAATACTTTGAGTAGCTCGATAGGCTAAGAATAGAAACAGAAATAAACAAGTCAGAAGATCACGAAGACATAGATAACTCCAATATATAATTGATCCACACAATCATATGTCATAAAGAATAGATTGCTCCCAGAAATACACAGTATGATAAAGAATCACCTTCTGCAGCACAGTCTCTTTTGTTTAGGTCTTCAGCTCAGAACACTCCCGTAGTAGCAACTGTATTTTTAGTGTCACGTTCCGCTTCCACACGTGTGTGTTTACCACGAGCCATTTCCTTTCTTCAAAAACGGACAAATCAAAATAAAATGGATACCAGATGTAACCATTTCAAATAACATTGTTTCCTTTCGGAAATCAAAAACACAGAGAACACAACACAAGCAAAATAGACCTAACCACAAACTCCAAAAGACTCAAACCGTGCTCTGATACCAACTCATGTAACAACCCTCGTAGGGCATCACATTTCTGACTACCAACTCCCAATCTGAAATTGATTTCATAAACAAGGTTTGAGTTATAAAAGATGGGTTTCAAAATTTCTTCTCGCTGTAACTTAAATTTACTGAAATTTATAGGTAATATTGAAAAATATATTTAAACGGTTTAATATACAATATTGGCACCAATTAATATTTAACAATTATTCAAGAATTATAAAACTTACAGACTTACTTTTTAAACAGTAGCAAACCCCATGACGGGTCCTACTCAATAGCACGGTAAAACACTAACGAGAAAACTCAACATACTTATTCCGTCTTGTATCTATTCTTGATGCGTCATGTATATGTTCCTCCTCAAAACTGCACACCAACGAATTCGGGTTGATTACTCCTTGATGTTGTCACCGAACTCAGAATATTTGCCTCCAGTCAAGCCTAAGAAACTCGTTCCATCCACTATACAATTTTTTTTAATAATACAAACACAGCAAAATAATACAACAAAGAGGTGAGATCACCTACGCCAATACCAACATGGTAGTACAGATATAATACAAACAACATACTATACAGATATATCATACCATAATTACAATCAAGCCATCACCATTATTGTCATCACACAGATACAATAATTATAGCAATTCCATCACATGATTATCATCATCATCATCCAATTATTCCCCAACAAAACAATTGCCATAGCCAATATTCCTCAATTAATATGTCACACAGATATAAATATTCAACAGTTCAATTATCATAACCAATGCTCAATTATTATGCATGTGCACATAGACTCAATGTCCTACTCCATGGAGCTAATACTCAGTTCGGAGAAGTTGATCCGAAAGATCTGTCTGTACCAAAATGCCTCAGACCAAGTGCCACATTTCTCATATGTGTTTGCACATCTAGCATATACACGACAGTCTTTACTACATCTTGATTAAGAATAGTGTCTCGGTCAAGATCATCAGTGTGTCGCGTCGGTCTAGCCCACGGTACAGAAGAGCTGCCAACTGCCTATGTAGGCAACCCGCACCCTGATGCCCATAAGGTCAACAAGTGACTTACACTACGCATATCGCACCCACTCAAGAGGTGTACGTCTCTCCTAGGCAAATAGCCTCATACAGTCCATTGGACCTTTCCAATACATGTTCAATGCACCAATGCCAATCATAGGCAAAATTCATCATTTTCTCATATAGTGTCCATACACTAGTTCATGCATATAAAATGCACCAATGCCCATCACAGGCAAAATTCACAATTTTATATTCAGGGTCCGCACACTGGCCCACTCTCAGTTCAATTTCATAATCTCATAATCAGGGTCACACACAATTGCCCAACAATAATCATATTGTATTTTCAACAAATAAATCATATTATCACGTTTTTATAGTCACAAAACACTTTCGTCGTCTTTCACAATCGCGCAACATTTCTATTACGTTTTCAAATCACATAGCGATTTTCCCATCATTTCTCAATCACATAAAAATATTCCATTCATTTTAAAATCACGTAGTGATTTTTCAACGTTTTCATCAATCACGTAAAAATATTCCACCATTTTTAAATCGCGTAGCGATTTTTCCATAATATCTCAAACGCGTAAAATATTTAAACGCTTGCCAAATTGCATAGAAATATTTCAACATTTTTCAAATCATGTGGAAATATTTAAATGTTTTTCAAATTGCATAGCTGAAAAATCACGTTTTTAAGTTACGTAAATCATTCTTTTCACCATTTTACAATCACATAAAATATTCCTCAATATTCCAAATAACATTTTGGACTTTCAAACAAATCAATTTCATTTCTAATATCATTTTTCACATTTCTCCTTTAAGAAATCCTTTTCCTCAAAATAATATGACTCTTCACGTTATTTTCCACATTTTCTTTCTCAAGAAAATCCTTTTCACAACAAATTCCACAAAATCACCATTTCATTGAATTAAATCAATGTTTCTCACTTTAAAAATTACTAACGCTCTCCAAAACCCAAAGGATGAGTTACACGTTAGAAAATATCAAATCACTATTATATTCTCCATTTTTTCTCAAATCAATTCTAAAATCAATTCTCTTCAAAATAAATTGAGGTTCAAACACTTTCAACCTCTTTTTGTCTTTCATAAACGAAATTCCATCTTTCAAGTAACAAAACACCTTGTTTCCATTTTCTTTAATCCTTGTACTAAAACACTTTGTTCAAACACTTTGTTTCCACTTTGAAATATTTTGTTTCATAAAACCACAACTATTCCAATCTCCTAAAAAAAAGTTGTGGTACATGGTTTCAATGGCCATCAGATATTTTTTCTTCTAAGTTAATATGATTTTACACAAACAAAACCATTAAAATTTCTTTTAGAAAAATCGTGAACACTTGGTCTTTGAAATCAAATCATTTTTTCATTTTTCATTTTCACTTTCTTTGCAAATCCTTAAAATCATCAACTCATTGCTCTTTTCATTTAAAACTCATGATTAATAAAATACTTAGAATATTTTTATTCAAAAATGTCCTTGAGTTCCATTAAATTCCATTCTTGTTTTTACACAAAATAAATCAATAAAAATTCTTCTCAAAACCATGAATACTACTTCTTGCAAAACAAACCCTTTGTTTATTTTCCTTGCTTTTCTAATCATCCAATTTTATCATCCATGAAAATATTAATTTATGAACACCTTTTCTGAGGTGTTGAGGCCGAAATCCTCATGGTCTTTGGAACCAAAAATTATTTTCCTTTCCAACAATTTTTATAGCATACATCACATATAATCAACATATATATATCACAAGCATGCCATAATCAAAGCTATAAATCATGCAAATCATACCAAGCATAGACAAATAATCAAAGCACATAAATATACACAAATAATTACATGACCATGGATATGAATCCTCATATGGATTCAACATCCATCAAATACCAAATCATCTCTCACCACAATACTTGGTTGGTGAGATGAATCTCCCTCTTACCTCTTGAAGAACCTCAAAAGCTCTTTATTTTGCTTCTTTTTCCAAGTCCTTCACCACCAAGGGCTTCTCAAATACAAAACAAAACATATATAATTAATATATAAGACTTGAATAAGAAAACCATGGATATGAATCATGGTTAGAACTTTGAAAATCAAAAGAAAAGTGAAGATTAATAAACTTCACTAATAAAGCTTTAATCTTTAGCTTGAAGAACAAGGTTAAAGATGGATGATTTAGAGAAAGTCTCCAACATGAAAGTTGCTTAGAATATTATGTAGATTCAAGATCTATGGTTGCATGAAATTAAAAGAGATTGGAGAGTTATTTTGGGTGGTATGGCCGAATGGTTCCTCTTGAAGAACAAGGATGAAGTTTTTGATTTTTGTGAAAGAAAGCTTCTTAGACTTGGTTAAGGTAAAAAATGAAGTGAAAACACTTGGTTTTCCTTCCTATCAATTTCGTGGAGCTCCATGGAAAAATCCCTAAAAATCATAAACAAATGTTAAAATCAATAACAAGTGTAGAAATAGGTAAACCATGGTTCAAGCATGGCTTAGAAAATCAAAACTAAAACATTGGGTGAAGAAATATGAACTTTACCCTTTTTGATAGAAACTTGAAGCTTGGATTTGAAGCTCAAGATGAATGATTTTGTGAAAACTCATGACTAGAGATGTTCTTAGAATAAGGTAAGGATTCAAGAAACTAGGTTGGTTAAAATTTTTGAGTGATGGAGGGTAGGTTTGATGATCATGGCCGTGTACTAGCTTGAAGGAGAAGGAGAGAAATTTTTTGAAGAGCTTGCTTGAAAGAAATAATCAAGAATGATCAATAAGTGACCAAGACAACTAATAATGGTCTTCAACTTTGCTTTAGCTCCTAAACAAGCACAAAAACCGTCCCCCCTCTTCATGCATTCTCCTTGAGTGACCATTATTACAAGCCATCGACTTAAGCATTCTAAGCCATTGATTAATTCAATGATTAGGATTAAGGTAGAATTTAGGTATAGCTTTAGGTTAGAAGACTTAATCTAGGCTATTGGATCTTTCTCCTTGAAATCCTAGCCATTAGATGTGTCTCCAAAATGAAGGGTCAAGATTACTCCTTCAAACTTTAAATCCAAGGGTCATAATTAGTTATAGCCATTTTAGAAGACCAAATCTCTACCATTGATTAAATTCACATCCAATGGTCAAAAATGATCCATCTCCACCGTTGATTAAATCCAAATCCAACGGTCACAAATGGTCCTAGCCACTTTATAAGATCTAATCTCCACCCTTGATTTAAATCTAAATCCAACGGTTATAAATGGTCTTAGCCATTTTATATGACTAATTCTACATCGTTGATTAAATCGACGGTTGATATCAAAGGCTTCAACATTAAGCTTGCTTCCTATTGATCCATCAAAAAGTCATCATAACCACTATTGTTGACTAAGCAGTATAATAGTTATTTTTCTATCTACTATTACTCTTCGAGTAATATTTTTACTGTAATTTTATCGCCCGATAATTAAATACAGTACAAAACACAGTAAAAAAATTTTTCTAAAACTGTTTCCTAATTTAGGTTTAATAAGATCCTCTATTTTTGTCTAAACAGTACAAATTTTTCTATACGTAGAAAAATTTTCACTCTGCGGGACCCACTTGGGCCCACATAAGGCCACCTGCGCCCATAAACAGCCCAAAAATAATCAGATAAATATAAAAATTTCATAATCATTTACAAAAATCACAAATATTAGAAAACGTATGAAAATCAAATCAGATTGTTAAAAATAATTAACAATCAAGAGAAATAAATACATAAAGATTTTTCCCGGCCTAAAAATTATTATTTTCTTGACATAGAGTAAATCATTCAAAACGATTAAATACGCTGACGGAATAATCAAAATAATTTTATAGTACACAGAATTACTAAACAATAGAATTCTGTTAACTGTCAAAATTACTATATAATAGATAGGAAATTTGGGGTGTTGCATTTTCCCTTTTGTTCTTCACCCCATAACCATTGGCCTTACATTATAAGCTATTAAAGACCCTTTTGATCCACATTTGTGTGTGATTTACATTAGTGGAAAGAGAGTTGAATTTCAATTTTGTGGATTCCTTGATGCATATCCTTGTGTAAGTTCATAAACTTATCCGGATGAGCATGATTTGAAAAAGATAAGTTTAGCTTACATGTTTGAGGGAAATATAAGTGCATGATTGGAAGCTTGATGGCATAATAAGGATTGTATATGTGTTGAGCTAGTTGTGAGGCATATGCATTTTTTTAGGGCTGATACAATAATTGTGCACTAATTTTGGTTAAGAGAAAATTAAATTCATAAATAGTTGCTAAATGCATGTAAGCATAATTTGTCAATACAAGTGTATTTGTGCTTGATTTTGCTCGAGGACTAGCAAAAACTTAGGTTTGAGGGTGTGATAACTCCACTATGTGTATTATTTATGCCCTATATTTGTACTCTTTTGATAGCCTAGTCCTTGATTGCTATGCATATTTGGAAGATTTTATGCTTATATTTGTCATATTCCATTTGAATATCTTCCTTGATGCTTTTGTCATAATATTTCCTATTCTTTGTTGGATTAAGTAGATTTGCACTTGTATTTGATTTGGTGACTTTTCTAATACATGATAGGCTTAAAAGAGATGAATTGAAGCAAGCCAAGGCCCAGTATTAGAAGAGAAAGCCTAAGGTGCATTCCAGCAGAGCATGTCGCGGTGCAAGGAGAAGCACATTGCGGTTCTGTGATCTTACCCCTACTGCTCAGTTTGGTAACCGAGGCTGGTATGCTACGGCACATAAGGATTGAACACTGCGGCGTTGTGCCCTAGTTTCAACGCGCACCGCGATGCCACTTGTGTAACGCCATGGTGTAATGTGCAGAGCTAAGCCTATAAATACGTTTTCATTAGTTTAATTAAAAAGCTTTTCTTTTAGTTTTTAGGTTTGGCCATCTTAGGGCTAGAGAGATGAGGCTGTGTTGTTCATTGGAGATGGAGAGGAAGCTTGGGGAGCCAAAGTTGGAGGCCATCTTCCTCTTAGAGAGAGATTCGAGCTTCAAAGACCAAATCCATGAGCTTTCTCCTTTTCTCTTTGCTGTCTTCTCTTCCTTATTGCTTGAACATGATTTTTTTATGTATATTTTCATGTTCAATGTTTATCCAAAGCTGTATTTAGGGATCTCTTTGAATCTTTTTATGATATTAATGATTTTACCTCTTCTCTGAGTTTATATGTGTCCTTAGTTTTATTTAATCATATTGTGCTTAATGCTCTCGAGTGCCTGATGAACATTTAAGTGAATTGTTGAAATCTGATAAGTCTAGACATAGGAATTTGGATTTGAGATCGTAGGTATGGTTGATGCATGTTCGACTTCATTCTCATGGTGGGGATAAGTTGATTCACTAATAGGATAGAAATATACCTCTTAGCCATGTATAACGCGTGTTTGAGAATAGATCATTCATTAGTGGTTTTCACTCTGGTTCTCATGGATGCATAGTGAGCTAGGTGAAGAAAGCCAGGGCTAATTGATCTAAACATAGGCTTTTAACTAAAGTAGATTCTCAAGCTAACCTAATCAGTGCATTCATGTAGATGAAGAGGATTGTATATCATTGATTGAAGTAGGAGGTGAAGAAGGATTCCCTAGACTCTAGTTATTATCTTTATTGCTTTCCTAGTCTTTAGTTTATATCCCTTTTCTATATTTTTATGTTCTTGAATAGAATTACTTAAGCTATTGGTTGATATTTAGCATTGGAAATAACTTTTTCCTCGTGGGAACGATATCTTACTCTTCACTATATTACTTGTTTGGCCCGTATACTTGTGGCCTTAAAAGGGACAAACACCCATACAATTGAAATGCCATGTTACTTGACAAAGTGTTTTCTCACTCATTTGTCCTTATTAGAGGATTTTTCTCACTCCTCTATTATGACAAGGTATTTTTCTCACTACCTTGTTTCGTAGTCCACACTATTACAAAGTGTTTTTCTCACTACTTTGCAATATAAAGTGTAATTTCCTTGCTCAACTAAGTGAAGAAACATATCTATGTTGATCCTCAACTTTTGTTCATACAAGGGCTTGTCTTACTAGATATATGCTAGTGACGAGCGTCAAACTCAATCAAAATTGTAACCGAGTTATGCCTATAGCTTGTAGCATAGGAAACAACACTGGATTGTTTCTCAAGGATTGTAAGTGCAATTTGATCAGATCAAGCAAAAACTAGGAAAGGGGTTTGACAATTCAGAAAATGAAATTAATAAAGTAATTAACAGAATTAAAAAGAGAAATTCAATTGAAAGAGTGATCAATTCAGAAATCTATCCGAAATTAGGTTAATTCTATCATAGGTCATTCAACAAACATTTGGAGTGCATTTGAATGGTTAACTTGGATCTAACTGAAATCTCTGCATCAAATCCAGAATTCATACCAGACAATCATCTAGAATTCAATTAACAATTGAAACACAAATTTGTAATTACACAACTCATGTTGGATCTGTGTTAATTTTAAGAACCGAATTCAATTAACCTAGGCACAAATTAGTAACCTAACCTCTTAATTCGTGATTAATTCTGATTAATTAATCATAAATTTCATCACAATTCTCAATCTTAAATCAAGAACCAATCAGATCAAATATAAATAGAATCACCATTCATGCATTCAAGATCAAGAAGAAGAAGAAGAGGAAATCAAATGCAAATCAAACACAAACAGAACTAATGATCTCAAGAAATCAAACCGCAATTTCTTCAAGATTATCTGAATTGATTACAGAAGTTTAGCCCTCCATTGCCATCATTATGGATGAGTTTGAGGAGGAAGGAAGAAGAAGAAGAGATAAGAGAGAAATGATGGAATGATATGAAAAACAAGACTACAACACTTATAAACGAAAATGCATAGTTACCCCCCTACAATCTGATTGTCATCCTCCAAATAATCCACTCAAAATCCCATTATGAAAGTGGTTCAACCACCATCATCTATTATGAAAGTATGTATCCAACTTTCTATTAATTATGCCGATTATTCTTTCACCAAACCAATAATTTTCACTTTCCACCTGATTGCAATCATATTTTTGCCCATATCATTTCTATCATAATTTTGACTCCAACTCAAGCCCACCAGATAGCTACTGAAATATGCTTTCCAAGGAGTGCTCATATGCTTAATTTGGGCTTGAAATGAATAAGATATGTCCAAAATAGTGAAAGTATGTCCATAAATACGTGACAACACCTCGTGTCCAACTTCAAGGCAGCTTTTGACCACCTAAATGTATAAATTTGCCAAATTTACATTTAATAAAACCTGTAGATATTTTTCTCATCTTTCCTAGCATATAAAGAACATAAAAATCAAAGATCAACAACTCAAGTTATGGCCAAAATACAGAAACAGTGTCAAAACTCATTAATGCTAGAAAAAATTAATTAGACACAATTTGAGCTCAAACTTACAAAACATGACTAAACTTAATCAATTAAGTGCATGAAAAGTCTAAATGACTAAAAATAAAGGTTTATTAATATATAAAACATGTGATTATTAAATTCTCCCACACTTAGCATTTTGCACTCCTGGACAATTCACATAAGACCAAAGTAGGGAAAAAGGAAAAACAAAACAAATTCAAAAGCTAAAAACTAAAAAAAAACTAAATTTCCAATTATATTTGAGAATGCAAAAGTCTACAAGCAAGAAGAGTAAGAAAAGATACAAGGGATCAACACATTCATGAGGTAACAATGTTACCAAGTGGCCTCAAACTCAAGAGGGGGGGTGAATTAAGTTTATGAAATATTTTCGCAAATCTTTCGCAAAGCACATGTTTATCAAATTTTGGTTGAAGCTATTGTTTAATTGAAGTGAATATATAAATGCAATCGAATAAATCACTCACAAATAAACAACCCAAGATAGAAAGTATTCAAGTGAAGCTAGATATCAAACTCAACTCAAGCATATATAATTAAAGCATAAAATAAAGAGATAGAGTTAAGAAGAACAAACACAAGGATTTATCCTAGTTCAGCCACTCCTTGTGACCTACGTCTAGTCCTCAAGCAAGCCACTCGAGATTTTCTACTAAACTTCAAGCTTGAACGGGTGCTTGAAAACCTTTACACAATAGAGCACTCACCACACCTTGGAATACCTCACCCGTTATGCTTGAGTCTCAAAACAGGGATACCTCACCCTTTTCACTAGAGAGATATCTCACCCCCTTTACAACCTTTGAAGGATATCTCACCCTTTACAATCTTTGAGAGATACCTCACTCTCTTTTCTCTAGAGGAATACCTTACCCCCTTTATAAAGAATCAAAATGTTTACAAGATGAAACTCTCACAAGAGTGGATTACACAAATTAAAGCCCTATAATGCTCTTCAAGAATTTCTCAAATATGCACAAAAATATAGCACAAGTGATTTAATGGTGATTCATGGATTAGAGTGATTGAAAGATGTTTCTCAATAGTTGGTTAGCCACAAATGATGTCCCATGATGTGTATTTATAAGTTTTTAGAATAATAGAGCCGTTAGGGGCTTTAATGGGCAACATTAAATGCCAAATAATATAGCCGTTGGGCATGTCAGAATACTGGTAATCGATTACACACTCTTGGTAATCGATTACATGGCTATATGAACGTGTTCTTGGCTTTCTGGGCTTGTGGTAATCGATTACCAGACTTGTGTAATCGATTACACGCCCTCTAACTTTTTGGTAATTGATTATATAGATGATGTAATGAATTACAAAACTTTTGTTTAGCTTGTAATCGATTACCACACATGTGTAATCGATTACTTTGTACTTTGAACACAATTTTCAAGCCCAATTAAGTCTCCAGACCATTTTTAACATTAGGGAACATGGACTAAACAAGATTTACAAGTGTTTAACATAATCCAAGATTGAAATCAACATTTCTTTAAAAATATGAACTTTGAAAAACAAGTTGATATATGAGATCTTTGAAAAGCCATTTGAATATAATGGAGATACCTTGAGAGCATTTCACATTAAGGTTCTAAGGCCTATATCTAATATACCTCTTTTGAACTTGGTCTTGCTCTTTTGGTCTTGGTCTTTTCTTTTGATCTTGATCTTCATCTTGACTTTGTTATCATCAAAAACTTATTTGATATGCTTGAAGACATAAGCATTCGCATTCTGTCCCTTTTTGGTGTTGACAAAATAAACATTGAAAAGAGAGAAATATTTATATTTATTTATCTATCAGAGATTAAGCGCAACTCTCCCCCGTAATGTTTGCATGAGATAGGATAAATGATTTTTATGTAAAAGCGCAAAGCTCCCCTGTACGCATGCAACATATTTCACTAATCTCTCCCCCATTGGCATTATCAAAAACAACATAAGCATTCAACATTGTATAATCATTTCAGCCCAGTAGGATCAATATCAGAGTATAAACAGTTTAGCACATCAATATGTGACACCAAAAGCAAATGCATATATAAAAAAATCTTAGATAATATTTATCATTTATGCCAGTGGAATTCAGAGTCATATACAAGAACAAATGGGGTTAGATAAAGATTAAGCATAAGGAAAGCATCATGAAAAAGCTTGATGGCAAAAAAAATTGGATGTCCCATGTGTTTTTGCCTTTTAAAACCTTATGTAATCAATTACAATAGTTGTGTAATCGATTACACATGTTCTGGATTCTTGGTAATCGATTACATATGTGGTGTAATCAATTACATGCCTTCTGGGATTGTTGTAATCGATTACATTGGAGGTGGAATCGATTACCTGTTTTCTGACTTAGCTTGGAACACTTGGCAGAGCTTTGTAATCGATTACAAAGGTCTTGTAATCGATTACCAGATTACTAAAACTCAGATTTTGCATGTTAAACAGTACAGGCTCAATTTCAAACTTTTCAAATTAGTTCCAAAACATCTCAAATCAATTCCAAATATCATGCAAGCACATAATCTAATCTGATTATGATCCAAAACTCATAATTATGCAAATTTGCTACTTTTACCAAGAATTACATCATTTTGATGGATTGATGAATGTTTTAAGCTTCTTGGAGGTATTTGACATGAGGAAGCACCTGCAAAATAGCTAAAGGGGAACCTCCAATGCTCAAGTCGGTATTGGATTCAAAATTGATTAAATCAAGGTACTTGTGCAGTAAAAACACCATATTATGCAGCAGGAAAACAGATTATGTAGAAGATTGTGACTTTATATAGCAAGAGTGACAAGTTATGCATCATTTTGTAGAAAATCACAGATTATGCAATAAAATCATGCATTATGCAGAAAAATGCATATAATGGAGTAAATTGGTGAATTATGCAGCAAAAATATGCAACATGAGTTTAGATGCATGATTGATCCAATATGTCAAGTTCAAAGATATTTTCATCAAATATGCTATTTCAAACAAGAAGTGAACTTATCTAGCATATTATCACATATAGAGATTTTTCAAGATATTAAGCTAGAAAAGTACAACTTCAAAGCAAGTTAAAGCATAAACCACATCTCTACTTATCAAAAGGTTGCACATCCAAGCTTCTTGGAGACAAGGAAGAGAACTTGGAGTATTTTCTGATCTTGTGCTTGTAGCGGCTACTTTTGAGGTTCCAAATTCAGTTCTTGACCTTTAAGCACACCTACAACACACTTCAATTTTTGACTTTTGGTACCCAAGTTTTCTTGGGTCCTTGTGTGTTAGTTTTTGGCAAAGTACTTTTGGGAACCCAAACCATTTTAGTCTCTATTTTGTTATTGATATTCTTCCTCACATTACAAGTTGATGCACTATGTCCTTTCTTGCCACAATAAAAACACTTTATAAAAAGACTTGTTGATATACTTTAGGGAACAAAGAAATTCTTGTAAAGCTTTTGTTGATTTTTGGGATTGTACCCTAAACTAGCCTTTTGAAACACACATTTTTGTTTCCTAAACAATATGTTCAAATTATTTCTTCCAAAGGTAAATTTTGAAAGAGTATTTTTTAAGTCTTCAATTTTCTTTTCAAAAGTTTTGCATGATGAGCAAAAAAAGGATGTAGATGCATTATCAAGTGATGAACATGTTATGCATGAGGAATTGGCATCAGTAAGTTCAAGAGTTTCATTTTTAATTTTAAGTTCCTCAATTTCCTTGTTTAAAATAGGGATTTTGTTTTCAAAAAAGGAAATTGTTTTCTTGGATGATGAAATAAGTTTTGCAAGTCTTATAGATTCATTATGCAATTCTTCAAATGCATCTTGCAATTCATCATTGGAAGGGGAAGAATTTGATTCAAAATTTGAGGATGTTACCTCCATGTCATCTTCTTCTTCCTCTTCTCCTCTAGTCATGAAACATAGATTGGCTTTCTCATTATCCAAGCTAGAGGTGAAATCCATGTCATTATCATCCCAAGCTATGTAGGCTCTTCTTTCTTTCCTCTCCTTTGAGGATGTTTTCTCATACTTTTTCACTTTCTTTGATAGAATGGGCACTCCATCTTCATGTGTCCCAATTCTCCACATTCATAGCATTTAGGAGTAGATGAGGTTCCTTCCCCTTTGTGATAGACATTCTTTTGGGGAAAGGGAGGTCTACTTTGAGCTTCATTCTTCTTGAAGAATCTTCCAAATTTCTTTACTAGTAGGCCAAGATTCTCTTCACTAATTTCTAAGCCATCTCCATCATCTTCATCATCATCATTGATCAAAGAGGAGGTGGACTTGAAAGCAATTCCCTTCTTTTTCTTGTCAAGTTCCTCATTTTGGTTGAGTCTATTCAATTCCAATTCATGTTCTTGAAGCTTGCCAAAAAGTGTGGTTAGGGTCATGGTTGAGAGATTTCTTGACTCCGCAATAGCTGTCACTTTAGGTTGCCAATGCCTGCTCAAACATCTCAACACTTTGTTAATAAGATCTTCATTAGGAAATGATATGATCCAAGTTGGATGCATATTGTTTTTACGGATCGTCCTTGAGTTGATTTAGTGTTTCAAAGAATGAAATGATGAACAATACCCGAGGAACAGAACTGATGAATAGTAACATGAATAGTGATGTGAATAGTAAAAATAATAGAAAAGATGGAAAAAAGGAAAAGGAATGGGAGGAAGAAGACGCCACACTCTTAGAGAGTGATAAGTCAAGCGAAGATTCGCCACAAAGGTAAGGAAGCCTTTGATAAGAACCAAGATGGCTCAACCAAGAACCAAAGAGAATGAAATTCTCACAAATGGATTCAATCCAAATTCACATCCAAGAGTCCCTTCATTCATGTTTTAGGCACCTATTTATAGGAAAATGGGGTGCATAGAATATGCATACAAAATGGTCATCATAATGTGACAAATTCCCCATAAAAAGCAATAACTAATCCATTAAGTGGCTAATTAAAGCATTAACTAGCAAATAGGAGTTACCTAGGCATGCAAACCAAAGGTTGCCCTCCCAAAAAACGTGCACTATTCATCCTTCATAGTTTATTACACTTTATTTAATAGAAATAAACTAAAAAAATGCTATTTTAGAGAAGTGGACATCCAAGTCATCATGGGTCTTCAAGTTGGATGAGATAAGTGACCAATTTGGGCTCCACTCCATCAAGACTTGAATTTGGGCTTGCTTCAATTAAAGTTGTCACCATTTGATTTAGGACTTCTTGGGCTTTCTTGGTCCTAGCTCTTGTCATAGGTCCACCAAGTCCTTGTAGTGCTCCTTGATCCATGCTCCTTAGTGGGCTCACATCATCCCCTCCTTCTTTAAGTGAATTCGACCTCGAATTGAAATCTTCATCACCTACATCAAATGGAGACAAATCAGCTACATTGAAAGTTGCACTAACACCATACTCACCTAGAAGGTCTATCTTGTAGGCATTATCATTGATCTTGGCCAACACTTGGAATGACCCATCTCCTCTTGGTTGAAGCTTGGATTTCCTCTGTGAAGGAAATCTCTCTTTTCTCATGTGCACCCAGACCCAATCTCCAGGTTCAAACACCACCTTCCTCCTCCCTTTGTTGCCTTGTCTAACATAGCTTTCAGTCTTCTTCTCAATTTGAGCCTTGACTTGCTCGTGTAACTTCCTCACAAATTCAGTTTTAGCCCTGCCATCTTCATGCTTTAAAATTGACGAGTTAGGCAATGGCAATAAATCAAGAGGAGTGAGAGGATTAAATCCATAAACAACCTCAAAAGGAGAATATTGAGTAGTACTATGAACAGCTCTATTATAAGCAAATTCCACATGAGGCAAACACTCCTCCCAAGACTTAATGTTCTTCTTTATTACAGCCCTAAGAAGGGAAGAAAGTGTCCTATTAATTACCTCAGTTTGCCCATCCGTTTGGGGATGACAAGTAGTGGAGAAAAGAAGCTTTGTACCCAGCTTACCCCACAAAGTCCTCCAAAAGTGACTTAAGAACTTTGTGTCACGATCTGAAACAATACTTCTTGGAAGGCCATGAAGCCTTACCACTTCTTTGAAAAACAATTCAGCAACATGACAAGCATCATCAACTTTTTTACATGGTATAAAATGTGCCATTTTAGAAAACCTATCCACCACCACAAAAATTGAATCCTTACCATTCTTTGTCCGGGGTAGTCCTACAACAAAATCCATTGACAAATCAATCCAAGGAAAATCAGGAATAGGCAACGGAGTATAAAGTCCATTAGGCATCACTTTAGATTTAGACCTTTTTACAAACAATGCATTTTTCACAAAACTTTTGCACATCATGTTTCATGTGTGGCCAATGAAAATGTTCGTGCAACATGTCTAAAGTCTTTTGAACCCCAAAATGCCCCATTAGTCCCCCTTCATGCGCTTCCCTCACAAGCAACTCTCTTATAGAACTTTTAGGCACACATAATCTCTTTTCTTTAAACAAAAACCCTTGGTGCCTAAAATATCCATTTTGAGCCCAATGCAAACAATTAGCATAGATATGGGAAAAATCTTTATCATGCTCATACAATTCTTTGATGCATTCAAGCCCAAACAATTTTGTTTCAAGGGTAGAGAGTAAGGTATACCGTCTTGAAAGTGCATCTGCCACTATGTTGGCCTTACCTTTCTTATGCTTGATCACATATGGGAATTGTTCAAGAAACTCAACCCACTTGGCATGCCTCTTATTCAACTTTCCTTGTCCTTTCAAGTACTTTAAGGACTCATGATCACTATGGATAACAAACTCTTTGGACAAAAGATAATGTTGCCATGTTTGCAAAGCCCTCACCAAGGCATACAACTCCTTATCATAGGTGGGATAATTAAGGACAGCACCACTTAATTTCTCACTAAAGTAAGCAATTGGATGCCCTTCTTGCATTAAAACAGCTCCAACACCAACATTAGAAGCATCACATTCAATTTCAAAAGATTTAGCAAAATTAGGCAAAGCAAGTATTGGTGCATGGGTGAGCTTTTTCTTAAGTTCCTTAAAAGTTTGTTCTTGTTTTTCCCCCATTTAAACCCAACATTCTTTTGACAATTTCATTAAGAGGTGCAACCAATGTGCTAAAATCTTTAACAAACCTCCTATAGAAACTAGCCAAACCATGAAAGCTCCTCACATCACTCACATTTTTGGGGGTTGGCCAATCTTGAATGGCCTTAATCTTTTCTTGATCCACATGGACCCCTTTAGCATTAATCACAAAACCAAGGAAAATCATATGATCCACACAAAAAGTACATTTTTCCAAGTTTGCATACAACCTTTCTTTTCTTAATACAAGCAAAACAACCCTTAAATGTTCATGGTGCTCATCTAAGTTTTTGCTATATATTAAGATATCATCAAAATATACCACCACAAATTTTCCCAAAAATTGTCTTAAGACATGGTTCATAAGCCTCATAAAAGTGCTTGGTGCATTTGTTAAACCAAAAGGCATTACCAACCATTCATACAAACCAAATTTAGTTTTGAAAGCGGTTTTCCATTCATCCCTTTCCCTTATCCTAATTTGATGGTACCCACTTTTCAAATCAATTTTAGAAAAAATGCAAGCACCAAACAATTCATCAATCAAATCATCAAGTCTAGGGATAGGATGCCTATACTTAATGGTGATGTTGTTCACGGCCCTACAATCCGTGCACATCCTCCAAGTGCCATCCTTTTTGGGCACCAAAATGACAGGTACAACACATGGACTTAAGCTCTCTTGTACCCATCCTTTTTGTATCAACTCCTCCACTTGCTTTTGGATCTCTTTGGTCTCTTGAGGATTGCTCCTATAGGCTGGCCTATTGGGTAATGATGCACCTGGAATGAGGTCAATATGGTGCTCAATTCCCCTCAAAGGTGGAAGGCCATGTGGCACTTCCTTAGGGAAGATATCCTTAAATTCCTGCAAAAGATTTTTCATACCACTAGACAAAGAATGATCATTAGAAATGTTAGCATTTAAACAAAATTCCCTACACAAAAGCATGTGTAGGGACTGTCTTGAAACCAATGCACTTTTCACCTCACTTTTTGTTGCAAAACAACTCTCTTTTCTCTCTTTTTCATCTCGGTTTTTCTCTCTTTTTTTTCTCATGATTTTTTTTTATTTTTCATCACTCTTTTTCTCTTGTTCACTCTCTTTTTCTTTTCTCTCTTGCTCTCTTTTCTCTCTCATTTTCTTTTGATCCTCACTAACTTGTTTTGGAGATAAAGGAGAGAGTACAACCTTTCGCTCCTTGTCCATGAAAGTGAACTTGTTTGAAAATCCATCATGAATGGCCTTCTTGTCATATTGCCAAGGCCTTCCCAACAACATATGGCTTGCCTCCATAGGTACTACATCACAAAGAACATTATCCTCATACTTCCCAATGGAGAATGGAACCTCCACTTGTTTGTTCACCACCATCTCCCCAACCTCACTCAACCATTGAAGTCTATATGGTGTTGGATGGGTTTTAGTGATAAGATTTAATTTAGACACCAACCTAGAACTTACTACATTTGCACAACTACCTCCATCAATTATTAGAGAACAAACTTTACCTTGAATTAGGCATCTAGAGTGGAAAATGTTCTCCCTTTGGCTAGCTTCATGTTCCTTCACTTGACTCCCCAAAAGCCTCCTTACCATAAGTAAGTCACCATCCGGCATGAACACTTCTTCTTCACTTTCCTCTCCACTTGAAGCTTCGGATTGAGACATCACTTCACCATTCAAGGACACCATAGTTCTCTTGGTTGGACATTGAGAGGCTATGTGGCCATGACCAAGACACTTGAAACACTTGACATCTCTGCTCCTTGTGGTTGGTTCCATGGGCTTCTTGCCTTGAGAGGTGCTCACGGCCTCCTTGCTTGGTGCACCCTCCTTCTTTTGCTTGTCCTTCCAATTTGAAGATGGGAATTTGGAAGATGATGAAGATGAATATTTGGATTTCCTCCTCTTTAATTGTTGCTCCACCTTGATTGCTTGTTGCACCAAATCTTCAAGCTCCACATAGTTTTACAACTCCACCACATCTTGAATTTCTTGGTTCAAGCCATGCAAGAACCTTGCCATAGTTGCCTCACGGTCCTCCTCAAAGTTTAACCTAAGTAAGGCCAATTCCATCTCCTTGAAGTACTCATCCACACTCTTGCTCCCTTGGGTAAGTCTTTGCAATTTGTTGTGGATGTCCCTTTGATAGTGACTTGGGACAAACCTCCTCCTCATTACAATTTTCATGTCTTCCCAAGTCTCAATTGGCTCCTCTCCAATTCTCCTCCTCTCCTTTTGGAATTGATCCCACCATACTAGTGCATACTCCTTGAACTCCAACGCCGCCACCTTCACTTTCTTTCTCTCATTATATGTGTTGCAATCAAACACTTGCTCCATCTTGAGTTCCCACTCCAAATAGGCTTCGGGGTCATTCTTTCCAAGAAAGGAAGGAACTTTGATTTTAACCCCCTCAATCCTATCTTCACGCCTTCCTCCCCTAGGGCCTCCTCTTCTAGGTCTTCTTCCTCTTGGCCTCCCTCTTTCTTCACTATCATAGCCACTTGAGTCATCCCGTTGAAGGTTGGCTAGTTGTCTATCATAGTTGGCTTGCATTTGTTCCATTTGTCTTTGGAGTGCTTGAACTTGATTAGCCATTCTAGCATGTAGAGTGACTGTCCTTGGTGACAATGGTGGACTATCACCCATTTGAGTAGTAGAAAGTGTAATTTATCCTCACAACACTCCCTCTCTTTTCTCACAAAGTGTATATATATATATATATATATATTTTCACTCTTTTTGGCTTTTTTTTTCACACAAGATGTAATTTTCACTCTTGCCTCTTTCCACTCAAATTCTCTTTGCAAGTTCTTAAATGAACCCCCTCATCTTTCAATTACCAAAAGCTCTTACAAAGGTAGTGGTCCTCACAAGAGTAAGCACTCAGAAGTTGAAGAAAAGATGAAACTCTAGACAAAACTCAAAGGAATTTAAAAGACAAGCAAGAAAAGCTAATTAAAAAAAAGAAAGGAAGAACTCAAAAGAAATAAGAAGAAAAAGAAATGCACAAGGTATGTAGAATAGCACCGCTTAATTGAAATTCACAAGGCATTCAAACTCAATCTTGCTTAAGTGCAAGGGCAGTCTCTTTTTTTTTTCTTCTTCTTCTTTTTTTAATACTATTTTTCAAGCCCTTGTTCTCTTTTTTTTTTTAAATTGTTATGCCCAATTGTGTATTTAAGAGTTTCCTTTCAAATTAAGGTGCTATAAAACATATAACAGCAACAGATATAGAATTGACAAGATCAAAGTTGTAAATATTGCGTAGAAATTAAAGAAAAGAAATTAAAGGCAGAAAATAAAAGGACTAGAATTTAAATGGCAAAAAGTAAAGAACGGAAAGTAAAGAATGTTGCCAATTCTTAGAAATGGCAGAGATCAATGATGATCAAGATTATGTATAATTATGACATTCAAGCAATAGTGCTTGATGTTTGGAAAGCAATAAGAACTAGTACAAAAGAAAATGCAAGAACTCTATCAACTCTAGAATCCGGGCTCTAGATACCACATGATATGATCCAAGTTGGATGCATATTGTTTTTACGGATCGTCCTTGAGTTGATTTAGTGTTTCAAAGAATGAAATGATGAACAATACCCGAGGAACAGAACTGATGAATAGTAATATGAATAGTGACGTGAATAATGACATGAATAGTAAAAATAATAGAAAAGATGGAAAAAAGGAAAAGGAATGGGAGGAAGAAGACGCCACACTCTTAGAGAGTGATAAGTCAAGCGAAGATTCGCCACAAAGGTAAGGAAGCCTTTGATAAGAACCAAGATGGCTCAACCAAGAACCAAAGAGAATGAAATTCTCACAAATGGATTCAATCCAAATTCACATCCAAGAGTCCCTTCATTCATGTTTTAGGCACCTATTTATAGGAAAATGGGGTGCATAGAATATGCATACAAAATGGTCATCATAATGTGACAAATTCCCCATAAAAAGCAATAACTAATCCATTAAGTGGCTAATTAAAGCATTAACTAGCAAATAGGAGTTACCTAAGCATGCAAACCAAAGGTTGCCCTCCAAAAAAACGTGCACTATTCATCCTTCATAGTTTATTACACTTTATTTAATAGAAATAAACTAAAAAAATGCTATTTTAGAGAAGTGGACATCCAAGTCATCATGGGTCTTCAAGTTGGATGAGATAAGTGACCAATTTGGGCTCCACTCCATCAAGACTTGAATTTGGGCTTGCTTCAATTAAAGTTGTCACCATTTGATTTAGGACTTCTTGGGCTTTCTTGGTCCTAGCTCTTGTCATAGGTCCACCAAGTCCTTGTAGTGCTCCTTGATCCATGCTCCTTAGTGGGCTCACATCAGGAAAAGTCTTTCCCAATGAAGCAAGATGATTTGTAATATGTGTGAATCGTTTTTGCATTTCTTGAATGCTTTCACCTTGGTTCATTCTAAAAAGTTCATACTCATGAATGAGAGTATTTATTCTTGATCTTTTCACTTCACTAGTACCCTCATGAGTTACTTGTAAGGTGTCTCACATTTCTTGGGCAGATTTATAATTTGAGACTCTAAAGAACTCATCATACCCCAAAGTTGTGGTAATGATGGTTTTGGCTCTCAAATTATATTGGACCTTCTTTTTATCATCATTCATCCATTCACTTCTTGGTGTATTAATTCTTACACCATTTACAACTTGTGTGGGGACAAAAGGACCATTTTCAATAGCATCCCACACGTCTAAGTCAATAGCTTCAATAAAAATTTTCATTCTTTCTTTCCAATAAGCATACCCATCCTCATTAAAAAAGGGAGGTCTATAAAGAGAAGAACTTTCATAAAAACCATTTGAAGAGGCCATCACTTTCTGTTGAAACTGCTGAGCCCTTTAAACAAGAGCCTAGTTCTGATACCACTTGTTACCAAGTGGCCTCAAACTCAAAAGGGGGGTGAATTGAGTTTATGAAATATTTTCGCAAATATTTCGCAAAGCACTTGTTTATCAAATTTTCGTTGAAGCTATTATTTAATTAAAGTGAATAGATAAATGCGATCGAATAAATCACTCACAAATAAATAACCCAAGATAGAAAGTATTCAAGTGAAGCTAGATATCAAACTCAACTCAAGCATATATAATTAAAGCATAAAATAAAGAGATAGAGTTGAGAAGAACAAACACAAGGATTTATCCTGGTTCAGCCATCCCTTGTGACCTACATCCAGTCCTCAAGCAAACCACTCGAGATTTTTCACTAAACTTCAAGCTTGAACGGGTGCTTGAAAACCTTTACATAATAGAGCACTCACCACACCTTGGGATACCTCACCCTTTGTGCTTGAGCCTCAAAATAGGGATACCTCACCCCTTTTACAACCTTTGAAGGATACCTCACCTTCTTTAGAACAAGGGATACCTCACCATTTACAATCTTTGAGAGATACGCCACTTTCTTTTCTCTAGAGGGATACCTCACCCTCTTTATAAAGAATCAAAGTGTTTACAAGATGAAACTCTCACAAGAGTGGATTACACAAATTGAAGCCCTATAATGCTCTTCAAGGATTTTTCAAATATGCACAAAAACATAGCACAAGTGATTTAATGGTGATTCACGGATTAGAGTGATTGAAAGATGTTTCTCAATAGTTAGTTGGCCACAAATGATGTCCCATGATGTGTATTTATAAGTTTTTAGATTAATAGAGCTGTTAGGGGCTTTAATGGGCAACATTAAATGCCAAATAATATATCCGTTGGGCATGTCAGAATGCTGGTAATTAATTACACACTCTTGGAAATTGATTACATGGTTATATGAACGTGTTCTTGGCTTTCTGGGCTTGTGGTAATCGATTACCAGACTTGTGTAATCGATTACACGCCCTCTGACTTTCTGGTAATCGATTACAAGGCTTCTGTTTAGCTTGTAATCGATTACCACTGTAACGCCCCAATTTTTAGAAAATATTCTAAATATGCTGTTTTCTGTTTTTCATGCTTTTGTATGAATGACCGTTGTGTCCCTATTTTTCTGTTCTTGATTTTTGTATGAAAACAATTACGATAATACAGGTTCAAATTTTATTTGATCGTTTTACGTAATTTGTTTCAGAGACAGTAAAATAAAAATTTTTTCGAAGCTCTTGTATTAATTTTTCTGAAAGATATACAGCTATATAATCTTTATTTGGATATTTTATTTGAACGTTTTGGATGATTACCTACGTTGTGGGAAAAACAGGAAAATGACCGTTACGTCCCGAACGTCATTGTTTTATTGTTTTTGTCTGTTTTTAATTGTTTTCCTCTTGATTTAATGCCGAAAATACTGTCTGTGATTTTATATGGACTTTTTGTGTGATTTGCTCGGTAAGTAGAAAATGATATTTTCCCGCCAGGGAAAATCTTATTTTATTATTTAGAATGGGGGATCTTACTTAACCCGATTCTGAATGAGACTAAAAATAATCTTTTAATTTTTAGGATTTAATCACAAATAAAATAATTTTATATTATTATAATATTATTTTATTAGTCGGTATGTTTTAGTGATAGTGGACCCGAAATATTTTGCGGGACCCACAATTAGCGAAACGGTTAGATCGGTAGCTTAATTAATCACCGTAGTCGTAGAACTTTCGAACAGTGACTCACTAGGCGACTCTCAGAGCAAAGCATTTAATACGTTGTATGACTCAAAGCATGTGAGTCACCAGGGAACCAACCAATGGGAATCAAGCTTGCTCACCAAGGCTTGATCTTGGCCTTTGATTCATCCAATGGCTTGGATGAAGCCAAGCAAGGTGCCCACCTTGCACCCCACTTGATGTTCACGGCCAAGAGGCCTTAGGAGACTAAAATCACTTTCTTCTTCATCACTTTTCTCTCTTCTCTCTCATCAAGAACCCTAACCACCATTGTTGTTCTTTTTCTCCTTCCATTCGGCCAAGACACAAACTACACCATCCAACCATCCAAAAATTTTTCTAACCAAGTTTCCTTAACCTAAACACCATTCTAAGAACCTTTGTAGTTGGGAGTTTCTTCAAATTCTTCCATCTAGGGCTTGGAAACCAACCTTGAAAGTTTTACCTAGAAGGTGAAATTTCATGCTTTTCTTTTCTCTCTTCTTTTTCAAAGTTCTAAGCCATGATTTTTCCATGGTTTAGCTTCTTTTTCATGGTTAGTAACATGTAGATTGTATTTGAGATTTCTAGGTATTTTTGGTGGTGAAAACCGTGACCTAGGAGGTGTGAAAGCAAGCTTTTGTCTTCACTTAAGGTAAGAGGAAGACAATTCTTATCATCCCTTGATGGTGGTAAGAAGATGGATTGTTTGTAGAATCCATAAGGATTGGGTTGTGGTGTGTTTATTGATGTGTATTTGTTAATTTTTGTGGTTGCTAGTAGTTTATGTGGTAATTGTTATTAGCTTTCTTGTTTGATGATTGTAATAATTTTGCATGTCTATTAGCTTTTGAAAGCATGTCTACTAGCTTTAATTTAGGTTGTATGTGTTAGAAAATATTTTTGCATGTGTTAGAAATATAATGCATGTGTTAGAATTGTATGATAAAATATAGGATGTGAATAACATGTGTAAATTTGCATGAGTGTTCCAAAGAACACAATCCAATAGCTCACGGCAATGACAAGTTTGGAGGACCAAAATGTTCTCTTGATTTTTCCTAAAGTGTAACTTAATTAACCTAGGAGAATCAAGAAAGTTTCTAATTGATTTGATCCAAGAAAATACATTTAGAAATCAAATGGTAAAAACTTAGTATTTTGGGCCAACATGCCTAAAGGATTAAATTGACTATTGTTAACTATTTTCTAAAATGATTTAATGAACTTAGACAATATAATACATTTGATATGATTTAAAAGGTGAAAGACATTTTGGAAATCAAATGCAAAAGTTTTATGAAATTTGGCCAACATGCCATTATAAGTAATTATGATTTCTAAAACTTGATTCTAAACCTTTTTCAATTAATAAGAAACAATACAAGTTAAGAAGAAATTTTCTATAATGATTTTCGAAGGAACCAATTGATTAGAAGTAAGTCTAAAGGGTTAAAAATTCACAATTTTATCATTAGGAAGGAAATACAGTAATGTTAAGAAATTTTCTAACATATAGCTCACTTTTGGTTTTGAAGCATGTTAGAGATTTCAAAAAGGAATTAAATGAAATGGTTAAAAAATTAGGTAAATGAAAATTTTATGGATAAATTAGGAAACCATTATTATGATATTCTAAACAAAATACTGTCAATTTTTATTAAAAATGAACCAATAAGATAGCAAAAATATCTAAAAGACAGTATGCGGTATGAAAAATTATTCTACGTAGTTTAAATGTACTAAGTACTATTTCTGTTTGTTTAAACAGTAATTTTAAAGGCATTCGAATAAGAAAATGATTTAAAAATCCTACGCGATTGAGAAAACGTATTAAAAAATGCTACGCGATTTTAAAAACAGAAAAAATATCTTTACCCGATTTTTAAACGTTTGTAAAAACGACGAGATTTCAAAAACGCGATAAAATTTCTACGCGATTGACCGTTACTATATTTATTTTTCGCTGTCGGGAAAATGTGAACCCGTACAGGCTTTTGAGGTTATTCCGCTGTCGGGAAAATGTGAACCCGTACAGGCTTTTTGCCATTGAGGGCATATTTTTATCTTGAGGGCATTTTCGTAATTTCATATATTTGGAATTATGTTTTGTCTTTATACCAATTTTTGGTGTTTTGGTTGACGAGACGAATCACATCGTGTTGTCGATGCGATAAATGTAGTGTGGTTCATTGTTCTAATGAACTTGGAGACTTTAGCGTACGGGATCCCACATGTGGGACGGTTGGTAGCTCCATTGGGCCGTGGTAAACCGATAGCACACTAATGTACTCGACATTCACTATATTTAATCGAGGTTTGTAAAGTCTAGTAGTACATTGCCTATAGTGCCACAACGGAGACCGTGAACTATACTACGCCTGGATGGTAGATTCCTCTTGCCGTAGGCTATTGGACGCAACGTGTGACCGCGTAATAGTTGGTTGGGCAGCCGTGGTACTAATAGATTTTGCAAGTCATTCTCTCTACGATATCTGTTTGGGTTTAGCTCCATGGAGTAGGGTTGTGTTTTGGTGTATTTGATTATATCTTGGATAATATTCCATTTTCTCTATTTATCTTTATCCGGTAATATCTTGGATGTTTCTACATTTTCTCTATTTATATTTATCGATAATTCTTATGTTAGTTGTCCATTTCTTATCTTATTTTATCTGTGAGATTGATTTATCTATGTGGTTTTCTTTATTTGTGTTATATCTATGATGTTCTGAAACACTAGGATATCTAATATGTATTACTGTTATAGCTTTTTCGTATTGTATGAACTGTGTAGTTGTTATTTGTCGTCTTCTTATTGGCCATGTTGCGATGATTTTATGTTGTCTTACCTCTTTATTGTATGTGTCTCTTGTCTATTTATTTTATGCGGTAAAGAGTTTGAAGAGGAAGAAGAGGAACAGCCTCTTGAGATCGTGTACCCTGAGGAAGAGGAAGGTCAGCAAGCCGACGATCAGTTTTACGATCAAGAACCATCCGATCATCCATATCCTCTGGATTGATTGTGTGGGATGGCTACGCCAGGATTTTTGGGATTCATAGAGCTGGTATTTCATGGAGGTGATCTGGCTTGGCATTTACGAGGAGATCGTGCTTCTGTTACATATGCAGGACGTATGACCGTGATTCTACGTCATCAGTTTGATGGAGATCCGATTATGACGACGACGTTATTTTTGCACTTAGAGTTACCCTTATCCATTAGGCGTTATTGGGGTGCTGAAAACCCCGAGCCTAGTGAGATAAGCATCGTATCGGCGCGCGATCCCGTTATCGCCGTGTGTCGAGACATCGGGGTATCTATCTCCCGATGATCATTTTCGGGGCCGAGAGTGATCCATCCGAGGATTAGATAGCCATGATGTTTTTTTTAGGCGCGTCGTACGTATGTACGTATATATTAACTCTTTTATTGCTTTCTTTACTGTTTTTGTTTAAATAGTTGTAATCTTAGTTGTAAATTATTTGTACAGTTTATAACTTAATCATATGTATATGATTAGTGATGATGTTTTTTTTTATTTCGTATTTTCCGCATTATCTTTTTATTAAATATTTCTGTCTATCAGGAATTATTTTACAACCCGTAATAATATTTAACAAATGTTCCGCAACTTGGGTAGATTTTATTTCTATTTCTTTTATTTTCTTTTATGTGTGACATCCTCCAAAGGGGTGTTACAACCACACATGTGTAATCGATTACCACACATGTGTAATCGATTACCACACATGTGTAATCGATTACCACACATGTGTAATCGATTACTTTGTACTTGAACACATTTTTGAACCCCAATTAAGTCTCCAGGCCATTTTTAACATTAGGGAACATGGACTAAACAAGATTTACAAGTGTTTAACATAATCCAAGATTGAAATCAATATTTCTTTAAAAATATGAACTTTGAAAAACAAGTTGATTTATGAGATCTTTGAAAAATCATTTGAATATAATGAAGATACCTTGAGAGCATTTCACATTGATGTTCTAAGACCTATATCTAATATACCTCTTTTGAACTTGGTCTTGTTCTTTTGGTCTTGGTCTTTTCTTTTGATCTTGATCTTCATCTTGACTTTGTTATCATCAAAAACTTATTTGATATGTTTCAAGACATAAGCATTCACAAACAATTCTTCACATCTTAAACCTACCAGCAAGGTATCTTCAATTTGAAAACATGAATCAAGAATGATAGATCCTCACAAGATACACTGTCAATCCCTCAAGTGTTTAAATGGTAGGTATTTCACTCAATTCAACTCATAAACAATTATATTACCATAAGCTTGCTTAACTTCTACTTCTTCGCTACTCAAGCACATGCATATAAAAATCAAGAGGACTTTTTTCAAGTTTGTAATAGGGCCAAGGTAAGGGAAGGAAACAATATGGATATGATAAGCTAAGTACCCAAGAGAATAAAAGAGCAGTGGGGAGGAACTCAAATGACAAAAAATATGAAATTTTACCTCCAATTCCATATTATGCACATTCTCTTTACATATTCTTTCTCTTATTTATTTATTTATTAATTTTTTTCACAACCTTTCTTATATTTATTCTTTTTCTCTTCAATTTTTTTTATGATTTTCATTTTTTTTCAAGAATCGCCTTGCATATTACACATCAACACACCCACACTTGAACTATTAATTGCCTACAAATAAAAGAGCTCCTCAAATGAAAATGAACCAATGCTCTCTTATTCCCAAGGGTAAAGTAAAAACATGGTTTTTCATAAAGGCATATAATGAGCTAAGACAAAGAATAGGTAAATAGGCTCAAGGGGTTAATCAAAGGAAAATGATGCAAGGTTGGCTATTTGGCTAAAGTAGCTAATTCAAGAAAGAATGCCTCAATCATATTCATGCATACAAGTGAAAAATGTAGCCTAAAAAAAGAATCAAAGCAAATTCTAGAGTGATCAATTGCCATGAGTGAAAATCCCAAAAGAAAGAAGAGAATGACATAATTGCTAAATTCATCCATGAATAGGCTCAAAAATCTCACAAGGTATGCATTTATCAAACTCAATCCATCAATCAAATATCCAAAACTAAGCATGTCAAATTCAAGAAGGAAGAACATTTATTCAATCATGCAATGAACCTTGAAAATTTATTCAATCAAGCAATTAAAAACATAATTTTTTTTTACAGAACCAATACTAAAAACCGCATAAAATTTATTCCATCCCCTCCCCCACACTTAAATTTCACATTGCCCTCAATGTAAAGCATAGAAAAATCTAGAATGTAAATCACCAAAATATTCATGGCAAGTAAAATAAAAGTGTGGTAAGGGCCTCCCTCATCATCCATCAATGTAAATGGCATCGAACACATCCATCACTTTCACATTGTGCTTTTGACAATCCTCATGAAAATGCTTAAGTCTATGCCCATTGACCTTGAACGTTCTCTTTGTTGTCATATCTTGGAGCTCAACTACACTATAAGGAAAAACATTAGTAATAACAAATGGTCTATCCCATCTAGACCTTAATTTCCCAACCATTAACCTAAGACGGGAATCGTGAAGGAGAACTTTTTGACTACTTTTGAATTCTTTTCGAACAATCATTTTATCATAGAAGGTTTTGGTCTTCTCCTTGTAAATCTGGGAGTTCTCATAAGCCTCCATCCGAAGTTCTTCAAGTTCTTGGAGTTGGAGCTTCTTTTGGGATCCAGCTAAGTTCAAGTCAAGATTGCACTTCTTTACCGCCCAATATGTCTTGTGCTCAATCTCCACCGGAAGGTGGAATGCCTTACCAAAAACGATCCTATAAGGAGACATCCCAATAGGTGTTTTAAAAGTGGTCATGTAAGCCTAAAGAGCATCCTCAAGTTTCAAGCTCTAATCCTTCCTGTTAGGTTGTACAGTTTTCTCCTGGATTTACTTAATTTCTCTATTTGAGACTTCTACTTACTCATTTGTTTGAGGGTGGTATGGTGTGGAAACCATATGCAAGACCCCATACTTCTTCAATAAAGCCTCCATGTTTTGATTGCAAAAGTGTGAACCATGATCACTGATGATGACCCTCAGAATGCCAAACCTGCATAAGATGTGAGACCTAACAAAATCCAAAACAACTCGAGAATCATCAGTTTGAGTGGATTTAGCCTCCACCCATTTAGATACATAATCAACAGCAAGCAGAATGTAAACAAAACCAAATAATACAGGAAAAGGTCCCATAAAGTCAATACCCCAAACATAAAAAATCTTACAAAATAGTAAAGGTTGTTGGGGCATTTCATTCCCGCGAGAAATATTACTTGTTCTCTAGCACTATTCATAAGACTTACAAAATATATATGCATCATGAAATAGGGTAGGCCAATACAATCCAGAGTCCAAGACTTTCCTAACTATACGTTAGGGCCCAAAATAGCCGCCACATGCAAGTGTATGACAAAAAATAAGAATAGAATGAAACTCATTATCAGGTGCACATCTCCTAATGACTTGGTCACTACAAAATCTCCATAAATAAGGGTCATCCCACACATAATATTTTGACTCACTTTTCATTTTATCAATCTGTGCCTTAGTGAAATGTGCAGGTAGTGCTCTAGCAACCAAGAAATTAACTAAATCTGCAAACCAAGGAATGTTACCTTGCAGCTTGAAAAACTACTCATCAGCAAAGACATTGTGGATAGGAGAAGAATCTGCCTCTCTGTCAATCTGACTTAGGTGATCAGCTACTAGGTTCTCCGCTCCACTCTTATCGCAAATCTCAATATCAAACTCTTGGAGTAGCAATATCAACCTAATCAACCGGGGCTTTGCATCGTGCTTCTTCAGGAGAAACTTCAGAGCTGCATGATTTGAAAACACAACCACTCTAGAACTAAGCAGATATGATTGAAATTTATCTAAAGCAAAAACAATTGCTAAAAGTTTCTTTTCAGTTGTGGTGTAGTTGGCTTGTGCAGCATCTAAAGTCCCCGAAGCATATGAGATGACATGAGGTACTTTGCCGACCCTCTATGCAAAAACAACTCCTAATGCATAATTAGAGGCATCACACATGAGCTTAAATGGGAGTGTCCAATCTGGTGACTGGATGATAGGTGTACAAGTCAATGCTCGCTTCAGGTGATTAAAGGCATCCTTGCACTCCTAGTCAAAGTGGAACTCCACATCTTTTTGCAGCAAGTTAGACAGTGGAAGGGCAATTTTGCTAAAATCCTTTATGAACCGCTTATAAAAACCTGCATGACCAAGAAAAGAATGAACCTCCCACACGTATGTGGGGTAAGATAGGCATGAAATGACATTTATTTTTGCAGGATCTACCTCAATACCCTTGCTAGATACTACATGCCCTAAAACTATGCATTGCTCTACCATGAAATGACATTTTTCAAAAAGGAAGAACCATAGACAGTAAAATCATCCATAAACACATCCATGCAACTCTCTAAAAATTCAGAAAAGATACTTATCATACACCTTTGAAAGGTGCTCGGAGCGTTGCACAGACCAAAGGGTATCCTCCTGTATGCAAATATGCCAAATGGGCAAGTGAAAGTAATCTTCTATTGGTCTTATGAGGCTCTATGAATCTAAAAATAATCTGAATATCTATATAAGAAATAGTAATATGACTTGCCAGCCAGCCTCTCCAATATCTAATCAATGAAAGGTCAAGTGAAATGATCTTTCCTGATGGCCTGTTTAAGCAACCTATAATCAACGCAGACCCGCCATCTGTTTTGAATTCTTGTGGGTAAAAGCTCATTGTTTTGATTTTCAACTATTGTGACCCTGGATTTCTTTAGAATAACCTGCACGGGGCTCACCCATTTATTATCGGAGATGGGATAAATAATGTCAGTTTACAGCAACTTGGTCACTTCCTTCTTCACCACATCTAGAATCAAGGGGTTCAGTTACTGCCTCATTGGTTTTGGTACCTTCATCCAATAAAATCCTATGCATGCATGTGGAGGGACTAATACCAGGAATATCTATAAGAGTCCATCTGATGGCTTGCTTATTTTGCCTCAAAACCTGCAGCAATTTTTCTTCTTATTCAGGTTGTAGATTCTTAACGACAATCACCGGCAGTTTCTCACCATCTCCCAAATATGCATATTTAAGATGGTCTGGCAAAGTCTTCAACTCTAAGGATGGAGGCTGCATAATGGAAGGTAGTAGGGTATTTGAAACAACTAACTCAGCAGCATTAAATGGGTGAAGATGAGTCTTTTGTTCTTCTGTTGGCTTTTCAAAATATGTTGTATTGTCAAACACGGTTAACATATTATCCTGACAGAAAAGCCAATGATCACTGAGGTTATCCTGGTCTTCTTCATTCTCTCCTACCTACTCAATTTTGTGATACCCTTCGAATTCAACAGGTAAAACTAAAATCAAGTTCACATTCATTGACTTCAAGAATTCTTCCTCATCCGACTCTTCATTACTTCTGTATCCTCCAAGCTTGAAATAGTCTTTCGACGGTAAACTATTATCCATAGCCATTATGATGTCATCCAGATCTTTGTCCAGATTGAAATCCATGTCAAACTGTTCATTATCACTAAAGCCTAAAAGATCATTCGGATCAGTCAAGGCCTCAATAATTTCATTAGCTATCAAGTCCATATCTATGATTTGGCAATCAGACTTCACCAAATTTCTTTTCCCCTTGATCATGTCGAGGATTTTCTTTCTCCACTCGACATCTTAGTCAGGATCTTTCAAGACTGTCAAGATTTCTTCCTTCGACCAATCTTCATCATCACTGCTACTTTTATTCTCAGCTATCCTCATTATCATCTTCTCAATTTTCAACCTAGCCATGTCCTTATTTTCTTTAACTGCCAGATTGCTCTACGTTGCTTCTTTTTCCGTTGTTACAAGTTCAATCGACCATTTTCTTCTAATTTTGTTTGGAGTAAGGCCTTGAACCTATTTCCCTTTCTTTATCTCTGCAAGTTTTTCTTGTTGAAAATTATTATTCCCATCTAGCCATCTAACTTCACTTGTTGTCGGCTCAACTGGGATTGCCCCCCTTGTATATGCAGATTCTTTTCTGACAATACTCTTCAATTTCTTATCATCTTTACTTTCATCTAGTGCTGGCTTAAACTCGACTACTAAACATCCCATTTCTGTGGGTTGTTCTCTAATAACTAAACCCTCAGCCAAATTCCTTCTCTTCTGTGCCTATCTCAACCTCTGCAGCCTTCTTTTTCGACTTTTTAACATTCGTAAAGACTTTGATGGCCCTGCTATATCCTGGCTAATCAAAACTTCATCTTGGTTGATTCTACCATATCTGTAATCTTCATTCCAAAATGGTTGATTTTTCTGAAATCTACTCTTCCTGGCAGTTATATTTCGTCGAAAATACTTGTAACTTACCATTACAGAATTTTTAACCCATCTATCTATAGTAACATTGGCAGGTGGCACTCTGGTCCTAGCTGCCTAATTGCTCTTCTCACCAAATGGGCCTTATTCAAGTTCTTCCTTGATTGTTCCCCTTGAAAGGCGATTATGTCCCCAATGGGTTTCAATTTGTTAAGCTTGAACATACCCAATTCTTGGCAAAAAGAAATGAAAACTCCTTCGAAGCCTTTTCGCATTTTATCCCTTTTAATGTCTCTTACATGAGTACTGATGAGTTTTGTGATTAGTGGCATGAGTACTCTTTGCATATTTTTAATACATGCTTCAAGATGCTTATTAACAAATTCTGTGATCTTAACAATCACTACTTTGTTTATTCATTCAATATTACTATTAGGCTTTTATTCTAACTCATTTTAGTTTCATATTCTGGTGATGTAGCTAAAGAGGCTTTGCAAACTTATTCTTCTTCCACAGCTGCTAAGAAGCCTAAAAGTGTGCCTTCTAAATCGACTTTTGGGACTTAGTAGAAGTCTCCCAAGCTCAAGTTGAAATCAAAGAGCAAGTCTTCAACCAAGGTATTGTTCTTAGTATTATTCTCTCTATTTTACAAAAGGTTTCAATTTCCTGATCCATACATGATTTTAGGAGGCTTCTGCTTCTAAGAAAAGCTGAGAAGATGTCACTTGTCAAGGTAGTTGTTGAAAATGTGATATCTACTAATGTGACTAGCGAAAATGTGGTATTTTCTTCTTCACCTAAAGAAATAGTTGACCTCGATGAGTACATCATTGATTAAGATAGAAGTGTTGGGGTCCAAACTGAGAAGTCTACCACCTTAGTGACATCTATACCTTAGAGTCCTCCTACTATTCTCACTTTCGCTTCCAAAGATTCTACATCAACTTTCCCCACTAAGGTATTCTATATTGTTTGCCACTTTGCTACTAAGATCTTTTTATTTTGCAACTGATAACTCCATAGAATGTAGTTATTTGTGCCCTATCTCTATGCATTATTGATGGTTTTGTCCTTGTTGTTATGCATTATTGGAAGACTTAGTCCCATTTTCATATGAAATCCATGTTGAGGTCATCCTCTCTAATCTTGCTAAAATTCTTCCTAATCTTTGATTTGATTGAGTTAGATTACATTTGTATTTGACTGGGTGATTTCTCAATTATAGGTTAAGCCCAAAAAGAACTAACCTGATGTAAGCAAAGGCCCTACATTGGAAGGAAAATCATAAGACAAGCTCCAATGAATCACGTTGCGGTGTTAGCATGCCAGCGCTGCGGCATTCTGCTCTCTGCCAATGCAACCTGATAACCCAAGGCTTTAACGCCGCGGTGCAATGAAGTGAACACCGCGGCACTGGTGTCCAACTTTTTGTGTGTCACGGAGTATGTTGTGTAACGTTGCGGCATGAGATGCAAAATTTGTGGGCTTACAAATACCTTTTACGCAGATTTCTGCTTTCTCATTTTTCTCTCTCTCTTCTTGGAGAACTTTTATTTTACTCTTTTAGCTTTGATCTTTTGGAGAACCTAGCAGCTAGATCTTCATTTATGGGCTGAAAGATAGTTGAAGAAGCCAAGATTGGAGGTTCTCTTCATCTTGGAAGAAGATTCAAGCTTCAAGGCTCACCCCATTTGGGCTTTATATTCTTTTCCTTCTCCTTTCTCTCTTCCCTTTATCTTGAATATGAATTTTTGTAATACATTTTCTTATTCAATGAGTAACTAAGCTGTGTTTATGGTATTCTTTGGATCCCTCTATGAATATTGAATGATTTGTACTCTTTTGAGTTTTTATAAATGATTTGGGTTTTGTTCTATCATGTGGTGCTTAATGCTCTTGTTTGATCAACATTTAGGTGATTTGATGAAATTTATTGAGCCTAGGCATAGGACTTTGGGTTTTAGATCATATGTATGGTAGATGCATATTTGATTTTATTCTAATGGTAGGATAAATTAATTCGCTAATAGGATAGACATATACTTCTTAGCCATGCATAGTCATAGTTAAGAATCGATCTTAATACTTGTTGTTTGCTCTGGTTCTCATGGACGCATAGTGAACTAAGTAAATGACATAGGGTTAATCGACCTAGACATAGGCTTTTAACTAAGTTAGTTTCTCAAACTAACTTAATCTAATCGTTTGTATTGCTTGAATGGATTGCATGTTATCAATTGAAGTAAGGGCTGAAAAAGGATTCCCTATTCTCTCAACCATATCTTTATGTTTTCTTTATGCTTTGTAATTTAATTAATCAACCCATTTTCCAATTTACGTTTGCTTGAATAGAATTAGTTAAGTTGTAGGTTAGTATTTAGCATTAGAAAGTAATCATATTCCCATGGGAACGATCTCTACTCACCATTTTTATTCCTTAAGCGACTCATGCACTTGCGGTTAGTAAAGGGAGTTACCCACCAACAAGGTTGGCGTAGAATATCCATTAACAAGTTTTTGGCGCCATTGCCAGGGATTACGGCTAATTTCTATATTGCTAATATTGATATCAAGCTTTATTAGTTCTAATTCAAGTCTTTTCTTTTTTTTTTTACATTTTGATTTAATATTTCATTCTTTTGTGAATAAGGTATCATCAATGGCGGAGAACAATGATCAGACGAGGCCTTTGAGGGAGTTTGCTAAACCTTAAATGGAAAATCTCCAATCAAGTATCAGATAGCCTCTCATCTGTGCAAATAATTTTAAGATCAAATCGGCCATTATCCAAATGATTCAGACATCTGTACAATTTGGCAGTTTGCTAAATGAAGATCCCAATGCACATTTATCAAACTTTCTAGAGATCTGTGACACCTTCAGGCACAATGGAGTCTCAGAAGATGCCATTCGCCTCAGGCTTTTTCTTTTCTCTCTCAGAGATCGAGCCAAGAGTTAGTTACAATCTCTGCCTGCAGGATCTATAACTACATGGGCGGATATGTGCGAAAAATTTCTCAACAAATACTTTCCTCCGGTCAAGACTGCTAGGTTGATGAATGACATCACTTCATTCACCCAGTCAAAATCTGAATCCTTGTATGAAGCCTGGGAGAGGTACAAGGATCTGCTTAGAAGGTGTCCACAACATGAAATTCCTCCTTGGCACTAGATTTACTCCTTTCACAAAGGCCTACTACCTCACCATCGTCAGATTGTGGATGCGGCTGCAGGTGGTTCATTATTAAGTAAATCTTTTGATGAAGCATACCAACTGCTGGAAGAATTGGCCGCCAACAGCTACCAATGGCCTTCAGCAAGAAACAATCAAAGAAAGGTAGTTGGAGTTCATGACGTTGATGCACTTACATCTTTGTCGGCTCAAGTGGCATCATTAGCGAATAAGTTTGACAGTTTGGGTACAGGCCCTAATCAAAGCCCCTTCATGCTGTGCGACCAGTGTGGGAACAATCATGTCACCGATAGTTGCCCATCCACTTTGAAGAGTGTTCAATATGCGGCAAACTATCGGCCATCTCAAATCAACCCCTACTCACAGCAATATAATCCTGGGTGGAGAAACCACCCCAATTTTTCGTGGAGGGACAATCAAGGGCCAACATCTTCATCTACTAGTAATGAGAGACCACATTTTCCTCCTGGTTTCTTATCGCAAGCAAGGCCACCTATGCAAGAAAGGAAGCCAGCATTGGAAGACATGTTCATGCAATTCATAGTGAAAACTGATTCATACATGACTAAAACTGATGCTCATTTGGCCAAAAATAATTCTCTCCTTCAAAGCCAAACATCTTCAATTAGGGCTCTTGAAACACAAGTGGGGCAGCTTGCCAATGCAATAAACAATAGGCCTCAGAGGACTTCTTCAAATAATGAGAGGGAGGAGACCTCCTTCAAACATGCTCTTCCAAGTTGAAGAAGCAAAAAAAGTCCTGCCTGGACTATAAAAAAGCACCTTTTTGGATGTATCCACCTAAATGTTTAACTCTTATGTTTTGAGTCTACTAGGTAGTGTATTGAATTTGGTAAATTCATGTTAATTTGCTGTTGCATGCATATGTTAAGCTTATTAGACAGTTTTTATAGGTGGTGGAGGCCTCATTGAGGCCAATTTGAATGTTGTGTGGTGTCTATTGCATAATTTTGCAGACAAACGTCTCACGCCACAGCGGTGACTTTGTTACACCGCGGCGTCCTGGTCTTTGCCCTATCAGGGTTTGGAGACAGAGAGCACAGCGCCATAACATGGCTTCTGTATGCCATAGCAGTTAGTTTATGTTAAAAAAAATGGAAAATTGAAATGTCTGTCTCACAGACGCGCGCTGCGGAGTTGGTTAGTTCATGTCGCGGCATTCTGGGCGCGTTTTTCTTAAATAAGTAATAGGGTTTGCACCACAATGCAAACCCGTCACCTCTCTTCTCTCTGCAGTTTCTCTCTTAGTTTTTCTCTTCACCCTTTCCCCCACATTCTCCCATTTTGTTTTTGTACATCCCATTTCAATCTTCATCTCTAGGAATATGATTTTCTCTTATTTAACTTTTTATTTTCGTATTTTACTTACTGTTTTAGTGATTGTTTAGTTTTAGGCTCTTTTTGGTTTATTTTTAGCTTAGTTAATGGGTATTTTTTTTTAGTTTTATGTTTATTTGTGGGGTTATTAAGTTGTATTATGGGGTGGGGGCTGTTTTTGGACTGATTTTGCTTTCGGACTGTTCGTGCGCGTCGTGGCATGGGTAGCAAACGTTGCGGCATTAATATGAACTTCTTTGAATGCCGCGGCGTGGCAACTTCACGTCATGGCATGGTTTTTAATGTGTTTCAATGTCGCGGTGGTGTCATCAATGTCGCGGTGCTAGTTGGATTTCTTTGAATGCTGCGGTGTTGGCTTCAACGTCGCAGCGTTAGCCCCTATTTTTCTAAAATTTGAATGTTTTAAATGTCTTATTCATTTCATTGCTCAAATCTGACCTTCTCTTTTCATTTTCAGGTTTTAATGGCACCAAAGAGGGTCAGAGGAGAGAGTAGTGGGTAGCACATGGAGCCATCTCCTCCCCATGAGTATGACAACACTAGATTCGTTTCGACGGCTGGGCAGGAACACTTTAGGACTCTAGTCTCAAATTGCATCATTGTTGAGAGGGGTTTCAACTTCAGGGACTCCATACAACTTGATATCGAGGCCACTATTCGGCACTATTAGTGGAGGGGAGTTCACCAAACACCCCAGCTGGGCATCAGTTCCTATGGTTCGCGAGTTTTATATGAACCTAGCATTCACTCACTAGGAGTCCACCACCGTCGGCGTACGGAGGCGCTAAGTTTCTTATTCTACTGAGTCGATCCGAGTGGCACTATCTTTGCCCCCTGCTCCCTTGATATGTGAGTACCAAGACTTCATCAGATGGGAGCCTGTGGATGGGATTAACCTATAGGATGCCACAGTTCGCATATGTACCACCGAATCACAGTCGGTCGCCTGGACCATGTCTCAGCAAGGTCGAGCACGATATTTTCCCCGTTCCTGTTTGGCCCTAGAGGCCAAGGCCTGGTACCACTTTATTTGTACCAGGATTATACCCACTAACAACCTATCAGAGGTCACACACGACAGAGTTATCCCTATATATGCCATACTGTAAAGGTGCTTGACTGATGTCGCCACCATTCTCTATATACAACTCTGGAGATCAGCCATGGAGCTGCCCAGTCTTTTCTTCCCCTCCCTCATCCATAGACTATGTTAGAGGCGGGGTGTGCCCACCAATCAACATGAGGAGCTCACTGACATAAAATAACCTCTCAATGAGTACTTCATTGGGAGGGTTTGTGCAGCTCCCCCAATAGCAGCAGAGCCCCGAGACGGGCTCAGAGAGTAGCACCAGAGGCCCAATCTTCCCAAGAGGTGAATGATGTGCATGTCGAGCTTTAACAAGTGGCCGCCATGTAGACCTACACTGTCGAGACCATCAGATGGTTGGTCGAGCGCCTTCAGATCTCCACCCATGATTTCTCCATCCGACCTTACCCTACTTTTGACAGTGCAAGCCTTTCTCATCAGCACGAGGATCCAGCTAGTCCAGATAATGATAGCGGTGGAGACACTAAAGTCCTTCCAAATGTTGATGATGATAAGTAGGCTGATACATTCAGGGCAATCTCTATTATTTTATTATTATTTATTTTTTTCTCATGTATAGTGTATAGTGTGGACACTATTTCCCTCAAGTTTAGGGGGTGTCTTAGTATTTTGATATATACATTGACTGTTTATTATTGTTAAATTATTATTAGTTTAATTATTGATATGTTTGGTATTATTTTTTTTATTATATGATTTGGTGCACGTAATGGCTGATTTGCATGTTTGACATTATGAAATTATTTGAATGCTTAACATGATGCCATTAGCTAGTGTAATGATTGCCCAAGGATAATTAGGGATGTAAATTAACCTCAAAATTCTCTGTGAATCCTTATATTATCTTTGGGGCATGCCGATCAATCTAGATTCTTTTTATACATGATGAATTTTCCATTCCTATGCTTGTTTGGTTTTAGAATGGATTTGAGTGTTTTTCTAGAGAATGCTTATGGTTAGTACATGTAGAGATGTCTTGTATCTCTGAAATTATTTTGCAACTCTCTTGAAGCGAAATCCTATATTTTGCATGATTGGGAAAATGATTAGGGCATTGTTTGAACTGATTGAGCCTTTCAAGCTTACCCTTTAATGATGACATCCATAGGTCCCCTTTGAAGCTGTTTAATTGTTGGCCTTATTTGTTTTTCATTACCATCGTGTTCGTTACCATGTTAACCATTCTAATGCAAATGAAAACATTGCATTTTCTTCCTACCATCCATGTTTGTTGAGTGCATGATATGTTGTTTCTTGAAATAAGTTCAGTGATTAGGGGTATTAATATTTTCAATACAAAAAATGAGCCTGAAGGAACCAAATGCAATTAAAGAAATAGAAAAATATTGCTTTGTATAAAAAAAAAATAAGACAAGCAAAGCAAATAAAAGAAAAAAGAAAAGTTAAATATGAAAAGCTTTGTATGGTTTTGGCGAGTTTTAATCTTTCACTGTTGAATACCCTGTTATTTTCACTCAATCTCAAGTCTTGAAGTAGCCTATTTTTGTGCTCAATGTTTGTTTGTTATCCTTTCCCCTTTCTTCTTCACCCTATAACCATGGCCTTACATTACAAGCTGATAAAGACCCTTTTGATCCTCATTTATGTGTGATTTATATTAGTGGAGAGAGTGTTGCATTACAATCTTGTGGATTCTTTGATTTATATCCATGTGTTTGCTCATAAACTTATCTAGTTGAGTATGATTTGAACTGAAGAGACTTTGATTGCATGTTTGTGAGAAATAAGTTATGCATGATTTGAAGCTTTGATTATTGGTATGATAAGGATTGTGTATGTGCGGACCAAATTATGTACACTAGTGTTGAAGTTGAGCTTATCTTTGCAAGTGTAGTCTGACTTTGTTTTGCTCGAGGACTAGCAAATAACTAGGTTTGAGGGATGATATCTTCATAGAATGTAGTTATTTGTGTCCTATCTCTATGCATTATTGATGGCTTTGTCCTTGTTGTTATGCATTGTTGGAAGACTTTAGCCCCATTTTCATGTGAAATCCATGTTGAGGTCTTCCTCTCTAATCTTGCTAAAATTCTTCCTAATCTTTGATTTGAATGAGCTTGATTACATTTGTATTTGACTTGGTGATTTCTCAACTGTAGGTTAAGCCCAACAAGAACCAACTTGATGCAAGCAAAGGCCCTGTAATGGAAGGGAAACCACAAGACAAGCTGCAGTGAATCACGCCACAACGTTAGCATGCCAGTGTCGCGATGTTCTGCACTCTGCTAGTTCACCCTGAAAACCCAAGGTGTTAATACCGCAACACAATGAAGTGAATGTTGCGGCGCTGGTACACTAATTTTTGCACGTGGAGGCACGTCTTGTGTAACGCCGCGATGTGAGATGCGAAATCTATGGGGCTATAAATACTTTTTACGCAGATTTCTGCTTTCTTGTTTTTCTCTCTCTCCTCTTGGAGTACTTTTATTTTACTCTTTTAGCTTTGATCTTTTGTAGAACCTAGCAGTTAGATCTTCATTTAAGGGCTGAAAAATAGTTGAAGAAGCCAAGATTGGAGGTTCTCTTCATCTTAGAAGAAGATTCAAGCTTCAAGGCTCACCTCATTTGGGCTTCATCTTTTATTCCTTCTCCTTTCTCTCTTCTATTTATCTTGAATATGAATTTTTGTAAAATATTTTCGTATTCCATGAGTAGCTAAGCTATGTTTATGGTATTCTTTGGATGCCCCTATGAATATTGAATGATTTGTACTCTTTTGAGTTTTTATAAATGATTTGGGTTTTGTTCTATCATGTGGTGCTTTATGCTCTTACTTGTTTGATCAGCATTTAGGTGATTTGATGAAATTTAATAAGCCTAGACATAGGACTTTGGCTTTTAGATCATACGTGTAATAGATGCATGTTCGATTTTATTCTAATGGTGGGATAAATTGATTCGCTAATAAGATAGACATATACCTCTTAGCCATGTATAGTCATAGCTGAGAATCGATCTTAATGCTTGTTGTTTGCTCTGGTTCTCATGGACTCACAGTGAACTAAGTAAATGATATAGGGTTAATTGACCTAGACATAGGCTTTTAACTAAGTTAGTTTCTTAGGCTAACATAATCTAATCGTTTGTATTGCTTGAATGGATTAAATGTTACCAATTGAAGTAGAGGGTGAAAAAGAATTCCCTATTCTCTCAACCATATATTTATCTTTTCTTTATACTTTGTAATGTAATTAACCAACCCATTTTTCAAATTTACGTTTGCTTGAATAGAATTAGTTAAGCTGTAGCTTAGTATTTAGCATTAAAAAGTAACCATATTCCCCACGGGAATAATCTCTACTCATCATTTTTATTACTTGAATGACCCGTTCACTTGCAGTTAGCAAAAGGAGTTACCCACCAACAAGGTTGGCATAGCATATCTATCAATAGCAACCCTTTCATTGAATTAGTCTTCTTTCGTGGGTACAAGTTAGCAAGGTTAGGCTGCCAACAAAGAGGTTGAATCAACACAATCTCTTCCTTTGCCTAAGGACAATGATATGTTCGCCAAGATTCAAAGTCAATTGCATGACAATGATGATGAGTAACTTGAATCTATAAGCCTTTAACCATCGGTGCAAAGCGGAGTCCGTTTGGCCTTGGATATACTTGATTCTTTATTGCAGCAAGTCTTGTATATTCTAAAGGTGAAATTTCATTCATCTAATCTCTGCTCCGAGGCTTTCGCCATATTATCAAGACATTCTGATTTTTTTAGTGAAAGACAGAAAGGGATTTTATCTTCTCTCAAAGACTCTATCATCAAGTACTTGAAGAGGTACAACAATGCCTACATCATTCTTGGTGAAAAACTGATGTTGAACACTTGTCAAATGAATTTGAAGGACAAGGCCATCAAGGCTCAAGACTTTCTTTCATCTTTTTGTGCCCAACAAGAAAGCTCTTAACTCTGCCATGGCTTCTCGATAGAACCAAATTTCAACTTCCAAAGTTGTTATTGTAGAGCTAAATTGTCAACTAGAGAAGGAAAAAAAGAATCTAGAAGTCTTAGAGAAAGATCACAAGAAAGATAGTTCTTCCCTCACTTCCTAGCAATAGAAAATTTCTAGTCTTCATGACCATAGGAAAGAATTAGTTGTCCAAGTCGAAGCACTGTCGAAATTGAGAAAGTCAATGTAGCCTCGACACCTTGAAGCCAAAAAAGATTCAGCCGAAGTTGAAGTCTTGTGGCCTACCTTCTTCGATTCTTTTACTAAGCTTAGGGATGAAATTTCTAATTTATTTAATTGATTTCCTACCCATGTAATTTTGGCTTGAACTTCAAGTATTGTTTACTTATTCTTTTATCATCTTGAATCAAATCAATTATGACTTGGATAATTAATTAGTTACTTTATAACTGACAAGATAACTTTTATTTCAAATTAACATTATCTTTAACCACGTTAAAAAACAAATATCATTTGAAACTTATCTACACTTTATATTCATAACTAACCCAGCTATAAATAAAGTAAACAGAGAGGCTTAAATGCCATAACCTAATATGAGTTCTTTCATAACAACTCTTTTTCCAAAATTTCAAAGAACATACCTTGCTCGCATTCCTTGCTTTCTTCATAGCCTCTCTTAGAAGATTTGCACGCCTTTAGTCTATGGATTCCAAACTCCATAGATGTTGATCTTGCTTCTTTGTCTGACTCCAAAAAAAGCTTCGATGTTTTTTCGAAGACAATTGCCTAAGAAGTCACTCCAAATGAAGAAGATATTTCACGGTTAGGAACATAGGTGATGAACCTTTAAAAAACTATGTTTTTATAGTTCAATTTCTAGGTTTTTCATTCTCTTTTAATCTGTTTAATTTAGTTTTGTTCTTAAGTTTTCATAATTTTAATATTTTTTTATTTAAATTATTTTTCTTATTTGTTATTTTCTTATATTTTGTTAGGCAAATGCAAAGGATAGAAGAATGAAGGTGATTACATGGAAGACCTGCTGGAAAAGCCCTCTGGATACCCAGCGCTCAAGAACCAACACTTAAGCGCTGGCTAGGCAGAACAAGGAATTTATTTGTTACCCTAGCGCTCAAGTGCTGGGAGTTCAACGCTCAAGCGCGCAAATGACAGAATTGTATTAATTCTAATGGGCCAACGCTTAGGCGTTGGAGAGACAGCACTCAGGCACTGGCATCAAGGCAAAATTTGCTTCTGGAAAGCCAGCGCTTAGGCATTGGAAAGCCAGTGCTCAAGCACTGGATACGTAACTGAACAGATTTCTAAAATTATAAATAGAAAGTTACACCAATTTGCAACACATACTGCAGCAGCCGTTATAACATCCCGAATTTAATAACCATAGTATACTACCACAGTCACTAGATTCGGACCTGCTTCTTAACAGCTATGCGATTTTCAATATAACATAACGACATTATATAGAAAACATGAGCCATGAATGAATATAAAAATATTATACCACAACAGTATTCCTCATAAATACCATACATACATCATTTCAAAATAAATCTCCTAGCTACACTAAGCTAAGCACTCCAAGCTCCTGACTTTAATCGCTCCATTTCCCACAAAGCTTCCTCCCTAGAATCATCATGGAAACATACACAGGGGGTGAGAATCACACATTCTCACTAGTTCCATGCAATTAAAACATGCCATCATAATCATTGCAACTATTTCGGGGAAAAACATCAAGAGAAAATACTATATTACTAGAAAGGTGACAAAAGCCAAAATCATGTCCTTTCTCTTCCCGAAATAGAGTCCTATTTTATAAGTTGTATAGAAAACTCATTTTCACATGCAACTAATAAAATTACACTTCACATCACAGAAGTAAACTACACTTCATTCCCAGAAGCAAACAACAATAATATACAACTGCCCATACAATCATATATTGTCATTATGCATGTATAAGTCGTAGTGAGGATAAATCCACCCCAACTACTCATCATACGTAGTGAAGGCGTCGCCCCACCTCGATTACTCTGGGTCACCAAGAGCAAAGAAGGGATGCTCATCTTCAACCACTATTTTATAATGAGGCATCTCACCCCATCAAACAACTAGGAGAAGCATTACACCTTAATTAGTCAAACTATACAATCCCTAGTTACCTACAATAATTAGAATCATAATTGATTTACATGCATCATGAATACACTTCATTCAAAGAAGCACAATAACACTCCCATCTCAAAAGTACGCAACAACAACATCTCCATCTCAAAGACGTGTAATAACAACATCTCCATCTCAGAGACACGCAATCGCCCATACAATTGCCATGTTTATGAGTTTATGTCATGATAGCAACCGCCCATACAATTATCATTTTATGCCAAGGTATGTCTAATGTATATGTCTATGCAATAACTTCAGTATGAAGTGAATAATGCATGATACCAAGTCTATGGTAATGTCATGAATGCATGAGTCCTGAACAAAGTAATGGAAGTCACATCCATAACCTTGGACAAGCACTGGAAGTCCATTTAGAAAATAACACTTCGGGTAGTGAAATCCATCAACTACACAGTCTTCAAAACGGAGAGGAAGTCCATCCTCGGAACCATAAGGAAATCCATCCTTATCAATACACAAACATAAAGAGTATACCATTCACCTCAACTATGTTTCACAATCATATCATGCAAAACAATTACTAATTACATCATATAATTAGTTCCCTAATTGATTTATATGCACATCAAGTTCATTTTACAACACATTTTATCCAAATACTCTTAAAATTAATTTAACACTCTCAAAAGAGTAAACATAAGTGATTCCAACACTTATGGAAACTCACTTTCTCAATTCACATTTCACAATATATATGTGTATATCCATGCCTAATTACCTCACATAATTAGCAATTACAAATCACTTTGATTTATCACCTTCTCACTTGATTAAATACCCTTATTAAGGTCTCATCACACTTGTAAAGTCAAACATGAAAGGTCCCAACACTTAGGAACTTCCAAGAACATCAAAAACACATTTTTGAAGATTCTGGAGCTCACGCCGCGGCACCCGCTGTGCCACGCCGCAGCGCCTTGCTCTTGGGTTCCAATACTGAAAATGCATCAATCTCACGCCGCGACGTGAAATCCTTGAGCAGTGCCCGCATCAGAACATGAATTCTGCAAAATTCTACAGTCACGGGTTACTGTTCCATTGGAACAAAACCCTCCTCCAATCACTCAAACTTCACATCCAAGTGATTTATAACCTTCCACAAGGTTCAACTACACAAAGCAACTCTTATTTCACTTTAATTTCACTCAATCATACCATTTTGTGAATCAAAATTCACACTTAACCTAAACCCCCAAATATGACATAAAATGGGAATCAAGGTATTCCAAGGCTAAAAATCCAACTTCTTGCTTCCATCAAACCAAAAACATGCTATTCTCTAGCTTTCTAACAAGATTCATGCAGTTACTAACATAAATACAATTCTCACACTTCAAAACCCCACATCCCCCATCAAGTCCTCATAAACCCAATGAAGAAGATGAAGTTAAGAAGTAAAATAAACTTTCCCCCTACCTCTTGTAGACAAGATGAAGATGAAGCCAAGGATGAGCCATGGAAGATCCAAGCTCCACTTGATTCTTCTTCCTTTCCCCTTTCTCTTTTACTTCCTTCTCCTTTCTTCTCCTTCTTCTTTTCTCTTTCTCTTTTCTCTTTTTTTTCTTTTCGTTTTCTGCTTCTCCTTCTCCTCTCAACCGAGAGTTAATAGGGAAAAATAGGAAGAAAAGTCCATTTTACCCTTAAAACCATACTGAAACTTATATCTGCTAAGAATATTCAAATTTCACCAAATCCAATTCTCTCACTTCCAACAGACTTAAAATAAATCCCATAATTCATTAAAAATCTGTTTTTACCATTTTCATATTTTTTCATATCTGCTGGCTACCATTCGGTATTAAAACACATAACTAGTATGCTTAAAAATATCAAACTAACCCTGATAAATCTCAAATTTTAACCGTAGCACAGTTCACACATTTGTGACCTAGAAATAAACTCTCCACCTTTATTGCTACAAACTAAGCAATTTAAGCCACTTCTAGAGCTAAAAATAGCTATTTTCTATATATAGCATTGCAGCAAAGTGCCTAAACATGCTCAGAAAGTCACAAAACTTAACAGACAAGTTAAGCAAGTATTAGGCTACCTCTATATCCATATACAAGCCTAACATGTTTTTCCAAGGTGTCACAACCGTCAAGACAACTCAATCCTAATTTGGTGTGGGTGCATCAAGGCTTGAAGATTAGGGATTTTCTTCAACATTTCCACTAATTAGCAATAGAGTTGGTCACCTTTCTTCCTTTGTTTTACTCTTTTCCTATGTGTAACTAACTTCCCCTCATTAGGGGGACGATGGATCTTGATACTTGGATAATGTAACATCTTTTATGGATTTAATGCATGTTTCTATTTCATGATTTATCTGTTTATCTCTATTCTTAATGCTTTTCTGAATCTGGCCAATTTGGGAATGATCTTTTGGGTTGATGTATGATTTGAGAAAATTTGCATGAACCTTGATCTTGTGATAAACACCATAATTTCTGCAATAGCTAGGAATAGACATTGTGGGTTATGTGGTCTTCCTTTTAATTCCTTTGTTCTTAATAATGTCTTTCTATTTGTGGTTAGACTAAGGGATTAGTTAATTCCAAACAGTTTAAGAGGATTAATATACCAAGGGATTGGTTATTGATTAATTTTGAGAATTGACCATAAATCATCGAATTAGAACATGTTTGAACCTATATTTGGATGTGCATTTAAAAAGTTCAAGAGAAATCTAAATCCTAACACTTTCTTATTATTGTTTTCATCTCATGTTTGATTTCTTGAATTTGCTTTGTTTAAATCTGATATCTTTCTTTTAATTGTTTTCTTTTTAATTTCACTTTTGCCAACTCTTGCCTTTCAAAGTAGCCTACATAGTGTTAGTTTAACGAAATTAGTAATTGGCAATATAATCCTCGTGGGACGATACTCTTTTCACTACTTTATTACTTGTTGCGATTCGGTGCACTTGTCGATTTTTACACACTAAGTTTTTGGCGCCGTTGTCGGGGATTATTAATTGTCAATATTAAGTAGTAGTTAAAAGAACACCAATTTAGGCATTTATTTTCCTTTGTTTTTAATTTTAGTTGTTTAAATTTAATTTTAATTTGTTTTATGTTTATTTTAATTTTAGATAATTTTTGTCTTAATTGATTTTTATTTCTCTGAATTTAATTTTCTTTTATTTTGTTTCCTTTTATTAATTTTTTTTAATTACTTATTTTTATTCTTATATTTATTTTAGTTTATTTTTATTTTCTTTTCTTTTCTTTACTTCATACTGGTGTGCTTGTCTGTTATTTATGCAAGGTTCTTTGGAATCAAGAGTATTACTTTTTGACCCAGAGATAACAAGGACAGAAAGAGCAATCAGAAAAGCAATCAGGGAGGTGAAGAGAGTTGAAGAATCAAAGATGGCTGAGATTAATAATGCACAAAGAAGACATACTATGGCTGACTATGCTACTCCATCTTCTGAAAGTGTCGCAACCAGTATTGTGCGACCTCCTATTCAAGCGAATAACTTTGAGATTAAACCAGCACTTCTACAGTTGGTACAACAGAATCAGTTTGGGGGAGGTCAGACAGAAGATCCCGATTTGCATATTGCCAACTTCTTGTAGTTCTGTGACACTATTAAGAATAATAGAGCCAGTGATGATGCCATTCTATTACGACTGTTCCTATTTTCTTTGAGAGATAAAGCCAAGAGCTAGCTACAAGCCCAGCCTCAAGGAAGTATATCCACTTGGGATGATCTAGTCAATAAATTCCTCACTCGGTATTTCCCTCCATCGATGCTTGTGAAGATAAGGAATGAGATTGCTTGCTTCACTCAAAACCAAGGTGAATCTCTTTATAAAGCATGGGAAACATTCAAGGAGTTGCTCAGAAAATGTCCTCATCATGCTTTCAAGGTTTGGCAATAAGTACAGATCTTCTACAATGGGTTGAGTCATTCTACTATAGCAATGGTCGATGCATCTGTAGGTGGGTCTATAAACACCAAAACTTCAGAAGAGGCCCAAGAATTATTTGAGACCATAGCTACTAATGAATATCAGATTCCTAGTGGAAGATCGACAGTCAAACGGGGAGTATTGGAGTTGGGTGTTGTTAATGTTATCCTTGCACAGAATCAAAATTTGCTGCAACATGTTGTCAACCTCACTAAGCAAGTTGGCACTTTACAAGTAAATTCAGTTAATCACCAAGGTCTGACTTACGATTTCTGTGGAGGCGGCCATGTCAATGGTCAATGTGAAGCTAGGAATTCAAGTGTTGTTGCTCCAGAACAGGTGAACTACATGGGAAATCCTTCAATGCCACAGGGTAATCCTTACTCTAATACTTATGATCCAGGCTAGAAGAATCATCTCAATTTCTCTTGGAAGAATCAGGTTGTTCCACTGAATGCTTAACCAGAATAGAAGTCTCATCTTGAGATTACAATGGAGAAACTTTCTTTATAGACCTCTGTATTTGTGCAACAAACTTCAACTTTCATGGAGGAGCCAAGAACCAATTTCAAGAATCATGAGACTGCTATCAGAAGTCTTGAAAATCAAGTGGGGCAAATAGCAAAACATCTTCAAGAGAGACCTCTAGGCAGTTTACCCAGTGATACTTTAGTGAATCCTAAAGAGCAGTGTAAGGCTATCACTTTAAGAAGTGGTAAGACTTTGGAGGTTGACACGAAGAAAGCATCTGATCCTTTAGAAAATCAGAATGGAAATAATGAAGCTTCAATTGAAGAGGTCTTATCTCAGGATGCAACTAAAGAAGTTGAAGCTAGAGAGGAACAATCGAGAGTACCGAGGAAAAAGAAAGACTCAGAGCTGAAGAAAACTATTGATCCTTCATTGTATGCTAGACTTCTATATCCTCAAAGATTCAGGAAGGAGATTCAAGAGAAGTAGTTTTCCAAGTTCTTAGAAGTCTTCAAGAAACTACAGATTAATATCCTTTTTGCTGAAGCACTCGAGTAGATGCCCTCATATGCTAAATTCATGAAAGACTTGCTCTCAAAGAAAAGGAAACTAAAAGAGGATGAGATAGTAATGCTTACTGAAGAATGCAGTATGATAATTCAAAGGAAATTACCTCCGAAACTAAAAGATCCAGGTAGTTTCACTATTCCTTACACCATAGGTAAGCTTACTATTGGAAAGGCTCTTTGTGATCTTGGGGCTAGTATCAATCTCATGCCTATGCACAAGTTGGGAATTGAATCAGTGAAGCCAACAATGATATCTCTTCAACTAGCTGATCGATCTATCATGCATCCTTATGGTATAGTTGATAATGTGCTAGTTAAGGTGGATAAATTCATCTTTCCAGCTGATTTTGTGGTTCTTGATATAGAGGAGGATGCAAACATTCCTCTCATCTTAAACTAACCTTTCTTAGTAACTGGGAGAGCATTGATTGATGTGCAACAAGGGGAGCTTGTATTGAGAGTGCAGGATGAAAAGGTCACATTCAGTATTCTTGATGCAATGAAATATCCGATAGAGGAAGAGCAGTGCCTTAGAGTGGACATAGTTGACTCCCTGGTTGAGAAAGTATTTGATCAAAGTACTCGTACATCTCCACTTAAATCAGTATTGGTGAATTCTAAATTCTCAGTGGAAGATGATGCAGAGACAACACCAGAGATAGCAAAGTGCATAGCTGAATTAGAAGCTCAGCCAATTGTCACTCACTTCCAAAAAGAAGAACTGAAAAAGGAAGTTGAGATTGTACAGGAACCCCCCAAGATAGAATTGAAGCAGCTTCCTTCTAATCTCAAATATGCATTTCTTGGTGAGAACAGTACTTTTTCGGTGATCGTAAACATAGAACTCAATTCTAAAGAAGAAGAGAAGCTCTTGAGAGTTTTGAGGAAGCATAAGTCAGCTATTGGGTGGACCATTGACGATCTTAAGGGCATCAACTCCACTATTTGTATGCACAAGATCTTAATGGAAGACAACTACAAGCCAGCGGTGCAGCCACAGAGGAGACTGAATCCCACCATGAAGGAAGTTATAAGGAAAGAAGTGATGAAGCTCTATGATGCAGGCATTATCTATCCTATTTCAAACAGCTCGTGGGTCAGTCTAGTTCAAGTTGTCCCAAAGAAAGGAGGGATGACAGTGATAGTCAATAAAAAGAATGAACTTATCCCCACAAGGACAGTCACTGGTTGGAGAATGTGCATTGATTACAGGAGGCTCAATAGTGAAACAAGGAATGATCATTTCCCCCTTATTCATTGATCAGATGGTTAAGAGACTAGTAGGTCACACCTACTATTGCTTTCTAGATGGTTACTCTAATTATAATCAAATCTTGGTGGCACCCGAAGATCAGGAGAAAACAACTTTCACTTGTCCATATGGAGTCTTTGCATACTGGAGGATGCCTTTCGGATTATGCAACGCCCCTACAACTTTTCAAAGGTGTATGTTTTCCATTTTTTCTTATATAATTGAAAAGTTTGTTGAGATTTTTATGGATGATTTTTCTGTATTTGGCTCTTCTTTTGATACTTGTCTGTCTAACCTTTCTTTGGTTTTGAAAAGATGCCAAGAAACTAACATGGTTTTGAATTGGGAGAAGTGTCATTTCATGGTGTAGGAGGGCATTGTTCTAGGACATCGTATCTCTTCGAGGGGTATTGAGATTGATCAAGCAAAGGTTGAGGTTATTGAGAAATTACCTCCTCCCATCAATGTTAAGGGAGTAAGAAGTTTCCTTGGGCATGCTGGTTTTTACAGGAGATTCATAAAGGATTTCTCCAAGATTGCTAAGCCTTTTGTGAACTGCTTGTTAAAGATGCACTATTTACTTTTAATAATGATTTTTTGTATGCGTTTGATCTTTTGAAAAGCAAGCTTATTTTTGGCCTCTATAATTGCTACTCTTGATTGGAATTTGCCATTTGAATTAATGTGTGATGCAAGCGATTTTACTGTAGATGCTATCCTAGGATAGAGAAAAGATAAAGTTTTGAATGTGATTTATTATGCTAGTAGAGTTTTGAATGAAGCACAGCTTAATTATGCCATTACAGAAAAAGAATTGCTTGTTGTAGTCTTTACATTTGAAAAATTTCATTTTTAATTGGTTGGGTCAAGAGTTATTGCTTATACTGACCATGCTGCTTTAAAATATCTCTTGACTAAACAGGATGCAAAGCCTAGGCTCATCAGATGGATCTTACTTCTACAGGAGTTTGATTTAGAAATTAGGATAAGAAAGGAATAGAGAATTTGGTAGTTGACCACTTGTTAAGGATCACTCATGGAGGAGATTCAAAAGAAAAACAGGTGCTTATTAAGGAGGAGTTCCCAGATGAACAACTTTTTGTTGTACAATTGTTGCCTTGGTTTACAGATTTTACAAACTACAAAGCAACTGGGCTTATTCCATCATATTTCACATGGCAACAGCAGAAAAAATTCTTTCGTGATGTCAGGTATTATGTTTGGGATGAACCTTTCCTTTTTAAAATTTATGCTGATAGTATGTTGAGAAGGTGTGTACCTAAGGAAGAAGTACCAAACATTTTGTGGCACTGTCATAGTTCTGATTACGGAGGTCATTTTGGAGGCAATAAACTGCAGCAAAGGTATTACAATCTAGTTTCTCAACAGCGTGGCCCGAGGTGTGGCCCAAGGCGTGAGCAAGCTACGACGTAGGGAAGTTTTCTGCCCAACAGTTGCACCTGAGAGCAGGGTGCCACGGCGTGTCTAGTTTTGTGCCGCGGTGTGAGCTCCAGAACCTTCAAAAATGTGTTTTTGATATTCTTGGAAGTTCCTAAGTGTTAGGACCTTTCATGTATGTCTTTACAAGTGTGATGAGACTTTAATAAGGGTATTTAATGAAGTGAGAATATGATAAATCAAAGTGATTTGTAATGCTAATTATGTGAGGTAATTAGGCATGGATATACACATGTATATTGTGAAATGTGATTTGAGAAAGTGATTTTCCATAAGTGTTGGAATCATTTATGTTTACTCATTTGAGAGTGTTAAATTACTTTTAAGAGTATTTGGATAAAATGTGTTGTAAAATGAACTTGATGTGCATATAAATCAATTGGGGAACTAATTATGTGATATAATTAGTAATTGTTTTGCATGATATGATTGTAAAACATAGTTGACGTGAATGGTATACTCTTTATGCTTGTGTGTTGATAAGAATGGATTTCCTTATGGTTCCAAGGATGGACTTCCTCTCCGTTTTGAAGACCGTATAGTTGATGGATTTCGCTACCTGGAATGTTGTTTTCTGGATGGACTTCCAGTGCTTGTCCAAGGTTATGGATGTGACTTCCATTTCTTTGTTCAGGATTAATGCATTTATGGCATTACCATGGACTTGGTATTATACATTATTCATTTCATACTTAAGTTATTGCATAGGCATATACATTAGATATACCTTAGCATAACATGACAATTGTATGGGTGGTTACTATCATGACATAAACTCATAAACATTGCAATTGTATGGGTGATTGCGTGTCTCTGAGATGGAGATGTTGCTATTGTGTGTCTCTGAGATGGAGATGTTGTTATTGTGTACTTCTGATATGGGAGTGTTGTATGCTTCTGTGATTGAAATGTTAACTTAATAGTTGTGTAATTTGTATGATTATGTAAACTGCTGGTTTTGGAATACTTCTACTGAGATATGATTTCTCACCCCGAATATATTGCCATGTAAATCCAGGTGCGAGTTCTTCAAAAAGAGAAGCAAGAGCTTGAAGTGCTTAGCTTAGTATAGCTAGGTAGTTTATTTTGTAATGATGTATATTTTGTATTTATGAGAAATACAGTTGTGGTGTAATATGTATATATTCATTCATGGCTCATATTTTCTATATAATGTCATTATGTTATATTAAAAATTGCATAGTTGTTAAGTAGCAGGTCTGAATCTAGTGATTGTGGTGGTATACTATGGTTATTAAATTCGGGATGTTACAATATCAACTCCCACTCTTCATGACACAAAAAAGCAAGGGTTTGTTTCAACCCCACCTCCTTTTCAAGTCAAAGGTTTTAAATTCAAGTCTATTTTACTAACTTATATATTGTTTCTGCTATATCTAACCTTGCAAAAACCTTTTATAGATCCACTTTCATGAGGCTGCACAAAAGGGCGCTCAGGTCGAGATGTTACTAGACCATCGTCTGCCGCTAACCCCCCTTTGAACGATAAAGTCAATCTCTATAGCCAAACTCTTTCCTGGCTTGAGGGCATCACTGCGATTTCGAATGGCCTTGATCCTACCAACATTGCACAGGCTTGAAGGGCAATAGAGGCATTCAAAACTTTTCTGTCAAGAGGTCTAGAGGCACTTATAAAGGATCCAGTGGCTTGTGAATGACAACTTAACATAGTGACTGGCCAATTTTATCAGGTGGTAGTTCTTACTAGTAACTGTATTGCTCCCCAATTTGTTGATTTGTACTAGGGGTTTACTAAAGCTCTTGCCACTTTTGGTCCAATCCTTGTAGCTTTTGATATAGCCGAAACCATTTTGGAACAACACCAGTGTCTCACTCAAACTTGTCTGACAATACTTAAGGATGTTAGTGTTGGCTAAGAGAAGCAGAAAATGGTGCAAGCAACGGCTGCATCTACAAGGGTTCATGTGACAAAGATAGAAAACCAAATTGCTGCTACTTCCCAAAGAATTTCAAATTTAGAAGCCCAACTTCCAGCAGAATGTGCTAATCTAACAAGGCTAAAACAAGAATGTGCTACATGCTAGCGCAAGCTAAATGATCATGGAGTCAAATTCAATAACTTGAAGCAATATTGGCTGACAAGTTACAAGAGTAGGCTGATGCGGTCAACTCCATGCTGACCACTTTGACCTTGAAGGCAAAGGCAATAGCTGAGTGTGATAAGGCAATACAAGCCTTTGATGAACTTCTTGAAATGCTTCAAGGATTGAAGTGTATGCTAGATTAGTTTTCTTTTCCCTTTTTACTTTTTCTGTTTTTAGACAATTGGCATTTTATATTCTAGATAAAGTTTCTTTAAATATTTGCCATTTATGATTCTACAATCTCTTTTGGTTTTAATATCCCTCAAGGCGTATGTATTGCCTTCATATTTTTGGTGTATTAGGAAAGGTCCCTCCCACAGAGGGCTCTATTTTCCATATGCTTTAGATATTTGGTCTATAGGCCAAATCACTTTCTAAACAAGATCTCCCACTTGGAATACTTTCAGTTTTACTTTTTTATTATAGATTGTAAAAACTTTGTCCTTATAGCATATTAAATGATTTAATGGCTCTAGCCTTTTTTCAGTTTAGTTATCTAAATCTTCATACATCATTTGCCAATATTGTTCAAAAAGCAAATTGGCTTGATGTAGTAGGTGTAACGTCCCAATACTAATACTATAAGTACATCCGGATTATACATAAGTACTTAGAATTAGGCACATCTTGACTAAACTATTATCATTTCTTGATAATTAAATATACTAATTTTATAGCTACTTTAAGCTTGTGAGGGATAATAATATCTCAAAATATGAATATACAACTGAATAGTCTGATCCATATTGACATTAATAGTCCAAGTGATACAAACTAAACCTTTATAGGCATATGTACATATAAACTATATACAAACCATTACGTAAATAATATTACATGACAATGGTCAAAATGATAGGTAATCATATACTACATCTTCATCTTCACCTCTGCTCTATAGGTAGATCTTAGGTTGGAATTATCATGGAAAAAAGAAGTAAAAGGGGTGAGAATTCTAAAAATTCTCAGTAGTTCTAACATAGAAATGTCATCATAATAATTTCAATTGCTTTGGGGAAAACAAATCATTACTTTAAATTTCACATAGAAAGGTGGCTAATGCTAAAAGATTTCCTTTCTTTTCCCTGAAGCAGAAATTCAATTTTCATCATTGAACAACAACATATATTCTAATAATATAACGAATTTTAATACATCATCAATAAATCATAGATTCCACCAAGAATATATCAAGTGTAATCTATAACTCACTATCACTAGAATATTTACATTCTCTCATAATGCAAACATTCATTATCAATTCTATGATTTAAACAAATACTATCTACATGATGATGTGGATATGCCCAAACATATATAAATCTTTCATTAGTGCTCACTAATTATCATTTTTCTAAGCATATTCCCAGAATCTCTATCTTTTTATATCACTAGATAGGAAGGGAATGCTGCATCCCCACACTACCGATAACCCTGACCATAACTAATGTGGAAACTAATGAGGAATTACATCTAAGAATTTAGGATCACCTTCCCCATCGAGGATCATTTCTAGAAATTCATAACTAAGAATTTAAGATCACCCCCTTACGAGGATCATTTCCAAAATTCAATACTAGCCACCTCAATCAATGGGCTACTCATATTAAGGGAATATATATATATATATATATATATATATATATATATATATATATATAATGCTCAAAATAAAAGACTGATAATCAATTATCATATTCTAATAATTGATTATCATATTCTGATAATCGATTATTGCTAACAGGAATAGCATTCTATAAGTTAGTAATTGATTAGCACATTTGGATAATCGATTATCACCCATAAACATAGCATTCTAAAAGTTGATAATCGATTAGCACCTTTGTCTAATCGATTATCACTCATGAACATGACTTTTTGGAAATTGACCTGATAATCGATTATCATGTTCGAACATAGCATTCTGGAAATTAATAATTGATTACCAAATATTAATAATCGATTATTAAGTGCATCTCCACAACCAGAATTCCCTTTTAAAGCATGGCAATATAAAAAGTGTACTTCCCCTTTCATTTACAATTCAAAGTATCATCATGTCTCTATATATTATCAAACCAAACTCTCAAGGTTTAACAATAATGATTAATCCATAATATCAACAACCTTAAAATTCTTAAAGGTTTATAAACAACCTTAAGTTCATTAATCATGTATATATGCTATCAATACTACATGAACTTCACAATAAAATTCTCAAACCAATTCATTCATACAATATTTGAGAAAATAAGGAGAGATAAGAGTTAGGTAGAGATACACTAAACCCCTACCTTAACTCCCTTGGTGATGGTATTTCTTTCCTCTTCTTTGTTTCTCCTTTGTTTTTCCTTCTTGATGATGTTCTTTGTTCTTCCCTCTTTTCTTTCTTATCTCTTTCCTTCCTCTGTAACCGTGTGAGAGAGTGAAATGAGAAAAAGAAAAAGTGAAAAGATAGAGAGATAGAGAGAGGCGGTGGAGATTAGTTGGAGGGATAAGGATGAAGACTTTTGTTGGTTAAATGAAAATATTGTATCTCTTAGGAATACTTTGATCTTCCATTGATGAGTTTTCTAACTTACATAGGTATTATAAAAAATTCAAGGGTTTCATTCAATTTATATACTCATCATTTAATAACTATTTATATACACCATTAACAATCATTAGGCTCTATTACTCTTCCTTAAGTTAAGACAAACCTAAGGAGTTAAACTTATATGTTTTTAGGTATCTGCCTTAACTTGTAATCATTCCTAAAATAATCCCCATCCTCTATTTGACATCTCCACAAAATTTCATGATTTTCCAAGCTACGTTCCTATTTAATTTAGCCTTTAAATACTCATAATGTGTTATTAAAAATGTCAAACTAATTTAGTTAATTCTCCAAAATTTACCACAACTCATTCTATTTATTTGTGACCTAAAAAAAAATTTCATATTTATTTCCATAATCTAAGCAATATATACTAAGTTCTAAGCTAATATGAGTTATTTTTCACATCTTGTGTTATAACATTATACTTAAACTAGCTCAGAAAATCACTAGAATTAACAAGTAACTAATATAAGTGTTAATAAGCTATTATAACAATCATTAAGGCTAACAGGTTAAGGAGGACATTTTAGGATACGAGCCGATTGGACCCTAACTTCGACCAGAAACACCGAATCGCAATCGTAGGCTAGTTTACGTGGGGTGGAACCAGTTGCCTCCTTCAGAGACATTCGACTTGGCCATTAGACTTGGTTTAGCACATTATGTCAATTCTTTGGATACTAGCCAATGCTTTTCTTAATCAAATTTATAATAATCTTATTCATAACTTCAGCTTGGCCATTGACTTGAGCTAAATAAGGACTTGAAGTCAATAATTTTATACTCTTAGAGGATGCATAATCCCTAAACTTAGCAATAATAAAGACAGTACCTTGATCTGTCATAATCATCTCAGGGATTCCAAACCTGCAAAGGATGTTACTCTCGATGAACTCAATAACATCTTGTTGAGTTACGTTTCTTAACGAAGCTATTTCCACCCACTTGCTAAAATAATCGATGGCAACCAATATATGCCGATGCACTTTTGATGAGCCTGGGTAAATATGCCCATTAATGTTTGTCTTCCATCCCCTAAATGACTAGGGCTTGATCATTGCATACATGTCACTTGATGGAACATGCTGAAGAGGTCTATGTCGTTGACATTCTTGGAAACTTCAGGCATACTCTATGCAATCTCGATGCATGGACGACTAGTAACAACCTTGGTGATACAAAGTCCAGCTCATTCTATCTCCTGCTTGATGGGCTCCATAAATGCCTTCATGAACTTTAGTCATCACTTCTCTAGCTTCCTTGCTGGTTAAACATCGTAACAACTAGCCATCGACACTTTTGAAGAATAGCTCCTTATTGAGTAAAACATAATTAATAGCCTTGAGCCTTATTTTGCATTTGACATTGCCATTTGGGTTGGATAAATAAGACTTGAGTTCTTGCATCCAATCATCTATCCTTTCATTAAAAACTTCAACATTGAATATTTCCCTTTCCTTCACAAGTAAAATTTCATCTTTGATCTCCATCAAGCTTCCCAATTCTACAGGCAGAAGCAAATAGCCAGAGGCTAACTGAGCTAAAGCATTTGATACATAGTTTGACACCCTTGGGATATGTTGAATATTTATATCATAGAACTCATATAATAATAGCACAACTATGGCTAAATACTACATCAAACTTGCATTAATGCATTTACATTCTAGTGTAATCTACTTAATAACTAACATCAATTCACCATATATTTTCATATTTCTACTTCCCATCTTGAGAATGAAATCTAACCTAGTTATCACAGCCTTGTATTCAACCTCATTATTTGAGAAAGTTCTATTCAAGCAAAATTAAAATGCATAGGCTTCCTAGAAAGGTTGAGAATAAAATTACCTATTCCTGTTCCAAATTGATTACTCGAGCCATCAAAATATAGCTTCCATTTTCTTAAGCCCACGTAACTTACCATGGCTTTTGGAAAATAGTTAACTATAAAATCAACTAAAACTTGACCTTTTATACCCTTTCAAGGTACGAATTGCAAAAAGAGTTATGAAAGGCCAATAGCCTATTAGCATATTCTGTTATAGGTCACAGGCTTGGTCAATATATAGTTGATTATATTGACATCAGAATGCACATAGATTGTAGTCAAAATCATGTAATATTTAAGTTTCATTCAAGCCGAATATAAAGGTAAACATTGTTTCTTTACCTCACTATAGTTTCTTTCGGCTTCTATTAGTATGCGACCAAAATAAAAGATAAACCTTTCAACCCCATTTTCAATGTCCTGGGCCAAAAAATAACTAATAGTATCGTCATTAGCAGACAAATACAACTTTAAAAGTCTTTTATAATTAGGTAGAGTCATTATATGTGGATTTACCATGTATTGCTTGATTTCTTCAAAAGCTTTCTAGTGTTCTTAATTCCATTTGAACTCCGCCTCATTCTTTAACTTCAATAAAGGGGAATATATCTTTAGCTTACTAGCCAAATTTGAAATGAAACGTCATAAGAAATTGATCTTGTCAAGTAAAGATTGTAATTCCTTCTTGCTCCTTGGTGGAGAAGCCTCCAATATAGCCTTATTTTCATTCTTGTTGACCTTTATCCCTTTGCGGTGCACCAAGAATCCTAAGAAGTTACCTGCACACACACCAAAATTACATTTAAGCATATTCATTTTCAAATTATGATTTCTTATTCATTCAAAAGCATTCTTTAAATCTTTCAAATGATCATCACCCGAATCATAGTTGACCACAACCTCATCTATATAAACCTCCATAAATTTGCCAATCATATCATGAAAAATAGCATTCATTGCCCTTTGATAAGTCACTATTGCATTTTTCAACCTAAAGGGCATAGCCACTCATTCATAAATCCCCAATACCCTAGGGCAGCTAAATGCCATTTTTGGGACGTCATCTTCAGCTATAAAGATTTTATTATAACTAAAGTGTCCATCCATAAAACTTATTTATCAATGGCCTGAGGCCGAATCTATCAACATATCAGCTATAAGCATTGGATACTTATCCTTAGGTTTTACTAAGTTCAAGTTTTTAAAATCGACACAAACTCTTTTCTTGCCATTTTTATTAACTACTATAACTATATTTGGAATTCATTCGGTATACCTGGCAGTTTTAATGAACTTGGTCTTCAACAGGCATTCAATTTCTTCCTTAACCTTAATAGCTACCTCTGGGATGAAGTGTCGAGGAAGCTACTTGAAAGGTCTGAATCTTAGCTTAATTGGAAGGCGATGTTTAACTAGCTCCCTACTGAGACCAAGCATCTCATGGTAATCCTATGCGAAGCAATCTTGGTACTGCTTTAACAATTTGACCATTCTTCCTCTCATTTGTGGTGTAAGCAGCTTACATAAGTTGGTCTTCTCTCTTCTTCAGTTCCTAGATTTACTTCCTTTATGGGATCCTGTACCTCCACTTTCTTGATGTCTTCCCTTAGAGGTGACTCGTTAAAACCCACAAATCCATCGCATTCTTCTTCATAAACATAATCCAAGATTTAGCAATCAATTTCCTTGATAGCCTTATTAGCCACATAAGCCAACAATCTCTATAATTCTTTTTCAATAGTTATCATCCTAGCCAGATGGTCATGATTCTGCCTTGGGAATCATCTTGAAACCTCCCCTATCAAAGAGGTAAGCTTCGATTATCCTGGGGCCAAAGCTATCAACATCTGGAGTTTTGGGCTTCATTAGGGAACTATATTCCTTATAGTCAAAATTGCATTGTTGGGTAAAGTAGGGGCTATAATCGGTGGAGATGACTTTGACATTACCTTCCTTGTTCTAAAAGACTAACTTTTGGTGCACTATCGAAGGAATAACACCCATAACATGAATCCAATCTCTACCTAGTAATATGTTGAAAGTAGATTTTGATGGCATGACCATAAATAAAGTCTGTCTTTCAATAATTCCCACTTTTTTTATTTAGCATAACCACCTCTTCTGAATGGGCCCTTCACCTATTAAAATATGTCACCATTATATTTGTAGGCACTAATTCTGATGGTTTCCTTCCTAGCCTGCTAAACTTTGACTTCAGGATTATGTTCACTATAGCTCCTCCATCTATTAGTACTTTGTTGATGAGCCTACCATCGACATGAGCTTTTATATGTAGTGGCTTCAAATACTCCATCTCTTTATGTGAAGCCTTAGTAAAACTAGCCTTTTGAGAAAACACCATCACTATTGATTGCTCCAACACCTAGGGCCCATTGGAATCTTGATGTGTGTGAAACAACATCACGTCTTGTTCTTGTTTTGCATGCATTCTTATGCATTTTTATGCATTTTAGTTTCCCTTTTTATTTGTTTTTCCCTTTAGTTTGGATAACTACGGTGTTTTTGGTGTTGTTGTGCAGGATTGGTGCTTAATTGCCTTGAAATGGATGGAAAGCTTGCACAATTGAAGTTGGAGCTTAAAGGGTAGCAATTTAGGACAAAAAGCTCACTCCAGAAGGTACCACGGCCTGCCCGTGGACTGAACCACGGCCATGGATCGAGCAGCTGCGTAAAAAAAGCAAAGGGGAAGTCTAGAGAAGACCACGGCCTGGCCGTGGAATGAACCACGGCTGTGGTTGTCAAACAGAAACAACCACGGCCTGGCCGTTGAATGAACCATGGTCGTGGTTCGGGGTGCGTGTTAGCTGTTTAAGTCCATTTTTCTCTTTTCTGATGGGCTTGGACCAGTTTTAAAGGGTATATATAGATGTTCTGAAGATAACATTAGGGTTCAAATTTGGGGTTTTGGAGAAGGCACATGGGAGGCTCTTGATCTTCATCTTCCTCTCTTCTCTCTTGGATTACGGGATTGGATGTTCTTGAAGTTGAATTTCTGGTTTCTTCTTCTCCATGTCTGAGTAGTTCCTTTTGTTTCTAGGATTGGGCAATGCCCTATGATACATTTGATGATTAATTGATATTGTTTACCCCTTTTATTAATCTTGAATGTTGTTGATTCGATCATTATTGTGATTATTCATGTGAATTTGCTGGCCACTTATTTGCATCTCATAGACATCTAGGGACGTACTGAAAGGTGAACCTAGGTGTTGGAACCATAAGAATTGAACTTAAGGTCTAAATCACGAGAGTAGGTTTAGCTTTTCGAGGATTAATGAATTACCAAAAAGCATAATGGGTTCAATTTAGATTCAATTACCACGAGAGTAGGAATTGGTTTAATTGGGCACGGTTCTTGTATCTTGAGAGGGAACATTAACTAATTTAGGGTAATTCACCTTCAATTGAATTTCAAGTGTTAATAAGAGGATTGTCAATTAGGAGTCTTGTATCATTGTGGTTAACCCCAATCCTGGAAGCTTTGTGAAATCTGAAAACCTTTCCTTAACAATTGCTATTTTTGTTCTCAATTTGCATTTTGATATTCACTTATTTGATTGTTTGGTTACTACGTTCTTGTTAATCAACAATTATATTCCCTTTTGTATAATTTAATTGAATTAATTAATTAATTGGTATTCATAGACATAGTCCTTGTGGATTCGATCTCTTTATTACTTGACGACGAAACCATACACTTGCGGATTTCACGCACCAAGTTTTTGGCGCCGTTGCCGGGGACTGTTTTTTTCTTGAATATCAGTTAATTTTTTATTTAATTATTTTAAACCTTTTTACTACTTTCTTGGTTTCTCTTTGACTCTCTGCAGGTAATTTCTCTTGTTTATGTGAAGTACTAGACGTTCCGGGACTCTTATTGAAGCAGATCCTGAAATTGAAAGAACTCTTCGTAGAAGGAGAATACAACGAAAGGAAAGAGCAAGAGAAATACTTGAACCAACACTTATCATGGCTGCACCTGTTGATAATAGACCTCTCAAAGAGTATGCAGCCCCTAATGCTCGGGGTTTGCGTTCTGGAATTGCTCGGCCAGACATTGAAGCTAGACAGTTCACCATACCACCTGCTTTACTCTCCATGATAAGGCAGAACCAGTTTGGAGGATTGCCATTAGAGGACCTAAACGATCATGTGGATATGTTCTTGGAATTCTGTGAGACCCTCAAGATTGAAGGTACCTCTGTTGATGCTATTCGCCTTCGCCTATTTCCATTATCATTGAGAGATTGAGCCAGGGCTTGGTTGAAGTCAGTTCCCGCTGAGACTATCACTTCTTGGGACCAATTGGAGCAAGCTTTCCTGAACAAATTCTTTCCATCATCCAAGACTGCTCATCTGAGGACCCAAATCACGAGTTTTGTTCAGAAAGATGGTGAATCATTGTCGAAAGCTTGGGATAGATATAAAGCTTTGCTGGAAGCCTGCCCACACCATGGGTTAGAAAAATGTTTGATCGTCCACACCTTCTATAATGGGCTAGAATATTCTTCGAAGGTGTCTCTAGACTCCGCAGCTGGTGGAGCTTTGATGAACAGAAGACTGACAAAAGCTTATGAGATCATTAAGAGTGTTGCCACAAATCATCACCAATGGGCAAATGAAAGAGGTAATAACCCAAGAAAACTCTCGGGAGGTAAGTTTGAGGTAGACAGGGTTGATTTAATTATGTCAAAATTTAATTCTTTGAATAAACGTTTTGACATGCTTGAAAAAGCTCATGTTAATGCCATAGATGCTTCTAACAATTTTTGTGAGATTTGTGGAGCACAGGGACACATAGGTGCTGAATGCCAAGTTGGAATTGGCTCCTCACAAGGTGCTCCGGTGGAGCAAGTGGAATCATGCCACAATTTCCATGACTTCAACCAAAAGGGGAGGAATGATCCATATTCTCAAACTTACAACCCCGGTTGGAAGTCACATCCTAACTTCTCCTACCAGAATAGTCAATACCAAGCAGGGCAAGGTAGTGCTAAACCCTCTTCTGGATTCCAACAGGTACAAAACTCTAAACTTGAGTCTCTTCTTGAGAATTTTGTTGAGAGTCAATCTAAGCAAAATGAGGAGTTTAGGCAACATGGACAAGTTGTGACTGAGGCCATTAGAGAGTTGTCATCTAAGGTTGAAAATTTGTCCATTCATAATAAGTTGTTAGAAACTCAGATTGCCCAACTTGCATGCACTTCACACAGGCAACAAGGTAAGTTTCTTGGTCAGCCTGAAATGAATCCAGGTAATGAACACTGCATGGCTGTTAGTTTGAGAAGTGGTAAGAAATTAGTGGATCCCAAGGATAAGGAGGTGAGTGACAAAGATGAAGGGAATGAGGAAAAGGACACTAAGACACAACCCTTAGAGGAAGAGGAAACTAACGAAAAGGTGTCTAAGTATGTACCCCCTGAACCATACCAACCCCCTGTGCCATTCCCTCAAAGATTGGCCAAGGCCAAGCTAGATATGCAATTTGCGAAGTTCCTAGAGGTCCTTAAGAAATTGTACATTAATGTACCCTTCACTGAGGCGTTGAAACAAATGCCTACCTATGCTAAATTTCTTAAGGACATTTTGTCTAATAAGAAAAAACTTGAGGAATATGAGACCGTAGCTCTAACTGAGGAGTGTAGTGCTTTAATTCAAAATAAATTACCTCCTAAGCTAAAAGATCCAGGTAGCTTCTCTATCCCTTACTTGATTGGTAACACAAATTTTGATAAAGCTCTGTGTGACTTGAGGGCTAGTGTCAGTCTTATGCCCCTTTCTGTGTGCAAGAAGTTGGAGGTGGGTGAGCTGAAACCCACAACTATTTCACTTCAGTTAGCGGATCGGTCCATCAAGTGCCCCGAGGCATCTTGGAGTATGTTCCTATTAGAGTGGATAAGTTTTTTATACCCGTTGATTTTGTTGTGCTTGACATGGAAGCAGATGCTAAAATGCCGCTCATACTTGGGCGACCATTCCTCGCCACTGGAAGGGCAATTATTGATGTCCACGAAGGGAAATTGACTTTGCGATTGAACGATGAAGAAGTAGTTTTTAATGTCTTCAATTCTGAAAAAAATCCTAATTCATGTAATCGCATAGATGCTACTGATGTTGTGGACAGAGTTGTACTTTCAGATATGCAAGAATCTGTGACTCATGCTATGTTAGAGGAGACCTTGCCCAAGGTTGCTTCCAAGTTCGAGAAGGTCAAGCCCTGCAAGAAAGGACCAAAGAAGCGGGATGACAAATGTGTCAAGAAGCGTGAATTTAAACCAGGGGATAAAGTTCTTGTTGATAACTCGCTTCTACCTTTCTGTTCAGGTAAGTTGTGGTCAAAATGGTCTGGACCATATGAGATTGTTCGAGTCTTATCCTATGGTGTGCTTGAGGTGAAGATAGAAGGCCGGAAGATATTTATGATAAACGGCCAGAGAGTGCAACACTATGAAGAAGGAGTAGGGACTGAATACCACTCCATTGACATCACCTGAGCATAGAACCAGCTCATAGTCAAGCTAATGACTATAACTTAGCGCTTCTTGGGAGACAACCCAAAATTTTTTCTCTTTTCTTTATTTTTATTGACTAACACTTTTCTATTTTTTTTGTTTCATAGTTAGCTAATGTTGAGTCAGCTTTGGTGCCTCCCTGAGTTCGGAGCCTTTGTAGGGGGATGTATATAGCTGTCGGCCGCAAAAAAAAAAAGAGTCTTAGTCCGGATGTTCAAGTTCATGGCTACACGCCTCCCTTTTCCACCACCGCAGTGAGTTCTTTTCTTTTATCCCTTCTCTAGTTATAGATTTTTACATTGGGGGACAATGTAAGGTCTAAGCTTGGGGGGTATTTTTCCATTTTTTTATTATCATGCATTCTCATATTGCATTGTCTTATTGCATTTTCACACCATCATTTCTCTCAGCTTTTTGGTTAAACTTTGTGCCCCTCTCTTTTGAGGATTTTGAGATGATATTGATTTGGAAACCAATTTGTTGATTCTTGTGGTAGGCAACAGGCATTGTCTTTAATTGATAATGAAGGTGATTTCTTGATAGTTGATAATTAGCATATGTTCTATGAATTTGTGGTTCTCATTGATTTCTGAACCTCTAAAAGTGAGTTTTGAGCCTGTATGGGATTTATGCACTATATGACTTTTCATCCCATTCTTTGTGTTGAGTGAATATTCCTCATTGATTTTGTGCTCTAGAACTTGATTTGAAACCATTTTGAGGCAAAATCTTGGTTTGCATGCTTGAATGTGATTAAGGCATCTTAGGTATTTTTCTGGCCCTCTGAAATTATTACACTTTCATCCACTAGTTGCCCATTTTGAGCCTAATGTATAATTATTTATTCTTGATGCCTATGATAATACATTATCGGTGATCATTTAGAATATTGAATGGAGCAGTTTGGGTTTGAATGTTGTATTAGGAATCATGTGTTTTGAAAATGAAATCTCTCCCCTATGAAAAAAAAAACATGAGATGAAAGCTTGAAAAGAAGGAAAAGAAAGGGAGAAATTGCGGAGTTATGCTCTTGATTGAAAAATGCTTTTGCTCCATTTATGTTCTATTAGGTTCTTGTGCTTGTTGAAAACATTGTTAGCCCTTTGTGCATTCCTTCCTTTCTTTATCTTTCCTGACATCATTCCCATGGCCCCATTATATCCCTTGAAAGACCTTTTGATTCTTGCATGCATGCTGATTATTGGTGGAAATTTGGTTTCTTATCAAGCTTATGGAAGTGCTTTTTCTAAGAGGAATTTTGAGCGAATTGTCTTCACCCTTAAACACTTTGAGTGTGGTTAGCAGTGTGAACTTAATTCTGTGAGGATGCATGGTTTCTGAGAACTTAGCCTCTAATTGGACTTGATTTTGATTACCTCTCTGCTTCTTGGTTTGCCTTTGCCTATTGCTTGGTCGGATGTTTCCTCGGGTTCCTCATTCATTATTGTCTTTTGATCCCACTCCTTGGTTTGGTCTTAGTTATTGCTTGGGGACAAGCAAAATCTTAAGCTTGGGGGTATTTGATGTGTGTGAAATTACATCATGTTTTGTTCTTGTTTTGCATGCATTCTTATGCATTTTTATGCATTTTAGTTTCCCTTTTTATTTTTTTTTCCCTTTAGTTCGATAACTGCGGTGTTTTTGGTGTTGTTGTGCAGGATTGGTGCTTAATTGGCCTTGAAATGGATGGAAAGCTTGCACAATTGAAGTTGGAGCTTAAAGGGTAGCAATTTGGGACAAAAAGCTCACTCCAGAGGGTACTACGGCCTGCCCGTGCACTGAACCACGGCCATGGATCGAGCAGCTGCGTAAAAAAAGCAAAGGGGAAGTCTAGAGAGGACCACGGCCTGGCCGTGGAATGAACCACAGTCGTGGTTGTCAAACAGAAACAACCACGGCCTGGCCGTGGAATGAACCACGGTTGTGGTTGTCAAACAGAGACAACCACGGCCTGGCCGTGGAATGAATCACAGATGTGGTTCGGGGTGCGTGTCAGCTGTTTAAGTCCGTTTTTCTCTTTTCTGATGGGCATGGACCAGTTTTAACCCATTGGGTATATATAGATGTTCTGAAGACAACATTAGGGTTCGAATTTGGGGTTTTGGAGAAGGCACATAGGAGGCTCTTGATCTTCATCTTCCTCTCTTCTCTCTTGGATTACGGGTTTGGATGTTCTTGAAGTTGAATTTCTGGTTTCTTCTTCTCCATGTCTGAGTTGTTCCTTTTGTTTCTAGGATTGGGCAATGCCCTTTGATACATTGATGATGATTAATTGATATTGTTTACCCCTTTTATTAATCTTGAATGTTGTTGATTCGATCCTTATTGCGATTATTCATGTGAATTTGCTGGCCACTTATTTGCATCTCATAGATATCTAAGGACGTACTGAAAGGTGAACCTAGGTGTTGGAACCATAAGAATTGAACTTAAGGTCTAAATCACGAGAGTAGGTTTAGCCTTTCGAGGATTAATGAATTACCAAAAGCGTAATGAGTTCAATTTAGATTCAATTACCACGAGAGTAGGAATTGGTTTAATTGAGCACGGTTCTTGTATCTTGAGAGGGAACATTAACTAATTTAGAGAATTTCAAGTGTTAATAAGAGGATTGTCAATTAGGAGTCTTGTATCATTGTGGTTAACCCCAATCCTGGAAGCTTTCTTGAATCTGAAAACCTTTCCTTAACAATTGTTATTTTTGTTCTCAATTTGCATTTTGATATTCACTTATTTAATTGTTTGGTTACTACGTTCTTGTTAATCAACAATTATATTCCCTTTTGTTTAATTTAATTAAATTAATTAATTAATTGGTATTCATAGACATAGTCCTTGTGGATTCGATCTTTTTATTACTTGACGACGAAACCGTACACTTACGGATTTCACGCACCAAATCTCTATCAAAATCTTCTACTGGATTCCTAACAACTTCATAATCTTCATAGTCATGGGGCAGCATAGATACTATATTAACCTGGGCCTCGAGATCTTTACGTTTCTATGATGTTATTGTCTCCCTCAAGAACTCGGTAATTTCTTCCTCTAACAAGTCATTAACCTCCATATCAATCTCATCGTCGAATAAGTGAGTATCTTCTCCCTCGGGGCTTTTTGGTCTTTCTTTGACAAACTTTTAGCCTTTGTCTACTTGCTTGGTTTCTTTACCCTTGGTATCCTTTTTCGAGGGAAATAATTCTCTAGCAACCTTTTTTGCTTGTCTCTTAGCCACCTTTTTACGTTCTAACTTCAAAAGGTCCTTATCTATCATGATGATCTCCCAGGATTTCTCAAAGCAATCATCATTCTTAGCATCAACGGTTGTTTTTCCTTTATCAGAGGTAACTTTACCTTTTCCACGATATTTTTTTCCTTTTTTGTCAACTTCCTACTGCTTTCTAGCTAGCTTATGAGCTAAGGCTCTTTCACGCTGCCTACACCTTTTCTAAGATCTTGATAGCTACTAGTAAAGTGCTTAATATAAAGTTCTAAGGAACCGTAGTCATTTCCAAACTCCCTTATTCCTACCTACGAAAGGGTACACAGTTTGCGGTGATAGGGATCCAAAGTAGATGCGATAACCACCAATATTTTTCTACCATTTTCTAGGGCTTGGGATAAGATTCAAAACCCTGGTCTTAGCATTGACAATATTCATAAATGGCACAAAGGGTCCAAAGTTCACCATCTTCTTGTTCCCAAGTTCAGGCCTTATTTTATCCATTTTATTCTTTTGATTATATTCGGCCCTAGCGTTAACAACTTGTTAGTTGCCTCCAGTTTACACGAATCAGTGAGAAGGCTAACCCAAAACAAGCTTCGATTTCTTTTCAGCTTCCTTATCAAATTTATAAAATAGTCAGCAAATAGGGAACATTTTGCCCTTATATCCTTAGTTATTTATTCTTCAAAGGAATTGCATCATCATCTCTTCAGGTCTAGGATACATATGAGTGACTTCGAACAAGTCTAGCATATCACCAACACATTGATCCTTTTTGGCAGGAGGATCATAGTTGATGCAAATCATATTACATGACACCTTAGGCTTTGCAAAGCTAACTAAAACATCAAATGGGTCTGAGTCAACCATCATGGTGGGCTTGTCTTTTTTAGCAAATTTTAGGCCACCCTCTTGTAGGCTGTAATGAATTAAATCCCTGAAATAAATGCAATTATTAGTGGAATGCTAAAAATCATGGTGAAATTTACAATACTTCTTATTTCTAATTTCATGTGCAGGAGGAATAACATAGTGATGTAGATTATAAGAAACAAACCCAAGTGCAAGTTGTCTCAAGTAATAAATTTCTCGGGAGTCTGAGGTCGATCCATAGGAAATTGATGAAGAAAAATTCTTTGAGGTAAGGAAAGGATTTGCCACAACAATAAAGATCATAAAACTTGTTCACAATTAAAAAAAGAACTTGCTTGGGATAGGAGATCCACTTTTGGTAATAAATTAAGGACAAGATTTTTTTTATAACTCAATTGAAATCCACGCATAACGGAGGTTCCAATCAGAAAATAAAACATTCAAAGTCCATTTAGAATTATATACGCAGTTATATTATGGTTCCTTTAATTATTTACTAAAACCAACACTTGTAAATGGGTTCAATTATTCATTGTGTCAACCACTTGTCTACAATGAATCAAGAACTTCACTTTACAAGGAGGGTTTCTAAATTGATTGGAAACAAAATACAACACATACAATGACCACTTGATAATATATCATTTAAGCATAAGAAAGAAATTAATCTAACCTTATTTTATTACCAAAAGCTTCACCTCTTCACCCAAGCAAGATGAAAATTAGTTATTCATGAGCAAAAAAAAAGAAAGAGAGAAGAAGAAGATGAACATAACTTCTATTTAGAACAAAAGCAAATTACAACAAGAAAATCAAATAACATAATAGCATAATCTTGATCTAAAAACAAGATGCCCAAGAGGATCAGCTAATGCTCCTTTTTATAGAGCTTGAGGAGTTCAAAATGACAATGAAGTTATTTAATGAGTGGGTAGATGATGAGTGGATGAGAGGAACATTACAATAGAGTTATTTAATGAGTGGGTGAATGATTAATGAGTGGATGGATGATTATTTAGTGGATAGATGATTATTTAGTAGGTAGATGATTAATGAGTGGGTGGATGATTATCATGCTTGTCTCTCCACTTGTACCAACTAATTAACTATTTTCACACGATTATAACTCTATTAAAACGTCATTTTCTAGAAAAGTGGTCTTCATGAGAGTTGAAGGGTTTTGTCCTAGCTTTCCAATGCCACCAGTTTCAACTCAATGCAACTCCTATAGCCCAAGTGATGCCCTGATTAGTGCACACTGCTCAGGTTCTAGTGACAGAACCCATGTTCTGACTTCCAGGCCCAATTAGCTCCACTAGATGTCTGATTGAGACTTCGAGCTCTTATGAAAGTTGTAGAGCTTTCTCTCAGCTTTCCTACAAGGTAAAATTCATAATTTTTTAGATATTTAGAACTCAAGATATGACTGAAATACAGAAACAGTGTAAAATCTCAATAATGCTGGAAAAGATCAATTAAGCTTAATTTGAACCTAAACTTACAAAACATGACTAAGCTCAATCAATTAAGTATGTGGAGAGTGTAAATGATTAAAAATAAGGGTTTATTAATGTATAAAATATGTGATTATTAAATTCTCCCACACTTAGCTTTTTGCACTCCTGGGCAAAACACATAAGACCAAAGCTAAGAAACAAAGAAAAGTGACACAGACTCAAAAGCTAAAAATACTAAAAGACTTAATTTCTAATGATATTCAAGAATGCAAAAGTTTATGTACAAGAAGAGTAACCAAAAATTCAAGGGATCAAAACATTCATAAGGTAACATTTGTTCGCATCTCAAATAAACAAGTAAGGAAACTTCAGTTGAAAAGCATGAATCAAGAATGATAAATCCTCATAAAATTCACTCTCAATCCTTCAAGTGTTTAAAAGGTAAGTATTTCACTCTATTCAACCCATGAACAATTGCACTACTATAAGCTTGCTTATCGTCTACTTCTCCGCTACTCAAAAATACATGCATACAAAAATCAAGAGGACTTTATTCAAGGTTGTAATTAGGGCCATAGTAAAGGAGAGGGGGTAATATAGATATGACAAGTTAAAATATCAAAGAGAATATAAAAGCATTATGGTATAATTAGAGTGGAGAAGATATTTGAGAATATTCAGTTTAAATCTCATAAAGAACAATAACAAATATTTGACTAATGTTTGTTGAAGATCAATCCCAAATTGGTGGATTGAATTCATTGTCAGGCCTAAACCTTCTCCTTCTCTTCCTGTTGTTTCCAAGCATCCACCCTCATTCTAGGTATGGATATATTACATGGTGCATTAGGAGATTCTGATAATCCTTTGATTACAGCAGTAGTTAGCTTCTTTTTTTTTTATTACCAACATTTTGCACACACACCCCATACTTGTTCAAGAACTCATCCAATAACAAAGTCAATGCTATCTTATTCCTTAAGGTTAGGTAAAAATATGTTTATTTAAGGCACGTAATGAGCTAAAAATAAGAATGGTCAAATAAGTTCAAAGCGGTTACACAAGGGAAAATATGCAAGGTTGGCTATTTAGTTAGAGTAGCTATTTCAAAATGCCTCAATCATGTTTATGTATGCATGTGAAAATGTAGCCTCAAAAAGAATCAAAGCAAGTTCTAAAGTAACAATTCTATGAGTGAAAAATCACACAAGAAAGAAGAGAATGGTATAGATATTCAATCCAGTCATCAATAGGCTCAAAATCTCACAAGGCATATATCTATCATTTTCAATTTATCAATTCAACATCCATAACTAAGATGTAAAATTTAAGAAAGAAGATAATTTATTCAACCATGTTATGATCCATGAACTTCAGTTGCTTCAAAGGAAGTGAGAGTTCATTCACTTGAATTATTCAAAGGAAATCAAATGATAAAACTTTGTTACTTTCACAAATCAACACAGAATAGTTACTTCCCCAATCTAGATGCATCTCAAGAGTAATTTACTTTAAGAGTAAAATTACTCGTTACCCTATCATTCCTAATTGGTTTTGCTGTAAGTTTCTAACAATTATATTAATAAACATACTTTACCAATTTAGATGCATCTCAAGAGTAAAATTTACTCCTTGCTCTGTCATCCTTAATTAGTTTAGTAAGTTGTTGATAATCATATCATACTTCCCAATTTTATTTTTTTTTAAATGTCAACTATCCTTCCCCCCAAACCAGATCACAACATTGTCCTCAATATTAAAATATAGATGAGTAAAGGATAGAAGATATTACTTGCTACGGCAATTACTGAAAAGAGAAATCTGACACAAATTTAAATAGAAACAAAGTACGATAAATAAAACCAAAGGTAAAGGAAAGTTATAGATGAAGTGTCAGATCTGGCTTGTGTTTCATGTTGCTTCCCTCACTGCTTCCTTCTACTCAATCTATCTGAGCTATTGTTGGATCTGGTTTATAAACAAAAGCTTCTAATTTATCAATCAACTCATCAATAGTGGAAGCAGAGATAAGAAGTAGTCTTGCCGAAGGTGTGATAAATTTCTATTCCACAACATGGTCAAGAAAAGATAACAACCCAAAAAAAATTATTAACACTCAACAAACCTATGGGTTTATGGTGGATGTTCAATTGGGCCCAAGAGACAATTTGAAAAACTTCTTCCAAAGTATCAAAACCACCTGATAAGGTAATGAATACATCAGAGTTTTCAAGCATTGTCTTCATTCGTTCATGCATAGATGATACTTAAAGTTCTTCTCCAATTGTCTTTCCAATAATGTTCTTTTGAGTCAAAACTCTAGGAATGATACCTAAAACCTGATTGTCTCCTATATATGCAGAGAGTGATATAGCCCCCATTAACCCACAACAACCTCTCCCATATATAACATGAATATTCCTCGTAGTAAGTGTTTGATCAAGAGTGTTTACTGCGTTTATAAACTCTAAACCCTTCTCATACCTAGACCCACAAAATACACAAATATTTTTAAGTCGACGAATAGAAACTGGCCATTTCTATACTCACATTCCCTTTGAATTATTATGAGTTAGAGGAAAGTGGAGAAAATAGAGTGTTTAAATAGGGAAAAGAATGGAAAAGGTAATTATAGCACTTATAAGGGTACGTTGGTTGTTGTCAGAAAAGTTTGAAATTAAGAAACACATATTTTTTTATTTTTTATTTTTTTGACTTCAAGAAAACCATCAACACAAAGAAGTCTAGAAACCCTTGAAGGACCCCATCTAAGGGATCGTCTATCCAAAACCAAAATACAACAAAATCATATAAAGATAAAAGAAATAAAATAACAAATGATGGCATACCTTTATGTACAATTTTCATGGCATATCTTTATACTGCGCATCATGAGTGCAGTAGTGGCGTATCATTGAGTTGCGTGTCACCAATGCAAGATATGAACTCCAAAAGGATAGGGAACACCCTACCGAAACAGGCTACAAAAACCTTTGAACTCTTTCTGTCCCACTTATAGAATAGCAACCCTTTATCTTCCTACAAACCTAATTAAAGGTCTGTATTCTAAGAAGATAATACCTGACCATAGCCAGTCAAAACTCACTATAGAGGCCTACTAATTAAAGTAAGTATATGGCTCAGTCACAATTTCACGTGCACTACAAAGACGGGAACCTTTTATCTGTCCATTAGCACTACAGAGCCTTGGTTCCAAGAATTGAGAATGTAGCACGTGGCTCTCTATGGAGCATGGCACACAAACCTTATTTATGGACTGCCATGTGAAGGTCCACTTGAGTCAATGACGGGTCTGCCACTGGCAGGGGCTCCATACTAATTAAAGTAATAGTACTCCTTCTGGATCGCCTTTTTTATTTTTTGAAGAAGAAGAAGAAAAAGAAGAACAAGATAATATCCCATCTAATTTTCTTATAAATTGGCAAACAGAGTCTTTTTAAGTCATATTCTCAATACTATAACGCTTTTGTTCGTCTTTGAAGTGATTCCACAAATTTAGAATTTCACGATGTACAACTTCACAACAATGCGTCTCAAGAGTCAATAAGATATCATTTAATGACTCCTTACTCAGTCCATTCTTAATAAAGTAAATGTTATCTTCTATGTTCACGGAAACTATTTCCAAAGAACGACATCGCTTATTATAATTCTATCTTGCACATTTGTGACATACTTGTATTCTTTTCACTTTTCTCCTTTTTGAATACGAACTTCTACCAAAACCTAACATGTATGAGTCAAATGAAATTGAAGACTCACCTACTAGATAGACCATTGCTTCGATTATTCAGCGTACATCTTCTAGTATACCCTTGTGCATTAACAGTCTCAATCTTTCACATCTAACTTTGTAGATTTTTGTTAGAGCATTTTGAGGAAGAGAAGGAAAATGTTTTCTTAAATTTGAGAAAATGACATCCATTTTAAAGGAAAAAGATTCAGTTATTATGGGAAACTAAAAAGCAAACTAACTCGAAAGCCACAAAGTACCATTATCCACCACTTAACCAGGAACACAAAGAACTGCAAAAAGAAGACAACAAAGTTAGAATAAATTCTATTCATAACAAGGATTAGAAAGAGAGATGAATTCTACCTCATCAACTTGGTTTTCTAGAAATGGTTTGAGTCTTTGTCTATTGACTTTAAACACATTACCATTCCTAGGATTCTCAATATCTATGGCCTCATGAGGACACATATGTTTGATAACAAAATGACCACTCTACCTAGAACTCAATTTGCCAGGGAATAAGTGCAGACGAGAATTATAAAGCAGAACTTTTTGACCAATTTCAAAAGATTTTCTAAAAATTGACTTGTTATGAAAAGCTTTTGTTCTAGCTTTATAAATTTTTGAGTTTTCATATGCATCATTTCTCAATTCCTCAAGTTCATTTAATTGCAATTTGCGTATCTTGCAAGCATCATCAAGGTTTAGGTTGAAAGCTTTAATGATCCAAAATGCTTTATATTCTAATTCTACAGGCAAGTGACAAAGTTTTCCATAGACTAAGCGATAGGGTGACATGCCCAAAGATGTTTTGAAAGCAGTACGGCAAGCCTAAAGTGCATTGTTTAGTCTTAAAGACTAATCTTTACGATTTGGGTTAACCATTTTTTTCCAAAATTTGTTTAATCTCTTTATTTGTCAATTCAAGTTGTCCACTTGCCTGAGGGTGACAAGGGGTAGCAATTTTGTGTGTAATGTCATATTTATTCATTAAAGATTCAAATAATTTTTTGCAAAAATGTGTTCCCCCATCACTGATGGTAGCTTGAGGGATTTCAAATCAGCACAAGACATTTTCTTTTAAAAATTTGAGAACAGTTTTATGATCATTATGTCGGCATGGAATCGCCTCAATCTATTTTGAGACATAATCAACTGTAACCAAAATATACATAAATCCAAATGAGGATAGAAATTGACCCATGAAATCAATTCCCCAACAATAAAAAATTTCAATGACAAGGATAGGGTTCAAAGGCATCATGTTTCTTTTAGAAATAGAACCCAATTTTCATAACTTTTGCAAAAGGCATAGCAGTCCTTAAATAGAGTGGACCAATAAAATCCACACTACAAGATTTTTGTAACTATTTTCTTTGAAGAAAAGTGACTTTCACATACTTCTAAGTGACAAAATTTAATGACACTACTTACCTCACTGTCGAGCACACATCTCCAAAAGATTTGATCTGGACAATATTTGAATAAATATAGGTCATCCCAATAAAAAAAATTCACCTCTGTCAAAAATTTCATTTTGTCTTGGTGTGTCCATTGAGGCGGCATTTTTCCTGTTACAAGAAAATTAACTATGTTAGCAAACCAAAGCATGGAATTGACAAAAAATAAAAATTCATCAGGAAAAGAATCATTGATGGGTGTGTAATAAAAAGGTGAAAATGTTGTAAGTCTGGACAAATGATCTGCGACAACATTTTTGGCTCATTTCTTATCTTTTATTGTGATGTTGAATTCTTAAAGCAATAAGATCCATCGTATCAATCTTGGTTTGGCATCCTGCTTAGACATCAAATATCTAACAGAAATATGATCGATGAAAACCACAATAGAAGAACCAATTAAATAAGATCGAAATTTGTCCAATGCAAATATTATAGCAAGTAATTCTTTTTTAGTAGTGTTGTAATTCATTTGTGCACTATTTAAAGTTTTACTTGCATAACAAATCACATGAGACTTACCTTCCTTTTTTTGGCCTAAACCAGCGCCAACAACCAAATCACTAGTATCACACATCAACTCAAAAAGCAAAGACTAGTCAAGAGATTGCATAGGAGCAGATGCCAAAAAATTGATTAATTTTTCAAAAGATTTTTGATATTTTTTAGTACAATCAAATGGTACATCTTTCATCAGAAGATTACATAATGGTCTAGATATGGTACTAACATCCTTAATGAATCTTCTATAGAATTCTGCATGTGCTAACAAAGAATAAACCTCTTTGACTATTTATAGGGAAGGCAAATGAGCAATTAATTCAACTTTAGTCTTATCAACTTCAATTCCTTTAGAAGATATCACATGACCTAACATGATTCGTGAGGTAACCATGCAATGACATTTTTCCCAATTTAGCACACATCTTTTTTTTTTTTTGGCATCTTGTAAGAACTTTTTCTAAATTATCAAGACAATTTTCAAATGAATTTTCAAAAACTATCAGGTCATCCATGAAAATCTCTAAATAATGCTCAATCATGTCTCTAAAAATACTTAGCATACATCTTTGGAAAGTTGTCGGAGTATTACAAAGACCAAAAGACATTCTTCTATATGCAAAAGTACTAAAGGGACATGTAAAATTAGTCTTTTCTTGATCCTCTAATGCAATTGATATTTGATTATACCCTGAATAACCATCAAGAAAACAGTAGTAGGGATGTCATGCTACTCTTTCCAGAATTTGATTAAGAAATAGAAAGGGAAAATGATCTTTCCTAGCGGATGCATTTAATTTTCTAAAATCAATACATATACGCCAATTGGATAAGACTCACGTAGGTATTAATTCACCTTTTTTCATTTTCAACCATTGTTATTCTAGATTTCTTAGGCACAACTTGTGTAGGGCTTACCCACTGGCTATCAGAGATAGGATAGATAATTCCAACATCAAGTAATTTAAGAACTTCAACTCTAACTACCTCTTTCATGTGTGGATTTAATCTTCTTTGAGGTTGTTGAGATATTTTAGCATTATCCTCTAAATGTATTCTATGTGTACATATTAATGGATTAATACCTTTTATGTCCTTTAATGTCCATCCAATTGCACTTTTATGCCTTTTAAGTACTTCTATTAACTTACCTTCTTGATCTTCAGTAAGGGTCAAGGAAATTACCACTGGAAAGCTTTAATCTTCTCCCAAAATTATGTACTTCAATCCAGCAGGTAATGGCTTTAGTTCCAGTGTGGGTACTTCTTCATGGGTATTATCATTCATGGGTTTTAGCTCTTCAAATCTTGGCTTTCATCTCTTGTACTCCATTACCTGTGTACAATCAAGCAAATAGCATATTTTAAAAATATCATCATCTAATTGCATGCCTGAATCAAATGAATTAATTAAACAAATTTTTAATGGGTCAGAAGAACTCCTTGTTAGAAATGATCATCTACAATGGCCTCAATCTCGTCAGCTTCCTCCTTTTCATCATGGACTTCCTATGGTTGCTTGCACATGCTGAAAACATTAAGCTCATGTACCATATTCCTAAATGTTAGCTTCATCACTCCATTTTTGTAATTTATCAAAGCATTAGATGTTGCTAAAAATGGGCAACCTAAAATAATAGGAATTGACTTGCAACTATTAACCACAAGTTCAATTTCCAAAACAATAAAATCCACAAGAAATATGAATTTATTAACTTGTACCAACAAATCTTCCACTATTCCTTTTGGAATTTTAATTGATCTATTAGCAAGTAGAAGAGTTACATAAGTTGATTTTAACTCACCCAAGTTAAGTTACTGATAAACTAAATATGGAAGCAAATTAACACTAGCACCAAGATCAAGTAAAGCTTTTTCAATTTTATGTTCTCCAATAATGCATGAAACTGTATGACAACTAGGGTCTTTATATTTTAAGGCATTATTATTCTGAAGAATGGAGCTTACCTGTTCAGCTAAAAAAGCTTTCCTTTTCACATTTAGTTTCCTTTTAACAGTGCACAAGTCCTTCAAATATTTGGCATTAGAAGGAATTTGTTTGATAGCATCTAACAGAGGAATATTGACCTTCACTTGTTTCAAAAATTCAAAAATGTCAGTGCTATGGTTCAATTTCCTTGAATTGTTTAATTCTTGAGGAAATGGGGGTGAAAGCGAGAGTTTGGTCTCCTTTTAGTCAACTTCTTCATTTTCTTAGGGAATTGGTTCATCATCTCTCTCACAAGGTTTGGGATTTTTTTTTTAACAACATTTCCATTCCTAAGAGTTATCACTGACTTGGCTTAATCTATTTGTTGGTTTTCTAAACTACCATCATTTAGACTGTACTAACCCTTGCGATTTGGCTGAGATTGAGAAGAAAATTTTTTATTCTTGTGAATGGTGAGTGTAGAAGAAAGTTTAACAAGAGTGTCTTTTATGTCAACTATAGCTTGGGTGTTTTGGTTGTTAATGGTCTCTTACTTTTCCATGAATGCATGCAATGTTTGTTCAAGGTTTTTCCTATATGGCGAGACATAAGGTATATATTCTTGAGAATTTTAAGAGCCCTGTTGTGCCTGAGGAGGTGGTGGTTGCACGAATTGGGACTGGTTAGTATTCCCCCAGCTGAAGTTCAGGTGACTTCTCCATCCCAGATTGTATGAATCTGAAAATGAAGAACTAAATAGTTTTTTTAAAATTATTCATTGCATTTACTTGCTCATGTACAACTTCTTTAAAAACAGGAATTTTTGGACATTCATTTGTTAAGTGTCTTAATTCATCGCAAATGCCACAAATTTCTTCATTTTACACATATTTGATTTCTTTCACTTTCCCTGATTCTATGGCTTCAATCTTTCTAGCCAAACAGGTAAACCTTGCATTTAGATCTTCTTATTGACTAAAGTAATATTTTTCTTTATTAGCACTTGCAAGGTTAGATCTAATTGAATTTTCAGAAAGGTTAGTACCATGCCAAGAATGAAAATTTTTAGCCAACTGGTTTAAATAGTCTAAAGCTTCTTCAGGTTCTTTATCAAGAAACTTGTCATTGCACATTGTTTTCACAAATTATTTGGTTTCAGGTGTTAAACTTTCATAAAAGATACTTATAGTGCGTCATTTTTTAAAACGATGATGTAAGCAAGAATTTAACAAATCTTTAAAACATTCCCAACATTGAAAATATGCTTCATTTGAATTTTGGGAAAAATTTTGGATTTGTCTTTTCAAAGCATTGGTTTTATGTGTTGAAAAAATTTTCTTTAAAAACTCACATTACATTTCTTGTCATGTGCCAATTGATCTTGGTTTCAAAGCGTTAAGCTAAGTTTTTGTATTATCTTTTAAAGAAAAAAGAAACAATTTAAGTTTAACATCTCTTCAGTGTAATTTTAGTCATTGAAAGTGATATATACTTCCTCAAATTCTTTTAGATGTCAATATAGGTTTTCAGATTCTAAACCATAGAAATTAGGAAGTAAAGAAATCATACCTGGCTTAAATCTAAAGTTGTTGGTATTGAGTGGAAAGATAAAACATGATGGACTAGAATTTCAAGGTGGTTGACAATATTCACGCATAGTTTGCAACCGTTGATGTTCATGTTTATCATGTATACTTTCAATTTCTGCCATTGTATCAATTGTGTGTGATTGTGATTCAAACAGATCAATATACAAAGTACTAGATTAATTTCAACCAAACGACCAGAATTTGAATCACGATACCAATTAAGCATAAATAAATGACTTAAAATAAAAAAATAATGTACAAGTCGGCTGTATAAACCAGTCATTAAATATTAAGCATAAATAAATGACATAAATAAATAAATTAGTAAGTAAGTTAGAAAGCATAAATAAATGACATAAAAAAGTTAAAAAATTAAAAGAGTAGAGAAAGAATATACCAGATAGTGAAGTTTACTTAAAGAAAGAGAACCTCAATAAATTACAACTTCAAATCAAGTCCCCGATAATGACGCCAAAAACTTGATGCGAATTAAAAGATGCAAACCTAAGTGCAGGTTGTCTCAAGTAATAAATTTCTCGGGAGTCCGAGGTCGATCCATAGGGAATTGATGAAGAAAAATTCTTTGAAGTAAGGAAATGATTTGTCACAATAATAAAGATAATAAAACTTGTTCACAATTAAAAAAAGAACTTGCTTGGGCTAGGAGATTCACTTTTGGTAATAAATTAAGGATAATATTTTTTTTATGACTCAATTGAAATCTATGCACAACGAAAGTTCTGATCAGAAAATAAAACATTCAAAGTCCATTTAGAATTATATACGTAGTTATATTATGGTTCCTTTAATTATTTACTAACATCAACACTTGTAAATAGGTTCAAGTATTCATTATGCCAACCACTTTTCTATAATGAATCAAGAACTCTACTTTACAAAGAGGGTTTCTAAATTGATTGGAAACAAAATACAACACATATAATGACCATTTGATAATATATCATTTAAGCACAAGAAAAAAATTAATCTAACCTTATTTTATTATCAAAAGCTTCACCCCTTCACCCCAAGTAAGATGAAAATTAGTTATTCATGAGTAAGAAGAAAGAAAGAGAGAAGAAGATGATGATGATGAACATAACTTCTATTTAGAACAAAAGAAAATTACAACAAGAAAATAACATAATGGCATGATCTTGATCTCTAAGCCAAGATGCCCAAGATGATCAGTCAATGCTCTCTTTTATAGAGCTTGAGGAGTACAAAATGATAATGAAGTTATTTAATGAGTGGGTAGATGATGGGTGGATAAGTGAAAAATGACAATGGAGTTATTTAAAGAGTAGGTAGATGATGGGTGAATGAGTGAAAAATGACAATGGAGCTATTTAATGAGTGGGTGGATGATTATTTAGTGGGTGGATGATTATTTAGTGGGTGGATGATTGATGAGTGGGTGGATGATTATCATGCTTGTCTCTCCACTTGTACCAACTAATTCAACTATCTTCACATGATTATAACTCTATTAAAACGTCATTTTCTAGAAAAGTGATCTTCATAAGAGTTGAAGGGTTTTGTCTTAGCTTTCCAATGTCACCAGTTTCAGCTTAATGCAACTCCTATAGCCAAGTTATGCCCTGATTAGTGCACACTGCTCGAGTTATAGTGACAGAACATATTTTCTGATTTCCAGACTCAATTAGCTCCATTAGATGTCTGATTAAGACTTCGATCTCTTCATCAAAGTTGTAGAGTTTTCTCTCAGCTTTCCTACAAGGTAAAATTCATAATTTTTAGGTATCTAGAACTCAAGATATGGCCAAAATATAGAAATAGTGTAAAATCTCAATAATGCTAGAAAAGATCAATTAAGCTTAATTTGAACCCAAACTTACAAAACATGACCAAGTTCAATCAATTAAGTACATAGAGAGTGTAAATGATTAAAAATTAGGGTTTATTAATGTATAAAATATATGATTATCACATGGTCTCCTTTTAATCTTAATTGGTTATCTTTCAATAACAAATCAAATATTTGATTAGCCTTTGTAATGTCAAATGAATATTTATTTTGACCTACAAACCCATTTTCTCTAACCTTTACCGATTTTAAAGCCTAGCAAACTATATGGCAGCTCATCTTGTAATTCTGCCACCATTATCTCTCCTTGACTCAAGGCTTCTTCAACCTCTTCATCAATTTGGACCATGTGTATCCTTTCTTTCTTATTTTGTCACTTCAACCTTTCCTTCTTCTCTTGTAATCATTTAATTTATCATACCTTATTGGACAGATGTTCCATATCAATAAACTATTGGTTCACTAACTTTTTTCAAATGGAGAAGCCTAAGCCTAAAGCCGCAATTTTGACTATCTCCAGCTCGAGAATTGGAGTGTAACATCAACTCCTTAATTTTCTAAACCTCGCTAGGTAAACATCAATGAATTCTTCAGGCATTTGTTTGACATTGAATAATTATGTCAAACCTACCTTTATTTCTTGAGTTAACATATGAACCATATCATGATTAAGAATCATGTTCTGACAGGGGCGGGTTTCCTACATTGCAAGTACTATTAGTTGCGGGTTTCCTACATTGCAAGTACTATTAGTTGCCTCTATCAACGAGCTAAGAATCATGTTCATTTCTTGAGTTAACATATGAACCATATCATGATTAATCTCATTAATATGTTGTCTCATGGTGGCCAAAGTTTGAACTATTTGGCTTTGACCTTGAGGGTTGTGTTGGCATTCCCCTTTTCATAATTGGAAATATGGGTCCAAAAAATCGAGGAATGCCTCCTTCGACACTCCTTTGCGGGTCTGCCAGAAAATTCTAGCTACTAAAGCCAACACTATTCGATCTGGGTGGGTTGTTTATAACATTTATGGCCAAAATATAACTAGGGTTGAAACGCATGTTTGGCCTAAATGCTGAGATTCCACTAGTCATTGGAATTGCATTTGGAGGAGTATGTGTGGTAGTGGTTATTGGCAAAGTACTTGAGATGCTAGTGGTCATAGGCATTCCATACATAGGTACAAAGTCAGGATGAAAACTATAATTTTGAAAATCTAAGCTACCCATATGCCCCTAGTGTTTATCCCACTTGAAGGTGCAATAGTTACAACTGTCGCAGTCAACGCTTATGTTTCCTTAACTTCTGGTGCAGTCGTGATGGTGTTTATGGGATCTGATTTTGTACTACCATTTGTGGACAAATTAGAGGGTTTTATACTACTTCTTCATTGTAGCATAAGATTTGACACCTATGATTTTAACAAGTCTCACTAGGCGCAGGGGTGTAAATTGGTTTGAACGACTCGACAAACCTAAAAAAACTAAACCAAACTAATTAATTTGGTTCGATTCAGTTTGGGTAGTCAAGTATGATCAAGTAAAACCAAATCAGAACCAATCAGGATTGGTTCGGTTCTCGGTTTCCATGATTTGGAAACCGAACGAACCCGACTCGACCATGTTTTCATGATTTTTTTATTTTTTTCTTTTCTTTAATCTTCTCTATATTTTTACGAAAATGCGCTGATCCATGGACCCAACCCGAAGCAACCCATATCTCATTAGTTTGGTTTGGTTTGGTCCAAGTTTCTCGACCAAAAAATGCAAAACCCAAACCACACCGAACTGATCACTTTTGATTGCCAATTTGTTTTCATCAAATTTTGACAATCTAATCGATGGTGTGATTCTAGAATCTCAATTCCAGGAAGGGAATTGCTTCCTCATATGAGCTCTCTATTTTCACACAATGTCTAAACTCGTACATGCAAATGTCTATACAATGAAATGCAAAAATTCCATTAACATGCATAAGAAATAGTAATTAGATTTAACTGAAAGCAAAGAGTACAACTTACAGAGTTCTAAGAGTTATAACAACAACAAAATAAAAAAGGATAAAAACAAACTAAAAGACTAAACAAAAGAAAGAAAAATTCTGGAAATGTAAAGATGTTTGAGGAACTCTTTTCCTGCTATGTGTGTGTGAGGAGTTGCGAGTATCAAGCTCCTTTTACTTCTTCAAATCAGCTATTTATACTCCTTCGGCTTCCATCATTCTTGCTTCCTTTTTGAATTTGAAAACCCACAATTTCTTCACAGTAATTGATCTTTGCTATCAAGATTAACTTCCATATTTTCTCTTTGGCAACATGCTTTTAGCAGTTATTTGTAGTTTCTTGAAGTTTCTAATAGTTGTCAATTTTTTGGTCTGATCGACATAGACCCAACTTACGTCAACTTCTTCCCTAGTGTCAACTCTGTTTTCCTGCATCGATCTCTTCTTGATGTCGACCTCTTGCTTTCTTGTCCTTTTGTCACATGTTTCTTTTATTTATTGATCCTTTTACTAGTCTATGCTCATTTCTTATTGTTGTTGATTTTATATGTAAAAAATTTCAAAATACTCCTAACAAGTGTCAAGCACTTTCGAGTGGTAAGGAAAGCTCAACATATCATAGCATTCGATTCACCAACTACCAAAATTGTAGAGTTAAAAGCTTTTAAGTGCTCTTATGGGTCAGTCATTTAGTCATATATATCGATCATGGCAGGGGGCGAAAGTTTACTAGCAAAGGCACTAACATGATGAACTCTAAGAAGGGGTGTCCTACATTTACAAGGGGTAGTGGTGGCATGATATTGTTGAGGCTCGGGCTTACAGACTGGGAGTTCTCTGGTTGAGTGGAGTCTTCCTGTTGAGTTTCATTTCTCTCCTCTTGATGCACATATAGATTTTTTAATTGTTCGAGGCATAATTTGAGTTGTTGTATCAGTTGAGCGGCTTCCTCGTTGGTCATGTTCATCTCGTTTTTTTTCCTTGTTTGGGCCTGGTTGGTTGTCCTCTAGGTGGAGACTGGTCATAGTGGTGTTTTTGGAGTCATTGGTGGTGCAATTCCTGGTAACAGCCATGGGTGTTTTGGTGTGCTTTGGTATGAGAGTGAAGGTAGTGGGCTAGAATTAGGGTTGTTGGATGAGAAAAAGAAAGAAGAGCGGGAAACCATTTTACCGGATTCCCACATACGGTGCCAGTTTTCTGTTCCTTCTCGTGGCATATGGTTTGGGTGGTGGTTAAACTTGTCGAAGGACTTCCAGGAAAGTTGGATCTGTCAAGATGGGTGTTGTGAATTAATTGATTACTAACTCTTACGGCAATTTTGATTATTTAACGAATATAGGCAATACTGAAAGCTAAAATAAAACTCAAAGCAATTAAATAAGCAATTAATTCTAGAAAAGATGATATTCAACTAAGGTTCAAAGGCCTAGGACTAGGAATTTACTACACTACCTCTTATGATAAATTGTAATCCTATCTTTGTTAATACTTAATTATGTTCTTAAAAGTGATTTATTCTAAAGTATTTAAAGCTCAATTTCTTGGCACTAAAAATGTGTTAAAACTTCATCAATCTCATTCTCATGACAATTAATTTAAGTTCCAACCCATTAAGTTTTATGACAATCATTTACCCCTCGAAGGATTTAAGCCTATGTCTAGGCCTCAATTCCTAAGTTCAATTCTTAGATTATCTAGCAATTCGATTTCATCTTTTGATCCTTCATCTAAAGCCTAAGATCATGTAAATATGGTGCGCAACATACCACAAGCATTAAGCATACTAAGAATGAATCAAGAACAATAATTTTCTATTAACAAAGAATTAAATTAACAATTTAACATAGAAAAATAGAGAGTTTCATCCTAATTCTAGAAGAAGGAATTTAGCCACTCATGACGATTGTAGCACAAACAAGAACTAAAGATAAAAAAACAACCATGATTCTATCTCAAGAAAATAGGAAAGAAATAAAATAAAATAGAAGATGGAAAAGATGAAGATAGAGAAGATGTCTTCAATGGTTGATCATCAATACTCTTGCACTTGTCTTCAAAACCCTAGCCTCCAATCCTTGTGCCTCTCAAAGTGTGCTGCAGCCAAAGTGTGTTTCATGTTTAAGCGTTTGCCTCTATTTATAATAATTGTGGTGAAAGTTATCTTTTTTATGCTCTAGAAGACCTCACGCGGCTGTGTGAGTACACGACACGGTGGTGTGACTTGAAAATCAGCATAAGTTCAACGTAGGAGAGACACATGGCTGTGTGACTAAGAGACACGGCTGTGTGTCCTTGGCAAAAGCGTTTTCCAAGTTAGACAGGGTCGTGTGAACTTGACAGAAGCATTTTCTAAGTTAGACACAATCGTGTCTATATCCTCAATTGCTCACAAGGCCCTGTCTAACTCCTCAATCGCTCATAGGGCCAAAATGATCCTCTTTTGCTTTAAAATCGCGGTGTCTTTGCCTGCTTTCACTCCAAATGCGATAAATCTCATTTATTCTACAAAAACAAAGACAATGATAAGAATCCATCTAAAATTCATTAATAGACATAAGCAAATCACCACCATTTATCTGGTATAAGACTATAAAATATAGGCTTATCAACTCCCCCACACTTAAGCTTTGTTTGTCCTCAAGCAAAGAATAGGAATTAAAAACAAGATTAAACTGAACATCAAGAAACATGAATAAAGGGAAATCCCATAATTTAAAAATTCAATTAAGCTCGGCAATCAAATCCAATCAAGCAAGATATTCTAGTACTTAATACAATTAGAGGCTTGAGTCTAGCTTATACCTATTCTCTTTACCAACCAATTGAGGTCACTCATCTTTCTATTGATCAAGTGTTTAAGGACAAAGAGATCACTCAAATTTCTCTTGAAAAATGCAATACCATATGCTTGGTTATCAATCTAATCTTCACTTCCAAGTTCACATACATTACAAGAATCAAAATGACTTCCTCTGGTTGTAATGGGGCCAAGGGTATAATGAATGGTAGGAAAAAGATAAATAAAGGTAAATAATGTTTATGGATAAAGTGATACAAAACAGAATCAAGTTGAAAAGATTATCAATAAAGTATAATGCACAAGGATATAACCAATCCTCACTCTTACTTTCAACCAAATTATTCTCATTATTCTTCACTAACAATCTTTTTATTTCTTCTTCCTTTTCATCATTTTTTTTTTTTTTTTTTTATCAACCCTTGAAAACAAAAACAATCCTTAATGACTTTTCAATTAACACAATAATTGCTCCAAAGAAACCAACCTGATTATTTAATTGGGTATTCAAAAAAATTAATTTTAAGCTCAAATGGGGTAACTACGGGATTATTTCATCAATGCAACTCTAGAAGTTAAGAAAGAATTAAGCCTAATTACCTTAATCATATTCAAGTATGTATATGAATCATTAAAGTCTCAACAAGATATCAAAACAAGTTCTAGTGCACATCAATCAAGGGAAATGTCACTCCAGAAGAAAAAAAAATAGGATTTTATTTATGAAAAATCCAATCAATAATGCTCAAAACTCACTTTTTGGCTAAGTTGATAAAGAAATCAAATGCAAGAAGACATGGCTAATTCCCAAATAAGATGCTAAATGTTTCAACACTCAATTGAAAAAGATTACTTTGCACAAAATCGATTTTTGAGTAGTGGATTTCCCTCTCAAACATATTTCAATTAGTTCAGAAATAATCAAGAAATTAACACAATTCCTGCTTAATTCGATGCAATACTCAAGTGTTCATCGATTCTCCCCCCCTAACTTAAGATAAACATTATTCTTAATATTTAACAAGAAAAATAACATAACAAAGGACAATGAAACTTCCCTGAAAATGGAAATGCAAGATCACCAAGGTGGCGGAAGAGATGGAGCCAGAGGAAGATGTGTAGCCATGAATTTAAACATCTAGTCTGTAATGACATGTTGTCTTAAACTGCACAAGAAAAACAAAATGGGTCAAGAATTTTTTTTAAAATTTTTTTATAGGAAAAACAAAGCAAAAATTGAAAAACTAAATGCAATGATAGGAACATAAGTTGCCTCCCGTGAAGCGCTAAGTTATAGTAATTAGCTTGACTATAGGTCAGTTCCATGCTTAGGTGATGTCAATGGAGTGGTGATCAGTCTCTACTCGTTCTTCATAGTGCTTCACTCTCTGACCATTTATCAAGAATGTCTTGTGGCCTTCTTTCTTCACCTCAAGCACACCGTACGATAAAACGCGAATAATCTCATATGGTCTATACCCTTTTGACCAAAACTTATCAGGAAGAATGTTGGTGTATGCCCTAGAGGCCAATTTATTTTGACCGTACTAGCTTATATTGTATTATGCTATTTATTTAATATATGAGGTATTTCATTTATTGTGTGTTATTATGATAAACATAATAAAGTCCTTAGAATAGTAAGTTTTACGCCATAAGACATCAAGTGGATGACTTGATCGTGAGATCCTATTGGATAGAAATGTAACACTATTCTTGAATGTCCCTAGTCAAGTATTATTGTTAATTAGGACGACAATAATGCATTGAGACTAGTATGTGCATAGACTGATGACTACATCTTACGGATCATGGATATGAGATATCAAGTTTTCACATGGGTACATATTATAGTAATGATGTATTGTACTGACCAGCCATGAGAACGCTATGTGGATAGTTATGTGAATGTCATAAGCGATTCTCATAATGATAATGGTGTATGTGGTCCTTTGACCTGAAATCACTACGATTCTTATATGAGGAGTTGTATATTTTAATGTCATCAAACGTTATCTGTAACAAGGTGATTATAAAGTTAGTTATTGGACATGTCGTTAATCATGTGGAGGGATAAGAGTAACCTAGATGAAATTTGTCCCTCCTACATAAGAGAAGTGATATCTTCGGGCTCCCTGATTGAGTGAGACTACGAAATGCATGGTCATACTCAAATGAGTCAATATGAGATATTGATTTTATTTGTTATTACTACATCTACTCGAGTATCAGGAAACGAAAGATTAAACTATACAAGGGTGAAATGTTCCATGCCTTGTGTTCAATCTAGATATCTGGACAAAGGGACTAAACTGCATGGTAACATTGATCACGGAAATGTAATGTCAAATCACTGACATTTTTATTACTTGGGTAGTAGTGATGTGTTGCTAGATACCACTCACTGCATGTAATATTAAAATGAGATTTTAATATTACTGCTAACACCATGAGAACCTGTAGGGTCACACACATAGAGAAGACTAAATTGGAGCAATGAGAATCTAAGTTGAACTGAGATTCCATCGTGGGCCTAACACATAACAGATGAGTCCAAAGGTTGCATAGCTAACCCTGTTACTGCTCACACTCACTTAAGGTGTAACACCCCTTTGGAGGATGTCACACATAAAAGAAAATAAAAGAAATAGAAATAAAATCTACCCAAGTTGTGAAACATTTGTTAAATATTATTACGGGTTGTAAAATAATTCCTGATAGACAGAAATATGATATAAAAAGATAATGCGGAAAATACGAAATAAAAAAAACATCATTACTGATAATATACATATGATTAAGTTATAAGTCTGTACAAATAATTTACAATAAGGACTACAAATATTTAAACAAAAACAAGTAAGGAAAGCAATAAAAGAATTAATATATACGTACATCATGTTGACGACGCGCCTAAAAAAAAAACATCATGGTTATCTAATCCTCAGATGGGTCACTCTCAGCATGAAAATGATCATCAGGAGATAGATATCCCGGATGTCTCGACACACGGCGATAACGGGATCGCGCAGTCGATACGATGCTTATCTCCCTAGGCTCAGGGTTTTCAGCACCCCAATAACGCCTAATGGATAAGGGTAACTCTAAGTGCAGAAATAACGTCGTAGTCATAATGGGCTCTCCATCAAATCGCTGACGTAGAATCACGGTCACCCGTCCTGCATATGTCACAGAATCACGATCGCCTCGTAGATGCCAAGCCAGAGCACCTCCATGAAATACTAGCTCTACGAACCCCAAAAATCCTGGCGCTGCCATCCCTCACAATCAATCCAGAGGATATGGATGATCGGATGGTTCTTGATCGTCAAACTGATCGTCCGCTTGCTGCCCTTCCTCCTCCTCGGGGTACAATATCTCAAGGGGCTGATCCTCTTCCTCAAAGTCTTTACCGCGTAAAATAAATAAACAGAAAATACATATAACAAAGAGGTAAGACAACATAAAATCATCACAACATAGCCAATAAGAAGACGACAATCAACATATATACAGTTCATGCAATACGAAAAGCTTTAACAATTATAATAACAGATTGAAGTAAAATTTAGATATCATAACAATATATCACACCACAGATAAAACGTCACAGATAAAATAAGAAAGATAAGAATAAAAGATAAGATATAATAAAAATAACCAAATATAGAAGCAAGAACAGATAAAATAAACAAATAAAATACGAGATAAACAGTTAAAATAGAAATAAATAGATAAGATGAAAATAAATAGACATAGAGATAAATAAACAATATGACAAAACCCTACTCCATGGAGCTAAAGAAAACACAAGTATCGAGAGAGGAATGATTCGTAAAATCCATTAGTACCACGGCTGCCCCACCAACTATTGCTTGTTGTCACACGTTGCGTCTATAGCCCCACGACACGAGGAATCCATCATCCGGGCGTGGTGTAGTTCACGGTCTCACGTTGTGGCACTACAGCAAATGTACTACTAGATTTCACAAATCTCGATTAAATATAGTGTATGTCGAGTACCATAGTGTGCTATCGGTTTACCACGGCCCAGCGGAGCTACCAACTGTCCACATGTGGGATCCCGTACACTAAAGTCTCCAAGTTCATTAGAACAATGAACCACACTACGTTTATCTCATCGACAACACGATGTGATTCGTCTCGTCAACCAATCCACCAAAAACTTGGCACACATAGATAGAAAGCCTGTACGGGTTCACATTTTCCCGACAGCAAATAAATTCCCAAAAACCTGTACGGGTTCACATTTTCCCGACAGCAGATAAATTTTCAAAAGCCTGTACGGGTTCACATTTTCCCGACAGCGAAAGATCCTCAAAAATAATCTGTACGGGTTCACATTTTCCCGACAGCATAAAATAAATATAGTAACGGTCAATCGCGTAGAAATTTTATCGCGTTTTCATAATTCTGTCGTTTTTACAAACGTTTTAAAAATCGGGTAAAGATATTTTTCTGTTTTTAAAATCGCGTAGCATTTTTAATACGTTTTCTCAATCGCGTAGAATTTTCAAATCATTTTCTTATTCGAATGCCTTTAAAATTATTGTTTAAACAGACAGAAATATTACTTAGTACATTTAAACTACGTAGAATAATTTTTCATACCGCATACTATCTTTTGGATATTTTTGCTATCTTATTGGTTCATTTTTACTAAAAATTGACAGTATTTTATTTAGAATATCATAATAATGGTTTCCTAAATTATCCATAAAATTTCCATTTACCTAATTTTTTTAACCATCATTTAATTCTTTTTGAAATCTCTAACATGCTTCAAAACCTAAAGTGAGCTATATGTTAGAAAATTTCTCAACATTACTGTATTTCCTTCCTAATGATAAAATTATTAGTTTTAATCCTTTAAGCTTAATTCTACTCAATTTGTTTCTTCAAAAACCATTATAGAAAATTTCTTCTTAACTTGTATTGTCTCTTTATGATTGAAAAAGATTTGAAATCGAGTTTTAGAAATCATGATTACCTATAGTGGCATGTTGGCCAAATTTCATAAAACTTTTGCATTTGATTTCTAAATTGTTGTTCACCTTCCAAATTATATCAAATGTATTATATTGTCTAAGTTCATTAAATCATATTAGGAAATAGTTAGCAAGAATCAATTTAATCCTTTAGGCATGTTGGCCCAAAATACTAAGTCTTTACTATTTGATTTCTAAATGCATTTTCTTTGATCAAATCAATTTGAAACTTTCTTGATTCTCCTAGGTTAATTAAGTTACACTTTAGGAAAAATCAAGAGAACATTTTGGTCCTCTAAACTTGTCATTGCCGTGAGCTATTGGATGTGCTCTTTGGAACACTCATGCAAATTTAAACATGTTATTCACATCCTATACCTTATCATACAATTCTAACACATGCATTGTATTTTCTAACACATGCAATATATTTTCTAACACCTAAACCTAAATTAAAGCTTATAGACATGCATTCAAAAGCTAATAGACATGCAAAAATTATTACAATCATCAAACAAGAAAGCTACTAACAAATACCACATAAACTACTAACAAACACAAAAATTAACAAATACCCACATAATTAACACATGACCACCGAATCCTTATGGATTCTACAAACATCACAAATGGCTCCATCTTTTTACCACCATCAAGAGATGGTAAGAATTGTCTTCCTCTTACCTTAAATGAAGACAAAAGGCTTGCTTTCACACCTCCTAGGTCACGGTTTTCACCACCAAAAATACCTAGAAATCTCAAACAAAATCTACATGTTACTAACCATGAAAAAGAAGCTAAACCATGGAGAAATCATGGCTTAGAACTTTGAAAATGAAGAGAGAAAAGAAAAGCATGAAATTTCACCTTCTAGGTAAAACTTTCAAGGTTGATTTCCAAGCCTTAAATGGAAGATTTTGAAGAAACTCCCAACTAGAAAGGTTCTTAGAATGGTGTTTAGATTAGGAAAACTTGGTTAGAAAAATTTTTGGATGGTTGGATGGTGTAGATAGTGTCTTGGCCAAAAATGGTGAAGAAAATGAACAAGAATGGTGGCTAGGGTTTTGATGAGAGAGAAGAGAGAAAAGTGATGAAGATGAGTTGTGATTTTGGTCATCCAAGACCTCTTGGCCGTAGCCATCAAGTGAGGTGCAAGGTGGGCACCTTGCTTGGCTTCATCCAAGCCATTGGATGAATCAATGGTCAAGATCAAGCCTTGGTGAGCAAGCTTGATTCCTATTGGTTGGCTCTTGGTGACTCACACAAGCCTAATCACCCGGTGCATTTAATTTTTCTTTGAGTCACTATTTGAGTCACTGTTTCGGAAAGTTCTACGCTAACGGTGATTAACTAAGCTACCGATCTAACGTTACGCTAATTGTGGGTCCCGCAAAATATTTCGGGTCCATTGTCACTAAAATATCTTGACTAATAAAATAATATTATAATAATATAAAATTATTTTATTTGTGATTAAATCCTAAAAATTAAAAGATTATTTTTAGTCTCATTCAGAATCGGGTTTAGTAAGATCCCCAATTCTAAATAATAAAATAAGATTTTCCCGGCCCGAGAAAATATTATTTTCCGCCTCGGAGCAAATCACACAAAAAGTCCATATAAAATCACAGACAGTATTATCGAACATTAAATCAAGAAGAAAACAATTAAAAACAGCAAAAACAACAAAAACAATACGTTCGGGACGTAACGGTCATTTTCCCATTTTTTCCCACAACGTAGGTAATCGTCCAAAACGTTCAAATAAAATATCCAGCAGTATTATATAGCTGTATATCTTTCAGAAAAATTAAAACAGTAGCTCAGAAAAATTTTTATTTTACCGTCTCGAAGCAAATTACGTAAAACGATCAAATAAAATTTGAGCCAGTATTATCGTAATTGTTTTCATACAGAAATCGAGAACTGAAAAATAGGGACACAGCGGTCATTCACACAAAAGCATGAAAAACAGAAAACAGTACATTCAGAATATTTTCTAAAAATTGGGGCGTTACAACTCTCCCCAACAAATAAAAATTTCGTCCTCGAAATTCGATGTTCATCCAAACAAATGAGGATACTGATCCTTCATTTTATCTTCCAGCTCCCAGGTAGCCTCACCCGTCACATCATTCCATATGACTTTCACTAACTCAATCATCTTTCCTCGAAGCTGCTTTACCTTTCTGTCCCCAATCCTGACAGGTAAAGTTTCGTAAGTCAGATTTTCCTTTAATTGCACGTCATCTGGTTGTATAACATGTGTCGGATCTGGTATATATTTCCGTAACTGAGACACATGAGACACATCATGCAAATTGGATAGAAAAGGCGGCAAAGCAATCTGATATGCTACAGGACCTATACGTCGGATAATCTGATATGGTCCAATGAACTTAGGAGTAAGCTTTTTAGACTTAATCACTCTTCCGACACCAGTCGTAGGAGTAACTCTTAAAAATACATGCTCACCCTCCTTAAATTCAAGAGGTCGTCTTCATTTGTCCGCATAACTCTTTTGTCTGCTTTGCGCCATCCTCATCTTCTCTTGTATCATCTTGACTTTATCCGTAGTCTGTTGTACAAGTTCCGGTCCAACAGTCATACTCTCCCTATCTTGATACCAACATAACGGCGTTCGACATCGTCTTCCATACAATGCCTCATAAGGTGCCATTCTGATGCTTGCGTGAAAACTATTGTTGTAGGTGAATTCTATCAAAGATAAAAATTCATCACAACTTCCTCGTTGTTCCAAAACACAAGCACGCAATAGATCCTCCAAAGACTGTATAGTTCTCTCTGTCTGACCATCTGTCTGCGGATGATATGCTGAACTCAATCGTAACTTGGTTCCCATAGCTTCTTGCAGACTTCGCCAAAATCTTGACGTAAACCTCAGATCTCTGTCAGAAACTATACATGTAGGCACTCCATGTAATCTGACAATCTCACCGATGTACAACTGGGTTAACCTTTCCAATGAATATTTAATATTGATTGGTAAGAAATGAGCCGATTTCGTAAGTCTATCGACTATAACCCATATCGAATCATGACCTTTCCTCGTCTTTGGCAGACCAGTAACGAAATCCATAGAAATGCTGTCCCATTTCCATTCTGGAATCGATAATGGTTGTAACATCCCAGCTGGTCTTTGGTGTTCAACTTTCGATTTTTGACAAACTAGGCAAGTTGACACGCATCTAACTACATCACCCTTCATTCCATGCCACCAGAATAACTTCTTCAAGTCTTGGTACATCTTTGTTATGCCTGGATGCATACTTAATAGACTAGTATGGGCATGTTCCACAATATATTGCCTCAACTCTCGGTCACGAGGAATACAGATTCTACCCCGAAACCTCAAAATTCCATCAGTTCCTTCTTTGAACTCTACTGTCTCGTCTTGCTTCATTTGCTCCCTTATTCCTTGCAAAAATTTATCGGCATTTTGCTTTTCCCTTATGTCTTCCATCAGCTCGCTTGAGATAGTAACCATATTCATACAGATCTTTCCGGTTTCAACTCAACAAATGACCACTCATCTCTAAATTGTTCAATGAGCTCCTTTTCTTTGATCATCGCAGTAAACACCGATAATCTTTCTACTCAAGGCATCGGCCACGACATTCGCCTTACCAGGGTGGTACAAAAGTTGAAAATCGTAATCGTTCAGAAATTCTAACCATTTTCGCTGCCTCATATTCAGCTCCTTCTGGTCGTATAAGTACTTCAAACTCTTGTGATCACTGAAGATGTTGAATGTTGCTCCATAGAGAAAATGTCTCCATATCTTCAAAGCAAAAACCACCGCAGCCAATTCCAAATCATGCGTAGGATAATTCTTCTCATGAACCTTCAATTGTCGAGAAGCATATGCCACCACATTCCGGTCTTGCATCAACACGCATCCTAGTCCTTGATAAGAAGCGTCACAATACACATCGAAAGATTTCTTCGAATCTGGTAGGATTCACACCGGTGCAGTTGTTAATCTCTTCTTCAACTCTTGAAAACTGGCTTCACGCTCTTCCGTCCATTCAAAAGCTTGACTTTTCCTCGTTAGTTGTGTAAGTGGTCCAGCAATCTTGGAAAAACCTTCAATAAATCTCCGATAATAACCAGCAAGTCCAACAAAACTTCAAACTTCTGTTACTGTCTTAGGTCTTTCCCACTGTAAAACAGTCTCCACTTTCGATGGGTCCACCGCAATACCCTCTTTAGAAATTACGTGACCAAGAAATTGGACTTCTTCCAACCAGAACTCACACTTAGCCAATTTCGCATACAACTGCTTCTCCCTCAAAATCTGAAGAATAACATTCAGATGTTCAGCATGCTCTTCTTTCGATCGAGAACAGATCAGAATGTCATCGATAAAGACAACGACAAATCTGTCTAGATATGGACGAAATATCCTGTTCATATAATCCATAAATATGGCAGGAGCATTCGTCACCCCGAATGGCATTACCTGATACTCATAATGTCCATAACGAGTTCGAAAAGCAGTTTTCGGCACATCCTCCCCTCTTACACGAATCTGGTGATAACCCGATCGCAGATCTATCTTGGAAAATATCACAGCTCCTCTCAATTGATCCATCAAATCGTCGATTCTTGGAAGCGGATATTTATTCTTGATAGTCACCTTGTTCAACTGCCGATAATCCACACAAAGTCGTGAAGTTCCATCCTTCTTCTTGACCAAAAGCACTGGCGCACCCCATGGGGAAACGCTAGGTCGCTCAAACTCTTTCTCCAACAGCTCTACCAATTGCTTCTTTAGCTCCTCCAACTCTACTGGCGACATACGGTACGGTGCAATTGAGATAGGACCTGTTCCCGGTACTAAATCAATTGAGAACTCGATCTCCTGCTCAGGCGGTAAACCAGGTACGTCTTCAGGAAAAACATCCGGAAAATCGTTGACAACAGGAATAGTATTCACATCCTTCTCATTCTTAACTTCTAGAGAAGACAATACCAAATATCCCTGCGCTCCATCTCTCAACAAAGACTTGACCTTAACAAATAGTTAAGAATCCAGACTCTTCTTCCTTAGGAAAAACTATAGTTTTCTTTGCACAATCTATAAGGATATGGTTAGAACATAACCAGTCCATCCCTAAGATTACATCTATCTCAATAAGAGGCAAACAAATCAAATTGACCAAAAACAAACGGCCCTTCACAACAATAGGACAATCCAAACAGATCTTAGAAGTAACTACAGGTTTAGCAGTTGGCGTAGATACACTCAACTTAACATTCAGAGAAGACACAGGCAACTTCAGTCTTTCCACATAATCATAGGCAATAAACGAGTGTGTAGCACCCGAGTCATACAATACAGTCAGAAGGTTACCTCCAATGTCACCTTCTCCTTGAATAAGGTCATCAGATTGAGAAACTTCAGATCCCATCATTGTATACACTCTCCCTCCAGATCTCGGTTGAGTATTTCCAGATTTTTGCTGATTAGCTTTAACATGACGAACAACAAGTTTCTTCTCTGGTCGAGTACAATCCTTCGACATATGTCCAGGTTGTCCACAATTAAAACAGACAGTTCCCTTGATTGTACAATCTGGAGATAGATGGCCCTTCTTAACGCACTTAAAACACGTCGGTGTAAACACCACTCTCTGTCCTGCTCCACCACTAGGTACACTCCCTCCAACTGACGGTCGTTGAGTCTGACTTCCTTGTGGTCTAGCATACGGCTTACGCAGAAACCGATTTGTATTGCTACCTCCACCTCTTTGAAATCTTGTCGGCCCAAAGTTCCGATTCCTCTGATCTCGCGACGGTTCAAGCTCCTCAAGTCGCGCACATGCGTCTACCAAAGCATGAAATTGATTCATCCTCAGAGATATCACTCCTCGCTTCAATTCTACTCTCAATCCAGACTCAAACTTCCGACATTTCCATACCTCATCTTGTCGATTTTGAGCATAATCCGAAAATTGAGACAAACTTTCAAATTTTGTGGCGTACTCATTCACTGTCATATTTCCCTGTCGCAACCCAAGAAATTCCATCTCCTTGGCATGCCTAGCACTTGCAGGAAAATACTTATCCAGAAAAGTATTAGAAAACACTTCCCAGGTGATCTCAGTCCCTTCAGCTTGCAACACTCGGCGGATTCCTCTCCACCAATGTTCTGCATCTCCTCTCAAGATAAAGACAAGATAAGTTACTTTCTTTTCATCTGTACATCTCATCCCCTCAAATATTCTCTCTAAATCTTGCATCCACTGACTCGCTTTCTCCGGATCCACCTCGCCTCTAAATTGTGGCGGATTATGGCGCCTAAATTCAGATAAATTTAGGGCATCAGCCGTAGCATCTTGTTGTTGAGCTGCTCTCAAATTTTCTTTGAGTAATCACTTGACCATACGCACGCATAGCTTCAAGAAGAACCAACATCGGGTCCTCAACACGATTCACGTTAGCACGTCCTCTACCTCTACCAGCCATCTTCTTTCTTCAAACATAACAAAACAAAGTTAGATACATCCTTCTAGATATTTCCGAAAGGATATAAATCACAAAGATCACAGAGGATCACACAAAGACAAACAAAAACAGACCCAACCACAACCCCAAAAGACTCTAACTTGGGCTCTGATACCAACTAATGTAACACCCCTTTGGAGGATGTCACACATAAAAGAAAATAAAAGAAATAGAAATAAAATCTACCCAAGTTGTGAAACATTTGTTAAATATTATTACGGGTTGTAAAATAATTCCGATAGAGTAAATATGATATAAAAAGATAATGCGGAAAATACGAAATAAAAAAAACATCATTACTGATAATATACATATGATTAAGTTATAAGCTATACAAATAATTTACAATAAGGACTACAAATATTTAAACAAAAACAGTAAGGAAAGCAATAAAAGAGTTAATATATACAGACATACGCTGACGCGCCCAAAAAAAAACATCATGGTTATCTAATCCTCAGATGGGTCACTCTCAGCATGAAAATGATCATCAGGAGATAGATATCCCGGATGTCTCGACACACGGCGATAACGGGATCGCGCAGTCGATACGATGCTTATCTCCCTAGGCTCAGGGTTTTCAGCACCCCAATAACGCCTAATGGATAAGGGTAACTCTAAGTGCAGAAATAACGTCGTAGTCATAATGGGCTCTCCATCAAATCGCTGACGTAGAATCACGGTCACCCGTCCTGCATATGTCACGAGAATCACGATCGCCTCGTAGATGCCAAGCCGAGCACCTCCATGAAATACTAGCTCTACGAACCCCAAAATCCTCAGCGCCGCCATCCTCACAATCAATCCAGAGGATATGGATGATCGGATGGTTCTTGATCGTCAACCGATCGTCCGCTTGCCGACCTTCCTCCTCCTCGGGGTACAATATCTCAAGGGCTGATCCTCTTCCTCAAAGTCTTTACCGCGTAAAATAAATAAACAGAAAATACATATAACAAAGAGGTAAGACAACATAAAATCATCACAACATGGCCAATAAGAAGACGACAATCAACATATATACGGTTCATGCAATACGAAAAGCTTTAACAATTATAATAACAGATTGAAGTAAAATTTAGATATCATAACAATATATCACACCACGATAAAACGTCACGGATAAAATAAGAAAGATAAGAATAAACAGATAAGATATAATAAAAATAACCAAATATAGAAGCAGTAACCAGATAAAATAAACAAATAAAATACAGATAAACAGTTAAAATAGAAATAAATAGATAAGATGAAAATAAATAGACATAGAGATAAATAAACAATATGACAAAACCCTACTCCATGGAGCTAAAGAAAACACAAGTATCAGAGAGAGGAATGATTCGTAAAATCCATTAGTACCACGGCTGCCCCACCAACTATTGCGCTGTCACACGTTGCGTCTATAGCCCCACGACACAGGAATCCATCATCCAGGCGTGGTGTAGTTCACGGTCTCACGTTGTGGCACTACAGGCAAATGTACTACTAGATTTCACAAATCTCGATTAAATATAGTGTATGTCGAGTACCATAGTGTGCTATTGGTTTACCACGGCCCAGCGGAGCTACCAACTGTCCACATGTGGGATCCCGTACACTAAAGTCTCCAAGTTCATTAGAACAATGAACCACACTACGTTTATCTCATCGACAACACGATGTGATTCGTCTCGTCAACCAATCCACCAAAAACTTGGCACACATAGATAGAAAGCCTGTACGGGTTCACATTTTCCCGACAGCAAATAAATTCCCAAAAACCTGTACGGGTTCACATTTTCCCGACAACAGATAAATTTTCAAAAACCTCTACGGGTTCACATTTTCCCGACAGCGAAAGATCCTCAAAATTAATCTGTACGGGTTCACATTTTCCCGACAGCATAAAATAAATATAGTAACGGTCAATCGCGTAGAAATTTTATCGCGTTTTCATAATTCCGTCGTTTTTACAAACGTTTTAAAAATCGGGTAAAGATATTTTTCTGTTTTTAAAATCGCGTAGCATTTTTAATACGTTTTCTCAATCGCGTAGAATTTTCAAATCATTTTCTTATTCGAATGCCTTTAAAATTACTGTTTAAACAGACAGAAATATTACTTAGTACATTTAAACTACGTAGAATAATTTTTCATACCGCATACTGTCTTTTGGATATTTTTGTTATCTTATTGGTTCATTTTTACTAAAAATTGACAGTATTTTATTTAGAATATCATAATAATGGTTTCCTAAATTATCCATAAAATTTCCATTTACCTAATTTTTTTAACCATATCATTTAATTCTTTTTGAAATCTCTAACATGCTTCAAAACCTAAAGTGAGCTATATGTTAGAAAATTTCTCAACATTACTGTATTTCCTTCCTAATGATAAAATTATTAGTTTTAATCCTTTAAGCTTAATTCTACTCAATTTGTTTCTTCAAAAACCATTATAGAAAATTTCTTCTTAACTTGTATTGTCTCTTTATGATTGAAAAAGATTTGAAATCGAGTTTTAGAAATCATGATTACCTATAGTGGCATGTTGGCCAAATTTCATAAAACTTTTGCATTTGATTTCTAAATTGTTTTTCACCTTCCAAATTATATCAAATGTATTATATTGTCTAAGTTCATTAAATCATATTAGGAAATAGTTAGCAAGAATCAATTTAATCCTTTAGGCATGTTGGCCCAAAATACTAAGTCTTTACTATTTGATTTCTAAATGCATTTTCTTTGATCAAATCAATTTGAAACTTTTCTTGATTCTCCTAGGTTAATTAAGTTACACTTTAGGAAAAATCAAGAGAACATTTTGGTCCTCTAAACTTGTCATTGCCGTGAGCTATTGGATGTGCTCTTTGGAACACTCATGCAAATTTAAACATGTTATTCACATCCTATACCTTATCATACAATTCTAACACATGCATTGTATTTTCTAACACATGCAATATATTTTCTAACACCTAAACCTAAATTAAAGCTTATAGACATGCATTCAAAAGCTAATAGACATGCAAAAATTATTACAATCATCAAACAAGAAAGCTACTAACAAATACCACATAAACTACTAACAAACACAAAAATTAACAAATACCCACATAATTAACACATGACCACCGAATCCTTATGGATTCTACAAACATCACAAATGGCTCCATCTTCTTACCACCATCAAGAGATGGTAAGAATTGTCTTCCTCTTACCTTAAATGAAGACAAAAGGCTTGCTTTCACACCTCCTAGGTCACGGTTTCACCACCAAAAATACCTAGAAATCTCAAACAAAATCTACATGTTACTAACCATGAAAAAGAAGCTAAACCATGGAGAAATCATGGCTTAGAACTTTGAAAATGAAGAGAGAAAAGAAAAGCATGAAATTTCACCTTCTAGGTAAAACTTTCAAGGTTGATTTCCAAGCCTTAAATGGAAGATTTTGAAGAAACTCCCAACTAGAAAGGTTCTTAGAATGGTGTTTAGATTAGGAAAACTTGGTTAGAAAAATTTTTGGATGGTTGGATGGTGTAGATAGTGTCTTGGCCAAAAATGGTGAAGAAAATGAACAAGAATGGTGGCTAGGGTTTTGATGAGAGAGAAGAGAGAAAAGTGATGAAGATGAGTTGTGATTTTGGTCATCCAAGACCTCTTGGCCGTAGCCATCAAGTGAGGTGCAAGGTGGGCACCTTGCTTGGCTTCATCCAAGCCATTGGATGAATCAATGGTCAAGATCAAGCCTTGGTGAGCAAGCTTGATTCCTATCCTATTGGTTGGCTCTTGGTGACTCACAAGCCTAATCACCCAAAGTGCATTTAATTTTCTCAATTGAGTCACTAGTGAGTCACTGTTCTGAAAGTTCTACGCTAACGGTGATTAACTAAGCTACCGATCTAACAGTTTCGCTAATTGTGGGTCTCGCAAAATATTTAGGGTCCATCTTGTCACTAAAATATCTTGACTAATAAAATAATATTATAATAATATAAAATTATTTTATTTGTGATTAAATCCTAAAAATTAAAAGATTATTTTTAGTCTCATTCGAGAATCGGGTTTAGTAAGATCCCTCAATTCTAAATAATAAAATAAGATTTTCCCGGCCCGAAAAATATTATTTTTCCGCCTCGAGCAAATCACACAAAAAGTCCATATAAAATCACAGACAGTATTATCGGACATTAAATCAAGAAGAAAACAATTAAAAACAGCAAAAACAGCAAAAACAGTACGTTCGGGACGTAACGGTCATTTTCTCGTTTTTTCCCACAACGTAGGTAATTGTCCAAAACGTTCAAATAAAATATCCAGCAGTATTATATAGCTGTATATCTTTCAGAAAAATTAAAACAGTAGCTCAGAAAAATTTTTATTTTACCGTCTCAAAGCAAATTACGTAAAACGATCAAATAAAATTTGAGCCAGTATTATCGTAATTGTTTTCATACAGAAATCGAGAACTGAAAAATAGGGACACAGCGGTCATTCATACAAAAGCATGAAAAACAGAAAACAGTACATTCAGAATATTTTCTAAAAATTGGGGCGTTACATAAGGCAGTCACTATTATAAATAGTACTATTAAAGGAGTTGCTAAGTACGCATAACAGAACCTTAACCGCACCTACAGAAACAGTGAATGAGAGACTAACATGTTTCTCTTCTCTTCGCAGCTAGCACTATGTCAGAGACGTGAGACTCCTTTTTGCAGATGTTTGATGTTCGTGAGTCTATTTGTGTGGATACCGTAGAGACATCATCACTGTTACGATGTTGGTGATTCACGTCATCTATTTTTCATCTCGCTTCAAGAGGTAAACTCAAAAACATGGATTATGATCTTTTTGCATGGATCCTTGGTGGGAATTTTTATTTTTTTGCTGTGTGATGTATCCACAATTCCCAACAAAGAAGATGAAGATATGAGTTATTGACAAGAATTTTGTCCCCAATCTTAAACTCACGTTGCTTGATACACTTGTCTTGTCACTTCTTTGGTCTCTTCTTACAGAGCTTGGCATTCTCAAAGTCGATGACAACTTTGGGTAAGGTCTTCTCTAGCATATCAACAGTCATAAATTCCTACATATATGAAAATACAACATTATCCACAACACCAGTAGTATCCATGTGATTACATAAATCAAGGGTACTAAGATTTTTTTTAGAATTAAAAACATTAAACACTACTTCTTCATCATTCAATCGCAAAGTCAATTTTCCTTCGTGGACATCAATTGTTGCCCTTCTAGTGGCGAGGAATGGACGCCTAAGTATGATTGGCATTTGAACATCTACTTCCATCTCAAGCACAATAAAATCGACCGATATGTAAAACTTACCCACCTTTAATGGTACATTCTCTAATATGCCAATAGGATATTTTATTGACCTATCTACTGATTGAAGAGAGATTATGGTTGGTTTGAGCTCCCCAATATCAAGTTTCTTGCAAAGAGAAAGGGGCATCAAACTCACATTTGCCCCAAGGTTACACAAAGCCTCGTTAATATGCATGTTTCCAATAGAGCACGAAATTGAAAAGCTACCCGGATCCTTAAGCTTAAGAGAAAGCTTGTTTTGAATGATTGTACTATATTCTTCCGTTAAAGCAACAGTTTCATAGTGCTCAAGCTTCCTCATATTGGAGAGAGTCTCTTTCAAGAATTTAGCATAGGAGGGCATTTGGGAGAGAGCTTTCGTAAAAGGAACATTAATGTACAGCTTTTTAAGCACCTTCAAAAATCTTCCAAATTGATAATCAAACTTTACCTTTTGATATCTTTGAGGGAATGACAAAGGTGGAACATATGCTTTCGAAGGACATACCTTTTAGTGCTTTCTTCATCTCCTTCTTTATCATCGCTATTCTCTTACTTCTCCTCCTTTTCATGGGTTTCCTTATCTTCAAGCTTTTCTTCCCTTGTGAGCCTTCAATTTTCTTACCACTTCTCAATGAAATTGCTAGAACTTGCTCCCTTGGGTTAGTTTTCGATTCACTTGGTAATCGCCCTTGCATCATGTTGAACAAGCTTGCTTATTGGGCTATTTAAGTTTCAAGCATCTTTGAGTGAATGACCATTTGATCTAAGTGAGTACTAAGTTTCTTGATGGACTCCCTATGTTGTTGCACTTGTACTTGAATGGCTTGATTTTGCTCCTTTTGAGTTATTATAAAATTCTCCATGAAAGCTTCTAAATTGGACTTTGCACCTTGAGATGGTTGTTGGAATCCAGGTGGAGGTATATTGTTGGATGGAACCCATTGGTTTTGTTGGTTACCATATGAGAAATTGGGGTGGTTTCTCCATTCGAGGTTATATGTGTTGGAGAAAGGATTCTCTTGAGCCTTGAAATTGCCATTCTACATGTAACTCATTTGCTCTAAAGACAGGTCTTGAGAATACGTTTCTACTGCATTGCATTCCGAAACCAAATGTCCTCCTCCTCATGTTTCACAAGCTATGTTAGGGGTAGCGATGACATTGACATTCAGCTTCTTAAATGACTTGGTCAAAGCGTCAAACTTGGCACAACATAGTAATGACATTAAGCTCTATCATTTTGACTTGCTTCTTTGAAGTTGATCTCTCACTTGACCACAAATAAATATTTGAAGCGACTTCATTGATCAAAGGCCTTGCCTCTGTTGGAGTCTTTGCCATCAAGGCACCGCCAGCTGCGGCATCAAGAGCTGCCTTTGTAGAAAAAGTCAACCCAGCATAGAATGTTTGTATAATAACAAAATCTTGTAGGCCATGATGTGGACACTGACGAATGAGATCATTGTACCTTTCTCATGCTTCATAAAGCGATTCATCTTCCTTTTGGGAGAAGGTAGTGATGTCTTGATAGAACTTGATTGTTTTTTCCAATCGGATAGTATTTGTCCAAGAAAGCTTGCTCTATCAAATCCCAAGTAGTAAGTGAATTTGGGCTTCCGAGTGAATCCACTTCTTTGCCTTCCCCCTAAGAGAAAAAGGAAAAAGTATTATCCGAATAACATCAGTTGAAACCTCATTTATCTTTATTGTGTCACATAGTTCCAAGAATTCATCCAAATGCTGATTTGGGTCCTCAGTTGGTGACCCGCTGAATTGTAATTGTTAGACCATCTGGATCAATGACATCTTGATCTTAAAATTGTTGGCCTCTACCAGTGGTCGTACAATGGAAGACTGACGAGCATTAGCGTTGGGGGTTCCATAATCCCTTAGCCTTCGCTCTGGATTGGCAACTTGGTTAATGTTGTCTGCCATGTGGTCTTCCTCAATTATTTGTGTTCTTCTTTCCCTTCTAATATTACGAAGTGTCCTCTCGATCTCGAGATCAACTGAGATAGTAAGATCTCCTTAACTCCTCGTTCTACACATAAGAAAGAAATAACACCTAAAAATTCAAAGAATAAATTAGACAAAATAAGATGAAAAATAAAATAAAATAAAAATTACTTAAATCAACTAAATTGCCGCTTGTGTTAATATCAATAGGATCCCCGACAACGGCGCCCAAAACTTGTTGTGAATTTTTCGCAAGCGCAAGAATCGTACAAGTAGTAAAATAAAGATTGTTCCTACGAGAATTAATTGATTACTAACTCTTATGACGATTTTGATTATTTAAGAGAATAAAGACAATAGTGAAAGTTAAATTAAAATCAAAATGAAACTCAAAGCAACTAAGTAAGCAATTAAATCTAGAAAAAATGAGATTCAACCAAGGTTTAAAGGCCTAGGATTAGGAGTCCACTACACTAGCTCCTATGATAAATTGTAATCTCATCTTTGTTAATGTTTAATTATGTTCTTGAAGATGATTTGTCCTAAACTATTTAAAGCTCAATTTCTTGACACTAAAAACGTATTAAAACTTCTTCAATCTCATTCTCATGACAATTAATCTAAGTTCTAACTTATTAAGTTTTATGACAATCGTTTACCTCTTGAAGGATTTAAGCCTATGTCTAAGTCTCAATTCTTAAGTTCAATTCTTAAATTATCTAACAATTAGATTTCATCTTTCGATCCTTCATCTAAAGCTTAAGATTATGTAAATATGGCGCAACACAATGAGAGGTACCCACAAACACTTTGACGCTCAAGTCACTATATGTAGAAGGAAAATAAGGCAAAGGTAAAGAGAGTAAAGAGATAGAGAAAAAGAGAAAGAAGAGAACCCCGTGTAACATATGAACAATGTCTATTTATAGTATGATGAGGGAGGTGCATATTGCACACCCTTTGGTACAGAGCTCATGATTGAAGGAAAAATTCTCCATAAGAATAGTGGCATGTGTCCTAGCGGTTAAAAGATATTTTGGGTGATGTTGATAATTGGGTATAAACTGGATCGTATAGTGGGATCAAAGTCACTTATCATAAGATCTGTTCTCGATGGAAATCAAGAAAGAGGAATATATCGCTTTATGCAAAAGTAAATTAGAAAAAGGTTGCATTGTAAGCCCATATCTTATCATACAATAGTAATTTGTTCTTTTTTTCTTTGAAGAAACCAAATTTAACTGTTGCATTGAACCAATAGACTCAGATGACGAAATTATTTCTTTCAAAAAATGAACCAGCTCAACGATGGATGAATTTGAGTGATCGAATTCTAAGATCAAGGTTATTCAAGAGGTAGATTTTGCTAGAAAGGCGCGGGTGGTGAAGGAATCCTAGCCCTCTATTGTGCAATTGTACATACTTTATTCTTTATTCTATGTTGACTTTCACTTTTTCTGTCTGGTAGATACTGCCAATGTTAGAGGGAAAATAATATAGCGAGGAGAAAGATTGGTGGAAACTTAGGTTACTTTTTGGCTTTTCGTTAACCAGGGACAAATACCACTCTTGATTTGTTAGTGTCCACTTTCACATAATAATTTTAAATCATCTTATCCAATCTTATTATTAATTTGTTTAATTATTAAATAAAAAAATATTAAATATTTTTTATATTTTTAAAACATTATATATATTTATATTTATATTTAATATTAAAAAAATTTAAAAAAAAAACGTGTAAAAGGATATAGCAAAAATACATACAAAGGTAAATGAAAGTTTTAAATTGCAGTCAGTGGGACATTAATACTTGTTTTTGGCAATTCATGCATCTGTATTTTGCATTTTATTGTAGTTTTTCTATCCATCACATTTGTCCATGTTGTTTCACAATTATCACAAGTGTAATGTAATGTAACTGTTATACGACCACAACTACAATTTCTAACTTTTCTTCAAACATAAGGCATGCATCGACAAAAAATTTCAGATGTCGTGTACCAAAAAAAAAAAATTCAGACTTCTCTTTGCAACTTTCTAAAAGATGCTTCTTTTCCATCCCTTTCTTTACTCTCTTTTTTAACAAATATAGAAATAAATCTAAGAAAAGAAAAACCAGAATCTATTGATGATGGCGCATCAGTAAATTACTCACACACAAGAACATATATAAATAGGCATAGGCATATTTCCCCCATTCTAATTAAACCCGAGGACAAATCAAGGGGAACAATTATGGACCCTCTTGTTCTTGGAAGAGTAATAGGAGATATTTTGGATCCCTTTACAAGTTCTATCTCACTGAGGGTTGTCTATAACAATAACACAGAAGTTATCAACTGTTGTGAGTTCAAGCCCTCCCACATAGTCAACCAACCAAGAGTTGATGTTGGTGGAGATGACCTCAGGACCCTTTACACTCTGGTATGGTCAGCTCTCTAAGTTATATTCTTCATTTATGTCTTTCGAAAATTCTGCATCTCTGTAACTAGCTTGTTAAGTGGTGAGTTTATTGCATGCACTATGCAGATCATGGTGGACCCTGATGCACCTAGCCCAAGTGACCCAAATAGGAGGGAATATTTGCACTGGTGAGTGGCCCTCCCTGGCCTGTGATTGAATGTCTATAAAAATCTATTGCCACTGTGAGTCTGTGACAGAACCACAGTTAATCACACCCAACATCCTTCTTCAGTACAAGCCATATATCTTAATGTCACCGTGAGCTTTTAATATCAATTTTTTTCCATAGTGACTCTTCTTGTAAGTGTTGGTAACCGGAGGAGGGGGGTGGGGAGGTAGGGGTGTAGTTTTAAAACACGTTAAACCCCGCCGAGTCAAACTAACCAATTTCGGAAAAGAAAGAGAAAAGTCTACGAAAAATATTTTATAATTTCCTTTTTAATACTTAAAAGTATTTATATATCAAATACTCTGTACATTAATTTTCAATATTTTCTCACTTAATATGTTGTGGCTGAATTTCAAGTGCTCCTAATTTAGTGACTCAAATTTGTCTATTGGTAGTGCTTTAGTGAATATGTCCACAGTTTGATCTTCCCGATGGGTTAGTCACACTCTTCTTTTATGTGCTTTGATAAATATTTATAATTAAAAAAGTATTATAAATAAATTTAATGTAGTTTAGTTTTATATAACTAAATTCACAGATAAAAAAAATATCATATTTATTATAAGCAACATCATTATATATCTTTTAAATGGAAAAGTTACAAATCATTTCTCTCTATTATTACAACTTTTGCAATACTATTTACAATTATTTTTCATTCTTATAACTTTACTAATTATTTAATATAAGTATTTATCAATATTTTAAAAACCAAACCAAATCGATCTGTTGAATTAGTTGGATCATGAACTTATTATGTTTTTTGTTTTAACATTTTTTGATTTAACCATAATTTAATCATAGTTTAATCACAATTTTGACTGATTGAACTAATCGAACTATGACCTAAAAATTTTGTTGGTTTAATATCTAATTTGATTTATAAAACATTGTTATTTATAACCAATTGACAAGCAACTATCAAACACACCACTTATCAAGATATAACACTATTCACTCTTCTCCCTAGTATTTATAATCACTTGACAAGCAACTATCTCACACACTACTAATAAGATTATCTTTAGTTTCCTATTAAAAAAACATCTCAAATATCTCTCTCTGTTATCTTGATCTTAATTGCTATTTAAAACTGAAAACTACCCGTAAAATATGAAAACTCATTTATCTATTGTCACTCCTCTCCAAATAATTTTTTTTTCATTTTTCTAAAATATCTTTCATTAAATAGTTGAGTCAAACTAGTAGTCTATTGCCACTTCTATATTTATCCAAATTTTTAATTAACAATTATAATAATTAATTTTAAATATAAAAATGAATTTTACTTCTTTTATATATACTCCTAATTACTCTATTACTCACTCCCACCCGCTCCATCTCTCTTCTCCCTATGGAAAATATTTTTTCTTTCTTTTTCCACTTCTCACTTACAATATAAAGACGGAAAATCAAATTGAGAGTGAAAATATAGATGTAGCTGTAATCAATCTCCTGTTGTAAAGACAGGTTTCAAAATGAGTAATTTACTGGTGTCGTTAGAGAAAATTGAGTTATTTAATGGTTGAGAAGTGTTGGGGTTTGGTTTAAGTTAGTGGGTTATTATATATATATATATATATATATATATATATATATATATATATATATATATATATATATATATATATATATATATATTTTAACTACAAGTTAGTGGGTTATTTGATTTAAGTGAAACACGCTTACTTTTTCGTTTAACGATGTCCATCAAAAGAGACATTTGTTGCAATTATGCAATAGTCTCCTAAGCTTTTTTATTTTTCTTAGAGTTAGTTATTTTTTTGAGTTAGTTAGTATTATAGTGTTTAGTTTTGTTTATCAAACTTGAGGCACGTTGAATTTTAGAAAAAAACGTTACTGTGATTAAGAAATGTTTTTTATATTTAAAAAATTATTATAATTGTTAATTATAACTCTAAATAGATATAAGAGTGCCAATAAACTACTAATTAAATTCAATTATTTAATAAATGACATTTAAAAATATTAATTAAAGAATAATGACAATAGATAAATATGAGTAACAATATATATTCCAAAAGATAATGATAATTATCATAAATAAGGCTTTGGTCCAAAGCAATACTTACATAAAAAATTCAACGTTCAATATCCCTCTCTCAATTGCGTCCTGGAATCATGAATGATGAAGACTAAGCAAAAGGTCTCACAGGGTGACACTTGTATTAAATAACGTGAATGTGTTGTCATATTATTTAATGAATTTAAAATTTTATATAATTATTAATATAATTAAATTTATAAAATAAAGGATTAATATGAGATTGAATGATATTTAAACAATTTATATTTATAATGTATTAAAATTAAAAATTTAATTTAAATATATTGTTTGTATAAAATAAATTTAATTGTTATTCAATTATTTATCGTTATATCATTAAAATTATTTGATTATTTTAATAATTATTTTAAAAATCACATATATAATAATATATGATTAGTTAATAATATATAAAAAATTTATATTAACAATACTTAAAAATTAAAACTCTAAAATTAAACTCGTTCTAGTTAAAAGTGTTGATTTTTTTTTATTTTTTTATAAAAGAAATAGTTGATTTATTGTCACACATCATCATGATTCTATCTTCTTCCTTCTCACAAATATCTTCTAAAATCCTTCTTATTAGTGACATATTCAGCATGTGTATTCAATGCTAATCTTTGAAGTCATGAAAACATAATGAAAATAATTTATCCTCCTATTCTATCATCCTCCTAATCTTTTTAATTATTAAATAAAGAAAATATTGAATAATTTTTATGTTCTCAAGACATTAGATGCATTTATTTTTTCATTTAATACTTTCTTTATTTAGTATTAAGATGATTATTAAGATGATTGAGTAGGAGGATATAACATTACTCTAATGAAGAAAGAAAACACTAATATAAATTTTAATGATGTGAGAGAATTTGACTCTTCTTATTAAATATAAAAAGATAAAAGAAAAAAATAATAACAAATTTAATTATAAGAGAATTTTTTGGGTACAAAAATTATAACATAATTTTATGAAAATATAAACAATTTATATAGTATATTTGAATGATGAATATAGTTCGTCAAAAAATATGATGCATGCAGTATTTTTTTAATTAAGTATACTATATTCATATTTTTAAAAAAAATTGCGTATGTTATATTCATATTACATATACTATACCTATATTATTTCTTTAAATTACGAACGTTGAATTATTCTACATTATAAATATGTGAAAATTATTAAAATTTAAATTGTATACAATGTTTAAATTAGGAATAGGTAAAGAAATACACAGAAAAAAAAAAGAATAGGTAAATAAATAACATCAATAAAATAAATCCAAATTAAAGTCATTTAATAAATTTTTTTAGATAAACATATTCAACATAAAATTATCTCATTGCAAGGTATCTCAGCACTCAAAAATAACATATGTATCTCACATGTAATATTTGTTAAGAAAATAATAGAACATGGCGTGCTCAATCAAAAGAACGTTTTTTTTCCTTTATATATTTGAAATAAATTTAATAATTTAATAATGGTTCTCATAAAAAAGCAATAATTGTATAAAAAAATTGAAGTAAAATAGTAAAAATTAAATTTTTAATAAACATTATTATTTTGACAAATTTTTCATGAGCGTTATAGCTCATGTATTTTTAAATAAATTAATAATTAGAGTCAATAATTAAAATTTCTCTCTTCATTAAAGTTATATTTTTCTATTTTCTCTCCTTATTAATATTAAGATTTAATATTTTCTTTTATCATTAAATTTGATATTTTTAAGTTATTAAAATATCTTTAACACCAAATTATTTTATAAAAATAAATTTTAATTTTTTGTTCAAAATAAAATCTAAGTTGTTAAAAATGCCTTTAACTTACGTGTTAATTGTTCTTTCCTTTATATATATATATATATATATTAAACATTTTTTTCATTAGAGTAAGATTCTATATACGAGTATATCTAGTGAAAAGAATTTTTATTGTGAGAGGGTGAGAAGAGTAATTCTTGACCATACAACCATACATGAATGGTAAAGATTAAAAATTACTTAAAGGTCATGTGACCACTTAAAAAAGTCACATACATTTATGTTATAATCTTGACTATTCATATAAGATTCAATAATCAATATTTACTCCCCTCATCTCTTATAATAAACACTCTTCTTACCATGAGAATAAGATCTTATATATATATATATATATATATATATATATATGATGGAGGATCAACTTACACTTGTGTAAATTTTTTTTTACTTACACTTATTTTTAAGCTGTTAGATTTACTTTCATCTAATAGTTACTTTTAATAAAATAATCTTAATTATTAAATAAAAGTAGATTTAATAATTAAAAATAAATGTAAGTTAAAAAAAATTTACACTAGTATATATATATAAAAGGAGCTTCTAACATATTTCCACTTATTTTTAAGAAGTGGAAATTACTAACCTACGCCTACCTTTTTACCGGAAAGTTCAATTACCTTATTCTTTAAACAGCTATAACGTAAGGATGTTTTAGTAATAAATATATTCTTTTTGAAAAAATTAACTAACGGGATCGATTATCTTCTCCTTTCTCATTCACCTGCCTTTTTTTCTCCTCGCGTCTGAAACGATGATCATGACTAATTTCACTGATAAATTTTCAAGGGCAGAATCTTTTCCTGCTTTAGATTTTACTTCTTTTAGCAATTTTTTTAACATACAATTCATGCTTCTATCTCGTATTTATCTTATTTTGCTGGGTTCGTTATTGCAACCTGGGTTCAATTTCATTCTGGGTTTATTATTCCAACCTGGGAGTTATAGGGACTTCATTTATAATGAACATACGCCGGAGTTATTATTCTTATTCTATAGCAAATGAATATTTATTTGGTGGGTGTTATAGAGATGTCATTTAGATTAATGCTGCCATTGATAATGTAACCGTGGAAGCAGCCATGGTTACAGTAGTCTCTCACGGTTTCCGTTGTGAGGAGAGAGAGAGAGAGAGACTGAGAGAAAGGTGACGGTGGGCGAGAGATTGGATGAGGAACTGCGCAGGTTATTAATTTTTTCAAAAAAAAAATATATGAGATTACAAAAACATCCTTACGTTATAATTGTTTAAAGAATAAAGTAATTAGACATCTTGTCCCCAAAAAAAATAAAATAGGTTTAGGTTGGTAACCTCCACCTTCTTAAAAATAAGTAGGAGTATATATATATATATATAAAATGAGAAAATGTATCAAAAAATATAAAATGAGAAAAACTTTATTGTAAAAAAAATAAATTTTGATCATATAATTATATATAAATAATTAAGATTAAGAGTTACATAAAGATCGTGTGACTATTTAAAAAGTCACATATATTTATATTTTAATCTTGACTATTCATGTAAAATTTAATGATCAAGATTCATTCCTCTCACTTTTTTACAATAAATATTTCTCTCAACAGATAGCTTTATATATATATATATATATAGGGGACATATCTAGTGAGGGGAGTTTTTATTGTGAGAGGATGAGAAGAATAAATCTTGACCATACAACCATACATGGATGGTCAAGATTAAAAGTTACTTAAGTGGTCATGTGACCACTTAAAAAAGTCACATGCATTTATATTTTAATCTTGACCATCCATGTATAATTGTATGGTCAAGATTTACTTTTCTTATTCTCTCACAATAAAAAACTCTTCTCACTAGATATGCCCCATATATATATATATAGACGGTTAAATCTTTTCCAACTTAACATGCATGTGATAAGTGTTTCGTGTATTTTCAATATATAATTTAAAAGTTATTAAATAAATATATAATTAATTATATGTTTATCCTTATTGTCTTCCGTTAAATCTTTGCCAACTTAACATGCATGTGATAAGTGTTTCGTGCATTTTCAATATATAATTTAAAAATTATTAAATAAATATATAATTAATTATATGTTTATCCTTATTGTCTTTAAGAAAAATACCTTAACATGTGAAAAGAGTATCTCTTATAATTATATGAATTCCGTAAGTTCTTTTCCTGTCTAATGTAGCAATTTGTAAAAATATCTCACTCACACACTCTTCTACTTTAGTTTGCTAAATTAAAATTACTAATTAGCAAGAGACGTTTAAAAAAAAAATCAAGTGAATGTAGCTAATTAGCTATTATATTATGACTCACAAAGAAAATTGTAGAGATTATATGAAAAAGATTTTTTGGTAAATAAACTAATTGATATAACTTCTGTTCTTCAATGGATGCCTAGGTTGGTAGTCAATATTCCAGCAACTACAGGGGCAAGCTTCGGTACGTATACAACTTTTATTTTCTATATTTTCCTTTCCTTCTTCTTTGGTCTTTTTTATTTTATTTTTTTTTAAAGATGGATAATTCATTATTTAAAATGAAAAGGAAAAAAATTCGAAGAGACATGAACGGGCACGTGCCCAAACTTCCTACAAACCTGCAAGATTAGCTCAAAAGCGCGTTAGGCGCAAACCAATTTGACCCTAAGTGATATCTATACACATTATTTTCCCCTCACCAGTTTTCTCATTGTCGAGGCTTTCTCTTCTTCACCATGCATTCCTCAAATGGAGCTTGTTGCATTGGAATCGATATGAGGTGGGGAGGCCTCAGCAGACATTGACTTTTGACCTTCTGCCTGATTTTAGTTTCCTCTTACCCTTGGATGTTGGATTAGATCTCACCACTATCTTGCCAATAATTGACTGAAAAGAGCCTTAAAGGGATCTGATTTGAGCCTATAGGAATCTTTGACACGACCTTCTTCCCAGTGCTTGACCATCGGTAATGCCCTTTATAGGAAGAAGGTTGTCTACGAAGAACTGTGTATGGTTCAACCTCGTCATCAAAGTAAAAGCGATATACTTTAGGAACAATTTCCTCGCAGCGAAACCCTTTAGGGTTGTTCCAAATCCCTGTAAGCACAGTCATTATAGTAGCATGGACTTGTGGTCAATCAGTGAACAACTTTCCGATTAGGTGGCATCGGAAGACCTTGTCTGGGTATGGCAATTCTGATTCTTCAAGGACCACCATGTCCTCCTCTTCGTCCCGAGGGCAATCATGATTTAGGGAGTCCATTATCGATCAGTAGCCTGGCCTCAGATTGCGCAACGGACAGTGAATGATCTGGAAGTAGGAGCTACTGGGAATCGGATCACGAAGAGATATTTCAATGGAGACAACACTATGCGGCAACAGACAATCAAGGTCGCGGATTCATATTAGGGTTGTTGGAGGGAGCCAAGCCACTTTGGACATGTTATCACCCAAAAAATAAATTCAAAAGAATAAGCTGATATAACGATTATATGAAGGTGATTAGCCGAAGAAGGATATAGCCGATGAGTAGAGAAACACTCGGTTAAGGGTAGGTTGGGCCTTGCTGTTAGTGGACTAGGATTGAAATAATAAAAACTGAAGCATAATGAGTTGTAGGTTGATGGAAAGGCTAAGAACTAAAGTTGTTACTAACGGATGCCACAAAACATGCCGAGAAAAAAGAAGTTGAGCTGTTGAGGGGTAGCTGTTGTGGCCAAAACGGTTAAGAGACATGGGTAGGCTAGCCTTAAGATAGTCGCTTGTTTTTAGGAGCTTTAGTCAGTAAGGTTGGCTATGGTAGGGGTTAAATTTTATCTATAAATATCACTTGTACCAATTGAAATAAGGACAGAACACAATCAATACAACTTTTAAGATTTGTTTATTTTGCTTAAATTTTCAGCCCTTTTACACAATCAATTGTGCAATTTATTTTTCGTAAGCTTATTTCCTAGCCGATTACAGCTTTAACATCAAATTCTTAGACTTCTTAAGTTCACCTTAATACCAAACGCTTTCTTTAGTGAGTTTGGGAACTTTTACTAAGGGTTGGATTTTACCTTTAGTTCAAATTGTCTGTTACTTATCAAAATTCATACGTGTTCATCGGTTGAATTCTTATTCAGCTGATAAATTTATTTCACACGTAAACAAATTTAGCACGCCTGGTGGGACACTCTAAGGTGAGCAAATTAAGAAGTTTCCATCTCCCAGTTCAGATCATTATTGGCGTATGCACCTAAGGTCCGGTAGAAACCTAAACAGTATGGATACAAGTCAATCTAGTAAGAAGAACGGGGGCAGAAAGACTTCAGAGGAAAGCGCCTAGCCTACTCTGGGAATGCCCGCTTCACCTCAACCAGTGGGTACTCCCACATCTTCCACCATAACTGCTACTCCAGCGGTAGAGTTCTCTGATCAGTCTCAGCCGACAGTAATGACCACTTCATTTATTCGGGACCAAATTGATCAAGGGATGAATGACTTAATGTATCATATGTCAAGGCAACTTTCGGAGATCGTGAAACCCATGGTGCATAATGAGCTGCATTTTGTTAGAGAGGCTGAGAAAAAACAATCCAATGCAGGTGAGGCTTCGGCCCACTCAGCTATCGCGGGACCTTCTACTGGCGGACAGAGTCAGGCAGGACCATATCCAGCCGAGTCTGGGCATGCCGCAGGTAGTCCCCATGTTTCAGACTCCTCACCCTGACAGTGGTATCCAGTCAAGCTTGCAATATGGGCAAATAGAAGTACCTAGGAGACCTCCCCAAATAACAAGAACAATTGGTTTGTCGTATTTGGCGCCTAACACTTCTGTGATAGGTGCTAATGCACAGGTGGCCACAACTGGGGGCACCATTTTCTCGGCTGCTCAAGATCCTCCCAGGTATATTCCTAATTATATAGGAGAGTTACCCTGGTCCAACATCCCTCCTACTCTAATAGGTACCCCTGAGGGGTTTCCTTATGGGCAATTTGTTCCTGTTAGAATCGATCAGCCATGGGTTAATGTACCTCAGGTGGCCCCAATTCAGTCGATTGCTCAGCCATAGGTGAATAATCCTCCACATCCAGGCTATAACCAGGGGGCAATTCCCATCCAGAATCAACAATATCAGGTGCCCTATCAACTAGGGGGTGCTCCTGTTAGGCCAGTGAGGCCTGTTCAGCCACCAGCGCCAAATTATCCGGGTGATAGAGCTCCTCAGCTGATAGACCCAAAGATGATAGCCGAGACCATGAGGAGACATTTTGGAATCCAACTGAGATTGTTAACAAGCCTGTGTATAAAAAGCCCTATCCTGAGTGGGTAGACAAGACAATGCCTTTGCCTAGAAGGTTTAAGACTCTAGACTTTATCACTTTCTCAGGGGAGGATGATAAATCTACTATGGAACACATCGGCAGGTTCACTGGCCAATGCAGGAAAGCGAACCAGAATGAGTTCTATAAGCTCCAGATGTTCCCTTTGCCTTTGACTGGGGCGGCTTTTACTTGGTATTCTTCCTTAGCCCCTAAATCCATACAAAACTAGACTGAAATGGAGCATTGCTTTCATGATAGATTCTATATGCCTCAACCAGATGTGACTGTGGCTGACATGATGAATTTGAGGCAATTGGTGGATGAACTAGTAGTTGATTTCTTGGAGAGATTCAGGAAGTTAAGAAGCAAGTGTGTCGTGCAGCTGCCTGAGGCAGAATATTCTTCCATGGCTGTTAGTAATATGCACCCTCGGCTCAGGGAGAAGTTAGTAGGGCAAGATTACACTGACCTGAGTCAGTTGCCTTCCAGGGCATCCAGAATTGAACAGTACATCCTAAAGAAAGAACGAGGTCTAGCAAGAACAGGGGGCCTCAACTAATTAGTGTAATTAATGTTGAAGATCCAGATTATCTGTCAGATGAGTCAGCCGAGCAATCGGCAGATATCATGGCTACAGAGATAGTAAGAGAAAAATTATATTCATGCACAGCTTTAAGACCCCCCAAAGGAAAGGAAGTCCAAACTCCAGAGAGTAGGGTCGACTATCCATTTGACATTTCCAAGGCAGACCAAATATTTGATTATCTCCTGAAAGATCAACAGATTAGATTGAATGAAGGACACCAAATTCCCCCAACCGAGGAGTTAAAGGGAAAAAATATTGTAAGCGGCATAATTCTTACACTCATGCTACCGTCAACTGTATAGTGTTCAGAAAGGCTATACAAAAAGCCATGAAAGAAGGAAGGTTTAAACTAGCCGAAAAAGAGATGACTGTCATTACAGATCCATTTCCTTTAGCTGGGGTTAATATGGTTTCCTTCTATGGGGAGACGGTATCTGGTTCACTGGTTCACCATCTAAAAGATGGAAATAGCCGATACGTCCCTAGTGGAGACAAAGGGAAGTATATGATGAACCAAATGGGGCTGGGAGAGCTCTAGCTATGTCTGATCAGTCTAAAACAATAGATCAGAAACCATATGTGTTCGACAGACTAAAGAGACCCCAGGTAAATAATGAATATGTCAAGAAAAATACACCGACCAAATACAATAGGCCCACAGTGTTCGGCAGGTTGGAGAGGAATCAGCCGAGGAGACAGGCTGAAGTCAAACAACATTCGACAGATTGTGATGTATACAGAGGCCCAAATGGGAAGACTATTCTGGTCCTCAGAGATAGAATGGATGAGGTTAAGCCCGGGGTCTTTGGTAGATTGGATTTTTCAGGCGTGAGAAATGATTTTGAAGGGACAAGAAAGCCTGCAATCAAGTCTGGGGAAACAACAAAGAAGGTTCCAGGAAGAAACGTAGGAAGAAATGTAGCCGGTAAGTATTATGATACTTTAGCTGATGCAAGGCTACCCATGATGGACGAGACTCAAATACCAGACAAGGGTAAAAGAGTAGCTCATTTCGATGTGGAAGAGGGCATGACTACATTAAAGATTACTGTAAAGAATGAGGAAGTTATTAGGCCCTAACGTATGGTTAAACCACCAGCCGAGGTGGAAAAAGGATACTGGTTCATAAATATGCAAAAGGGAAGGATCTTATGGTAAAGGAACCAGGGGTGATGATTAGAACTCAGAAAAGAAGGGCCCAGAGGAATAAATTAGTACAGTGAATTAAACAAACCTTGGCCATGTTAGCCGAGGCAAAATGAACTGACCGTGCTGAGATTAAATTTCTAGGGTGGTTGAGATTCTAGAGGATGCTTTTGAGCAATCAAAGGAATAAACAACTGCTGAAAAGAAAAAACAAGAACCAGTGCAGTCAAGAAGCCAAGATTGTCTTGGAAAGGAAGAGCAGGATTTCCAGGAGATGATTGACGAGTTGGAGACAACTGAATTGGAAGAAGTACCAATCATAACAGCAGAAGAACAAGTTCCTCTAACAATCGAGGAAATGGAAGAAGAACTCGGGTCAGATCTTCTATTAGAAGATTCTGTGTTGAATTCCATACTAGGGGAAGACGGAGATCATCCCTCAGCTGAAACTAACATGATGGGGTTGATTCCTAGTGAGTTCTTGGCTCGGCAGAAGCAACTTGAGAAATTGGAAGGTGATGTGGTTGCTGAGGAAGTTGAATGGGCTGTGTTAGCCCCAATTTCAGAAGAACCCAAAATGGAATTCCCTAAACTAACGAGGGAGATGACCAAGCATCTGAAGCCCTTATACATCAGGGCTTAGGTTAATGGTAAGACTATTAGTCGAGTCTTGGTCAATGGAGGGGCAGTGTTAAATATAATGCCTTCAGCTACAATGAAGAAGCTGGGTAGATCTAAGCAGGATTTGATTCCCACGAATGTGAAAATGACCAATTTTACAGGGAATGCCACAGTTGCCTTAGGAATTTTGGTAGCCGATATCACTGTGGGGAGCAAAACTTTGAGCTCTACCTTCTTTGTGGTAGATTCTAAGTCCACTTACTCTATATTGCTGGGAAGGGATTGGATTCATTCCAGTTAGTGTGTGCCTTCCACTTTGCACCAGATGCTAATGTTTTGGGATAGGGATAAGGTAGAGTCAATGCCAGCCGATAAGAATCCATTTACAGTTGACATCAAGATGGCTCTATTCTATTCACCCCGGCTAGAGCCTATTACTATCCCTGAAGGATATAAAGAAGGATCATGGGAGTTTTGCAACCTGACTGCCGATGGCTTTGCTATTAATATCCAGGCTGATTTACGGCCTCTACAGTTGTGTTTAGATGAATAACAAGGCCCAAGTAATTGAAGACCTGAGACACAGGCTGACATCCTTAGAAGTTGAACATAGGATTAGTACGGCCATGTCTATGGAGTTAGAAGAGATAGTGGAAGAAGAATGTTCGGCTAATATGCCTCGAGGGCATGAGCTTGAAGAAAGGTGGGAGTCCCTAGTCAGCAGGAAGATCCCTACCTTTTCAGCTGAAGATCCTTTGTTGGATGTCAACCTAGGGACTGAACAGGAACCAAGAATGACAAGAATAAGTAGCTTGTTGAGCAAGGAAAAACGAAATCAGATGACTAATTTAATAAAGACGTACAAAGATTGCTTTGCATGGGACTACCATGAGATGCCAGGCCTTTCTAGAGAATTGGTGGAGCATCGGTTGCCGATCAAAGAAGGATTTAAACCTCACAAGCAGGCTACTAGAAGATTTAATCTAGAGTTACTATCCAAAATTAAGGAAAAAATGGAATGGTTACTTAAAGCAGGTTTTATTCGTACGGCCAGATATGTAGAATGATTGTCGAACATAGTCCCTGTAATCAAGAAGAGTGGAAAGGTTAGGATTTGTACTGACTATAGAAATTTGAATCTTGCCACTCCCAAAGATGAGTATATAATGCCTATAGCTGACATGCTTATCGATTCTGTAGCCAAAAATGGCATTTTAACATTAATGGATGGGTATTCTGGTTATAATCAAATTTTCATAGCCAAAGAAGATGTCCATAAGACAGCCTTTAGGTGTCCTGGCGCCACTGGGATATTCGAATGGCTAGTTATGCCGTTTGGATTGAAAAATGCTGGTGCCACGTACCAAAGAGCTATGAATGCTATTTTCCATGAGTTAATAGGAAAAAACATGGAAGTATATATTGATGATGTCATAGTGAAATCCCATGATTTTAACCAACATCTAGCCGATTTAGAGCAAGCTCTTAAGAGGATGAGGTGTCATAATTTAAAAATGAATCCTGCTAAGTGCTCTTTTGGAGTATCGGTTGGGAACTTTTTGGGTTTTTTGGTTCATAAGCATGGGATTGAAGTTGATAAAAATAAAACCAAAGCCATATTAGATGCGAGACCCCCTCAGAATAAAAAAGAATTGCAGAGCTTGATCGGTAAAATTAACTTTCTGAGAAGGTTTATTTCAAATTCAGCCAGTAAGCTGAAAGCTTTCTCCCCGTTACTGAAATTAAAAGACGTTGATGAACTGGTATGGGGAGAAGAACAACAGCTGGCATTTGATCAAATAAAACAATGTTTGGCTAGCCCCCTAGTGTTAGTTCCCCCAGTGTCAGGGAGGCCGTTAAAATTATATATATCGGCTACCCCAGAATCAATCGGCTGCCTGTTGGCACAGGATGATGAAGATGGGAACGAAAGATATATCTATTATCTTAGCCAATTGCTTAATGACCCCGAAACTAGATCTACTCCCATAGAAAAGCTACGCTTGTCTCTTTTTCATGCCTGTATGAAGCTGGAATATTACCTCTTACCAAGGGAGGTTCAAGTAGTATGCAAAATTGACATAGTAAAATACTTGTAACATAGGCCTATTTTGCAAAGACGATTAATGAAGTTGGCTATTAAGCTAAGTGTATATACATTGAAGTATGTGCCTCTAAAGGCAATGAAAGGCCAAGCTTTGGCTGATTTCTTGGCTTAGCATCGTTGTGTAGATGTTATAGATCCTTTAGCCGAGGTGAGCCATTGTGTTGACTTAAGACCTTAGGTATTAACTTTTGATGGATCCAGAACTAATAAGGGCGATGGGGCTGGAATCACAATTACAAGTCCTGCTGAAGAAAGCTAGAAGTTCATGCATCAGTTGAGGATAGGATGTTCGAACAACCAAGCTAAATATGAGGCTTTAATATTAGGGTTAAGAATCTTATTGTCTATGAAAGCCAAATACATCTAGGTTATGGGAGATTCCTAGTTAGTTATAAAACAGCTAGCTGGGGATTATAAATGCACTAGCCCGAATTTGGTAGAATATCATGAAACGGCTAGCAATTTGTTAAAACAGTTTGCCGATGTAGTGATAATGCATATACCCAGAAGGTATAACAAAGAAGCAAATGATTTGGCACAACATGCTTCTCGTTATAAGGAAACCTTTGAAGATGTTCAGCCAGTAGATAATCGGCTCAAGGAGTTACTTATTAGAGAAGTAGATACAATTGATGACTGGAGAGTTGAGTTAACAAAGTATTTGCAAGACCCTTCTTCTTCTTCTACTTTCTAAATGAGGTAGAAGGCCTTAAAATATACCTTGGTGGATGAGGAACTACATAAGAGAGGATTGGAGGGAATTTTGTTAAAATGTCCTAGCAAAGCCGAGACCATGAAACTCATAGGAGAAGCACATGAAGGAATATGTGGTTCACATAGGATAGGATCTGTGATGCACTGGCTAATACATAGGTATAGATATTATTGGCTAACCATCAATGCAGATTGCCATGCTTATGCCAAAGGGTGTGAAGAGTGTCAAAAGCATGGGCCAATCTAGAGGATCCCAGCCGAGGAAATACATTCTGTTGTTAAGCCTTGGCCATTCCAAGGATGGGCAATGGATCTGATTGAAAAAATATACCCTTCATCTTCCAAAAGACACTCATTCATTATTGTTGCCACTGATTATTTTATCAAGTGGGTGAAAGCCCAGCCGATGGTTAATGTTACCCAAGCTGATGTTATCAGGTTTGTTAAAAATCAAATTATCTATCGGTATGGCATTCCAGAAACCATTACAACAGATCAAGGCACGATGTTCATGGGAGAAAAGACGGTTGCTTTTGCACAAGAATATGGGATCAAGTTGATCCAATTTTCACCTTATTATGCACAAGCAAATGGTCAAGCTGAGGGTACAAACAAAATACTGATCAGCTTGATTAGGAAGACCATAAAAGATAAACCTAAAAGATGGCATGAAGCGTTAGCCGAAGTACTATGGGCTAACAGAAATTCTAAGTCCATTGCGACGGGGTTTACCCCTTATTGGCTGACTTATGGTCAGGATGTTGTGTTACCATTGAAAATTAATGTAAAATCATTAAGGGTAGCTAAATAGCATTGCCTGACTATAGATGAGTACCAGCAAGCAATGTTCATGGAGCTGGAATCGGCTGATGAGGATAAGTTAATGGCTTTGGAAAATATTTGAAAGAATAAAGAGAAAGTGGCCAAGGCATATCATAAACATGTCAAAATTAAAAGTTTTGTCGAAGGGGATTTAGTTTGGAATGTTGTTTTGCCTTTAGGGGCTAAAAACCCAAAGTTAGGAAAGTGGTCACCAAACTAGGAAGGACCTTATATAATTAGTCAAGTTATGATTAATGGAGCTTATTGGCTAGTTAACATGCGTGGTGAAGAAATGGAGAGAAGCATAAATGGGAAGTATCTAAAAAACTATTATCCTTCGATTTAGGATAATTAAAAAAGACTCGGTTCAAAGTATCAGCTACAAGTCAGCCAATTAACTTTTTCAAAGTAAGACTTAAAAGTTAAACATAATTGAAAAAGGTAACAGTTTATAGATCAGCAGGAATAGTAGCCGATTGGTCAGAATTAGGTGTTTGAATTGGATCAAGGGTTGGAGCATCAGCCGAAGAAGGTGGTTCAATAAGACTAACAGCGAAAGAGGTGACTTGATCAGTCGCAGATTCAGGGACAGGAATGACTTCCACTTCTGGTTGATTAATTATTGTATCAGCCGAAGATGGTGCCAATGTCCATTTTGCTTCGGCCAAGAGCTCTTTCAAATTTGCCCAAGCTTTCTTGGTGAGGAAAAGTCCATGATCAGTAGCATTTAGATCCTCTTTAAATGCATCCTTTTGCTGTAGTAAAGGGATCATCTCGGCATCTAGAGCGGTAGATTGATGATATAGTTGCATCTAGAAATTAGCATTAGAAGTTAGCTTCTGAGTAAAAACTAATAGTTTAGGCTCCGTTTCGGCAATCTCCTTGTTAATTCTCTCCCTCTTAGCAATCAGTTCGGCTAGGCATTTGGACATTTTGTCCTTTTCACTGAGATCAGCTTTCTTTTCAGCTTCAGCTTGTTGGAAGGAGGATTGAAAATAAAGCTTATGGTCTTGGAGTTCACCCAGCCGAGCAAGATCCTTAGCAGCTTAGTCATGACGACCTTTGAAAATTTAAAAATTGTAAAATACTTCACCAACTTGAGCGGCTATACGATTGAAGATGACTCTCTAGTTTTCATCGGTATTGGATGATTTAGCAAGCTTTGACAGAGCGATCCGAAGGTCAGTAATCGTGTGCTGCTCTATCGGGATATCTTGATCGAGCAAGGTTTTCATGAAAGACAGATGCTGGTCTGAAGGAGAACTCGGATCCACAACGACTTTGGGAACCGGAGAGGAAAAATATTGAGCCAAGTCCTCTTCAGAAACTAGCACATCAAAGGCTTAGGTTGCTGGAGCATGTAGCGTAGGAGCTGGAAGAGTTGTGAGAGGAGTTGGCTCGTGTTCCTGATAAAATATAAAAATAAGCTTAGTCGATAATCAGGAAAAAGATGAAAATGTATTAGGTAAGAAGTTAAGAGGATTACTGGTGTCAGAGGGAAACTTGCGAGAGAAGGTCTTAGAGAAGCAACTTCTAGATGAGTATCGGGAGACTGTTGATAAGTCTATAAGAGCAAGGTAAAAGTGTTAGAACCAGGAATTTATAAGAGTAAGGTTTAAAATCATATACCTTTCTCAGTTTCTTCTTCTTGGGAGCTGATTGCTGAGCAGCAGGAGTTGATTGTTGAGCAACAGATGCGGATTCCCGAATGAGAATCCTTGTTTACCTAGTTGAATGCCTAGTAGGCCTAAGGCAAACAGCTTTGGAAGCGGGAGTATCTTCTAGTGTGTCAAGATTTATGGTAATTGGTTGAGAAGACCCTGAAATAGAAAAGGCATTAGGAAATGTTGAAGGTAGTCAATGCTTAGAAAAATGGACTTAAAAGTACCTGCTACATCGGCTATAGGTCTGCCTCTTGTGGGTTTGGGTTCCCTTGCTGATATAGGCTGAGTGTTGATAATGGGTTGACTCATGCCTCTGATGATCAGTTTTGAGAGGTATCTGGAAGTGGAAGTAGAGAAAATCTTGCTGAACACTAAAGGCCACCAGTTGGTAATGGTTGATGATTCTTCAGGAAGTAAAAGTTTTAAACTCAAAAGCATTTAGCTTTTGCAGGTTATGCTGAGTCAAAGATACCACATCTTTGTCAGATAATGTGGGTCTTCCAAAAGCGGTTGCCACTAATTGGTAAGCCAGAGGGATGTTCTGAAGAAGTCCAAATTGCCGAGCCAGGAGGTGTGGGCAATAAAATTCGACCGATGTCTTGTTGTAGCGACTGGATGGCTTTACTCCACACATTAAGTCTCTGGCTGATAACACACTACCCCAGCATAGAGAAATGTAGTTAGCCAGCTGAGGATTTGGAGAGTCCACATGGGTACTCGTCCAGGGAAGACTGTGGGGTCTATCGACTAAAGGGAAAAATTCTTTGGCATACCGAGTAGAAGTGAAAAGTTCAGTTGCAAAGTTAAAGGCTGAATGCTTGACAAGGGGAGTGGTTTGTAAGACTCGACTTAGAGAGATCAGAGTCGAAGAAGAAGAAGTAAAATTCTTATGAGATAGGGGTATGAATTCTGGAAAGTAAAGGGTTATCCAGAGCTGAAGAAACCAGAGAGGCCCTACCACATTATCTAGTTTCTCATTATTTTGGAGTTTGGTAACCATGGTAAAAAGGCTCTTATACAAAGAGGAAAGGAAAAAAGTACCTAAGGCCAGAGGTTTGCCAGAAGTAACTAAAGAAACAAGGTGGGATATCTCAAGGACCACTGCGACCGAGCTAGAGCAAATAAAATATTTGCAAAACTAGTAAAGAAGGAAGGCTTGATGTTCCCCATCAGATACCTGGTGAGAGGCCTTGGCATTAGCAACCAAGAAATTGGAGTAGGAAGAGGTGTTTTTAGAAAAAATTACTTTTAATGCTGGATAGGAAAGTTTAAAAAACGAATTCACATCTTCACTAATTATTGGAAGGCCGATGATAGCTGCCACATCCAACAAGGTAGGGTTCATGATGCCTGAAAGAAGGATGAATCCGTTCACAGAGGAAGACCAAAACCCTAGGAAGCTAAACAGAAGGTCAAGATTTAGGGGAACCTCATGTTGAGAAAGCATAATGATGTCATAAATTCCCCATATTTTTCAATCTTCTCCTCGGCTAGTCGAAACTCGTTTCAGCCAATCGGCATACTGAGGAGCAAGGCGAGGCCAGATTCGGATGTCATTTAGGCATTTATTGATGGAGTATCAGTTGGCAGTGATAGGAAGCTCAAAATGCTTGGGATATAGGTGATAATCAAGAAAGATCTTGCCCTCGTAGATGTTAGAGAAACATGGGGTAATGGTAAAGGAATTCAAAAGCGGAACAAGCACAGGGAAGCCAACATCTTGTTCCTGGTTCAGTTGCTAGGTGCTGAAAGCCGAATTAGATGAGAATGATGAGGAATCATCATCCCCATAAGAGTAGGTCTTGTTTTGGGAATCAGAGATGTCAGACATGATCGAAGAAATGAGAAAAGTAGTTAGCTAGGTGCTTTGAAGAAGAAATGGCAAGAGTAAGTCGATTAAAGTAAGTTTCGACTGAATTTATAATTGTTCCGCAAAGGAATTTTTGACCGTTTGATTTTTTTCGGCCAAGTATCTCTCATATTAAAGGATAAAGTGGATATTAAATTGGGCACGACGCTCAAAAAGACTTAATTACATTTATTCAGCTTCTCTGAATCAGCTGAAAAATGTAAGGGGGTAGTTGTTATCACCCAAAAAATAAATTCAAAAGAGTAAGTTGATATAACGGCTAACTGAGGGTGGTTAGCCAAAGAAGAATATAACCGATGAGTAGAGGAACACTCGGTTAAGGGTAGGTTGGGCCTTGCTGTTAGCGAACCAGGATTGAAACAATAAAAGCTGAAGCATAATGGGTTGTAGGTTAATGGAAAGGCTAAGAACTAAAGTTATTACTAACGGATACCACAAAACATGTCGAGAAAATAGGAGTTGAGCTGTTGAGGGGTAGCTGTTGTGGCCAAAACGGTTAAGAGACATGGGTAGGCTAGCCTTGAGTTAGTCACTTATTTTTAGGAGCTTTAGTCAGTAAGGTTGGCTATGGTGGGGGTTAAATTTTATCTATAAATATCACTTGTACTAATTGAAATAAGGACAGAACACAATCAATACAACTTTTAAGATTTGCTTATTTTACTTAAATTTTTAGCCCTTTTACTATATTGCTTTTACTTTGTGCAATTTATTTTCCATAAGCTTATTTCCTAGCCGATTACAGCTTTAACATCAAATTCTTAGACTTCTTAAGTTCACCTTAATACCAAACGCTTTCTTTAGTGAGTTTGGGAACCTTTGCTAAAGGTGGATTTTGCCTTTAGTTCAAATCGCCTGTTACTTATCAAAATCTATACGTGTTCATCGGCTGAATTCTTATTTGGCTGATAAATTTATTTCACACGTAAATAGGACGTTACCCAGTGTATATATGGAAGAGACTCTCAGATCTCGTATGATGAACAATTAGGGATGATGAACCATATGATAAAAATGAAGACACCAAAAGGCTAGAATCGTGCAATCTAGATGAGCCGCATGGACGGAGACATAGTCACTGGCGGAGGAGCTATACTTGGAGTGGAGATGGCTAGGAAACCCTACCAAAGCCCTAGTCCATACGACAAAGTTTTCCTTTTTAACCTCGTCCAAATTCTGAGCAATTCTACTTCGGACCTTTTATAACTTGGTTAGAACTTAATTATATATATATGCTACTTGTTATCGAAACTAACTTATATATGTTAAATTCTTTACACGATCATCCCTTTTAATTTTGGATTATTTATGAATTTTCAGTGTTAGAACTAGAGACAAAGAGAAAGAACTGAATCTGTTTATAGTTTTATATGTTTTGAATGTACAAGGGATGCTCTATTTATACACAGAAAAAACAAATCTACTTGATATACAAGTCAAATATGCAGCATAAATTATGTTGTAAATCATGCTGAATCTTGTAACATAAATCATGCTGACATCCCCCTCAAACTCAAGTAGGTGTGGAAGGAACCAACTTGAGTTTAGAAACTAGTGTACGAAAGCAACTTGGATGATGAGCTTTAGTAAAGATATCAGCAGAGTGATCAAGAGTGCTAATGGAGAGAAGACGAAGAGCATGTCCAAGAATATGTTAGCGAATAAAATGACAATCGATCTCAATGTGTTTGGTACGTTCATGAAAGATATCATTGTGAACAATTTGAATAGCACTCTGATTGACACAATAGAGATCAATGGAAGAAGACTGAGAGACACCCATGTTATCAAGAAGCCAACGAATCCAAAGTATTTCAGAGGTGGTGTCAGCAAGAACTCGATATTCGGCTTCAATACTAGAACGAGCAATCAATGTCTGTTTCTTGTTGTGCCACGAGATAAGAGCATCACTAAGAAAAATATAATAACCAGCAGTGGAACGGCGATTAGTGGGATCTCCTCCCCAATCAGTATCAGAATAAGCTCGTATGATTAAGGAGGAGTCGGCAGAGAAATGAAGTCCATGAAACAAAGTACCTTTCACATAGTGAATAATGCGAAGGAAAACAACATAATGAGTAGAGTGTGAAGCGTACATGAACTGACTAACTAAGTGAATCACATAGGAAGTGTCTAGATGAGTAACAGTGAGATAAATTAGGCTACCTACCAACTGCTAATATAGAGTGGGATTATCAAGTACAGTACCGTCCATAGGAGTAAAGCGAACATTGGGCTTAAGAGGAGTGGACTCAGTGCGACTATTTGTAAGACTAGCTCGAGAAATAAGATATGAGGCATACTTAGCTTGTGACAAGAAAAGTTCATCAACAGAAGAAAGAACTTCAAGACCCAAAAAATAACTAAAAGGGTCAAGATCCTTCATTTCAAAGTTGCGGCTCAAGGATGCTTTAAGATCCGCAATGCCAGAAGTGTCATCTCTAGTAATGATCATGTCATCAACATAAAGAAGCAAAATTGCAGTGCCTTAATCAGTCCGATGAATGAACAGAGATGAGTCATAACGACTAGATGAGAACCCAAGCTAAATGATGGTAGAATTGAATTTAGCAAACCATGCTCGAGGAGCCTATTTAAGACCATACAAAGCCTTACAGAGAAGACAGACCTTATTAGGTGGACAAGTATAACCTAGGGGTGGTCACATATAAATTTCTTCTTCCAAGGGACCACTTTGGAGTAGCGGCAATAGCAAGAAGAGTGCAAACTAAGGTGATACGAGCAACAGGGGCAAAGGTCTCCTCATAGTCAATGCCATACACTTGAGTAAATCCCTTAGCAACCAAGCGAGTCTTGTATTGTTCAATAGAGCCATCAAAACGAGTCTTGATTTTGTATACCCATTTACATCCCACAAGTGCCTTGCCAATAGGAGGATCAACCAGGCCCTAAGTATTGGTGTTCTTTAAAACCTATAACTCGTCCTGCATAGCTTGCTACCAATAGGGATCTATGGAGGCTTCTTAATAGGTCTGAGGTTCATGAAAGTGAAACATGGTAGAAAAACAATGATAATGATGAACATAGCTAGGATGAGTTCTTACCCTAGTTGTATGCTCAGAAGGAGGAGGAGGAGGAGGAGGAGGAGGAGGTATAGGAGCATGATCTACGTCTGGAACAATGTCATCGGGAGTGGTTGGAACACTAGAAATGTCTAGAAGCTCACCAGAGGAACCTGTATCATGATCACTAGGAAAAAGGATCAATAGATGGGTTAGTGAAAAAATGAGTTGAGGTGGAAGGAATGAACTTGAACTTAGACAGAGATGAAAACATGATATGTTCCCAAAAAATGACATGACGGGAAATAAGAATGCACTGAGAGATGAGATCCCAACAATGGTAACCTTTGTGTTCTGTTCCATAACCAAGAAAGCAACAAAGATGGGTACGAGGTTCGAGTTTAGTATAATCATGGGGTTGAAGAAGTACAAAACAAGCACAACCAAGCACTTTGAGAGAACTATAATCTGGAGGAATATTATGAAAATACTCAAAGGGAGAGAGATTACCAATGATAGAGGATGGAAAACGATTAATGACATAAATTGCAATGAGAGCGACTTCACCCTATGCACGCTCTAGACAAGAGGAAGAGATAAGCATAGCGTGTACAGAGTCAAGAATATAACAGTGTTTTCTCTCAGCACCACCATTTTGTTGAGAGGTACCAGGATATGAAAATTCTGAGAGGGTACCCTATGTAGCAAGAAAAGTCAAAAGCTTTGAGTCACGATATTCCTTAGCATTTTTATGACGAAAAACTTTAATAACTTTTGAAAATTGCTTTTTGATCATTGTGGCAAAATCAATGTAAATGTGAGGCAATTCATGACGATGTTTCATAAAGTAAATCCAAGTAATATGTAAATAATCATCAATAAATAGCACAAAATATCTAGACCCTCCCATTGTGGGTGTAGGAGTTGGTCCCCAGACATCAAAATGCACAAGATCAAAAGAGGAATAAGAAATAGAAGTACTTTTAGGAAAAGATAATGTTGGTTGCTTAGCAAATTGACAAGAAGTACAATTAAGAGATTCATTACTGACTGAACCTAGAGTTCCCTAAGAGATAAGAGATTGCATTTTTCCTAATGAACTATGAACAAGACACTGATGCCATAGCTAAATGGAGGAGGAAGGAGAAGCAGCACAAAGGTTAGATACATGAGGAACATGAAGTCTAGTGAGCTCAAATAATCTTCCGATCTTACACTCAGTCTCTATGACTTGTCCTGTTCGTGGATCTTGCACACGACAACCAAAGGAAGAAAAGGTGAGTTCATAACCAAGATCACAGAATTGTCCCACAGAAATAAGATTAAAAATTAATTTGGGAATGAGATATGTGTCAGGCAAATTAAGGGTAGATAGAGAGATGGAACCCTTATGACTTACATTCATAAGAGACTCATCAACGGTATGTATGGAGTGAGTAGAATCATTAGTAGATAATGAAGAAAAAATATGGGATACAGATGTCATGTGATTACAACATGCAGCGTCAAAATACTATTTAGGATTACCTGGTGTAGTGGATAAAGCAATAGAAGGATTGCCAAAAGTGAAAAGAATTTTCTTAAGGAGAGACTCGAGGTCATTGGGGGAAAAGGCAGTCTGGGAAGCAGTGGAAGAAAAGGCTGGAGAGTCATTAGCAGCAGCAGCAGTAGCAAGAGCAGGTTTGGAAGAACTGGAACGAGGCGAAGTCTTATGCTGATCAGACCTTGGTGGACAAGTAGGGCAGTGCTCGATCAAATGTCCTGGCAGTTTACAGTATCGACAGATCAGGGAAGGGTAGTTGGGTGTAATTTGGCCTTTCCTTTTACAGGTATGACATTCTACATTAGGGCATTCATGAAGAGCATGCCCAGGACGACGATAGTGACAATAGAATTTTCCTTTTTTATCTGTAACTACAAATGCTGAATCTACTTTAGATCGAAGAAGACCCAATTTGGTTTCTTCAGACTTGAGACAAGGGAGACCATTCTTAAGAGTAGGCAAGGGATCCTAGTATAGCAGAGATGCTCGAACAGGCTCATAATCATCAGTGAGAGCCATAAAAAATTGGATGAGTCTAGTGCGGTCACGATACTCCTGATACAATTTGATATCACTTTTATCCTTCAAGTTTAGTTCACATAAGGTCAACTGATCCCAAATGGCTTCCATCTGAGCCATAAATTCATATACAGCTTGTCCGGGCCCTTGTTTCAGATTATTGAGTCCCTTTAGCAACTAATATTGATGAGATAAATCAGAAATAGTGTATCGATTTTTTAAATAATCCCAAACTTCTTTGGCAATCTCGAAACGCCCAAACTGCAAGTGAATACTTGGAGTAGAGGTATTCCGAAATCAGGTGATGATCTGATGATTTTTACTATCTCAATCTTCTAATCTGTCAGCATACTTTTCGTCAGACTCATCTGTAGCTTTGGTCGGGATTTTTACGTCACCTGTCACATATCTTCAAAGTTTACGACCTTTCAAAAAGCCACGCATGGCCTCAACCCAATGTGTGTAATTGGTACCATTGAACAAAATAGGGATGAGAAGAGTAATATCAGACTTTTTCATTTTTTTTAACCAAAGAAAAAAAATTTATAAAGGCAACAAAAATGAAAACAAGTTTTTGTTTGGACAGAAACCAAAAGGGAACGCTCACAGTGAGGGGAAAAACTCATGGTGGCTGGCAGAGCAGATTCTGGTGGCATGGAGCTCGACGACACTGGCGGTGCGCGTGACTGCTCTGGGTGGCGCGACGCGAATAGGGGCTGGGATACGTGAGTTGTGCGGCTAGAACAAGGAGGTGGGCGGAACAAATCCGGGTCAGAGCTGCAAGGTGGAGCGAGATCCGAAGAGCGACTTTCCGGCACGGTGCGGCGTGGCGTGATGCGAAGGAATGATGGCTGGAGGCTTTGATCTGGATGGCACGACGCGGGTCACACTGGTGCGCGGGTCTCCTAATGTTAGGGAGGATAGCTCGAGGTGGCTCCGCGGTGGCGATTGGGTTGAAGGCTCGCGATGGAGGACGCGACGCAGAAGTAGAGCGGTGGTCTCGAGTGTAGCCGGTTGCTTGGTTGCTAGGTTGACAGGCGCATAGAGCAACGCACAGAGGAGAGTGGAGGTGCGTGGCAGAGTGTACGGCGGTGAAATTTTGAGGGCATGTAGATCGGGGGACGACGAACCCAGAGGTACCAGCGATGTCAAAAAAAGGAGGTCAGAAAGACAATTAACCAAAGAGGGCAACAGCAAGGAATCTTGACGGAGAGATGACAGAAAGTGCTGGAGCTAATGGAGAGAATGGCGAAGGAGTTCCGACAAGGATCGAGAGCCTAAACTGATACCATGTTAGAACTAAAGACAAAGAGAAAGAACTGAGTCTGTTTATATTTTTATATGTTTTGAATGTAAAGGGAAGCTTTATTTATACACAAAAAAAAAACAAATCTAATTGATACACAAGTTAAATATGCAACATAAATTATGTTGACATTCAGAATGAGAAAAGAGAATGGCCAATATTATAATTTGTCGTTCCATTTATGAATTAAATTTTACGATATAATAACTCAATGAAACATGTATAAAGAAAAAAAAAAAAACCAACTTGTCAACTTTATAGCCATTGGTGAATTATGTTCTTTTATTGTAAATAAATTTAATTAATATAATCATTTAATTTATAATTATTTATTTTTTAATTTTAAAAATTAAAATAAGAATAAATATATCATAAGTTGTTGATATTTTGATATCGTTTTCTTAAAATATATTATACGTTAATTTCAAGAAAATTTAGTAGAGTTGAGAATAGTTTATTCATGTGTGTGTATGACAATACATTTTCTTGCACTCTAGTCAGTTTATATTACTAATGGTTTTTTATAGGACAAGTGATTGTGAGCTATGAAAGTCCACGACCGACAACAGGGATTCATCGTATAATTTTTGCGTTGTTTCGTCAATCGGGTAGACAAATTGTACATGCTCCAAGATGGCGCCAAAATTTCAACACTAGAGATTTTGCTGAGGTTTATAATCTTGGATTACCAGTTGCTGCTGTGTATTTCAATTGTCAACGTGAAAGTGGTTGGGGTGGAAGGAGGATGTAATATGAAGACCCTTCTTTAATAGAACTAAGCAAATAATTACATTACTACGTTGATGGTTGTGATTGTAACAATAATGAAATAAAAACTCCAAAGCTTCATGCCCTTGCCTAGCTCTCCATCCAGTGGCGAAACTTGACTCAAAATTTTGGAGGGGCGAAAGGCACTTGATTATATGTTCATCAAATTGAAGTGGAGGACTAATGAAACCAATAGGATTTTGAAAAGTCCCCAAATTAATGAATAATAATTTTAATTTAGTATTCATAAAATATTATTCATTTTGATTGTCATTCTAGAAGAGTAACCAAACACACTAAATTGCAGCAAAATAAAGGATTGACATTTTTCGACTTGACTGGCAACTGGGTGATGTTTCAACCTAGATCAGAATTTATTGATATATAGTAACACGGGTACAAGGTAATTGAATAATCATAAATCATGAGAACTACTAGTTCTTATTCCTATATCTATCTTTCTCTATCTTCTCTACTTTGTGTGTGTAGATTTGAATTTTGTCGTATCCTCAATTCACAACACAAATGGAATTAGGGTGGCATATAACAGACATGGTTTTATGAATGAAACTAGCTAATTTTAAGAATGACATAATTGCCCTACTTGGGTCTAAAAATTTAGGGGTAGCTGCCCGCTTCTTTCCATATTAAGATCCGCCTCTGTCTCCATCATGCAATCACCTCTTCACCATTTTTCCTCTCATCACCATTAATTGTGATAGAATCTTTCAAAGTGAGAGATTTTCCATCTAAACATAAAACAAGACAAATCAATTAATATTATTACAAAATCAACATAAATGAACAATAAAAACTGAATGAAAAATAGAGGAAGATTACCTTTATTTTTTCGATGCCATGTGGTTCAGCTTTGGCCTAGCATTTGTACAGCCTTTGTTTGACTTGATTTTAGCTTCTGCTTTGGTTGATTAAGCATTAGATTTTAGCTTATGCCTTTGGTTGTTAAGCCTCTACCATAGTTTGCCATTTATGATACTGTTCTTATATTTGGAATTGTTTGACATCATACGATGATATTTAGAGGCCTAAAGGACCCTGATTTTATTGGGACAAGTGCCATGAAGACGTTAGAGGAATAGGCCTAAAGAAAGGTTCAAGACTTATAGGAGCTATGCACTTTCATTACCAAGATTAATCATTCACTTTTAAGATTTCTTTTTCGTTAGCAGATGTTATTACAACTTGATTTATTGTATTGTACCATTAATGATTGTTGACTGATCAATTACATTGTACTGCTAATCCCAAGTTGAGAATGTTAGTGTGCTTCCCCCAACTTGCGGTGGGTCTTACAGTGTTAGTATAGTTAGGTTAGTTAGAAGATTGGTTGGTTTAGTTTGCTGACTTATCAATCAACTACTAGTTAATTACTCTATCTTTTTCTATATAAGTCACTTGATTGGCTTGTTGTACACATTCTATCATTCAATAAATTTTTAATTTCTCAATTCTTACTTTCTCTCAGTTTTCTTTGGCTTTTGCCTAGTATCAGCATGTAATTTTGACCAAATCATAAAAAAATAATTAGGCCTTTTAATAATTAAAAAAATAAAAAATAAATCTTTACTTACACTTGACTTTTTTTAAAGCCCAAACAGATTTATTGGCCCATTAAGTTTTCCCCTTCAAACAAAAAAAATACATGTTTGCATAAATACGAGTAATTAAGAAAAAACATCATAAACTATCACACATAATTTAACATAATTTGACCTATACATCCATATATGAATAGAGTCAAATATACTATTAACACAAGTCTAATCAGTAGGCATACAAGAGAATCTCTCTCTCATACTCATAACCCTACAAATTCTCAATACAAGTATTTATAGCTCACTAGACTTGCTCTCTAAGCAATCCTACTTTCTTTCCAAGCAATCCTTATCATATTCTTAGTTTCCTATTTAAACAAATATCACATATATCTCATATCATGATATTAATTATAATTCAAAATTCAAATATACTAATAAAATAGAAAATTATCAATACAAATATTTTATGAAATTTTGGTTTAACCTAACAATCTCCACTTTGATCCAAATTTCATCATCATCTCTAACATACAATCTTCAAAATCTTCAATCTACCAATCTTCAAGCAATCTCCACCATCATCACAAATATTCACAAATCTTGACAATTGCAAATCTTCGGAGTCTTAAAGCAAATCTTCAAATCTCTTGAATCTTCAAAATTTGCAAATCTACCAACCTTCAAATCATATCTTTCAAATCTTCAAATTAATTGTTATCAATGAAACAAATCACTTGACCTTCATGCCAAGAAGACTTTCGACACACCTGACATCATTCATAACGAAACAAATCTTCAAATCAAATCTAGTAAATCTTTCAATCAAATCTTCGTACTTGCATCGTCATTATATGAACATGGCGATTGACCTCCATGTCAAGAAGATTTTCAACAAACTTAATTGTCACCATTATAACAAGACAGGCCACCTAACGTCTATTGTCAGGCCAACTTTTGACACAAAGGCTCAAAGGGGCCATATCATCGCCTAAATCCTCAAATCATTGACTTTAATACCACTTGTTGAGTAATACCACATCTTGTAACACCTCAACTTTTGAATAAATGACTACTTTATCCTGATTATATTGTTTTATATTTTTTTATATGTTATAAAATTTATTTGACTGTTTCGTGTTCATATTTGAGAGTTTTGTGTGATTTACTCTGAGTCAAGAAAATAATAATTTTTGAGCCAGAAAAATCTTATTTTAATTATTCAGAGCTGGGGGATCTTACTAAACCCAATTTTGAGTGATATAGTTGTTAATCTTTTAATTTTTAAGATTTAACTATGCAATAAAATAATTTTATATTATTATAATATTATTTTATTTGACAGTACCTACTGCCTTAAAAACAGTAGAAATCTGCCCCAAAATAACCATGGACCCAGAAAAATCTGTGGGACCTATGATTAGTGAATCAGTCAATGTTTCTGGCTAGACTAAATTCTAAACCAATAGGAACAAGTCAACAATGTAGGCTTGAAATTTCCAGACTAATAGGAATCAAGTCCACAAAAATGGTTAGACTTGTTGAAATAAAACTAGAAAGCTTAACCAAGTTAGCTTAAAACCTAACCAAGTTAGCATAGAAAGCTTATATAGTAACTAAGTGAAGTAAACCTAGTTAGCTATCTAGTTAAGTTCTAGTTAGATAATGGTTTCAAAATATCAACACTAACTTAGTTAACCTAAATAACTATATAGTTAGGCAAGTAACTAAACAAATTAATCAAATGCATCTAAATGTAACTAGAAGACCAAATGGATCACAAACTTGGTTTGTTCTCCTTAGGGCCATTCGGCCAAGAGGTTTCAAGAAGGGCTTAGTCACTTGCATGACTAGGTTTTCATGCACCAATGAGAGACAAGCTTGGAGGCAAAGCTTTGCATGTCCACCCTTGATCAAATCTAAGGCTATTAGGTGATGAGAGGAGTCAACAAAGGAGACCATCTTCCTTGATGAAGTGCACGACCATGCATAGTGAGGAGAATATCAACTTTGTCATTTTTCATCTCTAATCTTCCTTTTCTCCAAGAACATCAAGAACAATTCTCTTGTTTTCTTCTTTGAAGACCATTCGGCCAACACCCACAAATCACACTTCCAACCTTCAAAAATTTTATCTAACCTACTTTCTCAAACCTAAACACCATTTTAAGAACATCTCTAGTTGAGAGTTCTTCCAAAATCCTTCATCTTAAGCTTGGAAAATTTCTTTGGAGATTTTTCCTACAAGGTGAAGATTCTTGTTTTTCATTTTTAACTTGATTTCTAAGGTTCTAAGCCATGATTGATCCATGGTTTATGCTTTTCTTCTATAGTTATAACTCTTTAAAATTTTTTAAGGTTGCTAGGATTTCTTTAGAGAAGGTCATGAAATCAACTAGGAAGGAGAGTAGAAGGAGTTATCTTCCTTTAAGGTAAGATGGAGATTTAATCTCATCAACCAAGTGTGGTGATGAGGAAATGGATTGTAAGTGTGTGAAGAATCCATAAGGATTCATTTGTTTGGTTGTTTAAATGTTTTTCTACTTGTGTTTGATATTGTTTATATGCATGTCTATAACTTTAAAATATATTACATGTGTTGATATATGCATGATTATTAATTAGGATGTGAATAACATGTAAGGATTGCATGAGTGTTCCAAAGAACACCAAAGGGCCTCACGGTCTCAACAAGAAAAAGAGAACCAAAATGTTCTCAACTATTTTCTAAAGGAAGGATTTAATGGACTTAGGTAAATTAATGAATTCCAAAATGATTTAGAAGATGAGAAATGATCCAAAGATCAAATGCCAAAGTTTTGTTAAATTCGGCCAATATGCCTTCTTAAGGTATAATCAATCCAAAAATTTATTTTCTAAGTATAGATTAGATGTTTAACCTAAAAAGAATACATTTGTAATAGATTTTCAAGACTTAAAGAAATAAACTAATTTTTATTAGAAATATGGTATAGAAGAGAAATAAACAAAACTCTTGAAAAATACTTACCTTTGAGTTTTAAAATATAATGATAATTTTCAAAGTGTATTTTGTAATAATAAACTAAACAAAGGAATTTTTAAAGGAAAAACGTAGAAAATACAATTTTAATAGATTTTATGGATAAAATACTATCAAAATTTATTAGAAACAGACAAATTAAAGTGAACGTTTCATAATATATTTATAACGTAAAGAAAATATTTTACGTAATTTAAAAGTATAAGAAATAGCTTACGCAGTTTTAAAATGGAGATTTCAAAGCTTTTAAGAAAATGATTTAAAAATCTTAAGCGATTGAGAAAATGATTTAAAAATACTATGCGATTTTAAAAACAGCAAAATATATTTATGCGATTTAAAAACGTTTGTAAAAGTGACGCGATTGTAAAAATGCGATAAAATTTCTATGCGATTAATTGGAACAGTGAGTTTTGCTGTCGGGCCAAAGTGGTGGACCCGAACATATTGAGATATGGTACTGTCAAGTGGTGACGTACTATATATTGGAGTTTCTAAGATTAAGGGCATTTTTGTAAATATGATAATATTTTGAAATTAAGGGTAATTTGATAATTATAGTTCTTATTCATGCATCAAGAGTTTGGCCAATTTGGTTGATATTGGCGATTGATTGACGAGACGAATTACACCGTGTTGTCGGTGTGATAAGCGTAGTGTGGTTCATCTTGTGTGGACTTGGAGGTATTAGTGTGTGGAGTATTCCACATGTAAATAGTTGGTCGCTCCTCTGGGTCGTGGTAACTGGCAACACACTAATGATCTCGACACGCACTATACTTAATCGAGATCTTGGGAAGACTGTTTAGTACAATATCTGTAGTGCACGATGTGTTTGGACTGTATACTACTACATTACGTTGGACAGTGGGCTATAGACACGACGTTTGATAGTGTAATAGTTTGGTTGGGCAGCCTGAGGTACTGATAGTTCTCTTCGGGTCATTCTCTCAGATGTTTGTGTCTGGCTCCATGGAGTAAGAACGAGTCATATTGCATTTGCATTTGTGTCATGCATCATAACATTATTATTTGTGATATTATATAATGTGTTGAATTGTGTTGTTATTTATGATACTGTGGTATGCAATTCTTGTATTAAATTGTGTTATTATCTATGTTGTTATGGTATGCTTTATTGTATTTAAACTGTGATATCTATTGTATTGTCATTTTCTTATTTGTCATGCTGGTATTGATGTAAGATTGTCTCATCTCTTTATTTGTATGTGTTTCTATATTATTATTTTATTTCTGTAAAGAGTTTGAGGAAGAGGTAGAGGAACAGCCTCTAGAGATTGTGTACCCCGAGGATCAGCGGACGGACGACTAGTTTGACGAGTGCGAGCCGTCTGATCATCCATATCCTTTGGACTGATTTTGTGACCATGGAGTTGCTGAGATTTCTTGGTTTCGTGAGACTGGAGTTTCATGGAGGTTCGGAGGCCTGGCGACTACGAGAGGATCGAGGATCGGTGATTTACTTGGGATGTTTGACTGTGTCCCTACGAGGAGAGTTTGATGCTGAGCCAGTTTTTACTACTACTTTGTACCTATATCTGGAGATGCCATTGGATCTGAGGCGTCACTAGGGAGGACTTTTCCGTACTCCTAGTGAGATCAGTATAGTGTCAATAGCACGGACTCCTGTCCGTAGAACTGTGAGACATCCTGAATTTCTATCACCTTAGGTTTCATCTGAGAGTGATCCTCCGGAGGGTTAGAAAACTTTGATGTGCACTTGGGCATATCTATGTTTTGTATTATACTAACTCTTTACTACTTTATTTTAATATTTGTAGTTATAAATTATTTGTATAACTTAAGACAAACTCCTATGTATATTATGTGTGTGATAATAGTTGTTTTATGTTTCGTGTTATTTTATTTAAGGTTATTAATAAAAAAAAAGGAAAAAATTTACAACTCATATTAATTATGTATCAAATGTTTTATAACTTGGGTAATATTTTATTTATTTTTATTTTATTACATCATAAATGTGGCATCTCCACAAGGGTGTTACACATCTCATTCTACACGTGCTTGCATAAATATGAGTAATTAAGAAAAAACATCATAAACAATTATGCACAATTTAACATGGTTCAACCTAATATGTCTACATCCACATATGAGAAAAGTCAAGTCTACTATCAAAACAAGTCTAACTAAGCTTACAAAGTAATCTCTCTCATACTCATTCTCATACTCATAACCCTACAAATTCCTAATACAAATATTTATCGCCCACTACACTTACTTTCCAAGCAACCCAACTTTCTCTCCAAACAATCCTTATCACATTCTTAGCTTCCTATTTAAAACGAATCTCCCGTATATCAAGATATCTATACACTATACAACTACTGAAGGTTTTTTTTTTCGACTGTTCAAATTCATGTTCATTTACACATGGCAACACCTCCACAAAATGTGCTCGTCCATGTCCTGATCACTGTTTCTTATAGCAATATATTTTTTTACATTTTACAATCCTCTCACTAGGTTTCTTAAGGTTCAGTTAGGCTTAATTAAGTTAGTTTTGTCACATTTTATGATATTGAGCTTAATTGGATCATTGACGAAATTATTGCTTGACTTGGCCTTAATTTGCTTTTTTTACATTTTTCAGTAAACTTGCTATAATTTGAGTTACAAATATCAGTTTGGTGTGATTCTGCTCTTGTTGGAAAGTTAAGACAATTCTGTACAACTTTTATGAAGACCTTAAGATCTGGAACACACGTTTGGATAACTTAAATTGGAGTTGAAGCAAAATCTAAAATTCTAAACCTGATAGTTTAACCTATGTGCACTCATTGGGCCATAACTGGGACTATAGGAGGTCTTTTGGAATGAAACCGATGCCATTTGAAAGTAAGACCCAAATCTACAACTTTCATGAAGAACAGAAAATTCAGATCAGATGTATTGAAGGTGATATTAGACTTGAAAGTCAGAACAGAGGAGCTGTAGTTGGACCTGAACAGTGTGCAGTAATTGGGTCATATCTCGGGCTGTAGGTGGTCTTTTATTGTCTTGGAAACTGAACCTATATTTAATACTTCCAAGTCAATTCTTATTATTTTAGGTCGCCCATTTTTAGCAACATCTAATACTTTGATAAATTGCAGAAATGGAGTGATGAAACTAACATTTGGAAACATGACATTAGAGCTTAATGTTTTCAACATATGTAAGCAACCACATGAAGTTCATGATGAAAATGAGGAACCTAATGGGATTGAGGCCATTGTAGATAAGCATCTTCTAAAAGGGAGTTCTTCTGACCCATTAGAAGTTTGTTTAATTAATTCATTTGATTCAGGTACGCAAGTAGATGATGACATTTTTTAAATATATTTTTTGCTTGATTGTACATAAGTAATAGAATACAAGGGATGGAAGCTGAGATTTGAAGAGCTAAAATTAATGAATAAAAATACTCATGAAGAAGTACCCACACTGGAACTAAAGTCATTACTTGTTGGGTTGAAGTACACATTTTTGAGAGAAGAACAAAGCTTTCTAGTAGTAATTTCATGAATCCTTACTAGAGAACAAGAAGGAATCGTGTTAGGTTATGTGATATCTTCTGAAGGAATTGAAGTTGATAAAACCAAAGTTGAATTAATTACTCATTTGCCTTCCTAAAAAACAGTCAGAGAAGTTCGTTCCTTTTTAGAACATGCAGGATTCTATCGAATATTTATTAAAGACTTTAGTGTCATATCTAGACCATTATGCAATCTTCTGATAAAAGATACACCATTTGATTAGAATCAAGAATGTAAAAAATCTTTTGAAAAATTAATTGGTCGTCTGACATGTGCTCCTATCATGCAATCCCCTGACTAGTCTTTGCCTTTTGAGTTGATATGTGATGCTAGTGATTTTGCTGTTGACACTGTTTTAGGCCAAAGAAAGGAAGGTAAGCCTCATGTGATTTGTTATGCAAGTAGAACTTTAAATATAGCACAAATGAATTACACCACTACTGAAAAAGAACTATTTGCTGTAATTTTTGCATTGGACAAATTTCGAGCTTATTTAATTAGTTCTTCTACTGTTGTTTTCACCGATCATGCTGCTGTTAGATATTTAATGTCTAAGCATGATGCTAAACCTAGGCTGATACGGTAGATCTTGTTGCTTCAAAAATTCAACATCACAATAAAAGATAAGAAATGAGTTGAAAATATTATTGCAGATCATTTGTCCAGACTTACAACAAGCTCACGTTTTGATAGCACACCTATCAATGATTCTTTTCCTTGTCGCGACCGGGATCGCGGCGAAATAGCAAATTCGCGTGATTTTTAAAAAGATTAAAATGGAGTCGCCACCAATTTTATTAAAATTTAGGAAAAATTGGAAAAACCTTTTTATAAAATGGTCTTGGAACTAGATTGGATTCGGGAGTCGGTTATGGTTAGGGAAGGGTGGAAACTTAATCCCCACAAAGACTTCTAACACTCCGTCTTAAGACTGCATCTTAAGTCAATTGTGTAAAAACTTGATAATCTCAAATTTATTTATTTTGCCCCTCTTAAAAAAAGACTTTGTAATAATTTTATTTTTTTTTATTTTTTTTTATTTTTTTATTTTTATTTTTATTTTTATTTTTTAGGAAAGAATAAATAGGAAAACCTAATTATGAAAATTTAATTTTAACTTGACAGAATAAAAATTCTGCTCCTACGTACCCTCAGGTGTAATGAGGAACTCAAAGTTACATAGTTCTGTATAAAATAAGTGTGAGTTGATTGATTTTAATTTTAAAAAAAGGATTTTTGAAAAAAAAGAAATTTTTTTTTGCACAGGATTTAAGATAGCACAAGGCTACTCAATAAACCCATATGATCCAAACGATGTTGAAGATAACATCTGTTATTCAATCATCATCATTGGTCATTGCATTAATCAAAAGATTATTTTTTTTTCATTTTTTTATTTTTTATTCTTTTGGTATTGCTTTTATTATCCCTTTTTTATTTTTTTTGTTTTTTTTGTTTTTTACTATTTTTTTGTCACATTTATTTACCCTTTTATATAAACAACCACTATGCTTGATTTTTTATTTTTTTCTTTCTACATCTTCTAACTTCATTTTTTTAGTCATAATACACAACTTAAAACATACTATCAAATAAAAATAAATACCATCAAACAAGAACTAAACACATTACACACACACACACACACACACACACACACACACACACACACACACATATATATATATAGACACACACACATATATATGTCTATATATATATATATATATATATTATATATATATATATATATATATATATAAAAAATATATATATATATACACATTACTTACGTAACACAACACACTAAAAAAAGGAATCTAAAACACACACACACACAACACACTAAAAAAACACACACACACACACACACACACACACACACACACACACACATATATATATATATATATATATATATATATATATATATATATATATATATATATATATATATATTACTTACGTAACACAACACACTAAAAAAGGAATCTAAACACATGTATATATATATATTACCTACGTAACACAACACACTAAAAAAAGAATCTAAATAACTAAAGAAGGAAAAAGAACTTTGGCCCCATAAAACTATCAGGCAGACCCTATATACTCCACACCAACACGTGAATCATTGCATGCACATTAGTAAATAAGTGTTTATCATTCTTTTATTTTTCTGGTTTAACATGAAGTATATAAAACAAGAGAAAATGAAGAGCAGGGTAGAACTAACTGCTTTGAAGTTGACAAGTTCTGCACCAGCACGTGAAGACAGGGGTCACGGTGGTGCGACTTCAACAGTAACAGAAAGGGAATGGAGACCCCGATGGTAGCTGGTGGAGCAAGTGACTGGCTCGTATGGCTGCTGCTTGGACGGAGGTGAGTGGAGTAGGTGCAAGATGGTGGGGAGTTTCACGGTTGGATGAGAAAATGGAAGGATGGAAGGTTACTGAGTTAACTCAGTAGTAGTGAAACCAGGTGGAGGAATATGGTGCTACGGTTGGACCTTGTTATGGAAGCTATGGAGGGGTTGTTATGCTTGAGGTTGGGTTGTGGTGGAGCTTGAGGAAGGTCACGGTTGGGTTGGCTAGTGGGGTATGTTTATGGAGGTTGGTTTCGTGGAGGTGAGTTGATGGAGGGCTGGATGATGGATGGGGGTTATGGAGGCTATGGAGATGAGAGTTGGTGGTTGATGATGGTTGTGAAGGAAGTAGAGTTGGTGAGAGGTTGAAGGTGAGTTGAAGGTGATGGGAGAGAGTGGACGCTGGTTGTGGGTGATTACCGAGTTGACTCGGTAGGTTAAGGTGGTGGGGCTTGGACGTTGGAGCATGGAGGTGAAGGGGAGAGTGGAGGTGAGGTTAAAGGGTGGTTGTAGAATATGGTGAAGGTGATGATGAGAATGGAGGCTGGTGGAGATGAGTTATGGTGTTGTGGTGGATGGGTGGAGGCCGTGAATGGTGGCTTGGAGGTTAGAGGATGGTGGTTTGTCGATGGTGAGGAAGGAAATGGAGATGGTGGGAGGTTGAAGGTAGAGGAAGATAATGGGGAGGGTGGTTGAAGGTTGGAGTTTTTGTGTTAGTGAGTGAGTTGAAGGTGAATCAAGGTGTGGGGCACGGCTTGGGTTGTCGGTGAGGTGATGAGGGGTGTGGTGCTAGTGAAGGGTTGGAGGGTGAAGGAAATGGTGTGTGGAGAGTGAAGATGGTGGCCACGGTTGGGATGGTGTTAGGTTGGTGATGGCTTGAAGTTGATTATGGGAGATGGTGAAGGATGGTTATGGTGAAATGAGAATGGAAAACCCCAAAAATGAAGTCCCTGGAGAGTGAAAAAAAACCAAAACCCCTCCCTGTACGTGAATCAGTCTATGAGAGTGAGAGTTGGTGGTTTTCTCCAAATGTGAGTGTGTGTCCTCCCCCAACCGTGCCTCCCAGTATGTGATATGATTTTTGAGAAAAAAACAAGAAGAATAAGAACCACCTGCGGTGTGTGTGCAGTGAGTCTTCAGCATTGTTGGTGCTGCAAAGTGCATGCAGATTGTGCATGGCCAAAACGAGGAAAAGAAACAAAAGCAAGAAAAAGGCAATTTGTTTCCATCCAAAAATAAACAAGCAGCACCTTGCATATTTTCATTTTGTTTTGTTTTGTTTTGTTTGTTTGTTTTTTTATTTTTATTTTTTTCAGTTTTATTATTTTTATTTATTATTATTATTTTTTAAGCAAATGTGGGCTTATTCTCGCTTTGGGCTAAAAAAGATGGGCCAAAAATGTGAACAATGATTTTTAATTTTTTTTGCTTCTTTTTTTATTTATTATTTTTTTATTTTTAGTCCGGTCAAAATTGGGTGTTCACATTCCTAATGAGTTTTTATTTTCTGTCAATTTCATGCCTTGGTTTGCTAACATAGTCAATTTTCTTGTAACAGGAAAGATACCGTCTCAGTGGTCACACCAAGACAGAAAAAAGTTTTTGATTGAGGTGAAAATTTTTTATTGGGATGACTCATATTTGTTCAAATATTATTCTGATCAAATCTTTTAGAGATGTGTACCTGACAATGAGATAAATAGTGTCATTAAATTTTGTCACTCAAAAGCAAGTAGGGGTCACTTTTCTTCAAATAAAACAACTACAAAAATCTTGCAGTGTGAATTTTATTGGCCCACTTTATTTAAGAACAGTTATACCTTTTGCAAAAGTTGTGAAAATTGTCAGAAATTAGGTTCTATTTCTAAAAGAAATATGATGCCTCTGAATCCTATCCTTGTCATTTAAATTTTTGATTGTTGGGGAATTGATTTCATGGGTCCATTTCCATCCTCATTTGGATTTTTGTATATTTTGGTTGCAGTTGATTATGTCTCAAAATGGATTGAGGCAATTCCATGTCGACATAATGATCATAAAATTATTCTTAAATTTTTAAAAGAAAATGTCTTAAGTCGATTTGGAATCCCTCGAGCTATCATCAGTGATGGGGGAATACATTTTTGCAATAAATCATTTGATTCCTTAATGAAGAAATATGGTATTACCCATAAAATTGTCACCCCTTATCACTCGCAGATAAGTGGACAAGTAAAATTAGCAAATAGAGAGATTAAACAAATTTTAGAAAAAACGGCTAACCTAAATCGTAAAAATTGGTCTTTAAGACTAAACAATACACTTTGGGTTTACCGTACTGTTTTCAAAATATCTTTAGGCATGTCACCATATCGGTTAGTCTATGAAAAACCTTATCACTTGCCTGTAGAACTGGAGCATAAAGCATTTTGAGTCATTAAAGCTTTTAATTTAAATCTTGACGATGCTTGCAGGTTACGCAAATTGCAAATAAATGAACTTGATGAATTGAGAAATGATGCATATGAAAACTCAAAAATTTATAAAGATAGAACAAAAACTTTTTATGACAAATCAATTTTGAGAAAATCTTTTGAAATTGGTCAAAAAGTTCTGCTTTATAATTCTCGTCTTCACCTGTTCCCTAGAAAATTGAGATCTAGGTGGACTGGCCCTTTTATTGTCAAACATGTGCATCCTTATGGGGCCATAGACATTGAGAATCATAGGAATGGTAATGTGTTTAAGGTCAATGGACAAAGACTTAAACCATTTCTAGAAAATCAAGCTGTTGAGGTAGAATTCATTTCCCTTTCTGATCCTTGTTATGAGAAAAATTTACTCTAATTTTGTGGCTTTATTTTGTTTTGCAGTTTTTTGTATTCCCAGTTAAATGGCGGATAACGGTACTCCGTGACTCTCAAGTCGGTTTATTTTTTCAGTTTCCTAAAATAATTGATTCATTCTCCTTTAAAATGGATGTCATTCTTTCAAACTTGAGAAAAAAATTTCCTTCTCTTTCTCAAAATGCTCTAACAAAAATTTACGAAGCTAGATGTGAAAGATTGAGATTGTTAATGCACAAGAGTATGCCAGAAGATATACACTAGATAATTGAAGCAAAGGTCCGTTTAACAAGTGAATCTTCAATTTCATTTGACTTATACATGCCAAGTCTTAGTAGAAGTTCGTATTATAAAAGGAGAAGAGCAAAAAGGTTACAAGTCTATCACAAATGTGCATGATGGAATTGTAACATGCGATGTCATTCTTTGGGGATGATTTCCACAAACAGAGAGGATAAAATTTTCTTCATTAAGAATGGACTGAGTAAGGAGTCATTAGATGATATTTTATTTACTCTTGATATGCATTCTTGTAGATATGTGCATCGTGAACTTCTTAACTTGTGGAATCTCTTCAAGGATGAATAAAAGTATTACAGTCTTGGGAATCTGACTCTAAAAGACTCTGTTTGCTAATTTATAAGAAAATTAGATGGGAAACTTATCCTCGACTCATAGAAGGTATTTAAGCCATTTCTGGATGTTAAACCAGAGGTAGATATGAGCCACATCCACAGCAGCATATGCATATTATCTTCTTCAAAAAAAAGAAGAAAAAAAAGAAAAAAAAGAAAAAAAAAGAAAAAAAAGGAAATAAGGGCGAAACTTCTGTTGTACTTGATCTTTAATAGATTACGAGCCCCGGGTGGATGCCCGTCTTGTCATAGACTCAGGAGGAGACCTTCACACGTCGGTATGTAAATAAGGTTCATGTGCCATGCTTTGTAGAGAGTCATGTGCTACATTCCCAATTCTTGGAACTAAGGCTCTGTAGCACTGATGGACAGATAGAAGCGTCCCGTCTTTACAGTGAACGGAAACTGTTACTGAGCTGTATACTTACTTTAATTAGTAGATCTCTATGCTGAGTTCTGATTAGCTTCAGTCAGGTACCAACTTCTTAGAATATAGACCTTTAATTAGGTTTGCAGGAAGATAAAGGGCTGCTATTCCGCAAGCGGGACAGAAAGGACTCAATGGTTTTTGTTGCTGGTTCGGCAATCCTTGTGGAGTTCTTATGTTGCACCAGTGATATACAACTCATAGATATGCCATTACTGCACTCATGACGTGCAGTATAAAGATACGTCATGAAGTGTACATAAAGGTATGACATCATTTGTTATTATATTTCATTTATCTTTTTATGATTTTGTTGTATTTTAGTTTTGGACAGACGATCCTTTGAGCAGGGTCCTTCAGGGGTTTCTAGACTTCTTTACCCTGATAGTTTTCTTGAAGTTAAAAAAAAAAAAAAGATGTTTCTTAATTTCAAACTTTTCTGAAAACAGTCAATCTACCCATATAGATGCTATCATTACTTTTTTCATTCTTTTCCTATTTAAACACTCAATTTTCTTCACTTTCCTCCAACTCATAATCATTCAAAGGGAGGGTGAAATTATGGGACCTCTTGTTCGTAGACTTACAAATATCTCTGTTTTTTTAGGGTCATGTTATGGGAAGGGTTTAGAATTTGTAAATGCAGCAAGCGTTCATGGTCGAACACTTGCTGGAAGGAATATTCATGTTGTATATAGGGGAGGTTGCTGTGGGTTAATGGGGGTTGCATCACTTGCTGCTTATATAGGAGGCAGTCGAGTTTTAGGTGTCATTCCTAAACCTTTAACTCAACAGAACATCACTGGAAAGATAATTAGGGAAGAACTTAAGGTATCATCTATGCATGAACGAATGAAGACAATGCTTGAGAAGTCTGATGCATTCATTGCCTTACCAGGTGGTTTTGGTTTTAGAAGAAGTTTTTCAAATTGTCTCTTAGGCCCAACTGAGCATCTACCATAAACTCATAGGTTTGTTGAATGTAAATAATTTCTTTGATCTTTTGTTATTTTTTCTTAACAAAGCTATGGAACAGAAATTTATCATACCTTCGACAAGACAACTTCTTATTTTTGCTTCCACTATTGATGAGTTGATTAATAAATTAGAAGCTTTTGTTTATAAACTTGATCCAGCAATAGCTCAGATAGATTGGTCAGAAGGAAGTAGTGAGGGAAACAGCATAAAAATAAAGTCAGATCTGACACTTAGTCTATAACTTTTCTTTACCTTTGATTTTATTTATCGTTCTTTATTTTTGTTTAAATTTGTGTCAGATTTTTCCAACAGGTACTATCTTCTATCCCTTACTCATCTATATTTTAACATTGCGGACAATGTTGTTATCTAGTTAGGGGAAGGATAGTTGATCAGAAAAAAAAATGGGAAGTAAGATATGATTGTCAGCAACTTACTAAACTAATTAAGGATAGTAGAGTAAGGAGTAAATTTTGCTCTTGAGAAGCATCTTAATTGGGGAAGTATATTTATTGATATGTTTTTCAGAAACCTACTCGTAGTAAAACCAATTAAGGATGACAGAGTAAGGAGTAAATTTTGTCTTGGAGGTAAGTTTACTCTTGATATGCATCTTAGTTGAGGAAATAAATATTTTATGTAGAAGTAGCAAATGGATTCTTGGATCATAGCATAAATTGTCTTCTTTCTTAAAAATCACATGCTTAGATATGAATGTTGAATTGGTGGATTGAGAATGATAGAAGTATTCCTTGTGAGACTTTGAGTCTATTGATAAATGGATTAAACATTTGTACCATTCTCTTCTTTCTTATGTGATTTTCACTGATGTAATTGTTACTCTAGAACTTGCTTTGATTCTTTTTTAGGCTACATTTTTACATGCATACATAAATATGATTGTGATATTTTTTCTTGAAATAGCTACTTTAACCAAATAGTCAAGAATTGATTGGTGCACAAATAAGCAGCCCTGCTCAGCAGCATATTGTCTCAATATGATATCAAACACTCTTATGGCTTCTTGGAAATTCTCTGATTCCTGCCAACGTAAGGTATTGGAAATGGCATTTTTCCCTTTCCTTAAACCCTTTGAGCTTATTTGACTATTCCTTCTTTCTAGTTCATTATGTGTCTTAAATGAAAAACTATGTTCTTACACGACCTTAGGGAATAAGAGAGAATTGACTTTGTTAATGGATGAGTTCTTGAACAAGTGTAGGGGTGTGTGTGCAAAATGGTTGGTGAAAAAGGAAAGAGTGGCTAATTGAAAAAAAATGTGTGTGTATATTTATGAAAAAAAATATGTAAAGAAGGGCAACAAGGCAAAAAGGGAAAAGAATATGTAAACAGAATTTGTATTAGGTGGAGTTGGGAAGAATTTTCATGCTTGTTAATTGAACTCAGCTCTCACGTTCTTTTATTCTCTTTAGTTTTTAACTTGTCATATCCATATTACCGCCCTCCTTTACCTTGACCCCATTACAATCTTGAATAAAGTCCTCATGATTTGTGTGTACATGTGTTCTGAGTAGTAGAGAAGTAGAAGATAAGTAAGCTTATGGTAGTACAATTTTTCATGGGTTGAATTGAGTAAAATACCTACCTTTTTAATGCTTGAAAGATTGAGAGTGAATCATGTGAGGATCTATCATTCTTGATTCATTCTTTTCAACTGAAGTCTTCTTGCTTGTTGATTTGAGATGTGAAGAAATGTTACCTCATTAATGTTTTAATCCCTTGAATTTCTGGTTGCCCTTCTTGATTCATTGAGTCTTTTAGAGTTTTTAACTTTCGAGTCTGTGTTGTTTTTCTTTGTTCCTTAATTTTTTTTTGTTATGTGTTCTGCCTAGGAGTGCAAAAGTTAAGTGTGGGAGAATTTGACAGTAACATATTTTATACGTTTTATACATTTTACAATCCTCTCACTAGGTTTCTTAAGGTTCAATTAGGCTTAATTAAGTTGATTTTGTCACATTTTATAATATTGAGCTTAATTGGAACATTGAAGTTATTGCTTGACTTGGCTTTAATTTGCTTTTTTTGCATCTTTCAGTAAATTAGCTATAATTTGAATTACAAATATCAGTTTGGCGTGATTCTGCTCTTGTTGGAAAGCTAAGACAATTATGTACAACTTTTATGAAGACCTTAAGATCTAGAACACACGTTTGGATAACTCAAATTGGAGTTGAAGCAAAATCTAAAATTCTGAACCTGACAATTTGACCTTTGTGCACTCATTGAGCTATATATTGGGCTATAAGAGGTCTTTTGGAATGAAACTAGTACCATTTGAAAGTTAAGACCTAAATCTACAATTTTCATGAAAAATACAAAATTTAGATATGATGTCTTGAAGGTGATATTGGGCTTGGAAGTCAGAATAGAGGAGCTATAGTTGGGCTTGAACAGTGTACAGTAATTGGGTCATATCTCGAGCTGTAGGTGGTCTTTTGAGCTAAAACCAACGGCTTTGGAAAGTTAAGACAATTATCTACAACTCTTATAAAGACCACTTGATGAGAAAATGACGCATGCCATAAGCTCAGAACTAAAACATTTTGGAGACAAGAATCTCTATAATTTTTACTCATTTATCTTCATCAAACAACTCCTTTGGCATTTACTTATCATCATTAAACAACTTCATTGTCATCTTGACTCCTTGAGCTCTATAAAAGGGAGTATTGGTTGATCATTTGATCATCTTAGATGAGATTATGCTATTGTGTTATTTATTTTTCTTGTTGTAGTTTTCTTTGTTATAAGTTGAAGTTTTGTTAATCTTTTTCTTCTTATTTCTTTCTTTCTTCTTGTTTACGAGTAACTAATTTTCATTTTGCTTGGGTGAAAGGGTGAAGCTTTTTGTAATAAATTAATATTTGATTAATTTCTTTCTTGTGCTTAAATGATATATTATCAAGTAGTCATTATATATGTTGTATTTTATTTTCAATCAATTTAGAAACCCTCTTTGTAAAGTAGAGATCTTGATTCATTGTAGATAAGAAGTTGACACAATGAATTCTTGAGCCCATTTAAATGGTGTTAGTGGATAATTAAAGGAATCATAATATAATTACATATATAATCTTAAATGAAATTTAAATGTTGTATTTTTCGATTGAAACCTCCATTATGTGTGGATTTCAATTGAATTATAAAAAAAAATTATATCTTTAATTTATTACTATGAGTAGATCTCTTAATCCAAATAAATTTTTTTTCATTCGTGAATAACTTTTATCATTTTTATTATTGTAACAAATATTTTTCTTACTTCAAAAAATTTTTTCTTCATTAATTTTATGTGAATCGATCTCAAACTCTCAAAAATTTATTACTTAAAATAACCTACACTTAAATTAACATCTTTTAATTGCCGTCAGTTTCCTTATATTTTTACACAATTTAATAGTTTTTCTTACTTATTTTTTTGTTTGACCAGACAATTTGACTGCCATAAATGTTCACGTGAATTCGAGTTCTTTTTCAAGATTACATGTTTTACACACTTCACTAGTATTATATGTTACAAGAGCAGAGGGGAGGGGAAAGGATGATTAGCTTAGGTTAGGCACTTAGAGCTCTTTAATGTTAGTGACCTCTACGCTTTCATTTGTTTCTAAAACATTTTGCCCTGCTCACATTTTCTCTCTTCTTTTGAGAAAAAAATTTCTCTCATCTCAATCCTTTCTCTATCAATCTTTCCTTTGCTTAAAGTTCTATGTTTTGGTTCGTTGGAAAGCTAGTCAAGAGGAACTACTACGTTCCAAACCTTCCTTTGTCACCTTCATCTACGAGCTCAAGAAGATTCGCCAACCCATCTCCTTTGCCGTTGCCAAAGAACTCATGTGGTTTGTACTTCTAATCTTTTTGTTCTTGTTTCAAAAATCGGTTCTTTATCTCCCTTCTTCCACCATGGCGTTAACTTCGGTAGCTATGGCAGAGGATTGTGGTGAATGGTGGTGCATAGGTTATTGCAGTCGTTTGCTCCCCCAATCCAAGTATGATGGCTGATGACAATTTCCATCTTATGAAGGTATTTTTTTTTCTTAAGTTCTTTATTTTTTGACTCTTGTGTTAATTATTGTCATGAAGACATCTAAGGTTTGATGGAAGTTTGTTATTAATTTTTTTTTTTCTATTTGTATGCTTTCAAAACTTGAACCTTTTCAATTTCAATCCTTTTTTTTTTAATTTGTATATTTATTAGAAGATTTGTTTTTTCTAGCAATCCTTTATAGCAATGTAGTGTTGGTTGTGTAAATTGAGATTATTCGAGATATTTGGTGTAGAAACTACTAAGAATGTCTTGCAAAATTGTGATGATTTAGCTTTTTTCAAAAAATAAAAAATAAAATAAATCCAATTCTACTTTAACCATTTATTGGCAGCATGACTTTGGACATCAAAATTACGTTTTATAGATTTGTTTTCTTTTCCTTTTTATTTTATTAGAGGCTAGATTCACTTCGGTTTCTTTCATTTGCATGGTGCTCATATTCAAATTTGGATGTTGGTGCTGCCATGGCGAGTTGAACTATTAGAGTTCAATTTGAGCAACAATTAATAGTCCCTACCATTAACTATTGAAATGCACATATACGAGCCAATTGGCTTTGAAAGAAGTCATAAGGCCAGTAGCTACAAGCTGTAGGTGCAAACGAACAACATCTCTAGACCAATTTCCCCTATTTTGACAAGGAAGCTTGACAACAATGAGATTAGGTCTTATACCAAGAGATTAAGACTTGGTAGAGAAAGGCAAACAGGAACTTCAATTTCTTCTTCCTCCTCAATCCATTCTCGGTGGCGGGACTCCCATGTAATTTTTTGCAGCATATTCTGTGAATGCATGTGTCTTGAAGCATGTCAATTAGTTTTTGATGATAACAAAGACAAAGATGAAGATCAAGAGCAAAAGAGAAAATCAAGATCAAATGAAGAAATCAAGAGGTTTAGATATAGGCATTAGAACATCAATGTTAAATGCTCTCAAGATATCTCAAATGGTTTTTCAAATATGATTTTAATCAATATGTTTTTTAAAGATCACTTTCTAAAAAGAGGTTGTCTTTAATCTTGGATCATGCCAAACAAAGTTTAATATTGTTCAAATCCATGTTCTCTAAAGTTAGGAATAACATAAATCCTTTTTCAAGCTTGAAAAATGAGTTTAAAGTGTAATGTAATCGATTACCAATGTTTGGTAATCGATTACAAGCTAAACAGAAGCCCTGTAATCGATTACATCATCCATGTAATCGATTACCAGAAAGTCAGAGGGAGTGTAATCGATTACATACAATCTGGTAATCGATTATCATATGCCCAGAAAGCCAAGAACACGTTCAAAGGGCCATGTAATCGATTACATCAATATTGTAATCGATTACCATCAAGTCAGAGGACATGTAATCGATTACACAAGTCATGTAATCGATTACCACAAGCCCAGAAAGCCAAGAACACGTTCTATCTTCCATGTAATCGATTACCAAAACCCTGTAATCGATTACCAGTGTTTTGACATGTCCAACGGCTATATTAGATGTATTAAATGCTTGGCTTTAATCACTCCCAACGGCTCCTTTACTTCATATCTCTTTAAATACAGATGTTGGGGCATCATTGATGGTTGTTCTTGAACCTGAAACATCTTAGTAACACATCAAAACGAGAATCAATCTTTAAAATCAGTCATTGCTCTGTTTTTGACTAATTTTTGAGATATCCTTTGTGAGCATTCTTAGAGCTTCAATTTGTATCATTTACTCTAGTGAGAGCTTCTTTATATCAACCTTGATTGCTCTGTAAGAGAGGGTGAGGTATCCTTCCAAATTGTAAAGGGTGAGGCATCCCTTTGTTTGAAGAGACTCAAGCTCAAGGGTAAGGCATCCCAAGGAATTGAGTGCTCAAGTTTGTAAAGGTTGTCAAGTACTTATTGAAGTTTGAAGATATAATGGAAAATCTCGAGTGGTTGCTTGAGGACTGGACGTAGGTCACAAGTGGATTGGTGACCGAACTAGGATAAATTATTGTGTTTGATTCTCTAAACATTTCTCTTTATATTTGTGCATTGCTTATATTCTTACTTGATTACTTCTCTCTTGGTTGGTTATTAAGCAATATCCATTGTTCTTATTAATTCATTCATTTCAAATATTCAATAGTTTCAACGAAATTCAATAGTCAAGTGTTTTGCGAAAGAATTGCGAACTTGTTTTATAAACTCAATTCACCCCCCTCTTGAGTATTGAAGCCACTTGGTAACATATTCTAGGTGCAAAACAAAATGTATGGCATGAAGAATAAGATGTTTCCAATGAGCTATTTCCGCCTTATTGAAATTTAGAAGTCCAATCCTTTGAAATTCATTTTTACCTGCCATCTTCTCAGTAATTTCCAATATATCACCCCAGTTAGTATCTACATTCGACATATACTGAGGATTTGAGCCACTCCATATCCAGTTGTATACAAAATTAGGCCTGCACCATCTAAATTTGGCATTATGATTTGATTCTTTACTTAACTTCATTTACAGAAAATATTGTTTCACATTTTTAGAAATCAAATTATTAGGTGATATAATAATTACAGAAGAGAATTTGCTAAATTTTTGCTATCAATGTTTAAAGGATTCCTCTTGTTTGAAATTGATTTTTTGAAATGGAGGGACTGATTTAGGCATGATCAACCCAAAATTTTGAGTTATTTGCTGGAGGCTTAGGAGAGGGCTTATATAGTTATATCTCTAACTTGATGACTTGATGTTGCTTATCATGGTTCATTGTTCACATGTCTTACGTTGTGAAATTCACGCATACTCAGCCAAAAGAAAAATCATGTATATCATATTTTGAGATAGTCTAACTTTGCATTTGAATTTAATGTCAAGGAGCTACAAGAAACCATCGTCATCTTGGCTAGAATGCATGATACATTCTTAAATTTCTTGGTTAGCTCACTTTCATATTGTTGCTCCTTGCTTTTTGTTATTTCTATTTGCAACTTTTTCAACAATGTGCATGTGATTTTATATTCAAAATCTATTGGGTTTCACTTGAATGCTACGTTTTTGGATTATTTCAATTTGTTATATTCAACACTTACTGGACATTGTGTGCTATCAAAATATCATGAATTGCAGGCTTTGGGGCTTCAAATTCTTCTTTTTGCGAGTTGGGTGGCTTATGTGATGTTTGAAGATACAATAAAGGGGAAAATAATATTTACTTCTTATGGTACTACGTTGTATCAGATATTTGTTTTATCTACCACATCCACTAATGCAGATGTCATGTTTATAGAATGAGTTCTTTTACTTGGTAGCATCAATTGAGCTCAATTAGAATAGTTTGATTTATAAGTTTTTTTATCAGACTGTTCTTTGAGTTTTATAGTTTTTTTTTTTTATAAACAAAAGAATTTATTAAAGGAGAACAAGGAGTACTTCAAAACCGAATATCACAACGCAAAAATTACAACCACTAGATTAAGCAACCCAAAAGATTATTACACCAATCAGAAAAGCTCCAAGATGAATTTTTGCCTTCCCTTGATATGAACCAACCCCAAGAGACCAATTTTATGTGATAGATAACTGCAGAAAATTCTGCAACACCTCCATTGAAAATAATGTTGTTTCGCAGCAACCAAAGGCACCAAACCACCGCACACCAAAATACGTATCTCACTTTCTTACTGCGTTTCCCTTTACAAGGTATACATAGTTGAATAAAATTGTCTACCCCTCATGATGCCAGGCACCGGACACACCAAAAAGTTTTTTTAAATTTTTTTTATAAGTTGTACATAAAATTTATAAGTTGATTTACCTTTTTTTTAGCTTCCTTCATTCAACACTACATAAATGTTTGTAGATTTTATGTTTTTTTAGTGAGCTTATTTTATATTCTTTTTTTTTCTTTTTTTGGCTTTTGTGTTTTAGTCTATTCATGAAGTGTCCTCACCACGGTGAGAAGGGAGGCAAGTGAAGTTTTGGTTCCAAAATTGAAGAACCCAAATCAAGGTAACACACTACCAACACTTTTCAAGTCATTCTCTTGCTTTTGGGGTTCTGACATGCACAATTATTATGCACTAACCATCTTTGTATATGAAGACCTGACTTGTGACGAGACTATTTTTAATAACATAAAGAGGAGGAGAGGTACAAGGAAGGCTGAATTGAAAATGATGAGGCGCAGAAAAAGATTTCCAGAATAAGTGCTCTCATCATGAGTTTGAGTTCTAGGCTAGTTACACAAGCAGACATGTCATCCATGTCATCCATGGCCACGGATTCCATTGTAAGTTTTTAGTTATAAAAACTTAAAATTTCATTATTTGGTAAGTCATGAATTTGATTCTGTGAGTTTGAGCTTATTGAACAAAGGGCGAGCTCTTAGACAATAGGAGAGCAAATTTGTGTGGCGTTGATGCCATTTATAGCTGTGGTTGAGGTTTTGATGTTTGCCGGGTCAGATTGTTTCAACTATCGCCCACACACCATTATTTAGAAATGTGACTAGAATTCTAAGGATCTCGTATGCCTTGCTGACAAAACTAGATGTAATTCCATTCCTTTTATCCTTCCAATGGTTTAAATTTCAATTTCATTGCTGAATCAAAAGTATATAGTTTTGTTTTACTTAGTATCTATTGCTGCATAGTTGCATTTTTTGGATTTGGTTAAGTGATCATGTTTTCAAAGAAAGCATTTACTTATACATAATTCACATTTGTGAGTTTATATTAGGCAAGAAATATACATAAAACTAAAATGATGCATATGTCCTGTTCTATATATCTTATATCATTTAGCATTATGCTCCTGTCATATTAGGCACATGGCCTTTTAATAAAACAAACGGCCGGTCTTGCATTATGTTGGAACAATTCTAAGTGTTATTAATTTGAGCTAATGCAATGAATACATTATTAATATGATGGGTGTTCCTGACACTCTTATTCCTGCTGAGGTACCTTACAATTAGCTCTAAAACTACAGTTTTGCTGTTAGGGGTTGTGCAGAGACTGTAGGCCTACCTAACAACGCACATTCGATGCTGATGATGCAGCTGGAGGGCTGGGAGTCTTCTCTGATCTTGGTAGAATTTCCCCAATATTAAGCGTCCTACAATCATGATTGCGTATTGCAATATAATTTCCTCGAGAATACAATCATAATCCATAATAATTATTATATAGTGCACAAAATAATATCCATCGACTGCAGCATTTTTATGTGAAGGTATAAACTTTGTCCTTTTCTACAAGCAGCATTAAACATCCAACATCAGTAACTTAATGTGCAAAAGAAATTAATATATTTGTCGTAAACACATCTTGGCAGATTAGCTTACCCAGTCTTACCACAATAAGTAAGATTATAATTGTAAATGACACTTCTTGAGCAACCGATCTATTTGTGATTTCCCAACTTCACTAAAGCCAAATCCAGGAAAGTGAAAACATGTTAATTAACCATTGTTAAGTACGTGAAAACATAATAATGGAGCTCAACCATTTCATAGGCAGCAAGAGCATATCAATATTGCTCGTCAGAACCATAGATGATTGGGCCCAACGTTGAAATGTAACTTACTCTCCACGTAATTCATTAAATATACAATTTGCTATTGTACTTTGTACTTTGCAATGGTTTTATGTTTTTAACGTTTTTTTTTAATTTTGTTATGAATATATAATGTTATCTCGTGCACGGGCAACAAACACATAGGAAGCATGGACAAACAATTTAATTCAGTTTGGAATTCATTGTATGTAAAGTTCATTCTTGAATTATAATTAGTGGACATGTTATTTTATTATGAAATTTTAAAAAATAACTACTCAACATTTTTTAGTGCTAATTTTGGTTAAGTTTTTTATTAGATTGTTTCCTATATTGACCTAATTTTTCGTAGTTGAAATTTTAATTATTTCCACGCTTCAAGTCCTTATATATTACAATTTTAGACTTATGTTTGTTCTTTACAAGATGTGATTGTGGGCTTTGTTTCTTAAATTCGAATTTGTTGTGAATGTAAAAGAAAATTGAACTCCATTTATAACATACAAATATGTAGTCAAATGAATTTCAACTAATTATTATATATGTTGTTAACATTTCTAATATCTTAATTTTCTTAAATCACTTAAAGATGAAAATAGTATTAAAGTTACGGTTGCTCATGGCCGGCATGATATAAAGATAGGTGATGGGTAAAGGATGATGAAGAGAAAACTTGGCATGGAGGAAAGTGATTTGATAACGTCTAGAAAGGTTGTTGACATAGATAATTTCTTTTGAATCTATGTATTCCCAAAGTGATGTCAAACGAAGAGATTTATACATGGATGAAAGCATTCTTTTGTATGATGAGGAATTGAGTTAGATTATCCTTTCAGTATTAGTGGGTAGATGATGATGGTGTTTAGATTTGACCATTGACATATGATTATGTTTTGCTTTGTATCTTAGTTTTAATTTATTTTATATTTAGACTACTGATGCAAATTATGTGTTGTGATACAGATTAAAAGATGCAAATCTAAGTGCAGGTTGTCTCAAATAATAAATTTCTCGGGAGTCCGAGGTCGATCCACAGAGAATTGATAAAGAAAAATTCTTTGAGGTAAAGAATTGATTTGTCACAATAATAAAGATAATAACACTTGTTTACAATTAAAAAAAGAACTTCCTTGGGGTAGGAGATTCACTTTTGGTAATAAATTAAGAACAAGATTAATTCTTTTTTGTATAACTCAATTGAAATCTACACACAACGGAGGTTCCAATCGAAAAATCAAACATTCAAAGTCCATTTAGAATTATGTACATAATTATATTATGGTTCCTTTAATTATTTACCAATACCAATACTTGTAAATTGGTTCAAGCATTCATTGTGCCAAACTACTTGTCTACAATGAATCATGAACTCCACTTTACAAGGAGGGTTTCTAAATTGATTGGAAACAAAATACAACACATATAATGACCACTTGATAATATATCATTTAAGCACAAGAAAGAAATTAATCTAACCTTTTTTTTATTACCAAAAGTTTCACCCTTTTACCCAAACAAGATGAAGATTAGTTACTCATGAACAAGAAGAAAGAAAGAGAGAAGAAGAAAAAGATGAACATAACTTCAATTTAAAACAAAGAAAACTACAACAAGAGAAACAAATAACATAATAGCATAATCTAAGGTAAGATTCTCCAAAATGATCAGCCAATGCTCCTTTATATAGAGCTTGAGGAGTACAAAATGATAATGAAGTTATTTAATGAACGAGTGGATGATGGGTGGATGAGTGGAAAATGACAATGGAGTTATTTAATGAGTAGGTAGATGAATAGAAAATGACAATGGAGTTAATTAATGAGTGGGTGGATGATTAATGAGTAGGTGGATGATTATTGAGTAGATGAATGATTATTTAGTGGGTGGATGATTAATGAGTGGGTGGATGATTAATGATGCTTGTCTCTCCACTCGTACCAACTAATTCAACTATCTTCACACGATTATAACTCTGTTAAAACGTCATTTTCTGGAAAAGTGGTCTTCATGAAAGTTGAAGGATTTTGTCTTATATTTCCAATGTCATAGGTTTCATCTCCATACAACTCCTACAACTCAAATTCCATCCCAATCACTGCACATTGCTCAGGCCCAGCTATAGCTCCTTTGTTACGACTTACAAGCCCAATATGACCTCCAAACCATCCGAACTAGCTCTTGTATTTTTCATGAAAGTTGTAGATTTGGGTCTTAACTTTCAAATAGAACCAGTCTCAGCTCAAAGCAACTCATACAGCCCAAGCTATGCCCTGATTAGTGCACACTACTTGGGTTCTAATGACAGAACCTATTTTTTGAGTTCTAGACCCAATTAGCTCCACTAAATGTTTGATTGAGACTTCAAACTCTCATCAAAGTTATAGAGCTTTCTCTCAGCTTTCCTACAAGGTAAAAGTTATAATTTGTAGACATCTAGAACTCAAGATATGGTCGAAATACAGAAATAGTATAAAATCTCAACAATGCTAGAAAATATCAATTAAACCTAATTTGAACCCAAACTTACAAAACATGACCAAGCCCAATTAATTAAGTACATAGAGAGTGTAAATGATTAAAAGTGAAGGTTTATTAATGTATAAAATATGTGATTATCATGTTGCAAATCCACGTGCAGGTTGTCTCAAGTAATAAATTCTCAGGAGTTCGAGGTCGATCCACAGAGAATTGATGAAGAAAACTAATTTAGTTCTTGAGTTATTCATCAAAGTTGTACATTTGGGTCTTAGATTTCATGTGGCCTTGGTTTGGTATTTATTGAACTCCTACAATTCAAGATATAAGCAGATGAGTGTGCAGAGGTCGAGCTGTCAAGATCAGCATTCTGGCTCTTGCTTCCACTTCAATTTAAATTATCCAAATGTGTAAATCAGCTCTTGAGGTCTTCATGAAACTTGTAGAGAATTGTCTTAGCTTTCTTACAAGACCAGAATCACATCAATCAAATATTTACAACTCAGATTATAGTCAATTTACTGAACACTGCTAAATAGACAAATTAAAGTCAATTTATGCAATAATTTCTTCAATGATCCAATAGGCCCAATATCATAAAATGTGACAAAACTAACTTAATTAAGCTTAATTGAACCTTAAGAAGCCCAATGAGATGATTATTAAATGAATAAAATTTATTGCTATCAAATTCTCCCACACTTAGCTTTTGCACTCCCGGGCAAAACACATACGATCAAAACTAGGGAACAAGGAAAAACAATACAAACTCAAAAGCTGAAATCTCTAAAAGACTCAATTTCCAATGATATTCAAGAATGCAAAAGTTTATAAACAAGAAGAGCAACCAAAGATTCAAGGGATCAAAACATTTATGAGGTAACATTTCTTCACATCTCAAACTAACAAATAAGGAAACTTCAATTGAAAAGCGTGAGTCAAGAATGATAGATTCTAACAAAATTCACTCTCAATCCTTCTAGTGTTTAAAAGGTAGGTATTTCACTTTATTTAACCCATGAAAAATTACACTACCATAAGCTTGCTTATCTTCTACTTATCTACTACTTATAACACATGCACACACAAATCAAGAAGTCTTTATTCAAGGTTATAATGTGGTCAAGGTAAAGGAGGGGGTAATATGTATATGACAAGTTAAATACCGAATAGAATAAAAGAGCATTAGCGTTGAGTTCAAATAACAAACAAGAAAAGTTCATCCCAATATAATGCAAATTCCCTTTACATATTCTTTTCCCTTCTTTTTTTGTCTTATTGACCTTTCTTTGCACATTTTTTTTAAATATAGTCATTATTTTTTTTGTTTTTTTTTTCAAATGGCCACTTTTTCCTTTTTCACCAATCATTTTGCACACATATCCTCACACTTGTTCAAGAACTTATCCAATAACAAAGCCAAAGCTCTCTTATTCCTTAAGGTTTGGTAAGAACATGGTTTTTCATTTAAGGCATGTAATGAGCTAGAAACAAGGAATGATCAAATAAGCTTAAAGTGGTTAAGCAAAGGAAAATATGCAAGGTTGGCTATTTGGTTAAAGTAGCTATTTCAAGAAAAATGTCTCAATCATATTTATGTATGCATGTGAAAATGTAGCCTAAAAAAGAATCAAAGCAAGTTCTAGAGTAACAATTTCATAGTGAAAAATTACAAAAGAAAGAAAAGAATGATACAAATGTTTGATCCATATATCTATCATTCTCAATCCACCAATTCAACATCTATAATCAAGCATGTGAAATTTAAGAAAAAAGACAATTTATTCAATCATGCTATGGTTTTTGAATTTCAATTGCTTTAAAGGGAATTAAATGATAAAATTTCATTACTTCCACAAATTAATACAAAATAGTTACTTCCCCAATTTAGATTAGGGCTGTTAAAATGGCCGAGCCAATTTCAGGCCAGGCCAGTGATTGCGGGATTTAAAGGATGCAAACCCAAGTGCAGGTTGTCTCAAGTAATAAATTTCTCGGGAGTCCGAGGTCGATCCACAGGGAATTGATGAAGAAAAATTAATTAAGGTAAGAAAAGGATTTTGTCACAATACCAAAAGTAATAAAAGATGTTTACAAATGAATTTAAGAACTTGCTTGGGTTAGGAGATCCACTCTTAGTAATTAATTAAAGGTAAGATTATTTCTCTTTATAACTCAATTGAAATCCACACACAACGGAGGTTCCAATCGAAAAATATAACATTCAAAGTTCAATTATATATGTAATCATATTATGATTCCTTTAATTATCTATTAACATTTGTAAATGAGTTCAAGCATTCACTGTGCCAATCCTATTGTCTACAATAAATCAAGATCTCCATTATACAAAAAAAGGTTTCTAAATTGATTGGAAATAAAATACAACACATATAATATCCATTTGATAATATATCATTTAAGCACAAGAAATAGAATAATCTAACCTTATTTCATTACCAAGAGCTTCACTCTTTCACCCAAGCAAGATGAAGATTTAGTTACTCATAGATAAGAAGAAAGAAAGAGAGAAGAAGAGAAAGATGAACATAGCTTTAATATAGAGCAAGAGAAAATTACAACAAAGGAAAATAATAAACAAGCATAACCATAACTTCTAAAAACTAAGCCTAACACCAAGAGCACCAAATGATCAACTAATGGTGCCTTTTATAGAGGATTAGGGATACAAAATGATAAGGGGACTAATATAGAGTAGGTGGATGAGTGGGTGGAGTGGTTTGATGAGTGGTTGGATGAGTAGTTGGATTATTGAGATTTTTTGTCTCCGAAATCATTCATTGCTTAACTCATGGATACCGTCATCAAATGGAAAAGTCATCTTCATAAAAGTTGTAGATCTGGGTCTTAATTTCAAATGTCCAAATTTTAGCTCATTTCACCACCTACAGCTCGAGATATGACCCAATTACTGCAGACTGTTCAGGCCCAGTTTCAGCACCTCTGTTTTGACTTACAGACCCAATATCACCTCCAAGTTGTCCGATCTGGGTTGTGTTCTTCATGAAAGTTGTAGATATGGGTCTTAACTTTCAAGTATCCAAATTTCAGCTCAAATAAGTTCCTATAACCCAAGTTATGCTCTGATTACTATACACTGTTCAGGTTCCTATCACAAAACTCGTGTTCTGACTTCCAAGCCCAATTAGCTCCACTAGATGTCTGAATGAGACTTTGAGCTCTTCATCAAAGTTGTAGAGCTCTCTCTTATCTTTTCTACAAGGTAAGATACATAATTTTTATAGATCTGGAACTCAAGATATGACGGAAATACAGAAACAATGTAAGACCCAAATAATACTAAAAAAATTAATTAAATCCAATTTGAGTGCAAACTTACAAAACATAACCAGGCTTAATCAATTAAGTACATGGAGAGTGTAAATGACTAAAAATGAGGATTTATTAATGTATAAAATATGTAATTATCAAATTCTCCCACACTTAGCTTTTTGCACTCCTGGGCAAAACACATAAGACCAAAGATAAGAAACAAAGAAAAACGACATAGACTCAAAAGCTAAAAACTCTAAAAGACTCGATGAAGCAAGAAGAGCAACTAGAAATTCAAGGGATCAAAGCATTAATGAGGTAACATTTCTTCACATCTCAAACCAACAAGCAAGGAAAGTTCAGTTGAAAAGAATGAATCACGAATGATAGATCCTCACAAAATTCACTCTCAATCTCTCAAGTGTTTAAAAGGTAAGTATTTCACTTTATTCAACCCATGAACAATTGTACTACCATAAGCTTGCTTATCTTCTACTTCTCCACTACTCAAACCACATGCATACAAAAATCAAGAAGACTTTATTCAAGTTTGTAATAGGGTCATGGTAAAGGAAAAGGGATAATATGGATATAAGAAGATAAATACCAAAGAGAATAAAAGAGCATTATGGTACAATTAGAGTGGAGAAAATGTTTGAGAACTTTCATCATAAAGGACAATCACCAATATTTGACTAATGTTTTGTTGAAGATCAATCCCAAATTGGTGAATTGAATTCATTGTTAGACCTGAAACTTCTCATTTTCTTCCTGTTGTTTCCAAATATCCACCTTTATTCTAGACTTTGATAATCCTTTGATTGCGACGGTGGTCAGTTTTTTTTTAATCATTTTGCACACACACCCCCACACTTATTCAAAAACAAAGCCAATGTTTTCCTATTCCCTAAGGTTGGGTAAAACATGTTTTTTTTCTTTTTTTCTTTTTTTTGAAGGCACGTAATGAGTTAAAAACAAGAAATGGTCAAATAAGCTCAAAGGGGTTACACAAGGGAAAATATACAAGGATGACAATTTGGTCAAAGTAGCTATTTCAAAATGCCTCAATCATATTTATGTATGCATGTGAAAATGTAGCCTAAAAAAGAATCAAAGCAAGTTCTAGAGTAACAATTCCATGAGTGAAAATCACATAAGAAAGAAGAGAATGTTACAGATATTCAATCCATTCATCAATAGGCTCAAAATCTCACAAAGCATATTTCTATCATTCTCAATCCACCATATCAACATTCATATCCAAGCTTGTGATTTTTAAGAAAGAAGACAATTTATGTGAAGATCCAAGAATCCATTTGCTACTTCTGCACAAAATAATTATCTACTCAACTAAGATGCGTTTCAAGAGTAAACTTACCTCAAAGGCAAAATTTACTCCTTACTCTGTCATCTTTAATTGGTTTTACCACGAATAGGTTTCTGACAGTCATATTATTAAACATACTTCCCAATTTAGATGCGTCTCAAGAGTAAAATTACTCCTTACTCTGTCATCCTTAATTAGTTTAGTAAGTTCATGACAATCATATCATACTTCCCAAAAAAAGAAATTTTTTTTTTGGTCAACTATCATTCCCCCCCAACTAGATCACAACATTGTCCTCAATGTTAAAATATAGATGAGTAAAGGATAGAAGATATTACCTGTTGGAGAAATCTGACACAAATTTAAACAAAAACAAAGTACAATAAATAAAATCAAAAGTAAAGAAAAGCTATAAATGAAGTGTCAAATCTAGCTTTCTTTTCATCCTGCTTCCCTCACTGCTTCCTGCTGACCAATCTATCTGAGCTATTGTTAGGTCAAGTTTATGTACAAAAGCTTCTAATTTATCAATCAACTCATCAATAGTAGAAGCAGAGATAAGAAGTTGTCTCGCCGAAAGTGTGATAAATTTCTATTCTACAGCATGGTCAAGAAAAAGTAACAAAATATCAAAGAAGTTATTTACATTTAACAAACCTATGGGTTTATGGTGGATGTTCAATTGGGCCCAAGAGACAATATGAAAAACTTCTTCTAAGGTACCAAAATCACCTGGTAAGGCAATGAATGCATCAGAGTTTTCAAGCATTATTTTCATTCGATCATGCATTGATGATACCTTAAGTTCCTCCCCAATTGTCTTTTCAGTGATGTTCTGTTGAGGTAAAGGTTCATGAATGACACCTAAAACCTGACTGCCTCCTATATATGCAGCAAGTGATACAACTCTCATTAACCCACGGCAACCTCCCCCATATACAAGATGAATTTTCCTCGCAGCAAGTGATCTTCTAAGAATAGTAGCTGCATTTACAAACGCTAAACCCTTCCCATACTTAGACCCACAAAATACACAGATATTTTTAAGTTAAAAAATAGAAACACCTTCCATTTCTATACTCACCTTCCCCTTGAATGATTCTGAGTTAGAAGAAAATAGAGAAAATGAAGTGTTTAAATAAGAAAAAGAATAGAAAGGATAAAAATAGCACCTATAAGGGTAGGTTGGTTGTTGTCAGAAAAGTTTGAAATTAAGAAACACAGAATCTTTTTTTTTAATTTTTTTTGTTTTTTTTTATTTTTTTTGTATTTTTGTGTTTTTTTTTACTTCAAGAAAACCATCAGGGTAAAGAAGTCTAGAAACCCCTGAAGGACCCTGCTCAAAGGGTCATCTGTCCAAAACCAAAATATAGCAAAATCATACAAAGATAAAAGAAATATAATAGCAAATGATGATATACTTTTATATACAGTTTTCATTGCGTATCTTTATACTGCGCGCCATGAGTGCAGTAGTGACATATCTTTATACTACGTGTCACCAGTGCAGTAGACACTCATATCCGTTTATTCGAAGAAAAAAGAAGGAAGAAACCATCGTGGGTTTCCATCCTGGGTCTGGAACCTAGAGAGCTCACACTTGGGCTCGTAACATCAACAAAGATGCTAAAATCTGAAACCCGTAATGTCCAAGATCCAGAACGTCCCATCCCAGGGCGCTGAGAGCCCCTTTTAATAAAAGAAAGGATCAAACTCAGATGTCTTATACGCTTTGGCAGCCACAGGTTACTTTTCACTAATAACCAGAGTGGGACGCTTCTGCCTGTCCATCAACTCCACAGTGCCTATATGGTAAACATTGGGTTATGGAGTGTAGCTCTCTACAGAGCATGGTATACGAACTTTTTTCAAGGACCAGCGTGCAAAGGTCCACCTGAGTCAATGACAGGTCAGCTAAAGGCTGGGGCTCCACAACTAATTAAAGTCATGGTACTCCTTCCGGATCGCCCTCGTTCAAACATTTTTTTCTTTTTTTTTTTGCTTCTTTCTTCTTTTTTTTTTTAAAGAAAACATGAAGAAGAAAAAGAAGAAGATAATATGTACAGATTGTTGTGGATATGACTCACATTTGCCTCTGGTTTCATGTCCAGTAACGGCTTAAACACCTTTTATGAGTTGAGGATAAGCTTTCCATCCAATTTTCTTATAAATTGGCAAACATGGTCTTTTAGAGTCAGATTCCCAAGATTGTAGCATTTTTCTTCATCCTTGAAGAGATTCCATAAATTAAGAAATTCACGATGCACAAATCTACAACAATGCGTCTCAAGAGTCAATAAAATATCATCTAATGACTTCTTACTCAGTCCATTCTTAATGAAGAAAATTTTATCTTTTCTGTTTGCAGAAACCATCCCCAAAGAACGACATCACTTGTTACAATTCTATCGTCCACATTTATGACAGACTTGTAACCTTTTGCTCTTCTCTTTTTAGAATACAAACTTCTTCCAAGACCTGGCATGTATGAGTCAAATGAAATTGAAGACTCACCTGCTAGTTGGACCTTTGCTTCAATTATCCAGCGTACATCTTCTGACATACCCTTATGCATTAACAATCTCAATCTTTCACATCTAACTTTGTATATTTTTGTCAGAGCATTTTGAGGGAGAGAAGGAAAATGTTTTATCAGGTTTGAAAGAATGACATTCATTTTAAAGGAGAAGAAGGATTCAGTTATTTTGGGAAATTGAAAAATAATCCAACTTGAGAGTCACAGAGTACCGTTATCCGCCACTTAACCGGCAACACAAAGAACTGCAAAAAGAAGGCAACAAAATTAGAATACATTCTATTCATAACAAGGATCAGAAAGAGAGATGGATTATACCTCATCAACTTGGTTTTTCAGAAATGGTTTGAGCCTTTGTCTATTGACTTTAAACACATTACTATTCATAAGATTCTCAATATCTATAGCCCCATGAGGATACACATGTTTGACAACAAAATGACCACTCCACCTAGATCTCAATTTTCCAGGGAATAGGTGCAGACGAGAATTATAAAGTAGAACTTTTTGACCAATTTCAAAAATTTTTCTCAAAATTGTCTTTTCATAAAAAGCTTTTGTTCTAGCTTTATAAATATTTGAATTTTTATATGCATCATTTCTCAATTCCTCAAGTTTATTTAATTACAATTTGCGTATCTTGCAAGCATCATCAAGATTTAGATTGAAAGCTTTAATGGCAAAAAATGCTTTATGTTCCAATTCTACAGGCAAGTGACAAGGTTTTCCATAGACTAACCGATAGGGTGACATGCCCAAAGATGTTTTGAAAGCAGTACGGTAAGCCCAAAGTGCATCGTTTAGTCTTAAAGACCAATCTTTACGATTTGGGTTAACCGTTTTTTTTCAAAATTTGTTTAATCTCCTTCTTTGCTAAGTCAACTTGTCCACTTGTCTGAGGGTGATAAGGGGTGATAATTTTGTGTGTCATACCATATTTTTTCATTAAAGATTCAAATGGTTTATTGCAAAAATGTATTCCACTATCACTGATGATAGCTCGAGGGATTCCAAATCAACACAAGATATTTTCTTTTAAAAATTTAAGAATAGTTTTATGATCATTGTGTCGGCATGGAATCGCCTCAATCTATTTTGAGACATAATCAACTGCAATCAATATATACACAAATCCAAATGAGGATGGAAATGGACCCATGAAATCAATTCCCCAATAATAAAAAATTTCAATGACAAGGATGGGCTTCAGAGGCATCATATTTCTTTTTGAAATTGAGCCTATTTTTTTGACAATTTTCACAACTTTTGCAAAAAGTATAGCAGTCCTTAAATAAAGTGAGCTAATAAAATCCACACTGCAAGATTTTCGCAGCTGTTTTCTTTGAAGAAAAGTGACCTCCACATGCTTCTGAGTGACAAAATTTAATGACACTACCTACCTCACTATCGGGCACACATCTCCGAAAGATTTGGTCAGGACAATATTTGAACAAGTATGGATCATCCCAATAAAAATTTTTCACCTCTGCCAAAAATTTCTTTCTATCTTGATGCGTCCATTGAGGCGGCATCTTTCCTGTTGCAAGAAAGTTGACTATGTTAGCAAACTAAGACATGAAATTGATAGAAAATAAAAATTCATCAGGAAAAGAATCATTGATGGGTGTGCTATCAAAAGGTGAGCCTATTGTAAGTCTGGACAAATGATCAGCGACAACATTTTTGGCTCCTTTCTTATCTTTTATTGTGATGTTGAATTCTTGAAGCAACAAGATCCATCGTATCAATCTTGGTTTGGCATCCTGCTTAGACATCAAATATCTAACAGCAACATGATCGGTGAAAATCACAATAGAAGAACTAATTAAGTAAGATCGAAATTTGTCCAGTGCAAAAATTACAGCAAGTAGTTCTTTTTCAGTAGTGGTGTAATTCATTTGTGCACTATTTAAAGTTCTACTTGCGTAACAAATCACATGAGGCTTACCTTCCTTTCTTTGGTTTAAAACAACGCCCACAACAAAATTACTAGCATCACACATCAACTCAAAAGGCAAAGACCAGTCAGAAGATTGCATGATAGGAGCAGATGTCAGAAGACCAATTAATTTTTCAAAAGATTTTTGACAATCTTGAGTCTAATCAAATAGTGCTTTCAACAAAAGATTACATAATGGTCTAGATATGGCACCAAAATCCTTAATGAATATTCTGTAAAATCCTACATATCCTAAAAAGGAACGAACTTCTCTTATTGTTTTTGGGGAAGACAAATAGGCAATTAATTCAACTTTAGCCTTATCAACTTCAATTCCTTTAGAAGATATCACATGACCTAACATTATTCCTGACGTAACCATGTAATGACATTTTTCTTAATTTAACACAAATCCTTTTTCTTCACATCTTTTAAGAACTTTTTCCAAATTATCAAAACAATTTTCAAAAGAATCTCCAAAAATTGTCAAGTCATCCATGAAAATCTCTAAAAAATGTTCAATCATGTCACTGAAAATGCTTAACATACATCTTTGGAATATTGTCGGAGCATTACAAAGGCCAAAAGACATTCTTTTATATGCAAAAGTACCAAATGGACATGTAAAAGTGGTCTTTTCTTGATCTTCCAATGCAATTGGCATTTGATTATAACTCGAAAAGCCATCAAGAAAACAGTAGTATGGATGTTCTGCTACCCTTTCCAGAATTTGATCAAGAAATGGCAAAGGAAAATGATCTTTCCTAGTAGCAGCATTTCATTTTCTAAAATCAATACACATACGCCAACTAGATGAGACTCGCGTAGGTATTAATTCACCTTTATCATTTTCAACTACTGTTATTCCAGATTTCTTAGGCACAACTTGTGTAGGGCTTACCCATTAGCTATCAGAGATATGATAGATAATTCCAATATCAAGCAATTTAAGGACTTCAACTTTAACTATCTCTTTCATGTGTGGATTTAATCTTCTTTTATGTTGTTGAGAAGTTTTAGCATTATCCTCTAAATGTATTCTATGTGTACAAATTAATGGATTAATGCCTTTTATGTCCTATAATATCCATCCAATTGCACTTTTATGCCTTTTAAGTACTTCTGTTAACATAACTTCTTGTTTTTCAGTAAGAGACGAGGAAATTACCACTGGAAAGCTTTGCTCTTCTCCCAAAAATGTGTACTTCAACCCAGCAGGTAATAGCCTTAGTTCCAGTGTGGGTACTTCTTCATGGGCATTATCATTCATGGGTTTTAGCTCTTCAAATCTTGGCTTCCATCCCTTGTACTCCATTACTTGTGTACAATCAAACAAAGGGCATATTTTAGATATATCATCTTTTAATTGCATGTCTGACTCAAATGAATTGACTAAACAAATTTCTAATGGATTAGAAGAACTCCTGGTTTGAAGATGATCATCTATAATGGCTTCAATTCCTTCAACTTCTTCCTTTTTATCAAGGACTTCCTGTGGTTGCTTGCACATGTTAAAAATATTGAGCTCCTTTTCACCATTGCTTACACATGCCAAACACTTGATTGCGGGATTTAAAGGATACAAACCCAAGTGCAGGTTGTCTCAAGTAATAAATTGCTCGAGAGTTCGAGGTTGATCCACAGGGAATTGATGAAGAAAAATTAATTGAAGTAAGAAAAGGATTTTGTCACAATGCTAAAAGTAATAAAAGATGTTCACAAATGAATTTAAGAACTTGCTTGGGTTAGGAGATCCACTATTGGTAATAAATTGAAGGCAAGATTATTTCTCTTTATAACTCAATTGAAATCCACACACAACGGAGGTTCCCATCGAAAAATGTAACATTCAAAGTTCAATTATATATGTAATCATATTATGATTCTTTTAATTATCTACCAATATTTGTAAATGAGTTCAAACATTCACTGTGCCAATCCTATTGTCTACAATAAATCAAGATCTCCATTATACAAAGAAGGTTTCTAAATTGATTGGAAACAAAATATAACACATATAATGTCCATTTGTTAATATATCATTTAAGCACAAGAAATAGAATAATCTAACCTTATTTCATTACCAAGAGCTTCACTCTTTCACCTAAGCAAGATGAAGATTTAGTTATTCATAGATAAGATGAAAGAAAAAGAGAAAAAGAGAAAGATGAATATAGCTTTAATATAGAGCAAGAGAAAATTACAACAAAGGAAAACAATAAACAAGCATAACCATAACTTCTAAAAACTAAGCCTAACACCAAGAGCACCAAATGATCAGACAATGGTGCCTTTTATAGAGGATTAGGGATATAAAATGACAAGAAGGCTGATTAAGAGTAGGTAGATAAGTGGGTGGAGTAGTTGGATGAGTGGTTGAGTGGTTGGATGAGTGGTTGGATTATTGAGATTCTTTGTCTGTGAAATCAGTCATTGCTAAACTCATGGATGCTGTCATCAAATGGAAAAGTCATCTTCATGAAAGTTGTATATCTAGGTCTAAACTTTCAGATGTCCAAATTTCAGCTCATTTCACCACCTACAGCCCGAGATATGTCCCAATTACTACAGACTATTCAGGCCCAATTTTAGCACCTCTGTTTTGACTTACAGACCCAATATCACCTCCAAGCTGTCCGATCTGAGTTTTGTATTCTTCATGAAAGTTGTAGATATGGGTCTTAACTTTCAAGTATCCAAATTTCAGTCCAAATAAATTCCTACAGCCCGAGTTATGCTTTGATTACTGTACATTATTTAGGTTCCAGTCACAAAACTCATGTTTTGACTTCCAAGCCCAATTAGCTCCAATAGATGTATGAATGAGACTTTGAACTCTTCATCAAAGTTGTAAAGCTCTCTCTTATCTTTCCTACAAGGTAAGACACATAATTTTTCCACATCTAGAACTCAAGATATGGGAGAAATACAGAAACAGTATAAGACCCAAATAATGCTAGAAAAATCAATTAAGTCCAATTTGAGTCCAAACTTACAAAACATAACCAGACTTAATCAATTAAGTACATGGAGAGTGTAAATGACTAAAAATGAGGGTTTATTAATGTATAAAATATGTGATTATTAGCCAGATCGAGCCATGTTAGTTTCGGGCTGACATTTTGCTGGCCTAGCTCTGCTCGTCTCGGCTTAATGTTGTGTTATTAATGCGGGTCAGCCCGACCCGTTCGGGCTTGACCCATTCGGGTCATTTCTAATTTTTTGTTCATTTTTGCTAGCCCAACTCGTCTATTTTGTTAGGCTATTCGGACCGGCCCATCAGGCTTAGCCCATTTTGACGGCTCTAATTTAGATGCGTCTCAAGAGTAAATTTACCTCAAAGGTGTAATTTACTCCTTATTTTGTCATCCTTAGATGTGTCTAAGTAAAATTACTTCAAGAATAAAATTGACTCTTTACTCTGCCATACTTATTTGTTTTGCTGACAATCATATTAATAAATATACTTCCCCAAAATTTTTTTTGTCTACTATCCTTCCCCCCAACCAGATCATAATATTGTCCTCAATGTTAAAATATAAATGAGTAAAGGATAAAAAATATTACCTGTTGTGGTAATTATTGAAAAGAGAAACCTCACACAAATTTAAAGAGAAACAAATTATGATAAATAAAACTAAAGGTAAAGGTAAGTTATAAATGGAGTGTCAGATCAGTCCCGCGTTTCTTGCTGCTTCCCTCTGACCAATCTATCTAAGTTATTACTGGATCAAGTTCATACACAAAAGCTTGTAATTTATCAAATAATTCATCGATAGTGGAAGTAGAGACAAGGAGTCGTCTTGCCGAAGATGTGATAAAGTTCTACTCCACAGCATAGTCAAGAAAAGATAACAAACCATTAAAGAAATTATTAACATTCAATAAACCTTTGGGTTTATGGTGAATGTTCAGTTGGGCCTAAGAGACAATTTAAAAAACTTCTGTCAAAGTACTATAGCCACTTAATAAGGCAATGAATGCATCAAAATTTTTAAGCATTCTCCTAATTTGTCCATGCATAGTTGATACTTGTAATTCCTCCCCAATTGTCTTTCCAGTGATGTTCTTTTGAGTTAAAGCTCTACGAATGATACCTAAAACTTGACCGCCTCTAATATGTGCAGAGATTGATACGACTCCTATTAACCCATTGCTACCTCTCTCGTATGCTACATGAATGTTCCTCGTAGTAAGTGTTCAACCAAGAGTGCTTGCTGCGTTTACAAACTCTGTACCCTTCCCAAAACTTGACCCACAAAATACATAGATATTTGTAAATCGATGAACAGAAGCTTCCTCGATTTCTACACTTACCCTCCCTTTGAATGATTATGAGTTGGATGAAAATAAAGAAAATGAAGTGTTTAAATAGGGAAAAGAATGGAAAATATAATGATAGCACCTATATGGGTAGGTTGACTGTTGTCAGAAAATTTTGAAATTAAGAAACACATATTTTTTATTTTTATTTTTATTTTATTTTATTTTGAAAGAAAATGAGAGTTGAAACTAGTCCAAAACTGGAGGTTAGGCTCTCACGACCGTTTAATCAATAAAGATGGCATATCTTTATACTGCGTATCATCAGTGTAGTAGGTGTCATATCTTTGAGTTACGTGTCACCAGTGCAACATAAGAACTCCACAAGGATTGGGAACACCTTGCCAAAACAGGCCATAAAAACCTTTGAGCCCTTTCAGTCCCACTTACCAAATAATAGCCCTATCTTCCTGCAAACCTAATTAAAGGTCTATATTCTAAAAAAATGGTACTCTATCATAGCCAGTCAGAACTTGTCATAGAGTCCTATTAATTAAAGTAAGTATATGGCTCAGTGACAATTTCATGTGCACTGTAAAGACATGACGCTTCTATATGTCCATCAATTGTCTAGAGCCTGGGAAAATCTTGGGAATGGACAATGTGGTTCTCTACAGAGCATGGCACACGAACCTTATTTACAGACCGGAGTGCGAAAGTTCACCTGAGTCAATGATGAGTCTGCCAATGGCAGGGGCTCCACACTCAATTAAGATCATGGTACTCTTTCGATCGCCCTTCTTCTTTTTTTTTTGAGATTAATAAGATAATAACATACATGTTGTGATTGTGGCTCATATCTTCCTTTGGTTTTACGTCTAGTAACGACTTAAACACCTTCTATAAGTCGATGATAAGCTTCCCATCAAATTTTCTTATAAATTGGCAAACAGGGTCTTTTAGAGTCAGATTCCTAAGACTGTAACATTTATGTTCATCTTTGAAGAGATTCCACAAATTAAGAAGTTCACGATGCACAACGCCATAAGAATGTGTCTTAAGAGTCAATAAGATATCATCTAATGACTCCTTACTCAGTCCATTCTTAATAAAGTATATTTTATCTTCCCGATTTACGAAAACTATCCCCAAAGAATGACATTGCTTGTTATAATTCTATCATATACATTTGTGATAAACTTATAATCTTTTCGCTCTTCTCCTTTTAGAATACGAACTTTTACCGAGACTTGGCTTGTATGAGTCAAATGAATTTGAAAATTCTCTTGCTAAATGGACCATTGCTTCGATTATCCAGCGTATATCTTCCGGGATGCCCTTGTGCATTAACATTCTCAATCTTTCATACCTAGCTTTGTAGATTTTTGTTAGAGCATTTTAAGGAAGAGAAAAAAAATGTTTTCTTAAATTCAAGAGAATGACATTCATTTTAAAGGAGAATGATTTAGTTATTATGAAAAACTGAAAAACAAACCTACTTGAGAGCCACGAAGTACCATTATCCGTCACTTAACTGGTGTCACAAAGAACTGCAAAAAGAAAGTCACAAAATTAGAATAAATTCTTCTTATAATAAGCATCAAAAAGGGAAAAGGATTCTACCTCAGTAATTGATTTTTCAAAAATGATTTGAGTCTTTGTCCATTGACCTTAAACACCTTACTATTCTTAAGGTTCTCAGTGTCTATGACCCCAAGAGAATACACATGTTTGACAATAAAAGAGGCTGTCCGCCTAGATTTCAATTTTCCAGGGAATAGGTGAAGACGAGAATTATAAGGTAAAACTTTTTGACCAATTTTAAAAGATTTTCTCAAAATTGATTTGTTATGAAAAGCTTTGGTCCTAACTTTATAAATTTTTGAGTTTTCATATGCATCATTTCTCAATTCCTCAAGTTTATTTAATTACAATTTGCGTGACCTGCAAGCATCATCAAGGTTTAGGTTGAAAGCTTTAATGGCCCAAAATGCTTATGCTCCAGTTCTACAGGCAAGTGACAAAGTTTTTCATAGACTAACCGATAGGGTAACATGCCTAAAGATGTTTTGAAAGTAGTACGGTAAGCCCAAAGTACATTATTTACTCTTAAAGACTAATCTTTACGATTTGGGTTAACCGTTTTTTCTAAAATTTGTTTAATATCTCTATTTGCTAATTCTACTTGTCCACTTGTCTGATGGTGATAAGGAGTGACAATTTTGTAGGTAATGCCATATTTCTTCATTAATAATTCAAATGGTTTATTGCAAAAATGTGTTCCCCCATCACTAATGATAGCTCGAGGGATTCCAAATTGATTCAAGACATTTTCTTTTAAAAATTTAAGAACAATTTTATGATCATTGTGTCGATATAGAATCGCCTCAATCCATTTTGAGACATAATCAACAGCAATCAAAATATGCGCAAATCCAAATGAGGATGGAAATAGACCCATGAAATCAATTCCCCAACAATAAAAAAAAATCAATGACAAGGATAGGGTTCATAGGCATCATGTTTCGTTTAGAAATGGAACCTAATTTCTGACAGTTTTCATAACTTTTGCAAAAGGTATAGTTATCCTTAAATAAAGTGAGTCAATAAAATTTACAATGTAAGATTTTTGCAGCTATTTTCTTTGAAGAAAAGTGACCTCTATATTTTTCTAAGTGACAAAATTTAATGACACTACTTACCTCACAGTTAGATACACATCTCCAAATGATTTGATTAGGATAATATTTGAACAAATATGGGCTATCCCAATAAAACTTTTTCATCTCAGTCAAAAACTTCCTTCTGTCTTGGTGCGTCCATTAAGGCGATGTCTTTTATGTTATAAGAAAGTTGACTATGTTAGCAAACCAAGGCATGAAATTGACAAAAAAAAATTGATCAGGAAAAGAAACATTGATAGGTGTGATATCAAAAGGTGAGTTTGTCATAAGTTTGGACAAATGATTTGCAATAACATTTTCGGCTTCTTTCTTATTTTTTATTATGATGTTGAATTCTTGAAGCAACAAGATCCACCGTATCAACCTATGTTTGGAATCTTGCTTAGACATTAAATATCTAACAGTGGCATGATTGGTGAAAATAAAAATAGAAGAACCAATTAAATAAGCTCAAAATTTGTCTAATGCAAAAATTACAATAAGTAGTTCTTTCTCAGTAATGCACTGTTTTTTGTGAAGGCAAATGGGCAATTAATTCAACTTTGACCTTATCAACTTTAATTCTTTTAGAAGATATCAAATGACCTAACATTATTCCTGAGGTAACCTTGTAATGACATTTTTTTCAGTTTAACACAAATCATTTTTCTTTACTTCTTTTAAAAACTTTTTCCAAATTAAGAAGACAAATTTCAAATGAATTTCCAAAACCTGTCAGGTCATTCATGAAAACCTCTAAATACTCAATCATGTCACTAAAAATACTTAACATGCATCTTTGGAATGTTGTCGGAGCATTACAAAGGTCAAATGACATTCTTTTGTATGCAAAAGTACCAAAGGGACATATAAAAGTAGTTTTTTCTTGATCGTCTAATGCAATTAGTATTTGATTATAACCCGAATAACCATCAAGAAAATAGTAGTAGGAATGTCCTACTATCTTTTCCAAAATTTGATCAAGAAATGGTAAGGGAAAATGATCTTTCCTAGTGACAACATTTAATTTTCTAAAATCAATACACATACACCAACTGGATGAGACTTGCGTAGGTATTAATTCACCTTTCTCATTTTCAACCGCTATTATTCTAGATTTCTTAGGCACAACTTGTGTAGGGCTTACCCACTGGCTATCAGAGATAGGGTAGATAATTCCAACGTCAAGTAATTTGAGAACTTCAGCTCTAACTACCTCTATAATGTGTGGATTTAATCTTCTTTGAGGTTGTTGAGATGTTTTAACATTGTCCTCTAAATGTATCTTACGTGTACAAATTAATGGATTAATACTTTTTATGTCCTTTAATGTCCATCCAATTGTATTTTTATGCCTTTTAAGTACTTCTATTAACATACCTTCTTGTTCTCTAGTAAAGATCGAGGAAATTACCACTAAAAACCTTTGTTCTTTTCCAAAAAATGTGTACTTCAACCCAACAGGTAATGACTTTAGTTCTAGTGTGGGTAATTCTTCATGAGTATTATCATTCATAGGTTTTAGCTCTTCGAATCTTGGCTTTCATCCTTTGTATTCCATTATCTATGTACAATCAAGCAAAGAGCATATTTCAGAAATATCATAATCTAATTGCATACTTGAGTCAAATGAATTGATTAAACAAATTTCTAATAGGTCAGAAGAACTCCTGGTTTGAAGATGATCATCTATAATGACCTTCATCCCGTCAACTTCCTCCTTTTCGTCATGGACTTCCTATGGTTGCTTGCACATATTGAAAACATTAAGCTCCAGTGTCATATTTCCAAATGTAGGCTTCACCACTCTATTTCTGCAATTTATCAAAGCATTAGATGTTGCTAAAAATGGGTGACCTAAAATAACAGGAATTGACTTACAACTATTAACCATAGGTTCAGTTTCCAAGACAATAAAATCTACAGGATATATGAATTTATTAAGTTATACCAACACATCTTTCACTATTCTTTTTGAAATTTTAATTGATCTATAAGCAAGTAGAAGAGTTATAGAAGTTGGTTTTAACTCACCCAAGTTGAGTTGCTGATAAACTGAATATGGAAGCAAATTAACGCTAGCACCAAGATCAAGTAAAGCTTGTTCAATTTTAAGTTCTCCAATGACGCATGAAACTGTAGGATAACTAAGGTCTTTATATTTAAAGACATTATTGTTCTAAAGAATGGAGCTTATCTGTTCAACCAAAAAGGCTTTCTTTTTCACATTTAGTTTCCTTCTAACAGTACATAAGTCCTTCAAAAATTTGGCATAAGAGGGAACATGTTTGATAGCATCTAACAAAGGAATATTGACCTTCACTTGTTTAAAAATTTTAAAATTTCAGTGTGGTGGTTTAATTTCCTTAAATTGCTTAATGCTTGAGGAAATGGGGGTGAAGGCGAGAGTTTGATCTCTTTTTGGCCAGGTGGCTTATCAACCCTTTCCTTATCTTGGGGAATTGATTCATCATCTTTCTCACAAGGTTTAAAAATTTGTTTTTTAACAATTTTTCTATTCCTAAGAGTTATCATCGACTTGACTTGATCTATTTGTTAGTTTTCTGAACTACCCTCATTTAGACTGTACTGACCCTTGGGATTCGGTTTAGGTTGAGAAGGAAATTTTCATTTCTCGTGAATGGTGAGTGTAGAAGCAAATTTAACAAGAGTGTTTTTTATGTCAATCATGGCTTGAGTGTTTTAGTTATTAATGGCCTCTTATTTTTCCATGAATGCATGTTGTGTTCCTTCAAGGTTTTTTTTTTTTCTATATGGTGGGACATAAGGTGCATATCCTTGAGAATTTTGAGAGTCTTGTTGTTCCTGAGGAGGCGGTGCTTGCATAAATTGTGCATGATTATTATTCCTCCAACTGAAGTTTGGGTGATTTATCTTTCTCGGATTGTATGAATCTGAAAAAGAAGAGGTGGATGACTTTTTAAAATTGTTCATTGCATTTACTTGCTCATGCACAACTTCTTTAAAAACAAAAATTTTTGGACTTACATTTGTTGAGTATCCTAATTCATCACAAATGCCATAAATTTCTTCATTTTACACAGATTTGACTTCTTTCACTTTCTCTAATTCCATGGCTTCAACCTTTCTAACAATACTGCCAAACTTAGCATTTTGATCTTTTTCTTTACTAAGGTGATATTTTTATTTACTTGTAAGGTTAGATCTAATTGAATTTTTAGAAGGATTAGTATCATGCCAAGATTGATAATTTTCAGCCAAATAGTCTAAATATCCTAAAGCTTCTTTAGGTTCTTTATCAAGAAACTCACCATTGTACATTGTTTCCACGAATTGTTTGGTTTTAGGTGTTAACCCTTCATAAATAAAGGTTATAGTGCGTAATTTTTCAAAATCATGATGTAGGCAAGAATTTAACAAATCTTTAAAATGTTCCCAACAGTGAAAATATGTTTCATTTAAATATTAGAAAAAAATTTGGATTTGTCTTTTCAAAGTATTGGTTTTATGTGTTGGAAAAAATTTCTTTAAAAACTCACTTGACATTTCTTGTCATGTGCTAATTGATCTTGGTTTCAAAGCGTTAAGCTAAGTTTTTGCTTTATCTTTCAAAGAAAAATGAAATAATTTAAGCTTGACAATTTCTTCAGTGTAATTTTGATCAATGAAAGTGATACTTACTTCCTCAAATTCTTTTAGATGTAAATATAGGCTTTTAAATTCTAAACCATGGAAATTAGGAAGTAATGAAATCATATCCGGCTTAAATCTAAAATTGTTAGCATTGAGTGGAAAGATAAAACATGATGAACTAAAATTTCGAGGTGGTTGCAAATATTCATGCATAGTTCGTAACGGTTGATTTTTATGTTCATCATGTACACTTTCATTTTTAGTCATTGTGTTAATTATGTGCTATTGTGATTCAAATAGATCAATATATAAAGTACCAAGATTAGTTTTAACTAAACGACCAAAATTTGAGTCACAATACTAATTAAGCATAAATAAATTACTTAAAATAGAAAAGAAAATGTTCAATTAGGCAGTATAAACTGACCATTAAATATTAACAAGTTGGCAGTAAAACCAACCATTAAATATCATAGTTAGTAAGTTAGAAAATTAAAAGAGTAACGAAAGAATATACTAGATGGTGGAGTTTACTTAAAGAAAGAAAACCTCAATAAATTTGTTCTTCAATCAGTCCCCAGCAATGACGCAAAAAACTTGATGTGAATTATGTGTTGTAAACCCAAGTACAGGTTGTCTCAAGTAATAAATTCTTGGGAGTCTGAGGTCGATCCATAGAAAATTGATGAAGAAAAATTTTTTGAGGTAAGGAAATGATTTATCACAACAATAAATGTGATAAAACTTGTTCACAAATAAAAAAAGGAGTTACTTGGGCTAAGAGATCTACTCTTGGTAATAAATTAAGGGCAAAATTATTTCTTTTTTATAACTCAATTAAAATCCACACATAACAGAGGTTCTATTCATAAAATACAGCATTCAAAGCTCATTTAAGATTATATATGTAGTTATATTATGGTTTTTTTAATTATTCACTAACACCAACACTTCTAAATGAGTTCAAACATTTATTGTGCCAACCTCTTGTCTACAATGAATCAATATCTCCACTTTACAAGGAGAGTTTCTAAATTGATTGGAAACAAAATACAAAACATATAATAGAAACTTGATAATATAACATTCAAACATAAGAAATAGATTAATCTAACCTTATTTTATTACCAAAAGTTTCACTCTTTCACCCAAGCAAAATAAAAATTAGTTACTCATGAACAAGAAGAAAGAAAGAAAGAAAGAAGAAGAAGAAAATGAATATAACTTCTATTTAGAACAAAAGAAAACTATAACAATTGATACAAGAATATGGTCTTAGTCTCTCAACCAAGATGCCTTTCATGAGCAACTAATGCAGCTTTTTATAGAGCATGAAAAGTACAAAATGACAATAGACTTGTTTAATGAGTGGTTGAATGAGTGGGTGGATAAGCAAAAAATGACAATAGTTATTTAATGAATGGTTGGATGAGTGGGTGGATGAGTGGAGAATGACAATAGAGTTGTTTAATGAGTGGTTGGATGATGAATAAATGAGTGAAAAATTATTGTCATGCTTGTCTCCCTACTTGCACCAACTAATTCAGTTGTCTTCACACGCTTATAACTCTGTTAAAACGTCATTATCTTGAAAAGTAGTCTTCATGAGAGTTGAAGGATTTTGTCTTAACTTTTCAATGCCACCAGTTTCAGCCTAATACAACTCTTACAGCCCAACTTATGGCCCAATCGTTACACATTGTTCAGGTTCTAGTAACAGCACCCGTGCTCTGACTTCTAAACTCAATCTGACCCACTAGACCACCGATTTAGCTCTTGAGTTCTCATCAAAGTTGTAGATTTGTGTCTTAGCTTTCATTTAGGCTTGGTTTGGTATCTATTAAGCTCCTATAATTTAAGATATGGGTTGATGAGTGCGCAGATGTCAAGCTATCAAGAACAACATTCTAGCTCTTGCTTCCACTTCAATTTAAATTATTCAAATGTATGATTCAACTCTTGAGGTCTTCATGAAACTTGTAGAGAATTGTGTTAGCTTTCCCACATGACTAGAATAATATCAATCAAATATTTGCAACTCAAATTATATCCAATTTACTAAACGCTGCTAAATAGACAAATTAAGGTCAATTCATATAATAATTCCTTCAATGATCCAATTAGGCCAAATATCATAAAATGTGATAAAACTAATTTTATTAAACTTAATTGAACCTTAAGAAGTCCAGTGAAAAAATTATTAAATGAATAAAATATATTACTATTAACTACTAATGAGCTAACAATATTGAATTATTTTTAATTCAAAATATCAAATCCATCTTTAACAGTGTAGCATTGTGTAGAATTTTGTTGCTTATTTTAAGTCAAATTAAATTACCACTTAAATTATCAACTTGTGTTAGTTTGAGTAAAAGGAATTCAAGTCACATGTGGTCTTGGGTTCAATATTAGGATTTATGTGTCTGGAAATAAAATTGTTGGGAAGGTCTCTACTAAGGCTTTTAATTACATTTTGAAAAATTAGCTTTTTACCTATTGGATGAAGAGATATTTTGAAAAAAAAAAAATTACTTAAATTTAAAATATTACCACGTGCATTGCATGGATAACTACACTAGTTAATTACAATTCTTACAATTCAAAATCTTTAATCTACCAATTTTCAAGGATCATTTATCTACCAATAAAATATGAAACTATTAATACAAATCTTTAAAAAAATTTGGTCACACCCAACAATCCCATCCGTGTAACTCACCGATACACCATTTATGTCACCATAGAAGCCAAATCGTACACACCCACCATTGAAGCACGAACTTTCTCTGTTGTGTTTCTTTTTATTCCTTTCACTTGGACTATTTTCTGTTTAGGTTGATTTTTGTTTGAGCTAGTTGTCCGAGTCAGATTCTCTCTAGTAATAGGGGCTAATGGGTTAGACTTTTCTTTTCTTCTTGTTTGGGGTTTGGGCCAGTGGGGTTTAGTTTAGGTTAGGCTTGTTGCCTTTTTTTTTTTTAATTTTGAGGTTTTTTTTTTTTAATAGGTTGGTTTATGTTAGATTAAATTAGAATGTCTTTAAAAAAAATGAAGTGAAAGATGAAAATTTACGATAATGAAATAAGTAGATAAAATAGGGGTAGGGAAGTAATGTAAAAATTAAAAAAAAGATAAAATATAAAAACACTTTTAAATGGTAAAAAATATATAAAAAATAGAAAATGATAAAACATGCCCAAAAAATGAAAAAAGAGTAAATATAAAAAATTTGAAAAATACTGAAAATGATAAAAAGGCATAAAAAAAAAAGATTGTGAGTTGATTTGAATAGAGTTTGGTTAATTTATCTTTTTCACTTTGTTGTTTTGTCCAGATTATTGCCTTGAGTGTTATGTCAGTTGGCATATTATTTGATTTAAATTAATTCACTGTTAATAAATTTATTTTGAACATTTTAAGTCTTTTTTAATTAATTAAAATTAATCAACACAATTATTTTATAAAGAATTATGTGACTTTAAAATTCTCATATTACTAAAAGATACGTAAGAGTACAAGTTAATTTAAAATTAAATTTTCATAATTTAGTTTTTAATTTTTATTTTTATATTTTCTTGACTTGTAAATATTTTAATACATGTTTTATTTTTTTACTTTGCTTGTAAATATCATGATTTATTTTCTTAATTTTCTGATTATATGTTTATTTATAATTATCATTGTTTATTTTCCAGGGTTAAATTTAATATGGTTAGATTATTCTAATTCGTCACACAACTGACTTGTGGGTAATTGTCCTAAGATAGATATATTAAGGTTGTACTGGAGTTATGTAACCCCCTTCAAATTCAGGAACTAATAGCAAAAATCTCAATTCTTTACCTTGTGATTGATTTAAAATTAATACCTAAATTAAATTATCACTAATTGATAACTAATATCTTGCCAACACGTAAAATGAACTTGAAAGTAATTACTTGTATTATCGCATGCTTCAAGAGTTTACATGTCAAGGTTAGTCAGACATCACCACTAGCCATAAATTAGGCGTTACTAAACTATTTACAATTAAATACAAAAAAAAAAAAAAGGAGAATAGGTCACATAATATCACGATATAATATTAAACATCATATAGCCCCTAGTCTCTCAAAATGTGATGTCCTCCATTAGTTAGACTAGCCAGTCATACTAACTGCTCTAAGCTGTACACACGGATGTCTCTGATCGCCCGAATGAATCCCTTTCCTCGGGGACATGAATCCAAATATAATCCATTTGGACCAAAATAAGCATGAACTAATCTAATCGCCAGGGTGGGAATTGAAAAATCTAATTAGAAAATGAGCAATTAGAAAATCTTTGACAGATCACATAGTGAGTTATAGATGTGTAAAATCCTAGAAAATTACATGGAAATCAAATATGATAAATAAGATTAATTCTAACAGCGCAACCAAGTTATAGTATCAGGTCTAAATACATGCTAAATAAATCACTCAATGTAGCTTTACATATGAACATCATGAAGCAAGTTCCTTAACACATCATATCATCTTTAATTTAATTTTCTTTCCTTTATATGTTTGCTTGTCTCACATCTTGGTCAAATGTCTTCTCTTTGTTAGGAAATTCACTATCTCTAATATTATTTTTAACATCATGATAACAAAGTAAAACATTACCACACTAACCATGACATACAACATAAAAGAATCTTACAATTATTCCCTTGCATTCCTAGCAGTTAGGTACAAAGTTTTAAGTGTCTTTCCTTTAAATTATTTACTTGTCATTAAGCATAAATACAAACAATATAAATTACCTAATATGTCATGAAATAAATTCATCATACCTAAACCTATAATAAACTTCAAATAAATCATGACATTTAAATAAAATTTTCTAAATTTAGAGTTATTAAATTTAAATGTCAATTCTTTAAGTGACCAACTTTAATCCAAAAGTAATTCATTAATTCTTCTAAAGATCTTCATCATAGTATATAGTTTTGTTCTTGGTCTCAATAGTGAGTTCATTGCACAAGAATTATTTCCTTGCAAAGTTCAATATAAAGGTCATAAAATTGTTCCCACACCAAGGTAATAATAGTTCAATTAATATAAGAAATTCCATGTAAATGAAGAACATTTATTTAATTTAAATCTTGAATAATTTTTAAATTTTATAGATTATAATATTAGTTCCATAAGAGAGTCAACATTCAAACCATAATAACGCTAAATTTTATTAAGTATCGTGAGGATTTCAAAGCCAAAACATAAAACAAATTAAATCAAGTTTTTACAATCTAATCTAAACCACTTTAACACATTACATACACAACAAGAAATTCACAAATTAACAACAGAAACATCCCTCACTAATTCCTCGTTAATCCCTCGCAAATTATTTTTATGGGGAATTAGCGAGAGACATTTCCATTGGATTTTTTTACTTGTTAAGAAGCAATTTTGTCGCTAAGCCATCGCTAAATACTTGTAACAATGGGAATTTTCGTCGCTATACCATAACTAAGTTGTCGCAATTTTTTTTTAAAAAAAGGGTGGCAGTATTCCTTCGCAAATTAACGAGGGAAAATTCTATAGGTATTCCGTCACTATTTCGTAGATATAGTTTAGAAATCCGTACCAATTTTGGATCTAGTACAACCAATATCCCTTGCTATTTCCTCGCAAATATCTCTCTAATGTTTGTAGCTATTCCATTGATATTCTCTCACTAATATCTGTAACTACTCCGTCGCTAATCTTTCGCTAATGTCTGTCACTATTTTGTCACGAATCTGTCGCCAATGGTTGACTATCATTCACTCTTTATTATGGTTTCCTCGTTATTCCCTCGTTAATCCATTGCAAATCAGTTTGATTACTTTTTTTTTGTCAATTTAAAATATAAAAAAACTTAATTTTTAATATCCAAAATGCACCTCTATAAACCTCTCAATGAAGACATAAATCCAACAAATAAATTTATGAAAAGCAAAAAAATTGTTATACAAATTGTCCAAAATAAGTCTACTAATTGTTCAAAGTTATATAAATAGTTCAAAGTTATATAAATAGTTCATAAGATGTCTTACAAAACAATAATAAAAAGCACAAGTAATCAGTCTAAGTTTGCTTCATTTTCATCATCATCCTCTCGATCCTCCCCAACTGTTTCACCTTACGATGGTGCTTGTGGAGTAAGATTTGTTGTTTGGATCGTAGATAGGATGGGTGCCAAGATAGAGACTAGTTGAGTCTTGACAAAGGAAGTCATCGCTATTGCCACTGTTGCATTTCTGGAAGATGGGTTTGATAGATATAAATCAGCTATAGGCTTATAGCTACTAAAAGAAAATATAGTACAAGTTTTTCTTTTAATAGCTCATCTCCTAAAAAAATGTTTTTTTCCCTTCCTCTCCTCAACTTTAAATTTGTTTAGCCTAGCTATTCAGGCCGTGTCTATCTTCATGACCTTTTATAGCTTAATCAACAATAATGCTAAGAAAAAATAGGTTAGTTTTCAATTAACATATTGAGTATAAAAAACATAATGCAACTAGAAGAGCAAGAATTTCCCTTACATTATTAAGGACACCTTGAATTTCTGTAACTGGCAGACTGAGGGCAGCAAAGACAATGGTTCCAAATTTCCTCTTCTCATTATCTGGTGGTGTGTTATCGCCCTTAGCAATGTTTCTCAATTGTTCCAACACTTGCTTGACAGCAAACTCAAATGGAACCTGCAGATGTTGTGAGGGCAAATAATAACAGTTAAGAGCATAATTGTGGATTTTGAAAAGAATCAAGCATTGTCTAGTCAAAACCAATGTTATCTAATATTAAATGAACACAGTTGATAACAGTGGACAAAAAGGAACTTAGAGAGTGACTATATCTGAAAAATAATGCTAGATGTGCTAACCTAAATTGAATTAAAATACTCAGCATTTCCACAAAGAGTATCCCGCAATTGTTTCTCCCATTTTATCCATTCGTTTGCGTAGGATCCCTTAGTAGACTCTAATCTATCACAATAATGATCAATTTAAGAGTCAACCTCTCAGTTTACACCAAACATCTCAAAGACAAAGAAACTAAACAAACAAGAAGTCAATTGACATAAGTCATCCATCAAGTTAACAGATATTACATGTCACTCATACTTCAATTACAACTATAAGACCACCATAGGGTGGAAAAATTCTAGTGCATTGTAGCACAATGCTCTTTGGGGGAATTAAAGATATGAGACAACCAGTTTTGACTTAAACACAAGCAAAAAGAAAATATTTTCTACAGCTTAAAGCACAATTATCAAAACTAAAGTAAGGTATTGGAAATTTCCAAAGTATTGATGGCTGGCAGGAAGCTAGGGTCTTGCACTTAAGTTCTATTAGTACATTTTACTGTCTTCAAACCATAGGCATGTCAGGTTTTTTCTTTACTCTTATTGCCAGACTAATTTGATTTATATATTCTAATCATTTAGTATTAGTCAAGGGTGAAGTATATGGTATGACAATATATGCATTTTAATCTGAATTACATCATAATATCTACTCAATAGAGAAGAAAAAAAATAGTTCATAAATCTTGTTGATGTCGGTCCCACATTGTTGTAGCAGCCACCAAGTCCACTACACACTTTACAAAATCTAAAAACAGAAAATATAGTGTAATAACTTACACAATAGGCAAGTGAAATTTCATAAAACTGACTTTCCATGTCTTTTAGTCTGAAGCTTATATAGATCAATTCCTTCCTCCAAAATGGACTGCACTGCCTCAGGAAGGGGATACTTGCACATTGGAAAAAGCACAACAAAATAAGTAACATTAATGAGAGGATAGATTAATATAATCTGTTTCAGAGTTCTAGTGAGCTTTCACAATGAGATTGTGTTCCAGTTATTCCATAACAATAGTAAATCATATGCAAAGCAATACTCCAAAATGAAAAACATAAGGCAGATTATGAGACGTCAATCAAAGATGTAAATAGTCATTGTAATAGTGCAATGATACCATGGCATATGATTGCAGCAACGAAAAAGATAAGTTAACCTTTTAAACTTTTTCTGGAGAAAAAAGAATTTGAAAGAAATAAGAGAAGTGAAAAAAAAAAGGAATAACAACAGTTCTCCTAAAGAAGAGAGGGGGGAGAAACAAAAATCATTAAAAAAACAACTCAAGAGATCCTATATTCCCTTGCATATATGGAAGAAGAAGCCTTGAGCTGAAACCCAAAAGCAGGCGAGAAAAACAAGCCTGCCTCATAAAGGATGAAAAGGATAAAGAATGCTGACTAAAATTTCCTGCATTGCATTCAAACCAGATTCACTACAGTCCCACATAAAGGGCATAACTCCAGAATGCCTTACACTCCTTATCTCTCTTAAAGCCTTGAAAGCGGATAGAAGAAAAGATTTCAAAAATATACTCCCCAAAAATCCCAAATAGCCTACTCCCCATATATTCCTCAAGGATCGATTGATTACTAACTCTTATGATGATTTTAATTATTTAAGTAATTAAAAACAATAGTGAAAGCTCAATTAAATTTAAGACAAAAATCAAAGAAATAAAGTAAGCAAATAAATCTAGAAAAGTTAAGATTCAACCAAGATTTAAAGGCCTAGGACTAGGAATTCATTACACTACCCCATATGATAAATTATAATCTTATTTTTGCTAATGTTCAAATATGTTCTTGAAGGCGGTTTGTCCTAAATTGTTTAAAGCCCAATTTCTTGATACTAAATCATGCTAAAACTCCATCAATCTCATTCTCATGACAATTATTCCAAGTTCCAACCCATTTGGTTTTATGACAATCGTTTGCTCCTCAAAGGATTCAAGCTTATGTCTAGGTCTCAATTCCTAAGTTCAATTATTAGATTATCTAGCAATTAGGTTTCATCTTTCGATTATTCACCTAAAACCTAAGATCATGTAAATATGACCTGCAACATACGACAAGCATTAAGTATACTAAGAATGAATCAAGAATAATAATTTTTCATTAACAAATAATTAAATTAACAATTCAACATAGAAAAGTAGAGAGTTGCATCTTAATCCTAGAAAAAGGAATTTAGCCACTCATGGCTAATGTAGCACAAACAAGAACAAAAGTTAAAGAGGCAACCATGATTCTATCTTAAGAGAAGATGGAGAAGATGAAGAAGGAGACAATGTCTTGAATGACTGAACTTTAATTACTCATGCACTTGTCTTCAAAACCCTTCGCCTTTCACTTTCTGCCGTCGCCAAAAAGTCCTCAAAAAGTTTAGGGATTCGTTTCTATTTATAATGTTTAGGGTGAAAACTGTCGTTTTTAAGCACAGGAGGCCTCACACGACTATGTCTAAGCTCGACACGGCCATGTGAGCTTAAAAATCACGTAACTTGCAGCGTAAGGGGAGACATGGCCGTGTGACCCAAAGACATGGTTGTGTCTGCTAGTTAGAAGCCTTTTCCAAGTTAGACAGGGCCGTGTCTAATTCTTCAATCGCTTCTGAGTTGACACAGAGTCTTGTCTAAGCCAAAATGATCCTCTTTTGTTTTGAAAACGTAGTGTCTTTCCCTACTTTCACTCCAAATGTGATAAACCTCTTTAATCTGCAAAAATGAAGACAATGATAAGGATCCATCTAAAATTTACCAATAAACATAAGCAAGTCACCATAATTTATTTAGTTTGAGACTATAAAATATAGGCTTATCAAACTCCCCCACACTTGAGTTTTGCTTGTCCTCAAGTAAAGAATAAGAATAAAAAACAAGATTAAACTCAACATCAAGAAACATGAATCAACGAAAATTTCACAATTTAAAAATTCAATTAAGCTCAGCAATCAAATTCAATCAAGCAAGATAGTTTAGTACATAATACAATTAGAGACCTAAATCTAGCTTGCACCTTTTCTCTTTACCAACCATTTGAGATCACTCATCTTTCCATCGCTCAAGTGTTTAAGGACAAAGAGATCACTCAAATTTCTCTTGAAAAATACATTACCATAAGCTTGGTTATCAATCTCATCTCCACTTCCAAGTTCACATACATCATAAGAATCAAAAGGTCTTCCTTTGGTTGTAACGGGGCAAAGGGGAACAATGAAAGGTAGGAAAAAAGTATATAAAGGTAAATAACGTTCATAGATAAATTGATACAAAACAAAATCAAGTTGAAAGGATAATAAATAGAACATAAGCACAAGAGTATAACATATTTTCACATTCAACCCAATATTCTCATTATTCTTCACCAACAATCCTTGTCTTTCTTCTTCCTTTTTTTCATTTTTTTCTTCTTTTTTTTTCAACAATAAACCCTTGAAAACAAAAGCAACCCTTAATGATTTTTCAATTAACACATCAATTGTTCCAAATAATTCAACCTGATTATTTGATTAGGTATCCAAAGAAATCAATTTCAAGCTCAAATGGGGCAATTAAGGGATTATTGTCTCAATGCAACTCTGGAAGTCAAGAAAGAGTTAAGCCTAATTGTCTTAATTATGTTCAAGTATGTATGTGAATCATTAAAGTCTCAACAAGATATCAAACCGAGTTCTAGCGCACATTAATCAAGAGAAAACTCACTCCAAAAGAAAAATAGGATTTTGTTTATGAAAAATCCAATCATTAAAGCTCAAAATTCACTTTTCTGGCTAATGTTAATAAAAAGAACAAATGCAAGCAGACATGACTAATTTCCAAATAAGATGCTAAATGTTTCAATATTCAATTGAAAAAGATTGCCTTGCATAAAAGCAGCTTGTGAGCAGTGGATTCCCCTCTCAAATATATTTTTATCATCTCAGAATTAATTAAGAAATTAACATACAATTCTTGCTTGATTACTAACAATACTTAAATATTTATTAGTTCAATGTATTCAAAATTAACAGTTAAGTACATAAAAATTTAAATGTAGGCCCCCACACTTAAGATGAACATTGTCCTCAATGTGAAAAAAATAAAATAAAAATAACAAAACAGAGGATAACAAAACTTCCCTAAAAATTAAACACAAAATCACAAAGGAGGTGAGGGAGGTAGAGCTTAGGGAAGACGTGTAGCCATGAGCTCAAATATCTAACTAACTAAGCGGCGACGTGTTGTCGAAAATTGCACAAGAAAAACAAAAAAGGTCAAGACAATTTTTTTTATATATGTAAAAAAAACAAAGCAAAAATAAAAAAAATTAAATGCAAAGATACAAACACAAGTTGCCTCCTATGAAACGCGCTAAGTTATAGTCATTAGCTTGACTATGGGCTGGTTCCATGCATAGGCGATGCCAATAGAGTGGTGCTCAGTCCCCATTCCTTCTTCATAGTGTTTCACTCTCTGGCCATTAATCAGGAATGTCTTGTGGCTTTCCTTCTTCACCTCAAGCACATCATATGATAAGACGCGAACAATCTCATATGATCTACACTCTTTTGACCAAAACTTACCAAGAAGAAGATGAAGACATGAGTTACAGACAAAAATTTTATCCTTAATCTTAAACTCACACTACTTAATACACTTGTGATGCCACTTCTTTGATCTCTTCTTGTAGAGCTTGGCATTCTCAAAGTTAGTGTTACCATTGTGTACCAAACACTTCTCTAAGGGGTCTTGTGGATGATTTTTAGTGTGCACCTCTCTAGCTAGCCTTTCTTCCACTTCAACCCTTAAGCAAGAATCAACAATGACCGATTGCTTGGAAACTTGAGACAAATTAAACTCAACAACTTCTTCACCTACTTTTTATTTTCCTGTGCTTCACATCAAACACGGCTCCAATAGTGGTTAGGAATGACTTGCCCAAGATGATAGGGATTTAAACATCTACTTCCATCTCAAGCACAACAAAATCGATTGGTATGTAAAACTTTCTCACCTTTAATGGTACGTTCTCTAATATGCTAATAAGATATTTGATTGACTTATCTGCCAATTGAAGAGAGATGGTGGTTAGTTTAAGCTTCCCAATATCAAGTTTCTCACAAATAGAAAGGGGCATTAAAACTTACACTTGCCCTAAGATCACACAAAGCCTTGTTAATATTCATGTTCCCAATTGAGCACGTAATTAAAAAATAACCTGAATCCTAAAGCTTAGGTGGAAGCTTGTTTTGAATGATTGTACTACATTCTTCCGTCAAAGCAATAGTTTCATAGTCCTCAAGCTTCCTCTTATTAAAGAGAATCTCTTTCAAGAACTTAGCATAAAAGGGCATTTGGGAGAGAGCTTCCGTAAAACAAAAGTTAATGTAAGGCTTCTTAAGGACCTCCAAAAATCTTCCAAATTGATGATCAAGCTTTGGTTTTTGATACCTTTGAGGGAAAATAAAGGTGGAACATATGCTTTTGGAGGAACATACTTTTTTATTACTTTCTTCATCTCTTGCTTTATCCTCGCTCTTCTTTTGCTTCTCCTCTTTTTCATGGGTTTCCTTATCTTCAAGCTTTTCTTCCCTTGTAGGGCCTTCAAGCTGCTTACCATTTCTCAATGAAATTGCTTGAACTCGCTCCCTTGGGTTAGTTTTCGATTGACTTAGTATTCGCCCTTGAATCATGTTGAACAAGCTTGCTTGTTGGGCTATTTAAGTTTTAAGCATTTTGGAGTGAGTGGCCATTTGATCTAGGCGAGTATTGATTTGCTTAATGGACTCCCATGTTGTTGTACTTGTGCTTGAATGACTTGATTTTGTTCTTTTTGAGTAACTATGAAATTTTTCATGAGGGCTTCTAAGTTAGACTTTGCTCCTTGAGAAGATTGTTAAGGTTCTTGAAATCTGGGTGGGGGTCTATTGTTGGATGAAGCCCCTTTATTTTGTTAGGTACCATATGAGAAATTGGGGTAATTTCCCCATCTGGGGTTGTATGAGTTAGAAAAAGGATTTCCTTGATCCTTGAAATTATCATTTTGCATATAATTCACTTACTCCAAAGACGAGTCTTGAGAATATGTTTCTACTGCATTGCATTCTGAAGCCAAATGCCCTCCTCCACATGTTTCATAAGTTGTGTTAGGAGTAGCGACATCATTAACATTTAGCTTTTCAAGTGACTTAGTTAATGCATCGAACTTGGCATTCAACATAGTAATAACATCAAGCTCTATCATTCCGACTTACTTCTTTGAATATGATCTCTCATTTGACCATAAATAAATGTTCAAAGCGACCTTATTAATCAAAACCTTTGCCTCTATTGGAGTCTTTGCCATCAAAGTACCGCTAGCTGCGGCATCATGAGTTTCCTTTGTAGAAAGAGTTAACCTAGCATAAAATGTCTGCATTACAACAAAATCTTGTAAGTCGTGATGTGGACACTGAAGAATGAGATCATTGTACCTCTCCCACGTATCATAAAGCGATTCATCTTCCTTTTGGGAGAAGGTAGTGATGTCTTGATGAAGCTTGATTATTTTTCTAACTAGATAGTACTTGTCCAAGAATGCTTGCTCCATCAAGTCCCATGTGGCAAGTAAATTTGGGGCTTCTGAGTGAATCCACTTCTTTGCCTTCCCCGTAAGAGAAAAGGGGAAAAGTCTGACCTGTATAGCATCAGATGAAACCCCATTTACCTTTATCGTACCACATAGCTCCAAGAATTCATCCAAATGCTGATTTGGGTCCTTAGTTATTGACTCGCTACATTGAAATTGTTGGACCATCTGAATTAATGACGTCTTGATCTCAAAATTGTTGACCTCTACCTATGACCTTACAATGGAAGATCGACGAGCGTTAGCATTGGGGGTTCCATAATCTCTCAGCCTTCGCTCTTGATTGGTGACTTAGTTATTGTTGTTCTCCATGTGGTCTTTCTCAACTCTCAGTATTATTCTTTCCCTTATAATATTACGAAGTGTCCTCTCGATCTCAAGATCAACGGGGATAGTAAGATCTTATTAACTCCTGGTTCTACGCATAAGAAAGAAATAATACTTGAAAATTCAAAGAATAAATTATATAAAATAAGATGAAAATAAAATAAAATAAATGTTTAAATCAACCAAATTGCCGCTTGTGTTAATATCAACACGATCCCCAACAACGACGTCAAAAACTTGTGAATTTTCCACGAGCACACAGACCATTCAAGTAGTAAAGTAAATATCGTTCCCTCGAGGATCGATTGATTACTAACTCTTATGACAATTTTGATTATTTAAGCGGTTAAAAACAATAGTGAAAGCTCAATTAAAATCAAGATGAAAATCAAAGCAATAAAGTAAGCAAATAAATCTAGAAAAGTTAAGATTCAACCAAGATTTAATGGGCTAGGACTAGGAATTCACTACACTACCCCCTATGATAAATTATAATCTTAGCGTTGCTAATGTTCAACTAAGTTCTTGAAGGTGGTTTGTCCTAAATTGTTTAAAGCTCAATTTTTTGGCACTAAAAATGTGCTAAAACTCCATCAATCTCATTCTCATGACAATTGAACCAAGTTCCAACCCATTAAGTTTTATGACAATCGTTTGCTTCTCGAAGGATTCAAGCCTATGTCTATGTCTCAATTCCTAAGTTCAATTCTTAGATTATCTAGCAATTAGGTTTTATCTTTCGATCCTTCACATAAAACCTAAGATCATGTAAATATGACCAGCCACATACCGCAAGCATTAAGCATACTAAGAATGAATCAAGAACAATAATTTCCTATTAACAAAGAATCAAATTAACAATTCAACATAGAAAAGTAGAGAGTTTCATCCTAATCCTAGTAAAAAGAATTTAGCCACTCATGGCTAATGTAGCACAAACAAGAACAAAAGTTGAAGAGGCAACCGTGATTCTATCTTAAGAAAAGATGAAGAAGAAGAAGATGTCTTCAATGGTTGAACTTCAATTATTCTTGCACTTGTCTTCAAAACCCTTTGCCTCTCACTTTTTTCCTTCGCCAAAAAGTCCTCAAAAGGTTTAGGGATTCACTTCTATTTATAATGTTTGGGATGAAAAAATATCGTTTTTAAGCACAGGAGGCCTCACACGCTCGTGTCTATGCTTGACACGGCAGTGTGAGCTTAAAAATCATGTAACTTGTAGCGTAAAAGGAGACACGACCCTGTGATCCAGGGACACAACCATGTGTCTTAGTTAGAAACCTTTCCCAAGTTAGACAAAGTCATGTCTAACTCCTCAATTGCTTCTTAGTTAACACAGAGCCTTGCCTAAGCTAAAATGGTCCTCTTTTGTTTTGAAAACGCAGTGTCTTTGCCTGCTTTTACTCCAAATGTGATAAGCCTCTTTAATTTTCAAAAACGAAGACAATGATAAGGATCTATCTAAAATTTACCAATAAATATAATCAAATCACCATAATTTATTCGGTTTGAGACTATAAAATATGGGCTTATCAAAAGGGTATGCATTTCTAAAACTATGTTCAATAAGTTTGGTACATTGAATTATTTTATAGTTTCTATTTCTATTAACTTTGTAGGGTGTAACTATCTCCTATTGGTACATTGAATTGTAAATGTGTTTTTTGTCAGCTGTTAATTCGTTCTTCCACCATTGTATTTGTTTATTTTCTAATTTTTCTTTTTCATGATTTGCTTGTTTTCATTCATAGTAATTGCATGTTATTCATTTATATATCTTCTATTGAATCCATATTTCTCTTCATTCTTGCAAATTCATAACAATGGTCATTCGAAATTTAAGCTTTATGAGACTTGATCGGCATGCACTTCTTCTTTCACGTTACCTTATCACTTAAATATTTTCATTTTAAAACTCAAACAAAACCCCATGTATTGTGATGGTAATCTTTTTAAATATTGGTCTGTTTATATCATGGTAACCTCTAAGGATTTTTTAGAAGTATTTTTTTTTTTATTCTTGCGGGTTTTTATATTGCTAATCTTTTTAAGATATTGGTAAACATTTTTCTGAACAGGCTTTTCAACCCTCTTAAAATGGTTGTTGTATTTGCAATTGTAGTAGTTGATTTTGGACTATTGTAGAGTTAAGTTGTTCTCCTTTTACATATGTTTTTGCATGTATTTGTATGTGTTTAAATGTCAGAGCTATCAACCTTCAACTATAACAAAATATATATCTCCTAAGGTATGTTGAACTTTTTTTTTACATGCTACTTATTAAGTTACAATTTATATATATCTTTACATTATTATAAATTGATTAAATAATTTAAACAAGTTGCGAGTTATCCATTCTTTGAAGTTTGAAAAGTTGATTGCAAATGAAGATAATTGCAAAAATGAAAAGTTAGCAGCAAACTTTTATGGGAAGTACTACTTGAGTATCCAAATATAGTTTCATAATATTCAAATATTTTAATAAAATAATTAGCTAATATTTCTTACAAATTTATTTGTGGAAAATATGTATTTATAATTTAGTTTGTTTGTTTATTTTTTTTTAATAAAAAAGTCCTTTTATTTAGATATAGAGAATACATAAATTGGTCCTCCAAAAATAGAAATTCTACCAAGCTCTTAGAGTAACAATTAATTTATACTCCATCAAGATTATTGTTCCGAACTGTGATTCGGGACCTCATCCAATAGGATCGGACCTAGCACACATACTACCAGACTCCGCTATGAGTACCCAGCTAAGCTTTGATGATGAGTTATCAGGACCCCGGATTACGGCATTGGGCCATAATAACAAGATCACTAAGTATCCACAAGATCTTAACTGCCAATCATGATTTTACGAGATTATAGGATACATAATTGCCTCTAACAATTGATAACTACAATATCTATGTTCTATATTATAGAGAGCTCCTCCAATAATAAGAGGAAGACAATCTCTAACAGGATACGAATCTTAAATACCTGCACTAAATACTGATCGCATTATGATTCCAGTCATGCTATATAAATATCAGGCTAAGTCACCTTAATCAGGTATCTGTTATCTTACTGCATAAACCCTACTTATGCACTACTTAACTTGAGCATTGGAGTCCCTTTGTACGTACCCAACCCCCCTGATTCAACACACTCTGCTGCAGTCGCGCAAGGAGAAAACTACCGTAACATACCTATCTCAGGTATCCCTCTGAATCCACTTCAGAACATTGGCGCCATCTGCAAGAAACTGATAAACTTATATTCCCACTTCAACCATGGTGAGCATAAGACAACACCCAAGGAAATGAAGTGTTGTGCACACTGCCCCTAATCAAGGACAGGGCTCGGCTGCACAGTGTGATCCTTCATCTGTTCCACCACCAGTGCACGTTGAAACCTCCGTCGCTAGGGGTCAGCCTATTATCATCGAGACTCTAACAAGGGCCATGAGACTTTAGTTTTTGCCAAAAGTCCTAACCCCTCATGAAGGGTCTTTGTTCGAGACAAACTTGTTTTTTTTTGGAGGAAGAGCTAACAATGCTGATCAAGGGCCTAGGATTCTTGTGCATGCTCGCATGGGGCCCTCGAACAATGATGTGGATCACGAGTCCCACTATGAGGACAATGTCTAGTCTGAAATGACGAGAAACAGCCTTTGAGAATTATTGCGCCAATAAACAGCACTGATCAATGACCAACAACGCCAGTTAGATGAATAACATCGTCGGTTAGAAGATCTCGAAAGATTTGTGCTGGTTGAGAATGATGATAGAAGACAGAATGCGGCCCACAACGGGCAAAGAGCCCGCTGTGACGATGTCAAGGTTGTTGGAAATAATAACTCGGCCCCTGGCCGCAACTGCAACAATTCTTAGATGAATTAATAGAGTACAGAGTCTCGAGAAACTTCAAACCTCTTTCCAACTTGGAACTTTATGGTAGGACGACAGACTCTCAGGAACACTTGGATGCTTACACTCAGTCCATGCAGCTTCATGGGGATTCCCTAGAATTGTTATGCCACGCCTTCCCCCTTTTTTTAAAGAAAGGTGTTCTCCATTGGTTTTTGTTACCTTACGAGCAAAATCCGTTGCAGGATGGAAGGATCTCAGACAATGCTTCTTGCTACATTACACCATTGCCAAGGAGCGGCCTAAGTCGGTTAATTCTCTTTCTGGAAATCGCTAAGGGAGTGACGAATCCCTATGTGAATACATTCAGAGATTTAGTAACGCCTACATTGGTGTGGAAAACCTGGACGACAAGATTGCCCTTCATTATGCTAGGAATGGCCTCCGGATTGATTCAGACTTCTTCTGGTCTTTGGCAAGAAAGAAGTCAGTGACTATAGAGGAACTTTACTTGTGCTTCGACAAGTATGTCGAACTGGAGGATGTTACTAAGGCTAAAGAGAGTCTGGAAAAAGGTGAACCCATTCACCAGAAAAATAACTAGAGCTCCAACTAGCCTCATGGATCCTCTAAGAACGAACGATATCGGCCCAGATATTCTGACTACACTCCTTTGAACACCCCACGAGAGACAATTTTGAAGGAGGTGCTTCAAACTGAGTTTCAGGATATTAAAAGGTCACCCTCTCTGAAGAAATAGTCTCAGAAGGACCATTCAAAACACTGTAAATGACATAAAAGCTATGGCCATGAAATGGAAGAATGTTACCAACTCTAGGATGTTATTGAATCCCTGATCAAGGAAGGAAAGCTGCAAAAATATATTAGCAGCTTTCGAAACAATGAGAGTCATGGAAAACAGAGAGATCAGAGACGTAGTCGTAGTCCAAGGCGAAGTCCAACCCCGCATCAGAGGAGAAGAACCCGTAGCCCCACTATAAAATCTTGGACTATACCCCGCTGTGATAAAAATCGGCTAGATCGTACCCATGATACTCAAAGTGGGGGCAATAGGAAAGCTCAGTTAGTGAGTACTATCTCAGGACGATTTGTAGGTGGCGGGTATTAAAGCACTCCGGATGGCGGTATTAAACGTCTCCGGCTCCACACGTAAACCTAGTATAGAACCTCTCGTCTCCTTCTCAAACAAGGACTGTGGTGATATTATCTGGAATCACGACGATCCGCTAGTTATATCTAGAATAATATCAAACGTCGAAGGCCGACGTATCTTCGTCGATCAAGGAAGCTTGACAGATATCATGTTCATGGACGCCTTCAAAAGATTGGAGTTCCCTTTGTCTACTTTAACCCCTTATGAAGGCAAACTCATTGGCTTTTCTGAGGAAAAGGTTACCTCTATGGGTTACTTTGAAACTTTCTAAACCCTAGGTGATGATAACATCTACAAGATCGTCAATGTTAGATTCCTGGTTATGGATTGCTTATCTATATACAATATTATTTTGGATCATCCTACGTTGAATGGTATTACCGCTGTAGTGTCTACCGCTTATCATGCCATGAAATTTATCAACAAGAATAATAAGGTGGTCACGGTTAAGGGCGATCAGATCGCAGTGCGCAAATGTTACAATGATAGTCTCAAAATATGTAGGACCCCTAGGAAGACCAGAATGTACACATCTAGCCCGACTTTAGATCAAGTCAACATCCTCATGACCGAGTTAGACATACGCAAAGAAATTTGGGGTACCAGACCCCAGCCAAAAGGAGAATTGCTTCCACTCCAGCTCGGTGGCAAGCCAAATCAAGTCACCAAAATAAGTGCAAATCTGGAAAAGCATGAAAGGCTCCAACTTCTAGAGTTCTTGTAGAAAAACAAGGGCCTATTTGCATGGACGTCCTCTGATATGCCCAGGCTTGACCCCACTTTCATCTATCATTATTTATCTATTAAACGGGATGCAAAGCCGGTCTCATAGAAGAAAATAAAAGTTAGCTCTGAGAGACAACAAATCATCGAGGAGCAAGTAAAAAAACTACTCAGTGTCGACTTCATTAGGGAGATTTCATATACCACATGGCTCTCCAATGTGGTCCTGGTGAAAAAATAAAATAGAAAATGGAGGATGTGTGCGGACTACGCAGACCTGAACAAGGCTTGCCCCAAAGATCCATACCCCCTCCCTAATGTTGACAAATTGGTTGGCAGCTCCTCCAGCTTTCGGCTGCTATCTTTCATGGACGCTTGCTCCGGGTACAATCAGATCCCAATGAACCCTAGAGACAAAGATAAAACTACTTTCTTCACTAAGAAGGCGAGTTACTGCTATAGGGTAATGCCCTTTGGCTTGAAAAATGCAGGAGCCACCTACCAAAGAATGATGAACAGGGATTTTAAAGATCAGGTAAGGAGAATGCTTGAAGTCTACATTGATGATATGATAGTCAAGGCTCCACTATCCGGATCACATACCTCAGATCTTGAAAAAGTGTTTGCCCAATTGAGAAAGCACAACATGAGGCTTAATTCAGAGAAATGTGTGTTTAGGATCCAGGCTGGCAAATTCTTAGGCTTCATGTTGACTCATTGTGGAGTCGAGGCTAATCCAGATAAATGTCAGGCGGTGCTTAACATGCGTAGACCCCAAAACGTTAAAGAAGTCCAACAACTGACAGGACGGATTGTAGCCCTCACACAGTTCCTTGCTAAAGCTCCTCACAAATCTCTCCCTCTCTTCAAACTATTAAAAAAAGGGACAGGTTTTGAGTGGACTCCAGAGTGTGTGGACACCTTTATGTATTTGAAGAACCACTTGTCTTCTCCTCCCATTCTAACAAGGTCAGATCCATGTGAAACATTGTACATATACCTCTCTGTTCATGAGGAGGTCGTGAGTTCATTACTTATCAAATAAATAGCCGAAGGTTAGAAGTCGGTTTATTTTATGAGTAAGATACTACAAGGCCTCGAACTCCACTATCAGAAAATAAAAAAGTTTGTATTTTCCCTCATCATCATGGCAAGAAGACTCAAACAGTACTTCAAATATCATCCGATGGTGGTAAGGACAAACGAGCCTATCTGACAGATGCTACATAAACCAGACCTAGCAGGAAGAATGATCACCTGATCCATTAAGCTTTCCGAGTTTGGAATTGTGTACGAGCTCAGGTTAGCAATCAAGGCACAAACGCTTTCAGATTTCTTTGCTAAGCTTACTTCAGACCTCGGAGATCCTGAGGGAATATCTTGGACCATATTCATAGACAAGTCCTCGAACCCTAAGGGGAGTGGTGCTGGGATAATCTTGGAAAACTTCGAAGGAGTAACTATTAAAAACTCCCTGGGATTTGAATTTCCCACTTTGAACAACCTGGCGAAGTATGAAGCTTGTATCACCGGACTGGTTATGGCTAGAGAATTGGGAGCAACAAAGATTACACTTTGTAGTGACTCTCAGCTTGTGACTTCTCAGATTCAAGGTGATTATCAAGCTAGGGAGCGTCTACTTCAGAAATACTTAGTGAGAGTACAAAGGCTCCTCAAAAGTTTCTAAATAGTAAAGGTGGAACACATACCCCGGGAACAGAATTCAAGGGCTAACCTCCTATCCAAGTTGACCAGCACCAAAAGCTCGGGTAACAATTATTCAGTGATCTAGGAGACTTTCTCGCAACCCTCCATCATGGACACATTCGTATTCCAGTTGGAAGAACAAGAACACACTTGGATCACACCAATAATGGAATACTTACAGTCTGGTATCCATACCGAGGACCCCAAGGAAGCTTCCAAGTTCGTAAAAACTATGGTTAGGTACACCATTTATGATGGACAGTTGTACCGGTGTAGATTTTCTTCACATCTCCTTAAATATCTCACGCCAAAAGAAGCAGAATATGTGCTGGATAAAGTCTATGAAGGGAGCTATGGGCACCACTTAGGAGGGAAAACCTTGGCTTGCACTCAAGGCTGGATACTACAAGTCAACAATGGAAGCAGACTCTCTTGCGTATGTTCAAGTATGTGACAAATGCTAACGACACCCCGACCAGTATCATGCTCCACCTGAGGAACTATCCACGACGTCTGTACCCTGGCCATTCTACCAGTGGGGTATAGATACTTAGTCTGTTCCTTCAAGCACCCAGACAACTAAAATTCTTGGTGGTAATCGTGGACTATTTTACTAAATGGATTGAAGCAGAGCCCCTAGTCATTATCACTTATGCCCGAATCCAAAAATTCACTTGGCGCCACCTCATTACTAGGTTTGAAATCTCAGAATCCATTGTAAAGAATAACATGACACAATTCAAAGATAAGGGGTTTGAAAAGTTGTTTGCTGGTTAGAAAATTAAACATCACTGTAGTGCCATGAAGAACCCCTAGACAAATGGACAAGCTAAAGCTGTCAACCGAGTTATTGTTCGTGAACTAAAGAGAAGGTTGGACGAAGCCAAAGGAATCTAGGTTGAGCAATTAGACCACATCCTATGGGCCTACCAGACTATGCCTCACTCTATGACAGATAAAACTTCCTTCAAGCTTACTTATGGATGTGAGGCTATGATCTCGGTGGAGATAAGAGAACTTACCTGGCGTCTTCAACACTTCTCACCTAACAGTAACCCAGGTTAATAAGGGAAGACCTAGATCTTATGGAAGAAAGAAAATGTGTTGCCCACATACGCGATGCCCCCATCAAGTAGAGGACGGTAGCCCAGTATAACTTGACGGTTGTTCCAAGGAAATTCTAGTCAAGTGACCTAGTTCTCCGCAGAGCTGATATCGGAGGAAGGAATGCCTCCTAAGGGAAGTTAGCCCCTAATTAGGAAGGATTATACCGTATTGTGGTTAGCACTGGCAAAGGAGTTTACACCTTGGAGACATTAACAGGCAAGTCAATGAAGAACTTCTGGAACACTGATAAACTTAGAAAGTACTATAGTTAAGTGTCTTCTAAGACCTTGTCTTTTAGTTTACTTCATGTTTGATCTGCCCCAATCATTATAGGAGCACTTTGTATAGACCTTAGTCCTTTACTAACTCAATAAAACGAAGTGAAGTTGATATGTCTGCTTACACTTAGAAAGACAAAAAAGACCTTCAAGGCTACGGACAACTTTGAAAATGTCCATGTCACACCATTATGGTACCTGTCATAAGTTGTCTTATGTTAAACAGATTGTGTAATAGAAGAATCCTGAGTTTTATAAAAATTCTAACACTAAACTGTAAACATTAAAATTATACTAAAGTCACGTGGGATCCTAAACGCCAAAGCGATTAGTAATGGACCTCAGACAAGATTTTTACATTATACCTAAGTCACAAGGGATCCTAAATACCAAAGTGATTAGTAATGGACCCTGGACAAGGTTTTTACATTATACCTAAGTCATGAGAGTTCCAAAATACCAAAGTGATTGGTGATGGACCCCATATAATGTTTTTACCTATGAAGCACAGACACGCCATTTATGAGGCATGTTCGCGTGTCGGACATGTGTCCGTGTCAAACACATGGAGACGCGCGTATGACACATGTGTCCTGTGTGTCTAATTAAAAAGATTATTTTTTTTATCTCGGACACATCTTAGACATGCTTGGACCCATCTAGGACGCGTCTAAGGCACGACTTGAATACGCCCCATTAATATTTTTTTTAAAAAAAATAGTTTTCATGACAAACATCTAATTAGTAAGCTCATAACCCATCCAAACCCAATCACATGACTGAATGTCCCAAGCCACTATTTTTTCATACTAGTATTTTAAATTTTATTTTTTCACATGCAACTATTAAGCTTTTAAGTTTTATCTTTTAACACACTACTATTTTTATCTGCTCCTTCTACTTTTGCTCGTACCAAGTCATCTACTTCGTCGTCGCCGAAGTTTTCCTCACACCACTATTCCCTCTAGTTCATTTTTTTGGATGCACATGTACTTGTACATGGTTAGTTCTTAGAAGAAGTTGGTTTAGGAAATTTTTAAAAAAATTTCAATAGAAATTATGCTCCATATTTTTTGGGAGGGGCTTACTAGGTAACAAATATTAGCACATATGACATATATTAAGATATTGTAAATCTTCAACCTTATAGAAATGATATTAATAAATTATGATTTTTTTTCTTAAATTTTACAATTATATATATACATAAACCAAGTTTTTTAATTTATATATATATATCGTGTCTGTGTGCTACAGCTTTTTGAATTTAGTGTGTCCCTGTGTCCGTGTCTGTTCGTATCCCGTATTTGTATCCGTGTCTGTGCTTAATAGGCTTTTACATTATATCAAAGTCACAAGGGATCCTAAATACCAAAGTGATTGGTAATGGACCCCGGACAAGTTTCTACTTTATACCTAAGTCATGTGGGATCCTAAATGCCAACACATTTTGGACATCGGACCCCAAGTTAAGGTTCTAATTTTAAATTATGCCTAAGTCATAAATGGAACTCTAAATGCTCAACTATAATGGGTGTTGGACCCAGACCATAGTTCTTTTTTTTCCTAAGTGTATAACATGGTTGTGAAGAGCAATACAATGGGCATTAGACCCAGCAAAGACCACGGCTCCGCAGAAAGTAACAAAATAAATAAGTTCAATACCCCAAAACTTTGGGAAATTGTATTTACAAAATTTAAAAGCCCCACGTAGGGGGCAACAAAAGGGGCAAAAGTTGAAGAAAGGGGATAAGTTACTCCTCAGCTTCATCTTTGTCCATGCTTTGTCACTCTTCACCCAAATCTTTCAGTTAGATCCAGCATGGTAGCGGGAGCCTCATTTGATCGGACCTCGGTAGCCGGTTTGTCAACTTACCCGACCTTAACCATGCATCCATTCCAAAATATTTGGTCAAGACTCAGATCCTGCAAGGCTAGCTCGACTTCGGGGTTGAAATGCTTAACTTGAGCAGTCGCATTCTAAAATTAATCAACACCAATATTGGTGTTGATGGTTAACAACTCAACATTCTCCCCATCCAGTTTTGTCACCTTAGCTTGGAGGATGACATTTGCAATGTTGGTTGTTTCAGAATGGGCTTTCTCACTAACAAGTAAAACATGGAGATCAGTAAGCTCTTTTTCCAATTTGACAACTCTGGCCTCCGCCTCCACTTTGTCCTTGAGGGCTAAATCGAGCCTCCATTTTCCTTCGGCCTCCATTGCCTTCAATTGGTCCTCCACCTTTCTTTCGAAGCCAGCCATGGTCTTTTCAATAAGTCGAGCCTCAACAGTAGTTCGGAGGGCGAGAGTCTGGAACATGGAAACAACCTCAAGTATCTGTCTCTGAGTGACGAATTTAATAACATCATCACTCAAAAGAATGTTATCAGAGGTAGAGGATCGACCCTTTGTCTGGCATCTCCCTCCACGATAATCATCTTCCCTCTCCCAGTTTCTTCTGCTCAGTTTCTTTCCATGGTTTTCCTTTTCCTCGCCTAAAAGGCTTGGGCAAAAGGGTTTGAGCTCGGTTCCATAATAACGAGGGGAGGAGCAGCAACTATTTGAGGACGAGAAGACCCTGCGTTGCACGTGCGCGTTTCCATCCAAAAACTAACGTTTGTTACTATTTTATAGTTCTCTACACAAAATGTAAAGTAACAAGTCCATTTTGCACATTTTTAAAGTAATATGACCAAAGTACACATAGCAAATAGTACAAGGGAGTTTTTCTGAAGTTTTCCCTTACATTAATATGGCCACTTCAAACGTATTTAATAATTAATAATCACTAATATTATAATTAATAATTAATAATTAATAATCATCATATAATAGATAAAGAAAAGGTACATGGCTTGAAAAGTTGCCATGTGTCTTCCCTGTCAATAAGTACATGGTTTAATTTGATGATATGTGGCAAATAGCAAAACTAAATTTTTGCTATGTGTCATCTGATGTAGTCTTTTCTTTTCACGAGTAAAGTGATATGGCCAATGCCACATTTACAAAAAAATAATAATAAATTAATTAATAAAAATCAAATTACTCCAAATCAAAATCACGTTTCTGTTTTTGGGTTTCATCTTTCTTAATTTTCTGGTAATAGAAAAAGAAATTCGACTTTTTTGAATGAAATACAAAAGTATGATGAAACCTAGAAATATTCATTCTTTGGACGAAATAAAAGAATATTTTGAAACCTAGAATTTCTAACAAAATAAAAGACTATGTTGAAACCCCAAAATACATATCGGTCTTCTTTTTTGTCGTGGTTACTTAATCTTTCTCTCATAGGTACAATATTACGAGTCTTACGAATCGTACCAGTGAGCATTGTAAGAGATACATGACCTTATGAACAAATCAAATTTATGTAAAAATAGAGACAGAGATGGGAGTTGAGAAAGAAGAATAAGTACATAGGAGGAATTGTACTTGAGAGTAACAATTGCTAAAGCGGACGAGCGATGACTGGTGGAGTGAACCTCTGGCAACCTCTAGGTCGGGAGTGGGAGTAGTTGAGAGGTTAGGGCATTCTTCAAAGTAGCTTTGTTATTTTTGTCAAAGACTACTAATTGTCAATCTCTATAATTGGTAATTTTTTGAATTTATTGTATAATTATTTCTAATTATTATTTTCAATTCCTTCCTATTATTGTAGAAGGCTAATTTATGCTTCTTTCTAATTTTTGTCAACGAATCAATTTAGCTAATTTCCTAATATATATTATGGTAACATTAAATATTAGTTTCAATTTATTTTTAATAAGAATCATAATATACTAAAGCCTTGGAGGAATTAATAAAGAATAAGGGGCATCTAAGAGAATTCAAGTACAACGTGGCAATAATACAAATCGCAAATGTACGTTGGACAATTCATAATAATTGATTTACAAAAATAATTAAATTATTAAAAAAGTTAAGTCTATTGCAAACTAAATAAATTGTGATTCTTTTTTTTTATTTAATTCCCTCTTATATTGGGAAAATTATCTATAAATTTACTTAAATAATTATAAATGTAGTCAAGTAATTAATGGCTACACAAATGAGAAGAAAATATATAGATACAAATCAATTAGTTTTGTTCCGATAGAATATGGAATATAATTAGGAATATATCAGTATTATTATTCAATTGTTCACATTACCTCATTTTTCTTATTACAAAATATTTCTGAATTTTTGAAAATCTTCCATTACTATATATCAATCATCCTTTCCATATTGGATGCTTAATTCTCAACTCATTCATTAGTATTTATTTATTCTTATATCACTTCATTGATTGCATTAATAAATCAGATTCAAATTACGCATTAATATTTTTATTGCATATTACTTTATTAATCATTATTTTCCATATCAACTTTATTTTATTTGGTATATATTAATCATAAATACACCAAAATTATTATATGTACAAATTAGGAGAAAATTAACCTAAAAAAATTAGTCATTTTTTTTATTTTTTGCAAATATCAATCACATTTGATCTCATTGAATATAATATAATTAATTTGGCATGTGCAAAATCTTAAGGTTTCTACAAACATCATATAATCATATAATATATAAAGAGAAATGTTTAGAGTTTAAGGTTTAGGATTTAGAGATTAATATATTAGTATTGATTTCAATTGATTATTATACCATATTTGTTATTATAAATCCTTTTATTTGTCATTTAATGTTTCAATGAATTTATTTTGCACTTTGGAAGCATTCAAAATAGAGACGGTATGCCAAGATGAAAAGGTAAACTTCTTGAATACTTTCTTTATTTGATCATTAAAATGAATAATGTATATTTTGTATATATCAAAATGTTTACCCATAAAAAAGGGTGCACGGATTCAAGCAACAGTAAAGAGTTTGTATCATAGAGTTTTTGAGACGCGATTGAATGAAGGAACTGTCTATATCATTAAGAAAGTTACGATTAACATAAATAACCAACCATACAAATCTTGCATGCACGAATATAAATTGTACTTCTAATACCACACAAAGGTAAATGAGATACAAAATAATAATAATAATAAGAATAATAATAAATATATAAAAATATCTATGTGAAATATTTAAAAATAATATATTTAGATAATTATGATGTATTAAACAAGAAAATAAATATCTTATATGAATTAATTATCAAAGTAATGTATAATTTTAACCTAAATATCTACTAATAATAATAATGATACTATAGTAGTAGTAGTAGTAGTAGTAGTAGTAGTAGTAGTAGTAGTAGTAGTAGTAGTAGTAAAGTCTCCAAAGTAACGTCTCAGTGCTTCAGAGGAGAATTCTGGAAAGTAAAATGTGGCAACAACTAATTGGAATTAACACAAGGCTTAATGAATAAGCCACTTTCCTATAAAAGCTAAATCAGATTCTTCCTTCCCCCACAATCGGAAGGCTCCAAATAGAAAAGAAACGTATTTCTCCCCACTCTCCCAATTGTTCCCCACTATTCCAACGGATAAATTTTGATAACTCTTGAAAATATTTTTTTTTACCTCTTTTATTAAAAGATAAATAAAATAAATAAATAAATTTTGAAAGTTTAATTTTTGACTTGACGGAGTAGGAATTCTGTTCTTACATATCTTCAAGTGCAATAAAGAACTCAAAGTCACGTAGGTTTTTAGAAAATAAGTGTAAATTAATTAATTTTAATTATGAAAAGAATTTAAAAAAAAATTTATTTGAAAACAAATTTATTCTTGCACATAGTTCAAATTAGCATCAGACTACTCAATAAACTCTTATGATCTAAATGACATTGAAGATAACATCTACTATTCAATCATTATCATTGGTCATTACGTTGATTTAAAAAAAGTTTTCTTTGTAAAAATAAAGCTTTGTTTCACAATTATAAAATTAACATAGAGTCATGTTATTGATCAAAGTAGACATATTTAAGCAAGATGCAAGCTAAATTAAAAAAAAAAATCCAAACAAGAGAACTCAATCTTTTTTTATATATATATTTCAGATTTTTTCATTTTTCATTTTTTTCTTTTTAAAAGTTACAATTATAATTTTCAAAATTTTCTTTTTCTATTTTTATCTACTTTTTTTGTGTTTTATTTGTTTATCTTTTTTATATTAATTTTTTTTCTCATTTAGGCCTAAGATGACAACAATCCTTAGACTAAAACTAAACCAATAGTTTTTTTTATCATTTTTATTCTAATTAAAATGCTACATTAAACATAACATAAAAAAATAAATAAATAGGAAAATAAAATAACATAAAATAATTAAAAAAATTAAAAACAAAAGCAACGCAGAAAAAAAAACAAAGAAAACAAGGAACTTGGTCTCGTCGTGGAGGTCGTAGCAGAGATGGTGTTGGTCGGATTCGGGTGGATGTGTGACGACCTACGCATGGTGGCTCTCGGATTTGCGGCGTTGGCAAAGCACGGTGGCTCTAACGGATCTAGTTGCTTTGGGGGTTGGGTCGCAGTTGTTGAGAGGGTGGTGCGCGGTTGTTGTGAGGGTAACGTGCTTCTGCTGCGAGGGTAACAGTTGTCTGCAGCTTCATGGTGGTTATAGGGTGGAGCTAGGGTTTGGTTTGGTGGGGTTGGCTCGTTTGTGCACAAAGTTCTAGATTTTTGGTGTCTGCGATGAAAAATGACGTGATTGAGGATGGAAACAGCGCGACGGCTTTGGGTTCGTGGGGGTTTCTGGCTTAGACTACAGTGGCAAGGAGAGGCTTCAGGTGGTGATAGTTGCGAAATGAGGTTAGTTACCAGTAGTGCTCCATTCTGCTCGTGGATTAGAAGGTGGTGAAGCTTAACAAAGGCCGTTGATGGGTGTCGGTTCACTATGGTAAAATGGGTAGCAACCAGTGGAGACAACGATTAAGGTTAGCTTGTGGCGGCGGCAGCGGCACGACGCTCTTGACGAGGTAGTTGGTTTCATTTCGGGAAATGGTGTTGTGACAACGAGGTTTGAGTTCAACAGAGGGGTGGACGTTTTGGATGATGGAGTAATGGATGTTGGCGTGGTGGTACGGCAATGAAGTTGACGGTTATGGTGGTAAAGGGTACTGCAGCTTGGTGCAGACTTGGAGGACGTTGGTGGAGGTTAATGGTGGCTAGACAGAGGTTTTATGACAGAGGCTATGGTTGCTAATGGTGGTGGAGGTGATGGATCTCGGCTGATGGTGTTGTGAACAACAGAGGTTCGGGTTCTTTGTTAGGACATGGGAATGATTGGGTTTGGGAGTGAGGTTGTTGTGTTCATTGGTTTGGGACATGTGTTGGTGAAGGTTGATGGTGGGTGGAGGCAAAAAATATGTGTTGATGGTTTTTAGGGGTGTGTGGTAGGAGTTGATGTGTGGTGAAAGTTGATGATGATGGTTGCTAGAGTTTTTTTGTGTGATGACTGTAGGCAGGAAAAGTCTGAATTCGTGTATAGAAAAAAGTGTGTGGGTTATGAGTTTTAATAGGAGAAAATTAGAGTTTGGAGAGTGATGATGGCTAGGGTATAAGATGAGATATGGGTCTAATGGTGGCTGCTGGGGTTTCTTTTGGTGTTTTGTAGCATATAGGTCATGGGTTAAATAATGGGTCGATAAGTCGGGTTATGAGACATGAGTTAAGCTTATGCAAGAAAGTTGAGTTATCTTTTTTTATTTTTTTATTTATTATTATTTTTATTATGTTTATTTCCTTTTTATTTTTATTTTTATTTTTCATAATTTTTTATTTTTTATTTTTTATTTTTTATTTTTTATTTTTATTTTTAATTTCTTTTTTAATTTTTATTTTGTGATTGAAAGGGCCTTAATGACCCAAAAAAAATTGGGTGTTTACAGTTGCACCTCTTTACTTGTTTCTTACTAGATAAAAAGAATAACCACAATTTTTCATTTTATCATTATAAGGAACGAGTAAAAACATGAACTCGAATTTTGTTCAAGAATGCATAAGATGATAAAAAAAATACAAAACAATGCAAGAGCAATAAAATTCGAAGAGCCAATGCACTCAAAAGTAAATAACAGAAATTTTAAAGCATTAAGCCGATGCGCTTAAAATAAATGACAATAGTTGATGTGTTCAAAAGTAAATGACAAGAATTTAAAAATGCATGGAGCCAATGCCCTCAAAATAAATGACAAGAATTTAAAATATAAAGAGCCGATGTGCTCAAAAGTAGATAACATGATTTTAAAATGTAGGTGTGATTGACTATGAGACATTAAAGATTGATTTTGATGATAAAAAATATGAAGATGATGGGAAGACTAAGTCCAAGAACTCAACAATAGCTTTAAGACTTAGAGCCTTTTTGTACAGAGCTTTCTGAATATCTCATTGATTTTGGAAGAAAGTATAAACATGTTTTTAATAAAAACCCAAAATTCAAAATGGCTTTGAGAATTAATTAAAAGATTTTGGTGTTTTTGAAAACCATCTGATAAGTTTTCTAAAGTGTTTATAAATGTTTTTCAATAGGGTTATTCGAATAAAACCCTCTTTATTCGAATAAACCAAGTCATCAGAATCTGTTCTTATTAGGGGTTATTCGAATAACCCTAGAGCTATTCGAATAAACGTGTTTAAAATTCCTTGAGCGCATCTCTTTTCAAAAACATTATTTGAATAACATATATGTTATTCGAATAAAAGGCTTTCTAGAACTGCTTTTCTAAATGAACTATTCGAATAACTCATATGTTATTCGAATAGCCCTCAGGTTATTTGAATAACACATATCAGTTTTGGTTTTCATGAGGTTTTTCAAATTGGGCTATTCGAATAACACAATAGTTATTCGAATAACGTCGTGATCCTGTTTTAGAAAGAAACGACTGTTGGAAATTTGCGGATCAAAGTCTCGCAGCGGAATAACAGAATTCCCTCACAGGATCCATGCGAAAAATCCATAATCCGAGGTTTTAAAATTTTACCTCTTGAAGCGTGACAGACACAAGCGAGGTGAATCACCAACACCGTAATAGCGACGATGTTTCTGCGGTATCCACACGAATGGACTTGCAAAAGGAGTCACGCCTCGTTTCGTAGTGCTAGCTGCGAAGAGAGGAGAAGAAGACCTCACTATCTCTCACTCACTTTCTGTAGGTGCGGCTAGGGTTGTGATGTAACCTAGTAGCAGCCCCCTTAGCAGTACTATTTATAATAGTGGTTGCCTTAAGTGAGTGTGAGCAGTAGCAAGGTAAGTGGTGCAACCCTAAACCCATCTGTCATGAGTTAGGCCCACAATTGAATCCGAGTCCAACTTGGATTCTGATTACTCCAATTTAGTCTGTTCTAAGTGTGCGACCTGCGAGGTTCTCATGACGTTGGTAGTAATATTAAAATCTCATTTTAATATTACAAACAATGAGCGGTATCTAGCAACACATCATCACTGCTACCCAAGTAATGAGAATGTCAGTGATTTGACATAACCTATCGTGACCAATATTTCCGTGTAGTTTAGTCCCTTTGTCCGGATATCCAAATTGAACACAAGGCATGGAACGTGTCACCCTTGTTTAGTTCAATCTTCGGTTTCCCGATTCCCGAGTAGACATAGTAATGACAAATGAGATCAATATCTCATATTGACTCATTTGAGCATGGCCATGCATTTCATAGTCTCACTCAATCGGGGGGCCCGAAGATATCACTCTGTTATGTAGGAGGGACAAATCCCATCTAGGTCACTCACATCCCTCCACATGTATCGCGGTATGTCTAATAACCAACTTTATAATCATCTTGTTACGAGATGACGTTTGATGGCATTAAAACACACAACTCCTCATGTAGGAATCGTAGTGATTTGGTCAAAGGACCACATACACCATTATCACTATGAGAATTGCTTATGACACTCACGTAACGATCCACGTAGCGTTCTCTTGGCGGGTCGTCGTCCAATACATCATTACTCTAATATGTATCTATGTGTAGACTTGATATCTCATATCCATGACCCGTGAGATGTGGTCATCGATCTACGCACATACTAGTCTCAAAGCATTATTGTTGTCCTAATTAACAATAATACTTGACTAGGGACATTTAAGAATAGTGTTTTATCCAATAGGATCTCACGATCAAGTCATCCACTTGATGTCCTATGGTATCAAATTTACTATTCTAAGGACTTTATCATGTTTACCAAAAAAAAAAAGAACATAATAAATGAAATGCCTCATATAAAATAGCATAATATAATGTATGTAAATACAAACAAAACGTATTGGCCACTAGGGCATACACCAACAACGACCATATTCATATTTATTACGTGTTTTAATTACTCCCAACAGTTATTTTCTTTGGAACTCTAGAAATAGAAACCTTGGGTCATCTTTGAAGGTGGCCTAACTATCTGAATCAATCCTTACTTGCTTTAACATATGATTTATAATTTTCTACATTTTTTCTTTCTACTCTTTTTTTGCTAAAACCTTGAGATATCCTTAAAGGGATTCTTAGTGCTTCAAGTTGTATTATTTACTCTTTGTGAGAGTTTCTCTTCTATATTCTGCTCTATTGTTAAAAAGGTGAGGTATCCCTCAAAGGTTTTGTAAAGGTGAGGTATCCCTGACAGTTGAGGCTTTAGCACAAGGGTAAAGTTTTCTTGCGTGTGAAAAGTGCTCTAGTTTGTAACGATAGCAATCACATGTTCAAGCTTACATTGATAGTGACAAATCTCAAATAGTTTTTTGAGGACTTGACACAGGCCACAAGTGGTTTGGTGGCTGAACCAAGATAAATATTGTGCTTACTCTTCTCATCTTAATCTCTTTATTTCTTGCAATTTATTTATTATTGCTTACTTGTTTATTTTCTGTGCTTAAGGCTTTTTATCCTCTCTTTTTATTCACGTCTTTTAAGAAATAGCTTCAACGAAATTTATTTTATAAGTGTTTGTGAGAAGTTTTTAAATACTCAATTCACCTCCCCTCTTGAGCACTAGAGCCACTTGGTAACAAGTGGTATCAGAGCTAGACTCTTGTATAAAGAGCTTAGCAGCTTCAAGAGTACATGGCTTCTTCAAGTGGTTTTTCAAAAGGATCTTTCATAAACTGACCACTATTTTTCAATGAGAATGGTTATGCCTATTGAAAGGAAAGAACAAAAAATTTTATCAAAGCTATTGATCTAAATGTGTGGGATGCTATTGAAAACGACACATTTGTTCCCACACGTGAGGTCGGTGGTGTGAAAGTTGAAACACCAAGAAGTGAATGGTCTGATGAGGACCATCATTACCATTGCTTTGAGGTATGATGAATTTTTTAAAATTTCAAACTGCAAATCTGCTAAAAAAATGTGGGACACTTTACAAGTTACCCATGAGGGTACTAGTGAAGTAAAGAGGTCGAGAATCAATTCTCTAACTCACAAGTATGAATTGTTTTGAATAAACTAAGAGAAAGCACTCAAGAAATGCAAAAGTGGTTTACTCATATAGTAAATCATCTTGCATCTCTAGGAAAAAAATTTTCTAACGAAGATCTTATTAACAAAGTTTTGAGATATATGAGCAGGATTTGACAACCCAAGGTGACAGCTATATCAGAATCAAGAGATTTATCAACAATAACCCTAGCTACCCTATTTGGAAAACTGCAAGAACACGAACTGGAGCTAAATAGACTAAGTCAAAGTGAAGATCATGATAAAAATAAAAAAGGGATAGCACTCAAAGTCACCTCCTCAACAATTGATGATGATGATGATAAGGATGGAGAAGGCACAGAGAACCTTGAGCTAAATGAAGAAAACCTCAGCCTTCTGGTAAGAAAATTTGGTAAGTTTCTCAGGAAAAAAAGAAACTACAAGAAGACCGTCTTTCCCTCCAAAGAAAATCCATCACAAAGGGGAAGGAACATCTTCAACTCCAACCGGCTACGAGTATGGAAAACCACGACACATAAAGATGGAGTGTCCAATTTACCAAAAGAAGATGGAGAAATTTGAGAAGAAACTTTTCAAGGAAAGAAAATGAAGAAAGGCATACATAGCATGGGATGACAACGATATGGACTCAACTGATAACTTAGATAGCGAGGAAGCCCATCTATGTCGTATGGCCAGAGGAGAAGAAGAACAATAAAGCAACATTGAGGTGTGCTTAAAGACCAAAAGCTCAAATTGATACCTCAATAGTGGATGTTCCAAGCACATGACTGGAGACGACTCTAAATTCTCATTCCTTGTTCCCAAAACTCATAGACATGTAACCTATGGAGATAACAACAAAGGAAAGATTCTTGGAGTTAGCAAAGTCGATAAAAGTCCTAACTCTTCTATTGATAATGTATTGCTTGTTGAAGGGCTTAAACATAACTTGCTTAGTATTAGCTAATTATGTGATAAAGGAAATAAAGTAATTTTTTATTCTAATTGTTGCATAATTGAAGGTACAAATGATAAGCATGTTAAGTTTGTGGATCATAGAGTTAATAATATTTATATGATTAGCCTTGATAATATATCCTCAAATGATGCGAAATACTTTTTAAGTAAAGAAGATGATTCATGATTATGGCATAGGAGAATTGCACGTATTCATATGGATCACTTAAAAAAGTTGGTCTCTAAAGAGCTAGTAATCAGACTACCCAAACTCAATTTTGTAAAAGATAAATAATGTGATGCATGTCAAAAGGGAAAATAAGTAAAGATTTCTTTCAAAGCTAAAAATGTTATTTCAACTTCTAGACCTTTACAACTTTTGTACATGGATTTTTTTGGACCATCTAGAACTATGAGCTTTGGTGGGAATTACTATGTATTAGTAATTGTGGATGATTTTTCTTGGTTCACATGAACTTTATTTCTTTCTCATAAAAATGATGCATTTCTAGCTTTTAAGAAACTTGCCAAAGTTATCTAAAATGAAAAAAGGTTTTTCAATTATATCCATAAGAAGTGACCTTGGTGGTGAATTTGAAAATCATAATTTTGAAACTTTATATGATAAACATGGCATTAAGCATAATTTTTCTACCCCTAGAACTCCACAACAAAATGGAGTTGTAGAAAGGAAAAATTAATCTTTAGAAGAAATTACGAGAACTATGCTCAATAAGGCTACTCTTCCTAAGTGTTTTTAGGCGGATGCGTACCACTTGTTATGTAATGAACAGGGCCCCTAATTAGGCTAATTTTAAAGAAAACCCCATACGAGTTATACAAGGGAAAAAAGTCAAATGTCTTGGATTTTCATGTTTTTGGATGTAAATGCTTTGTTTTAAATAATGGAAAGGTTAACTTGGGAAAGTTTGATGCTAAGTCTGATGAAGGTATATTTCTTGGCTATTCAAATCATATTAAGGCTTTTAGAATTTATAATAAAACAACTATGATTGTGGAAGAATATATTCATGTTGCTTTTGATGAAACAAATCCAAATGGACCGAGAAAGGAGCTTGTTGATGATGCTGCAGAAATCTTGGCGAAAACACATTTGGATAACAAAGAAAAAGAAGTCAAGAAGCAAGAGGAAAGTCAAGAAGACATCCCAAGACAAGAGGATTTACAAGTCATGGACCTTCCTAATGAGTGGAGAACCTCAAGACACCATCCTCTTGACTTCGTGATAGGTGATATCTCAAAATGGGCAATTACTAGAAACTCTATTTGAAATGCATGTAATCACATGACCTTTGTTTCTCAAATTGAACCTAAAGACCTAAATGAAACTTTTGACAATAAACATTGCATCTTGGCTATGCAAGAGGAATTAAATCAATTTGAAATAAGTCAAGTTTAGGAATTAGTTCTAAAGCCCAATGATCATCCTATAATTGACACTAAATGGGTTTTTAGGAACAAACTGACAATGACCTAATAACAAGAAATAAAGCTAGGTTGGTTGCAAAAGGATATAATCAAGAAGAAGGAATAGACTATGAAGAAACCTATGCACCTGTAGCTAGATTAGAAGCTATTAGAATGTTACTTGCATATGCTTGCATCATGGATTTTAAGTTATATCAAATGGATGTTAAAAGTGTTTTTTTAAATGGTTTTATTCAAGAGGAGGTTTATGTTGAACAACCTCCGGGGTTTGAAAATTATGAACAACCTAACCATGTTTTTAAACTGAAAAAGACCTTGTATGGCTTAAAACAAGCTCCTAGAGCTTGGTATGAAAGGTTGAGTAAATTTCTTTTAGAAAATGGTTTTTCAAGAGGAAATGTTGATACAACTCTATTTATTAAAAATAAAAAACATGATATTCTCCTTGTACAAGTTTATGTGGATGATATTATTTTTTGTGCAACTAATGAATCTCTCTGTAAGAAATTTGTTAACACAATGTAAAATGAGTTTGAAATGTCAATGATGAGATAACTCAATTTCTTCCTTGGACTTCAAATCAAGCAAACAAAGGAAGAAACTTCCATAAGCCAAACCAAATATTGCAAGAAACTGCTCAAAAAGTTTAGAATGGACAATACCAAACACATGGCTGCACCAATGAGCACTTCCTGTTATTTGCACAAAGATGAAAGAGGTAAATTAGTAGAAATTATTAAATATAGATGTATGATTGGATCCCTTCTTTATCTTACTGCTAGTAGGCCATATATAATGTTTAGTGTATGTATGTGTGCTAGATACCAAGCTAATCTTAAGGAGTCACACCTATGTGCTATTAAAGGAATCATGAAATATCTTTTAGGCACTTCACAAATGGGTTTGTGGTACCCTAAGGGTGCCTCATGTAGCCTACTTGGCTATTTCGATTCTAATTTTACGGGATGCAAAATGGATAGGAAAAGTACTAGTGGTACATGCCACTTGCTTAGAAGTTCCTTAGTTTCTTGGCATAGCAAGAAGCAAAATAGTGTGACATTGTCTACTGCTGAGGCTGAATATGTTGCAGTTGGGAGTTGTTGTACTCAAATCCTTTAGATGAAGCAACAACTTTTAGTCTATGAACTTCAGCTTGATCACGCCCCTATAAGATGTGACAGCAATAGTGCAATAAATCTATCTTAAAATCTTATTTTGCATTCTAGAACAAAGCACATTGAAATAAGGCATCACTTTATTAGGGATCATGGATAAAAAGGATACTACATACTTGAGTTTATTGAAACATCTAAATAACTTGCAAATATTTTCACTAAACCCTTAGCAAAAGAAGCATTCTTTTATATTAGAGTAGAATTGGGCATAATTGATCAATCATGTATATGAATGAATGCTTGTATTTATTGCTTAATTATTGATTTATTATTCTTGAATTATTACTGACTTGAGCATCAGAGATATCCCAAAAAAAATTTTGTAGGTATTTCAATTATTGGGTAAGTTCTCTTCTCTCAAAGTATATATCTGAATGTGTTTTCTGATGTTTTCTGATGGGATTATTCAAATAAACCAGTGGTTATTCGAATAACCAAAGTCAACAAATTTAAATTATTGTGTTTCTCACATGTTCTATTCGAATAAAGTTTCTTTATTCAAATAATGTGAGTTCATGCTCTGTCTGCGTTGATTGTTTTATTCAAATAAGTCACCACTTATTCGAATAACACATCTTTAACAGAGGCCATTTCATCTAGTTTTATTCGAATAACTAGATAGTTATTCGAATAAACCTTGGCAGAAAGCCAAGTCTTCAGGCTTGGTTATTCAAATAACTGAATAGTTATTCGAATAACGTCTGGCAGATGGCCACAACATTTCAGTTACCATGATGTTTATTTGAATAACATGACATCTATTCGAATAAAATCGGCTCTACTTTATAAGCCCATGGCACCTTTCTCTCCTCATTTCACTTCCTTTTCTCTCTACCCACACTACCACCATTTATTCTCCTCCACCATATCTGTCTCCACCCAATTCCACCTATCCTTCACTATTGTTCTTCCTCCATCTTTGCCCTTTATCCCTCATTTCCTCATTTGCAACCCTTCTCTCAACCGTACCCTTCCCTTCCATCTCTCTCCATCGTTCTCTTTCTCACTATCACAGCAACCATGGCCTCTTCCTCTTCACGTATAAAACATGCTAGCATGAAGACTGCCCCCTTGCAACAACCCGCTGGACCTACGAAGGCTATCCTCTAACAATGCGGATTTGGGTCACCTCATCACTCACTTTTGGGATCACAACCTCATGCAACCCAAGTACCTTAAATTGGATTTCTTTTAGAGCGAAGGTGCATTCGACTTTCTGAACTTGTTGAACCTTCAAGGGGTGCTTCGTCTTTGCTCTCACCAGGCTGACATCTAACCTGCCATAGTCAAGATGTTCTACTGCAATATGAGAATTATTGATCAGGACCTTCAAACTAAAATTTGTGATAAGCATGTGGTAATCACCTCTCAAGAATGGTTCCAGATGTTTGGTTTACATGCCAATGGTTGCATTTTTTAGGAGGAGAATAGTTCATCTCCTTTTCCAGAGTATAACAAGGTAAAGGATGCTGAAGATCTGTTGAAACCTAGCCTAGCACTGTCTGACAAATGTGTTAAGGGAGGCATGATAAAGAACCAAGACAGGCTTCTGCACTATGCTTACATACACATCATGGCTCCTTGTGGTGGAAACTATGCTTACATGACTAAGGAAGATATTTTCATGCTATGGATTTTGAGGAACGGGCACCACGTTAACTGGCCAACCTTCATCATGAAGCATATGATGAAGGCAAAGGGCAAGAAGAAGTATGACTTGCCTTATGGCATAATCATCATGACCCTTCTTGACAAATATCCTCAGATTTTGGAAACAAAGAGGGCAATTAAGCTAACTCATCATAACGTCTTTAGGCCTTACACATTGAACAAATTGAAGATGATCAAAACTGTCGAAGGCTGGGTTTACCCGGATGAAGTTTGAGATGATGAGAATGAGCAAGAAAACCACCCTACTGAGCCTGCTGTTGATATACCTGCTGATGATCCTCTTACTCTTGCTTCTGTTGTTGGTAGTCCAGTCACAAACAAGTAGCTTCTGGCCACTATGCTGGACAACAGAGCTTATATGGAGAACACTTTCTCTATACTATTTGATCGGATAGATAGTTTAGAGCGAGAACAGGCAGCTCTTCGAGCCTTGCTGTCTAGAAGAGCTCCTAACCCCCCTCCTCCACCTCCGGCTGAATATTTCTCAAATCCTTAGTTCTTTAGGATCTCTGTCTTGTCTTGCTTTACTTGTTTTTGATGAATATGTACTGGACAACTTTCTATGAATGAAATACAACATCATTTGTTTTGTTCTTCTTTTATTGTTGTTTGACATTGGATAATTTTCTTTTTATTGCGTTCAATTCTTTATTTACTGCTTTTACTTTGATAATTATCATATGTTTCAACTTTCACTTGCCCCACATTTATGCTCATGACAAAAGGGGAAGAAAAATTTGAGTTTGTTTGAGAAAAGACAAGTAAAACATAAAATTGGATTCCAAAAATAAGGAAGAGCTGCGCACATCTGTGATATAGATCACCATCACCTCTTACAAAAAGGAGGAGGAGTAAGTCTCTCAAAATAATTTTGTATATTCTAATTTATCTGAACTAATTCTTTTCTCTATGATAGTTTGTCATCATCAAAAAGAGGGAGAATGTGATTGACTATGAGACATTAAAGATTGGTTTTGATGATAACAAATATGAAGATGATGAGAAGACCAAGTCCAAGAACTTCAAGAATAACTTTAGGACTTAGAGTCTTTTTTGTACGGAGCCTTCTAGATATCTCATTGATTTTGGAAGAAAGTATAAAAATGTTTTTAATTAAAACCCAAATTCAAAATGGCTTTGAGAATTAATTAAAAGATTTTGGTGTTTTTGAAAACCATCTGGTAAGTTTTCTAAAGTGTTTATAAATGTTTTTTAACAGGGTTATTCGAATAAAGCCCTCTTTATTCGAATAAACCAAGTCATCAAAATCTGTTCTTATTAGGGGTTATTCGAATAACCCTAGAGTTATTCGAATAAATGTGTTTAAAATTCCTTGAGCGCCTCTCTTTTCAAAAATGTTATTCGATTAGCACCTTGGCTATTCGAATAAAAGGCTTTCCAGAACTGCTTTTCTAAATGAACTATTCGAACTATTTGAATAACTCATATGTTATTCGAATCAAACTATTTCTCAGAAAACTCTCTTTAACAGAGTTATTCGAAAAACCCTCAGGCTATTTGAATAATACATATCAGTTTTGGTTTTCAAAAGGTTTTTCAAATTGGGTTATTCAAATAACACAATGGTTATTTGAATAACGTCGTGATTCTGTTTTAGAAAGAAATGACCATATTTGTATTTATTACGTGTTTTAATTGCTCCTAACTGCTATTTTCTTTAGAGCTCTATAAATAAAGACTTTGGGTCATCTTTGAAGGTGGCCAAACTATCTGAATCAATCCTTGCTTGCTTTAACACGTGATTTATAATTTTTTACATTTTTTTCTTTCTACTCTCTTTTTGCTAAAACCTTGAGATATCCTTAAAGGGATTCTTACTGCTTCAAGTTGTATTATTTACTCTTTGTGAGAGATTCTTTTCTTCTATATTCTGCTCTTTTGTTAAGAGGGTGAGCTATCCCTCAAAGGTTTTGTAAGGGTGAGGTATCCCTGAAAGTTGAGGCTTTAACACAATGGTAAAGTTTCCCTGCGTGTGAAAAGTGCTCTAGTTTGTAACGGTAGCAAGCACCTATTCAAGCTTGCATTGATAGTGAAAAATCTCGGATAGTTTTGCGAGGACTGGACGTAGGCCACAAGTGATTTGGTGGCTGAATTAGGATAAATATTGTGCATACTCTTCTCATCTTAATCTCTTTATTTCCTGCGAATTATTTATTATTGTTTACTTGTTTATTTTCTGTGCTTAAGGCTTTTTATCCTCTTTTTTTATTCACATCTTTGAAGAAATAGCTTCAATGAAATTTGTTTTATAAGCATTTGTGAAAAGTTTTTAAATACTCAATTCACCTCCCATCTTGAGTACTGGAGTCATTTGGTAACAGTAGGGAGTCAATGCATTCAAAAGTAAATGACAGGAATTTAAAATGCATGGAGCCGATGCGCTCAAAATAAAAGACAAGAATTTAAAATACAAGGAGCCGATGTGCTCAAATGTGAATGACAGAAATTTAAAATGCAGGAAGTCAATGTGCTTAAAGTAAATGATAAGAATTTAAAATGCAGGAAGTTGATGTACTCAAAAGTAAATTTAAAATGTAAGAAGCCGATGCACTCAAAATAAATGAAGGGAATAGATGACAAGAAAACCTTTATGCTAGTTAGACATGGATTTAAAATCTTTTTCTTCTCTCTCTTTTTCTCTCTCTTTTTTCTTTATTTTCCCAATTTTTATTTATTAAAAGTCATTTGAACTAATGACAACCTTGGAAAGATTTGACCAATCAAACCTTTGTTCACGTGATTTTCTTCATTAGACCCTTCAGTTGGTTTGGAATTCTCTTAACTTGCTCTTTCCCTTCTTCATTTTATTTTTTTACTTCTAACCCCTTTTTCTCCTTGGCAATGAAAGTGTATGTGGCTTGTATTGTAATCATTTCCAACAAATGCTACATTGCAATCTGTACTTTGAGCTACTGAGATCTTTTAGTCCAATTCAATCATTGAAGGATTGCTATAGAATTGTCAAATCAAACTGTTGACCTTAAATTTATCTTATTTGAAACATAACTTAATGAGTAAACAAGCATTCATGAATGGATAGAAATTCGTTGAATGAACAAATTTCATTTCATTACTTTGGTAATCTAACCGTATATGAACTTTTGGTAAGGCATATACTTGAAAAATGAAAACGTAGAAACAAAAAAAATTTGCAAGGATTTTTAAAAAAAAATTGCCCCAGTATTGGTTCCTTATCCCTCGTTCAATTAATTCCCTGCAATTGCTTGATAACTCAATTGTTGTCTCTATTGCTACTTCATTCAACATATATTCTCCTTATTCTTTCAGAAATTTTGCTCAGTATGGCCAATTGAATACAAACGAAGTTGCCCATGCATAGCCAATCGAATGCAAATAAAAATTGCCTCAGTTTAGTGAACCCTTCAAGGAGTTTCAGGTCATCTTTCTTTGAAATTTTACCTATTTATTTATCCTAACTTTTGCTTAGGCTGTCCTTTTAAGTTTTCAACCTAATGGGGTTTTTTTTGGAGCAAAGAATTGAAAATTCAGAAGAGCATGCCTTTTGTCTCAAAATTAAAGTTAACGAAAATGACAACAACCATTCATTGATCAGAATGGACCTTTTGAAGCTTGTAACGTGGCTACAGTTAAGGGTTATGAAAAGAAAGATATAAGGCTCAAACGAGTGTTTAAGGGTTGAAAGAGATCAAGGATCTTTAGTAAGCTTTGTCAATTGCCTTTGGTATTATCAAGCACACTTTTATATTCTCTTCCCTTTTTCACTTCATCATTTGTCTTTGCTATGAGTCATTTTATTTTTCATAATCTGCTTTTTTTTTATGAAATTACCATTTTACTTTATACTAACCCCTAGTGTAGGGGTGATCTTTGTTCAAGGTTCTCTAAAGAAATCGTTCAAGCTCAAAAAGAGGGTAACAATGGATAATAAAGATGATAAAATTTTGTAAATGATAAAGAAAGATGGTCAATCTTCATTTTCAAATCATGATTGTTTATTTTCAAAAGTTTAATTTCGAGACAAAAAGATAGTGTATACTAAGTGATTACTTATTTGTTCCTTTTCAAAAATCCTGCTTCTAATTGCTTGGTGACTTCTTCCTTGATCTTCAGGGACATATCAAGATGCATCCTCCTTAACTTCTACTTCTTTGCCTCAACATTTGGACATAGTGAGATTTTATGTGACGCTATCTTCGAATCTAATCTAGGCATACCCCGATAAGACCAAGCAAAGACATCTATATACTTTTTGAGTAGTGTGATCATTTCTTCACGCTCAAAGTTTTCCACCATGTTCAACTCCTTTCTCTTCCTCTATCCCATGTTGATCACCTTTGCTACCTCACCATTCAAGTCAAATCCTTTCTCTGAATATTTTTGTAATTTTTACAAATATTTCGACAACTTCTTCCTCTTCACTAGATTCAGGGTCTTCTTCATCAAACGTCGCAAGGGAATCAATTGATGAGTCTTTGAGGTCCCTTTCATGAGGTGAACTTTCTACAATACTCAAATCCTTAGAAAGTAATTTGTGTGGAGTTGGAAAGGTAAAATAGAGTAGGAATGACAAAGCAAGAATTATATAAATGGACCAACAACAAGATATTATACAAAAATATAAAAAGAAAACCGATAAATGCAAAAGGACAAGCCAGAAGTGTAATGAGGAGGAATGATGAATATTCATGCAAATTCATTTAGTTAATATCTCAAATAACATAAATATAAGCTCAAAACATAGCTAGTCTTAAATATCTGCTTAACATAGTATAACCAAACAATTACTTGGAAACAATCATATCAATCATTGGTTCGGACTGCCAGTTCTTCAGTGGCTCCTCATTAGTAAAAAGACGGATTACCTTGCACTCTTCTGGGCCTTCTTCATGCAATGCATTAATAGCGAGATGGCATCGGGGGTGAATGACTTTTTCATATGATTACCTCAACTGGTGCTAAGAATATTTCCCTTAGGTGATGAATGTGCTTCATTTTCCCCTTATCATTTTCTTTTCCCAAAGTTATACTCCCAATTCTTTCCTCTAACTCTACATTGACCTCTTTAGAGGAAGCTACACCTTCTTTACTTGTATTACTCCTAAAGTGGGCAATCACTGGATTCAAACCTTAAAGTGCCAATAGTTCTCAAGATCATGTCCTATTCCTCCACAATGATAAGCACAACTTAACTCTTCATTGTGCTTCTCCTCTTCTTTCATCATTGCAGCTGGTGCAGTGATATTATAACTTGCTTTTTTCAACCCCTCAAATATTTCAGCCATTGGAGTACATAAGTTCATGACCTTTCTTATTGGTGATCCTTCCATCTCCAAAGCATTTACCTCATTCCTTCTACCATGATTAGGAATTGAGTTATTGACAATACTAGGTCCAGCCTCCTCTTGAATGTCAAGCTTTCCGTAAATAATTAGCTTCTTTACTACAGCCTTGAAAGATTCACAATCTTCAATTGAGTACCTAGAGATATCCATGTGGTATTTATAAGTTAAATTCATATTATACTACATTGGGAATTGTGGTTCTAGGGAAGTATAGAATTTCCCGAGATAAGGTTAGCATCAAACAACCTTTGGAATAAGTCTGCGTTTGAAATGGATAATCTTGGGAAATAGGATAGGTTTTGGGGGCAAAAGCGACCTTGATTTTGGAAGTTTGGCTGAGGTTCTTGGTGGCTTTGGTAATTTTGCAGAGGTGTAGGTAGATATCAAGTATAGTTTAGGTGAATTGGTATATATGATTGTCGTGTGAGAACATTGTTAATTTGGAATTGTGAAGTTAGGGTGTTGTTTTTGGTTGGCACAATTTGGTGGGGTGAGTAATAAGGAGGCGTAGGTATTTGATATGGAAAGTGAAGGTTAAGGTTATATGGTGGTTGATAACTTGGGTATTGTGGGGAATATCGAGGTCTAAAGGTCTGTTGGTGTTGGATATAATTCACTTTGAGTTCTTTAATTTTCGGCTGGAATCCCTTCTTAGGAGCAGCATTCTCTGCATTGCTCACTAATAACTTCCCAACTTTGGCTAAAATCTCGATCCTTTCTCCTGTAGTGATTAAGTCAGCAAAATCTTTATAGGCTACTCCGGCCATTGCCCGATAAAAGGATTTCCCAGGGTTCTCAAGAAATATGAACACATCTCGAATAGTGTCAATGGGGGTTGAACTTGAGCTGCTAAGGCTCTCCATCTTTGTACATATTGTTTGAAAAATTCCTCATTTTTTTCTGCATTGAGCTCAATTGTTCCCGGGTAAGATCTGTATTCAGATTAAACTTATATTGATCCATGAATAGATTAACTAATTTCGTCCAACGAGAAATCTTAAAGTGGTCTAATTGAAGATACCACTCTAAAGTAGGGCAACTCTAGTGGAAAAAGTTGATGAGGAATTTATCACCCCTAAACCAAGCAACCATCTTGGTTCCATAACTGATCAAATAAAATCGACGGTTGCCATTCCCATCATACTTGGCAAAATCAGGAATCTTGAAGTCTTTAGGGATCACGACATTTATGGTGGGACACAGTTCTTCTATTCTGAGAGGTCCATAAGTACTAGGACCCTTGATTGCTTTGATTTGTTCTTCCATTTTCTCCATCCACTCTTCCTTCATCTTAACTTTCTCGGTCATAGCATAACTATTCCCAGAGTGAAACATTGTTGCCTGCCCTAGAATGGACACATGAGGTTGTTCCCAAGTAGGTCCAATATAACCTGGGATTTCATTATGAGCACCTTCCAAGGCACAATACCCCTCCTTAATATGAATGACTATCGATGTTATTTGATGTGATTGCTTATGAAAGTCGCTAATTTCCACAGTGATGCCTGAGGTTACAGTCGAGAATGTCAGGGTTGTTATCATAGAGGGGATTAGTGGAACATTTACATATGTTTCAACCCCATTTGCACCTATATTTCCACTGATTAAGCTGAAAAATTCCCTCACATCTTGTAGTATTACTTCTAACCTTGCTTGAGTCTCAGACATCTCATTTATCTGCCTTGTCATTTCATCAACTTCCCTGCTCAAGTTTCTCTCTGCCTCAGGATTACTAGCAATCATTCTTGTTCGAGATCTGGTATTATGAACTCGGGTTTGATTAGTCTCTTCTTTCCTAGTCATGCAATGGTTCTTGAACTCGTTTAATTTTGTTAAAAAAAATAACATTAAACAAAGAAAAAGGAAAGAAAATGTTAGTGCTATTATGGGGAGGCTTGGTGATTGTGGAAAGATTTGCACAAACATTCAATAACAAGGCAGGATCTTATATTCAGCACTACAGATTCATTATCCCTTAGGCAATAATGTGGTTGAAAGCAACCCCTAATGAGTATTCTCTCCTTAATGGGTGCTATCTTTAGGTAATGCAGTTATTCTTTCACTGAATACTAAGTTTCCTGTACTTTTGCTTAAGGACAAATTATCTCAAGGCGAATGCATGGTTGACAACCTATTCAAGGGAGAATTTACCCCTCAATGAATAGTGTCTGTGTGAAAAATAGCAAAATTAACGTTTGAAGTATAACACAACAACTGATCATTCATATTCATTTCAAATTTCATTAGTACAAGATCTCAGTCTCCTCAAAGTGTAACATAAACGACATTACGTTAAAACTTCGGTTGTTTCTTCCTAAGACCTTTAGCAAGACTTCAACAATACTTCATAAACTCGGCTATAATCTGGGATATAATCTGGGAGTAGTCTTCATCGCTTAAAATTGCCTGAGAAGTACTATTTTGCACCTTCCTTGCTTCTCTCTATTGTAGGTACTCGGGAACAGGAATTACTACACGTTTTGTAACATCCTAACACTAATACTAATAGCATATCCGGAATTACGTATTAGTAACTAGAATTAAATATGTCACGTATAACTAATTTATTAAATTTGAAATCAAATATAAGAGATATACAAAATATGAGCCTGTTGTGGGCAATTTATTATACATATTACTAAGAAAGGAAGTTTATATAAGGATATAATTCATATTACATCAAACAAAAAATAAGCATTTAAGGCATAATTCATACAAATAGAATACAAAACTTTTTCTATAAATTCAATCTAAACTATTTCTTCGTAGCCCGTGTCTTTCCTTCCGTATGCTACAAGCTCCATTCTTGGAAATATTACGAAAATACAAACATAAAAAGGTGAGGATTCTAAGAATTATCAGTAGTACTATTTAAAAATACGTATCATCAGAATACCTCCAGTTGCTTTGGGGAAAAATCATTTTAGAAACTCATTTATAAAGTAGGAAGGTGACAAAAGTCAAATTCAGTCCTTCCTCTTCCCGAGACAGAAATCTAATTTATCATTTAATAAAAAACAATCATTTATATAATCAAATAATTCATATCATTCACCACACATCAATATTCATCAAATATCATTGTTTATGATTATAGTCAAATATCTTTATTTATCATTTAATATTATTCTTCATTTCTCATCATCAAATGGGTAGAGAAGGAATGTCCATCCTTATGCTACCATATTAATGAGGGAATCTTCCTTCCTCATTTTATATATATCAATTCTTAATAACGATGGAGTCATCCTTCCTCATTTAATACATCTCAATTCATAATAATGAGCATTTCATCATTCCTCATTTAATATATCTCATCTCAAGTAGAGAGGAATTGTTCATCCTCAACTACTTTGATAGGGAGGGAATTATCCTTCCTCACACTATCAATCATCTAGGGTTAAGAGGGAATCATCCTTCCTCATATTACCTTTTTTCTAAGCCATCTTTCCTCAACTATCAATCTTTATCACAATTCATGAATTTTCTTCAAGTGAATAATTTCCAATTCTCATTCATTTATCATATGAATATTAAGTGAGCATAATCATGCTCTCATAGTTACACAACCAAAACCAACTAGAGGTTTCTAAATATTCAACAAACTAGAATATAATATCAATTCAAGTACTTAAGTTTCAAGTCTTAGATTCGGCCCATTTGGCCATAACAACATTTCACAAGTTATTTACATATCCAAATGCTAGGTTTTCTCTCTATAAACCCTTGGTATTTATAATGATCAACAATAAGTACAATTTACATCAATTTTCCTTTCTTAAACTTTAGGTATGAATTCAGCCAAGGATATGAAATTCAAGCCAAATTTCCACATGCAAAAGCATATATTCATTCTTCCATGATCAAAATACCAAGAATCATTAATTTAACCTAAGCTTACCTTTAACCCACAAATATGTCTGAATTCAGCCCCTAACAAACGTCAACAAGCATTATTGTTTATAGACAAGTCATGACTATAGTCATCTTAATAACCATCTTTATAAGCTCATCATCTAATCATTATTTCCTTAATCAAATCAATTAACAAGTGATAATAGAAGTATAAAGAATCGTAAAATTAAATAAAAACTCACATTTCTTGGGCTTGGTCGTGACCACCCTTGAACCAAAATCAAACAATTCCTATGCCTATATGCTAAATTCATTCATAAAACTCTCAAAAATTAAGGAAACAAGATGAAAGCTTAGACTAGGCAATAAATTCTGATTTAGTTCTATTTTAGCCATGATTACCCTAATTCAAGAACACAAAATCTCATCTTTTTCATCATAATCAATACCACAAATTCAACTTAAGAATTATTAGAAAAGAAAGACAATTCAAAGCAAAGAAAATTCTTCCAAACATGGCATGACCGTGAGCTCCATAGCCACAAGAACCAAAATTTTATTTTAAAACCAACAAAAAAAGATGAGCAATTCTAAGGCCAAGGACCCCTACCTCAATTTCCTAGCCTGGTTCTTTAGTTTTTCCTTCACTTTCTCTTCACCTTTCCTTCTTTTCTCTCCTCCTTTTCTTCCTTTCTTAGTTGTGCTTTCTTCCCCTATTTCTAGTTGCCTTTCATGTGTGAAATGAGAGTGAAAAATGAAGGAAAGAAAGTCAATTTATTAGACAAAAATGAGCATAAACTAGGCGGTGGAGTTGTTAAAAAGTTGGCTAAACAATTCATGCAGAAACTTTTATATGTATTACGTATACTTTAATCTTCCAAAGTTGAGTTTTCAAGTGTCTATAAATGTTATGAAAAATTTTAGAACTCATTAGCCCTTAGATCCATTTTTCGATAATTCTCTATATGCTACTATTTATTAATTAAACTTCATTACTTTGTCCCAAGTTAAATTAAACTTAGAAATTAAGTAAATATGCTCACTGATGCTTATTTTAATTTATATTTTATACCAAATTATTCTCCATATCTTTCTTATCATCTCCATGAAATTTTATAATTTTCTGAGCTTCTTTAACTGTCCAATCGATATTCTAAACTCTCATTTAGTGTTGTTAAAAATACCAGATCAATTCACTTGATTCTCCAAAATTTACTACAACTCTTATCAACTGTTTATAGTTAAGAAATAAATTTTTCATATTTATTTCCATCATATCAGTTGTTTATACAGAAACTTTAGCTAATTTTTCACATTCGGTATTATAAAATTAAGCTCAAACTAATACAAAAGGTTACCTGAATTAACAAATAACTCATACAAGAGTTACTGAGCATCTATAACCCTGATTAGGAGTATTAAGTTAGGGAGAATGTTTCATGTTCCCCCAATTCTTTTACCTTTGCCCTATGAATATTTTTTCAAGCATCCCAGATCTTATTTTCCTGTTTGGCAGTACTTATATCTTTTCTATATAAAAAGTTGAATCCTTTAAGTTGCATTTCATTGGGCACGTGCTGAGTCCATTAAAGTTGTCTGAGCACAATGACCAATGCAAAAGATACACAACCTCTCATGCCTATCAAAGAACACTAGGAAAATCACCACAACTGAAAACTATCTCTTCCCCATGATACCAATGACATACCCATTTGAAAGAATCTGGGCTCATCTTCATGAACTCATTTTTTCATTTGTAGGTTTTTTATTGCTTCATTGGTATGTGACCAAAATTCCTTAACAGGTCAGGTAGGAGACCCAGGCAGTTGTGTATATCCATGTGCGTCATGATCCAAACATACAACATATATGTACAACATCGAATCATCTCTCCATTTTTTTGTGGAAAATTTCTATTGTCAAGAGAGTATCAACAAGAATAGTAGGAATTGAATTTGCCTTATGATTCTCAAACTTGAAGAAAGCATCCATTATTGCTTGGTCCACCACATCTGAGGTAAATAGGAATAATACTAACTCAAAGATGGTTAACGTCTTAATGTTTTTTTTAAAGAGATCCCACTTTTCCAGTTGTGCTAGAAACTCAAGATGTGCTTCCAAGTAACTCTTCTTCAAGCCTTATGTTCCTTTTCTTTTTTTCCATGCCTAACTGATTTGCTTGAATCCCTATCAGTCTTACTATCTTCCCTTCTGACACATAATGCCCTCCATAAAGATAAACATTCGGGTACTTTCTCACTAGGAGCCTCAACATGATAGTGTACTCTTCTATGGTCGGTGCAATGTCAAAGTTGGGCAACTTAAAATATTTCATAGAACAGTTCCAAAATTGAGTAAGGCCACTCAAGACAGACTCCTCAACTGTAATGCGTAACAAATCCAGGATATGTCCATAACTGCTTGAGAACTCTGATCGAGCTTTAGGAGTCATCTTTTGAGTAATGTCCTTCATATGCCTCAAATCACTACCATTTATTGTAATCTTTATATTCCCCTTGAGGTCAACTGCATTGCTAGTGTTTTGCCCTTGACATATTTCTTCATTTCCTTGCTATTGATGAGTATTAATCTTTCTACTTTACCAAAGAAACTCACCTACAAAGAGTAATAAAATATGTAAGCAAACTCGAAAAAGGAAGAATGCACCCTAAAGGTACCTCTTATCGAGGTGGCTCTAAAGAATGTATCCTAACAGCCTACATGGAGAAACCCTTATAGGGTCATAAACCCAAAGGGTGGCGTATGATTTACTAATGCATTGTCTCTCTTTTTTCCTTTCTCTTTTTTTTTTTAAATACTAGGAATGTCATGAAAATGCAAGATGATGTATCATTTTTTTAATGCTGATTTTTTTTTAAAAAAAATACAAGAATGAATGACATAAGGAATAAATAGATAAAGAAGAAGTACGCTCCCTTCATGTCCTAGTTAAGTGGAACCTAAAGGTTGGATCTCCTTAAGGTCGTGACTCTAATTTTGGCATTCATTATGTTCAATCTATCAGTGCAAGGTTTTTCAAGACAAATCTAAACTTCTAAAAATTCATGGTCCCCAGATTGCTCCTATCTCAAAAAACAAGGACCCAATTCATGAATTAATCACAAGTAGGGATAAACCTTATTAATATGACAAATCCATGATACTAGTAACATTCTGAGCGGTGTCTCAACAAATGTCAAGTGAGCATAAGGCCCCTCAATAACAAAAGTTGAGATCTCTCCTATTCATTAGGTTCAAACAGACTTGGGTATATAGCCCAAAAAGTGTGTGAGGTAAGTGATAGTGATGTGTGAGAGGGAGCATACTGTCGCAACCAAAATCGCGACGAGACGACCGAAAATATGAGGTTTTGAAAATCAATGGAGTCGTCACCAATGTTTATTTAAATTGGGAAAACATTAGAAAAACCTTTTAATTAGGAAAACTAGTCTTTTAGAAAATGAGTTTGGGTTCGGGAGTCGATTATACGTGGGGAAGGTATTAGCACCCTACACTACCCATTCCAATAATGGTACCTTAAGTTAGTTGTGCAAAATTTAATAATCTCAAATGTATTTAGTTTACCCCTTTTAAAAAAATAAAAAGAAACAACTAAATTATGAAAATTTATTTTTTGGCTTAACAGAATAGAGATTCTGCTCCTACGTATCCCTGGGTGCAGTGGAGAACTCAAAGTCACGTAATTCTGTAAAAAATAATTGTGAGTTAGTTGTTTTTAATTTTGAAAAAAAAATTATTTTGAAAACTCATTTGATTTTTTTTTTATGTTTAGAAAAAAGTTCGAATCATCAAGCTGTCACAACTTAGATGATTTTAAAAGTTACAAGATTAACAAGTTGTCACAACTCAGCTAATCCCAATTTATTATTGAATTAATTTTAAAACAAAAAAAGTTAACAAAAAAATAAATAAATAAATAAACTAAACTAATAAATGAATAAACTAAAATGAATAATACATGTATATAATGAAAGATAATAATACAAAAAAAAAATTTACCTCCAAGGCGTATAAAAAATGATATGCTCAAAAAAGTTAGTGCACAAGGCTTCACACGTTCTCTTCAAATCAAACCTTAAAAAGCATCTCACTTCAAGAAAATTTTTTACTAAAGTCATCGAGCTCTTATACTTAGTATTAAGCCAAAGAGTATAATTTTCTCTAGCTCTTATACTTGGTATTAAGCTCAAGGGTGAAAAAATTTTTGGATCCCAAAATCATTAAGAACCACCCCTTTATATAGGAGGAGGAGAGGGAGAAGGAACATGACATCTCCAATGTGGGACTTTGCGATACAAGAAGACACCTTAGTTTTTTTTCAAATTTCTTCTTTTTCTTTTTATTTTTTTCTTTTATTTCTTTTGGATTTTCATTCATCTTTTCTTTCTTTTTTGTTCTTTCTTTTGTTTTATTATGAATTAAAATGTTTGAATGATCCAAGCAACAAAAAATTTATGGACAAATATCAACACATACAAACTTGTACAAAAATTTAAAAAGATAAAATTACCCCCTAACCTGCAAAAACATACATATAACAGTCATTCAACAATCATCTGCCCTAGGGTTTCAGCAATTAAGCGCATAATATTAAAACAACAAAATATATATAAGTAGATCATGTCAAAGTAAATACATGATAACACTATTAGAAATTTACATAAAAGTACTAGATAAAATCTATTTACAAACAAATAAAGCAAAAATAAAGACAAAAAAGGGTAAAATAAATAAATATAGATTATTAATAATATGCACAACTAACAACAATAGGCCTGACTCTTCAAGTATCCCCAGCGAAATCGCCATCTGTCGCGATCGGGATCTGCGATGGGAGCGACGAACAAAAAATATGTAAATGAAAAATAGAGTCACTGTCAATTTTATTTGAATTAGGAAAAAATTAGAAAACATTTCTTAGAAAATAGTCTTTGAAACCAAATTATATTTAGGAGTTGATTACATATAGGGGAGGGTAGAAATTTAATCCCATAGCACCCTTAATACATCTGTCCTGAGACGGTACCTTAAGTCAGTTGTGCAAATTTTTTATAACTTTTGAAAATATTTGTTTTACCTATTTTGTTAAAAGATAAACGAAATAAATAAATAAATTATGAAAATTTATTTTTTGGCTTAACGGAATAGGAGTTCCACTCCTATATATTCATGGGTGCAATGAGAAACTTAAAATTACATAGTTCTTTAGAAAATAAGTGTGAGTTGGTTAATTTTAATTATAAAAAGAATTTTTGAAAAGAAATTTTGTTTGAAAACAAATTCATTCTTGCATATGGTTCAAGTTAGTACCAGACTACTCAAAAAATCATTATAATTCAAATGACATTGAAGATAACATCTGTTATTTAATCATTATCATTAGTCATTACGTTGATTAAAAAAGGTTTTCTTTGTAAAAAAAAAAACTTTGTTTCACAGTTATAAAATTAACATAGAGTCATGTCATTGATCAAAGTAGACATATTCAAGCAAGATGCAAGCTAAATTAAAAAAAATCCAAACAAGAGAACTCAAAATCTTTATATATATTATATATATATATATATATATATATATATATATATATATATATATATATATATTCAATTTTTTCATTTTTCATTTTTTTTCTTTTCAAAAGTTACAATTATAATTTTCAAAATTTTTTTTTATATATTTTTTATGTACTTTTTTTATTTGTTTATCTTTTTTATATTAACCTTTTTTTACTCATTTAGGCCTAAGATGACAGTAATCGTTAGTCTAAAACTATACCCAATAGATTTTTTTTTATCATTTTAATTCTTATTAAAATACTACATTAAACATAACATAAAATAAAAAATAAATAAATAGGAAAATAAAATAATTAAAAAAATGAAAACAGAAGCAACACAGAAAAAAAAAACAAAACAAGGAACTTGGTCTCGTCGTGGAGGTTGTGGGAGAGACGGTGTTGGCCAGATCTGGGTGGAGGCGCGACGATGCCGACCTGCGCGTGGTGGCTCTCGGATCTGCGATGTTGGCACAACGCAGTGATTCTAGCGGATCTGGTTGCTTTGGGGGTTGGGTCGCGATTGGTAAGAGGGTGGTGCACAGTTGCTGCAAGGGTGATGCGCCACTGCCGCGAGGGTAATAGTGGCGCGCAGCTTCACGGTGGTTACAGGGTGGAGCTCGGATTTGGTTTGGTGGGGTTGGATTGGTTGTTCACAAAGCTCTGGTGTTTTGGTGTCTACAACGAAAAACAACGTGGTGACTGAGGATGGAAATAGTGTGATGGCTCTGGGTTTATGGGGGGTTTCTAGTTCGGCCTACGGTGGCAAGGAGCGGCTTCAGGTGGTGATAATTTTGAACTAAGGTTAGTTACCAGCAGTACTCCATTCTGTTCGTGGCTTGGACGGCGGTGAAGCTTGGCAGAGGCCGTTGACGGGTGTTGGTTTGCTGTGGTAAACTGGGCAACAACTGGTGGAGACAACAATTAAGGTTGGCTTCGGTGGCGACAGCGGCCCGATGGTTCTAACGAGGTGGTTGGTTTTATTTCGAGGATCGGTGTTATGGCAATGAGGTTCGACTTCAACAGAGGGGTGGACGTTTTGGATGATGGAGTGATGGTTGTTGGCGTGGTGGTACAACGGCGGAGGTTGACGGTTATGGTGGTGAAGGGTGCCGCATCTTGATGGTGGCTACACAGAGGTTGTACGACAAAGGCTATAGCTGCTAATGGTGGTTGAGGTGATGGATCTCGGTTGATGGTGTTATGAACGACGGAGGTTATGGGCTGCTATTAGGACGAGGGAATGATTGGGTTTAGGAGTGAGGTTGTTGTGTTCATTAGTTTGGGACGTGTGTTTGTGAAGGTTGATGGTGGGTGGAGGCAAAAAATGTGTTGATGGTTTTTAGGGGTGTGTGGTAAGATTTGATGTGTGGTGAGAGTTGATGATGATGGCTACTAGGGTATTTTTGTGTGATGGTAGTAAGTAGAAAAAGTCTAAATTCGTGTGTAAAAAAAAAGTGTGTGGATTATGAGTTTTTATATAAGAAAATTAAGGTTTTGAGAGTGATGGTTGCTCGAGTTTGAGATGAGAGATGAGTTTACTGGTGGTTGATAGGATTTCTTTTGGTGTTTAGTAGTATATGAGTTATGAGTCAGATAATGAGTCGAAGAGTTACGTTATGAGACATGAGTTAAGTTATGCCAGAAAGTTAGGTCATCTTTTTTTTTCTATTATCTTTATTTTCTTTTTTTCTTTTTTAAATTTTTTTTTATTTTTTTATGAATAAAATGTCTTAATGACTTTGACAAAATTAAATGTTCACAAGCACCATAACCTAAATGATGCATATATATGTAATATCTACCAACTCCTGAAGGGTCATACTCTCTTATGATGTAAAATATCATAAATAAAACTGATGATGATAACAGTTTATGGCTGAAAATTGTGTATGTATAAGCTTAAATTTCTAAAATATGTTTTTTCATCTCTTAAATTAAGACTTTAATATTCCAAATTGAAAAGGAATTTGACTTCCTATATTTCATGACCAGCGTAAATCCTCGATTGAATAGGATAGGAAGGATTAATAATAAGACAAATATATTACCCTTTCAAAAAGGAAACATTAATCGACCAATTTACAATATTTTTAAATTCTTTTCTTTTATAGTCATCGTAATCTAACTATTAACAGGGAATAAAATTATATTTTTTTAAAATAAACATTTGATATGGTAATATTAAAATAAGTAGTATCACATTCTCTTATACTTTATGCAAATATCTTGAACAAATTTAAATATAAAATCAATATAATTTTTCAAAAAATAAAAATTTAGTAATGTATTATTCTAAACCGCTTAGTAAATATATCAGATAAATGATTATAAAAATTAGAGTAGAAGGTTATATTTTGGTATCAGAGCAGTTACCTAAGTAATGTGGTTTGAGAACCATTACTATATTTTGATAAAATATTAATAAGATATTGCAGGAAAAAAATGTCACGCAGGAGGAATAATCCCAACCCTGAGGATAGGGTAGACATAATGATGGACATGCCCGCAGAAATTGCAGCTGCAATGAGAGAACAAACAACTGTAACTAATCAATTTTTTCAACATTTACAAGAAAATAGAGGTCCGGAGCAAGGCATTCCTGTGGTAAATCCAAAATTTCAACAATCGTCTGAATTTCGAAAAGCTAATTCACTAACCTTTAAAAGGGAATATGACCCGGTTATCACAGAAAACTGACTCTTAGAGCTAGAAAAGATTTTTACTTTTCTAGGGTGTATTGACACCCAAAGAGTAACTTTTGTTATGTATATACTATCTGGAAAGGCAGAACACCGGTGGCGTGGAATCAAAAGACTCTTAGAAACCCCAGATGCACCTATTACCTGAGAAGTTTCCCAAATTGCCTTTCTGGATAAGTTTTTTCCTAATAGTGTTAGAAATGAGAAAGAAGTAGAGTTCCTACATATGCGACAAAGGACTATGACAGTTAGACAATACGTAGCAAAATTTGAAGAGCTGGTAAAATTCTCCTCTTATCTTCAGCTTCATCACAAGGAAGAATGGAAGGGTGCAAAATTTGAATTTGGATTGAGGCCAGAAATTAAAAAAGAAATAAATAAACTGAAAATCAGACAATACTCTACACTGGTTAATAAGTGTAGAATTGTAGAAATGGATCTTCTGGAATATGAAGCTGAGAAGGTAAAACAACTCCAACTTAAGCGTAAGCAGGAGAATGATAGAAAAAGAGACAAAAATAATAAGTTTAGGTCAAATATAAACAAAGGAAAATAGATCCATCCTGAAGTAAATTGCTCAAAGCATGGAAAGTCACATGGAGACAAACTTGCATGTTTGGACAACGTGTATGCTACACTTGTGGAAAGCCTAGACATGTATCAAAGGATTGAAGATTCGGCAAAAATAGAAATCCTTTGACAAAGCCACAAGTTTTGGGAAGGGTCTTTTCTCTTAACAGTCGTGAAGTAGATTAATCTCCAAATCTGATATAAGGTTAGTGCCTCATAAAAAATACTCTTTGAACTACACTGTATGATTCAGGAGCCACACACTCCTTTATATCTAATGATTATGTAAAAAATCTAGAATTATCTGTCACTGAGTTATCTTATAATTTATTGGTAACCACTCTGATAACAATGTATTTTATTCATTTTATAATCCTCTCACTAGGCTTTTTAAGGTTCAATTTGGCTTAATTAAGTTGATTTTGTCACATTTTATGAAATTAAGTTTAATTGGATCATTAAAGAAATTATTGCATGAATTATCATTAATTTGGGTGATTGCATTCTTAAGTAAAGTAGCCACAATTTGAATTGTAATTTTATAATTAATGTGATTCTGGTCTTGTTGAGAAATTTAGATAAATCTCTAATAAATATTCACTTGATAGCAAGAGCCACATTGATAGTAATATATTTCATTCATTGTATAATCTTCTCACTTGGCTTTTTTAGTAATTTAGATATAATTTGAGTTTCAAATATCCGATGGATGTGATTTTGGTCTTGTTTTAAAGCTAAGACAAATTTCTACAACTTTCATGAGGCCTCAAGACCGGATACACACGTTTGGATAACTCAAATTGGAGTTGAAGCAAAATTTAGAGTTTTGAACCTGACAGCTTGACCTCTATGCACTCATTAGGCTATATCTCAGGCTATAGGAGTTCAACAATTCTGAAATTTTGATAGTGGAAGATTAAGACCCATATCTACAACTTTCATGAAGAATACAAAATTCAGTTCGGATTCCTTGAAGGTGATATTGGGCTTGGAAGTTAGAATAGAGGAGCTGAAGTTGGGCCTGACCCATGAGCAGTAATTGGGTCATATCTCAGGCTGTAGATGGTGGATTTGGATGAAATCGGTGTCTATGGAAAGTTAAGACAATTTCCTAGAATTTTCATGAAGACTACTTGGCTAAAAAATGATGCATGCCATAGTTCATAAGGGAAACATTTCGGAGACAAGAATCCACCCATTTATCATTATCAAACAACTATTTTGGCATTTTGTTCTCATCATCCATAATCTCTTTTGGCATTTTGAACTCTTCTAACTCTATGAAAGGAGGCAAAGGCTGATCATTTAAAGGTGTTAGCTTAGAGTTTACTTTCATGCTTGTATGTTAATTGCTTCCTTTATGTAGTTTTCTATTATTCTTAATTGAAGTTATGTTCATCATCTTCTTCTTCTCTCTTTCTTTCTTCTTGATTCATGAGTAACTAATTTTCAATTTGCTTGGGTGAAAGGGTGAAGCTCTTGGTAATATATTGAGGTTATATTAATTTTCTTCTTGTGTTTGAATGATATATTTTTATGTGATCTTTATATGTGTTGTATGTTGTTTCTGATTAATTTAAAAACTCTTCTTGTATAATGAATATATTGATTCATTGTAGACAAGACGTTGGCACAGTGGATGCTTGAGATCATTTACAAATATTGGTAGATAATTAAAGGAACCATAATATGATTACATGTATAATTTTAATTAAATTTTGAATGTTAAATCTTCCGATTGGAACCTTCATTATGTATGATTTCAATTGAGTTATTAAAAGAAATAATCTTATCTTTAATTTATTACCAAGAGTGGATCTCATAACCAAGCAAATCCTTTTCATCTGTGAATAACTTTTATCATATTTAGTATTGTGACAAATCTGCTCCTTACCTCAAATAATTTGTCTTCATCAATTCCCTGTGGATCGACCTCGGACTCCTGAGAATTTACTACTTGAAACAACCTGCACTTGGGTTTCAAACTTTTAATTAGCCCATCACACTCCTACTAGAAATCAAGTCCAAACCTCTCATACATGCCTAAATTATCCTATTCTTGTTGAAAATAAACCTTTTGTTGCAAATTTAATTTGTATGCCTTTGCAAAAGCTTGATATTATCAGGGGAATGGATTGGTTGTCCTCTAACCATGTGATACTAAATTGCCTTGATAAATCTATTTCTTTTCCCTCAAACTCTGACAAAGAAAAATTCCAGTGTACCATTTTATCTATCATTCAAGTTAGTAGGGGTATAATAGAAGGAGTTTAAGGATACATTCTCCTTTTTTCTTCTAAAACAAAGAGTGAGCTGGATTTGAACACCATTCCTGTAGTCAAAGACTACCCTGAAGTTTTCCCTTCAGATATACCTAACTTGCCTCCAGAAAGAGGAATTGAATTTTCCATTGACTAGATGTCAGGTGTAGCTCCCATTTCAATCGCACCTTACAGAAATCTCATGTGAAACTGAGTGAACTTAAAATGCAAATTGAGGAGTTACAAGAAAAATAGTTTATAAGGCCTAGTGTATCATCTTGGGGAGCTCCAATGCTTTTAGTGAAAAAGAAGGATTGTAGTCTTAGATTGTGAATAGATTATAGACAACTAAACAAGGTGACCATTAATGTAATTGGCTAGCTGCCATAAAAAATAGTTTTGATGATAACAAACATGATGAAGATGATGTATAGTTCAAGTACCAAGAGTGAGCACTACAACAAGAAAGCAAAGATCTTATTTATACTCAACTCAAGGAGAAGAAGATTTTGATAACAACAAAATCATGTCAAAGACCAAGTCCAAAGGAAGATTAAATGGTATAACTTATAGGACTTAGGATCTTTTTGTAAGAAGCCTTCTAGATATCTCAAATATGTTTTCAAATATTTAAAAATGATTTTCACATGTTAAAATACCCAACAAATAAGTTTTGAAGGTCTAGTTATGATGGTAGTTCAAATTTATGAAAAATAGCAAAGTTTGAGTTTTGAAAATCTGACCTTTAGTTACTCTTTTGATCATAACTTTCAAAATAATTTGATTTTTGTTTTGAAACTTATTTCATTTGAAAATAGACTCAAATATCTTTCCAATGACTGGTCATTTGCTTTAAACGGATAAGAAATGAAGAAGTTATGACCATTTAAAGTTAGATTTCAAAATCAGAGTGGTGTATTCGAATACACCACATAGGTATTCGAATACCACACCCCAGAAAAGTTTCCAGAACGTGTTTTTAAGAATCTATTCGAATACTTAAGTAGTTATTCGAATACCACAACACAGAAAATGTTCCAGAACATGTTTTTGAAGGATCTATTCGAATACCAAATAAAGTATTCGAATAACTCAACCCAGAAATCACGTAACGGCTATTTTCTGGAGCTTTTAATGTGTGAAATTAATACCCAACGGCTATTTTTCTTGGAACACTATAAATACATGGTTTTGGTCATCTTTTACACTATGCCCAATGATCTGAATCATTCTTTGCTTGTGCTAAAACATGGTTTTCAATTTTACATATTTTCTGTGCTCTTTTTGCCAAAAACCTTGAGATATCCTAAGAGAGCTTACTAGTGCTTCAAATTGTAACATTTGCTCTAAGTGAGAGATTCTCTTCATCTATTTTCTGCTTCTGCAAAAAGGGTGAGGTATCCCTTAGTGAATTTGTGAGGGTGAGATATCCCTCAGTAAAAGGGTGAGGTATCCCTTATTGTAAAGAAGGTGAGGTATCCCTGTTATGTAAAGGCTACAAGCACCTGTTTCAAGCTTGTATTGAATAGTAAAAAAATCTCGAACTGTGTTTCAGGGACTGGATGTAGGCCACAAGTGGTTGGTGGTCGAACCAGGATAAATATCGTGTCTGCTTTTCTGCTATCCTTCATCTCTTTATTTTCAGTAATTTATTTATTATTGCTTAATTATTTATTTACTGTTCTTAAGAATTTTATCATCTTTACACATATTTATTATATTGCTTCAAGAAATTTGTATTAAAAAGGGTTTGCGAAAAAGTTTTTAATTACTCAATTCACCCCCCCTCTTGAGTACTGAAGCCGCTTGGGTAACAAGTGGTATCGTAGCTAGACTCTTGTATAAAGAGCTTAGCCGCTTCAAGAGTACATGGCTTCATCAAATGATTTTTCGAAGCAACTTCCATAAATCGACCACCCTTTTCAATGGGGATGGTTATGCATATGAAGGAAAGAATAAAAATCTTTATCGAGGCTATTGATCTAGATGTGTGGATGTCTCTGTCGAAAATGACGCATTTATACTTACACGAGTTGTTGATGGTATAAAAACCGAGACACCTAGAAATGATTGGTCTAAAGATGATAAAAGAAAAGTTCAAAATAACTTGGTAGCCAAAAACATCATTATCGCAGCTTTGGGGCATGATGAATTTTTCAGAATTTCAAATTGTAAAACTGCTAAAGAAATGTGGGACACTTTACAAGTTACCCATGAGGGTACTAGTGAAGTTAAGAGGTCGAGAATTAATTCTCTAACTCGTGAGTATGAATTGTTTAGAATGAACCAAGGAGAAAGTGTAACATCCCAAAATTTCCGTATCTCTTAAACAGTAATTTTGACAGTTAACAGAATTTTACAGTTTAGTAATTTCTGTGCACTGTAAAATTATTTTGATTATTCCGTTAGCGTATTTGATCGTTTTGAGTGATTTACTCCGTGTCAGGAAAATAAAAATTTCGGGTCGGGGAAAACTTTACGTAATTTAATTTTTACCGTTAGGTAATTATTTTACGTAATCTGATTTGATATTTGTGCATTTTATAATTTTTGTGATTTTATGGATGATTTTGAAATTTTTCCTGTCTGTGGGCCCCGCAAGGGGTATGTGGGCCCAGGTGGCCATACGTGGGCCCAGGTGGGTCCCACAAAGTGAAAAAATTTTCTACGCATAGAAAAATTTGTACTGTTTAGACGGAGACAGGGGATCTTACTAAACCTGAATCCGGAAACAGTTTTAGAAAATTTCTTATACTATATTTTATACTATATTTGATTATCGGATGATAAAAATACAGTAAAAATATTATTTGTAGGATACAAGAATAAATATTATACTGCGTAGTCAACAAAGAGAGCTTGACTTGATTTATACCCTTGGATGAGAATACTTAGTTTGAATATTAACCATTGATTTAATCAAAGGTTAAGAAACAAACTTAATAAAGAAGCATTGGATAATAACCATTGATTTAATCAATGGTGTGAGAATAAGCTTAGTTAGGAAGGCTTTGATATCAACCATAGATGTAATCAAAGGTGTAGAATTGGTCTTGAAAAATGACAAAGACCATTTATAACCATTGGATTTAGATTAAATCAAGGGTGGAGATTTAATCTTAAAAAGTAACAAAGACCATTTATGACCATTAGATGAAGAATCAATCAATGGTGGAGATTTGGTCTTCTAAAGTAGCAAAGACTAATTAGGACCCTTGGATTTAAAGTTTGAAGAAGCAATCTTGACCCTTAATTTTGGAGACACATCTAAGGGCTAGAATTTAAAGGAGAAAAATCCAATGGCCTAGATTTAGTCTTCTAAAATTAAAAATCTACCTAAATCCTAACCATTGAATTAATCAATGGCTAGAAATGCTTCAAATGGTGGCAAATAATGAAGACAACTTTATTGAATGCATTATGAAGAGAAGGTGATGGTTTTGGAGTGTTTAGAAGACAAAGAGACAAGCTTTATGTCATTTTTGCATGTCTTGGTCAAGTTAGACATCATAATGGCTTACTTTTGATTTTTTGCACTCAAGAAGAATGCATTGGAGGGGAGCTACGAAATTGAGAAGCTTTAGGACATAGGAAAAAGTTTGAAGACCATTATTGCCATCCTTGGTCATCATTAGACATTTTCAAGAAGCTAAGTTACCAAGTTTTCTCTCCATTTCTCTCCTTCTTCATGTTTTGGCCAAGCACTCCAAGAACACCCTCCATCACTCTTTAATTTCATCCAACCTAGTTTCTTGAATCCTTACCTTACTCTAAATAACTTTCATGTTGAAGGTTTCTTCAAAATCCAACATCTAGTACTTCAAATCCAAGCTTCAAGATTCTACCAAAAATGGTAAATTTCATGTTTCCTCTTCTAATCTTTTAGTCTTGATTTTCTAAACCTAAACATCATTCTAAGAACATCTCTAGTTATGAGTTTTTCCAAAATCATTCATCTTGATCTTCAAATCCAAGCTTCAAGTTTCTATCAAAAATCAAAAATTTCATCCTTGTTCTTCAAGAGATATCATTCGGGTATCTACCCTAAAATCACCATCCAATCTCTTTTAATTTCATCCAACCATAGATTTTGAATCTACATGATGCTCTAAGCAACTTTCATGTTGGAGATTTTTTCTAAATCATTCATCTTCAGGGAATTTCTTCAAGATCAAAGTTATTGGGTTTTTGAGGTGAAGTATAAGAAAACTTCATTTTCTTCTCTCTTTTTCATGATCTAAGCCATGTTTGATCCATGGTTCCTCTTAATCAAGCTTAGTATACTAATTTCTATGTATTTTGTTTTGTATTTGAGAAGCTCTTGGTGATGAAGGACTTGGAAAAAGAAGCAAAACAAGAAGTTTTCAAGGATCTTCAAGAGGTAAGAGGGAGATCCATCTCACCAACCAAGCATGGTGGTGAGAGATGGTATTTTATTTGATGGATGTGGAATTCATGTGAGGATTCATATCCATGGTCATGTAATTAATTTGTGGGTGTTTATGAGCTTTGATTAATTTTCTATGCTTGATATGCTTTGCATGATTTTATAGCTTTGATGACATGCTTGATATGCTATACATGCTTTTATGGCTTTGATGGTATGCTTATATTATTTATGATGAAATATATATGTATATGCCATGACTTGATGGTGGAAAGGAAATTGATTTTTGGCTCCAAAAGCCAAGGAAGAGCTACGGTTTTGATGCCCTTGATTAAGGTTCATGTTGAAAATTTTTCAAGAATAAGGAAATTGATTTGTTTAATAAAAATTATGAAGTGGAGAAAAATGAATTTTCTTGGTTCTAAAGGCTATGGAATTTTCGGCCAAGACACCTCAACATAGGTGTTTATAACTTAATATTTTCATGGAAGAATAAAATTGGATTGATTTGAAAAGCATGGAAAATAAACAAAGAGTTTGTTTTTCAAGAAGAACAAGAACATGGTTTTTGAGGAATTTTTATTGATTTATTTTGTGTAAAAAGTTTCTAAGTGTTTTACTAACATGAGATTTAAATGAAAATAGCAATGATGATTTTAAGGATTTGCAAAGAAAGTGAAAAAGGATTTGCAAAGAAAGTGAAAAAGGATTTGCAAAGAAAGTGAAAGTGGATTTGCAAAGAAAGTGAAAAATTGAAAATGAACAAATGATTTGATTTTCAAAGACTATGAGTCTTACGTTTTTGTAAAGGATTTTTAATGGTTTTGTTTGTGTAAAACCATATCAATTTAAAAGGAAAAATATTTGATGGTTTCAATAGTCAAGTCCACGTTTTTTTTTAAAGGCTTGTAATGTCTTGATTTTTATGAACAAAGTGATTTTTCAAAGTGAAAATGTAACTTGATTTAATACAAGGAATTTAGAAAGGGAATCAGAGTGTTTTTATCACTTGAGAGAATTTTGTAAACAAAAGACAAAGAGAGGTTGAACATGTTTGAACTTCAATTTATTTTGAAGAATTGATTTTAAAATTGATTTGAAAAAAAATGGAGAATATAATGGTGTTTTGAAAATTTACTAACGTATAATTGATTTTCGAGTTTTGAAGTACGTTAGAAAATTCTTAAAGTTTTGAAACGTTGATTTATATCATTGGAAAAGTGATTTTTGTGGATTATATTTTGGAAAAGGATTTCTTGAGTAAAGAAATGTGAAAAAAGATTTTCTTGAGTAAAGAAATGTGAAAAATGAAATACAAAGTTATATTATTTTGAGAAAAGTTAAAAAGGAATTTTTGAAGGTTAAGAAATATTTTCGATAATGAAATTGTGATGAAAAATGTTTTACGTATCTTAAAAATGTGATTTTTAAGCTACGCAATTTGAAAAATGTGTTGAAAATGATATAAATTTATTTAAGTCCAAAATAATGTTTGGAATATTGAGGAATATTTTACGTGATTGTAAAATGTTGAAAATATTTTACGTATCTTAAAAACGATTTGAAATACAGTAAAATATTTCTACGCGATTTGAAAAATGTTTAAATATTTCTACGCGATTTGAAAAATGTTTAAATATTTCTACGCGATTTGGAAAGCGTTTAAATATTTTACGCGACTGAAATATTGTTGAAAAATCACTACATGATTTGAATAGTGATAGAATATTTTTACGTGATTGTGAAAATAGTGAAAAATTATTATGAGATTTGGAAAGTGTTTTAAATATTTTGAGAATGATAGAAAATGATTTACGGGACGTAAAAGAATGATTTTTAAGTTACGCGATTTTGAAACAGTGGAAAAATACTATACGATTTGAGAAACGTACGTTTTTACGCGATTGAGAAAAACGTTAAAAATTAGTACGTGGTTTAAAAGTGCAACAGAAGAGTTGCAACATTTTGAAAACGTAACAGAAATGTTACAAAATTTTGTAAACGTAACAATAGTGTTACGGTATTGTAAAAATGTAATAAAAACATTTTGGAATTTTAAAAACGCAACAAAAGTGTTACAGTATTGTGAAAATATAAAAGAAGTGTTATGATATTGTGAAAACATAATAGAAACGTTTTTGGATTGTGAAAACGTAACAGAAATGTTACGCGATTGTGAAAATACGGTAAAAGTGTTTTATAACTATGAAAACGTGATAACATGATTTTCGTTGAAAGTACAATATGATTACTGTTGAACCGGTGTCCATACACTGTTTGTGAGAAAATGACATATTTGTCTGTGATTGGATTTGGTGCATTATACATGCATTGGAATGGTCCGATGAGGACTGGATATGGCTGATTGCCTAGGAGAAACACACCTCTTGAATGGGTGCGATATGCGTAGTGTAGGTCACTTGTTGACCTTGGGGGCATCGGGGTGCGGGTTGCCTACACGGGTGGTTGGTCGCGCTTCTTCCCGTAGGTTAGACCGATGCAACACACCGATGATCCGGACCGAGACACTATTCTTAATCAAGATCTGATAAAGATTGTTGTGTATATGCTAGATGTGCAAAATCAAAATGAGGATTATAGCACGTGGTCTGAGGCATGTGGTACCGACAGATCTTTTCGATCATTTCTCTGACCTGAGTTTAGCTCCATGGAGTAGGAAATCGAGTCTTGTGTACATGCATAATCTGAACATTTTATATCTGCATGATATATTAATTGAGGGATATTGGTTATGACAATTGTTTTGAATACTTGGATGATGATAATGATAATTAGGACATTATCGTAATTGTTGTTTATGATAATTGAATTGATAAATGATTTGATGATGATAGTTGATTAATATTGAATATATTATTGGAAGTTTGATATGATATCCCCGTATGATATTCTTGCTTGTGTTATCTCGTCTTTGCCATGTTGGTATTGATGTAGGTGATCTCACCTCTTTGTTATGTTGTTTTGCTGTGTCCGTATTGTTAAAATTAAACAGTAGAAAGAATGAGTTGTCTTAGACATAACGGGCAATGAATACTCTGAGATGGGTGACAACAATAAGGAGTGGACATTCAGGACTCGAAGGTGTACAGTGTTGACATAGAACAGATGTCTGATGCATCCAAATGGATACAAGAAGGAATAAGTATGTTAAGTTTTAACGTTAGTGTTATACCGTGCTATTAAGTAGAACCTATCATAGGGTTACTACTGTTAAAAAAAAAGGAGAGTCTGTAAGTTTTATATTTCTCTTTAAGTTATTAAATATTAATTGGTGTCAGTATTGTATATGAGTCTGTTTCAATATGTTTTTCCGCATTACTTATGAATTTTCAGAAAGTTTATGTTTCAGCAAGAAAGAAATTTTAAAACCCACTTTTTATAACTCAAACTTTGTGCGAATTTCTTTTCAGATTATGAGTCGGGAGTCGGAAATGTGATACCCTAGGAAGGGTGTTACAGAAAGCATTCAAGAAATGCAAAAGAGGTTCACCCACATTGTTAATCATCTTGCATCTTTAGGAAAAAGTTTTTGTAACGAAGATTTGATTAACAAAGTGTTGAGATGTCTTAGCAGGATTTGGCAACCCAAAGTAACAGCAATTTCAAAATCAAGGGACTTGACAACCATGTCATTAGCTACCCTTTTTGGCAAACTTCACGAGAACGAATTGGAACTAAACAGACTAAGTCAAAGTGAAGAAAATGACAAGAAGAAAAAGGGAATAGCCCTCAAAGCCACCACCTCAATAAATGATGACAATGACAAGGATGAAGAAGGCACAGAAAACAATGAGATCAATGAAGAAAATTTCGACCTTTTTGTAAGAAAATTTGGTAAGTTTCTAAAGAAAAAGGGGACACAAAGAAGACCGCCTTTTCCCCCAAGGAAAATTGAAAATAAATCCTCCAAGGAAAGAAGAGTCTAAATAGCATGGGATGAAAATGACATGGACTCCACTGATAGCTCAGATAGCGAAGAAGCCCATCTATGTTTTATGGCCAAAGGAGAAGAAGAAGAAAGCGACACTGAGGTAATTTCTAATTATGAATTATCTCATTCTTATGATGAATTACAAGACGCTTTTGAAGAGTTGCATGAGGAATCTCTTAAGCTCACTAAAATAATTTCTTCATCTAAGAAAACTATTTCTTCTTTGGAAAATCAAATTCTTATTTTAAATGAAGAAATTGAAGAATTAAAAATTGAAAATGAGACATTATGATTGATTGATGCATGCACATTTCATTCTTCACATGCTTCTACTTCTTCATCTTGTTCTTCATGTCATATGCTTGAAAAAGAAATTGAAGACTTAAAGAACACTCTTGTTAAATTCACTCTCGGAAGAGATAATTTAAATATCATATTAGGAAAACAAAGAGTTGTTTTTGAAAAAGCCGGGATAGGATATAACCCGAAAAATCAACAAAAATTTTATAAAAATTTCTTTGTTAATTCTAGCATTTCATGTAGCCCATTTATTAAATGTTTCTATTGTGGGAAAAATGGTCATAGTGCATCAACATGCAATGCAAGGAAAAATATTAATACAAAAATTGGAACTAAAATGGTATAGGTTCCTAAGGGTACTATACCCAAAACTGACATTCAAGGACCCAAGAAAATTTGGGTACCAAAAGCCACAAATTGAAATGTGTTGTAGGTGTGCTTGAAGGCCAAGAGCTGATTTTGGCATTTTGAAAGTGGTTGCAGCAAGTACAAGACTAGAAATAATTCCAAGCTCTCCTCCTTGTCTCTCTATCAAGCTAGGACTTGCATTTCTTTTTATATATAAGTGTTTCCATTAAAAGGTAAGCTTTCATATCTCAAATATACCTTTCTAGACGTAAAATACGTGTTTTTATGTTTAAGTTATTCGAATACCTTCTTATGGTATTCGAATACCATTGCTTTATACGTGAAAATTTGTTTCTTCCTGATAGGTCTATTCGAATACCATCATAAGGTATTCGAATACCATATATCAGTACAGCAACATTATGGTTTTATAAGCTTGTGTATTCGAATAACTTCCAAAGTATTCGAATACTTGCTCTTGCTTTGTTCATATTTGTATGGTGGGTATTCGAATAATTGGGTAGGTATTCGAATACCTTCTATCAAAAAGGTGCGCATCTTAGTTTTTCCAGCAAAATCTTTAGAATAATTTTTCTTGAGCCTGATTTTATGCCTTAAATGAAAATTACATGATGCATATTTCTTAGCTTATTCTTGCTCCTTCTTTTTCTCAAAAATATGTTGTACATTTAAATTCTTTCTAAGGTAAATGCTTAATGTAATTGGCTACTGTTTTAATAAATATATGAACAAGTGCAACAAGTGGTATCGAACAAAGTGGTATGAACGTAATAACAAGTAGTAACAAGTGGTAACAAACAAGTGGTTAATTGGTCAAATTAATCAATGAAATATCTTTTGCCCTTGTGAACTCATTTGTTATTTTGCCTTATTCTTTTTTTAATGATTATTTTCCTATAAGTTTGGCTAACCTCTATGGATCCAAAAATTAATGGATACCAAGGAAAATTCTTTGTATTGTTTAGTAGGGTTATAACTACCCCAAGTACACATTTCAATTGAAAAAGTTTATTCAACTTAAGGGAAATGAATGAAGAGGACATGAGGGGACTTTCTTCAAGTACATTAAAATGGAATTCTCAATGGAAGAAAGCTCAAGATTTTTGTTAAATGTCTAAATATTTTTTCTTACATGAGTAGCATGCTTAGCATTGACAAAAGTGCCAAATTGGATATATTTTTTTTTGTCATTGCATATAGGGTAAATAATGCTAGTTCTATGCAATACTCTGATCCCTATAGCATATTTCATTAAGTAAAATGTTTAATATCTATGATTTTCTTGATATATGACAGATTTATAAAATTTTAATAACAAGTGGTAAATGTTTTACATTTTGATAACAAGTGGTATCAAATATAAGCAATTCTTTTGGTAAATGTAATGACTGTTTTGATGATAATACAATGCAATTAGTTGATCTATGAATGAATATATCTTTGCTCATGTGCAGAATATTATGCTTATATTGCTAAATTTATAAAATTAAACTCTGTTGCTATTCGTGTATGTTATGAATGAACATATCTTGTTGGACTGGAATATACTCTGTTTTATGCTTTATCTTGTCCCATCTTTTTTATCATGACAAAAGGGGGAGAAAAAGCTTGAATTATTTGTTTGAGAAAAGTCAGGGGGAGAAAAAGTAAAAGTTCGGTAAGACAAAAATGGAAATTGGATTCCAAAAGTAATGGGAAGTTGCTGTGCACATCTCTGATATAAATCACCTCTTATGAAAAAGAGGGGGAGTAAGTATCTCTAAACAAACTTGGGAAGCTGCTGTGCACATCTCTGATATAAATCACCTCTTATGAAAAAGAGGGGGAGTAAGTATCTCTAAACAAACTTTGTGAATTCCAATTTATATGAACTAATGCTTTTCTCAAATGTTAGTTTGTCATCATCAAAAAGGGGAAGAATGTAATTGGCTAGCTGCCATGGAAAATAGTTTTGATGATAACAAACATGATGAAGATGATGTATAGTTCAAGTACCAAGAGTGAGCATTGCAACAAGAAAGCAAAGATCTCATTTATGCTCAACTCAAGGAGAAGAAGGTTTTGATAACAACAAAATCATGTCAAAGATCAAGTCCAAAGGAAGATTAAATGGTATAACTTATAGGACATAGGATCTTTTTGTAAGAAGCCTTCTAGATATCTCAAATATGTTTTCAAATATTTAAAAATGATTTTCACATGTTAAAATACCCAACAAATAAGTTTTGAAGGTCTAGTTATGATGGTAGTTCAAATTTATGAAAAATAGCAAAGTTTGAGTTTTGAAAATCTGACCTTTAGTTACTCTTTTGATCATAACTTTCAAAATAATTTGATTTTTGTTTTGAAACTTATTTCATTTGAAAATAGACTCAAATATCTTTCCAATGACTGGTCATTTGCTTTAAACAGATAAGAAATGAAGAAGTTATGACTATTTAAAGTTAGATTTCAAAATCAGAGTGGTGTATTCGAATACACCACATAGGTATTCGAATACCACACCCCAGAAAAGTTTCCAGAACATGTTTTTAAGAATCTATTCGAATACCTAAGTAGTTATTCGAATACCACAACACAGAAAACGTTCCAGAACATGTTTTTGAAGGATCTATTCGAATACCAAATAAAGTATTCGAATAACTCAACCCAGAAATCACGTAACGGCTATTTTCTGGAGCTTTTAATGTGTGAAATTAATACCCAACGGCTCTTTTTCTTGGAACACTATAAATACATAGTTTTGGTCATCTTTTACACTATGCCTAATGATCTGAATCATTCTTTGCTTGTGCTAAAACGTGGTTTTCAATTTTACATATTTTCTGTACTGTTTTTGTCAAAAACCTTGAGATATCCTAAGAGAGCTTACTAGTGCTTCAAATTGTAACATTTGCTCTAAGTGAGAGATTCTCTTCATCTATTTTCTGCTTCTGTAAAAAGGGTGAGGTATCCATTAGTGAATTTGTGATGGTGAGGTATCCCTCAGTAAAAGGGTGAGGTATCCCTTGTTGTAAAGAATGTGAGGTATCCTTCAAAGGGGGTGAGGTATCCCTGTTATGTAAAGGTTACAAGCACCTGTTTCAAGCTTGTATTGAATAGTGAAAAAATCTCGAACTTTGTTTCAGGGACTGGATGTAGGCCACAAGTGGTTGGTGGTCGAATCAGGATAAATATCGTGCCTGCTTTTCTTCTATCCTTCATCTCTTTATTTTCAGTAATTTATTTATTATTGCTTAATTATTTATTTACTGTTCTTAAGGCACTTTATCATCTTTACACATATTTATTATATTGCTTCAAGAAATTTGTATTAAAAAGGGTTTGCGAAAAAGTTTTTAATTACTCAATTCACCCCCCCTCTTGAGTACTGAAGCTGCTTGGGTAACAATTAAGAATAAATATCCACTCCTTAGGATACATTATTTGTTAGATCAAGTGCGGAGAGTCTCAGTTTTTTCAAAAATAGATTTAAAATTAGGATACCATCAGATTAGAGTCAAGTCAGGAAATATTCCTGAAACAACTTCTAGGACTAGATATGGGCATTATGAATATCTGGTGATACCGTTTAGTTTAAATAATGCACATATTGTTTTTATGGATTATGTGAATATGGTATTTAGGTCATACTTGGATAAATTTGTGGTAGTTTTCATTGATGATATTCTGATTTATTCAAAAACAGTAGAGGAGCATGCATTTCACTCGAGAATAGTGTTAAAAACTTTGAAAGAAAAACAATTATATGCAAAATTGAAAAAATGTGAATTTTGGATGAAAGAAATTAAATTTCTAGGACATGTGGCAAACGAAGAAAGAGTTGCGGTAGATCCTAGTAAAGTGGAAGTAGTTATGCATTGGGAACAACAAAAAATAATAACTAAAATAAAGAGTTTTTTAGGCTTAGTTGGGTACTATCGTAGGTTCATAGAAGAATTTTCTCAAATAGCTATGTCATTGACTAGGTTGACCAGAAAAATGACTCCTTTTGTGTGGGCAAAATACTATGAGCAAAGTTTCTAGGAATTAAAGAAAAGACTCACTATTGCCCCCATTTTAGTAATCCTTAATCCTTTAGGATATTTTGTGGTTTATAGTGATGCCTCAAAAAAAGAATTAGGATGTGTATTAATGCAAGAGGGAAGGTAGTAGCCTATGCCTCTAGACAATTTAGACATCATGAAGAAAATTACCCAACGCATGATCTGGAATTATCAACAATAGTTTTTGCTTTGAAACTTTGGAGACATTATTTGTATGGGGTAAAATTTGAAGTGTACACTGATCATAAGAGTTTAAAATATCTTTTTGATCAAAAGAAATTAAATATGAGGCAAAGAAGGTGGATTGAATTTCTTAAGGATTATGATATGAAAATTAAGTATCACCCAGGAAAAGCAAATGTTGTAGTTGATGCTTTAAGTAGAAAATCCCTCCATTTATCATACATGATGGTTCAGGAAATTGATTTAATAGAAAAGTTTAGGGATTTAAATCTTTCAATGACCCTTGAACCAAATAAAATATGTTTAATTCTTTTACATATTACCTGTGATTTGAAAGCAAAAATCAAAGAGGCATAAAAAGAAGATCAGTTTTTGCAAGATCTTAAAGAAAGGATACCTAAGGGAAAACATCGAGATTTTAAATTAATGGATGATGAAGTGGTTATGTACAGAAATATGTTGTGCGTACCTAATAATTTAAATTTAAAGAAAGAGATTCTAGAAGAAGCTTACAAGAGTGAGTATACAATTCATCCAGGAATTAATAAAATGTATCAAGATCTTAAAAATCAATTTTGGTGGCCTGAAATGAAATCTGAAATAGCTAGGTATGTGTCACAGTGTCTGACGTGTCAGAAAGTTAAACTAGAACATCAAAAACCTGCAGATTTGTTACAACCTTTAGAAATTCCAAAATGGAAATTGGATAATGTTTCCATGGATTTTGTTGTGGGTTTACTAAGAACCAATTTTGGACATGATACCATATGGGTAATTGTAGATAGATTGACTAAGTCTACTCATTTTCTACCTATTAGGATTAATTGTCAAAGTTGGCCCAATTGTACATTGAAGAGATTGTGAGACTTCATGGTATACCAACTACCATAGTTTCTGATAGAGACCCAAGATTTATCTCTAGGTTTTGGGAATCACTACAGGAAGTTTTTGGGACAAAGCTATCTTTTAGTATTACTTACTATCCCCAAACTGATAGTCAAACTGAAAGAACAATTCAAATCTTAGAAGGCATGCTTAGGGCTTGTGTTTTGGATTTCAAGGGAAGTTGGGATACCTGTCAACCATTGATAGAATTTGCTTACAATAACAGTCATCATTCCAGTATTGGTAAGATACCTTATGAAGCATTGTATGGAAGAAAATGTCGATCTCCGTTATGTTAGTTTGAGATTGGAGAAAGAAATTTATTAGGGTATGATTTGGTACAATAGACTTCATAACAAATAAAACTAATTAGGGATAGGATGTTAATAGCTCAAAGCAGACAAAAGAGTTATGCAGACAAAAAGAGAAAACCATTAGAATCTTAGGAAGGAGAACATGTATTTCTTCGAGTTACCCCAACAACTGGAATTAGCAAATCTTTGAAAATAAAGAAATTGAGTCCTAGATCTATTGGACCGTTCTAAATCCTCAAAAGAGTCAGTACAGTTGCTTATCAAATCGCTTTACCTTCTAACTTGTCACAATGTGTTTTATGTGTCTCAACTCCAAAAATATTATTTTGATTCTTCACACATCATAGAGGTAGAATCTATACAGTTAAAATATAATTTGACATATGAGGTACAACCTATACAAATAGTGGATAGAATTTACAGGCGATTAAGGAATAGAAATTAGGGGTGTAAATTGGTTTAGATAATTCAACCAACCCAACTAATCTGAAAGATTGGTTTAGTTTGGTTCGGGTATGTTGATTAGTTCAGAGAAAATTTAAACTGAATGAGACTTAATTAGTTTGGTTCTTAAATTAAAAGTTTCAAACCCGAGAATCGAATCGGACCAAACCATATACATATATATATATATATATATATATATATATATATATATATATATATATATATATATATATATATATATAAACTCTAATTTGTTGTTGTCATTTTGATATTTTTGTCTCCCCTCACTCCTGCTCTAACCCTCTATCTTTCTTCTTTTATTTCTATTTTATTTTCATTTTGAACCCTAGCTGTTGCATACCAGCCCTTGCCGATGCTGCTCATTGCTTACCGTTGCTTACCATTGCTCACACAAGATGTTTAAGTCCAGAAATATATAAGCACCATTTGTTTCTAATATTCTCTACTATGTTGCGGTGTGGTGGTAATTACTTATTTTTGCTAAATGGAGGGTGGGTGGTGTAAGTGTGTTGCCTTTATTTTCAAGTGCCGTTATTTGAAGTGCATTATAAGTTATAACAATGTTCAACAATCTTGTATTTTCCTATTGAAAAAATATAGCATTCTGTTATGTTACTAAGTTAATTGAGGAAAACCAGAAGTACATTATATGTGGATGGGGAAATTATAGATATAAAAGTATCTTTTACTACCACTGTTTGGTCTTGCTCTAAAAAAATTAATTGATTTGATAGGCCTTGGGTACTTTAAATTGATAAATACTATACTGATTGTGATGTCAATTTTAAAGTATTGTTTTGTTTGAGAAGATGAGTTCATGAAATTGCTATGTTTCCCTAACAAGATGGTAGTGTCATAGGTCTATATTGCACTTTAAATTAGTAAATGATATACTGATTAATTTTTTTTTCTATGGAAAGCTAATTCTTTAACTGATTTTTGTGTAAAAAAAATAATCAATCCGATCATCCGAACCGAATCAATTCGTAGATGTTCGATTTGGTTTGGATCAAATTTGACTATCAAAAAATAATAAAATCGAATCAAAACAAACTAATTGATTTTAATTAGTTCGGATTTATTTTTCTCCAGGAACCGAACCAAACTGACCCGATTATACCACTAATATAAATATTCTTATGATTAAAGTTTTGTGGCAAGGACAAGATATGGAAGACACTACATGAGAGGCAGAAGAAGATTTTAAACAAAAATATTTAAAACTCTTTTAGTAAATACTAAGTAAAAATTTTGTGAACAAAATTTTTTAAAAGAAAAAGAATGTAATATCTCTATTAATAATAATAATAATAATATTATTATTATTATATATATAAAAATATTTACGTGAAATATTTAAAAATAATATATTTAGATAATTATGATATATTAAACAAGAAAATAAATATTTTATATAGAATAATTATCAAAATAATGTATTATTTTAACTTAAATATCTACTTTATCTTAAATGTCTACTTAACAAAAATAATAACAATAAAATAAGAAGATAATATCTTCAAAGTAATTATTACTAAGATTAAAAAAAATGATAAAAATCTAGGAGATAAGCATGTTCCGGTGCTTCAGAGGAGAATTCTAGAAAGTAAAATAAGTGTGAGCAACTAATTGAAATTAACACAAGGCTTAATGAATAAGCCACTTTCCTATAAAAGCTAAATCTGATTATTCCTTTCCCCCACGATCAGAAGGCTCCAAACAGAAAAAAAAACGTGTTGTTCCCCACTCTCCCAACTGCTCCCCACTATTCCAGCAGAGATACAGTGCTACCACAACCTAGATTTCTTCACTCAATTGAGACTATTCAGAGAGGTAGGAAAGGGCAAAAATCCACTCTTTTCTTCTTCCTTTCTTCTACTCATATCTTTTAGTCCTAACTTTCTCTTAGTTCTTTCCTATTTTATTCTATTTTTTATCTTGATAATTTTTTTAAGTTTTCCTTATCTTCCTTTTGTTGTTATTTTCATCTTACTTTGGTTTTTCTACTCACAATTTTATGTGCTCAAGATAAGGAAAACTCAATTCTTAATGAAAAAGGGAAACTTGCTGTGGCTTAGAAGGAGTGGAGAGAGGGTTGAAGACCCTTAAAGATCTTTTTTTTTTTTTTATTGAATATTATGATTATTCTTCACTGATTCTGTTTTAAACCCTTATGTGGGTCTTTTGGTTGAAGTACTCAACCAAAGATTGGACTTTAAGTCTTTTCCGCCTCCCATTTGTTCCATTTTTTTCTGGTTCTTGACTAGAAGAAATATATAAAAGCATTATGAGTGGCAAAAAACAGAAAGTCATAAATATTGGACTGGTAAATGGTATTTGATGATAAAAAACATGAGATTCTTAGAAAGAACAAGTCAATTTACTTGCTCGACAATTGATGCTCACGATATAAATATAAAGGTATTCATACATCTGTATATATATTTAATAGAATTGGTTAATTTAAAATAGTATGTTATGGGATAGCTACTTACTGTACTTAAACAAAAAAAAATGTTTCTATATTTGCCGTAATTATAAATAGTTTAATTAAATGATGGATGATTTTTCTCTGAATGTTCAGTATAAAAAATTGTTATTTTGTGCTAATTATTTCTTTTCTATAGAATAAACACTTATGAAATGTTTTCTTATAGAAATAAGTGAATCAATGTGTAAAAATATTATCATAATCATTATTAAAAATTATTAACAGACGTTTCAATTAGAAATTATTATGAAGATTTTCTTTGATTAGAGTTGAATTTATACATTTGGTTGATAATGATGGGGTCAAAGCCCTAAAAATTATTTGAAAAAGGGCTTTCAACTTTAGAAATGAGATAAGGAGAAAATGTTACAGATACTTACTCCCTTGATTATTCCTTTGAAACAAAACTATGAAATTATTTGAAAATATATAGCATAGTATTTTAATTTTTTTTTAAAAAATATAATAAAATAAAATTATGTTAGACTCTTAGATATGATTTTAGAAACAAAGAATTGAAAAGAGTAAAAAATGTTTTTCATAGATGTGACGATTGGAATACCACTAATTCAAAACTTATAAATGTTTTTGCTCATTTCTATTGAGTTTATCTCACGAAATTTTGAGTAGTATTTCAAAAAATGTCTCTTTTAAAGTTCATAATTGATCTCTGCATCGAGCGGGTCGTTATGCCTGACTTGAGACAGTATGTGTTTTCTTTCACTATGGGATACCTTTGCCTTATCATTCTGATATTAGATGATGTGTAATAGAGGTTTTTAAAATTAATATATGTAGAAGAAGTAGCACTCCATAGGCTTTTCATGTTCATTTTTTTTCCTGAAAAACATTTATTTTCTTTTTCAACAGAAATTTTTTCTGAAATTCTATCAAAATGAAAATTTTAACATGTTTTAATAGAAGTTTATTTCCATAGTTTTTAACATTTAAGGAATTAAACAATCAATGCAAATCTTATAGGAACCAAGTCTATTTGGAGTGAATAATTAGGCACCAAAGAAAAATGATGTTATCACATCATTTTTCTTGATACACTACTATTTACATCATTTTTTAATAGTTTCATTAAGTGAGGGAAATTGATAGAAAAAAAAGTGATGTGATTAATGATATGGAGAGTAATATAAAAAATGAGGTAAGATAAAAATTATATGAAAAAATCAGGGTTGGGCACTAAAATGATACTTTAGAATTTTAAAAAATGAGCGAAGTATAATTTTAGGACCTAATTTTTTTATAATAAATTTGTACAAAAAAACTTTTTATGATAAACTAATTAAGTGATTGAACTTTTATTGTTACCAATGGACATTCACTTTATTAAAATATATTTTTATTAATAAAAAATGTTTTATTAATAAAAGATGTTGAAAAGACAAAAATATATAATTTGATAAATGAAAATAATTTATAATATGCAGATCAATAAAAGAAAATAATTTATAATATGAACAAAAAAACATGACATATATATCTTAAAACTTGTTTTTAAATTGATAAATATTTATTAAAATATTTTTTTTATTGAAGTTGACATCCTTAATTAGTAACCAAAACAAAATTTAGGTCCTTAATTGATGAGTTTTAAAATTGAGGTCCTTAATTAATTATGACAATAAATTTGAAGTTATTTTGCAATATCTTTCTCTTAAAAATTATATAAATATTAAATCAATAGTTTTTAAACTGCTTCATGACGTGAAAAATATCATTTCATGTTTTCTTAAAGTGTCATTAAATTAAGAGTGGTTAATTACAATTAAAGAGTAGAAGTGAATTGCGACCTAAGGTAAACATTATCTACTATGTCAATTTTTGAATCGTGAAATTATCACTACAGAGAGTTTTATTTAACTAACACCAAAAAGTAAAAATTACGTGAACAATTACTTATACTAAAAAATTAAAAATAAAATTTAATTTAAATACTTAAGATAAAACATGAAGAGTTTTTTTTAAATTTATTGGGACGTCAATAAAAAGGGTAATATATATTTTTTGGGTGTATATATATTATTCTTATTTGTTAAAGTTTCATCAAGGTTTTAGTCTCAAAGGTGAGTTGCTGGTGACATGTGATTGTTAAAACCCTACTCCATTTCAAGATACTACTTTTCTAATTTGAAACTTTCTCTCGAGCCCAATAATTTTCAGGATTGGTCAACATAAAAGAAATTATAAAAGCAACATTCAGTGGTAGGACCGTAAGAGAAACATAAAATTAGAAACACAGGGTCCTTATGTTCTTTCTTCAAATGTTTTTTCGTTTGCAAACCAAAAGGATAAAGTGGAGAATAAAATTTACCATCTATTACTAGCCCATATCGACCATCTATTTAATTCTCTCTCTCTCTCTCTCTCTCTCTCTCTCTCTCTCTCTCTCTCTCTCTCTCTCTCTCTTTTCTTTTATTTTTATTTATTTATTTATTTTACTAGGTACCCGTGAATGAATTAATGACATGAAGAAAGCAGAGCTCCAACTCCCACCATGCACTATCATCAGCAGAGCAAGCACCAAGGACGTAGATGTGAAGGAAGATCCTAAAAGGAGACACCAGACAAGAGACACTAAATTTGCGGTAGGAACTTGCAACAGGAGTTAAGGTGTTTCAATTGAAGACAGGGACCCAAAGGCATTTTCTGACCGAATTCCTTCTTTGTCAGAACATGAATTTTTAATTTGTTTTTTGGTGAAAGAACAAGGATTTTTATGGTTGTAAATAATACAAGTTTAGAACTGCAACTAGCCTTTTCTTAAAAACGAGTATTTTCTTTCATTTGCTGGACCAAAATTGCATACAGATTAGGTTAAGGCAGTTCTTAGTGCGCACATGAAGTTTCTTGCTGATTTGGTTTGCGTCTATGAAGACGTAGGGCTTATTTTCTTTGCCAGTCTCACCAGAATGCCTAACTTTGTGCATTGGTCTTATCATATGTCATAGATTTTTAAGTTATCCATTTGTCCCTTGGAATAAGAATCCAGTACGTAAACCAACCAGCATATTTTTGGATGCTGTGAAGTTTTGTTAGGGGGTTTTGTGTGTAGTTATGTTTCATATCATATTTGATAAGGATTTAAGTTCCCTTGATAATAAGGCGTAATATGTTTAACATTTTGGTAATTCCAGGTTAAACGCAATGTTAAGTTCTAGTTCTTGATTATTAAGCATAACAAACTGGTTTCTTTTCTTCTTTTGGAGTTAACAGTTGCTTTTCCTTATCATTGACATGTTGTATTTTCTTTTTCATGGATGCTATTGATGCCAAGATGTCAACTTATATTTTTTAGGCGCTCATTCGAAGAGCCTTAATCTTAGCTCCACAGTTGAGAATTGGAAGTGTCTTTAGAATTTGCATATTTTGACACTGATATTTTGCCGAATTGGAGGTTTGACGGTTATTTTACTGGATTTTATACCTTATTTTTAATTCCCTCATTGTTGACATTTGGTAGATTTTGTATGGTTTAATAGGTTGCCAAAAACTTTTCAGGTTACACGAAGTGCACCATTTATTTCTTCTTGCAAATGCCCAAAGCAATCAAAACTTGAAACTCAGCCTTTGTGCAAACTGCCACCAAAACAGTTGCATTAGATTTGACACAATTTTGCATAAAACCATCAAAATATATATGCAGAATGCCAACAAGCCGGTGCATCTTATATCTTCTCATCAGCTACTTAGACATATGGTGTCATCTTCAAATAGGTTTTCGAGGAAAAGTTGAAAGAAGGACTACTCTTAGGCTTGGAGTGACCAAGTCTAGGACCTGGTGTGCACTAACGGTATGAAACAAAGCAAACCATTAGAATAGGAGGTGAGACTGGAAGAAGAAGGACAATATTATATAAACAAAAACTTAATATTAACTGTTAAATCTACACAAAATAACAAATAGTACAAAAATCTATCAATTTTCTTTTAACTTATCTTGATTTATCATATTCATTTATATTATTCTTATGAGGGTTTTGCTGAAAGTTCTACATTTTCCATTGAAAAAATCCTATAAACAATAATGATTCTCAAAGAGTAAAGAATAGCTAGTATACTTTTCAAAGTGGCGTGAGCTAATAAAATAAAATATACTTTTTAAAGTTTTCATATATATGCAGCCCTCCTTCTTCAGGATTGATAATAGTTAGGGATAGGTGTAAGCACCAAGTTTAGGAGATTTGTATTTAATGAGCTAAGTAAATAAATATATAACTGGACTTAACATTACATCTTGACCAAAAATCTTAAGGTATTATAGATTTACGGGTCTTTTCTACTTATATAACTTTTAACTTATCAATTCATTTTTATTGTGAGACTTCTTCACCCACATGTCACTCACACTTAAATTCTTAATAATCTCCCCCTCAAATGTGACACTCTCCCTCAAACAGAAGCTTTTCTAATATTTGATGATGTCACCAAGAACTCAACCCGCATCTAAGTGCCACATCTCTTCCAAAATGGGTCACACCAAATATGCTCTTTTTCATATTTGTCAATTATTCCCAGTGGAACACGTCACCTGACGTCTACATTGTCAGGAAGACTTTCGACATAAAAGACGTCACACTCACACATGGATCGATCAACCACCACCTTCGACGCCAATACTTGTTTCAGTCAAACCATCAACTCTGATACCATTTGTTAGGGATAAGAGGAACTCAACAAGCCAAAAAAATATGCATCCAATGGATTAAATGAAAAATTATATAAGTGAGCTTGACATTATATCTTCACCCAAAACTTTAAGGTATTAGGTCTATGAGCCATTTTTACTTATATAACATTTAACTTGTTCATTCTTTTCAAATGTGAGATTTATTCACTTATAAAAATTCTCAACTATAAAAAAAAAACATAAATGTAAGGGCTATTTTTGGAACAGTAGAGTGAACATGAATTGCGAGTGAAATGCATGTTCCTCTACAAATTAAGAAATTTCTTCTTTACTCTTCTAACGTACTATGCATAAGGTCTCTTTCTTTCCCCCACCCCTTAGCTATACTCTCATTCACATGGCTTTCCAGACTGATCATATATTCATGTAGTGCTTAATTTTGTAAAAATTGTCACATTATTGTCATTGTTAACAAAGCAAATGCTTTATTCCATTATATATATATATAAGGGAAGATCAACTTACACTAATGTAAGTTAATTTTCTCTTACACTTATTTTCAGCTGTTACATTCACTTTCATCTAATAGTTATTTTTAATGAAATAATCTCAACCATTAGATAAAAGTAGAACTAATAGTTAAAAATGAGTGTAAGAAAAAAAAGACTTACATTAGTGTAAATTGATCTCTCTCTCTCTCTCTCTCTATATATATATATATATATATATATATATATATATATATATATATATCATAGTTAATTAGATATCTTATTGTAATAATTTTTACTTTATCATTTTTATATAAATTGTAAGCATATTTATTTATTAATTGTTTTATATAAAATAATGCTATTTATCCAAACAAAGTAACAAACAATTTTGTTTCTCTTATGCTTTGTTTGTTTGAAGAGAAAATGGGAAGAGAGAAAATAGAGAGAATATGTGATTTTCTCTTGTTTGGTATAACAAAGAAAACAGGGAAGATAGAAAACTTTGAGGTGGGACCCACCCAAAATATTTTCTCTCCTCAGATGCGGAGAAAATGGAGAGATTGTGTGATATTAATATCAAATTACCTAATTACCCTTACATTCAGATTTGAAAAATTGCATTTCCCCTTTCTCCATTCGTTCCCCTGATACCATGTCTCTCTTCTTTCCTCCCATTCAACCGTGGGACACCATTGATGGTGAGATCCGGCTGCAGGTCAGATCTAGGCGCCTGCACGCAGAGGTCGTCACCACCGCGCTGCTCGCCGTCTCACGTCTGACTCGCACCGCTCCTCTCATCGCGGCACACTGCGCGGCTCGCCGTCTTACGTTCGACCCGCACCGCTCCATCGCACCGCGTTTGTGGGACCACTACAAGAGTGCACAAAATTGGCAGCAACCCATTTGTATCAACTGGGCCTTTGTTGCTATTAAATACTATTTTGCAGCAACCCGTTTACTAATACCGAGGTACTCAATATTTTTGTTGGGCTTTTAATAGCAACCCACAAGCTATGCTTCCAAAAGGTGAAAAGTGGCTGCAATTTCACTAAAAGCAATGGCGCGAATGACTCCCTCCTCCTCTTCTTTTTTTTTTTTACTTTCCCTCCATATGACGAATTGCAGAAGGCAGAATTCCCAAATTTCTTTCTAGTGGGTTTGGTCTAAAGCGGCGCCATACATCTTCAGAGTTGTGAGCTGTGAATCCCAAGATTTCAGCGGCCGGCAATGGGCGATGGCAGTTTGTGACGTGCTGGTGCTGGAGTAGCGGTAGGCTCTCTCTCTCTCTCTCTCTCTCTCTCTCTCTCTCTATGGCTCAGATTTATTTCCTCTATCTACTATAACTTCCACATCAGTTATCTCTAAATATCATTGAAGATTGTAACTTGGTTAAAGAAAAACAGAGATATGGATTATATATATATATATATATATATATATAGCTAGACACAGGCAGATTCAAATTATCGGTCTACAAGAGAATCCTGAACAAGCCCACCCTTCAATGCTTCATAAGACCCATGCAATTTTTCATACGCTTTCTCCAATATTGTATTGAGACCAAAAGTTCATTAACCTTTTTGCTGTTAGAAAACGCAGGCTTACCTATGGATTCCCAGTGAATCCAATCATCACAAAAAGAATTGTGTATGGGCAAACCAAAATGAATATAGATGACAATTATCCACCATAAATCTACAACATTTCATAAATTACAAAAAGTGCCTAATGTTTTTTACCCAAATGAATCACAAGTTCAAAATGTTCTTGTTTCATTGTAGTACAAAAGCTCATCAGTTCACTGAGTAGTGAATGAGCCTCCCCTCGCACATAATAAAATTTATCCTCCATTTTTAGAAGACATTATGTAAAGGTTGTCCAATGCCGCTTGCCTTCTTATTGAAGAGTCCAGGTAAGAATACTGATCCAAGTATTATGTGTTAAGCATTTAATAGAATGCTCTTCCAATGTCTATGTGATTAAGAAAATAAGATCAAATTACACGAATGCGAAGAACATATATATATATATATATATATATATATATATATATATATATATATATATAAGTATCTGTATTTGTTAGATATTAGGACTTCAACTAAAGTTATATATATATAAATATATATAAATGTATTTGTATTTGTTAGATATTAGGACTTCAACCAAAGTTATTACTCGAATGTTAGTAAACGAAGCAGCGAGCAGTGTGTGTGTGTGTATATATATATATATATATATATATATATATATATATATATATATATATATATATATATATTTGTTAGATATTAGGACTTCAACCAAAGTTATTACTTATTTATAACAGAAAAGGGTCTATGAGAAAATTAATAATAAAGAAAAGATACTATTCAAGCTAGAAAGGTAAAAAGAAGAGAAAAAAAAACAGAGAGAGAGAGAGAGAGAGGGTCTATGTGTATTTTTCTATTTGCTTTGCAAAATCTACCTTCATTTAGAATTAATGCTCAACCCAATTATTAGCTTAGCTATCATTTAGTTTTCCTAGACTGTATTGGCTTAATTATCATGCCATAGTTTAGCATATATCAAAGACTTAAGACATCCTGCCAAGCATGTCACTTATTTTGATCTAATTATCTATCATACACTTAAAATGCTTAATTATCTTGCTTTGATCCAATTATACTATCATATCAATTACTTCTTTCTCTTACATGTGGTATTTGGAGGACTCCACCCATTCAGTCTCGCATATCACTCTCCCTCTCTCTAGGTAGGAATAGGCTTTGTAGCTTTTGCTCATGATAAAAGTACTTTAAACCCTCCATATGACTTGAACAAACACAGAAACCTGTAGAACTCTTCTGCCCCCACTATCTTCCACTCCTTTTCCTCTTTTACACCAACAAATAAGATAAAGAAAAGAAAGATCTCACTGAGAAATGCTCCTCCTCCCATTCCACTTCAGTTACTATCCAAACCCATGATGTGCTTAATGCTCATCAAATCACTTAGCATTTTGATTCTGACTTCTAAATTTACAAATAAGAAAATATGCAAGTATTACTATCAATGCTTCTGAGCAAGCAATCAATGTAAGTATTCTATTTAAGGTGAGATGTGTCTTAAGTGTAAATAAATTGGCTACATTTGCTCAAAAATAAATCTAGGAATTTAAGTTATATATACTAACAACCCATTTATATGAGAATAATAAATCTTAAGTACTATCACCTCATAAGTTATTGATCTTGACATTTAATTCTTCATTGGTGTTAAAGTCCAACATATAATTTTCAGTTTGATTTTTCAATTTTTGATAATGAAATCATTAATATTGGAATCAATATGTAATACTAGATTATGTTTCTCCTATCAGTACAGTTCTTTCTATCTCGCAAAATCATCCTCGCTTAAAGCTCCTAAATTTTAAGTAATATATATAGTGAAACACTATTTGTCTTCAGGATAAATGTCTGTATTATAATTTTCAGACTATTCAATTATGGAGTCCATGCTTTCAAACCGTGTTTAAGGCTTCTACAGGGATATTGTTTCCCTTATTCTATTCAATTTGATATTACAAGTTTCTAATTAGAAAAAATTTCAAGTTATATTTGTAATGGGCATTATTTCAAAATGAATAAATTAATATCATTTATTAAATAAATTTTTATTGTCAACCTATTTGTTTGATTTTTTCTACTGGTATTTGAATTCAATTGCTTATAATTGTCTAAAAGATTTAGTTTTATTTTCTTCTAATAATCTGAAAGAATATCATCCAGTGTATTTATTGAATTTTTATTTCACTCATTCTAATTTTTAATATTGGATATTGGTAGGTCTTTAGTCCTATTCTCATTGTTGAGTTTTTGTTTTTTAATATTTTGTTTACAAATTTGTTTATAGATGTTCCTTGTTGAATTTGGAAGGGGCTAAAACTGTGAAGAGGGAGCAACCAAGGCCTACAAGTAGTTAGAGCATAATATTGACAAAGGTTTCTATCCATCTAACTTTATCTACGTGATTTGAGTCTTTATCTCTATGTGTGATTTAGAATATTACAAATATTTCAGAATTGAAATATACATTTCTACATTTTGCTTTTTGGAAAAAATAGATGACTATTACAATCTTCATCCCTTTGAATTAAATTACCCCTAGATTATTACAAAAAATATGAATGTGTAAGCATGCTTGTTCTTTGTTCTTATCTTTCAATTAAGGCACTATGTTGTGTTTTTTCAAATCATGAAAAAAAAAGCTTTGAAAGTCTTACATGTTATTTGTGTTTTACCCTCTTGTGAAATCATGATAATAAAGTCTTTGGAAATCTTTGTGTTCTTATGGTAGTGCTTTTATATAGAAGAAAATATTAATGTAGTAGAATATTATAAGATGAAATACAAGTTTTTTTATAACACAGGGAAAGTTACAATGGAAGAAGAGAGGAACAATAAGAGTTGGATGTTCATAGCAGATAGGCGGTTACCAGAATATTTAAGAGGAGTGGATGAGTTTCTTAATATGGCCATTTTAGTTGCAGACAAGGAGGATAACATTAAGTGTCCATGTTGTAAATGTAACAATCGCCTAAACAAGTCAAGGGAAGAAGTAAAGGGGCATTTACTTAGATGGGGAATAGAGCCCAGCTATATAAAGTGGGAATTTCATGGAGAGTGTTCTTCTGATGATGAAAGCATAAATGGCTGCAATGATCAAATAACTGATAAAAGAAATGATGATGGTCAAGTATATTCGTTGTTACATGACATGTATAGATGCGATAATGCTGACAACATGAACAATGAGTTTCATGAGACAACATCTAGTCATGAATTTGAGGAGCCAAATGAGGAGGCTAAGAGGTTTTATAGATTGTTAAAAGATGCTGAACAAAAGTTGTATCCAGGTTGCGTTAAGTTTACAAAACTGTCATGTGTAGTCCGACTTTTCCAAATGAAATGTTTGAATGGATGGAGTAATACTTCATTTGATTCGTTGTTGAAACTACTTAAGGAAATTCTTCCAGAGGACAATGTACTTCCTGAATCATTTTATGAGGCAAAAAAAATTGTTAAAGATCTTGGGCTTCATTATGAAAAGATAGATGCGTGCATTAATGATTGCATACTATATAGAGATAAATATTCTAATCTTGACAAGTGTCCTACATGTGGGGAAAGAAGATGGAAAACAAGTAATAAAAATGACTTTGATGAAGATGCTCCCAATAATTCGGAAAGACAAAGAAGGAAAAAAAAACTTATTCCCCAAAAAATCCTTCGATATTTTCCTTTAAAAGATAGGTTGCAAAGGTTATATATGTCTCCTAAGACAGCTGAGCTTATGAGGTGGCACAGTGATAAGAGAGTTGATGATGGACTATTAAGGCACCCTGCAGATTCAATGGCTTGGAAGCATTTTGATAGGGAACACCCATTCTTTAAATCTGATTCACGAAATGTTAGACTTGGTCTAGCAGCTGATGGGTTTAACCCTTTTGGTAATATGAGTACTGCATATAGTATATGGCCTGTTATTCTCATTCCATATAATTTGCCTCCATGGTGTTGCATGAAACAATCTTTTTCCATATTGTCCATGATAATCCCTGGCCCAAAGGGGCCTGGAAATAATATTGATGTATATCTTGCACCATTGATTGAAGAATTAAATGACTTGTGGAGTGCTGGAATTAACACATATGATGCATCGAAGAAACATAATTTTAAATTGCATGCAGCTTTGTTATGGACTATTAATGACTTCCCTGCATATGCTATGTTATCTGGGTGGAGTACAAAGGGAAAACTAGCATGCCCATGTTGTCATTCAAATACTCACTCTCACCGTTTAAAACACGGTAAAAAGTATTGTTATATGGGTCATCGTAGGTTCTTACCTTTTGATAATTCTTGGCGTAAAAATAAAACTTCCTTTGATAACACTGTGGAAAGTAAGCCTACACCAAAACCTCTCTCTGGAGATGATGTGCTTGCACAATATGATACATTTTCACAAGTAGTATTTGGTGATAGTAAAAGGAAAAGAAAGAGAGATACTGATGTGCATCATAATTGGAAAAAGAAAAGTATTTTCTTTAATTTGCCATATTGGAGAACACTTTTGTTGAGACATAACTTGGATGTTATGCACATTGAAAAAAATATATCGGATAGTGTGCTAGGAACATTATTGGATATCAAAGGCAAAACAAAAGATTCCTTAAATTCTCGGTTAGATCTTAAAGTTATGGGAATTAAAGCAGCACTTCAGCCTACAAAAAATGGGGATAAATATGTGCTTCCTCCAGCTAGATTTACCTTGTCACGTGAAGAAAAGTCTCAATTTTGCCAGCGAATTAAGGATGTTAAGTTTCCTGATTCCTATGCCTCCAACATAGCTCGCTGTGTCAATATTGCGGAATGCAAAATTATGGGACTGAAAAGCCATGATCATCATGTCTTGTTTGAGCGAGTTTTGCCACTTGTCATGAAGGATCTAATGCTAAAAGATGCAAGTGATCCATTGATCCAATTATCTTTATTTTTCAGCTATTTGTGTTCCACAGAATTAAAAGTTGATGACTTAGACCAACTACAAAGCAGTATTGCAGTAACTCTTTGTAAGCTAGAGCAAATATTTCCACCAGCATTTTTTGATATCATGGTTCATTTGCCAATTCATCTAGCTAATGAGGCAAAGATTGGTGGTCCAGTGCAATATCGTTGGATGTATTTTGTTGAAAGGTACAACTTAATTTGAATCATATTTTCTTAGAATTTCATTGTTTTTGTTTTCATATATATATATATATATATTAATAAAGTTTGTTGTTATACTTGTTGTCAGGATTTTACGCACAGAAAAGCATTATGTGCGTAATAAAGCCCATCCTGAGGGCTCCATTGCTGAGGGTTATATCTCAGAAGAAGCCATGACACTTTGTGAACGATATTTGAATGATATGGATACAAAGTTAACTCGAGTAGATCGCAATTCTTACTCTTGTCTTGATAATGCTCATGGCTGCTTGTCTGTGTTTGATAAAAATGGCAGAGCATTAGGTGGTGAAGAATGGATAAGTTTGGACTTGAATGAACTTAAAAAAGCTCATTTTTATATACTTGAAAATTGTGAGGAAGTCAGACCATGGATTGAGTAAGATATCTAACATTTTTTTTCATTTATATTTGCTACATTTCCTTGCTAGTATGATGTCCTAACTTGTTTGAGTTTTCTTTTACATTAAAATGTTCTAGGGAACACAAAGAAATACTTAAGAGAGAAAACAATGGAAACATAGAAAGAAGACATAATGAGGAATTCATTTCGTGGTTTGAAAATGAGGTACAAGTTATTTAAAATTCTATTATCATTGTACTAAAAGTTCAAATAATATGGACATATTCTGACTTTGAATATCTGAATTATAATTTATACAGGTAGTACGTTTACATGTTGAAAAAGATTTTCGAGTGACTTCACAATTGCTAGCATTAGCTAGAGGACCAGATTGTCGTGTTTGTTCTTATAAAGGATACATTCTTAATGGTTTCAGGTTTCGCACAAAAGAGAGTGAAAAAAATTTGAAAACTCAAAACAGTGGGGTAGTAGTTAAGGGTGATGAACTCAGTGAGAATCTTGAGTACTATGGTGTAATACAAAAGATATATGAGATAGGCTATGTGGGAAGGAATTCAGTAATATTATTCAAGTGTGATTGGTTTGAGATTCCACCTCAAGGTAGAAGCCAAAGTAGAGGCTACAAAAAAGATGTGTATGGATTTATAAGTGTAGATGTGACAAGATTACACTTCAAAAATGATCCATTTGTCTTAGCAGCTCAAGCTGAATCTGTTTATTATGTTCAGCATAGTTCAAATGCAAATTGGCATACAATAATTAAAGTAAGGCCAAGAGGTGCCTTTAACATACCAGCTGGTGTTGATAGTAATGATCATGAGTCAGAACCTTACCAACTTAATGAATTAGCTGAGATGTGGGTTGACTTGACTCAATATCATACTCATTGTGATAATGACTTTCTTAGAAGGGATGATATTGTTGGAGTTAGCATTGATGAAGCTATCCTAATTGAAGAAGAGGAAGAGGTTGTTTATGCATCCACAACAGATTCTGAAATTGAAGATTATGACTCTAGTTATTCAAATGAAGACACATCCAATAATGAAGAACTTGAGGATGATGGTTGGCAGTAATTTAGGAATACTATTATGCAGATTTTGTTTAATATTTTGTAGCCATTGTTGAAATGCAATCTGTATTCACCTTTGATTTTTTTGAAATCATTTTTTTTGTAATTGTTATACTATTCAGCTTTAAAGTTAGCAGGGTCTCTTTATCATACTATTCTTGTTTGTCTTCACTAGTGATTTAAAATGCTCAACAAATTTATTATTATCAATAGGTACTTTACTTTTTTCTAATTTTCAGCTTATCAATATGACTAATACAAACCAAGTTTCAACTGGGGGTGATTCACAAGGGACATCTAGCAATTCAAGAACTCAAGCTACAGGTATATTTAGATTTTACTTCTATTAAGTTAAAGTATATAATGTTGCCTTCCAAATACTAGAAAGTATATCATTGTTTAAGTGTGTGTGTGTGTGTGTGTGTGTGTATATATATATATATATATATTATGTAACAGCATCTTTGAAAGCTAAAAGAGGGCCAACTAGAGGCTTGAGAGTTCAGAAAAAGCGCCGAGCAACCTCTGATGGAAAGTTAGATGTCATTATCCCTCCAGACAAGAACGTTGCAGTAGGTGAAGGTGCTAATGACTTTGTGACTTCTCTTTCAGTCATAGTCCATCAACATGCCTTACAAAATGTAAAAACATGGAAGGACATTCCAGATATTGTCAAGGAAAGAATAGTGACAAATGTGCTGGTATAAATGCTAAAGTTTTAAGATTTTCAAACTTTTAGAATTATGCTTTAACATACGTTTTTCTTAGTTATTCATATTTCACCCTTCAATTCAGGATTCATTTAGACTTCCAGATACTAACACAATTAAAAAGGCTATTCTAAATGAGGCAAGAGACCTATTTCGTTATAGGCGTAGTAGGTTGCATAAACATTTTCTGAAGTTTGCGACAAAGGAACAATGCCTAGAGAACAAGCCAAATGACTTATCAAAGGAAGAGTGGGAATATTTGGTTGATAATTTTAGTTCTCCAACTTTTATGGTATTATATCTCTACTTCTCTCTTATTCGAATAATTCTATTTTCTTACAAATTAATTAGAGGATATTTCAGGTTCTTATATTTTTTGTGAAGTAGCATTCATTTTTATGTTACTATCCTTGTATGTCTTTACTAGCTTACTAAGCAACAAATAGGGTTCATCATATGAATTGCTCCTATTAAGCAAATACTCATGGAGCAAATTTTATTTGTGGCAGAGAGTTAGTCAAAGAAACAAGAGAAACAGGGCAAAACAACTCATAAACCATTGTTGTGGTCGAAAAACATTCCAATGTGTTAGCTATGACAAGGTGATAAATTATTTTACCTTAATGCTTTATTTATGCTTGAGTTATTTTTATCCTAATGAATTGAATTATGTGAGTAGAGGAATCCAGAGACAGGAAAAGAGCCTAATCTTCAACAACTATGGCAAATAACTCATATCAAGAAAAATGGAGATTGGGTTGACGAGGCTTCTAAGAAAGTTGATGTAATGAAATTTTCTATTGCCTAGTAGCCTATTTATGAAAATGATCTTTTATAGTTAACTTTATCATTTATATTTATTTCAGGAAAAAGTTAGTGAGCTTGTCCATGAAAACCTACAAGGCATTGAGGAAGGTACAGACCCAACTCTAATAATTAATGCAGCATTTGAGTCAACAGTTGGACATAGATCAGGGTACTGCCGTGGACGTGGAAAAGGACCAAGGCCAACAAATTCTAAATCTGTCGAACTTGAAGCTATTCAAGAACAACTAGCAGCACAACAAAGAGAGGCAAATGAAGCTAGAAGGCAGACCAATGAGGTCTTGACAACTTTAGTTGGGGTTCGAGCCCAATTAGTGGAAGAGCGCCAAATGAGAGAAGAGATGGAGGTTCGTTTTAATGATCGCCAAAGAGAAATGCAAGAAAGAATGGGAAACCAGTTTCAAGAAGCTATACGTCTTTGTGTTGTCACAGGTGAAAAATAATTTGACTAAGTCTTTCAAAGATTATATTAATTATCTTAATTTGTTCTAACTTAACTACTATGCTTGCAACTAATGGACATTCATTTAATTATTCTGCTTAAAGGTTTGAATTTTTAGCATTCTTACAAGCACTAAAGTACAGACTAAAACAATTTGTAGATAATAAATTAATTGCCTTTATTTTTGACAGGTTGGGGTTTCTAACGTAAATATTAATTTGGACTTCAGTCAAAGTACTTGTTGATGTTTTGGAATCTTAATGCATGTTTTCACTTTGGATAAGATACTTAACTATGTAAGTTGCTCTCTTTTTAGTTTAACTTTTATTGTCAGCTTTGTGATATAGATTAATATATGCATTTTGGTCATGAGAGATTTATGCAGCATGCTGATTGAATATATAGATTAAATTTGGCCTCTATCCTATTTTTTTCTTCCCTTGATTGAATTTATGCAACCTAAGTTCTCCATGTGTATCTCAAATGATATAATTAGCAGCATGCTAATTTCTCTGTTTCTTTAGTACATCTTACTAAGTTTCTCTAGTCTGTTCTATTTTAAAACCTGGGAGCTTACTTGAAGCCAAGTCAGAGTTGAGATGAAATTATGAGGTTTTTATGTCAGTGTTTTTGTCGGTGACTTGATGTTCTGTTCTGGGTGCTTCCAATCAGTTACTCAATGCAATCACTTCTAATAGCAAGTCACTTAAACAGTTTACCATGCTTCATAACTGAATAGTGCTCTGTAGAATCAGCCTTCTAACAAAATCAAGTTTAGAAAGTCAAGTTTAAGCAAAATCAAGTTTAGAAAGTCAAGTTTAAGCAAAATCAAGTTTATAAAACATAATTCAGACACACAAAAATAGAGTGGACCCTGACTTGTGACTCCACTCATAAAGTAGGACTTGCATATTTTTTTCTTCCAGTCCATGCTCATCTAAGCTAACTCTATCCGAGATATGTAGTTCCACTCTTATTTATAATGAGGCATGTAATGGCATTTCAAAATCAAGTTGTGTAGATTAAGTTTACAGCAATGTTATTTGCACCATTTCTATTTAGAGTTTAATTGGTAGGCATTCTTAGAATAAATGAGTTTTACATTTATATTTATTGATATTTTGACAAATCAATATTTATTATTACTTCTACTCATAATAATTAAAATAAAAATATAGATGTCAAAATATTAGTAAATATTAATATAAAACTCTTTACATTAACAACATATATCACTTTTTTTTTCTATTATACTATTTTTACACTTCTTTTTTGGTAAGAAAACAAAAAAAAAACTTTTCAATTTATTGCATAGGTGGCTACATGTTCACACCTCTGCATTCAGTATGTTTTACTTTGTTGAAGAGTCAATAATAGTAGATCCTTTGTAGGTCATTGATAGTAGATTTTGTCTCTACATCATCTGTATACATTACAGTTATTTAACATGTGTAGTGCGTCCATATCAATGCATTTTTTATGTTGCACTTTATCTATGTGTCAGTAGTAGCAGAAGCCCTACAAATCAGTGATAGCAGATCATGTATCTATCATTTACATGTATTACAACATATATAAATGTGGTAAACCAAAGTTGATATGGGTTAAGTGATGAAAAAAATTGGAAGAAATGGGGAGATAGTTGACAAAAGGCAAAAGTATAAAGGGATTATGTGTAATTAATTTACCCTAAAATTATTAGATACAAAAAGTCAGAGTTAAGAGCTTGATTTTTCATTGGGTTGAGATATGGATGAATCTAAAGGTTATTAGATTAATGATCAGAATTCTACTTGATTCATGTCCAATTTGATGAGTTTGGAAAAGTCTAGTCCTTTTTTGTAGTGTCACCTGAGGTCTGTGTAGTCAGCTCTTAGTTGGGTTTGCTTTATTTTGTGTATTGCATCACACTTTGATTGTTGTGTTGTTTGAGATATTTGGTTTGTTGTTACTTATTGATGTGTGCTTAGATTATACATTAGTTGCTTATTGTCTCTGGGACTAGACTGCTGACTACTATGCATAAATTTTTGACATATAGCATATGACTTATAGTACTATAACTATGACTTCATGAAAAATATTTAACTAAGCAAATATGGTGCAGGTTTTGAAAAGGTCAAGTTGGCTACCTTATTCTAAATTATTTTGTGGTTGTTGGTTGGATGAAGCATATTTGATATAGCAAAGATAATATTACAGGATTGTTCCTCAAACTTTTTGCTGGGAGGTCCATCTGGTAGAATACATGATTGGTCTTCAGTTTAGTTTTTTTGGAAGCAACATCTTATGTAGTCATTAACCAATGTTATCTTTTTAACTTGGGATCATTTCTAGTAGCCTAGGAGTTATGTATAGATGTAAGCTTATTGAACAATTTGTAGTGCCACTAAATCTTATGTTCAGGATTAATTTTGAACATTTGTATGGTGAAATGTTGAAGTGAAGACAATGTATAGTTATATATACACATATATTAAATATTTCATTTTGTTTGGTTAATTTATATATTTTTGGTACAAAAAAAATCAATAAATTAATTTCTTTATTTATTGATAATTTTGTTACATTTATACTTATACATAAATGAGGCTAAATAAGCTTAAGTAAGTTGATTAATAAGGAATTAGTTTTCAATTTTGTCATTTGTTTTTTTTTAAAAAAAAGGTATTTTGAGCGACATTAGTTGTTGGCAAAAAGATGTTTCAACTGTTATTGTGTGCCTGCCAAAATACTTTCGCAGCGAACGTAATTGCTGCCAAATGTGTTAAAATTAAACATTTTGCAGCAAGAGTATTGGCTGCCAAAGAGGTAAAGTATTGCAGCAACCATTTAGCAGCGATATTAGTTGTTACCAAAGATGCGGAAACAGTCATTTGTATTCAACATTTCGCAGCAACAACTTTGGCTGCCAAAGCGTCAATCTATTGCAGCGAGTACATGTTGCTGCTAATTGATGTATATTAGCAGCGACACGATTTGGCTGCAAAAGCATAACCTTTTGCAGCGAGACAAAAAAGTGGCTGCAAGAACCTTTCGCGTCAGCATCTAATGCAGCGGCGTGCAGCGACTCAATTTTGCTGCGAAAAGTGTCCTATTGCAGTGAAATCTTTCTTTTGCAGCGACTTTTTTCTCAGCTAAAAGTTTCATTTTCTGTAGTGGACTGTGGGGTGGGGGAAGGGAACGTTGGGGTCGGGAAGGGGAAGGAAATAATGGGATTTGCTCTGCATTTGACATTTTAGTTTTTTTTTATATATTAAAATATATTTAATAAAATTTGATAAAAATATTATATAATTATAAATAATAAATCAAAAAATTTATTAAATAAATAATTTCAAATCAAATTTTTATAATTTAGTGTTAATAAATTTAAATTTTATAATTAATATTTACTATAAAATTATTTTTTTAAAAATTTATAATAAAATGTTTATAGATTAAAATAAAATTAACTTTTGTTTGTAATTAATTAATTATGATAAAGATATATATGTTATTTTATATAATTATATTTTTTTTTCATTTCTCATTTTATATAATTATAAAATGTATTTATTTACTTAATATAATTTTAAAAATGTTTAATTAAAAAATATAAAAAATATAATTATATATTTATATTTCATTATACATTTAATAAGGGTAAATATGTCATTTTATATAATTATATATTATATTCTCTTATTTTTTTTATTCAACTCTCATTTTCTTTTTCTTCTTTTTCTTTTCATCCAAATAATAGAAAAGAAAATATATTTTTCTCTTTATTTTCTCTCCTCTCTATTTTCTCTCTTCCCATTTTCTCTCTTCTCATTTTCTTTTCTCTCTTCTCATTTTCTCTCCTCATCCAAACAAAACATTAGGTTCTTTATCTAGTATATTAATGTAAACTAAAAGTTCTTCCATTACCATACTCATGTGGCAGCTTCAGATTTAATTCCTTTCACTTCAATTGCCAAGTATGCTGACTCTTCCACCGCCATTCTTACATGGCAATATGTTGACTTTGTTCCATTACTACCACATCATCAACTCTTCCACCGCCATTCCTACATGGCATCATGTTGAATTTGTTCCACCCCTGTTCCAAAAGCAACTCTTCCATTGACCATACCAAGCAAAAAATATGTTTTCAACGTTTCGAGAAAGAATATTCATTTACTAGTTCCTTTGAATTTAAGAGAACATTTAAATTTTTATCCACTTCAGTGAATGGATTTTTTTTTTTTTTTTGATAAGCTCAGTGAATGAAGTTATATATTTATTGGCTTTAAGTTCCTACTTTAATACTACCTTCGGTCCGTTTTAAATGTCATTTTGGTAAAAAGAGTTTGATCTATTATAAGTAATATTTTCGCATAGCAATAAATCATTAACTGTTATGTTTTTTTTATCTCTATCCTTATACTTTAAAAATCTCATCTACTTATAAAAGTTGAATGAACACAATAAAATAAAATAATTAATTAAAATGAATAAAAATTACTTAATAAAATATTCACAATTAAGATTTATTTTAATATTTCTTAGTTATTATATATTATAATAAAGTAAAACTCAAAATAAACAAGAGTAAGTAACATATAATGTGCTATAAAATTCGATGAAATCACTACCGGCCCTAAAACATATGAACAAAATTTAGATTCAATTTTTTTAAATTTTTTTTTTAAATTTTTTAATTATTTTTTATGTATTCATTAATTTAATTAAGTGAGATTAAAAATAACAAATAAAATATAATTAAAAAAATTAAAAAAAGAGAATTAAAAAAGAATTGAAACTAAATTTTGTTCAAAATATATTTTGAGTTCAACTTATTATTTTGAAACTGACTTGATACATTATGGGATATACTGTAGTATTCCCTCTATTAAAATTATAATTACTTTTATAATAAATGCAGGTGTTGAACAAAAGTGTCACATTATCCCTGCTCCACTCCGTACTAAATTAGAAACGATTCAACATATAACTGATGTAAGATCACTTAAGATGACAACATACCAAATCAAGATAAATGTCATTTCCTACAATATTATTACGTTAAATATATCATAGTACATCCCTACATTGAAATTAAGATTTAGGACTTTTTAACTTTGAATTCATTGTTGATTTACTTAAATATATCAAAATTATAATCGTGAGTTCCATCTTTTGATTTGATCTATGAATTCAAGATGAACAATTTATCTTATTAAATGAACAATTCAGAAAGAAAAATACGAAAATCATTAAGAAAATTATTATAAACAAGAAACGAGGAAAATATGTATACCAAGCTCAAATTAAGTATTTATGTTTGTATAATGAGACCAGTTAAGTTTATCTCTTTTTTATTTTGATAAAACAAAACAGATGCTATTGTTAATTAGAATTCTAAATTTAAATACTAATGTAAGAAATGATTCATCTCAAAATGAAACGGAGAAAAACACCAAATTGTTGAGAATACTTTAATATTCAAGGGCTTCTCTAAGGTAAATAAAAATCGCTAACTATTTTTTTAAAAAGACAAAATTGCTTATGTAATGGAATATTTAGTTTTAGGTATCAATGTTATTGGTGCAAGAAATAGTTCTTATCAAACTGAATTATTCCAAAATTCTGGAACAGCTATAATGATGTTTGTTTTGGGAGTGGAATTTCTAAAATCCAACGAGAAAATAACTTCATCATCAAAGTGTATGGTAATTAAATGAAATAAATTTCTTTTAAATCATGATGTGAACTATTAATTTATTTAATTAAATTATCTTATTTAATTTACAATAATTTATCCCTAATATAATAAATTAGAGTACATTCTTTTGAAAGTGAGTTAATTTCTTAAGCTACATTTCTCTTTAAAAATAATATATGTCATTCTTAAATTTTTTTTTCTTTTGAATTTTAAATTGAAACAATCTTTTTAATTAATTATGTATATCATGTTTATAATTAATAAATTTAAATATTTTTTATTTTAATTTATATTTTTTAAATTTTATCTAAATAAGTTAATTGTAAATATTTTTTTATAATTTTAAATATTTTTTATTTAATTTATATTTATTTAGATTCTATCTTAATTTAAAAAATCTATACAATTCAATAGATACTTACTAATATTTACATATTGCTTTTGTCAAAATCGGAAAGGGAAATAAGTACGGAAGTATTGGTAATTTTCTTGTTTTATATGTAAGAACAAAAGTGAAATGAGAATCTCGAAACACTTTATCTTCTCCAATAAAAGTTAAAAGATTTAAAGCACCTGCACCAATAAATACTCAATGTCATCATCTTCTTTTTTGGCTAACCAAAAGGATTCCGTGGACAATCTAAGCTACCATTAATGCTCATAGGGGGAGGCGTTATGGTCCCCCTAAATGACCTAGAGTAGTAAGTTTTTTTTTTTTTTTACTCTACCACCATATTTTTTTTTTGTTAACTCTTCGGCAGGTTTTTGACTCTTTTTTTTTTTTCACTCTGCCACCAGAACTCCAGCGAGAACTACTGTCGGTCACCTTTCACACAAACCACTCATCACAACTCCACCGGAACCAAGCCTGTCACACACAGTCACAGAGGTGACTACTGGGACGAGAACGAGCAACAGGGGGCGAAGGTGCACCGAGCTGCGCGGGTCGCCAGCAACGGTAGACGACGGCACGATGGTGGGCACAGGTAGGTGGCAGCAAGGTGGATTTAAGCGGCTGACTCGTGCGGATCAGAGCAGAGGTGGTTCTTGGATGATAGAGAACGGTGGAGGACGACCAGGGAGCTCTGTCAAGGGCGGCGGCTGGTCGTGGCGGTGCGGCTTTGGTCCGGCATGGCGTGGTGGCGAGATGGGCGGGATTGTGACTGTCGGGTGGCTGAGATGGTGGTTAGGACGGCAGAGCAGGCAGCTGCAGTCGTGGCTGATTAGAGGCAGATTTTTTTCAAGTCTTTACCTTTTAAACATATTGTCTATTCATGATCCAGTCATCCATCTTTTTGTATGAGCATCCAACAGCTGTTGGACAATGGTCCACCGATAGACCCAAAATTCTTGGGTCCATATTATATGGAGCCCTCATAGGGAATATTGCTACAGAATAACTCAAGATCAGTTTCTGATTTCTAAATTTCTATTGGCAGATGAGGATATATATTCTATCGTTTTCTATCTTCATCCCAAGAAAGTATCTTTGCAAGACCATAAAATGTGAGGATGAAACACCACATTCTGATTCCTCAGTTTTAGCGAGAGAGGACCAAAACATGAAAGAATGTGCAGAGAGGACCAAACCCTAGTGAGTGTCCCTTTTCTTTATATATGGTTGGACCTTACCACGCCTTTTTGCATGTCCCATTTGTAAAATGCTCTGATCGGCGGTATCGGTCATTACAAACTCCGATGAGGGGCAATATGGTGGGTTAACGTGTATAGAGTGTAGGCCATACGACTTGACAGTGTGTTGTAGGTCCGGGTGAAGAATGTGGAGGATTTTTTTTTTTTTGTCAACAATGTGGAGGGGACGGTTGAGAAGGAGCCTCACGCCTGGAATGCCGTAGTAAATGGGCCTAGAATTGGCTTAGAGTTAGTCGGACTAAGAGACTCTTACATGACACAAAACTTAAAGATTTATATCCATGTCACACCAAAAACACAATGATTTATATCCATGTATATATTTCCCCTATTGAAATATCAAGATTCATTTATTGGTTTACAAGCTCCATAATACGCTGCATTCCAATATAAGTGAAGTGATGTTACGAGGAATTTGAATTTGTTAGTGTGTTTATGTTCTAAGTGAAAAGGTGAGGCGAGAGAAGAATAAAGAAATTCTAGTAGACATTTTCCATATTTGGAACGTTCTTTTCATACCGATCCCTTTCATCCTTTTTTTTTTATATATATATGAACGGATCCCTTTCATCTTTATTTACTTTTCTCAGGAAAATAAAATAAGCGAAGTATATGAAGGATATACGGTGAATTTGGATTATATTATTTTATTTAAAAAAATTATAATTGAAATTTTTAAGAGAGAACTTTCAATGAAATTTTTTTAACACAAAATAAGCTAATTCAAACTTGTACTAAAAGATTATACTCTTTTTACCATTCACAAGAAAGGAAAATTTCCTTCTCAACTTCAATTAAATCTCAAGGGTCAGTACAATATAAATGAGGATAGTTCAAAAAACTAACAAATAGATCAAATCAAGTCAGTAATAACTCCTAGGAGTGGAAAAATTATTGAAAAACAAATTCCTGAATCTTGTGAGAGAGATAATGAATCAATCCTCCAAGATAAAGAAGAAGTTAATAAGCCATCTGGCCAAAATGATACCAAACTCTCGTCTCTACCTCTATTTCCTCAAGCATTAAACAATTCAAGGAAATTGAACTACTATGCTGAAATTTTTGAAATTTTTAAAAAAGTGAAGGTTAATATTCCATTGTTAGATGTTATCAAACATGTTCCTTCTTATGCCAAATTTTTGAAGGCCTTATCCATTGTTAAAAGGAAATTAAATGTGAAAAGGAAGGCATTTTTGGCTGAACAGGTAAGTTCCATTATTTAGAGCAATAATGTTTTGAAACATAAAGACCCTAGTTGTCCTACGATTTCATGCATTATTGGAGAACATAAAATCGAACAAGCTTTACTTGATCTTGGTGCTAGTGTTAATTTGTTTCCATATTCAGTTTATCAACAACTCAACCTAGGTGAGTTAAAACTAACTTCTGTAACTTTTCTACTTACCGATAGATCAATTAAAATTCCAAAAAGAATAGTGGAAGAAGTGTTGGTACAAGTTGATAAATTCATATATCCTATAAATTTTATTGTCTTGTAAATTGAACGTATGGTTAATAGTTACAAGTCAATTCCTACTATTTTAGGTCGCCCATTTTTAGCAACATCTATTGTTTTGATAAATTATAAAAATAGAGTGATGAAGCAAACATTTGGGAATATGACATTGGAGCTTAATGTTTTCAATATGTGCAAGCAACCACATGAAGTTCATGATGAAACAGAGGAAGCTGATGAGATTGAGGCCATTGTAGATGATCATCTTCAAATAAGGAGTTCTTCTGACCCATTAGAAATTTGTTTAATTAATTCATTTGATTTAGGTATGCTAGTAGATGATGATATTTCTGAAATATGCTCTTTGCTTGATTGTACACAAGTAATGGAATACAAGGGATGGAAGCCAAGATTTGAAGAGCTAACACCCAAGAATGATAATACCCATGAAGAAGTACCCACACTGGAACTAAAGTTATTACCTGCTGGGTTGAAGTACACATTTTTGGGAGAAGAACAAAGCCTTCCAGTGGTAATTTCCTCGACCCTTATTGGAGAACAAGAATGTATATTAATAGAAGTACTTAAAAGGCATAAAAGTGCAATTGGATGGACATAAAAGATATTAATCCATTAATTTGTACACATAGAATACATTTAGAGGATAATGCTAAACCATCTCAACAATCTCAAAGAAGATTAAATCCACACATTAAAGAGATAGTTAGAGCTGAAGTTCTTAAATTACTTAATGTTGAAATTATCTATCCTATCTCTGATAGCCAGTGGATAAGCCTTACACAAGTTGTGCCTAAGAAATCTGGAATAACAGTGGTTGAAAATGAAAAAGGTGAATTAATACCTACGCGAGTCTTATTCAGTTGGCGTATGTGTATTGATTTTAGAAAATTAAATGCAGCCACTATGAAAGATCATTTCCCCTTGCTATTTCTTGATCAAATTCTGGAAAGAGTAGCAGGACATCCCTACTATTGTTTTCTTGATAATTATTCGGGGTATAATCAAATACCAATTGCATTAGAAGATCAAGAAAAGACCACTTTTACGTGCCCTTTTAGAACTTTTGCATATAGAAGAATGTCTGTTGGCCTTTTGTAATGCTCCAATAACTTTCCAAAGATGCATGCTAAGTATTTTTAGTGACATGATTGAGCATTATTTAGAGGTTTTCATGGATGACCTGACAGTTTTTGGAAATTCTTTTGAAAATTATCATGATAATTTGGAAAATGTTCTTAAAAGATACGAAGAAAAAGGATTTGTGTTAAACTGGAAAAAATATCATTACATGGTTACCTCAGGAATCGTGTTAGGTTATGTGATATTTTCTAAAGAAATTATAGTTGATAAGGCCAAAATTGAATTAATTGCTCATTTGTCTTTCCCAAAAATAGTCAGAGAAGTTCGTTCCTTTTTAGGACATGCAAGATTCTACAGAAGATTCATTAAGAACTTCAGTACCATATCTAGACTATTATGTAATCTTCTGATGAAAGATGCACCATTTGATTGGACTCAAGAATGTCAAAAATCTTTTGAAAAATTAATCGGTCTTCTAACATCTGCTCCTATCATGCAATCCTCTGATTGGTCTTTACCTTTTGAGTAGATGTGTAAAGCTAGTGATTTTGTTGTTGGCATTGTTTTAAGCCAAAGAAAGGAAGGTAAGCCTCATGTAATTTATTACGCAATTCGAACTTTGAATAGTGCACAAATGAATTACATCACTACTGAGAAAGAACTACTTGCTGTAATTTTTACATTAGACAAATTTTGAGCTTATTTATTTGATTCTTCTACTGTTGTTTTCACCAATCATGCTGCTATTAGATATTTAATGTCTAAGCAGGATACCAAACCTAGGTTGATACGACGGATCTTATTGCTTCAAGAATTCAACATCACAATAAAAGATAAGAAATGAGTTAAAAATGTTGTTGCAGATCATTTGTCCAGACTTACAACAAGCTCACCTTTTGATAACACACCTATCAATGATTCTTTTCTTGATGAATTTTTATTTTCTATCAATTCCATGCCTTGGTTTGCTAACTTAGTCAACTTTCTTGTAATAAGAAAGATGCCGCCTCAATGGACGCACCAAGACAAAAGGAAATTTTTGACTAAGGTGAAAAATTTTTATTGGGATAACTCATATTTGTTCAAATATTGTCCAGATCAAATCTTTCGGAGATGTGTGCCCGACAGTGAGGTAGGTAGTGTCATTAAATTTTTTCACTCAGAAGCATGTGGATGTCACTTTTCTTCAAAGAAAGCAGCTACAAAAATCTTGCAGTATAAATTTTATTAGCCCACTCTATTTAGGGACAACTATACCTTTTGCAAAAGTTATAAAAATTGTTAGAAATTGGGTTCCATTTCTAAAAGAAACATGATGCCTCTAAACCCTATCCTTATCATTAAAATTTTTGATTGTTGGGGAAATGATTTCATGGGTCCATTTCCATCCTCATTTGGATTTCTGTATATTTTGGTTGTAGTTGATTATGTTTCAAAATGGATTAAGACAATTCCATGTCTACACAATGATCATAAAACTGTTCTTAATTTTTAAAAGAAAATGTCTTGAGTATATTTGGAATCCCTCGAGCTCTCATCAGTGATGGGAGAACACATTTTTACAATAAACTATTTGAATCCTTAATGAAAAAATATGGTATTATCCATAAAATTGCTACCCCTTATCACCCTCAGATAAATGGACAAGTAGAATTAGTAAATAAAGAGATTAAACAAATTTTAGAAAAAATGGTTAACCCAAATCATAAAGATTGGTCTTTAAGACTAAACGATGCACTTTGGGCTTACCATACTGCTTTCAAAACATCTTTAGGTATGTCACCCTATCAGTTAGTCTATGGAAAACCTTGTCACTTTCCTCTAAAACTAGAGCATAAAGCATTTTGGGCCATTAAAGCTTTCAACCTAAACTTTGATGATGCTTGCAGGTTACGCAAATTACAATTAAATGAACTTGAGGAATTGAGAAATGATGCATATGAAAACTCAAAAAATTATAAAGCTAGAACAAAAGCTTTTCATGAAAAATCAATTTTGAGAAAATCTTTTGAAATTAGTCAACAAGTTCTACTTTATAATTCTTGTCTTCACCTATTCCCTGAAAAATTGAGATCTAGGTGGACCGGTCCTTTTATTATTAAACATGTGTATCCTTATAGGGCCATAGACATTGAGAACCCTAGGAATGGTAATGTGTTTAAAGTCAATGGACAGAGACTCAAAGTATTTCTGGAAAATCAAGTTGCTGAGGTAGAATTCATTTCCCTTTCTAATCCTTGTTATGAGAAGAATTTATTCTAATTTTGTTGCTTTCTTTTTGCAGTCCTTTGTGTTCTTGGTTAAATGGCAGATAACGGTACTCCATGGCTCTCAAGTTCGGTTTGTTTTCAGTTTCTCATAATAACTGATTCCTTCTCCTTTAAAATGGATGTCATTCTCTCAAATTTAAAAAAACATTTTCCTTCTCTTCTTCAAAATGCTCTAACAAAAATTTATAAAGGTAGATGTGAAACATTGAGACTGTTAATGCACAAGGGTATGCTGGAAGATGTACGTTGGATAATCGAAGCAAAGGTCCATCTAGCAAGTGAGCTTCAATTTCATTTAACTCATACATGTCATGTCTTGATAGAAGTTCATATTCTAAAAAGAGAAGCGTAAAAAGATTATAAGTCTGTCACACATGTGCATAATGGAATTATAACAAGCGATGTTATTTTTTGGAAATAGTTTTCGTAAACTGAGAAGATAAAATATTTTTCATTAAGAATGGACTAAGTAAGGAGTCATTAGATGATATCTTATTGACTCTCGAGACGCATTCTTGTGGATTTGTGTATCGTGAACTTCTTAATTTGTGGAATCTTTTCAAGGACGAACAAAAACATTACAGTCTTGGGAATCTGACTCTAAAAGACCCTGTTTACTAATTTATAAGAAAATTAGATGGGAAGCTTATTCTCGTCTCATAGAAGGCGTTTAAACCATTATTAGACGTAAAACTAGAGGAAGATGTGAGGCACAATCACAACAACATGTATATATTATCTTGTTCTTCTTCTTCTTTTAAAAAATAAAAATTTGAACAAGGGTGATCCGGAAAGAGTACTATAACTTTAATTAGTTATGGAGCCCCAACCTTTGGCTGACCCATCATTGACTTGGGTTTAGACCTTCGCACTCTGGTCTTTAAATAAAGATAGTGTGTCATGCTCTGTAGAGAGCCGTTCTTAGTGTCTCAAAGTTTAACTTTTAGGCAAGCTGAGATGATGGGCAGATAGAAGCGTTTTGTGTTAGCATACTCGTGTGACTATGCAACTGAGTTGAATCCTGTGATGTCAGGCCATGGGCTCTCTAGCGATCTCTCACTGGCTATGGTCCTTGGTGGTGGCTGTCAGATTTACACACTTTAATTAGTTGCGTTGTAGCTCAATCCAAAATATCTCACAAGTGGGAGGGAGAAGAATCCCAAGATTGGCTGAGCTATCTTGGTATTATTGTACTAGTGACACGCAATATAAAGATATGTCACCTTGTATATAGCTTTTGAGTTAATGATCTCTTTGGCGAGGTCCTTTTGGGGTTTCTAAGCTTCTTTACTCAAATGGTTTCTTTGAAGCTATAAAAAAAATTTTAAAAAAAAGGAAAAAAATTAAAAAAATATATGTGTTTCTTAATTTTAAACTTTTCTAACAACCATCCTACCCAAGTAGGAGCTATTATTACATTTTCCATTCCTTTCCTTATTTAAACACTTCATTTTATTCATTTTCCTCTAACTCATAATCATTCAAAGGGAGAGTGAGTATAGAAATAGAGGGAGCTTCTGTTCGTAGACTTACAAATATCAATGTTTTTTGTGGGTCAAGTTATGGGAAGGGTTTAAAGTTTATAAACACAACAAGCACTCTTGGCCGAACACTTGTTGCAAGGAACATTCGTGTAGTATATAGGGGAGGTAGTATTCGATTAATGGGGGTTGTATCACTTTTTGCACATCTAACAGGCTGTCAAGTTTTAGGTATCATTCCTAGACCTTTAACTCAAAAGAACATCACTGAAAAGACAATTGGGCTGGAACTTTAAGTATCATCTATGCATGGACGAATGAAGGTAATGCTTGAAAACTCTGATGCATTCATTGCCTTACCAGGTGGTTTTAGTACTTTGGAAGAAGTTTTTCAAATCGTCTCTTGGGCCCGACTAAACATCCACCATAAACCCATAGGTTTGTTGAATGTTAATAATTTTTTTTGATAATTTATTATCTTTTCTTGATCATGTTGTGGAGCAGAACTTTATCACACATTCGGCAAGATAACTCCTTATCTCTGCTTCCACTATTGATGAGTTAATTGATAATTTACAAGCTTTTGTTTATGAACCTGATCCAACAATAGCTCAGATAGAATAGTCAGAAGGAAGCAGCGAGGGAAGTAGCATGAAACACAAGTTAATAACTTTTCTTTAAGAAGCAATGAGGGAAGCAACTTGAAATGCAAGTTTGATCTGACACTTCATCTATAACTTTCCTTTACTTTCGATTTTATTCATCGTACTTTGTTTCTGTTTTAATATGTGTCAGGTTTCTCTTTTCAGTAATTGTCGCAACAGGCAATATCTTCTATCCTTTACTCATCTATACTTTAACATTGCGGACAATGTTGTGATCTGGTTAGGGGGAAAGATAGTTGACATTAAAAAAAAATTGGGAAGTATGATATGATTGTCAGGAACTTATTAAACTAATTAAGGATGACAGAGTAAGGAGTAAATTTTACTCTTGAGACGCATCTAAATTAGGAAAGTATGTTTATTGATATGATTGTCAGAAACCTACAAAATCAATTAAGGATGGCAGAGTAAGGAGTAAATTTTACTCTTGAGGTGATTTTACTCTAAAGACACATCTTAATTGGGAAGTAACTATTTTGTGTTGAAGTAGCAAATGGATTCATGGATCATTACATAAATTGTATTTTTTCTTAAAAATCACATGCTTGGATATGAATGTTGAATTGGTGGATTAAGAATAATAGAAATATGCCTTGTGAGATTTTGAGCCTATTGATGAATGGATTAAACATTTGAACCATTCTCTTCTTTCTTATGTGATTTTTACTCATGGAATTGTTACTCTAGAACTTGCTTTGATTCTTTTTGAGACTATATTTTCATATGCATACACAAACATGATTGAGACATTTTTCTTGAAATAGCTACTTAAACCAAATAGCTAACCTAGCATATTTTCCTTTACTTAACCCCTTTGAACTTATTTGACCATTCCTTGTTTCTAGCTCATTATGTGCCTTAAATGAAAAACTATGTTCTTACCCAACCTTAGGACATAAGAGAACATTAGCTTTGTCATTGGATGAGTTCTTGAACACATGTGGGGGTGTGTGTACAAAATGGTTAGTGAAAAAGAAAAGAGTGGTTAATTGAAAAAAATGTGTGTGTATATATATAAAACAAATGTGTAAAAAAAGGCCAACAAGGCAAAAAAGGAAGGGAAAAGAATATGTAAAGAGAATTTGTATTATGTGGAGTTGGGATGAACTTTCATGCTTGTTAATTAAACTCAGCTCTCACACTCTTATGCTCTTTGGTATTTACCTTATCGTATCCATATTACCCTCCTCCGTTACCTTGACCCCATTACAACCTTGAATAAAGTTCTCTTGATTTATATGTGCATGTGTTTTGAGTAGTGGAGAATGGAAGATAAGCAAGCCTATAGTAGTGCAATTTTTCATGGATTGAATTGAGTGAAATACCTACCTTTTTAACACTTAAGGATTGAGAGTGAATCCTGTGAGGATCTATCATTCTTGATTCATTCTTTTCAACTGAAGTTTCCTTGCTTGTTGGTTTGAAATGTTAAGAAATGTTACATCATTAATGTTTTGATCCCTTAAATCTTTGGTTGCTCTTCTTGAATATTATTAGATATTGAGTTTTTTAGAGTTTTTAGCTTTTGAGTGTGTGTCGTTTTTCTTTGTTCCTTAGTTTTGGTCTTATGTATTTTGCCTAGGAGTGCAAAAAGTTAAATATGGAGGAATTTGATAATCACATATTTTATACATTAATAAATTATTTTTTAATCATTTACACTCTCCATGTACTTAATTAATTAAGATTGGTCATGTTTTGTAAGTTTGGATTCAAATTAGGCTTAATTGATCTTTTTCAGCATTATTGAGATTTTACGCTATTTTTGTATTTCGACCATATCTTGAATTCTAGATATCTAAAAATTATGAATTTTACCTTGTAGGAAAGCTGAGAGAAAGCTCTACAACTTTGATGAAGAGCTTGAAGTCTCAATCAGACATATATAGAGCTAATTAGGCTTGGAAGTCATAAAACAAGTTCTATCACTAGAATCTGAGTGGTGTGCACTAATCAAGGCATAACTTGGGTTGCAGGAGTTGGATTGGGTTGAAACCCGTGGCATTAGAAAGCTAAGACACAACCCTTCAATTAGGAAGACCACTTTTCTAGAAAATGACGTTTTAACAGAGTTATAATCGTGTGAAGATAGTTGAATTAGTTAGTACAAGTGGAGAGACAAGCATGATAATCATCCACTCATTCATTAATCATTCACGCACTCATTAAATAACTCCATTGTCATTTTCCACTCATCCACCCATTATCTACCCATTCATTAAATAACTCTATTATCAACTTCTACTCATCCACCCATCATCCACCCACTCATTAATCATCTATCCATTAAATAATCATCTACCCACTCATTAGTCATCTTCCACTTATTAATCATCCACCCACTCATTAAATAACTTTATTATCATTTTGTACTCCTCAAGCTCTATAAAAGGGAGCATTTGTTGATCATCTTGGGCATCTTGGCCTAAAGATCAAGATCATGCTATTGTGTTATTTGTTTCTCTTATTCTAAATAGAAGTTATGTTCATCTTTTTCTTCTTCTCTTTTTCTTTTTTCTTGTTTATAAGTAACTAAATTTCATTTTGCTTGAGTGAAAGGGTGAAGCTTTTGGTAATAAATTAAGGTTAGATTAATTTTTTTCTTGTGCTTTAATGATGTGATAACAATGTATTTTATTCATTTTATAATCATCTCACTAGGCTTTTTAAGGTTCAATTTAGCTTAATTAAGTTGACACATTTTATGAAATTAAGCTTAATTGGATCATTAAAGAAATTATTGCTTGAATTATCATTAATTTAGGTGATTACATTCTTAAGTAAAGTGGCCACAATTTGAGTTGTGATTATCTAATTAATGTGATTCTGGTCTTGTTCGAAAGTTTAGATACATCTCTAATAGCTATTCACTTGATAGCAAGAGCCACATTGATAGCAGTATATTTCATTCATTGTATAATCTTCTCACTTGGCTTTTTCGGTAAACTGGCTATAATTTGAGTTTCAAATATCCAATAAATGTGATTTTGGTCTTGTTTTAAGCTAAGACAAATTTCTACAACTTTCATGAAGGCCTCAAGACTGGATACATACGTTTGGATAACTCAAGTTGGAGTTGAAGCAAAATATAGAGTTTTGAACCTGATAGCTTGACCTCTATGCCCTCATTAAGCTATATCTCGGGCTATAGGAGTTCAACAATTCAAAAATTTTGACAGTGGAAGGTTAAGAGCCATATCTACAACTTTTATGAAGAACACAAAATTCAGTTCAGATTCCTTGAAGGTGATATTGGGATTGGAAGTTAGAACAGAGGAGCTGAAGTTGGGCCTGACCCATGAGTAGTAATTGGGCTATATCTCAGGCTGGACATGGTGGATTTGGCTAAACTCGGTGTCTATGGAAAACTAAGACAATTTCCTCGAACTTTCATGAAGACCACTTGGCTAAAAAATGACACATGCCATGAGTTCAGAAGGGAAACATTTCAGAGATAAGAATCCACTCATCAAACAACTATTTTGGCATTTTGTTCTCATCATCCATCATCTCTTTTGGCATTTTGAACTCTTCTAACTCTATAAAAGGAGGCAAATGCTGATCATTTAAGGGTGTTAGCTTAGCTTAGAGTTTACTTTCATGTTTGTATGTTAATTGTTTCCTTTGTGTAGTTTTCTATTGTTCTTATTTGAAGTTATGTTCATCATCTTCTTCTTCTCTCTTTCTTTCTTCTTGTCTGAGTAATTAAATCTTCATTTTGCTTGGGTGAAAGAGTGAAGCTCTTGGTAATGAAATAAAATTAGATTATTCTACTTCTTGTGTTTGAATGGTATATTTTTATGTGATCTTTATATGTGTTGTATGTTGTTTTCGATTAATTTAGAAACTCTTCTTGTATAATAAATATCTTAATTCATTGTAGACAAGACATTGACACAGTGGATGCTTGAGACCATTTACAAGTATTGGTAGATAATTATTGAAACTATAATATGATTACATGTATAATCTTAATTGAACTTTGAATGTTAAATTTTCCGATTGAAACCTTTATTATGTATGATTTCAATTTAGTTATAAAAAGAAATAATATTGTCTTTAATTTATTACTAAGAGTGGATCTCCTAACCCAAGCAAATCTTTTTCATTTGTGAACAACATATATCATCTTTAGTATTGTGACAAATCTTTTCCTTACCTCAAATAATTTTCTCTTCATCAATTCCGTGTGGATCGACCTCGGACTCCCAAGAATTTACTACTTGAAACAACCTGCACTTGGATTTGAAACTTTTAATTATCCCATCAAGTTTTTGGCGTCGTTGCCGGGGACTTAATTTGAAGTCCTAATTCATTGAGGTTCTCTTTCTGTAAGTAAACTTTACTAACAGGTATATTCTTCCTCTGCTCTTTTCACTTTTTAATTTATTAACTTACTAATTAACTTACTAACTTATTAACTAACTTTTATATTTATATTATTTATTTTTGCTTTTTAACTTTCTCACTTTTATATTTGTGTCATTTATTTTTGTTTTTTAATTTTTTTCTTTATTTACGTCATTTATTTATGTTTTTTTTTTTTTTTTTTTTTTTTTTTTATTTTTTTTATTTTTATTTTTTATTTTTTTTATTTTTTTTATTTTTTATTTTTTTATTTTTTTATTTTTTATTTTTTTATTTACACTTTCTGCTTTTATTTTTTTATTTACATTTTATGCTTACTAACTATCTAACCTTTTAATTTACGTCATTTATTTACGCTTCTTTAACTTTTTAATTTGTTATTTATTATCGCTTTCTAACGTAATGAAATAATCTTTCTTTTTCTTTATCTTTTCTTGGCTCTGGTTGGACTTTGTCTCTCTCCAATTTTCATATTTTAAATTTATTTTCTGTATTTTACTTTCCGCATTTTTTTGTATTTTATTTTTTGTACTTTATTTTCTATATTTTATTTTTCAGTATATTATTAACTCGTTAACTATCTAACTTTTAAATTTATCAGTTATCTAATTTTTTACTTGTTAATATTTATTTGGTGGCTGGTTTATACCACATCATTGTTAATATTTAATGGCCGATTTATATCGCTTACGTGTACATTATTTTTATTTTATGTCACTTATTTATCCTTAACTGGTATCGTGATTCAAATTATGGTCGTTTGGTTAAAATTAATCCTAGTACTTTATATATTGATTTGTTTGAATCACAATCACACACAATTAATACAATGACTGAAATTGAAGGTGCACATGTTGAACATGAAAATCAAACACAACGAGATGAAAATGAAAGTATACATAATGAACAGGAAAATCAACCGTTGCGAATTATGTGTGCATATTTGCAATCACCTCGAAATTCTAGTCCATCATATTTTATCTTTCCACTCACTGCTAATAATTTTATATTTAGGTCAGGTATGATTTCTTTACTTCCTAATTTCCATGGTTTAGAATTTGAAAGTCTATATTTACATCTAAAAGAATTTGAGGAAGTCTGTATTGCTTTCAATGATCAAAATTGCACTGAAAAGATTGTTAAGCTTAAGTTGTTTCCTTTTTCTTTGAAAGATAAAGCAAAAACTTGGCTTAATACTTTGAAACCTAGATCAATTGGCACATGGCAAGAAATGCAAGGTGAGTTTTTAAAGAAATTTTTTCCAATACATAAAACCAATGCTTTGAAAAGACAAATCCAAATTTTTTTCCAAAATTCAAATGAAGCGTATTTTCAAAGTTGGGAACATTTTAAAGATTTGTTAAATTCTTGCCCACATCATGGTTTTGAAAAATGGCGGACTATAAGCTTCTTTTATGAAGGTTTAACACCTAAAATCAAACAATTTGTAGAAACGATGTGTAATGGCGAGTTTCTTGATAAAGAACCCGAAGAAGCTTTAGATTATTTAAACCATTTGACTGAAAATTCTTAATCTTGGTATGGTACTAATTCTTCTGAAAATTCAATTAGATATAACCTTGCAAATGCTGGTAAAAGAAAATATCATCTTAGTTAAGAAGAAGATCTAAATGCAAGGTACGCTAGTTTGACTAGAAAAGTTGAATCCATAGAATTAGGGAAAGTAAAAGAAGTCAAATCTATACAAAATGAAGAAATTTGTGACATTTGTGAAGAATTAGGACACTCGACAAATGAATGTCCTAATATTCCTGTTTTTAAAGACGTTGTGCATGAGCAAGTAAATGCAATGAACAATTTTAAAAAGTCACTCATCTCTTCTTTTTCAAATTTTTACAATCCGGGATGGAGAAATCACCCGAACTTCAGTTGGAGGAATAATAATCAAGCACAATTTATGCAACCACTGCCTCCTCAGGAACAACAAAATTCTCAAAATTCTCAAGGATATGCACCTTATGTCCCACTATATAGGAAAAACCTTGAAGAAACATTGAATGCATACATAAAAAAGCAAGAGGTCATCAATAAACAAAACACTCAAACCAAGATTGACATAAAAGACACTCTTTCCAAACTTACTTCTGCACTCACCATTCACGAGAAAGAAAAATTTCCTTCTCAACCTCAACCGAATCCCAAAGGTCAATATAGTCTAAATGAGGGTAGTTCAGAAAACCAACAATTAAATCAAGTCAATTCTATGATAACTCTTAAGAGTGAAAAATTTGTTCAAAAAGAAATTTCTGAACCTTGTGAGAAAGATGGTGAATCAATTCCCTAAGATAAGGAAGAGGTTGATAAGTCATCTGGTCAAAATGAGACCAAACTCTCGTCTCATCCACCCTTATTTCCTCAAGCATTAAGCAAACTAAGGAAATTAGACTACTAAACTAAAATTTTTGAAATTTTTAAACAAGTAAAGATCAATATTCCATTGTTAGATAATATCAAACAGTTTCCTTCTTGTGCCAAATTTTTGAAGGACTTATGCACTGTTAAAAGAAAATTAAATGTGAAAAAGAATGCCTTTTTGACCGAACAAGTAAGTTCCATTATTCAAAGCAATAATGTTTTGAAACATAAAGACCCTGATTGTCCTACAGTTTCATGCATTATTGGAGAACATAAAATTGATCAAACTTTGCTTGATCTTGGTGCTAGTGTTAATTTGCTTCCATATTCAGTTTATCAACAACTCAACCTAGGTGAGTTAAAACTAACTTCTGTAACTCTTTTACTTGCTAATAGATCAATTAAAATTCTAAAAGAAATAGTAAAAGATGTGTTAGTACAAGTTGATAAATTCATTTATCATGTGGATTTTATTGTCTTAGAAACTGAACCTATGGTTAATAATTCCAAGTCAATTCCTGTTATTTTAGGTCGTCCATTTTTAACAACATATAATGCTTTGATAAATTGCAGAAATGGAGTGATGAAGTTAACATTTGGAAACATAACACTTGAACTTAATGTTTTCAACATATGCAAGCAACCACATGAAGTCAATGATGAAAATAAGGAAGCTGACGGGATTGAGGCCATTCTAGATGATCATATTCTAAAAGGAATTTTTTCTAACCCATTAGAAGTTTGTTTAATTATTTCGTTTGATTCAGATACGTAAGTAGATGATGATATTTCTGAAATATGCTCTTTGCTTGATTGTACATAGGCAATGGAAAACAAAGGATGGAAGCCGAGATTCGAAGAGCTACAACCCATGAATGATAATATTCATGAAAAAGTACCCACATTGGAACTAAAGCCATTACCTGTTGGGTTGAAGTACACATTTTTGGGAGAAGGCCAAAGCTTTCCAGTAGTAATTTCATTAATCCTTATTGAAGAACAAGAAGGTATGTTGATAGAAGTACTTAAAAGGCATAAAAGTGCAATTAGATGGACATTAATAGATATAAAAGGCATTAATCCATTAATTTGTACACATAGAATACATTTCGAGGATAATGCTAAAACATCACAATAACCTCAAAGAAGATTAAATCCACACATGAAAGAGGTAGTTAGGGTTGAAGTTCTTAAATTACTTGATGTTAGAATTATTTATCCTATTTCCGATAGCCAGTGGGTAAGCCCTACACAAGTTGCACCTAAGAAATCTGGAATAACAGTGGTTGAAAATGAAAAAGGTGAGTTAATACCTATGCGAGTTTCATCCAGTTGGCGTATGTGTATTGATTGTAGAAAATTGAATGCAGCCACTAGGAAAGATCATTTTCCCTTACCATTTCTTGATCAAATTCTAGAAAGAGTATTAGGACATCCCTACTATTGTTTTCTTGATGATTATTCGGGGTATAATCAAATACCAATTGTAATAGAGGATCAAGAAAAGACTACTTTTACATACCCCTTTGGCACTTTTGCATATAAAAGAATGCCTTTTAGTCTTTGTAATGCTTTGGCAACTTTTCAAATATGCATGCTAAGTATTTTTAGTGACATGATTGAGCATTATTTAGAGGTTTTCATAGATGATCTTGATAATTTGGATAAAGTTCTTAAAAGATGTGAAGAAAATGGATTTGTTTTAAATTGGGAAAAATGTCATTACATGGTTACTTCAGGAATCGTGTTAGGTTATGTGATATCTTCTAAAGGAATTGAAGTTGATAAGGTCAAAGTTAAATTAATTGCTCATTTGCCTTCCCCAAAAACAATCAGAGAAGTTCATTTCTTTTTAGGATATGCAGGATTCTATCGAAGATTCATTAAGGACTTTAGTGTCATATCTAAACCATTATGCAATCTTCTAATAAAAGATGCACCATTTGATTGGACTTAAGAATGCCAAAAATCTTTTGAAAATTTAATTAATCTTCTGACATCGGCTCCTATCATGCAATCCCCTAACTAGTCTTTGCCTTTTGAATTAATGTATGATGCAAGTGATTTTATTGTTGGCGCTGTTTTAGGCCAAAGAAAGGAAGGTAAGCCTCATGTGATTTGTTACGCAAGTAGAACTTTAAATAGTGCACAAATGAATTATACCACTACTGAAAAAGAATCGCTTGCTGTAATTTTTATATTGGACAAATTTCGAGCTCATATAACTAGTTCTTCTACTATTGTTTTCACTGATCATATTGTAGTTAGATATTTAATGTCTAATCAGGATGCTAAACCTAGGTTGATACGGTGGATCTTGTTGCTTCAAGAATTCAACATCACAATAAAAGATAAGAAATGAGCCAAAAATGTTGTTGCAGATCATTTGTCCAGACTTACAACAGGCTCACCTTTTGATAGCACACCTATCAATGATTCTTTTCCTGATGAGTTTTTATTTTCTGTTAAATCCATGCCTTGATTTGCTAATATAGTCAATTTTCTTGTGACTAAAAAGATGCCACCTCAGTGGTCACATCAAGATAGAAAAAAGTTTTTGACTAAGGTGAAATTTTTTTATTGAGATGATCCATATTTGTTCAAATATTGCCCTGATCAAATCTTTCGGAGATGTGTACCTGACACTGAGGTAGGTAGTGTCATTAAATTTAGTTACTCAGAAGCATATGGAGGTCATTTTTCTTTAAAGAAAACAGTTGCGAAAATCTTGCAGTGTAGATTTTATTGGCCCACTTTATTAAAAGACAGCTATACCTTTCGCAAAAGTTACGAAAATTGTCAAAAATTAGGTTCCATTTTTAAAAGAAATATAATGCCTCTGAACCCTATCCTTGTCATTGAAATTTTTAATTATTAGGGAATTAATTTCATGGGTCCATTTCCATCATCATTTATATTTGTGTATATTTTGGTTGCAGTTGATTATGTCTCAAAATAGATTGAGGTGATTTCATGTCGACAAAATGATCATAAAACTGTTCTTAAATTTTTAAAAGAAAATGTCTTAAGTCGATTTGGAATCCCTCGAGCTATCATTAGTGATAGGGGAACACATTTTTGCAATAAACCATTTGAATCTTTAATGAAGAAATATGGTATTACCCATAAAGTTGCTACCCCTTATCACCCTCAGACAAGTGGATAAGTAGAATTAGCAAATAGAGAAATTAAACAAATTTTGGAAAAAACGGTTAACCCAAATCGTAAAGATTGGTCTTTAAGACTAAATGATGCACTTTAGGCTTACCGTACTACTTTTAAAACATCTTTAGGCATGTCACCCTATCGATTAGTCTATGGAAAATCTTGTCACTTGCCTATAGAATTGGAATATAAAGCATTTTGGGCCATTAAAGCTTTCAATTTAAATCTTGATTATGCTTACAGGTTACACAAATTACAAATAAATGAACTTGAGGAATTGAGAAATGATGCATATGAAAATTCAAAAATTTATAAAGAAAGAACAAAAGCTTTTCATGGCAGATTTATTTTGAGAAAATATTTTGAAATTGGTCAAAAAGTTCTGCTTTATAATTCTCGTCTTCACTTATACCCTGGAAACTTGAGATCTAGGTGGACTGACCCTTTTTATTGTCAAACATGTATATCCTTATGGGGCCATAGACATTGAGAATCCTAGGAATGGTAATATGTTTAAGGTCAATGGACAAAGACTTAAACCATTTCTGGAAAATCAAGCTACTGAGGTGGAATTCATTTCTCTTTCTGCTCCTTGTTATAAGAATATTTTACTCTAATTTTGTGGCTTTATTTTATTTTGCAGTTCTTTAGCTCCCTGGTTAAATGGTGGATGACGGTACTCCGTGACTCTCAAGTCGATTTGTTTTTTTTTTCAGTTTCCCAAAATAACTTATTCCTTCTCCTTCAAAATGGATATCATTCTCTCAAACCTGAGAAAACATTTTCCTTCTCTTCCTCAAAATGCTCTAACAAAAATTTACGAAGCTAGATGTGAAAGATTGAGATTGTTAATGCACAAGGGTATACCAGAAGATGTACGTTGGATAATCGAAGCAAAGGTCCGACTAGCAGGTGAGTCTTCAATTTCATTTGACTCATACATGCCAAGTCTTGGTAGAAGTTCATATTCTAAAAGGAGAAGAGCAAAAAGATTACAGGTCTGTCACAGATGCACATGACGGAATTGTAACAAGCAATGTCGTTCTTTGGGGATGGTTTCTGCAAACAAAGAAGATAAAATTTTCTTCATTAAGAATGGACTGAGTAAGGAGTCATTAGATGATATCTTATTGACTCTTGATACGCATTTTTGTGGTTTTGTGCATCGTGAACTTCTTAACTTGTGGAATCTCTTCAAGAAGGAACAAAAGCAATACAATCTTGGAAATCTGACTCTAAAAGACCCTATTTGCCAATTTATAAGAAAATTAGATGGGAAGTTTATCCTCGACTCATAGAAGGCGTTTAAGCCGTTTCTAGACGTGAAACCAGAGGCAGATGTGAGCCACATCCACAACAACATGTACATGTTTTATTCTTCTTCTTCTTCATGTTAAAAAAAGAACAAAACAAAACAAAAACTAAAAAAAAAAGATTTTGTGTTTCTTAATTTCAAACTTTTCTGACAACAGCCAACCTACCCATATAAGTGCTATGATTACTTTTTCCCTTCTTTTCCCTATTTAAACACTTCATTCTCTTCACTTTCCTCCAACTCATAATCTTTCAGAGGGAAGGTGAAATTATGGGACCTCCTGTTCGTAACCTTAAAAATGTCTGTGTTTTTTGTGAGTTAAGTTATGAGAAGAGTTTAGAGTTTGTAAGTGCAGCAAGAGCTCTTGGTTGAACACTTGGTGCGAGGAATATTCATATTGTATATGAGGGAGGCTGTCATGGGTTAATGGGAGCTGTATTACTCTCTGCATTTGTAGGATACAGTCAGGTTTTAGGTGTCATTCTTGGACCTTTAGCTCAAAAGAACATCATTGGAAAGACAATTGGAGAAGAAATTCACGTATCATCTATACATGGACAAATGAAAACAATGCTTGACAACTCTGATGCATTCATTGCCTTACCAGGTGGTTTTGGTACTTTGAAAGAAATTTTTCAAATTGTCTCTTGGGCCCAACTGAACATCCACCATAAACCCATTGGTTTATTGAATGTTAATAATTTCTTTAATCTTTTGTTAATTTTTCTTAACAAAGCTGTGGAACAAAAATTTATCATACCTTCGGCAAGAAAACTTTTAATCTCTACCTCCATTATTAATGAGTTAATTATTAATTAGAAGCTTTTGTTTATGAACCTGATAAAGCAATAGCTCAGATAGATTGGTCAGCAGGAAGCAGTGAGGGAAGCAGCATGCAAAGAAAGCCAGATGATGATCACATATTTTATATATTAATAAACCCTCTTTTTTAGTCATTTACACTCTCCATGTACTTAATTGATTAAGCCTAGTTATGTTTTGTAAGTTTGGACTCAAATTGGACTTAATTGATTTTTCTAGCACTATTTCGGTCTTACACTATTTCTGTATTTCCTCTATATCTTGAGTTTTAGATGTGTAAAAATTATGTATCTTACTGATAATCATATATTTTATACATTAATAAACTCTCATTTTTAGTTATTTACACTCTCCATGTACTTAATTGATTAAGCCTAGTTATGTTTTGTAAGGTTGGACTCAAATTAGACTTAATTGATTTTTTTTTGCATTATTTCGGTCTTACGCCGTTTCTGTATTTCGGCCATATCTTGAGTTCTAAATGTCTGATAATTATGAATTTTACCTTGTAGGAAAGATAAGAGAGAGCTCTACAACTTTGATGAAGAGCTCAAAGTCTCAATCAGACATCTAGTAGAGCTAATTGGGCTTGGAAGACAGAACACGAGTTTTGTGTCTGAAACCTGAATAGTGTACAGTAATCAGAGCATAACTCGGGCTGTAAGAATTATCTTGGGCTGAAATTTGGACATTTGAAATTAAGACCCAGATCTAAAACTTTCATGTTGAACACAAAACTTGATTCGGTCTCCTTGATGGTGATATTGGGTCTGAAAGTCAAAACAGAGGTGCTGAAACTGGGCCTGAATAGTTTGTAGTAATTGGGTCATATCTTGGGCTGTAGGATGAATTTTTGGATGATTCCATAGCCATGGGAAAGCTTAGACAATTTCCTAGAACTTTCATGAAGACCACTTGGCTCAAAAATGACGAAATCAATGACTTAAGCAATGAATGATTTCGGAGACAAGAAATCTCAATGATTTTTCACTCTTATCCTCACCATTTGGCATTCTCCATTCATTCATCCACTCATCCCACCTACCCCTAATCAACCCCATTGTCATTTTGTATCCCTAATCCTCTATAAAAGGCACCATTGGCTGACCATTTGGAGCACTTGGTGTTAGGCTTAGTTTGTACAAGTTAAGGTTATGATTGTTTATTGTTTTCCTTTGTTGTAATTTTCTCTTGTTCTAAATTGAAGTCATGTTCATCTTTCTCTTCTTCTCTCTTTCTTTCTTCTTATCCATGAGTAACTACATCTTCATCTTGCTTGGGTGAAAGAGTGAAGCTCTTGGTAATGAAATAAGGTTAGATTATTTTATTTCTTGTGCTTAAATGATATATTATTAAATGAACATTATATGTGTTGTATTTTGTTTCCAATCAATTTAGAAACCTTCTTTGTTAATGGAGATCTTGATTTATTGTAGACAATAGGATTGACACAATGAATGCTTGAACTCATTTATAAATGTTGGTAGATAATTAAAGGAATCATAATATGATTACATATATAATTGAACTTTGAATGTTATATTTTCCGATTGGAACCTCCGTTGTGTGTGGATTTCAATTGAGTTAAAAAGAGAAATAATCTTATCTTTAATTTATTACCAAGAGTGGATCTCCTAACCCAAGCAAGCCCTTAAATTCATTTGTGAACTTATTTTATTACTTTTGGTGTTGTGACAAATCCTCTTCTTACCTCAATTAATTTTTCTTCATCAATTCCCTGTGGATCGACCTCGGACTCCCGAGAAATTTACTACTTGAGACAACCTGTACTTGGGTTTGCATCTTTAAATCCCGCAGTCACTTACCTTGTAGGAAAGATAAGAGAGAGCTCTACAAATTTGATGAGGAGCTCAAAGTCTCATTTAGACATTTAGTGGAGCTAATTGGGTTCGGAAGTCAGAACACGAGTTTTGTATCTGGAACTTGAACTAATCAGAGCATAACTCGGGCTATAGGAACTTTCTTAGGCTGAAATTTTGGTACTTGAAAGTTAAGACCCATATCTACAACTTTCATGAAGAATACAAGAGCTCATTCGGATAGCTTGGAGGTGATATTGGGTCTGGAAGTCAAAATAGAGGTGCTGAAATAGGGCCTGAACAGTCTGCAATAATTGGGCCATATCTCGGGTTGTAGGTGATGAAATGAGCTGAAATTTGGACATCTGAAAGTTAAGACCCAGATCTACAACTTTCATGAAAATGACTTTTCTATTTGATGATGGAATCCATAAGTGACTGCGAGATTTAAAGATGCAAACTTAAGTGCAGGTTGTCTCAAGTAATAAATTTCTCGGGAGTCCGAGGTTGATCCACAGGGAATTGATGAAGAAAATTAATTGAGGTAAGAAAAAAAATTGTCACAACACCAAAAGTAATAAAAGATGTTCACAAATAAATTTAAGAACTTGCTTGGGTTAGGAGATCCACTCTTGGTAATAAATTAAAGGTAAGATTATTTCTCTTTATAACTCAATTGAAATCCATACACAACGGAGGTTCCAATTAGAAAATATAATATTCAAAGTTCAATTATATATGCAATCATATTATGATTCCTTTAATTATCTACCAACATTTGTAAATGAGTTCAAGCATTCACTGTGCTAATCTTATTATCTACAATAAATCAAGATCTCCATTATATAAAAAAGGTTTCTAAATTGATTGAAAATAAAATACAACACATATAATGTCCATTTGATAATATATCATTTAAGCACAAGAAATAGAATAATCTAACTTTTTTTCATTATCAAGAGCTTCACTCTTTCACCCAAGCAAGATGAAGATTTAGTTACTCATAGATAAGAAGAAAGAAAGAGAAAAGAAGAGAAAGATGAACATAACTTCAATTTAGAACAAGAGAAAATTACAACAAAGGAAAACAATAAACAAGCATAACCATAACTTGTAAAAACGAAGCCTAACACCAAGAGCACCAAATGATCAGCCAATGGTGCCTTTTATAGAGGATTATGGATAAAAATGATAATAAGGCTAATTAAGAGTAGGTGAATGAGTGGAAAATGCCAAATGGTGAGTTGGAGAGTGGAAAATTATTGAGATTCTTTGTCTCCGAAATCATTTAGTGCTGATCTCATGGATGCAATCAGAATGAAGCAATGTGGTCTTCATGAAAGTTGTAGTATTTTGTCTCATATTTCCAATGCCAACAAGATCATCTAAAAGTTCGTCCTACAGGTCAAGATATGACCCAATTACTGCAGATTGTTCAGGCGCAATTTCAGCACCTCTATTTTTACTTCCAAACCCAATATCATCTCCAAGATGTCCAAATGAGCTCTTGTGTTCTTCATGAAAGTTGTAGATATGAGTCTTACTTTCAAATATCCAAATTTCAGGCCAAAATAATTCCTACAGCCTGAGTTATGCTCTGAATACTGTACACTATTCAGGTTCCAGACACAAAACTCGTGCTCTGACTTCTAAGCTCATTTAGCTCCTTTAGATGTCCGAATTTACCTGGAACTCTTCATCAACGTTGTAGAGCTTTCTCTCAGCTTTTCTACAAGGTAAAATTCATAATTTTTAGACATCTAGAACTCAAGATATGACTAACATACAAAAATAATGTAAGACCCAAATAATGCTAAAAAAAATCAATTAAGTCCAATTTCAGTCCAAACTTACAAAACATAACCAGACTTAATCAATTAAGTATATGAAGAGTGTAAATGACTAAAAATGAGGGTTTATTAATGTACAAAATATGTGATTATCAAATTCTTCCACACTTAGCTTCTTGCACTCCTGAGCAAAACACATAGGACCAAGGCTAGGAAACAAAGAAAAACGATATAGACTCAAAAGCTAAAAACTCTAAAAGACTCGATGAAGCAAGAAGAGCAATCAGAAATTCAAGGGATCAAAGCATTAATGAGGTAACATTTCTTCACATCTCAAACCAATAAGCAAGGAAACTTCAGTTGAAAAGAATGAATCAAGAATGATAGATCCTCGAGGAATTCACTCTCAATCTCTCAAGTGTTTAAAAGGTAAGTATTTCACTCTATTCAACCCATGAACAATTGCACTACCATAAGCTTGCTTATCTTCTACTTCTTCGCTACTCAAAACACATGCATACAAAAATCAAGAGGACTTTATTCAAGGTTGTAATGAGGTCATGGTAAAGGAGAGAGGATAATATGGATATGAAAATATAAATACCAAAGAGAATAAAAAATTATTATAGTACAGTTAGAGTAGAGAAAATGTTTGAGAATATTCATCATAAAGGACAATCACCAATATTTGACTAATGTTTTGTTGAAGATCAATCCTAAATTGGTGAATTGAATTCATTGTTAGACTTGAATATTCTCATTTTCTTCTTGTTGTTTCCAAGCATCCACCTTTATTCTAGACTCTGATAATCCTTTGATTGCAACGGTGGTCAATTTTTTTTTTTTTGATCATTTTGAACACACACCTCCACACTTGTTCAAGAATAAGGTCAATGCTCTCTTATTCCCTAAGGTTGGGTAAAAACATATTTTTTTTAAGAGACGAAATGAGCTAAAAACAAAGAATGGTCAAATAAGTTCAAAGGGGTTGCACAATGGAAAATATACAAGGATGGTTATTTGGTCAATGTAGCTATTTCAAAATGTCTCAATCATATTAATGTATACATGTGAAAATATAGCCTAAAAAAGAATCAAAGCAAGTTCTAGAGTAACAATTCCATGAGTAAAAATCACACAAGAAAGAAGAGAATGGTACAGATACTCAATCCATTCATCAATAGGCTCAAAATCTCATAAGGCATATTTCTATCATTCTCAATCCATCATATCAACATTCATATCCAAGCTTGTGATTTTTAAGAAAGAAGACAATTTATGCTAAGATCCAAGAATCCATTTGCTACTTCTACACAAAATAATTATTTCCTCAACTAAGATGCATCTAAAGAGTAATAAATTGTTTTTAAAATTTATTCCTTACTCTGCCATCCTTAATTGTTTTTACTACGAATAGGTTTTTGATAGTCATATCACTAAACATACTTCCCAATTTAGATGCGTCTCAGAAGTAAAATTATCCTTACTCTGCCATCATTCATTGGTTTAGTAAGTCCATGACAATCATATCATACTTCCTAAAAAAAAAGAAAAAAAATTTTTTTTTGGTCAACTATCCTTCCCCCCCCAACTAAATCACAACATTGTCCTTAATGTTAAAATATAGATGAGTAAAGGATAGAAGATATTACCTGTTAGAGAAATCTGACACAAATTTAAACAGAAACAAAGTACGATAAATAAAATCAAAGGTAAAGGAGAGTTATAAATGAAGTGTCAGATCTGGCTTTCTTTTCATCCTGCTTCCCTCACTGCTTCCTGCTGACCAATCTATCTGAGCTATTGCTGGGTTAGATTTATGAACAAAAGCTTCTAATTTATCAATCAACTTCTCAATAGTGGAAGCAGAGATAAGAAGTTGTCTTGTCTAAGGTGTGATAAATTTCTGTTTCACAGCATGGTTAAGAAAAAGTAACAAAATATCAAAGAAATTATTTACATTCAACAAACCTATGGGTTTATGGTGGATGTTCAGTTAGGCCCAAGAGACAATTTGAAAAACTTCTTCCAAGGTTCCAAAATCACCTGGTAAGGCAATGAATACATCAGAGTTTTCAAGCATTATCTTCATTCGTTTATGCATTGATGAAACCTTAAGTTCCTCTCCAATTGTCTTTCCAGTGGTGTTCTGTTGAGCTAAAGGTTTAGGAATGACACCTAAAACCTGACTGCCTCCTATATATACAGCAAGTGATACAGCCCCTATTAACCCACGACAACCTCCCCCATATACAAGATGAATATTCCTCGCAGCAAGTGATCGACCAAGAGTGGTAGCTACGTTTACAAACTCTAAACCCTTCCCATACTTAGATCCACAAAATACGTAGATATTTTTAAGTTGACGAACAGAAACACCTTCCATTTATATTCTCACCTTCCCTTTGAATGATTCTGAGTTGGAGGAAAGTAAAGAAAATGAAGTGTTTAAGTAGGAAAAAAGAATGGAAAAGGTAATAATTGCACCTATAAGGGTAGGTTAGCTGTTGTCAGAAAAGTCTGAAATTAAGAAACACAGAATCTTTTTTTTTTGTTTTTGTTTTTGTTTTTATTTTTTATTTTACTTCAAGAAAACCATCAGGGTAAAGAAGTCTAGAAACCCCTGAAGGACCCCGCTCAAAGGATCGTCTGTCCAAAACCAAAATACAGCACAATCATACAAAGATAAAAGAAATATAATAGCAAATAATGACATACCTGTATGTACAGCTTTCATGGAGTATCTTTATACTACGCGTCATGAGTGTAGTAGTGGCATATCTTTATACTGCATGTCACCAGTGCAGTAGACACTCACGTCTATTTTTTCAAAGAAAGGAGAAAGAAGAAACCATTGTGGGTTTCCATCCTGGGTCTGGAACCTGGAGCGCTCACACTTGGGCTCATAACATCAACAAAGATGCTAAAATCTGAAACCCATAATGTCCAAGATCCAAAACATCCCATCCTAGGGCGTTGAGAGCCCCTTCTAATAAAAGAGAAGATTAAGCTCAGATGCCTCATACCATTTGGCAGCCGCGAGTTACTTCTCACTAATAACCAGAGTGGGACGCTTCTGCCTATCCATCAACTCCACAGTGCCTAGATGGTAAACATTGGGTTATAAAGTGCGGCTCTCTACAGAGCATGGTACACGAACTTTTTTAAGGACCAGCATGCAAAGGTCCGCCCGAATCAATGACGGGTTAGCCAAAGGCTGGGGCTCCACAACTAATTAAAGTCATGGTACTCCTTCCAGATCGCTCTGGTTCAAACATTTTTTTTAATTTTTTTTTAGAAGAAGACATGAAGAAGAAGAGGATGATATGTATAGATTGTTATGGATATGACTCACATCTACCTCTAGTTTAACATCTAGTAACAGCTTAAATGCCTTCTATGAGTCGAGGATAAGCTTCCCATCCAATTTTCTTATAAATTAGCAAACAGAGTCTTTTACAGTCAGATTCCCAAGACTGTAGCGTTTTTCTTCATCCTTGAAGAGATTTCACAAATTAAGAAGTTCACGATACTCCAATCCACAAGAATGCGTCTCAAGAGTCAATAAGATATCATCTAATAACTCCTTACTCAGTCCATTCTTAATGAAGAAAATTTTATCTTCTCTATTTGCAGAAACCATTCCCGAAGAACGACATCGCTTGTTACAATTCCATCATCCACATTTGTGACAGACTTGCAACTTATTTGCTTTTCTCCTTTTAGAATACGAACTTCTTCCAAGACCTGGCATGTATGAGTCAAATGAAATTGAAGACTCACCTGCTAGTCGTACCTTTGCTTCAATTATCCAGCGTACATCTTCTGACATACCTTTGTACATTAACAGTCTTAATTTTTTACATCTAACTTTGTAGATTTTTTTCAGAGCATTTTGACGGAGAGAAGGAAAATATTTTTTCAGGTTTAAAAGAATGATATCCATTTTAAAGGAGAAGAAGGATTCAGTTATTTTGGGAATCTAAAAAATAAATCGACTTGAGAGTCATAGAGTACCGTATCCGCCACTTAACTGGCAACACAAAGAACTGCAAAAACAAGGCAACAAAATTAGAGTGAATTCTATTCATAACAAGGATAAAAAAAAGAGATAAATTCTACCTCGTCAACTTAGTTTTCCTGAAATGGTTTGAACCTTTGTCCATTGACTTTAAACACATTACCATTCCTAGGATTCTCAATATCTATAGTCCTATGAGAATACACATGTTTGACAACAAAAGGACTACTCTACCTAGATCTCAATTTTCCAGGGAATAGGTGCAGGCGAGAATCATAAAGCAGAACTTTTTTACCAATTTCAAAAGATTTTCTCAAAATTGTCTTGTCATGAAAAGCTTTTGTTCTGGCTTTATAAATGTTTGAGTTCTCATATGAATCATTTCTCAATTCCTCAAGTTCATTTAATTGCAATTTGTGTATCTTGCAAGTATCATCAAGATTTAGATTGAAAACTTTAATGGCCCAGAATGCTTTATGTTCCAATTCTACAGGCAAGTGACAAAGTTTTTCATGGACTAACCGATAGGGTGACATGCCCAAAGATGTTTTGAAAGTAGTGCGGTAAGCCCAAAGTGCATCGTTTAGTCTTAAAGACTAATCTTTACGATTTGGGTTAACCGTTTTTTCCAAAATTTGTTTAATCTCTCTATTTGCCAATTCAACTTGTCCACTTGTCTGAGGGTGATAAGGAGTGGCAATTTTGTGTGTAATACCATATTTATTCATTAAAGATTCAAATGGTTTATTGTAAAAATGTGTTCCCCCATCACTGATGATAGCTCGAGGGATTCCAAATCAACACAAGATATTTTCTTTTAAAAATTTGAGAACAGTTTTATGATCATTGTTTCAGCATGGAATCACCTCGATCCATTTTGAGACATAATCAACTGCAACCAAAATATACACAAATCCAAATGAAGATGGAAATGTACCCATGAAATCAATTCCCTAATAATAAAAAATTTCAATGACAAGGATGGGGTTCAGAGGCATATGTTTCTTTTTGAAATTGAGCCCAACTTTTGACAATTTTCACAACTTTTGCAAAAAGTATAGCAATCCTTAAATAAAGTCGGCTAATAAAATCCACACTGCAAGATTTTCGCAGCTATTTTCTTTAAAGAAAAGTGACTTCCACATGCTTCTGAGTGACAAAATTTAATGACACTACCTATCTCACTGTCGGGTACATATCTCTGAAAGATTTGTTCAGCACAATATTTGAACAAGTATGGGTCATTCCAATAAAAAAATTTCACCTCTGTCAAAAATTTCCTTCTATCTTGGTGCGTCCATTGAGGCGGCATCTTTCCTGTTACAAGAAAGTTGACTATGTTAGCAAACCAAGGCATGGAATTGACAAAAAATAAAAATTCATCAGGAAAAGAATCATTAATAGGTGTGCTATCAAAAGGTGAGCCTATTGTAAGTCTGGACAAATGATCAGCGACAACATTTTTGGCTCCTTTCTTATCTTTTATGGTGATGTTGAATTCTTGAAGCAACAAGATCCACCTTATCAATCTTGGTTTGACATCCTGCTTAGACATCAAATATCTAACAACAAAATGATTACTGAAAATCACAATAGAAGAACCAATTAAGTAAGATCGAAATTTGTCCAGTGCAAAAATTACAGCAAGTAGTTCTTTTTTAGTAGTGGTGTAATTCATTTGTGCACTGTTTAAAGTTCTACTTGCGTAACAAATCATATGAGGCTTACCTTCCTTTCTTTGGCCTAAAACAGAGCCCACAACAAAATCACTAGCATCACACATTAACTCAAAAAGCAAAGACTAGTCAGGAGATTGCATGATAGGAGCAGATGTTAGAAGACCAATTAATTTTTCAAAAGATTTTTGACATTCTTGAGTCCAATCAAATGGTGTATCTTTCAACAGAAGATTACATAATGGTCTAGATATGACACTAAAATCTTTAATAAATTTTCTGTAAAATCATGTATGTCCTAAAAAGGAACGAACTTCTTTGACTATTTTTGGGGAATACAAATGAGCAATTAATTTAACTTTGGCCTTATTAACTTCAATTCCTTTAGAAGATATCACATGACCTAACACTATTCCTGAGGTAATCATGTAATGACATTTTTTCCAGTTTAGCACAAATCCTTTTTCTTCGCATCTTTTAAGAACTTTTTCTAAATTATCAAGACAATTTTCAAAAGAATTTCCAAAAACTATCAAATCATCCATGAAAACCTCTAAATAATGCTCAATCACGTCACTAAAAATGCTTAACATGCATCTTTGAAATGTTGCCGAAGCATTACAAAGGCCAAAAGACATTCTTCTATATGCAAAAGTACCAAAAGGACATGTAAAAGTGGTCTTTTCTTGATCTTCCAATGCAATTGGTATTTGATTATAACCCGAAAAACCATCAAGAAAATAGTAGTATGGATGTCCTGCTACCCTTTCTAGAATTTGATCAAGAAATGGTAAGAAAAAATGATCTTTCCTAGTAGCAACATTTAATTTTCTAAAATCAATACACATACGCCAACTAGATGAGACTCGCGTAGGTATTAATTCACCCTTATCATTTTCAACCACTGTTATTCCAGATTTCTTAGGCACAACTTGTGTAGGGCTTACCCATTGATTATCGGAGATAGGATAGATAATTCCAATATCAAGCAATTTAAGTACTTCAGCTCTAACTACCTCTTTCATGTGTAAATTTAATCTTCTTTGAGGTTGTTAAGAAGTTTTAGTATTATCCTCTAAATGTATTCTATGTATACAAATTAATGGATTAATACCTTTTATGTCTTTTAATGTCCATCCAATTGCACTTTTATGCCTTTTAAGTACTTCTGTTAACATACCATCTTGTTCTTCAGTAAGAGACGAGGAAATTACCACTGGAAATTATCGGTAAGTAGAAGAGTTACATAAGTTGGTTTTAACTCACCCAAGTTGAGTTACTGATAAACTGAATATGGAAACAAATTGACACTAGCACTAAGATCAAGTAAAGCTTTTTTCAATTTTATGTTCTCCAATAATGCATGAAACTATAGGACAACCAGGGTCTTTATATTTCAACGCATTATTATTCTGAAGAATAGAGCTTGCTTGTTCAGCCAAAAATGCTTTCTTTTTCACATTTAATTTCCTTTTAATAGGGCACAAGTCCTTCAAATATTTAGCATAACAAGGAATCTGTTTGATAGCATCTAACAGAGGAATATTGATCTTCACTTGTTTCAAAATTTAAAAAATTTTAGTGTGGTGATCCAATTTCTTTGGATTATTCAATGCTTGAGGAAATGGGGGTGAAGGCGAGAGTTTAGTCTCCTTTTGGCCAACTTCTTCATTTTCTTGGGGAACGAGTTCATCTTCTTTCTCATAAGATTTAGGGATTTGTTTTTCAACAATCTTTCCACTCCTAAGAGTTACCACTGACTTGACTTAGTCCATTTGTTGGTTTTCTGAACTCCCCTCATTTAGACTGTACTGACCCTTTGGGATCTGGTTGAGGTTGAGAAGGAAATTTTTCTTTCTCGTGAATGGTAAGTGCAGAAGAAAGTTTAGCAAGAGTGTCTTTTATGTCATTCATGGTTTGATTATTTTGTTTATTAATGGCCTCTTACTTTTCTATGAATGCATGCAGTATTTCTTCAAGATTTTTCCTATATGGTGGGACATAAGGTGCATATCCTTGAGAATTTTGAGAGTCCTGTTGTGCCTGAGGAGGTGGTGGTTTGCAATTGTGGTGATTATTATTCCTCCAGCTGAAGTTCGGGTGATTTCTCCATCCCAGATTGTTTGTATCTGAAAAAGAAGAAGTAAATGACTTTTTAAAATTATTCATTGCATTTACTTGCTCATGTACAACTTTAAAAACAAGAATGTTAGGACATTCATGTGTTGAGTGTCCTAAGTCATCACAAATGCCACAAATTTCTTCATTTTGCACATATTTGATTTCTTTTGCTTTTCTTAATTCCATGGCTTCAACCTTTCTAGCCAAACTGGCAAATCTAGCATTTAGATCTTCCTCTTGACTAAGGTAATATTTTCCTTTATTAGCACTTGCAAGATTAGATCTAATTGAATTTTCAGAAGTGTTAGTACTATGCCAAGATTGAGAATTTTCAGCCAACTAGTTTAAATAGTCTAAAGTTTCATTAGGTTCTTTATCAAGAAACTCACTATTGCACATTGTTTTCACAAATTGTTTAGTTTCAGGTGTTAAACCTTCATAAAAGAAGCTCATAGTGCGCCATTTTTCAAAGCCATGATATGGACAAGAATTTAAGAAATCTTTAAATCGTTCCCAACATTGAAAATATGTTTCATTTTGTTAGTCATGGCAACCATTACCCAAGAGGGGGGGTGAATTGGGTGATGACTAGTTTTAATGCAACTTTGACAAATTATGCATTTTAAAACACTCAATAAATAAATGCAGCGGAATATGCACAATAAATGTATAACTATTATAGATTACTCAATTGCAACTTGAGATATAGGATAAATCAAGCAAATAAGCTAAATATCAAGTTCAACTCAAGCATATATAATTAAGGTGCAAATATAAAGAGATAGAGTTTAGAAGATCAAACACAATAGTTTATCCTGGTTCGATCACCAATCCACTTGTGATCTACGTCCAGTCCTCAAGCAATTGCTAGAGATTTTCCACTATCTTCAAGCTTCAACAGGTGCTTGATAACCTTTACAATTGAGAGCACTCAACACACCTTAGGATACCTCACCCTTGTGCTTGAGCCTCAAATAGGGATACCTCACCCTTTACAACTTTTGAGGGATGCCTCACCCTCAAGGGATACCTCACCCTCTCTTTATATATTACACAAAGTGTAGAAGATAGAAACTCTCTTGAAGAGTAGATAATACAACTTGAAGCTTATGGGTATAAAGGATTTACACACTTAGCTCAAAACAAAGATTTGGAGAAAAAGATGATGAAATTCATTTTCAATACTCAAGGGTAATTTTCAGAATGTTCTCTAACATTTCTTTGAAGCCCAAACACTTGTATTTATAGTCCACTAATATTTAGTGTCATTGGGTAAAGTTTGGAAATGATTAATTAAGAAAACTAGCCGTTTTATGACCGTTTGGAGCGTTTCTGGTTTGCAACTAATCGGTTAGGACATTGTCCTAATCGGTTAGGCCTTTTAGGAAAAGCCTTCTGACTTATCAAATAACCGGTTAGGCATTTGGCCTAATCGGTTAGGCCACTTTAAAGTGCTTTTCACAATCATTTTAAACACATACTAACCGGTTAGGGAGTTACCCTAATCGGTTAGGCCATTTTGATAGCCAAATTGCATTTCACTTAAAAACATGTTCTAACCGGTTAGGAAATCTTCCTAATCGGTTAGGAGGCCATTTAAAACATGAAAAGGCTCCTTTTTATCATCCTAATCGGTTAGGACAAGTTCCTAATCGGTTAGGACAAGTTCCTAATCGGTTAGGACATTTCAGAAACGTGAAAATAGCTTTTGGTAGAGTGAATAATCGGTTAGGGAAAGTCCCTAATCGGTTAGGACACTCTGGTTTTGAAAACTAACTTTAAACGATTATAACTTCTTTGTTTCTTATCCGTTTTAAGCAAATGACCACTCATTAGAAAGATCTTTGAGTCTATTTTCATATGAAATAAGTTTCAAAGCAAAACTCAAAGTATTTTGAAAGATATGATCAAAAGAGTAACCAAAGGTCAGTTTTGCAAAACACAAACTTGGTTATTTTTCAATGGTTTGGCCTACCACCAAGACTAACTTTCCAGAAACACTTTGTTGGGCATTTAAACTTTTTAGAAAACACTTTTTAAAGATGTTAAAACATGTTTTGAGCTTAGTGTGATTCTTTTTTACCTTTACACGAGATCTAAATCCTATAAGCTATTCTTGAAGAACCTTGGGACTTAATCTTTGCACTTTCAATCCTTTGGCTTCTTGATATAATCCAAGCTTCCGAAATTTTCTTCTCTTCATGTCTTGCACAAGCTTGGAACATATTTATTATTTTCATCCTTCTTGAGTTGAGCATAGTTGTGATCTTTTTACTTTCTTGTTGTAATGCTCACTCTTGGTACTTGGACTATCCTACAAAGTGTTGCTCACTTAACCAAACATAGTTAGTCCAAATTCATAACTCAATATCTTCATATGCATGATTCATAAATGTATAACTCTAGTTAGTCTAACATGCATACAAGACTTTCATAGACATATCCAATATTAATTCATTTATAACTCATATAAAATATTATTGGATATATTATATGATGAATGTTACATATATCTCTTTAAGCACATTTATGTAATATGATCAATATTCTTTTGTGATGCAATTGTCATCTATAAAGTACATCTATCAAGCATATGCATCATTCTTTTTGTCTTGTATTTGTCATCATCAAAACTTAACATGTTAAACCATTTGGGGCAAGCTTATTTCCACACATTTGAATTTTGGGAAAAATTTTAGATTTGCCTTTTCATAGCATTAGTTTTATGTGTTGGAAAAAATTTCTTTAAGACCTCACTTTGCATTTCTTGTCATGTGCCAATTGATCTTGGTTTCAAAGTGTAAAGCCAAGATTTTGCTTTATCTTTTAAAGAAAAAGGAAATAATTTAAGCTTAACATCTCTTCAGTGCAATTTTGGTCATTGAAAGCAATACATACTTCCTCAAATTCTTTCAGATGTAAATATAAACTTTCAGATTCTAAACCATGAAAATTGGGAAGTAAAAAAATCATATCTGGCTTAAATCTAAAATTGTTGGCATTGAGTGGAAAGATAAAACATGATGGACTAGAATTTCGAGGTGGTTACAAATATTCACGCATGGTTCGCAACGATTGATTTTTATGTTCATCTTGTATACTTTCATTATCAGCCATTGTGTCAATTGTCTGTGATTGTAATTCAAACAAATCAATATATAAAGTATCATGATTAATTTTAACTAAATGACCAAAATTTAAATCACGATACCAATTAAACATAAATACATAAATAACTTAAAATAAATAAATAAAAATAATGTATAAGCTGGCGGTATAACCCGCCGTTAAATATTAACAAGAATGTGGTATAAACCAACCACCCAATAAATATTAACAAGTAAAAAGTTAGATAACTGATAAAGTAAAAAGTTAGATAATTTGAGAGTTAAAATTAGTAAGTTAGAAAGAGCAAAAAATAAGAGCAGAAAATAAAGAGCAGAAAGTAAAGTGCAAAAAATAAATTGTAAAAAAAATAAATTTAAAATATGAAAACCGGAGAGAGGAGAGCCCTACAAAGCCGGCGAAAGAGAAGAGAAGAAGAAAGATTATTTCATTATATTAGCAAGCAATAACAAATAACAGAAATTAAAAAGTTAGAGTACAGAAAATAAATGACGTAAATTAAATGTTAGAGTGCAGACAATAAAAGTTAGTAAGCAGAAAATAAATGACATAAATTAAAAGTTAGTAAACAGAAAATAAATGACATAAATATAAAAGTTTGAAAGTTAGTATGTTAGCAAGTTAGTAGGTTAGTAAGTTAGATAGTTAGAAAGTTAGAGAGTTAGTAAAGAAACTGAAGGATCGACAAGCCGATCTTTTGCTCTAGTGAGGGAGAAGAGAGAATAGATTTTATTAAAGAAAAAGAACCTCAATAAATTAAAACTTCAAATCAAGTCCGCGACAACGACGCCAAAAACTTGACTGTGGGATTTAAGGATGCAAACTCAAGTGCAGGTTGTCTCAAGTAATAAATTTCTCGGGAGTTCGAGGTCGATCCACAAGAAATTGATGAAGAAAAATTAATTGAGGTAAGAAAAAGATTTGTCACAACACCAAAAGTAATAAAAGATGTTCACAAATAAATTTAAGAACTTGCTTGGGTTAGGAGATCCACTCTTGGTAATAAATTAAAGGTAAGATTATTTCTCTTTATAACTCAATTGAAATCCACACACAACGGAGGTTCCAATCAGAAAATATAATATTCAAAGTTCAATTATATATGCAATCATATTATGATTCCTTTAATTATCTACCAACATTTGTAAATGAGTTCAAGCATTCACTGTGCTAATCCTATTGTCTAAAATAAATCAAGATCTCCATTATACAAAGAAGGTTTCTAAATTGATTGGAAACAAAATACAATACATATAATGTCCATTTAATAATATATCATTTAAGCACAAGAAATAGAACAATCTGACATTTTTTCATTACCAAGAGCTTCACTCTTTCACCCAAGCAAGATGAAGATTTAGTTACGTATAGATAAGAAGAAAGAAAGAGAGAAGAAGAGAAAGATGAACATAGCTTCAATTTAGAACAAGAGAAAATTACAACAAAGGAAAACAATAAACAAGCATAACCATAACTTGTAAAAACTAAGCCTAACACTAAGAGCACCAAATGATCAGCCAATGGTGCCTTTATAGAGGATTAAGGATACAAAATGGCAATGGGGCTGATTAAAAGTAGGTGAATGAGTGGAAAATGTCAAATGGTGAGTTGGTGAGTGGAAAATTATTGAGATTCTTTGTCTCCGAAATCATTTAGTGCTGATCTTATGGATACCATCAGAATGAAGCAATGTGGTCTTCATGAAAGTTGTAGTATTTTGTCTCAGCTTTCCAATGCCACTAAGATCATCCGAAAATTCATCTACAACCCAAGATATGACCCAATTACTGCAGACTATTCAAGCCCAATTTCAGCACATCTGTTTTGACTTCCAGACCCAATATCATCTCCAAGATGTCCGAAAGAGCTCTTGTGTTCTTCATGAAAGTTGTAAATATGAGTCTTAACTTTTAAATTTCCAAATTTCAGCCCGAAATAATTCCTACAGCCCGAGTTATGCTCTGATTACTGTACACTGTTCAGGTTCTAGACACAAAACTCGTGTTCTGACTTCCAAGCGCATTTAGCTCCTCTAGATGTCCGAATTTTACCTGGACCTCTCATCAAAGTTATAGAGCTTTCTCTCAGCTTTCCTACAAGGTAAAATTCATAATTTCTAGACATCTAGAACTCAAGATATGACTAAAATACAGAAACAGTGTAAGACCCAAATAATACTAAAAAAAATCAATTAAGTCCAATTTGAGTCCAAACTTACAAAACATAACCAGGCTTAATCAATTAAGTACATGAAGAGTGTAAATGACTAAAAATGAGGGTTTATTAATGTATAAAATATATGATTATCAATGAGTTAAGCAATGAATGATTTCGGAGACAAAAAATCTCAATAATTTTCTACTCATCAACTCACCATTTGGCATTTTTCACTCATTCACCTACTCATCCACCTATTCTTAGTCAGCCCCTTTATCATTTTGTATCCCTAATCCTCTATAAAAAGCACCATTGGCTGATCATTTGGTGCTCTTGGTGTTAGGCTTAGTTTTTACAAGTTATGGTTATGCTTGTTTATTGTTTTCCTTTGTTGTAATTTTCTCTTGCTCTAAATTAAAGCTATGTTCATCTTTCTCTTCTTCTTTCTTTCTTTCTTCTTATCTATGAGTAACTAAATCTTCATCTTGCTTGGGTAAAAGAGTGAAGCTCTTGGTAATGAAATAAGGTTAGATTATTCTATTTCTTATGTTTAAATGATATATTATCAAATGGACATTATATGTGTTGTATTTTGTTTCCAATCAATTTAGAAACCTTCTTTGTATAATGGAGATCTTGATTTATTGTAAATAATAAGATTGGCACAATGAATGCTTGAACTCATTTACAAATGTTAGTAGATAATTAAAGGAATCATAATATGATTATATATATAATTGAACTTTGAATGTTATATTTTTCGATTGCAACCTCCGTTGTGTGTGGATTTCAATTGAGTTATAAAGAGAAATAATCTTGCCTTTAATTTATTACCAAGAGTGGATCTCCTAACCCAAGTAAATTTTTTTGCATCTGTGAATAACTTTTATTACCTTTGGTGTTATGACAAATCTTTTTCTTACCTCAAATAATTTCTCTTCATCAATTCCTTGTAGATCGACCTCGGACTCTCGAGAATTTATTACTTGAGACAATCTGCACTTGTGTTTGCATCCTTTAATCTGCATCAACCCTTATTTTTCTTTTTCCTATCTTTGATTGTTCCCTTGTCCCTGTTATAACCAAAGGAAACCCTTTTGATTCTTGTGATGTGTGTGAACTTGGAAGTGGAGATGAGATCGATAACCAAGCCTATAGTAGTGCTTTTATCAACAGAAACTGGAATGACCTTCTTTTCCTTAAACACTTGAGCGATGGAAAGATGAATGACCTCAACTAGTTGGTAAAGAGAAAAGATGCAAGCTAGACCCAAGCTTCTAATTGTATTAAGTGCTAAATGATCTTGCTAGATTGGATTTGATTGCCGAACTTAATTGAATTCTTAAATTATAGAATTTTCCTTAATTCATGTTTTTGAATGCTGAGTTTAATCTTGTTTTAATGCTTATTCTTTACTTGGGGACAAGTAAAGCTCAAGTGTGAGGGCGTTGATAAGTTCATATTTTGTAGTCTTAAATAGGATAAATTATAGTGATTTGCTTGTGTTTATTAGTGAATTTTAGATGGATCCTTATCATTGTATTTCGTTTTTGCATATTGAAAGGGGTTTATCATATTTAGAGTGAAAGTAGGTGAAGACACCGCATTTTCAGAGCAAAAGAAGATCATATTGGCTTAGACAGGGTCTTGTGTCAACTCAAAAGCGATTCCTGAGTTAGACACGACATTGTCTAACTTGAAGAACACTTATGACTTGGAGACACAGACGTGTATTTGGGTCACATGGTCGTGTCTCCCTCCTGACGTTAAAATTACACGTTTTCATGCTCACACGGCCGTGTCGAGCTTAGACACTGTCATGTAAGGTCTCCTATGCGTAAAAATAGACGTTTTACCCTTCACTATTATATATAGAAGTAAATCCCTAAACCAGAGACACACTTTTGGGACATTATACTTTGAGAGACAGAACAGAAGAGAGAATCACCACGAATCTTTGGAGGACGACTACGAAGAGATGATGATATTCTTGAAAGCTTGAAGATTACAATCTCCATTAAAGGGGTTTTGATTTCTCTTCCTTCTAGTTTTTCCTTTTTTCTTTAGGATTTTCTTTCCATGGATTTGTGTTATGATTTGGGATTATTTGTATTGAACATGAGTAAATAATCGCATAGCTAAGGCTTTGGGGAATCTTGTTTTCCTAATTAGTTGATTTTTAATTAGAATTTGATTAAGGTAATTTCAATTTGGTTTATTATATTGATTGAATTCTTGTCAAGACTTGATCAATTTTGGTATACTTTAATTCATTGTTTGACCGGTGACTAGAGCCATCAAAATGGGCAAAACCCGATGGGTCGGCTCGAATAACCCAACAAAATAGGCAGGATGGGTTAGCAAAAGTGAACACAAAATTAAAAATTGCCCAAATTAGCCTGGCCCGAATGGGCTAGCTCGCAACGGGCTAGGCCGACCTAGCCCATTAACATTGCATAGGGGTGAGCTGAGCTAATCAAATGTCAGTTAGAAACTCACATAACCCGATCTTGCCCGACTCGAATATAGCCTAGCCGGCCCGTTTTGACAGTTATACCGGTGACCATCAGCAACCAATGAGTGGACTTATATAATAAACCTAAGATCAAATTGGTGAATGACTAAACATCAATTTATTCTACCAATTGAATTGACAATTATGTTAGTTCATATCTTGAATTGGGGCTTAATACATTCATAGTTAATTCAACTAAATAACCAAATAAGTGAATAATTTATGAATAAAATATTGTTTATCCATGACCATTGGGATTCAATAGCAATTAAGAGAATATTGGCAAGAGAATTACCTTACATCATATATGAATGAAAATCTGGTTAATTGGATTCAAGTGAATCTTGCACCCTAGTTTCCCTTTAAGTGATTTATCTCTATATTATTTAACTGTCCATTATTCTTCTTTATTTGTTATTTAATTTTATTTTTAGTTTCTCTTTACACTTATGATTGTTTGAATAACCAAGGGTTTAGTGAATCTAATAATTACCTCTTATTCCTCGTGAGATCGACAACTGGGACTTAAGTCCTATATTACTATATGATAGAGTGCACTTACTCTTAGTGTATTTTACGCGTATCAAAGCCACTTGTGGATGGAAAGCGTAAGAAGAATGAAGTTATGATTTCTTTTCATACTTTGAAGATGAAGAGCAAGAGGCCATGATGCCTATCCAAGAAGAGACTCCACTACCATCTCCCATTCATGAAGCATCCCCATCTTCTGAAGAAAGTTCTAGTGAAAGGCTAAGAAAAATGAAAAGTATTGAAGAGTTATATTATGTAACTGAGCCTTTTGATTTGTTTTACCTTCTTGTTTATAGCGAACCTTTAGTCTTTGATGAAGCTTTGAAAGACAAAAGGTGGAGACAAAGTCATGCAAGAGGAAATTGAAGCCATTGAAAGGAATAAAACTTAGAAGTTATCATCTCTTCCCTAGGGTCATGAGGCAACTGGAGTCAAATGGGTGTTCAAGATAAAAAAGAATGTCAAAGGAGATGTAGAGAGATATAAAACAAGACTCGTTGTAAAATGCTACAAGCAAAAGCATAGAGTTGACTATAAATAAGTGTTTGCACCCGTTGCCTGCATGGAGACAATTTGTTTGATCATTACTTTGGCGGCTCAAATGAGGTAGAGGATTTATCAACTTGATGTAAAGTCCGCTTTCCTTAATGGCTATCTAGAAGAGGAGGTATATGTTGAGCAACCAATTGGCTTTGTGGTAGAAGGGCATGAAGATAAAGTCTTGAGATTGAAGAAGGCATTATATGGGTTGAAGCAAGCACCAAGAGCATGGAATAGCCATATTGACGAGTAGTTTCAAGATAATGGCTTTGTTCAATGTGTTCATGAATATGCTTTTTATGTTAAAGCATATGACAATGGAGATATTTTGCTTATTTGTCTTTATGTTGATTATCTTATTTTCACCGGAACTAATCCTACTTTGTTTGAAGGATTCAAGAAGGCTTTGACACATGAATTTGAGATGACCGATATTGGGCTCATGTCATACTATTTAAGCCTAGAGATGAAGCAAATGTAGGATGAGATTTTTATTTCTCAAGAAGCCTATGCAAAGGAGATTTTAAAGAAGTTCAACATATTTGATTGTAATTCCGTAAACACACCCATGTAATGTGGATTTAAATTGTCAAGTTTGATGATAGAGTGAAAGAAGATCCCACCATTTTCAAAAGCCTTGTGGGAAGCTTGAGATACTTGATTTTGACAAAACCCAACATTCTTTTTGCAGTTGGAGTAGTGAGTCACTACATAGAATCACCTACTTCTACCCACATGAAAGTTGCTCGGAGAATTCTTCATTACCTAAAAGGTACAATTAATTTTGGGCTATTTTATTCATTTTCTAATGATTTCAAGCTTGTGGGATATTGTGATAGTGATTTTGTGGGAGATGTTGATGATAGAAAGAGCACTACTGGTTCTGTATTCGTTATGGGAGATTCTTCTATTTCATGGAGTTCTAAAAAATAATCCATTGTCACACTTTCAACTTGTGAGTCCAAGTATGTGGCAACAAGTTCTTGCACTTGTCATGCTATATAACTTAGAAGTTTGTTGAAAGAAATTTATTTTTCACAAGAGGAAGCAACAAAGATTTGTATTAATAACAAGTTCGCACTATCTCTTTCTAAAAAACCAGTGTACTATGATCGAAACAAGCACATAGACACAAAGTTCCATTTTATTAGAGAGTATGTTGATAACAAGGTGATTGAGTCCAAATATGTGAAGATACAAGATCAAACTGCTGATAGTTTTACTAAGCCTTTCAAGTTTGAAGAATTTTGAAAATTGTGAGTGTCGCGACTGTGATCGCGAGTTGCCCCTCTTTACTTGTTTCTTACTAGATAAAAAGAATAACCGTAGCTTTTCATTTTATCATGGTAAGGAACGAGTAAAGAAATGAACTTAAATTTTATCCGGGAAAAACCTAAACCATGCAAAAACAAAAATGTAAAGAGCTGATACGCTCAAAAGAAATTAAGACGCAAGGATAGGGATGGCAATTTTACCCGCGGGTACGGGTACCCGCGGGTAATATCCGTGACGGGGACGGGTAATACCCGTTTAATTTCTCCGGGTATAAATACCGTTTAAGTTATCCCCGTTTAATAAAAATTAAAATGCACCAGCGAGTACCCGCGAAAAAAAAAAAAATAAAATTTTTTTATATAAAATTATTAAAAATCTTATTATATAAATTAAAATATTATTATATTATACTTTTTTTTAAATTTATTTTATTTTATTTATTAATTTATTAATTTTATTTATAATTTATTTAATACCATGATATCCATGGAATCGAATTACCCATGGGGAATTATAAACCCGCAAAGACGGATATGGGGCGGGGACGGGCGGATATTATCCGCGGGGCGGGGACGGGGGCTACTACCGCCCCGCCCCGTTGCCATCCCTACGCAAGGAGTTGATGAAGCTCCAAAGCAAATGACAAAAATTAAAATGCAAGGAGTCTATGCGCTTAGAAATTAAAATGCAAGGAGCCAATGCACTTAAAAATTAAAATGCAAGGAGTCGATGCACTCAAAAGAAATGACTGAAATGCGTGGAGCCGATATGCTCAAAATAAGTGACAGAAAGAAGTATGAATCTGATGCTCTCAAAAGAATTTAAAATGCATGGAGCTGATTCACTCAAAAGAATTTAAAATGCATAGAGCTGATACGCTCAAAAGACTTTAAGATGAATGGAGCTGATATGCTCAAAAGAATTTAAAACTGCATCGAGCTAATACACTTAAAATGTATGGAGTTGATATGCTTAAAAGAATTTAAAACTGCATAAAGTCGAAGCGCTCAGAATGCATGGAGTTGATGCGCTTAAAATGAATAGAGCCAATGCACTCAAAATGTGTGGAGTCGATGCGCTCAAAATGCATGGAACCGATGCACTCAAAATGCATGAAGCCAATGTGCTCAATGATGCACGGAGCCGATGCACTTAAAATCATGGAGCCAATGCGCTCAAAATGCATGGAGTCGATGCGCTCGATGATGCATGGAGCCGATGCGCTCAAAATGACATAAAACCATTTATGGACTTAAGATCTTTTTCTTCTCTTTCTTTTTTTTCTTTCTTTTCTTTTTTTTTTTTTCTTTTCACTTTTTTTTTTTTTTTTTTCTTACAAATCGTTTGAACCAACGACAACTCTGGAAAGCTTTGACCAACTAAACCCTTGTTCATATGCTTTTGAAAATCAGACCCTTCGATTGACTTGGAATCCTCTTAACCTCTTTTTTTCTTCTTCGTTTCTTCTTTTTTTTTTCTTATCTCTCCTTTTGAGAAGTGAGATGATCATCCCTTGTTGTGAACCATTGCTTGGGGGCTACTAAGCCTTTGTGAGAAAATTTTTTCCCCAATATTTGTTCCTTGATCCTTATCCAATTGATTTCCTGTAATGGTTTGATGACCCAACCATAGTTTTTGTTGCTACTTCCTTTAATATATATTCTCTTTAATCCTTCAGAAATTTTGCTCAAGTGTGGCCAATTGAATGTGAACAAAGTTGTCCCTGTGTAGCCAATCGAACACAAATAAAATTGCCCAAGTTTAAACAATTCCAATTTATTTGCCCTAACTTTTGCTTAAACCGCTCTTTCAGGTTTTCAGCCTAACGAGTTCTTTTTCCTTTTTTTTTGCTCAGGTACCTCTTATTTCTAGATTATCCCTTGTATATCATTTTCCCCTCCTAAGTTCTTTTCAATCTAGATTATTCATCAGGGGATTGTCATCAAATGGTCAAATCTTAACGTTGTACTCATGTTCACCTTACTTAAAGCATTACGTAACAAAAAGTACAATAGAGAAGAAATTTTCTAAGTAAACAACTTCCAAATTAGTCTTGGAAGTTTGACTACACAAAAGGGTATATATGAAAAAAGAGACAAACAATGGTATGAGATTCAAAGAGGTGTTGACCCGATGTGGATTGGTTTGATATTCATGAGAACGATTTTTTGTTGCCTACTAGACATTATGACCAAGGATTTTTATCGGCTGAACATCTTCATGAAGCCAATTTGAATCAAAGAGAAATTTGCCCCAGTCTAGAACTGAATCAAGTAGGGCCGAGACTCACCCTAGTGACTAAAAGATTTACCCCAGTGTAGGTCAAATTGAACTAGAGAAAAGGAAATTTACCCTAGTCTAGGACTGAGTTGAATAGGGCAAGAACTCACCTTAGTGCAAGACCAAATTGAACTAAGGAGAAATTTGCCCCAGTTTAGGATAGAATTGAATAGGGTAGGAACTCGCCCTAGTGACCACAAGATTTTCCCTAGTGTAGGACTGAATTGAATAGGGCGAAGAATGCCCCAGTGTAGGGCCAACTCGAACAGGGTAGAAACTTGCCTTGATGTAAGTATCTTTTTTCTCTTTTCCTTTTCTTTTTTTTAATGAGCAATGAACTAGATACTTGGATAAGCGTAACATTTGTCTCAAAATTAAAGTTAACGAAAATGATAACAACCTTTCATTGATCAGAGTAGACTTTTTGAGGCTTGTAACGTGACCAAGGATAGGGGTTATGAAAGAAAAAATATAAGGCTCAAACAAGTGTTTAAAGGTTGAATGAGACCAAGGATCCTTGTTTAAAATTAAACTTTGTCAACTGCTTTTACACTTTCAAGCATACTTTTCTCTTATTATTCTCCATTTCTTCCCTATTTCATTTCATTTTCTTTCATCCACTTTTGTCATAACCCATTTCATTTCATTTTCTTTTTTTCTTCTTTTCCTTCTCTTTTATTTTTATTTAGTTTTTCATCATTTCTTTTTGCCCCTTTTCCCCTTTTCTTCCTTTTCCATTATGCTTCAAAATAGTCACCATGACTATCAACCTTTGTTTTGTGCTATCCCCTAGTGTAGGGGTGATCCTTATCTAGGGTTTATTGAAGAAATTTTCAAGCTCAAAAGGGGTAACAAGGGATAAAGATGATGAAATTTTGTAAAAGATAGAGAAAAATAGTCAGTCTTCATTTTCAAATCATGATTGTTTATTTTCAAAACTTTCATTTTGAGACAAAAAAATAATGCACACTAAGTGATTACTTATATGCTCCTTTTTTCTTTTTGATTCATTTTTTTTCCCAAAAGATACTTACACACGCGGACTTTATTAACATCTACCAAACTGAGAATTGCCAAGAGTTAGAGTCCAACGAGGTCTAAATACAAGGAAGACACTTTGAAGAAATGAAAGAGAATAAATGTCAAGAAATACAAAGTGATGAAAATGAAAGGAAACAAGGTACCCATGCAAATTCATTACATTAATGCTTCAAGAAAGTTAACATGAGTTCAACATCACAAATTATTTTATGGCAATCACTTTAATTAATGCCTCAGATCTCCAATTGTTCAGAGGTTTTGAGTTGCTAGAGGGTGAATGACTTCTTCAGAGGAATCTAACCCTTGTCTAGCTTGTATTACTCCCAAAGTGAGTAATCCATAGACTTGGGCCTTAAAGTCCCAACAATTCTCAATATCATGTCCTATTCCCCCACAATGGTAAGCATAACTTGACTCTTCATCGTACTTCTCATCTTCTTTCATTGTTGTAGTTGGTGCAGTGATATCATAACCTGTTTTACTTAATCCCTCAACTATTTCAGTCATTGGCGTACGCAGGCTCATGACCTTTCTTATTAGTGGTCTCTCTATCTCTAAGGCATTTAGCACATTCCTCACACCATGATTAAGAATTAAGTTGTTGACAATACTAGGTCCAGCTACTTCTTCAATGCCAAGCTTCTCATAAGCAATTAGCTTCCTTATTGCAGTCTTAAAGGATTCACAATCTTCAATTGAGTGCCATTGGATGTCCATGTGGTATTTGCAAGTTAAACTCGGGTTATACCACATTGGAAATAGTGGTTCTAAAGGACATACATGATTTCCAGAAATGATGTAAGCATCAAACAACCTTTGGAATATGTCTGCATTTGAAACATACAATTTTGGGAAAGAGGGTAGGTTTTGAGAATGGAAGCAACCTTGATGTTGGAAGTTTGGCCGAGGTTGTGGGTGGCTTGGGTAATTTTGCAAAGGTATAGGTGGATATCGGGTATAAGTGAGGCAAGTTGGTACTTATAGTTGTGGTGTGGGAACAATGTTGATTTGGAATTGTGGAGTTGGGGTGATGTTTGTGGTTGGCATAATTTGGTGGGGTGGGTAATAAGGAGGTGTAGGTGTTTGATATGGAAATTGAATGTTAGGATTATATGGTGGTTGATGACTTGGGTATTGTGGTGAATACCGAGGTTTAAAAGTCTGTTGGTGTTCGACATAATTCACTTCAAGCTCTTTCTTTTTCGGCTAGAATCATTTCTTAGCAGTGATATCCTCTGTATTGCTCATTGACGACTTCCCAGCTTTGGATAAAATCTCGATCCTTTATCTAGCAGCGATCAAGTTAGTAAAATCTTTATAGGTTGTTTCAGCTATTGCCCTGATAAAAGGATTTCCCAGGGTTTCCAAGAAATATGAGCACATCTCAGACAATGTCAATGAAAGTTAAACTTGAGCCAGCAAGACTCTCTATTTTTGTGAATACTGTTTAAAAGATTCCTCATTTCTTTTGTGCATTGAGCTCAATTGTTCCCAAGTTAGGATAGTTTTCAAATTAAACTGATATTTTCTCATAAATAGGTTTGCCCAGTCATCCCAAGAAGAAATTTTGGAGAGGTCTTGTTGGATGGACCATTCCAAAGCAGACACAGTCAAACTTTCATGAAAGAAGCTGATAAGGAACTTCCAATCCTTTGATCGAATTGACATTTTGGTCATGTATGTTTTTAGGTGGAAAAGGGGTTAGTGCTCCCATCATATTTATCGAATTCTGGAACCTTAAAGTCCTTTGGGATGATAATGTTAGCAATAGGACATAACTCTTCTACCCCAAGGGGACCATAGGTGTTGGGACCCTAAATTGTTTTAATTTCTTCTTCCATTTTTTTCTATCCATTCTTCCTTCATCTTATCCTTTTGAATGGTTGTATGACCAGTCCCAACAGGAAATTCCATTGACACTAGAATGGACACATGCGATTGTTCTCGTGTGAACTCAGTGTTACCATGAACCTTATTTTGAGTACCTTCCAATGAATGATACCCTTCTCCAATATGAATCACTAGCGATGCGATATTTGATGTTCCTCCCACAAAAGGCGTCTCAGTGGTGACCCCAAGATTTGTCTTCATAGAATTAATAGTTGGCGGGTGCAATTGTGTTCTAGTTACTCCTATACTTCCGGCTATCCCGATTAAGGTGAGGGTCTCCCTCAAGGCCAACAACATTTCCTCCAATCTTCTTTGAGACTCCGTTATTCATTCATCCTCCCTTTCATCTCATTTATTTCCATACTCAATTTTCTTTTTTCATTCTCGGTTGACATAGCTGCAAGCTTTGTTCGAGCCCTTCTAATATGAACTCAGGTTTGATTGATGTCTTCTTTCCTTGGTCGCGCAATGAATCCTTAACACGGTAACATCAAACAAAGAATGAGATGAAATGAATGAGATTCATGAGATGCATAAGATGAAATGAATGAAATGAAAATATTTTTTTCTTTCTTTTTTTCTTTAATTGCTAGGAATTCTATGAAAATGGAAGTTGGTGTATATTTTTTTTATTTTTTTTAAGAATGCAAAAGATGTCATGAAAATGCATGATTTATTTTTTTTATTTATTATTTTTTAGAATGTTAGGAATGTCATGAAAATGCATGATTTATTTTTTTTTTTATTTTTTAGAATGTTAGGAATGTCATGAAAATTCAAGATGATGTATTTTTTTTAAGAATGCTAAGGATGCCATGAAAATGCATGATTTTTTTTTAATTTTTAAGAATGCTAGAAATGTCATAAAAATGCATGATTTTTTTTAATTTTTTTTCAAGAATGCTAAGGATGTCATGAAAATGCATGATTTAATTTTTAAATAATTTTTTTTAGAATGCTAGGAATGTCATGAAAATTCAAGATGATGTATTTTTTTAAGAATGCTAAGGATGTCATGAAAATTCATGATTTATTTTTTTAATTATTTTTTTTAGAATGCTGGAATGTCATGAAAATGCAAGATGCTGATTTTTTTTTTGAAAAAGAATGAGGGATAGCTAGATAAAGAAGAAGTACGCTCCCTTCGTGTCCTAAGGGATTGCCTTAAACTAAGAAATTTTATCCTAAGGATCTATGAGTCTTTTCTTATTCGTGAGAACTGTCATTTGTTGAATCTACTATTCTAAAGGTCTCTAGAGCTAAATTCCATTTCAGAATATTGACCACAAATAGTGGGTAAACCACTAGGTGTGAGACATTTATGAAAAAGACATACTTTAGATAAAGTTTTCACGATAACTAAACAGAATGTATATCCAAAATAGCTACCACTACGCAACCTCTACCTAACTTAGGCTTCACTTGTAACACCCCAAATTTCTGTATCTCTTAAACAATTAATTTTGTGATTAATAAATTTTCTTGTTTAGTAATTTCGTAATGCATTTGTAAAATTATTTTATTTATTCGTCAACAGTATTTGATCGTTTTGAGTGATTTACTCCGTGTCGGAAAATAAAAATTTTTGGTAGGAAAAACTTTACGTAATTTAATTTTTACCGTTAGGTAATTAATTTACGTAATCTGATTTGATATTTGTGCATTTTCTAATTTTTGTGATTTTTGTGGATAATTATATTTTTTTGACTGTATGTGGGCTCATGTGGTCCTATTGGGCCCAAGTGACCTTATGTGGGCCAGTGGGTCTCAAGAAAGCAAAAATTTTTCTAAGCATAGAAAAATTTGTATTGTTTAAACGGATACATGGGATCTTACTAAACCCGAATCAGGAAACAGCTTTTTTAAAATTTTATTATCTTGTGTTTTTATCTTGTATTTAATTATCGGATGATAAAAATACAAGTAAAAATATTATTTGTAGGATATAAGAATAAATATTATCTGCGTAGTCAACAAAGAGAGCTTGACTTGATTTATACCCTTGGATGAGAATACTTAGTTTGAATATTAACCATTGATTTAATCAAAGGTTAAGAAACAAACTTAATAAAGCGCTTGGATAATAACCATTGATTTAATCAATGGTGTGAGAATAAGCTTGGTTAGGAAGACTTTGATATCAACCATAGATGTAATCAAGGGTGGAGATTTAATCTTAAAAAGTAACAAAGACCATTTATGACCATTGGATGAAGAATTAATCAAGGATAGAGATTTGGTCTTCTAAAATGGCAAAGACTAATTATGACCCTTGGATTTAAAATTTGAAGAAGCAATCTTGACCCTTAATTTTGGAGACACATCTAAGGGCTAGAATTTAAAGGAGAAAAATCCAATGGCCTAGATTTAGTCTTCTAAAATTAAAAATCTACCTAAATCCTAACCATTGAATTAATCAATGGCTAGAAATGCTTCAAATGGTGGCAAATTATGAAGACAACTTTATTGAATGCATTATGAAGAGAAGGTGATGGTTTTGGAGTGTTTAGAAGACAAAGAGACAAGCTTTATGTCATTTTTGCATGTCTTGGTCAAGTTAGACATCATAATGGCTTACTTTTGATTTTTTCACTCCAAGAAGAATGCTTGAAGGGGGGGCACGGTTTTGGTGCTGCATGAAGGAGTTTGGAAGACCATAATTGCATGCTTTAGTCATTATTGTCTTCCTTGGTCTTCATTGATTCATTTTCAAGAAGGAAACTTAGAAAATTTTCTCCATCTCCTTTCTTCTCTAGATTTCGGCCAAGCCCTCCAAGAGCACCTTCCATCACTCAAAAATTTCATCCAACTTGATTTTCTAAACCTAAACATCATTCTAAGAACATCTCTAGTTATGAGTTTTTCCAAAATCATTCATCTTGATCTTCAAATTCAAGCTTCAAGTTTCTATCAAAAATAAAAAATTTCATCTTTGTTCTTCAAGAGATATCATTTGGTCAAAACCCCTAAAATCACCATCCAAGCTCTTTTAATTTCATCCAACCTTAGATCTTGAATCTTCATGATATTCTTGTTGGGAATTTGCGGATCAAAAGTCTCGCAGTGGAATAACAGAATTCCCTTCTAGGATCCATGCGAAAAATCCATAATCCGAGTTTTTAAATTTTTTTACCTCTTGAAGCGTGATAGACACAAGCGAGGTGAATCACCAACACCGTAATAGCGACGATGTTTCTGCGGTATCCACATGAACAGACTTGTAAAAGGAGTCACGCCTCTGTTTTCGTAGTGCTAGCTGCGAAGAGAGGAGAAGAAGACCTCACTATCTCTCACTCACTTTCTGTAGGTGCGGCTAGGGTTGTGATGTAACCTAGTAGCAGCCCCCTTAGCAGTATTATTTATAACAAAGGCTGCCTTAAGTGAGTGTGAGCAAGTTAAGCAAGGTAAGTGGTGCAACCCTAAACCCATCCGTCATGAGTTAGGCCCACAATTGAATCCGAGTCCAACTTGGATTCGATTACTCCAATTTAGTACTGTTTCTAAGTGTGCGACCCCTGCAGGTTCTCATGATGTTGGTAGTAATATTAAAATCTCATTTTAATATTACAAACAGTGAGCGGTATCTAGCAACACATCACTGCTACCCAAGTAATGAGAATGTCAGTGATTTGACATAACCTATCTGTGACTAATGTTTCCGTGTAGTTTAGTCCCTTTGTCCATATATCCAGATTGAACACAAGGCATAGAATGTGTCACCCTTGTTTAGTTCAATCTTCAGTTTTCTGATTCCCGAGTAGACATAGTAATAGCAAATAAGATCAATATCTCATATTGACTTATTTGAGCATGGCCATGCATTTCGTAGTCTCACTCAATCAGGGGGCCCGAAGATATCGCTCCTGTTATGTAGGAGGGACAAATCCCATCTAGGTCACTCACATTCCTCCACATGTATTGCGGCATGTCTAATAACCAATGTTATGATCATCTTGTTACAGATGACGTTTGATGGCATTAAAACACACAACTCCTCATGTAGGAATCGTAGTGATTTCAGGTCAAAGGACCACATACACCATTATCACTATGAGAATCGCTTATGACACTCACGTAACGATCCACGTAGCGTTCTCATGGCGGGTCTGTCCAATACATCATTACTCTAATATGTATCCATGTGTAGACTTGATATCTCATATCCATGACCCGTGAGATGTGGTCATCAGTCTACGTACATACTAGCCTCAATGTATTATTGTTGTCCTAATTAACAATAATACTTGACTAGGGACATTTAAGAATAGTATTTTATCCAATAGGATATCACGATCAAGTCATCCACTTGATGTCCTATGGTATCAAACTTACTATTCTAAGGACTTTATTATGTCTACCAAAAAGAACACAATAAATGAAATGCCTCATATAAAATAACATAATATAATGTATGTAAATACAAACAAAATGTATTGGCCACTAGGGCATACACCAACAATTCTAAGCAACTTTCATGTTGAAGACTTCTTCTAAATCATTCATCTTCAAGGAGTTTCTTCAAGATCAAAGTTATTGGGTTTTTGAGGTGGAGTATAAGGAAACTTCATTTTCTTCTCTCTTTTTCATGATCTAAACCATGTTTGATCCATGGTCCCTCTTAATCAAGCTTGATATATTAATTAACTTGTGTTTTGTTTTGTATTTGAGAAGCCCTTGGTGGTGAAGGGCTTGGAAAAAGAAACAAATCAAGAAGCTTTGGAGGATCTTCAAGAGGTAAGAGGGAGATCCATCTCACCAACCAAGCATGGTGGTGAGAGATGGTATTTTATTTGATGGATGTGGAATCCATGTGAGGATTCATATCCATGGTCATGTAATTAATTTGTGAGTGTTTATGAGCTTTGATTAATTTTCTATGCTTGATATGCTTTGCATGATTTTATAGCTTTGATGATATGCTTGATATGCTATACATGCTTTTATGGCTTTGATGGTATGCTTATATTATTTATGATGAAATATATATGTATATGCCATGATTTGATGATGGAAAGAAAATTAATTCTTGGCTCCAATGGCCAAAGAATGACTACGGTTTTGGCACCCAAGGTTAGGGTTCTATGTTGAAAATTTTCAAGAATAAGGGAATTAATTTTTGATCCCTAGAACATGGTGAATTTTGGTCAAGACACCTCAAGATAGGTGTTCACAAAATTAATATTTTCTTGAATGATGAAAATGGATGTTTAGAAAAGTAAGGAAAATAAACAAAGAATTTACTTTTCAAAGAGTACATGCATACAGTTTTAAAAAGATTTTTATTGATTTATTTTGTGTAAAAAGTTTCTAAGTGTTTTACTAAACATGAGGTTTAAATGAAAATAGCAATGATAATTTTAAGGATTTGCAAAGAAAGTGAAAAAGGATTTGTAAGGAAAGTAAAAATGAATTTGAACAAATGGGTTTGGTTTTTATGACCATCGGTATTTCGGTTTTGAAAATAAAGAATTTTTAATGGTTTTGTTTGTGTAAAACCATATCAATTTAGGAGGAAAATATTTGATGGCTTCAATGGCCAAAGACTCTACGATTTTTGGAGGTTGGAATAATTTTGGAAACAAAATGTTTGAACAAAATGTTTTAGTATACGGATTTTGGAAAGGGAAATCAAAGTATTTTATCACTTGAGAAATGAACTTTCATATGAAAATGAAAAAGAAAAGTTGCAAGGATTTGAATCTTAATTTGTTTTGAAGAGAATTGATTTGAGAAAAATGGAGAATATAATGGTGTTTTGAAAATTTACTAACGTATAACTTATTTTCAAGTTTTGAAATACGTTAGAAAATGTTAAGTTTTGAAACGTTGATTTACATCAATGAAAAAATGATTTTGTGAATTATATTTTGAAAAAGAATTTCTTGAGTAAAGAACTGTGGAAAAATATTTTCTTGAGTAAGAAAATATATTGAATGAAGTGTAAAGTTATATTATTTTGAGAAAAGTTAAAAAGGAATTTTTAAAGGTTAAGAAATATTTTCTGTAATGAAATTATGGTGAAAAATTATTTACGTATCTTAAAAATGTGATTTTTAAGTTACGTAATATGGAAAAATATTTCTACGTGATTTTAAATACGTTATAATATTTCTACGCGATTTGAATTACGTTTAAATATTTTACGTAATCTGAATTACTATTGAAAAATCACTACGTGATGGAAAAATGATGAATTATTTTTACGTGATTGTGAAAATAACGGAAAATCGTTATGTGATTTGAAAAGTGTTTTAAATATTTTGAGAATGACGAAAAATGATTTATGCGACTTAAAAGAATGATTTTTAAGTTACGTGATTTTGAAACAGTGGAAAAATACTATGCGATTTTGAGAAACGTATATTTTTACGCGATTAAGAAAAACATTAAAAAAATTAGTACGTGTTTTAAAAGTGCAACAGAAGAGTTGCGGTATTTTGAAAACGTAACAGAAATGTTACTGTATTGTGAAAACGTAACAGAAGTGTCACAGTATTGTGAAAATATAACAGAAACGTTTCAGAATTTTGAAAACGTAACATAAGTGTTACGATATTTTGAAAACGTAATATAAACATTTTGGAATTGTGAAAATGAAACGGAAATGTTGCGCAATTTTGAAAACACGATAAAAGTGTTTTATAACTATGAAAATATGATAACATGATTTCGCTGTTGTAAATACAGTATGATTACTGTGGAACCAGTGTATAAACATTGTGTGAGAAAATGACGTGTTTTGCTTGTGATTGGCATTTGGTGCATTATACATGCATTGGAAAAATATGCGTTGAGGCATATGATTGAACAAATGAAATTGGAAAAGATTTGGCCCTTTGGGATTGGACTTGCACGGATATATTCGTGCATTGTATATGGCCCTTGTGGTTGAAGAGGGAATGAGAATTGATAGTGAGGTCTATGATGGATCTTGGGGGCGTCGAGGCGCAGCGGTCGACCAAGTGGACAGCTGGCGAGTACCCTGTGTCACTTGGCGATGCAGTCCGTTGCAACGCATTGACGATACCCGACAAGAACACGATTCTTTTCAACAACTAGAAGATTGCCTTTGGACTAAGGCTGACAATTGACAGAGCATTCTCCTCGAAATTGTGAAAACCTCCATGGAGTTGTTTTTGAAAAATTAAGTCTATGTGCACATGCATAACATATGCATAAATTTGAGTGTCCATATCTGCATGATATATATTAATTGAGCAATATTGGCTATGACAATTGTTTTGAAATACTTGGATGATGATGATGATAATCATGTTGATGGCATTATTGTGATTATTGTGTGATGATAATAATGTTAATAGTATGATGATGATAATTGATTAATGTTGAGTGCATTATTGAAATTCTGGTATGACATATCTGTATGATATTGCTGTTTGTGTTATCTCTGTGCTGCCATGTTGGTATTGGCATAGGTGATCTCACCTCTTTGTTATGTTGTTTTGCTATGTCTGTACTGTTAAAATCAAATAATAGAAGGATCGAGTTGTCTTAGACATAACGGGCGATGGATACTCTGAGATTGGTGACAACAATAAGGAGTGGACATTTAGGACTTGAAGGTGTGCAGTGTTGACAAAGAACAGATGTAGAACAAATGTCTGATGCAACAAGATGGATACACAACAGAATAAGTATGTTAAGTTTTAACGTTAGTGTTATACCATGCTATTAAGTAGGACCCGTCATGGGATTTGCTACTGTTAAAAAAAAAAAGTCTGTTAGTTTTATATTCCTCTTTAAATTGTGAAATATTAATTAGTGTCAATATTGTATAATGAATAGTTGAAATATGATTTTCAATATTACCTAATATTTTCAGTAAGTTTATGTTTCAGTAAAGAAAGAAATTTTAAAACCCATCTTTTTATAACTCAAACCTTGTGTGAACTTCTTTACAGATTTTGAGTCGGGAGTCAGACATGTGATACCCTAGAGAGGGTGTTACATCACTCAGACCCGGGTATAGCACTACAAGAAAATTTGCGATTTGCGAAAGATAAATCTGTCTCAAATAAGCTAAAATCCGCCACAAATTAACAATTTGTGGCAGATTTGTGACCACCGTAAAAACGGTCGTTGCAATGTAGTTTGCAGCGAATTTTAGAATCCATTGCAAATTTTGTGGCGGATTTTGTGGCAGATTATTTTCACCGATTTGTGGCAAATTTTGCGACAATTTTTTTTGCGGCAAATTATTTTCGTTGATTTGTGAAAAATTTTGCGGCGGATTTTTTGACGCAAATTTTTTGGATTAAAAAAAATTAAAATAAATGTTCAAAATCCACAATTATATTATAGTCAATACATACATCACTCAAACATCAATTTCAACTTGTCAATGCTTCATAAAACAAACATAACAAATTATATTACTTAAAGTTTTTCAAATACAACTTGATCCATAGAAAAGTTTAAAAGAAATATTAGAATCCATACAACACTCAAACATCAATTTCAATCCATATCTTTATTATCACTGTCATCTTCATGATCATCTTCAGTATCCTCATTGTCTTCTTCTAATAATGGTTGTTGTTAGCTTGGTTGAGTGCCAACGACTTTTAAATATGATTTCAACATATTACCAATTCGTTTATTCTGTTGATGCTGGTATTGTTCAAATCGCATTTACCACTCTACCTCACATTGTTGTTCTCGTTGTTGGCTCTACTGCTCCGTTCGCTGTTGGATCTCCTACACCTGATCCTCCATCTCCTGCTACAACTACTCCTTAACCTGATTAATATATATAAATACAAATTCATCAATTCATTGCATAACTTATCTCCAAACCCAAAAAAATACGAAAAATGAAAAGTTTGATTACATCCAGCAAATTGATTAATCAAAATACAAAAATTAATTAATCAAAAATATTGCAACTATTACTTAACTTGATTAATAACGTGCTCAGGAACTTGACTCGATCTAGGCCTTGAGGAGGATGACATTCTATGGTCATAGATAGATGCTTGAGAATCAAGGCCATAAACACGACCCTTCTTTATCCCGCCAACAGTTTGAATCCAAAGGTCTCAACTAGTTATTTATGTACCAGATGCCCTTTCTTCATTTGAGCACTGAGAAGATTGTTCAGATTCCTTAACTTTGAATTCCTCCTAAAGATGGAAATGAAAAATATCTTATGGTTGTTGTTATAAAATGAGTTAATATTAAATTTTATAAATTTAAAAGAAATACTAACATATATATATAAGTTCTTAGCTTTTGTAAAAACTCATTCAGTATGGTATGCTTTCTTCAAATGGACGTAACGAAAGTTCTCATCAACTATAAGCTCTCTACCCAAAGTCTTAGCCTGTAATAATGAGAAATAAGTTAATAACAAAATAATAAAACATATTACTAAACAATTGACGATGACAGTTACCAATTTTTGCACATGGGTGCCTGTAGAAATGCAACCACTAGTATGCAAGCATCCATCAGTGTCAGAAGCACGATTCATCTTTGCTTGTTGACATTTCTCCTTATACACACTACTAGCCTAATGCCTGCATAGGTCTTCCCATATGTCTTCTCCAATCCAAAAAGGTATTTCATTTAAGTTGCGTGTCTGCCTTAGCAAACCTGATAATCTCTTTGAACTACGACTATTATATGTCTTCCGCATATAGTTATGATGCTGAGGCATCCACTAAACATAACCCTTCAAAAATATTATGTAAATAACGTAAAAGTTAAAACAACTGCAATATTACAAAACAAAAAAACATAATTAAATAAATAAAAAATTCTACATACTTAAAACTCTCGAAACCATATTTCTCTAGTCTCCTTGGGTATTTCTCCCCAAGACGTCCAAGGTTGATTATACCAAGATCATATAACCTTGGTAATGGCATCAGTAGCAGGTTTAGATGGAAAAAAACCTATGATACAATTTTAAAAAAATATATAAATATTCTCAACAAAAAATTTGAATACACATAACTATGAATAACAAATAGTTGTACACATACCCAAAATCACCATCTGGCTGAACAAACGTCTTGTTGCTTTAATTTGTTGCTTCCCCAGTAATGGGAACATTAGAATCACGGGAAGCTAGTGACTCACGAGTACTCGGTGACAGACTAATAGTAGTTGACCCAGAATCATATGTTATACCATGCGGTGTATGGGAAGTATGTGACGGACTCTGGATGTGGAGGCTCCTCAACACTATGTTGAAAACGACTCCTAAAATCCCCAAAGTCTGTTCCAGTTGTATCACAAACCATATTTTTATATCTATCAACCACGTCTTCCTCCTCTAATATAGGACTATTAGTAGTATTCAAATCAGAGTTTATATCTAAACTAATTGGATCAGGCTCTTCCTCTCTATGATCTGTCCAATACCAATACCTAGGTTTGAATCCTTTTTTATACAAATGAACTTTCACAATCTCATGTTTCAACAATTTCCCACTATAACACATCAAACAGGGACACCTAATTGTTCCTTCACTTAAGTAATGAGAAGATCGACATGTATAATTCACAAACTCTTCAACTCCAAATACAAATTCTTGTGTAAGTCCTCTACGACCTGAATGAGTCCTATTGTACATCCATCTACGATTTTCTAGAATTATCATTTTCTGCAATGATAATTTTACACTTAAATCAAAATACTAACATGCAAAATGCACAACATATGTTGCATAATTAATATATTTTAAAATTATACTTGTATAAATATTTCAATTCAAACAAGTATTATTTCCAAAATCTTCATCTCCCTTAACATTGTATGACCCTATCCCATTCAAGAAGACACTTTTTCAACACTTAATTGATAGTACTCACAAAAATTACACATGATATACTTGGCGAAATTTCGATAGCATTTCCCATTGGTCTCCAAGTGCACGACTAGAAAGTGGTGACATCTACTATGAACAAGTGTGCACCCAGAGAACAAAAGGAAATGTTGCACAACAAAATTTCATCAAGTATATGGTATGTGATTTAAGGAGTAACTATAATCAAGTGAAGGAAAAGTTTCTTCCCAAACTGTCTAACTTGGACAATTCAATATTCAATACAATGAGCAGTACCTTTAAAAAATACGTGTGCTCACTAATATTGAATCTCAAACGGGAAACTAAGGCTTCGCTCACCAATACAATTTACCACATGCATCAAATATATGACAAAGATAACAAGACCAAACAGAGTTACAGTACATAGCAATAATCAAATGAAAATTGATGATGGACAAATAAATTTTCTAAACACGGTTGTAAGCACGTAACTCTAAATCTACACTTCACAATGACCCCCATGTTCCTAAACTGCTTTATCACACCCTGTCAAGAATTACCACATCCATCTTCTCAACAAACAAGTCATTGGTTCAAACACAAAACCAACATCAATAGATTACTATGGCATTAAACATCTTACAATACATAAAAAAATGAAAAGTGATGCATCATATACATAGCAATCAAATGATCTACAAGCATGCTCCAAATGAGCATGGTTGGCAAATCAAAGCAAGCAATGAACAGAGCGTGAAGCAGTTGGTGCCGTGAACAGAGCAAGCAATGAACAGTGGGGTACTTGGTTGGTAGGTGGCATCACGTGGACTGGTGGAGGCGTGGAGCAGTGGTGGCCGGTCAGGTCGGTGGTAGGGGGTAGTGGAGTCGGTAGTGGGGTCACAGGGTCGGGGTCGGGATCGGATCGCATAGGGTGTCGTGGAGGAAGGGGTCAGGGTTGAGATCAGATCGCGCCGGGTGTCGGGGAGGAAGGGGTCGGGTCGAGGTGCGGGGAGGTCGGGGCCGGGGTCGAGATGCGGGGTTGGGATAGCGGGGTCGAGAAGCGGGGTCGAGGCTGGGGCCAGGGCCGTGGTCGGGGTCTGGATTGCTCGGTTTGCCAGTAGTGGCAGCGGGTCAGCGGTGCTGGCTCAGTGGAGGTGCCTGTGGCGGGTTGCAAAGGAGAGAGGGGAGAAATGGAGAAAGTAGTGAAATGAGGATGACAGAAGGAAGAAGATGTTTTAGATCTGGTTTGCAGCAGATTTTTTGTGGTGGTTTTTTACGGTGGATTTTGCCGCTGCAAAAAAAAAAAATATTTTTTACCAAATTTTTTATTACGCTTATCAATTTTGCAGAGGATTTTTCCATCTCAAATTCATTTTTTAAATTGCGACGAATTTTGCGACAAATTTTTCTGCCCTAATTTTTTTATTTTTTTTATTTTTGTCCCAATTTTTTTTATTGTATTTATTACTTTTGCGACGGATAGTTTCGCCGCAAAATTCTTTTAACCAAAAAAAAATTCATAATAGAAATGGTACCAAAAAAAAAATTTGCCGGAGAAAATCTGCCCCAAAAATTCGTCGCAAAAATCTGCCGCAAAAAATTTGTTGCAAATTGGCTATTTTCTTGTAGTGTTAGGGCCTCACTCGAATGTGTGTGATAAACATGTAGGTGCGGTTAGTGTAAGGAGCATACAAACATTCATAATCCTAAAGACTACCCGCATCCTGCAAAACAAAAATAAATACAAACAAAAATTCTCAAAGAAATTCTCTATCATAAGGTTTAAATAACAAATAATTAAAAAAAAACAATTTAAAACAAAATGAGATACACAAAGATTACAAAATTTTGCACAACCAACTTATATGGGTTTGACTCTCAAGTGTCCTCAGTGGAGTCGTCATCTATCGCGACCGTGATCATGGCAAGAGCAGCGAACAAATAAATTGTTAGAAGTCGCTACTAATTTTATTTAAAATAGGAAAAATAGGAAAACTCTTTTTAGATAATGATCTTTGAAACCAGATTGGATTCGGGAGTCGGTTATGCATAAAGAAGGGTAGAGACTTAACCTCACAATATCCCTAATACATCCGTCCTAAAACGGTTACCCTAAATTAATAATCTTATAATATATTTGTTTTACTCCTTTTAAAAAAAAACTAAAAAAATAAACAATTTATGAAAATTTAAAATTTGGCTTGACATAATAGATATTCTACTCCTACATATCATTGGGTGTAATGAGGAATTCAAAGTCACGTATAGTTCTTTAAAATAATGATTGTAGGTTAATTACTTTTAATTTTTTGAAAACATTTGAATCATCAAGTTGTTACAACTCAAATGATTACAAAAGTTATATGATTAACAAGTTGTCACAACTCAGTTAATCTTATTTTATTCTTTTAAAAAAATTAATTATTTTATATTTTTAATTTTTTAATTTTATCATTGTTTTTTATTTCTTTATTCTTTTCAGCACAAAACTCATTAATCTAAAAAAAAAAACACAGCAAACCAAAATTTACGGAAAAAGCAAAATGGTAGGGGGTTTATTTTTGAAAGGAAACAAAAGATGAGACCCAGGCAGAAGAGTGACGACGGCGAGGGTGGCTGGTGGATCGCCGATCTAGGTGGCGAGTTGACTGCATTGGGATCTGCTCAGCGGTGCACCGGCGGCAAGGATGTTACGCCGGTAGTCGGTTTCGGGTTCAGGGTGAGGCTTGGTTCGCAAAACAGAGGCGAACCGACAATGACGACTGGGTGCGGATCAAAGCGCGACTCGCGTAAATCGGGGTGGCGAGTTTGGCTGGTGCTCTTAGCTGGTCTCATATCTGATGATTCAGCGAGTTTTAGGTCTGATACGGGTCGATGGAAGATCGCGGACAGCTTCAGGTTCGTCGGGTTGTGGCGAGGTGATGGTGTTGTCCAGGTTTCGACGACATGCTCAGATCTGGGCTATGGAACATAATTCGTTGTCGTGGTTCGGTGCTGGTTCTAGTCCTTGAACGACGAGGATGGAATGGAGGATGCAACTGGTTGGGTGGCTCATAACTAGGTTGGTGGAGGCTTGGACAGCGGGTTTGGGTTTGATTTTGGCAGGGGGTTGAATGTGTGGGTTGTTTGTGATGAAAAATGAAGGTTTTTGATAGGTGGTTATGGAGGTAAAGAGGGGTTAAAGGTGAAGGTGATAGGATGTGGTTCTTGAAGGTGATGGTGATGGGATGTGGGCGATGTTATGGTGAAGGATAAAGGTTAGAGGTGGTAGAGATGGTGGTGGTGTTTATAGTGGATATAGAGGTGAGGTGATAGAGATGAATAGGGGGGTTAATGGGTATTTTTAAAACTGGAGGAAGATGAATTTGGCTATGAGATTAGGCTGTAGGCAAAAAATCTATGTTAAAGTTAAAGTGTGTAAGTTGAAGTTAAAGTTAAGGTTCTTTTCTGTGTGTGAGTTATGAATTTTTATAAGAGGGAATTAAATTGAAGTGTTTAAATTGAATTGTGAGTAGAATTTGTTTAGAATGATAAGTTGTGATTTATTTAGGATGAGTTATAGTTGGTTTAGTTATGTGCGGGATTTAAGGATGCAAACCCAAGTGCAGGTTGTCTCAAGTAGTAAATTTTTCAGGAGTCCGAGGTTGATCCACAGGGAATTGATGAAGAAAAAAAATTAATTGAGGTAGGAAAGGATTTGTCACAACACCAAAAGTAATAGAAAATATTCACAAATGAATTTAAGAACTTGCTTGGGTTAGAAGATCCACTCTTAGTAATAAATTAAAGGCAAGATTATTTCTCTTTATAACTCAATTGAAATCCACACACAACGGAGGTTCCAATCGGAAAATATAACATTCAAAGTTCAATTATATATGCAATCATATTATGATTCCTTTAATTATCTACCAACATTTGTAAATGAGTTCAAGCATTCACTGTGCCAATCCTATTGTCTACAACAAATCAAGATCTCCATTATACAAAGAAGGTTTCTAAATTAATTGGAAACAAAATACAACACATATAATGTTCATTTAATAATATATCTTTTAAGCACAAGAAATAGAATAATCTAACCTTATTTCATTACCAAGAGCTTCACTCTTTCACACAAGCAAAATGAAGATTTAGTTACTCATAGATAAGAAGAAAGAAAGAGAGAAGAAGAGAAAGATGAACATAACTTCAATTTAGAACAAGAAAAATTACAACAAAGGAAAATAATAAACAAGCATAACCACAACTTGTAACAACTAAGCCTAACACCAAGTGCCCCAAATGGTCAGCCAATGATGCCTTTTATAGAGGATTAGGGATACAAAATGACAAGGAGGCTGATTAAGAGTAGGTGGATGAGTGGATGAATGAGTGGAAAATGCCAAATGGTGAGGATAAGAGTGAGAAATTATTGAGATTTCTTGTCTCCGAAATCATTCATTGCTTAACTCATGGATTCCGTCATCAAATAGAAAAGTCATCTTCATGAAAGTTGTAGATCTGGATCTTAACTTTCAGATGTCCAAATTTCAGCCTAAGATCATTCTTACAGCCCGAGATATGGCCCAATTACTATAGACTATTTAGGCCTAGTTTCAGCACCTCTATTTTGACTTCCAGACCCAATATCACCTCCAAGCTGTCCGAATGAGCTCTTGTGTTATTCATGAAAGTTGTAGATCTGGGTCTTAACTTTCAAATGTCCAAATTTCAGCCCAAGATAATTATTAAAGCCCGAGTTATGCTCTGATTACTGTACATTGTTCAGGTTCTAGACACAAAACTCGTGTTCTGTCTTCCAAGCTCATTTAGCTCTTCTAGATGTCCATATTTTACCTGGAGCTCTTATGAAAGTTGTAGATCTTTCTCTCAGCTTTCCTACAGGGTAAAATTCATAATTGCTAGACATCTAGAACTCAAGATATGACCAAAATACAGAAACAATGTAAGACCCAAATAATGCTGAAAAAATCAATTAAGTCCAATTTGAGTTCAATCTTACAAAACATAACCAGGCTTAATCAATTAAGTACATGAAGAGTGTAAATGACTAAAAATGAGGGTTTATTAATGTATAAAATATATGATTATCATTTAGGATGAGTTTGTTTAAAATGAGTTTGAGATTTAAGATGACTGCTGGGTTTGTTTAGGATAAGTGGTAGTATATAAGTTGTGGGTTGGATGATGGATTATAGGTTAATGGGTTGGATCATGAATTATGGGTTAATGAGTCAATAAGTTTGATAATGAACCACTGAGTGAGAGATGAGTTATTTTCCTCTTATTTTTCTTTTCTATTTTATTTTATTTTTTATTTTTATTTTTATAAAATATATCTAACAAAATTGAGTGTTCATAGTGGACAATGCTTGAAATGAATAAGAATGTATAACGTTTCTTTCAATGAAAATAAATATCCTAGTACTTTAGTGTTTGTGATATAAGAAATAAAAAAATATTATAAAATATCTTTTCTATTATTTTTCTACGAGAGAGGATCAACTTACACTAATGTAAGTTTTTTTTCTCTTACACTCATTTTTAGCTATTAGATCTACTTTCATTTAATGGTTACTTTTAATGAAATAATTTTAACTATTAGATGAAAGTGGAATTAACAGTTGAAAATGAGTATAAGAGAAAAAAAGTTTACACTGATGTAAACCGATCCCTCCTCTTTTTCTACTTTTAACATAAAGTACTGTATCTTGAATGATCTTCCGGAAGTCACCATATTGTAAGCTTCAGACAGACAAGCTTTGTACATCAAAGAATTCCAGTAGCTTACCTCGAGCATCTCATCTTCACTTGTCAAAATATAATTCTCCAGAGACCTACACATATAGAATTCTTGACAAAGAATAAGTGAAGTCATCAAAATTATCATACATTATGTTTGTTATTATCACAAAGATAGTCCAAGTAGAAAACCTTAGGCTAACAAAATATAACTGTTGCATTGAACCAAAATACTGATCAGATGACGAAATTATTTCTTTCACAAAATGAACCAGCAAAATGATGGATGAATTTCATTGATCGAAATCTAAGATTTAGGTTATTTCAAGAGCTAGATTTTGCTAGCAAGGTGCCACTGGTTAAGGAATCCTAGCCCTTTATTGTGCAACCGTGCATACTTTATTCTTTATTCTATGTTGACTATCACTTTTTTTGGCTGGCAGATACTGCCAGTTTTAGAGGGAAAAAAGAATATAGCGATGACAAAGATTGGTAGAAACTTAGGTTTTGACTTTTAATTAACTAGGGACAATACCATTCTTGATTTTTTAGTGCCCCTTAGCTTTGACATAATGACATACAAAGGTAAACGCAAGTTTTAAATTGCAGTCAGCATGGGACATTTTCTTTTTTTGGTTGTAGTAATGGAGGGGACAACTCTAGACAACGACACTACGTGGAATAGAGACCCCCACTACATCTTGAAACAAAATGGCAACCCAAACCGTTCGTGTGAGGGTCCGGCTTGAAATGCATTTTGACTGTCCAATCCTTCCTTAACATTGTAGGATGCTCCTCCTGTCCATCGTGGCACAGGGGTGAGATTCCACGCAGCCCCTAACCACGAAGTCTACTGCACAATAACAAATTAACTACAATCAGACTCTATAACTGTCTGGTTGAAACCCTTTCTAGTTTTTGGCAACTCATGCAGGCGTATTTTGCATTTATTTTAGCTTCCAATTTTCTATCCATCACATTTTTGTCCATGTTGATTCGCAATTATCGCACGTGTAGTGTAATGTAATATACAACTACAACTGCAATTTAAAATAGCTTCAAGCATACGGCATCAATAAAAAATATCAGTTCACCAAAAAAAATAATCAATAACAAATTTCAGATGTTATAAAAAATAAATGAATAAAACATTTCAGATAATCTCCTTGCAACTTTCTAAGAGATGCCTCTTTTCCGAACACAGCATAGCCCTTTCTTTTCTTTCTCACTTTTAAATTTTAACAAATATAGAAATAAATATAAGAAGAAAAGAAAAACCAGAATCTATTGATGGCGCATCAGTAAACTCACACAAAAGAACATATATAAATAGGCATAGGCATTTCCCCCATTCTAATTAAACCCGAGGAACAAATAATCAGGGGGAACAATTTATCAATATTATGCCTAGATCAACGGACCCTTTTGTTCTTGGAGGAGTTATAGGAGATATTTTGGATCCCTTTACAAGTTCTGTCTCTCTGAGGGTTGTCTATAACAATAACACAGAAGTTATCAACTGTTGTGAGTGCAAACCCTCCCAAATCGTCAACCAACCAAGAGTTGATATTGGGGGAGATGACCTCAGGACCCTTTACACTCTGGTACAATATTCAACTCCATAAGTATTGGTTATGCTCTTCACTTTGGTTTTTCGAAAATTCTTCATCTCTCTAGCTATAGCTCGTTTTAGGGCCGGTGATATCATGTGGCCAATATAGTTTATTGCATGCACTTTGTAGATCATGGTGGATCCTGATGCGCCTAGCCCAGGTGATCCAAATCAGAGGGAATATTTGCATTGGTAAGTGCCCCTCCCTCGCTTGTTTTTGCGTGACTATTGATCTATATGCCAGTGTGACAGAGCCACAGTTGTAGGAAGATAGGCAAACTATCCAAACTGACTTAATCAAAATAATATGAATGTTTATGCGGAATTTTGGTTCAAAGATTCAGAATTAATTCTAACAAACAAATATATTTTATCAAACGAATGTGGGTTCACGAGTTATGTAGTAATCTCGTTATAAAAATAGTTTTAACAGTAAACAGAAGAAATTTAAGAAATTTGAAGTAAAATAAACAGGAAAATGCAGAAAGGAAAGATTAAGGAAATTTAAAGAAACTTTGCAGGAATCTTAAAATGCAGAAAATTAATTGAAAGCATGTAAATGACACGAAATTAAAGTGTAGAATTTAAATAGAAAAAAAAGTAAAGAAAAGCGAGATAAAAGTGCGAAGAATCAGTAAAGAAAATTTAAAAGATTTAAACCGAAAAAGTAAAGAATTTTAAAGGAACATTGCATTAATTTAAATGACATGAAATGGTAAAGGAAGGCATACTTGGACAAAAATCCTTTAATCTGCTTCGGGTTGAGATGTTAGGATTTTGTATCGCAAATAACCTCCCATTTTACATTACGCACACCACTATTTATAGACATCACAAAAAATAACCGACATTCTAAAAACCAACACGTTCTAGCGGTTTTCTGCAAAGAAATACCTAATTTTCGACGAAAACAAGATGCGACCATTCTAACCAATCTTCGTCGAAAATATGATCTTCATGTCGGATATCAATCCCTTAGTCATTTAAAATCCCCCCTTTTCATTCGTTGCTTATGTCGATTTGGCACTTCTGTCGGCTCCAAAAATTTTCCAAAAATCATCATCATCCGACAAACTGCCAAATCTTAATTTTTCTTCTAATAAATGCCCCCCAAAATTTTTCTTTCGACGTCGACAGAAGAAAGAAAAAAATTTAAAATTAAAATTCTTTCACATAGATATCTCCAAATCTAATCAAATCTCTTCATCAATATCTGAACGGCCACAATCAATCTTATCATAGCAATCAATAAATAGCCGCTCCTAGTAAATAGGGCTCATGATTACCCCTATTTTCTCGCGAAAAAAAACAAATCATTTGAAATCCGCACGACTTCTTACCCTATATTACTTTTCACCATCTTCAACCTTTTATTTCTCCTCACTGTTCATCATTTTCAATTTCTTACTTCTACCTATTTCCTTTACAACCTTCTCCAATGGCTTCTGGCTCCCAAACTCCCAACGCGCCAACAACAGACTTGGGTAATCATGCAGTCTTCCAAGACCCAGTTCTGCAAAAATCTGAACTTTGGCACTTCTCGAAGGTAATACTTCCCATCAACGACTCCTCATTGTCTTTGGACCCTCCGGCTGCTTTCCTAGGTCCAGTTTTGTCCAAGAAATTTATTTCGGACGAAATAAATTCTTTTTTTCCTTGCAAAAGTCCCAAAGAAGCTATCTTGGCTTCTCTTCCCTCCATTCCTATTAGCTATTTTGGAAAATCCGAAAGGTTGTTTAGAACTCCTCCAACCCATATCAATGGGTACGTTGAATGGCTTGACAGAGTTCAGGCTTCCAAAGAAAGTCTTTGGAGGGAAATAGGAATTTTGATTACATCCAGCTTTCTCGCTATCCCATAAAAATAGATTCTTGCATGTTAGGTGCTTCTTTCTTCTTCTGGAATAAAACCACCAACTCTTTCCAATTTCCCTATGGCATGATGGGTCCAACACTTTTCGACATATCTGCCATAACTGGTCTTCAACCAGATGGGGAAACAATTACACCCATTCTTCAACCTACAAACACTATTGATGTATACTCAAAAGCCCCAACTTCTTTTTCCAATTTCATAAATTTTTATTCCTCTGGATCAGATTCTGTAACCGACGAAGAACACATAGCTTTTCTTCTACTCTGGCTTTCAGCTTATGCTATTGGTTCTAAATCAGTACAAATATCCAAATCCTTTCTTCAGCTCGCCAATCTCCTTCATGAAGGTCGACGACTAGCTCTCGGTCAATTTCTCCTAGCCAATCTCTATTTGAGCATAGGTGAAATTGTCCAAAGCATCAGAGCTCAAATAAAGAAAACCAACTCTGGTGGTCCAATGTGGCTACTTCAACTTTGGTTGAATGCCATATTAGGAGATTACCTAGTCGATTCTTCTCCTCCGACAGTCTCTCTTGCTACATATGGCATTAGACTTTGCCATGTGAAGCATGAGAAAACTCATAAACAGAGCTTGGAGAATTTCATGTATTTCTTCAGTATTTTTCATTCTATCTCCTTTAGCACTGAAGATATATATTTTGCTCCTTTCGCTGACCGTTCTTTTGGTCCCGAATGGTTTACTCGACCAATTCTTTCTGATGACCCTCTTATTCATGCTGATAATGTTTCTGTCTGGTCGAATTTTCTCTGCCGACAAGTCTTAGTGGCTGGTCTCCCTGGTTCGACAGATAAATCTTTAGAGCTATGTCTGCCAAATTCAGTAGCTCGACAATTGGGATTCTGTCAAGCTATTCCAGCGCCTTTTTCCCATAAAGCCAAAGAACACTTCATCAATGGCCATCTTCCAAGCATGTCGGATCTCATTCGAGTAGCCTCAAAGAATGAAAGGCACAAGAAACATTTCAAAATTTCTACATTCACCCCCTACAGAGGAGTTTCAAAAGATTTTGTAGATTGGTGGACTGAGTACTACAATCCTTATCATATCGACATTGACATTTGTCGAAGCCGTACATTGAAACTCTGATTCTGTGCAGGACCAAGATCCTTCATCAAAAACTAAAGGTACACATATTCAGGATATCAAGGCTTTTGAAAAATACTACAAAATCAAGTGGGACTTCAGGTTTCCTCGCCTAATTGTTCGACATTGTGAAGAAGTCGTAGCCGAGCTAAAACGAGCACACAAGGAAAAATGTTCTACCAAATTTCTCTCTGTTTCCATAAAAAATCCTTTAGCACGGCTTGAACCTTTTCAAATCCCTTTTCCAAAGCCAATGCTTCTTCCTTGTGCTCCTTTTGGATTGGCCGACGAATTCCCAGGTAAACCTACAAAGGCTGGTAACTTCCCTATAAATAGTGTTCCCTGATTCACCAAGATTCAACAGAATATAATTCAACCTTCTCCTTTGAAACTTCCATGAGTTCAGATAATTTTCTTTTCCCCCAATGGGAAAAATGGAAGAAGGTCTCTGTTTTGATGGTGACACTTATTTTGAGCTTCAGTAAGAATCGTAATATTCTTGATGAGCTTCAGTAATCATCGTAATAACCCAATGTTTTTTCAACATGGTTATTATGATGAAAATGACTCATCAGGGAGTAGACGACCATTCAACCTCTCATCTAAGACAAGTTAATGGTCATCCACTTCTTCCTCTTCTTCGGGTCCTACGAGCTTAAACGGAACACATACTCAGCTGGGGAGAAGCTTCTGGTTTACTTAGAATAAGTTGATTTCTCTGTTATCTTTCTTGACAATCTAAACCAGATGTAACACCAATATGTAATTTGTAATCGTCGACAATATGAATGAGATTTTACTTTTACTCGATTTATATCTGTACTTCACACATTGTCGGTTTGTATGGCTTTAAATATTTGCCATTAATTGATTTAATCCTTAAACCAGAATTAACCTCGACAAGTGCATAAGCATTTCCAGAAAATATTTGAATAACTTTAAATGGTCCTTCCCATTTTGGTGACCATTTTCCATATTCTCGACAACTCTTATCTATGGGCAGAATAACTTTCCAAACCAAATCATCAATCTTGAAAGATTTATACTTAACTCGACCATCGTAAAATTTTGCAATTCTTTCTTTCTGTCGAATTAAGTTTTCTAAAGCTACTAATCTTTCATCACTTAATTCGTTTAATTCATCAAACATCAAGTCCCAATAATGTTCAATTGGTAACTCGTCTTGTTTTTGAATTCGAATGGATTGAAGATTGATCTCAACTAGTAACACTGCATCATGACCATAAACTAGCTTATATGGTGAAGTGCCCGTCGATTCTCTTGGTGAATTTCTATATGCCCATAGAATTTGATTAAGAGTATTATGCCAGTTTCTAGGTTGTCGGCCAATATGCTTTTTAATCAAATTTATAATTATTTTGTTTATGGCCTCTACTTGGCCATTCGCCTGAGCATAATATGGCGTCGACGTGAGCATTTTAATTTTCCTTGAACTGGCATATTCAACAACTTTCTTTCCAATGAATACTGATCCTTGATCAGTTGTCAAAGTTTGGGGTATTCCAAACCGACAAACTATATTATCTTCAATAAAATTAATCACATCCTGTTGTGTTACATCTTTCAAAGCTATAACCTCAACCCATTTGATGAAGTAATCGACTCCTACTAGAATATATTTGTGTCCTTTCGACGAGACAGGATGAATTTGGCCAATTAAATCCAAAGCCCATCCTCTGAAAGGCCAAGGTTTAACTATAGCGTGTAGCTCATTGGCAGGAACATTTTGTATATGGCCATGTCTTTGACACTCTTCACAAGACTTGGCAAACATGATACAATCCCTAACCAGTGTTGGCCAATAATATCTTTGACGTCGAAGGACCCATTTCATCTTTTCACCTGCTTGATGAGCTCCACAAATTCCTTCGTGGACTTCCGCCAAGGCAATATAAGCCTCCGCTTCACTCAAACAAACTTCTAAATTTCCATCGACAGACTTTCTATATAAGGCTCCCCCTAATACCACAAATTTCGATGCTCTATATTTGAGCTTTCTATGCACATCCTGACTGGGATTTTCCAAATAACTTAATATTGGTTGTCTCCAGTCATTAATCGTCGAAATATCATCAATTATGCAATCCGACAGCATGCTTTCAGCAGTGAATACTGCTTTGTCGGCCAAATAAGCCGACAATCTTTCTGAATAATCATTAACACTCATAACTAGTGCTTGGCCGATCTTCTTCGGCCTTCTTCACCAGTCGTACACCAAACTGATCCCTCAAACAAACTTCAAGTGCGTCCTCATTAATCACTCCACCACTTGTCAGCATTATTGGTTTAACACTTGGAGCATATATTCTCAAGTCGACATGAAGTTCTTGAAGATAGCAAGGACTGTCATCCGCTTCTATTATTTCCACTTGATCTTCCTCATTCCAAAGAATGAGCTTTTGATGAACTATTGATGGTATTGCTCGACGGCATGGATCCAATCTCTCCCAAGTAAAAGATTGTAACTCGACTTCGTCGGTATTACCACAAATAATGTCGGCCTTACAACAGATCCGACTTGTACCTTTAACATCAACACCGTCGATGGAGAAGTCTTACCACCGAAATCCGTGACTATCATGTTTGTCGACATCAAATCGACCCATCTTTCCCAAGTTTTTAATCATGGCCCTTGGGATTAAGTTGATTGCTTGCCCCCCCCCGTCGATCAAAACTCTATTAGTGGGTTTTCCTTCCAATGAGCCTTGATGTGTAACGGTCGTAAATGAGCCTTCTGATCTTCTGTCGTTTTTCAAGCTGAGCCGTATTGTCAAAGACCGTGATCATATTGTCCTGAAAAAGCCAATGATCGTCGAGGTCATCAATATCTTCTTCATTCTCCCCAATGTATTCAATTTCGTGATACCCTTCAAAATCTGCAGGTAACACCGAAACTAAATTAACACTCATCGCCTTCAAGAATTCCTCTTCATCAGACGGCTCTTCATCTAAATGCCTTCCAATCCTTAAGTAATCTTCCAACGGCAAATTGCTATCCATAGCCGTCAAGATATCATCCAGACTATCTTCCATGTTGATATCTATGTCGAATTGCTCCTCATCACCAAGGCCTAAAGGATCCTCTGGATCATTCAAGGCCTCAATAACTTCATCAGTCATTGGGTCTATATCTTGGCAATCAGACTTTGCCAATCTTTCTCTTTCTTTTCTTATGTCGAGCATTTTCTTCCTCCACTCAACATCTTGATTTGGGTCTTCTAGAATTCTTCTAATTTCTTCATTCGACCAGTCTTTAATATTACTGTTTTCAATTCCAGAGTCTTTAATCTGCTCTTTTCTTATTGTCGAGCTGATCAACTCCTTGTCCTTTTCGACTGGTAAATTATTCTCCCTTGCCTTCTCTCTTGCCTCTTTTTCTGCCGCTATCAAACCAATTGGCTATTTCCTTTTTGTTTTGTTTGGAATTGGCCTTCGAACTTGCTTACCCCTTCTGATTTCTTCCAACTTTTCTTGTCGGATTTTATCATTAGTGTCAAGCCGTCCGATTGCATTTGTCGTCGGCTCCCCTGGGAATGATCCCTTGGTAACAACACTTTTTAACTTCTTATCATCTTTATCTTGATCAGGCATGGGTTTCTTTTTGACCACCAAACAACCTGTTTCTACGGTGTTCCTTGATCACTAACCCTTCAGCCATATCTCTTCTCTTCGTGCTTGTCTTAATCTACGTAATCTCCTTTTCTTGCTTTTCGACATTGGAAGAACCTTCGATGGCCCGCTTCATCCTGGCCAATCAAGGTTTTTCCTAGATTGATCCTCCCATTCCCGTAGTCTTCATTCCGAGAAAGGTTGATCCCTTTGGAAATTATTCCTCTGGCGGACACATTTCGTCGAAAATACATGTGTCCATCTATTACGGAATTCTTCACCCACTTATTAACGGTAACATTAGCGGTGGCACCCTAGTCTTAGAGGATCTATCATGAGCTCTGTTTCTCACAAATCCACGAGATTCGACCAACCAACCATTCATATTAGGCCTAGGCGTGGCGGCTTTGGCCTTGGAGTATGAAAAGTCTTACGTGGTCCCCAGATTCTTTTGTCGAGAACGTTTCCTTTATTACGTTGGATGCTTGGTTGTTCTTTCACAGACTTTCTTCGCAGCAATCTCATCATATATTGCATTACACCTTGGGCACAACCTTACCTTGCCCTCATCTTTCTTTCTCTCAAGAAATGCTTCGAGAGACTCTCCTGGTTTAGGATATACGTCGGTTGCATCCTTTGTATCTACGTTGAATTCTTGCAATCTCCTAATGTTGAGCATCCCAACATTTAGAGGAACTTCTTTGATCAACACAAGATACTTCAGCCTGAAATGGATCTGTGTCAACTTTCATGTCCGCTTTAAACTGTCGGCAAACTTCGACGCCCATCCATTATTGCCTTTTGAATTAAGTCTCTGAAACGAACACATTCATTAGTAACATGACCGAAATTATTATGAAATTTACAATATTTGTGGTCTTTAATTTCATCCATCTTTAACAACCTATGGCCTTCCGACAGTTTAATCTGTTTGTCTTTTAATAACAAATCAAAAATCTTGTCGGCTTTAGTTACGTCAAATGTATATGTTTTTCTATTAACGTAACCCATTTTCTCCTTATTTCTAGTAGGTGTAATGCGACAAACATAAGGAGGACCATTCTCAAGTTCAAGCAATGTTAACTTCAAACTCATCATCATTTGCCTTCAAACTCATTGTCGGGTTCATCTAATCCGACAAACGCCACCTTTTCTCTTTTAAGAAATCTTTTTGTTTTTGAATCTTCTCAACTTTTAATTGTTCTATTTGCCTAACCTTTTCACCTAGTTGGGCAAGATCAATCAAATGTTGATTCACTAACTTCTTCCTTATATAATAATCTAAACCGTTTTGCGGTGACTATCTTTACTATTTCAACTTCAGGTATAGGAGTAAAACATCTACTCCTCATTTGTCGAAACCTAGCAAGATAGTCATCCACAGTTTCATTATACATCCTTTTGATATTGAAAAGTTCGTAAGTCCTACTTTCAAATCCCCTCTAAAAAATTGATCATGAAAGCTTCTTTCCAATTGAGCCCAAGAATGGACTGAATTTGGTCTTAATGTCGAAAACCAGGAAAAAGCATTCTTTGTGAGGGAACTTGGGAAGAATCTCATTTTAAGGCCTTCAACAATGGCCAACTCCCCCATTTCTATTGTAAACCGTGCGATATGTTCGACGGTCGATTCCCCACTTTCTCCTGCAAACTTAGAAAGTTTTGGAATCTTAACTCCTCTAGGCAATTCTGCCTATTGGACCCATTCGGGAAATGCTGATACAAAATATGGTTGGTTGGCGTAATCAACGTTGAAACCAAATCTATTCAGCACTTGTTCCACCACTTGGTTTACATTTTGTTCAATTACTTGGTGCCCCCCAAGATTTTGTCGAAGCAACCTCATGGCTACATCATTTCTGGCCATTTGATCTTCATTTCCTCAACGGAGTACATGGACATTTCCATATTCCAAACGAGGCTGATCATTTTGGCCTGGTTGATCTAAATTTTGTGGATTTTGTCCCATATTTGCCTGAGGTGCGACCATTTCTCTATTTACCCCAAGCTGGGCTCCCTGAATATTATTATCATTGGCTACATCACCTAGTCCTAAGGCTTGGTTTAGCCTTGCCATTTCTTCGAGCCAATGCTTATGCAAACGTTATTTGTACTTTCCATGATTGGCGTAATCACAACACCCATTTGCTGAGTGAACATATGCACCATATCATGATTACTCTCATCCATCTGTTGTCGAAAACTGGCCAAAGAATTCATAGTTGGCCCTGTTACATTTTGGGGATTATCTCTCGACATGTTTGGGAAAAGTGGTCCCAAATTCATCTTTCTTGTCGAAAGGGGTTGGATTGCTTGTACTTGCAACCCCTACTCTTTGGCTACCAAAACTTGCCAAGGCCGAACTTATCTGTGGTTGGCCTTGTGAAGCTACTGATTGTCCGACAGTGTTAGTTAAAGTAGCGCCAAATCCCGTTTGTGCCATAATAGGAGGTACATAATTCGGTGGCAACCCATATTGGGGCACAAACCTCGAATTTGAATTTATTATGCTTTGGTTACTTGGTGACTACTCGGCGATAGTGAGTTATTCCAGCACCACTTGTTGCGCTCTTTGGATTACTCCGGAGAGCACCAGTTGCTATAACATCCTTTACCGACCCAGTATTAACGATATTTGAGGGTGGCACAGTAACAGCTGTCGAAGGTGTATCCGACGCCTGACTACTTGTATTACTCATGGTTTGCGTATTCTGAGAAGAGTAGATAAATCTTCCACTCCTTAAACGCATAAAACCATTTCTTATGACACTACGAGTTACTCTAAACTCGTCCCACCGGGCTTGCCAATTTGTTTATGCGGAATTTTGGTTCAAAGATTCAGAATTAATTCCAACAAACAAATATATTTTATCAAACGAATGTGGGTTCACGAGTTATGTGGTAATCTCGTTATAAAAATGGTTTTAACAGTAAACAGAAGAAATTTAAGAAATTTGAAGTAAAATGAACAGGAAAATGCAGAAAGGAAAGATTAAAGAAATTTAAAGAAACTTTGCAGGAATCTTAAAATGCAGAAAATTAATTGAAAGCATGTAAATGGCACGAAATTAAAGTGCAGAATTTAAATGGAAAAGCAGTAAAGAAAAGCAGATAAAAGTGCGAAGAACTGTAAAGAAAATTTAAAAGACGAGACTGAAAAAGTAAAGAATTTTCAAAGGAACATTGCATTAATTTAAATGACATGAAATGGAAAAGGAAGGCATACTTGGACAAAAATCCTTTAATCTGCTCGGGTTGAGATGTTAGGATTTTGTATCAGCAAATAACCTCTCCTTTTTACACTATGACTACTGGTATTTATAGACAAATATAAAAAATAACTGTCATCCTTAAAAGACTAACACGTTCGAGCGGTTTCTTCCTTCAGCAAGTATCCGCTTTTCGACGAAACCAGCACTCAATTATTCTTAACCAATTTTCGTCGACTTGATGTAATCTTCCTGTCGGATAAGTCTTCTTCAAAATATCAGTATATCAGCCACATTAGAACTTCCCCCTTTATTCAATGCTATTGTCGATTTCTGTTTAGCATTTCTGTCGGTTCAACACTTCAGAGAATTTCCTTAACCACCACCACCAGGCGTGCCAATTTGTTTATGCGGAATTTTAGTTCAAAGATTCAGAATTAATTCCAACAAACAAATATATTTTATCAAACGAATGTGGGTTCACGAGTTATGTGGTAATCTCGTTATAAAAATGATTTTAACAGTAAACAGAAGAAATTTAAGAAATTTGAAGTAAAATAAACAGGAAAATGCAGAAAGGAAAGATTAAGGAAATTTAAAGAAACTTTGCAGGAATCTTAAAATGCAGAAAATTAATTGAAAGCATGTAAATGGCACGAAATTAAAGTGCAGAATTTAAATGGAAAAAACAGTAAAGAAAAGCAGATAAAAGTGCGAAGAACTGTAAAGAAAATTTAAAAGACGAAACTGAAAAAGTAAAGAATTTTAAAGGAACATTGCATTAATTTAAATGACATGAAATGGTAAAGGAAGGCATACTTGGACAAAAATCCTTTAATCTGCTCGGGTTGAGATGTTAGGATTTTGTATCAGCAAATAACCTCCCATTTTACATTACGCACACCACTATTTATAGACATCACAAAAAAATAACTGACATTCTAAAAAACCAACACGTTCTAGCGGTTTTTCCTGCAGCAAATACCTAATTTTCGACGAAAACAGTACCCGACCATTCTAACCAATCTTCGTCGAAAATATGATCTTCATGTCGGATATCAATCCCTTAGTCATTTAAAATCCCCCCTTTTCATTCGTTGCTTCTGTCGATTTGGCACTTCTGTCGGCTCCAAAAATTTTCCAAAAATCATCATCATCCGACAAACTGCCAAATCTTAATTTTTCTTCCAACAATGAAAAATTAAAAAAATAACTGAATCCAGTAAGCAATTTTGGTAAAACTTGCTGACACACATGCAATGGTGTCCTTATGACAACCTAACATTGTGTCTTATGCCTTGGAATGTTACAGATAATTGTTTTCATAATTCCATCTCTTTTTGGCCTTCAGAACAAGATTAGTTTAAAGTGAATTTCTTTTTAAATTATTTAATGAGTTAAGATTATGATATACTTTAGATTAAATTAATGATAAATATATTCTTACTTGCTCAAATAACTTCACTTTAGATGAGATTTTTTTTTTCATTTTAAATTGTTTACTGTTGATGACTGAATAAATCAATGCATGGGGTTAAAAGCACATTGGTTAGGGTACTCTTTTGGTCATACGATTTTATTAAATTTTCAAACAGGTCCTGTAGTGTAAAAATTTTTAATTGAGTTATATTTTTAAATAGGTTTCTATATTTTATATAAGTTTTCAATTAACTCCCACTAATTATAAATTTTTTTAATTAAGTTTCTGAAACTTGTAATAACAACACAGACTGACTTGCAGATGATTGTAAACATTCATTAACAAAGTCTAACGGTTATCAACTAATAAAGACCTATTTAAAATTTTTTAAAAGATAACGACTCTATTAAAAATTTTTAAATTATAATAACTTATTTAAAAATTCAATAAAATTGTAGAGATCAAAAGAGTAATTTAACTAAACACATTCATAGTGCGAGATTTAGGCCTCTGAAATAAACAAACGAAATTCGTAAGAAATAAAATGTACCAATGAAAGGAAAGAAAAAAAGTCTCTCTTTTTTTTTTCTTTTAATTTTTGTAGCAATTCACTACAACTTATTGAGTATCATCACATAGTTCTTGGCTTCTTCATGAGATTTTACCAGCTGCTAATTTATAAGCAAGAGCACAAGTGGATAACAATAACTAATAAAGGTCAATTACACATAACTTACAATAAAATGAGTAATAAATAAGCTTTGACTTGTACCCAAAAAAAAAACACAAAAGTTTTCACTAATGGTAGATATCTATCTTGGAGCATGAATTTCTTTTTGACTAAGCTATAATCATGTGAAGTGTGAACATTAATTTCCACAGTTCTCACACTTTATGTGTCGTAGGTGAATTCCAAGTACACTTCTAAAAACTCAAATATGTTTCTTGGTATTGCTTTAATTTTGTGTTTGTTTTTTTTTTTTTTTGGGTAAACCCTCTTAGTATTGCTCCAACCTATAAAAATCAAGTTCAGTATATGGTTCAATTGATTAACGAGTGAAGTGACATTTTGAGTGGAATTTATCATATTTTATTGCATTAAATTGAATTTTGTAATAACAATTGTTGATTTATTGTCACACATAATCATAAATTTATCTTCTTACTTCTCACCAATATCATCTAGAATCCTTCTTAATCCAATAGCTTAGAATGTTACTAGTGCGAATGAACATATTTATCTTCTTTTGAAGATTATTTATACTATAAGAAAAATTGAATCTTGCGAAAGATAAATTCCCCACAAAATTATGAAAATCAGCCACAAAATTAGGAATTGTCACGGATTTGCGACAGATCGAGTCTGCTGCAAATAACCTGGATGCAAAATAGTTTGTGACAAAAAAAAATTAAAAAAAAAAATCCACCGCAACTTTGCCACAGTTATATTTGCTACAAAACCACAGCTAACATCTCTAGCCAGCCACCGGCAACGTCACTGTAGTTGATTATTTGCGATAAAAAATTCTGCCACAAAATTTGTGAAAGATAAATTTACTGTAAATTTGTGCATGATAAAATTTGTCACAAGTGTGCGATGGAAGTTCATATGTTGTGAAGGTTTGTCTGTCGCAAATTCCTACACTAGTATTTGTGACCTAAAATTATGTGGAAAACTCCAAAATAAAAAAAAAAACATTGTTCTAAATATTGAAATCTAAATCCTATAATAACAATCCAAACAGTTTATACATCTAAATCTTACTGTTTAAACTTCTAATCAATTCCATAAAAATTTGAGAATAATCAAATAAACAATTTATCAAATAGATAATTCAAAAACACAACCAAAAGACCCTTGACAAAAAGTTCAAATCTCCAACAACGTACAATCTAAAAATAATCAAATTCACAACCAATTCTTCAAGTAATTTAAAAACAAACAATTTATTTCAAATCCACAATTTAGATACAATTTAATTTATAAAAAAGCTAAAATACAAAACCAATAAATTTCAATTATAAAGTTGATTTTTCATTTTTGTGATAGTAACTATAGAAAATGCAAGAATGAGGCATATTATTTTATTCTTGCCTCTAAGCGTTTTAATGGCTTCAAAAGTTAGCATATATAAATATAATTATTGAATCCATGAAAAACCGTTGAATCCGTGAAAACACATAGAGGCAAGATAAAAATAATAGTCCTCATCCTTGCCTTTTCTATGGTCATTACAAAAGGAGAATTCTATGATCGTATTTTTTCTTTTTTCTTTTTTTTGGTATGGTATTTAAGGTGAGTTGTTAATTAATTTTAAACATTTATCATGAGAGAAATCAACATTTAATAAATGTTTGTCAACTCACCCTAATATCATATCCAATAAGGTACCATAAAAATTCCAATCACAAAAACCGACAACTTTATATTTGCATTTCCATCATAGTTCATACTTTGTTTCAGAATTTTTTGTGCTTGGATATATCTTAACACTCTTTCCTGTCCCAAGATGAAAGTCATTGTGATTATTCATGGATGTAGCTATGAGCCAAAATAGAGACATGATATAAGGCCTTGCGGTTATAGATAACAAAAATATTATTAACCAGTCATCTATAAAATGTAGAAGCCATTTCTTTTCCACCATCATTTTTCTCCAAATTTATACTACCTCGCAGAATGGTGTTATTGTTCATGTAAGATTGCATCCAAATATCCTAAATTTTTTAGCACCTTCTTTGCTCTTTTCTAATGATAAATAAACACTATCATTTCTTGATATGCCTTTTAAACTTCACAATCATATGTTTTTTCTTTATTTCTAATAAACACCAAATCATTCATATTATGTGCAAAAATGAGGTTCATCTCCTTATTTAATCTCTTTTTCACTTTCATACTTCACATATAATTTAGGCTCAGTCATAGAAAAATGAAAATTATTAAACAAAAATAGTGAAGAGCGTTATATCTCTTACGATTTAACGCAAAACATTCATGTGATTTGTGCTTGGTGCATTTTAAATAGGAAAATAATTTTTGCACATCATTTTTTTATATCTTTTTCTTTATACTAATTTTTTGGAGAAAAAGAAAAAGAAAATTCAGTGTGTATTAGAGAATGTGTTTCTCTAATTTTATTATCTAAAAATAAAATTGTGTAAAACAAATGATGTACAAATAACATTGTTATTTTAAATATATATTATGTAAAAATTATTAAAATAAAAACTATTAATTAATTACTTTTTATTCTAAAATGTTTTTAATTCATTTTTACTGTCTCTTCAGAAACACTTTTCACAAGTGAAAATAGTCTCTTATTATAAGAATTTCATGTTATTTCCCTGTCTTATGTGTGGCAGTGGCACTGTGAAAATATCTCACTCAAGTTCCTCAACTTTAGTTTTCTAAATTAGAACTACTAACACGTAACGTTTATAAAAAAAATAATTGAGTGTAGCTATTATCTTATAACAAGAAAAATTATAAATATTATATCAAATAGCTTTTTGCTTAAATATAATTTATAAACATATAACTTTCTTTTTCTTCAATGGATGCCTAGGTTGGTAACCAATATTCCAGCAACTACAGGGGCAAGCTTCGGTACGTTCACAACTTTAACTTTTATTTTGTAACCAAAAAAAAAAATTTTAACTTTTATTTTCTATCTTCCTTGGATGGCCTTTTATATTTGGTTAGAAATAAATTATATAGGTTACTTGTTATCAAACTATGTTATATACAGAAAGTAAAATCTAACTTATTTAAGTACCAGAAAAAAAAATCTAACTACTTTACACCAGATAAAAAAATAAAAAAAAATAACTTCTTAACATGGACATTCCTTTTAATTTTGCTTTATTTAAGATTTTTCAGAATGAGAATAACGAACTGCCAATATTATGAGTTGTTATTTTATTTATGAATTAAATTTTAAGATATAATAATTTAATAAAAAAGTAGCTGAATTATAAACTTTTTACTGAAAATAAATTTAATCAGTGTAATATTTAAATTATAATTAAATATTATTAAACGATTTAATTAATATTTTAATTTCATTTCTTAAATTATATTATACTTTAATTTTAAAACAATGTAATAGAATAAAAGGTAAATCTGGATTAATAAGTAATTTGAGATTAATATATATAGAAACTTTTAATCTAAACACTTGAATTTCTGAAATTATTGAATTATGCATTGATATTATTGAATTGAAAAATTGTATCATACGCATATTGCGTTCTAACATTTACATGAATCTCATGTCACTTTGTACTCTATCAATGTGTCTTAAAATTACTTCTTATAATAATTATCTATATTTCAACTATAATTTCTTTTTTAAAAATTTCCGAAACTTGACAAGATAGATTTACATAATAATTGGTTTTATTTCAATTGGTTAAATTGATAATACGACAATTGACACCAACGTTAAAATCGACTTACATTATTCAATAGCTTTTTTATATTTACAATTAAACATTTTATGGATCCAGTTGTTGGCCATTTACCATTATTAATTATGTCGATCTTGAAATAACAAATTTAAAAACTAAAATTAAAAAAATAAATGTGAAATAAAATAGTTCATAATTTCTTCCCACCTACTCCTTCTGCCATTCTCCCACCCCTTGGACCCCATGTGGGCTTCCCATAGGTGGGGCCCTCCCGTGAATCAAAAAAGAAATATAGTTCATAATTTCTATTTAAAATTATATATTACACTTTGAACAAAAATATATTTTATTTTATTTTTATCATAAACAAAGTAATTTGTTACTAAAAATGAAACGGAAAACAAAGTTCCAACAAAACAGAGAGACAAGAGGCTTCACAACATTACTTCCAACATACTTGGAAGGATTACACAAGAATAATATTACTCATACATAATTTTACTTACATTATTTTATATTTTTACAATTTATATCATTTAATTATAATTATATTCACTTTATTTTTATACATTTTTATTTTGATTTTATCAAATAAACGAATGTGAGATAAATATATATGATGATGTGTGAGTAATATTTTTTATTACACAAACAATCATCATAGAAAACAAATACTCTAACAAAGATACAATATTTCATAACAAACTTGTTTCCCATCCACATCCATATCAGAAATTAGTGCCCTCATCTCGAAATTAAGCAGCTCTAGTACCACTTGGACCACGACCTTCATTAGTTGGTTTTCCTGATGAGCCGATTCTTTGGGCTTTGTAATTCTTTTATTGGTTTTCTTTGTAGTCCGTCCCACGGATATTGGGGAGGAGTTGTCCAATGAAAAGGCGAGTGGTTCAGCAATTATTGGAGGATCATTAGAGGGGCCTTTAGATTTAAGGCTGCTTCTTTCTTAACATAATCAAAGTGGCTTTTGGACTTGTCTTGAGTGTTGAGAATAATGTTATGATTGGTGGCAATGTGTTCTTGAGAGGTGGCGGCAACAGTTTGGTCTATCTTGTGCTGCTGAGTTTGGACCACAATGTGATTGGCCCTCATATTTCCACTGGAACATGGCTCTTGGTTGGGAGTGTGTTGGAGGTGAAAATAAACATCCGTTTAACAATTCGTCGATTGGATGATGATTTTGAAAAAAAATTTTAAGTGTTGAGCCGACAGAAATGCTAAATGATGAAATCGACAGAAGTATTGAATAAGAAGAAGATTCTAATGTGGTTATAAGGTATTGATGTTAGCAAGAATAATTATTCGACAGAAAGATTACATTGAGTCGACAAAAATTGGTCAAGAGCAGTTGAGTGTTGGTTCTGTCAGAAAGTGAATACTTGCTGATAGAAAAAACCATTCGAACGTGTTGATCTTTTAGGGTGTCAGTTATTTTTAATTCTATCTATAAATATCAGTAGTCACGATGTAAATAAGGGAGGTTATTTGCTGATACATAATCTTAACATCTCAACTCGAGTAGATTAAAGGATTTTTTATCCAAATATGCCTTTTCTTTTCCATTTCACATCGTTTAAAATTAATGCAATGTTCTTTTAAAGTTCTTTACTTTTCAGTCTCGTCCTTTAAATTTCCTTTACATTTCTTCGCACTTTTACCTGCTTTCCTTTACTGCTTTTTTCATTTAAATTCTGTACTTTAATCTTACAATCATTTACACGCTTTCAGTTAATTTTCTGCATTTTTAAAATTCCTGCTAAGTTTCTTTAAATTTCTTTAATCTTTTCAAAGTTTCCTTCCTGCATTTTCTGCTTATTTATTTCAAATTTCTTAAATCCGTTTTTGTTTACTATTAAAACCATTTTCATAACGATATTACCACATAACTTTGAACCCACATTCGTTTTGATACATTTATTTGTTTGTTGGAATTGTTACTAAGTCTCTAAACCAAAATTCCACCTAAACAAATTAGCATGTTCGGTGGGACTAGTTTAGAGTAACTCGTAGTGTCATAGGAAATGGTTTTATGCGTTTAAGAAGTGGAAGATTTATCTACTCTTCTCAAAATACGCAAATCATGAGTAATGTAAGTAGTCAGGCGTCAGTTATACCTTCGACAGCCGTTACTGTGCCACCCTCGACCGTCACTAGTACTGGTTTGGTGGATGATGTTATAGCAACTGGTGTTTTCCGGAATAATCCAGTAGTAGAACAGGTGTTGCCTAGAATGACTCAGCCGTCACCGAGTCAGCCAAGTAACCAAAGTATAATAAATTCAAACTCAAGGTTCGTGCCCCAATATAGGTTGCCACCAATTATGTGCCTCCTGTGATGGCACAAATGGAACTTGGCTCCATTTTAGCCAATACTGTCGGCCAATCAGTAGCTTCACAAGGCCAACCACAGATAAGGTCGACCTTGGCAAGTTTTGGTAGCCAAAGAGTAGGGGTTGCTGGTACAAGTAATCCAACTCTCTTTCGACAAAAGAGATTGAATTCGAGACCAGTTTTCCCAAATATGTCAAGAGACAATCCCCAAAGTGTAACTGGGCTAACTATGAATTCTTTGGCCAATTTTCGACAACAAATGGATGAAAGCAACCATGACATGGTGCATATGTTCACTCAACAATGGGTGCCGTGATTACACCAATCATGGAAAATACAAATAATGTTTGCAACACATTGGCTCAGCAAATGGCAAGGTTAAACCAAGTTTTGGGAATAGGTGATTTGGCTAATGATAATATTCAGGGAGCCCAGCCTAGGGTAAATAGAGAAATGGTTGCGCCTCAGGAAAATGTGGGGCAAAATCAATAAAACTTAGATCTACCAGGCCAAAATGAGCAGCCACGTTTGGAATATGGAAATGTTCATGTGCTCCGTCGAGGAAATGAAGATCAAATGGCTAGAAATGATATAACCATGAGACTGCTTCGACAAAATCTTGGGGGGCACCAAATGGTCGAACAAAATATAAATCAAGTAGTAGAACAAGTGCTGAATAGATTCGGGTTTAATGTTGGATATGCTAACCAACCCTATTTTGTTTCAGCATTCCCTGAATGGGTACAACAGGCAGAGTTGCTTAGAGGAATAAAGATTCCTAAACTTTCTTAGTTTGCAGGAGAAAGCGGGGAATCGACCGTCGAACATATTGCACGGTTTACAATAGAAATGAGGGAGTTGGCCACTATTGAAGGCCTTAAAATAAGATTCTTCCTAAGTTCCCTCACAAAAAATGCTTTTTCTTGGTTCATGACATTGAGACCAAATTCAGTCCATTCCTGGGCTCAATTGGAAAGAAGCTTTCATGATCAATTCTTTTGAGGAGATTTGAAAGTGGGACTTACAGATCTCTTCAATATCAAAAGGACGTATAATGAAACTGTGGATGGCTATCTTGTTAGGTTCCGACAAATGAGGAGTAGATGTTTTACTCCTATACCTGAGGTCGAAATAGTAAAGATAGCTGCAGGTGGTCTAGATTATTATATAAAGAAGAACTTAGTGAATCAACATTTGGTTGATCTTGCCCAACTAGGTGAAAAAGTTAGGCAAATTGAACAACTAAAAGTTGAAAAGATTCAAAAACAGAAAAAATTTCTTAAAAAAGAAAAGATGACATTTGTCGGATTAAGTGAATCTGACAATGAGTTTGAAGGCAGTGATGATGAGTTCGAAGTTAACATCGTTGAACTTCAGAACGGTCCTCCTTATGTTTGCCAGGCCTTACAGCTTACTAGAAATAAGGAGAAAATGAGTTATGTTAATAAGAAAACATATACATTCGACGCACCCAACGCTGACAAGATTTTTGATTTGTTATTAAAAGACAAACAGATTAAACTGTCGGAAGGTCATAGGTTACTAAAGTTTGATGAAATTAAAGACCGAAAATACTGTAAATTTCATAATAGTTTCGGTCATGTTAATGAATGTGTTCGTTTCAAAGACATAATTCAAAAAGCAATAATGGATGGGCGTTTGAAGTTTGCCGACAAGCTTAAAGCGGATATGAAAGTTGACACAGATCCGTTTCAGACTGAAGTATCTTGTGTTGATCAGCAAGTTCCTTTAAATGTTGGGATGCTCAACATAAGGAAGTTGCAAGAATTCGACGTGGATACGAAGGATGCAACCGACATATATCCCAAGCCAGGTGAATCTCTCGAGGCATTTCTTGAGAGAAAGAAAGAAGTGGGCAAGGTAAGGTTATGCCCAAGATGTAATGCAGTATACGATGAGTTTGCTGCGAAGAAAGCTGCTGAAGAACAACCAAGAGTCCAACAAGGTAAGAAGAAGGTTTTTGACAGAAAAACTTGGAGACCACAGAAGACTTTTCATGCTCCATGGCCAAAACCAGTTTACATGCCTAGGCCTAACATGAATGGTTGGTTAGTCGATCCACATGGGTTTGTGGGAAACAGAGCTTATGTCGGACCAATTAAGACTAGGGTGCCACCTGTTAATGTTGCCGTGGATAGGTGGATGAAGAATTCTGTAATAGTTGGACATACGTATTTTCGACGGAATGTGTCTGCCAGGAGGAGTAACTTTCAAAGGGATCAACCTTTTTGGAATGAAGACTACAAGAATGGAAGGATCAATCCAGGAAAAACCTCGATTGGCCAAGATGAAGCAGGGCCATCAAAGGTTCTTCCAATGTCGAAGAGTAAGAAAAGGAGATTACAGAGATTAAGACAAGCACAAAAGAGAAGAAGTATGGCTAAAGGATTAATAATCAAGGAGCAGCCTATAGAAACAGGATGTTTGGTGGTTGAAAAGAGACCAGTGCTTAATCAGGATAAAGATGATAGAAAACTAAAAAGTGTTGTTACCAAGGGATCGTTTTCAGGGGAGCCGACAATAAATACAGTTAGACGGCTTGATATGGATGATAAATCCCAACAAGAAAGAATGACAGAAATAAGAAAGGGTAAGTGTAACACCCCCCTCAGGGTGTCACATTTTCCAAAACTCTCAACTCATAATCTGTAAAGAAGTTCATAAAAGGTTTGAGTTATAAAAGGTGAGTTTTAAAATTTTCTTCTTACAGAAACATAAACTTACTGAAATCCATAAGTATTACTGAAAATATATTTAAATTGATTAATATATAATATTGACATCAATTAATATTTAACAATTTAAAGAGAAATATAAAAATAACAGAAAACTCTCTCTTTTAAACAGTAGCAAACCCTATGACGGGTCCTACTTAATAGCACGGTACAACACTAACGAGAAAACTTAACATACTAATTCCTTCTTGTATCCATCTTGATGTATCAGACATCTGTTCCTTGTCAACACTGCACACTATCAAATCTGCAATGGTCATTCTCTGATATTGTCTCCGATCTCAGAGTATTTATCTCCCGTATATCTAAGACAACTCATTCCATCTACTATTCAATTTTAACAATGCAAACACAGCAAAACAATATAACAAAGAGGTGAGATCGCCTACGCCAATACCAACATGGTAGGATAGAGATAGCACAAACAACATATCATATAGATATATCATATCAGAATTCCAATAATGCACTCAACATTAATCAACTATCATCAGCCAAATATTTATCAGTTCAAATATCATTCCATATTCACGATGATGTCCTCAACAATATCCAAATATTCATCAATTCAAATCATATGATAATAACAATAATGGCATCAACATTATTTATCATCATCATCATCCAGTATTTCTCAACAGAACAATTGTCATAGTCATTATTCATCAATTAATATATCACATAGATATAAATGCTCAGTTTCATGCATACACACTTAGACTCAATGTCCTACTCTATGGAGATAATACTCAGTTCGGAGAAGTCGATTCGAAAGATCTGTCTGTACCAAAATGCCTCAGACCAAGTGCTATAATCCTCATTTTGATTTTTACACATCTAGCATATACACGACAGTCTTTACAAGATCTCGATTAAGAATAGTGTCTCGATCAGGAGCATCGGTCTAACCTACGGGAAGAAGCGCGACCAACCACCTGTGTAAGCAACCCACACCCCGATGCCCCCAAGGTCAACAATTGACTTACACTACGCATATCGCACCCACTCAAGAGGTGTACGTCTCTCCTAAACAAATAGCCTCATACAGTCCCTCAGACCTTTCCAATGCATGCTCAATGCACCAATGCCAATCATAGGCAAAATTTATTATTTTCTCATATAGTGTCCATACACTAGTTCATGCATATAAAATGCACCAATGCCAATCGCAGGAAAAATTCACCATTTCCAATACATGTTCAATGCACCAATGTCAATCACAGGCAAAATTCACCATTTCATATTCAGGGTCCACACATTGGCCCATTCTCAGTTTAATTTCATAATCTCATAATCAGGGTCCACACACTGGCCCAACAGTAATCATACTGTATCTTTAATCGCAAAATCATGTTATCGCGTTTTCATAGTCATAAAACACTTTTGTCGTGTTTTCCCAATCGCACAACATTTCTATTACGTTTTCACAATTCTGCAACACTTCTGTTACGTTGTCAAATTACGTATTCATTTTTCAACGTTTTCATTAATCACATAAAAATATTCCACCATTTTTAAATCGCGTAGCGATTTTTCCACAATATCTCAAACGTGTAAAAATATTTAAACGCTTTCCAAATTATGTAGAAATATTCCAACGTTTTTCAAATCGCGTGGAAATATTTAAACGTTTTTCAAATTGCGTAGCTTAAAAATCACGTTTTTAAGATACGTAAAACATTTTTCACCATTTTACCATTACGAAAAATATTTCTCAACCTTCAAAAATTCCATTTCAACCTTTCTCAAAATAATATGACTACTCACATTATTTTTCACATTTTCTTACTCAAGAAAATTCTTTTCGCCATTTATTCCACAAATTCACAATTCCATTGAATTAAATCAATGTTTCTCACTTTAAAAATTACTAACGCTCTCCAAAACCCAAAGGATGAGTTACACGTTAAAAACTATCAAATCACCATTATATTCTCCATTTTTCTCAAATCAATTCTAATATCAATTCTCTTCAAAATAAATTGAGGTGTGTTTGAACCTCTCTTTTCCATTTACATACTGAAATTCATTTCTCAAGTGATAAAATACTCTGATTCCCTTTCCAAATTTCTTGTACTACATCAAAATATATTTCCACTTTGTTTCCATAAAATCAAGGCATTACAAGCCTTCAAAATCGTGGACATGACTATTGAAATCATCAAAACATTTTTCCTTCTAAGTCAATATGATTTTACACAAACAAAACCATTAAAAATTTTGTTTCAAAACCGTGAGTCTCATGGTCATAAAAACCAATCCATTTGTTCATTTTCATTTTTCACTTTCTTTGCAAATCTTTAAAATCAACATTGCTATTTTTATTTAAAACTCATGTTTAGTAAAACACTTGGAAACTTTTTACACAAAATAAATCAATAAAAATCCTTCTAAAACCGTGTTCATGTACTCTTTGGAAAAATAAACCCTTTGTTTATTTTCCTTATTTTTCTAAACATCTCATTTCATCATTCATGAAAATATTAATTTTTGAACACCTATCTTGAGGTGTCTTGGCCGAAATTCACCATGTTCCAGGGATCAAAAATTAATTCTCTTGTTCTTGAAAAATTTCAACATAAACTCTAATCATGAGTGTCAAAACCGTGACCAATCCTCCTTGGCCATTGGAGCCAAAAATTGATTTCCTTTCTATCATCACATCATGACATACATATACATATTCAAATATATATCACAAGCATGCCATAATCAAAGCAATAAATCATGCAAATCATACCAAGCATAGGCAAATAATCAAAGCACATAAACACCCACAAATAATTACATGACTATGGATATGAATCCTCACATAGATTCAACATCCATCAAATAGACAACCATCTCCCACCACCATACTTGGTTGGTGAGATGAATCTCCCTCTTACCTCTTGAAGATCCTCAAAAGCTCCTTGTTTTGCTTCTTTTTTAAAGTCCTTCACCACCAAGGGCTTCTCAAATACAAAACAAAACATATATTTATTAGTAAATCAAGCTTGAACAAGATAAACCATGGATCAAACATGGCTTAAAACCTTGAAATTTAAAAGAAAAGTGAAAATTAACAAACTTCACCAATAAAGCTTCAATCTTTAGCTTGAAGAACAAGTTTGAAGATGAATGATTTAGAGAAAGTCTCCAACATGAAAGTTGCTTAGAATATCATGTAGATTCAAGATCTATGGTTGGATGAAATTAAAAGAGATTGTATGGTGATTTTAGGTGAATGGCCGAAATTCCTCTTGAAGAACAAGGTTAGAGTTTTTTATTTTTGTGTGAGGGAAAGGTTTCTTAGACTTGGTTAAGGTAAAGAATGAAGTGAAAACACTTAGTTTTCCTTCTACCAATTTCATAGAGCTCCTTGGAAAAATCCCTAAAAATCATAAATAAATCTTAAAATCAATAACAAGTAAAAGAATAGGTAAACCATGGTTCAAGCATGGCTTAGAAAATCAAAACTAAAAGATTGGATGAAGAAATATGAACTTTACCCTTTTTGATAGAAACTTGAAGCTTGGATTTGATGCTCAAGATGAATGATTTTGTGAAAACTCATAACTAGAGATGTTCTTAGAATGAGGTAAGGATTCATGAAACTAGGTTGGATAAAATTTTTGAGTGATGGAAGGCAACTCTAGGGTGCTTGGCCGAATGGTGTTTCTTGGAGAAGAGAATGGAGTTTTTGTGTTTTGTTTTGGAGAAGATGATGAATAGAAAGACAATTATGATACAAATAATAGAAACCAACAATTTTGGCCCCCTTTAGAGTGCATGGCCATAGCTATGCTTGGAGAAAAAGGAGAGAATATTTATTGATGAAGTCTTGGCTTTTTGGAGAAGACAAAGATGAATTATGATAACAATAATGTGGTCTTCAACTTTGCTATGCATTAAACATCACCAAAACTGTCCCCCCCCTCTTCATATGCATTCAATAAGTTGTCATCATTATTAGCCACCATCTAGAGCATTTCTAGCCATTGATTAGATCAATGGTTAGGATTAACATAGACTTTTGATTAGAAGACTTAATCTAGGCCATTAGATCTTTCTCCTTGAAATCCTAGCCATTAGATGCATCTCCAAAAATAAAGGGTCAAGATTACTCCTTCTTACTTTTAATCCAAGGGTCATAAGTAGTCATAGCCATTTTAGAAGACCAAATCTCCACCATTGATTAAATCTAAATCCAATGGTCACAAATGATCCATCTCCACTGTTGATTTAATCTGAATCCAACGGTCACAAATGGTCCTAGCCACTTTATAAGATCAAATCTCCACCCTTGATTAATTCTAAATCCAATGGTTATAAATGGTCATAGCCATTTTCTTAGACTAATCCTACACCGTTGATTAAATCGACGGTTGATATCAAAGTCTTCAATATTAGACTTGCTTCCTATTGGTTCGTCAAAAGTATTAAACTTGTTTCCTATTGGTCCGTCAAAAGTTGTCATAACCACTATTGTTGACTTAAGCAATATAATATTTATTTTTATCTACTAAAACCCCATGAAAGAATATATTTACTGTATTTTTATCGCCCGATAATTAAATACAGTACAAAACATAGTAAAATAAAATTTCTAAAATTGTTTCTGGATTCAGGTTTAGTAAGATCCCCTGTCTCCGTCTAAACAGTACAAATTTTTTTATACGTAGAAAAATTTTCACTTTGTGGGACCCAGGTCCATGTAAGGCCACCTGGGCCCACAAACAGCCCAAAAACAATCAGAGAAATATAAAAATTTATAATCATCCACAAAAATCACAAATATTAGAAAACGTGTGAAAATCAAGTCAGATTTTTTAAAAATGATTATCAACCAAGAGAAATAAATATATAAAGATTTTTCTCCGGCCCAAAAATTATTATTTTCTTAACAAAGAGTAAATCACTCAAAACGATCAAATACGTTAATGGAATACTCAAAATAATTTTACAGTACACAAAAATCACTAAACAGTAAAATTCTGTTAACTGTCAAAATTACTGTCAACTATTTAGGAAATTTGGGGTGTTACAGTAAGCAGGTTCAAAGGCCAATTCCAAATAAAACAAAGAGGAAATGACCAATTGGATTGATAGCAGTAGAAAAAGAGGCAAGAAAGAATAGTTCGCCAGTCAAAAAGGATAAGGAGTTGGTCGACTCGAAGGTTGAAAAACTGATAATAGGAAAAGAGCAGACTAAGGACTCTGGAAATAGTAATATTGAAGACTGGGCAAAAGAAGAAATCAGGAGAATCTTAGAAGATCCTGATCAAGATGTTGAGTGGAAGAAGAAAGTGCTCGACATAAATAAAGAAAGAAAAAGATTGTCAAAGCCCGATTGCCAAGATATGAGCTCAATGACTGATGAAGTTATTGAGGCCTTAAATGATCCGGAGGATCTTTTAGGCATTGGTGATGAGGAACAATTCAACATGGACATCAACTTGGATGATAATCTAGATGATATCTTGACGGCTATGGATAGTAGCTTGCTGTCGAGAGATTATTTCAGGATTGGAAGGCATGTAAGTGATGAAGAGCTGTCCGACGAGGAGGAATTCTTGAAGTCAATCAGTGTTAATTTAGTTTCGGTGTTACCTACAGATTTTGAAGGGTATCACGAAATTGAGTACATTGGGGAGAATGAAGAGGATTTTGATGACCTAGATGATCATTGGCTTCTTTTCTAGGACAATATGATAACAGTCTTCAACAATACAGCTCAGCTCGAAAAATCGACAGAAAACCAAAAGGCTCATTTACGACAATTACACATCAAGGCTGTATTAGAAGGAAAACCCACCAATAGAGTTTTGATCGACGGGGGGGCAGCAATCAATCTAATCCCAAGGGCCATGCTCAAAAAACTTAGGAAAAATGAATCAGATTTAATGACGACAAACATGATAAACATAGATTTCGGTGGTAAAACCTCACCGTCGGACGGAGTGGTGATGTTGAAAGTACAAGTCGGATCTGTTGCAAGGCCGACACTATTTGTGGTAATCCCGACGAAGTCAAGTTACAACCTTTTGCTAGGAAGGGATTGGATTCATGCCGTCGGAGCAATACCATCAACGGTTCATCAGAAGCTCATTCTTTGGAATGAAGATGACCAAGTTGAAGTAATAGAAGCAGATGACAGTCCTTGCTATCTCCAGTAGCTTCATGTCGACTTCAGAATATATGCTCCAAGTGTTAAACCAGTAACAACAAGTGGTGGAGTAATTAATAAATATGCACTCAAAGTTTGCTTGAGGGATTAGTTTGGTATACGACTGGTGAAGAAGGCCAGGAAGATCAGCCAAGCACTAGTTATGAGTATTAAGGATTACTCAGAAAAATTGGTGGCTTATTTAGCCGACAAAGCAGTATTCACTGCTGAAAGCATGCTGTCAGATTGTGTAATTGATGATGGTCCTTTGGGATTTGAAAAAAGGGCTTGATGAAAAGCAAAATGTGAAAGTGGAAGATCCTTTGGAAGAAATAAACTTGGGCACTGAAGCAGATAGGAGGCCTATTTTTGTGAGTTCATTTCTGCCAAAGGATTTCAAAGAAAAACTTATCGGGTTAATTATGGAATATAAAGATTGTTTTGTTTGTGATTATGATGAAATGCCTGGATTGAGTAGAGATCTTGTTGAGCACAGATTGCCTCTGAAAGAATGATGCAGACCTATCAGACAAGCCAACAGGAGATTTGCACCTGAGGTAATCTTAAAGATAAAAGAAGAGGTCGAAAGATTGCTCAAAGTCAAATTCATCAGAACAACTAGGTATGTCGAATGGCTTTCTAATATTGTTCTTGTAGTTAAGAAAAATGGCAAGTTGAGAATATGTGTAGATTTTAGAAATTTGAACACTGCCACACCTAAAGATGAGTATCCTATGCCAATTACGGACATGTTAGTTGATGCCACATCTGGACATGAATTATTAAGTTTTATGGATGACCATGCAGGTTATAATCAAATTTTTATAGCCGAAGAGGACGTGTCGAAAACTGCCTTCAGATGTCCAGGAGCTATTGGAACATTTGAATGGGTAGTCATGCCTTTCAGTTTAAAGAATACAGGGGCCATCTATCAGAGAGCAATGAATACAATTTTCCATGATGTCGTTGGAAAATTTATGAAAGTTTACATCGACGATGTCATTGTAAAGTCAGAAATGAGGGAAAGCCATTTGACAAACTTGAGGCAGGCATTCGACAGGATGAGGAAGCACAACCTTAAGATGAATCTAGAAAAATGCAGTTTTGGAGTGTCGGCTGCTAAATTCTTGTGTTTCTTAGTCTATAAAAAAGGTATAGAAGTGGACAAGAACAAAACCAAGGCAATTTTGGAGGCCACACCACCGACAAACAAAAAAGAATTGTAATCTTTTTTAGGAAAAGTTAACTTCCTACGAAGATTTATATCCAACTTGTTAGGAAGAACCAGAGTTTTTGCTCCATTGATCAGGTTGAAGGCTGAACAGGATTTTGTGTGGGAACCTTGCCACCAAGAAGCCTTCGACCAGATAAAGCAGTATTTGACAAAACCACCGGTCATGATGCCTCTAGTGCCCCGTCGACTGTTGAAATTGTATATATCAGCATCAGAAGAAACCATAGGAAGTATGCTGGCTCAAGATGTAAATGGTGTCGAGAGAGCCGTGTATTATCTTAGTCGAGTTTTAAATGATGTTGAGAGAAGATATAGTGCAATAGAGAAACTTTGTTTAGCATTGTATTTCTCATGTACTAAACTTAAATATTACATGATGCCTTTGTAATGTACTGGTTATGTCAAAAACCGATATAATAAAATATATATTATCAAAACCAGTGTTAAATGGTCGTATTGGAAAATGGACTATTACTTTGTCAGAATTTTCTTTACAATATGTACCAATGAGAGTAGTAAAAGGCCAAGCAATTACTAACTTCTTGGCCGACCATCCTTGTTTGGATGTAGATAGTATAAATGTTATCGGTTTAAAACCGTGGCGTTTATATTTTGATGGTTCAAGGCATCAGAATGGGATTGGAGTGGGGATCTTAATTGTTTCTCCTCAAGGTACTCCAACTAAGTTCATGTTTGAACTTAAGTATACCTGTTCCAACAATGAGGTTGAATATGAAGCCTTAATTGTAACACCCTTATGAGGATGTCACATTTATAAAGAAAATAAAATAAAGATAAATAAAATCTACCTAAGTTGTAAAACGTTTATTATATACTAATGCGGGTTGTAAAATTTTTTTTGGTTAAACAGAATATTACGAGATAAAATAACACTGAACATAAAATAAGCACACTATTATCACACATAATATACATATGGTTCCATCATAGGTTATACAAATAATGTACAACTACAAATATTTAAAAACCAAAACAGTAAATAAAGCAGTGAAAGGTCAATATATGCAAACACAGACGCGCCCAAGTACACATCACAAATATCTAACCCTCTGAAGGATCACTCTCAGATGAAACTTCAGGTGATAGATATCCAGGATGCATCGACCCTCTACGGACACGAGTCCGTGTAGTCGATACGCTGCTGATCTCGCTAGGCGCATCAAACATACCACCCCAATGACGCCTAAGAGATAGCGGAAACTCCACATGTAAATACAACAAAGTAGAAAAGATCGACACTCCATCAAACTCCGTACGTATGGTCACAGTCAGACGCCCTACGTACGTCACCGAGTCTCTATCCTCTCGCAGACGCTAGGCTTCAGAGCCTCCGTGAAACTCAAGTTACACGAATCCAAAGAATCCTGGTAATGTCATACTCCCACAATCAATCCAATGGATATGGATGATCGGATGGCTCTTGCTCGTAGAACTGATCTTCGGCTTGCTGCTCTTCCTCCTCCTCTGGATACTCACACTCAAGAGGCTGCTCCTCTTCCTCAAACTCTTTATCACATAATTTAAAATATACAGATAACACATACAAGAAAGAGGTAAGACAATCTACATAATCACAAACATGGTAAATAAGAAAACGACAATACAACAGATAAAACAATTCATACAATATAGAATACTATAACAGAATGCCATAACAACATAATCATAAATACAGCATAACACAAAACAATATAAACATAGATATAGTATAACATAGATATAATATAAGAATTAAATATATATATGATATTACAGATAAAAAAAATATAATAATGTACGACACTGATACATATGCAATATGACACAATCCTACTCCATGGAGCTAAACACATACAGACATCAGAGAGAATGACCCGCAAAATCTATTAGTACTACGGCTGCCCAACCAAACTATTCCGCGGTCTCACGTTGCGTCTATAGCCCACAGTCACATGGTGTGGTGTAGCACACTGTCTAACGTCGAGTCACTACAGGCAATGTACTACTAGATTTTACAAGATCTCGATTAAATATAGTGCGTGTCGAGTCCATTAGTGTGTTTCCAGTTACCATGGCCCAGAGGAGCGACCAACTGTCCACATATGGGATACCACACACCAACGTCTCCAAGTCCATAAAGAAAATGAACCACACTACGTTTATCGCACTGACAATACGATGTGATTCACCTCGTCAATCAATCCACCAAAAATTGGCATTAACTCAATAAATGTCCAGAAGAAAATTTCCAAAATACTCTCAATGGTATAAATATGCGTATTTACGCAAATGCCTTCAATGGCAAAAACTCATGCCCTCAATGGCAAAAACTCATGCCCTCATGGCAGAAACTCATATATATACCGTAAATCCCACCAGACCAATACTGTTTCACAACCTGTTCGGGTTCACCACTTAGCCCGATAGTAAAAATTCACTGTTTTTGTCAATCGCATAGAAATTTTATCGCGTTTTCACAATTCCATCGTTTTACAAACGTTTTTAAATCGCGTAAATATATTTTTCTGTTTTTAAAATCGCGTAGAATTTTTTACACGTTTTCTCAATCGCGTAAAATTTTTAAATCAGTTTCTTGTCCGAATTCCTTAAAAATTACTGTTTAAATAAACAGAAATAATATTTAATACGTTTGAAGTACGTAGAATATTTTTCATACCATATACTATCTATTGGACATCTTTTCTATCTTATTTGTCTATTTTTAATAAAAATTGACAGTATTTTGCTTAGAAAACTTATAATAATGGTTTCCTAACTTTTCTGTAAAAATTCCTTTTACTTAATTCTTTTACCATATAATTTAACTTTTGAAAACCACTAACATGCTTCAAAATATCATATGAGCTATATGTTAGAAATTTACAAAAGCTACTGTATTTTCTTCTAACAGTAAAATCATTAGTTTTAACTTCTTAAATTTAATTCTAATTAATTTATTTCTTCAAAACTCATTGTAGAAAAATTCCTTTTAGTATTTATTACTTCTTTTTGAGTGATAATAGTTTTAGAAATCATAAACACTTGGTTATGGCATGTTGGCCGAAATACCTAGATTTGAAATTTGATCTCTAAATTCATTTTTTTTCTTGCTTTAAACAATTTTGTATCTTGTTAATTTTCCTAGGTTAATTAAATCACAATCTTAGAAAATTAATGAGAACATTTTGGTTCTCCTTTCATGTTGAGGCCGTGAGCCTTCATTGGTGTTCTTTGGAACACTCATACAATCTTTGACATGTTATTCACATCCTACTAATTATACATGCATCTCGAACACATACAATATATTTAAACCTTGTAGACATGCAAATTGATACAAATCACAAATAGGAAAGCTACTAACAAACACACAAATGAATCCTTATGAATTCTACAATCACAAACAATTTCCATCTTCTTACCACTACCCAAGGATGATAAGATTTAAGTCTTCCTCTTACCTTAAGTGAAGACAAACACTCTTTCACTCCTTTCTAGGGTTTCGGTTTTCACCCCTCCAAGACACCTATCAAGCTTAAACAAATTTCTACAAGTTATTAACATAAAAGAAAGCTTAAACCATGGATCAATCATGGCTTAGAACTTTGAAAAAGAATTTAGAAATGAAAAATAAGAAATTTCACCTTCTAGGTAAAATCTCTCAAATAGTTTTTCAAGCTCAAGATGATGGATTTTGCAAGAACTCTCAACTAGAGATATTCTTAGAATTGTGTTTAGGTTTAGAAAAGTTGGTTGGATAAAATTTTAGGTGGTTGAATATTGGAGTAAGGTGGTTGGCCGAATGGTGTTTCAAGGTAGCATCAATGGAGTTTGGTATTTTTGGAAGAGAGAGAAGAGAGAAAGTGTTAGAGAATTAAGTGAATAGTGGCCTTCCAAGGGTGAATGGCCGTAGACTTCAAATGCAAAGAGGTGTCCATTTGGTTGGCTCCATCCAAGCCTTAGAAATGATCAATGGTGAGGATTAAAACTTGATCACCAAGCTTAGCTCTCATTGGCTATTCCAAGCCTTGTCACTAACCTTGTCATTAACCTAGTCATTAGGTTAGTCATTAGCTTAGTCATTAGCCTAGTCATTAGCTTTTAAAATATCTCACCACTAATGATGTTTAATTAAGCTACTAATCATACTTAATTAAATTTCCAATAACTTAATTAAATTCTAATCCATCTTAATTAAGTCATCAAATTCTAAACTAATTAGGCTAATCAATTTTTTTATTAATTATTTCTCATTTGTTTAGAGATTATTCTAGCCCAAAAACGTTAACTGTTTCGCTAAACGTGGGTCCCACAAGATATTTCACTCATTGTCATTTAATTATTTGATTAATAAAATAATATTATAATAACATAAAATTATTTTATTTTACAGTTAAATCCTAAAAATTAAAAGATTAAATACAGTATCATTCAGAATTGGGTTTAGTAAGATCCCCCAGCTCCGAATAATTAAAATAAGATTTCCCTAGCCCGGAAAATATTATTTTCCTGTCCCGGAGCAAATCACACAAAAAGTTCAAATAAAATAACAGACAGTAATATAAAATAGTATTTCATACAGAAAAACAACAAACAATACAAAAAGGACATAACAGTCATTTATCCTAAAGTTAAAAAATATCAAACAGTACATTCGGGACACAACGATAATTCACCCAAAAGTTTAGGGTGTCACATTAATTGTCGGATTGGAAATACTAGTGGAAATGAAAACACATATTGTGCATATATTTAGTGATTCACAGTTGGTCGTTAAGCAACTTGCCCAAGAATATAAATGTGCTAGTGAAAATCTAATGAAATATTATATTGTGACAAGTAGTTAATAAAGCAATTTGACGACGTAACTGTCGAACACATTTCTAGAGGTCTCAATGAAGAAGCTAATGAATTAGCACAAGTAGCCTCTGGATATAGAATTTCATCCAAGGTTCTTACGAATCTAATGGAAATAAAGGAACTTTTATATCCATTAGAGGAAAGAGATGTACTACAAAATGACATTTCGACGGATAATGACTGGAGACAACTAATACTAAGTTATTTAGAAAATCTGAGTCAAGATATCGATAGAAAACTCAAGTATAGAGCGTCGAAATTTGTGGTATTAGGGGGAGCCTTATATAGAAAGTTTGTCGATGAAAATTTAGAAGTTTGCCTGAGTGAAACAGAGGCTTATATTGCCTTGGCAGAAGTCCATGAAGGTATTTGTGGAGCTCATCAGGCAGGTGAAAAGATGAAATGAGTCCTTCGATGTCAAAGGTACTATTGGCCAACACTGGTTAGGGATTGTATAATGTTTGCTAAGTCTTGTGAAGAGTGTCAAAGGCATAACCATATACAAAATGTTCCTACTAGTGAGTTACATGCTATAGTTAAACCTTGGCCTTTCAGAGGATGGGCCTTGGACTTAATTGGCCAAATTCATCCTGTCTCGTCGAAGGGACACAAATATATTCTAGTAAGAGTCGATTACTTCACCAAATGGGTTGAGGCTGTAGCCTTGAAGGATGTAAACCAACAGGATGTGATTAACTTTATTGAAGATAGTATAATTTATCGGTTTGGAATACCGCAAACTTTGACAACCGACCAAGGATCAATATTTATTGGAAAGAAAGTTATTGAATATGCCAGTTCAAGGAAAATTAAAATGCTCACGTCGACGCCGTATTATACTCAGGAAAATGGCCAAGTGGAGATCATGAATAAAATAATCATAAGTTTGATTTAAAAACATATTGGTCGGCAACCTAGAAATTGGCATAATACTCTTAGTCAAGTTCTTTGGGCATATAGAAATTCACTGAGAGAAGCAACGGGCACATCATCATACAAGTTGGTATATGGTCATGATGCAGTCTTGCCCATCGAAATTAATCTTCAATCAATTTGTATTAAAAAACAAGATGAGTTACTAGTTGAGCATTACTGAGACTTGATGTTTGATGAATTGAACGAATTAAGCGATGAAAGATTAATTGCTTTGGAACATTTAATTCGACAGAAGAAAGAATTGTGAAGTTTAACGATAGTCGAGCTAAGTATAAATCCTTTAAGGTTGATGACTTGGTTTGGAAAGTTATTCTTCCCATGGATAAGAGTTGTCGAGAATATGGAAAATGGTCTCCAAAATGGGAAGGACCATTTAAAATTACTCAAGTATTTTCTGAGAATACTTATGCACTTGTCGAAGTTAATTCTGGTTTGAGGATTAAGTCAATTAATGGCAAATATTTAAAGCCATATAAACTGATAATGTGTGAAGTAAAGATTGACAATGAGTAAAAATAAAAATTTCATTCATATATTCGACAATTACAAGTTACATACTAATATTACAACTTGTTTAAGTTGTCAGAATATTACAAGGAAAAATAAACCTATTCTAAATAAACCAGAAGCTTCTCCCTAGCTGAGCATGTGTCCCGTTTGAGCTCGTGGGAGCTGAACAAGAGGAAGAAGTAGATGACCTTTAACTTGTCCTAGATGAAATGTTGGATGGTCGTCTACTCCCTGATGAGTCATCCACATCATAATAACCGTGTTTTAAAAACACTGGGTTGTTACGATGATTACCGAAGCTCATCAGGAATATTACGATTCTTACTGAAGCCCAAGATAAGCATCACCATTAATACAGAAACCTTCTTCTATTTTTCCCATTGAGAGAAGAGGAAATTATCTGATGACATGGTAAATCTCACTGGAAAGGAAGAAGGTATTTATTTCATCAGTAATAGATTCCTTGGGCAGAACTGGACCCAAGAAAGCAGCCAGAGGATCCAAGGAAAGTGGAGAGTCGTTAATGGGGAGTATTACCTTCGAAAGATGCCAAAGTTCAGACTTTTGTAGAATTGGGTCTTGAAAGACCGCATGGTTACCCAAATTTGTTGTTAGTACATTGGGAGTCTGAGAGCTGGAAGCCACTGGAGAAGGCAAGAGTTTGCAGAGAAAATAGGCGAAGGTAAAGTTGAAGGTGATGAATAGTAAAGAGAGGTGAGAGGTTGAAGATGGTAAACAGTGATAAAAAGGTGAAAAGTCGCGTGAATTTGAAAAGTTGCTTTTTTCACGAAGAAATAGGGGTAATTATGAGCCCTATTTATTAGGAACGACTATTTATTGTTTGCAATGAGAAGATTGATTGTGGTTTGTTTAGATACTTATGGAAGGTTTTGATTGGATTTATATATATATATATATATATATATATATATATATATATATATATATATATATATATATATTGAAAGTGTTTTTTTTTTATTAAAAATTTTTCTTTCTCTTGTCGGTGTCGAAAAAAAGTTTTTTTGGGGGGCATCTGTTGGAGGTGAAAATAAACATTCGTTTGGCAATTCGTCGGTTGGATGATGATTTTGAAGAAATTTTCTAAGTGTTGAGCCGACAGGAATGCTAAATGATAAAATCAACAGAAGTATTGAATAAGAAGAAGATTCTAATGTGGTTATAAGGTATTGATGTTAGCAAGAAGGATTATTCAACAGAAAGATTATACTGAGTCGACGAAAATTGGTCAAGAGCAGTTGGGTGTTGGTTCTGTCGGAAAGTGGATACTTGCTGGTAGACAAAACCGTTCAAACGTATTGATCTTTTAGGGTGTCAGTTATTTTTAATTCTGTCTATAAATATCAGTAGTCACGATGTAAATAAGGGAGGTTATTTGTTGATACATAATCCTAACATCTCAACTCGAGCAGATTAAAGGATTTTTTATCCAAGTATGCCTTCCATTTTCTATTTCATGTCATTTAAAATTAAGGCAATGTTCTTGTAAAGTTCTTTACATTTTTGTCTCGTTCTTTAAATTTCCTTTACATTTCTTTGCACTTTTACCTGCTTTCCTTTACTGCTTTTTCCATTTAAATTCTGTACTTTAATCTTACAATCATTTACATGCTTTCAGTTAATTTTCTGCATTCTTAAAATTCCTGCTAAGTTTCTTTAAATTTCTTTAATCTTTTCAAAGTTTCCTTTTTGCATTTTCTGCTTATTTATTTCAAATCTCTTAAATCCCTCTTTGTTTACTGTTAAAACTATTTTCATAACGAGATTACCACATAACTTTGAACTCACATTCGTTTTGATACATTTATTTATTTGTTAGAATTGTTACTAAATCTCTAAACCAAAATTCCACCTAAACAGAGTGATAGCAATCAACGATTTCATCCGCTCCATAGAAAGGGATGATAGGTGGAAGGACACCTATTCAACCAATCCTAGCACCTGATCCTTTGGTTTATCCTTAGGCCAATGGGAAGGGTCACTGATTGGATTTGGTTGGGGCTCTATTGTCATTCTCCCACCAGTTTTTTCTACCTTCATCCTAGGGCCATATTCCTTGATTATGGTTTTACCATTGAGCTCATCTTGAGTCATGGATGAGCATTTCTTGTCCTTATGGCCAATTTTACCATAGTAATAGCAAAAGATAGGCAGATTTTCATATTTAAATTCCACCCATACTTTACATTTGTTTGGTGGACCATAATTGATTTCTCATTGGAGTGGCTTCTTGACATCAATGTTGACGAGGGCTTTTGGGACAAATCCTTAGCTTCCTGAATCAAATAGAGATCCACTTCCTGCATTGGCCTAGCCGTTCATATAGTTTCCTTCCTACAGATGTTGTTGCCTTATTCGCTCGGCAACCCCCTACATTGGACTGAGAAGGAGACATGGTAGAAGTCATAGTCAAAGAGAGGTTTCCTAGATTACCATTGTTTTAGAACTAAGAGCTGCTATTTGTAATTCCAAGGCTGATTTCGAAGAATTTAGAGCAGATCAATCTTGCTATTGAAGTAGAATTTATAGTATTGGGCCTCAATTTCTTCACATCTAAGGCCTTTCGAGCTATTCTACACCACAAATAGGACATTCTTCATCGTCATTTGTAGTTGGTGGCATTCGGAGAATAGACGGCTAATCAAGCACCGTTTGGAGGTTTCAGCTTGGATGTGCTCTTCTTCTTTGTCGAAAAGGACAACCTCATCTTCTTCATCAAATTTGATCTCCCCTCCAGATGCAATTTCAAGGGTGGCGACATGGTTGGCGAACACAAGACCTCTATGCGCGGGGGGATTGGGTTTGTTCGCTCATCGGTTCAAATCCATTGCTAACATTCAAAGGAGAGATCAATGGTGAGTGTGAAGAACCATGACAAACAAGCGACGATAAGGACAAAGTTGAAGGCTCGATTAGCATCACTAGTTGTTGCTCCATGGCTGATGATGGGGATAGAGGTATCAAGGAGGAGAGGGATAAGGTTAGAGGAGCACTTGACTGCCTAGATAGCTCCACTCAGGGGAAGAGGAAGGGAAAACAACCGAACAAGCGGGAGGAATAGCATAGGGGTAGTGGCTGCTATGGGAGCAACTTTAACTGTAGCTTAATCTCACACACCTTGAACAAAAATGTATTATATATTACATTAATCTTAAAATGTATTAATGTAATATAAAACTATCTTTTTTTTACTAAAAAAGATATTCATTCATTCAAATTGGTAGAATACATCGAGAACAACACAAATTCAACATCGCTAAAAACTGAAAAGGATGAATCTGCGAACAAACTCACAGCACCCAGGTTAATAGCATAACACGGCAAAATGCCTACAAATGTGACAAAATCAAAGTGACCGGAATACCCATGCCTCCGGATCTGTAACGTTGACGTCCAAGTCTTGATTGAATCTGTAATGGATCGAAGCTGATCTACTAATCTGAAGCAAACGAACACCGCAACAAGACGGGAAACCACCGCAACAAGACGGGAAATCAAACGACGCCGCATCAAAACGACGAACCAAACACCGCCGCACGCAGACGACGAAAACACCGAAAAACACGAAAGAAAAACCAGATCTATGTGGAAAAACTACTTATTTAGATAAAAGGAGAAAAAGAACGATGTAGATGGGTGATTCTAGGCCAAAAAATGGCCCAAATCACCCCCTCCGGTGGATGAAAAAGAAAGAAAAGAAGAGAACTTGCGTTAGGATTCGTAAAGAGAGAGAGAGACCAAGAGATTATATCATAAAACTGTTAGGGAGTGATGAAAGTTTTAGGAGTATGATTTAAGTGATAAAAATTTTAATCCAATTATTAATAATGAGATAGTTATTTAATTAATAATTATTCATTAATTTGTGTGTGTATATATATATATATATATATATATATATATATATATATATATATATATATATATATATATATAAAGGGAGGATTAACTTACACCAGTATAAGATTTTTTTTTCTCTTACACCCATTTTTAATCGTTAGTTTTACTTTTATCTAATGGTTGAGATTATTTCATTAAAAGTAACCATTAGATGAAAGCGAATCTAATAGCTGAAAATAAGTGTAAGAAAAAAAAATTTATACTAGTGTAAGCTGATCTCTCCTCATGTGTATATATATATATATGGGAGGGAATCCACTTACACCTAGTATAAGTAAAATAAATTTACACTCAATCTTACACCTTTTATTTTATTGTGATCCTGTGGCTACCATTTATCTCCTATCGTAACCATAAGATCACAATAAAATGAAAGGTGTAAAATTGAGTGTAAGTCTTTTTTATTTACATTAAGTGTAAGTGGATTCTTTCCCTATATATATATTCTATAGTGTAAGTAAAAAAGATTTACACCCAATCTTACACCCTTCATTTTATTATGATCTTGTGGCTACGATAGGAGATAAATAGTAGCCACAAAATCACAATAAAATGAAAAGTGTAAGATTGAGTATAAATTTTTTTTACTTACACTAGGTGTAAGTAGATTCCCTCTCATATATATATATATATATATATATATATATATATATATATATATATATATGAGGAGGATCGACTTTACACCAAGTGTAAGTCTTTTTTGACTTACACTCATTTTCAACCGTTAGATCTACTTTCATCTAATGGTTGAGATTATTTCATTAAAAATAACCATTAGATGAAAGTAGATCTAACGGTTGAAAATGAGTGTAAGTCAAAAAAGACTTACACTGGTGTAAGTTGATCCTTCCTCTATATATATATATATATATATATAACGTATTTAGTGAGATAAGTGTTTATTGTAAGAAGTGAGATGAATGAATCTTGACGATTAGATCTTACATGAATGGTCAAGATTAGAAGATAAATACATGTAATTTTTTTAAGTGGTCACATAACTTTTAAGTAACTTTTAATCTTAATCATTTATATATAATTGTATGATCAAAATTTATTCATCTCACTCTCTTACTAAATATGCCGTATATGTATATATAATCAAACAAAAAAGGGCATGTGCGTTGAACATATATGCCATCATAAAAACGAAAATTTTCTTTATCACTTTTGGACTCTTTAAAGTTTGTTTAGTTATCAATTAACCCCCTTAGAGTTTGATTTTACGTATCTGGAGGTTAACTTTCGTTTGATTTAACAGTAAATGGAATGTTCTCAATTAAAACTAAACTACATGGGGGTTAAGTGATAAGGAGTAAAAAGTCTTATTAAGCTAAGAAAGGACTATACTTATATTGTTAAAAATAAAATACCTTATTTTATGGTAAAAAAATTCATTTATTAATTTTTTATCCTGATAATTACATGACAATTAATTTTTAAAAAATACTATATTTGAAAATTATTAAATATTTTGATTAAGTAATTGATATTACTAAATATTAAAGATTTTGATTAATGTTATAAAATTAGTGTGTGTGTGCTATACATTGACTTGCACTCTTTCAATTGATATTACTAATGGTATTTTATAGGAGAAGAGATTGTGTGCTATGAAAGTCCACGACCAACAACAGGGATTCATCGTATTGTTTTTGTGTTGATTCATCAGTTGGGTAGACAAACTATACATGCTCCAGGATGGCGCCAAAATTTCAACACTAGAGATTTTTCCGAGATCTATAATCTTGGATTACCAGTTGCGGCTTTGTATTTCAACTGTCAACGAGAAAATGCTTTAAGTGGAAGTAGGAGGAGGAGATAATATGATGAAGAAGGCCCTTCAAGATATCTATGATATAGAATAAGCACATAACTACATGAGTACGATAATATATGTTGAAAAAATTGACGATGTGCTATCTTAAGACTATGCAAGTTATTCGAAGTCTCTTTATACCTTGTAGTTGGCTTAATTTGCTGCTATATATAAGGGGTAATAAGGTGAATTCTAGTCAAATATCTCCTTTTTTTTTTAATGATAAGATTCACCTAAAATGAGTTTGTTTTTAAAGTAAATAATTAAAAATATATTTAGTATTAAATTTTAACAAGTTAAAATCATGATACACTTTAAAAGACATCTTTACTTATTCATTTTAAAAGAATATTTTTTTTTTTGTTTTTGTAAATAGTATATCTCCCTATGTGATATACTAGGCTAACAGCCCACCCTCAACGACCTTCTGGCATTATGAGATGCCCTGTGCTGTGTGGGTTTGTTTAATGTCTGAAAACCAAAGATTTTAGGCTTGAGCCTCTTCATAGACTAAGTGCAAGTTTAGAAATAATTATTTTTTTAAAAATAATCATTTATTTTTTCAAAAACTCTCATAAAAAACTTTTGATTATAAACTGTTTTGAATACAAAATATACTAATTCAAATACACACTAAACCATCATAAGAAATGGGCTTAGTTTTTTGCTCATTGATTAAAGTTTTTGGAAAAAATCTCACACCCACGCAACTCAAGCAAACAAGCAAGCACCAAAATACAAGAAATTTAATGTGGTTCGTCTTAAATTGTTTATGTTCATGACTTCACAAATCAATCCATTAATTTTAATCAAAATTACAATCACCAATCTTAAAAATATCTCTTACAAACTTAAAACCCCAATTTACTAAATTTCACAAAATAATATTTTTTTCACTCAAACAAAACACTCAAGCAAAAAATCTAACACTCAAAATCTAATACTCACAAATTTTCTCCACCCTACACAAAACCATTCTCTCAACAAAGAACAACCTTACCTTTCTCACTCTCGGTCGTTGTTGGAGCAGCTCTCAAGGAAGGAGACCAAAATTATTAAAACCCTCACACACCACATAATGTTGTTACGGGCACTTAAAAAAACAAAACCACACATACTTTTTTTTTTAAAGTTAAACTTTCAAGTGTGCTCAACAATAAAAAGCCCAACTCAAGATAATACATTAAACAAATCTTCATCTTTGCCTTGTGATTGGAAAAGATTGCAAGTATCAACTGAACTTCACTAAAGTATCAATAAATGTTACTTTTTTCTTTAACATATTCATATTGATCTCCACCTTTTTCACAATACTACACATTTTACCATTACCTTTTTTTTTTAATCAAAGTATCTCCATCAACTTGTACAAATTACCACTAATATTCTTACCTTTCATCATCAGTAGAGAACCTTTACAAACATACATAACTTCACATCTTGCAAAATATCCATATCTCAATGCATCAAGTCTACCTAAAAAAAAAAAAATCAAATTCCTCCAATTGTGGGCACATGCCTCACATCACCAAGTGTCTTTACACAATTATTATGCATCTTATTTTGGACCACGATCTGAGATATTGTCTCATGGGTCAAACCGATACGAATCCAGCCGGAGTCCGTCATTGACACCCCAGCAAGAATTCATGATACACTATTGAGATCTTATCACAACGGATGTCGAACCACGATATTGGGTAGCAATAATATTACTGCGAGATTTACGTAGTGGATAAATCCCATGAGTATCCGTAAGTACCAATCATGATCTTGTGTAATAATGGCACCCATAACCGCCTTTGAATGCTCATAACTACAGTATCAACATTATGATTTTATAGGGATCCTCTGCAACTATTAAGAGAACATATCTCCCTATCCAACCTCTATAAATATTAGGCTTAATCACCTTTTATAGGTATCTATTGCTCTTTAGCTTAAACCCTAATTGTACACAACTTAACTTAAGCATTGGAGTGCCTTTGCAGGTACCAACTCCCCTTGTTTCAACATGCTCTACTGCTGAGTAAGGAGGAAAACACTAGTTCGTGCCTATTCAAGTATGCATCAGTATCCACTATTGAATATTGATGTCGTTAATGGGGAATCCTTAAATTCCTTTTCCCACACAACCATGGTGAACACGAGACAGAACTCAAGGAGAGGAGGTGTTGCACGTGCCCCTGTAGGCCAACGCCAAGGACCAACTACGCACCATCATCCTTGCCTTGTCCCACCACCCCACGATGATCGTGCAACCCAAAATCCACCAATTGCTGAAACCTCCGCCGCGGGGAACCAAGAGCCCAACACTAGGTACCTATGCGATGGGCATGAAACCTCGTTTTTCGATGAAAGCCCTCACCCATCGCGTAGGATCTCTGTGAGCAATCATGTTGGTCCCCGCATACTGGGAGCGAATTCTGATGGTCATGGGCTTAGAATCCCAACGCACAAGCGCCTGAGACCTAGGAATGAAAAATTTGATGATTGTGTGTCCCGTCCAGAAGGCACGATTCAATCCGATACGTCCAGAAACCACCTCCTGGACTTGGTGAAACAACAAGCTATGGTGATAGAAGAACAGTGCCACAGACTAGAGAATCTTGAACGGTCTATGTAGGAAGGCCAGCCCAGGCCATTCCTTGATGACGGAAGGCAGAAGGCGGAAGGCGGAACGTGGCCAACGGCTAGAGGAGAATGTCATACAGTGATGTTGAAATGTCCAATGTTGTTAATAATAACCCAGACCTCGACGATCAGGAGCAACCCTTCTCTACCCAACTCATGGAGTATAGAGTTGTAAGAAACTTCAAGTTTTCTACCGATGTGGAGTTCTATGATGGGACTACGGATCCTTAGGAGCACATAGACATCTATGTCCAACCTATGCGCTTCCATGGGGGATCCTCACAATTACTATGCCGCACTTTCCCCCTTTCCCTGAAGAAAGTGGCCCTTAGATGGCTCGTAACCTTACCACGGGGATCCGTCCTCAATTGACAAGACCTCAGACAACGTTTCTTGCTCCATTACACTACCAACAAGGAACAACCCAAATCTATTGAATATCTCTCCAAGATTCACCAAGGGCGCGATGAACCCCTTTGCGAATACCTTAAGATGTTCAATACAGCTTGTATTAATGTGGAGAACCTCGATGAGAGGACTGCTCTCCACTATGCTAGAAGCAGCCTCTGAATTGACTCCCAATTTTTTCAATCTTTGGCGAAGAAAAAGCTAGAGAACATGGAAGAATTCCGCCAACGGTCCCAAAAATACATAAACTTGGAGGAGGTTATTAAGGCAAAAAGGAGCCTTGAGAAGGGTGAACCCTCTCAATAAAGGGTAATCAGAACTCCTCCTAGGACGATCCACTCCAGGCTAAGTACGCTAGCTACACTCCACATGAAATAATTATGAGGGAAGTGTTTCAGACTGAGTTCCAGAATATTAAGAGGCTAGCTCATCTGAAGAAACATGCGTAGAAGGATCATAACAAGCATTGTTCATGGCCCAAGGGCCATGACCATGACACTGAAGATTGTTTCCAACTTTGTGATGCTATTGAGTCCCTAATTAGGGTAGGATGACTGGATCAATACATTATACATGTCCAAAACAATGGACGCCTCGAAGGATGGAGTGAAAGAAGACGCAGCCCTCGACGGAGCCCATCTCCGCGCCAAAGAAGAAGAACCCGAAGTCTCAGCAAAAAATATTGGACTCCACCTCGTCATAATACTGACAATCGGCAGAATCAAAATTAGAACGTTCCATCAGACGACAATGAAAATCGTTATGCCCAGGTTAACCGTACCATCAATACTATTGTAGATGGTTTTGAGGGAAGTGGGTCATCCAATGGAGCTCAGAAGAAAGCGCTAAGGACAGCGGTGTTTAGCATCTCCCATCGGAAGGCACCCCCATCTTCTTTTTAGACGAAGACTATGGCGAGATTATCTCAGATTATGACGATTAGCTGGTGGTCTCTAGGATAATTTCTAATGCTAAGGTCCGACGCATTTTCGTGGACCAAGAGAGTTTGACCGACATCATGTTCATGGAACTATACGTGAAGATGAAATTTCTAGATGCAGAGCTGATCCCCTATAATGGCGAGCTCATCGGTTTCACTAGTGAAAAGGTAACTCTAGCAGGGTATGTTGAGACTTACTTGACCCTGGGGAGAAGCAAGCTTTTCAGGACTGTTAAAGTCAAGTTTGTGTTGGTGAACTGCTCCTCAACATATAACATCATCTTAGGTCGTCATGCATTGAACGCGATTGGCACCGTGGTGTCTACCACCCACCTAACCATGAAATTTCTTAGAAAAAACAATAAGGTTGTCACGATCAAGGGGGACCAGATCATGGTGCACAAGTGTTACAATGAGAGCCTCAAATCAGCAGGACTCCCAAGAAGTAGAAACCATTGCATCTAACCCAGTTATGGACCAATCTACATTCTTATGACAGAGTTAGATATGCGCAAAGAAATTTGGCGTATCAAACCCTAATCGGAGGGTGGACTACAACTGCTCCAACTTGGTATCAAGCCAGATCAAGTCACCAAGATTGGAACAAATTTGCAGGAAGAAGAGAGGCACCAATTGATTGAGCTCTTAGTGAAAAACAAAGACCTCTTTGTCTGGACATCCTCCGATATACCTGGGCTTGACCTCGCCTTTATCTGCCATCGCCTATCTATAAGGAAGGATGCGAGGTTGGTCTCTTAGAAGAAAAGGAAAGTTGGGCCGGTAAGACAATTGGTAATTGAGGAACAGGTCAAGGAGCTACTCAATGCCAGCTTCATAAAGGAGATAACTTACATAACTTGGCTATCTAACATAGTTTAGGTGAAGAAATCTAATGGGAAGTGGAGGATGTATGTGGATTATACAGACTTAAACAAAACTTACCCTAAGGATTCATATCAGCTCCCCAACGTAGATAAACAGGTTGATAGTTCTTCCAACTTCTGTTTGTTGTCTTTCATGAATGCATACTCTGGGTACAATCAGATCCTAATGTACCCCAGATATTGTTGATCCCTTTTTACACCACAAGTATACGAGTCGTACAAGTAATAAAATAATAAGTAAAGTATCGTTCCCACGAGGAAAAGACTAAATCCAATGCTAAATGTTGACTAATAGCTTAATTAATTCTATTCAATAACATTCATTAAGGTAAAAGGTGTGTGGAATAATTATGGTATCAAAGACTAAAAATTGCAATAAATTGTGGTTGAGATACGATGATTGGAGAATAGGGGACCCTTCTTCACCCTCTATTTTAATTAGCAATATGCAATCCTTTTAAGTAATATAAATGAAATGATTTTATTAGCTTAAGGAACTAACTTAGTTAAAAGCCTATGTCTAGGTTAATTAATTGTGTGTCATTTGCCTAGTTCATTATGTTTCTATGAGAGCTAGAGCAAACTCCACTGATTAAGAACTATTCTCAACACTTGCTATGTATGACCAATGGGTATATTTCTATCCTATTAGTTAATTAACTCACCTTATCATTTGAATGAAGTTAAACATGCATCAACCATTTTCATGATCTAAAACCTAAATCCCTATGTCTAGTTCAATAGATTTAATCAAATCACATTAAATATTGGCCAAACAATCAAGAGCATTAAGATTAATATGATTGAACAAAACCATTCATCAATATTAACTCAAAGAGTTACAAAATCACCAATATCCATAGAAGGATATAAAAGAACCCCTAAATACAACTTAGCTACCCATAGAACACGAAAATCCAAAAACAATAATCATGTTCATGATAAAGAAAAGAAAAAGTAAATGGAATAGGAAGATGGCTCAATGATTGTGGACTCATGATGCTTGAATCTCTTCCTTGAAGAAGATGGCTTCCAACTTGGCTTCCTTTTACTTCCTCTTAATCTCAAAATGAAACCCTAGCTGCTATTTTCTATCTGAAATTAGCTCCCTTGAGAATGTCTCTTAAATTAGTATATATAGGCAAAGAAATGAGCTAGCGCGTCTCACTTTTAGGTCACCAAGTCGTGGCATAAAGATAGTTGCGCCGCAGCACGCTAGCCTCGAGTTTAAGTATATGACAGGCTAATGCTACCACACCGCGACGTGACACATCCTGCGCCACGACTTAAGTTGCTGAATCACTCCTTGGGGTTTTTCCTCCAATATTGGTCTAAATCTTCCACCAATTTGCTTGTTTGGAGCCTTCTCTGTAATTGAGAAATCACCAATTTAATAACAAGTGCAAATCTACTTAATCTCTTAAAGAATAGATAAGATTTACTCAAGATCATATAGGAATATATCAAAATTAAATTCGATGAATATGAGCCTAAAATATTCCAATTATGCAAAAGAACGAGGACTAAACAATCTAAAGAGCATAGATATAAGGCATAAATAACTACATTTTATGGAGTTATCAGAGATGAAGGCAAGACCACTTTCATCACTAATAGGGCGAGCTACTGCTACAAGGTTATGCCCTTTGAACTGAAAAATGTAGGAGCCACCTACTAGAGAATGATGAATAAGGTCTTTGAAGGCCAAGTGGAAAAAATGCTGGAGGTGTAAATTGATGATATGATAGTGAAGACCCCACAGGCCGGATCACATATTGTGGACCTCGAAGAAGTATTTGTATAACTCTAGAAGTATAACATGAGGCTTAATCCAAAGAAGTGTGCCTTCAGGGTCCAAGCAGGTAAATTCCTGGGCTTCATGCTAACTCACCATGGGATTGAGACGAACCTAGACAAATGCCAAGCAGTGCTCAACATGCGTAGCTCACAGAGTATCAAGGAAATGTAGCAGCTGATAGGCTAGATTGCTGCACTCACACGTTTCCTTGCCAAAGTTGTTCATAAATCTCTTCCCTTCTTCAGATTGCTAAAAAAAAAGAAAGATTTTGAGTGGATTCAAGAGTGTGAGGATGTCTTTACTTCTTTGAAGAACTTTTTTTCCTCTCCCCACATACTGATAAGACTGGAGCCAGATGAGACGCTGTATTATATCTCTCAATTCACAAAAAGGCCATAAGTTCAGTACTGATCCGAGAGATGGCAGAAGGGCAGAAGCTAGTCTACTTCTTGAGCAAGGTGTTGCAAGTCCTAGAGCTCCGCTATAAGAAAATTGAAAAGGTTGCCTTCGCATATATCACCACAGCTAGAAGACTCAGATAATACTTTCAGTGTCATCCTGTGGTGGTGAGGACAAACTAACCTATCTGTCAAATACTACACAAGTCAGATCTAGTAGGAAGAATGATCGCTTAGTTCATTGAGCTTTTTGAGTTCATAGTCATATATGAGTCCCGGCTAGCAATAAGAGCTCAAGAGCTCTCAAACTTCCTGACAGAACTGACATCGAACATCGACGACCCTGAAGGAATTTCTTGGACCATATTCATCGATGGATCCTCGAACCCTAAGGGAAGTGGTGCCGGGGTGATTTTGGAAAATTTTGAAGAAGTAACAGTAGAAAACTCCCTGAAGTTTGAGTTTCCCACTTCAAACAATCAGGTAGAGTACGAAACATGCATTGCTAGACTGGTAATGGCCAAGGACATGAGAGGGACTAAGATCACACTTTGTAGTGACTCCTAACTTGTGACCTCCCAGATCCGAGGTGATTATTAAGCCAAGGAACTTTCAAATATATTTTGCCAAAGTGCAAGAGCTCCTCAAGAAATTTCAGGCTACCAAGATACAACATATTCCCAAGGAGCAGAACTCTAGGGCGGACCTCCTATCCAAATTATGACCTTTAGGTTATATCTGTACACGATTGGTACATCTACTTATGATACATCTGCTCATATTGAAAAAATATTGAAGCACCCTCGGGGCTATAGGCAACTTAGGGAGTGTCCATTGAGCCCGTTTCTAATGGGAACTGGATTTTGAAGATGAAAGTCCCTTTGTTATGGACAATATAGGATAATGACATCCTAAGTCATTATGGTACCTGTCGCAAGTTATCTTATGTTAAACAAGTCCTGCAATAGAAAAATATTATCTTAGGAAAATTCTAACACTAAACCGTAAACATTAAAAGGCCCTATCTAAGGATCACTTAAAATTAAACTAAATTCATGAGGGATCCTAAATACTAAAGCAATTAGTAATGGACCTCGGACAAGGTTTCTATACCAAAGTCACGAGGGATCCTAGATACCAAAGCGATTAGTAATGGACCCCGGACAAGGTTCCTATACCAAAGTCATGTGGGATCCTAAATACCAAAGTGACTGGTAATGGCCCCGGACAAGGTTTCTACACCAAAGTCACGTGAGATCCTAAATACCAAAGCGACTGGTAATGGCCCTTAGACAAGGTTTCTATACCAAAGTCACATAAGATCCTAAATACCAAAGCGATTGATAATGGCCCTTGGACAAGGTTTTTATACCAAAATCACGTGGGATCCTAAATACCAAAGCGATTAGTAATGGATCCCGAACAAGGTTTTTTACTGAACCTAAGGCAAGAAGGTTCCCAAATGCCAACATGTTTTGGACATCGGACCCCAAGCTAAAGTTTTAATTTTAAATTATGCCCAAGTCTTAAAGGGAACCCTAAAGTGCTTAACTGTAATGGGCGTTGGACCCAGACCACAACTCTTTTTTGTTTAGGAAAATTCCTAAGTCTGTAACATGGTTATGAAAAGTAACACAATGAGCATTGGACCTAATAAAGACCATGGAAAAAGAGATTAGAAAAATGGATAAATTAAAAGCCCCGAAACTTGGGGAAATTATATCTATAAAAATTTAAAGGCCCCACGCAGAGGGCAATAAAATAGGAAAAAGTTGAAGAAAAGGGACAAGTTACCCATCAGCTTTATCTTCATCCATGCCTTATCGCTCCTCACCTAGTCTATTTCAATCAGATCCAGCACATCAACAGGAACCTCGTTTGTTCGGACCTCAGAAGCTGATTCATTTATTGACCCGATCTTAATTAGGCGACCATCCCGAAATATTTTGTCAGGGCTCATATCCTGCAAGGCTAGCTCGACTTTGGGGTTGAACTGCTGAACTTGGGTAATTGCATTCCGAAATTGATTAGCACCAATATTGGTACTGATGGTCAACAATTCAACATTTTCATCATCCAGTTCTGTCACCTTTGCTTGGAGGGTGATGTTAGCAGCGCTGGCTGTCTCAGAGCGGGCTTTCTCACTGGAAAATGAAACTTGAAGGTTTGCAAGCTCTTTCTCCAACCTGACAGCTTTTGCTTCTGCCTCCTCTTTATCCTTGAGGGCCAGATCGAGTTACCATTTTCCTTCAGTTTCCACAACCTTCAATTAGTCCTCTGCCTTCTTTTCAAAGCCAACCATAGTCTTTTCAATAAGCCAAGCCTCAACAGCAATCCGAAGGGCAAGTGTCTGGAACACGGAAAGAACCTAAAATTTCTTCCTTCAAGTGACGAATTTGATAACTTCATCACTCAGGAGAATGTTCTCTACAAACTCCCTAGGTAACCTTTCCTCGGTGACCAGAGGGAGAGGATCAATCCTTTGCCTATCAGTTCCCTCCACAGAAAGCATCTTCCCTCGCTCGACTTCTTACACCCGATTGCTTTCTATAGTTTTCCTTTTCCTACCCTGAAGAGCTTGGGCAGAAGGATCTAAGATCGACTCTCGAATGACAAGGGGAAGAGCAATGACTATTTAGGGATGAGAACCCCCAACTCCATCCTTTTTCGCTTTCAATGCTTGGAGCGCTTCAATGGAAAAGGCAACACCCTTATTAGTGGCCATGTTTTCTGCAAAATAGAAAGAAAAGAAAATGAGTCAGAAAATATGCAAAATAGAAAGATAAGGGAAGCTTTTTGAACACCGCATAATGGGCAAATCCCCAACCAAGAATGACCCAAAGGCAATCGTCTTGAGTGATGCTCAAAATATCATTGCATTTAATCTGGCCAACTTCTATCCTCCATTTGGTTATAAAGTCAACACACTCAATATCTCTCTCATCAAGGTACTCTATGTTCCTTTCAATAAATTTGATGGGGACGTCCTACGCCTCCTGATTCCAATATAAGCATAACGTCGGTTCCCCATTTGCCTTCAGGTAGAATGGATGGGTATTTTGCGCAGTCACCAACTTGAAAAATTTACGTTTAAAGTCCTTGTAGCTATCCTGAAAGACTTCAAAGACTTTTTGCTTAAACCTCGACTTAACCGACATCCAAGACTGCTGCAATGCATTCCCTCCTTGAAAACTCAATCGTGTAAAAAAATAAAAAATAGGATCGTTCCAAGTACGGAAGTCCGACTACTCGGCAAAATCTCAAAGGCTAGGTTGTTTCCCCAGCCATTAGGGTGAATTTGAGTCGGGGTAGCACGAAGAATCCTGAGAATCGCTATCTGGAAGTCAGTGAACGGAAGTCAGAGTCTAAAGTCAAGAAATAGGCCTTCATATAAAAACATGAAGCCTTCACCTTCTTCTCATTGCATGCATACCCTATTGTCATGTTCCGAGTGCAAAACTTGAAACTCTTTATCCCCGAAACCCTATTCAGTCAGCACTAAGTACTCTGAGAGTTCTTTGATAGCTGCTTCAAAAGTGTTAGTCACGGCAACCATCACCCAAGAGGGGAGTGAATTAGGTGATTACAAATTTTTAAAATAACTTTGAGAAATTATGCATTTTAATATTTTCAATCAACATATGCAGCCGGAAAGGTACAATTATTAAAGATTTCTCAAATACCACTTGGGCTATAGGATAAATCAAACAAATGAGCTAGATATCAAATTCAACTCAAGCATATATAATTAAAGCACAAATGTAAAGGAGATAGAGTTGAGAGAAGCAAACACAGTCTTTATCCTGATTCGGCCACCAACTACTTGTGACCTACGTCCAGTCCTTAAGTAAATCACCCAAGATTTTCCACTATCACTTCAAGCTTGAATAGGTGCTTGAAACCTTTACAAACTAGAGCACTCAACACACCTTGGGATACTTCACCCTTTGTACTTGAGCCTCAACTTCAAGGGATAACTCACCCTTTATAACCTTTGAGGGATACCTCACCTTCTTTACAATAAATCAAATGGAGATTGAATGATAAACTCTCACTAGAGTAGATTACACAAGTTGAAGCTCTATAATGCTCTTCAAGGATATCTCAAATATTTACAAAAATAGAGTACAAATGGATTGAAAGATTTATTCTTGGATTAGAGCAATAAAAATATGTTTCAAGTTGTTGGTTAGCCATTAAAGATGACCCAAGACATGTATTTATAGAGTATTTAATCAAAGGAGCCGTTGGGTACAATTAATGACAACATTTAATGCTAAGAAAATAGCTGTTGCGTGTTCCAGGGTCGTGTTATTCGAATAACACTTTTGTTATTCAAATAAATCCACTCATTGTGCACCAGGAAATATTTTCTGGTGTTATTCGAATAATACTTTGGTTATTCGAATAAATCACTAAAAATACATTCTGGAACATTTTCTGGGTGTTTTATTTGAATAACATATCTCTTATTCGAATAAACCACTCTGGTTTTGAAAACTAACTTTAAATAGTCATAACTTCTTCGTTTCTTATCCGATTAAAGCAAATGACTAGTCATTGGAAAGATTTTTGAGTCTATTTTCAAATGAAATAAATTTCACAACAAAACTCAAAGTATTTTGAAAGTTATGATCAAAAGAGTAACCAAAGGTCAGCTTTTCAAAACTCAAACTTGACTATATTTCATAGTTTAAAGCAAATGGTCATAACTTCTTTATTTCTTATCTGTTTAAAGTAAATGACCACTCATTAGAAAGATATTTGAGTCTATTTTCATATAAAATAAGTTTCATAACAAAACTCAAAGTAATTTGAAAGTTATAATCAAAGTAGTAACCAAGTATCAGTTTTGCAAAACACAAACTTGGCTATTTTTCAAAAGTTTGAACTACCACCAAGACTAGCTTTCCAAAAATAGTTTGTTGGGCATTTAAACATATGAAAACCATTTGTAAAGCTTTGAAAAATATGTTTGAGATATCCATAAGGCTTCTTACATAATGACCCTAAGTCTTATAAGTTATACCATTTAATCTTCCTTTGGACTTGGTCTTTGACATGACTTTGTTGTTATCAAAACCTTCATGGAATAGACATTCACATTCTCCTTGAGTTGAGCATAATTGAGATCTTTTACTTTCTTATTGCAATGCTCACTCTTGGTACTTGGACTTTCCTACAAAGTATTGCTCACTTAAACAAACATAGTTAGTCCAAATTCATAATTCAATATAATTATATGCATGATTCATAAATGTACAACTCTAATGAATCTGACATGCATATAAAACTTTCATAGACATATCCAAATAAGATATTTATCAATTATTAATAGATATGCTCTATGTAGGATATAACAAAGAACACTTTGCACATTTTCATTTAAATAGAGCTAAATCCAATATTAATTCATTATAACTCATATAAAGCATTATTGAATATATTATATAAAGAATTCTACACATATCTCATTGCATGATCATTATGTGAAATATAACTAGATAAAGTACATAATCAAGCATGATATAATATAATCTATTAAGTACATTATGTAGTATAAGCATCATTCTTTTTTGCTTGTATTTGTCATTATCAAAACTTAATATATTAAACCATTGGGACAAACTTATTTCTACAATCTCCCCCTTTTTGATGATGACAAATCACCAAAGAAAAATATATTGAGCAATATAAGAATATTAAACATTAAGCACAAGAACATATTTTTCTTTCCAATTCTCACTTCCCCTATTTGACATCAACAAAAAGGTTTAGGAAGGAAAGATAATACTTTCTCTTTCCCTATAGATAAAACTCATGTTGTCAAAGAGAATAGGATCATCAAAACCAAAAACTTATTTAATTTATTCAGAACATAACTATCTCTCCCTATTCGATTGTACATATGATTCAAGAATAGAGAGATGAAATAAGCATGCTTTCAATATATAAAAGATTATTCAGGCAATAATTGTCATATTTTGGAACATCAACATTTAGCATATGATAGTAATAAAACATTCTATGTAATCAAACAATGATGTAAGCCAAAAGATAGAATAACTTAAGAGCTAGGCTCCCCCTCATTGAAGCACAAGATGCATAAAGTGAAATATATATGTCAAGACCATGTAAGCATATTACCATAAACTAAAGTAAGGCAAAAGATACTTATTCTTGACCCATCAATCAAAAAATTATTTTAAAACTTCTCCCCTTTTCAAAAAGAATTTTACAAGAGCACATTATATTGTCAAAAACAATTTAGAAGGGTAGAGAGGTTTTATATTAAAATTATATATTCATTGAGACAGATCAAACCAAGTCAAAAGAACATAAGTACATCTCCTTGATGAAATATGCTATAGGGATCAAAGCATGTATAGAACTAACATCATCCACCCTATATGCAATGACAAAAAATAGCAAGTTAATATCCAATTAGGTACTTTGTCAAAGGTAAGCATACTTATCATGTAAGGAAATCATCTAATCAGTTAATATCAATTTATCAACAAGTATCATATACTTCATATAGAATATCACAATAACTTGGGGATAGAGATACTTATTGAGTTAGACAGAGAGTGATGCTTCTTTAGAAAGTTCTTCGTTCATTGGTCCTTTGACTTTGAACTTTCTTCCATTGAGTATTCCATTTCATTGCACTTGAAGAAAGTCTCCTCGTGTTCCTCTTCATTCAACTATTCTCTTTATCCATTTATGCTTCACATTTCAATATTTGATGGCTATATTTAAAACACATAGAGAAACTTGCAAAGCTAATTCTAAAAGTTCTCTAAAACATAGGTTAGCATCAAATATCATTTAAGCCCTTTTACAAGCATAGTTTAGGTTGATAAATAATATAAAGTTTGTACCACATTATCAACCATGCAACGTTAGCTCTAACAAGAACAAAAGAAGGACATCTGCACTTGAATCCAAAAACATAGTTTAATCATTTTCAAAGCAAGATTCAAGTTTATCAAGAAAAACATGATCATCATCAAAACATATATAAGCATTTTGGGGCAAACAATGATTATATAAGACATGTAATGTCAAGTAAGGAATTCTAGTATGCACACATGTCAAGTTTTCTTACATTGAACTTCAAAGCAAAGTTCAAGGCATAAGATGAATAATTTACTTCTTGTTTTCAAGATATGAACATATCAAGCAATTTCAAACCAGAAGACATATAACTTTTAACTTTCCAATCTCCAAGTAAGTATATAAGACAATTAAGTATCAAAGAGAAAGGATTGAAATTACTTATGAGCATGTGAATTTTTATATTTGAATAAAGAGAATAAGTCACAAGCTCAAGAACAAAGATATTACCATAAAACATGACATTCTAAGCAAAATGTGTGCATATCTAGCATGTTAGCATATGTAAAGACACTTTTGACGCACAATGCTAGAAAAGCACAACTTAAGGCATGTTAAGGCATAAAACAATTTTCTACTTCTCCAAATATCACATGATATTCTTCAATTTAAAACATATGGATGAGAGATTGATATCACCAAAAGTGTACTCTTTGAGTTTTTGTAGGTGACTCCAACTTCTAAACTTCAAGTCTTCATGAGGGAATAGAGATTCTTTGCACCCTTTTTAGAAGTTGAATCCTTTTAAGCTTTACTAACCTCAATTTGAATAATCTTATTCCATTTAAATGTTTGCTTGAGGTAGTTATCACCCCATTGCTTCTCTTTTGGTGTTTTGAACTTTGCAAGTTCTACATTTTGTACTTGAGAAGATTTAGTTGAAGTCATCTTCATTCTTTGACAAAAACTTCTACCATTGGGCTTTGGAAGCATTATTCTTGATGATTCCTCTTTCTTTTAACTAATGTGTCTATCCTTTTGAGAAATTTTTTGCATAATTGAAATACTAGGAGAATATTTTGGTACCCACTTCATCTTGGGTCCTTGAATGTTAGTACTAGGGTCTTTAAGATTTTTAAGAACCCATACTATATTATTTCTCATATAAAGATTTCTTCTATAGTTGCATAAGTGAGAAATATGTCCTAGATGACCACAAAAATTGCAAACAATTGAATTTAATGATGACTTAGTCCTTTGAAAATCATTTTCGAAAAACTTAAGCTTTTTTGTTGTTTTTACATTCTAAACTATTTTTGTCATAAGCCTTGCTTGAATTTTTATGTGGAATAACATCAATTTTATTCTCATTAACAAGCATGGAATATAAGCAATTAGAATCATTAGCTTTGGCATATTCAGAATATAAGTCCTCAACTTAATTTTCTAAATCAATGCACTTTTCACAAGAAGTTGAGGTCTCACATTTCAAAGGCATTTCCTCATCAAGAAAAGCATATTCATTTTTCAAAGTCTTAATATCATTTTCAATGAAGGAAATGTTTTCCAAACAAGGTAAGTTTTTATTTTCTAAAAATAACAAGCCATCATATAATTCATCAGATACACATTTTAGCTCATCATAGGAAAGACTATAATCTACCTCAAAGTCCTTTTTAGCCATATAAGAAGTAGTCTTACTTTCTAGCATACTTGGCTCTTTAAGAGAATCATCATCTTCCTCATTGTTGTGCATCAAAGCTTCAAGAGTATATACCATTTGGTTTTGCTTTGCCACCTCTTCAAATTGAGCATCATCATCATTAAGAGGTATTGATTTCCCTTCAATAGTTTGAACATCTTTTTGAGGATATTTTCCATGACAAGCTTCCTTTAATAGTTTTTGGTCTTCTTGCTCTCTATATACAACTTTATGCACAAGATCATCATTAGCAAGATAGATAACATCAAGAGCATCCCATATATCTTTAGCAATAGAGCAACTCTTAATTCTATCATAAGCATCATCATTCAAACCCTTTCTCAAGATTTGCATAGCTCTAATGTTCAATGAAAAACATTTCTTGTCATAGTCATTCCAAGTTTGTTTTGATTTGCAAGTAAATCGATCAAGCATAATATCCCACAAATCAAGATTAATAGATTGCATATAAAATTCCATTTTAGCTTTCCAATAAACAAAATGCACACCTTCAAAGAATGGTGGTTTATCAATTTCAAGACCTTCCATTTTGAAAAGCTTTCAATGGTTGCCAAACAAACAAGGATCTTTAACTCTAAGCGGTTAAGCTTTCAACAAAGCATGAAGCTCTGATACCACTTGTTAGTCATGGCAACCATCACCCAAGAGGGGGGTGAATTGGGTGATTATAAATTTTTAAAATAACTTTGAGAAATTATGCATTTTAATATTTTCAATCAACACATGCAGTGGAAAAGGTACAATTATTAGAGATTTCTCAAATACCACTTGGGCTATAGGATAAATCAAACAAATGAGCTAGATATCAAATTCAACTCAAGCATATATAATTAAAGCACAAATGTAAAGGAGATAGAGTTGAGAGAAGCAAACACAGTATTGATCCTGATTCGACCACCAACCACTTGTGGCCTACGTCCAGTGCTCAAGTAAATCACCCGAGATTTTCCACTATCACTTTAAGCTTGAACATGTACTTGAAACCTTTATAAACTAGAGCACTCAACACACCTTAGGATACCTCACCCTTTGTGCTTGAGACTCAACTTCAAGGGATACCTCACCCTTTACAACCTTTGAGGGATACATCACCCTCTTTACAACAAATCAAATGGAGATTGAATGATAAACACTCACTAGAGTAGATTACATAAGTTGAAGCTCTATAATGCTCTTCAAGGATATCTCAAATATTTACAAAAATAGAGTACAAATGGATTGAAAGATTGATTCTTGGATTAGAGCAATAGAAATATATTTCAAGTTGTTGGTTAGCCATTAAAGATGACCCAAGACATGTATTTATAGAGTATTTGATCAAAGGAGCTGTTGGGCACAATTAATGACAGCATTTAATGCTAAGAAAATAGTTGTTGCGTGTTCCAGGGTCGTGTTATTCGAATAACACTTTTGTTATTCGAATAAATCCACTTATTGTGCACCATGAAATGTTTTCTGGAATGTGTTATTCGAATAACAATTTGGTTATTCAAATAAATCACTAAAAATACATTCTGGAATGTTTTTTGTGTGTTTTATTTGAATAACATATCTCTTATTCGAATAAACCAATCTGGTTTAAATGGTCACAACTTCTTCATTTCTTATCCGATTAAAGCAAATGACTAGTCATTAGAAAGATCTTTGAGTCTATTTTCAAATGAAACATTTCACAACAAAACTTAAAGTATTTTGAAAGTTATGATCAAAAGAGTGACCAAAGGTCAGCTTTTCAAAACTCAAACTTGACTATATTTCATAGTTTAAAGCAAATAGTCATAACTTCTTCATTTCTTATCCGTTTAAAGTAAATGACCACTCATTAGAAAGATATTTGAGTCTATTTTCATATGAAATAAGTTTCATAAAAAAACTCAAAGTAATTTGAAAGTTATGATTAAAATAGTAACTAAGTATCAGTTTTGTAAAACATAAACTTGGCTATTTTTCAAAGGTTTGAACTACCACTAAGACTAGCTTTCCAAAAACAATTTGTTGGGCATTTAAACATGTGAAAACCATTTGTAAAGCTTTGAAAAATATATTTGAGATATCCATAAGGCTTCTTACATAATGACCCTAAGTCCTATAAGCTACACCATTTAATCTTCCTTTGGACTTGGTCTTTGACATGACTTTGTTGTTATCAAAACCTTCATGGAATAGACATTCACATTCTCCTTGAGTTGAGCATAATTGAGATCTTTTGCTTTCTTGTTGCAATGCTCACTCTTGGTACTTGGACTTTCCTACAAAGTATTACTCACTTAAACAAACATAGTTAGTCCAAATTCATAATTCAATATCTTCATATGCATGATTCATAAATGTACAACTCTAATTAGTCTGACATGCATATAATACTTTTATAGACATATCCAAATAAGATATTTATCAATTATTAATAGATATGCTCTATGTAGGATATAACAAAGAACACTTTGCACATTTTCATTTAAATAGAGTTAAATCCAATATTAATTCATTATAACTCATATAAAGCATTATTGAATATATTATATAAAGAATTCTACACATATCTCATTGCATGATCATTAAGTGAAATATAACTAGGTAAAGTACATAATCAAGCATGATACAATATAATCTATTAAGTACATTATGTAGCATAAGCATCATTCTTTTTTGCTTGTATTTGTCATCATCAAAACTTAACATATTAAATCATTGGGGCAAACTTATTTCTACAGGAAGAATAAATAGACGTGTGTTTCCAAATGTCATTAGTTACCCAAGAGTACATGGGTCTCATGGGGGCGAGTACCAAAGGCTCGTCTACAGCCCTCCTCCTTTGCCTCACCATTCCTCTCCTTGCCATTGGACACTTGGAAAACACCCATTGAGGCCGTTAAACTAATGTCAGAATCAAGAATCTTTATTGATTTAGACGAAGAAGGGGTGGACCCTAAAGGATCTACATCTGTCTTCAAAACCCTAGGATTACGGCCTCGAAGCCCACAAAGGTTTAAACCTCAGTGGGACTTTTTCACCACTTATGAAGGGTAGAATAGGTGCTCCACAAAGAAGAAAGTCCAGAAAGGGGGTAGAAAGAAAAGTAAAAAAAAAAAAGGAATAGAAAGAGATATACCTTTGAAATTTGGAAGCAGAGGAGGATTCAAAGATTCAAGTGCGAACCACCGACAACCACTTGAAATTGAAGCCCCTTTTTGGCTGTGAATACTTGTCGGAATTTCCCTCAGTGTTTGAAAATAGTAAAGTGTGTTTAACACCTTTTCGATTTTGGAACAAACTTCCATAATGGCGCACAAAGTACTAAGCATGCCTATCCACTAAAAGCATACCACGCGGCCCCTCCAACTATTAAAGCAGTTGAAGTGATAAACGTACACTAAACTAAATGACACACGGGCCAACCATTTTTTCCACGGACCACAGTTTTTTACCGATGGACCTAAGCTTTCACCCGTTATGCCGTTCTACAACATAACAGTCAAAGATCTTTCCAGATCCCAGCTATCCTAGAAAAATTAAGCTCAAATTAAAGTTTCTTAACTCCATTCGGTACGCAGACTTCGGGGGTAGGTATTTAAGCTTACCACTTCGTGAGTACCATTCAAGTACCAAGCTGAGGGCTACTTAATATATTATTGCAAGGAGAGTGTTGGGCTCACCCTGATAAAAGATAAATTGCCTGGATAACATAAAAAGGAAAGAGGAATAAGAAGACATAAGATAAAATCCAAAATAAAAGATTTTTTTTTATTTATCTGTTCTCATTCCATACATCATCATACATCAAGGGAAGAGGCAAAAGAAAATATTGAAATGTATAAGCAAAGAGCATTGACCTTCTCCATGTTGAACAGGCTTTGAAGAACTTTAGCAGATTAGAACGGAACACTACTTATGGACTTCGGGATCACTACCCATTCTTCTTCCCTGCCTCCTTCATAATGATAATAAAGGCCAGCATCCACCTTCCCCTGTTGGACGTGACACAACCTTTCTTCAAGAGACTGTTCCACCAGAACCCTAACCATCTTCTCAATCACCACGAGTCGCTTCAAATCATAGAGTTATTTCAATAGTCCATCCTACTTATCTGACCTCCCTTAGAGGACTTGCCAAAGTTTAAGACGAAGCACCTCCTAAGTTCTTAGAAAGGAAGGACAAGTAAGAGACAACTCTGAGTGTCTCCGAACAACACAACAAAAAATATGAATCTTCCAGACAAGAGTGGTGGATCAAACAAGCAACCACATACGTTGGGAAAGGAAGGTGTCTGTTGTCCTTTATGCTGAGAAAGAAAGGTCTCAGTTAGAAGGATACTTTGCAAAATAGGCAAACGCCTTCAAAGACTTTGGAAAGAACAGGAAGATGATCTTCACAAAGGGCAAAGCTCTCCATGTATGCACAGAGAAATAAAGGAAAACCATTCTCTGAAAAAGGATCATTCTCAGAGAAAATCACAAAGCAAAGGGAATGCCAACATCAAAGGCAAACATTTCCTATTTATAAAGGGAATGAAATGCTCTGATTGGCCTGTAGAAAAGAGAACTGATCAGACAATAAAGTCTGCACTTAATGCTCTTTCTTTCCTCTTAGTTACGAGAACAACTGGCAGTTGGGAAACAACACGAAACTGACACCCTCTCTTAAAGGATCCTTAATTCCCAACAAATTCAAAACAACAGTTTCCTAAGGAGGCTCAGATTGTTACCAGTCGCGAGTCGAAGCTTCCATAAAGACAAAAAATCCATGAGCTACGCATGGGGGCAACAAAAGGACATACCACGAATGAAGGAATGGCAACACATGCCAACCTTAGAGGTACTCCACGATAACAGACCTCGGACCCCTTTAGATTTTTATATCTATTGCATGTCGTGTGATATCAGATTTGCTAGTTTGACACTTAATTGTCCTACTTAAGTGCCAAGCTGGAGGCAACTGTTCTAGACTGTGATCCGGGATCACGTTAAATGGATCAACCTAACACGTGTACCGCTGGACTCTACCCTGTTTGGCAGCTCTAGTCTGGACTTCAAAGCCATGCACGTCAAGTAATATTGGGCCATAATATCAAACTGATAGACTTATGTAGAATATATATCCCTAAATATCTGTAACTGCCAGTCATCATCATACGGTATTATAGGATTCATAACTATCTCAGATTGTTAAATAACTTCCATATTTAAGTTCCTAACTTATAGGGATTTATCCTAACAATAAGAGGAAGGTAATCTCTAATAGGATACTAATCATAAATATCTACATTCAACACATATTGCATTACGATTCTGTATATGCTTTATAAATACCAGACTAAGTCACCCTAATCAGGTATATGTTATCTCATTGTATAAACCTTACTTGTGCACTGCTTGACTTGAGCGTTAAAATCCCTTTGCAGGTACCCACCCCCTGATTCGATACGCTCTGTTGTAGCTGCGCAAGGAGGAAATCCCCGTACATAACGTGCCTATCTCAATTACTCATCTGATTTTACTTCAAAACAAGGATAAATATGGATTCATCCTTATCAATATTAATTGTAGATTAAACATTAATGTGCCATATGTTCTTGCTACTCAAGCTCAACAAGTGTATTATGTTAGAGACACTAAATATCCTAATTGGCTAGTTGTTGTGAGGACAAAGCCACAAGACTTGTATGATGTGTCGAAGCTACCAATGAGCCATGTCAAAACAATGATAAGATTGACTTGATTCAACTTATGTCTAATACACTAGATGATGAACAAGTGGTGTATTTGAATAGGGACGACTTAGTAAGCCCTAAGATTGATGGAAGTCCAGTGGTGCCTATAGAAGTTGTTGATAATGAAGAGGAAAGTGATTATGAAAATTTTGATTCAATAGATGATGAGAAAACTAATGTTGATGGATATGATATTGATGATGATGGATTAATATTGTATGTCATTTTGTGAAATAAACTCTAATACTAACATACGTTTAGTATTTGTCTTAAATACATATTACTAATTATTTTACCCCTGCGATCATATTTAATATTTTTATTTAAAGTAGTTTTTATTTCAAAAGATAATATTATTGTACGCTATTATCACAATCTGAAGTTTGAGATAGAAGAAATTGAGAATTTTCATATAAATTATGTTATACTTTTTATGATGTTTTTTTTAACAACTATTTATAATAGTATATATAGGATTTATTTCCCAACACATATATATACTTAAAAGTTCATTCAAATATTATAGGACATTTAGGTGCATGAACATCCTTGTCATTTGGTTGCATGCTGCTTACATGTTACAACATGCTATTTGCATGCTTGAAGACATTTCTCAAGAAAATTGTTACTTGATATATTTTTGTTTCTTCTTGACACTTACATCCTAATATTATTCTCCTTTTTTATTTTATTAAATTATTCACCATTTTATTCTTCTTTTCTAAATTAACATGCTTTTAATTATATTAATAGTTTCTTAAGGTAATTTCACCATATAATATATCTTTTTTTGCATACAAGCCTAACACTAGTAGTTAACCATGCAATTATTTTTGCATATAACAAATGCTAACTTAGTATCTTTTTTGGTAGTTATTTTAAAATATAATAATAAAATAATAAAATAATTAGTAAATGATTTTTTTATGTAAATAATTTTTTAATAATTTAAACAATTAAACAGATCAATAAAATAATTTTAACAATTAAAACTAATCATATCCTTCATTATTCCCTCAAGCTTAAAATTTTGAATTAAAGTAAACATAAAATAATTTCAATTATAAAATCCTTAATTGAACATTACATTAAAAAAAAGAAACAATTATTGACTAACCGTCTATTCATTAGTATTAAGATTTTCATTATTTATTACATATTTTGAATGCACTAAAATTTGAAATATGTGTGACAACTTGATATACAAATTGATATTTCAACACCATAATGACGCAAAATTTGTCGCTAAAAAAGGAAATAAATAATAATTTTTCATTATTAATATAATATAATATTATTGAGAAATTTATTTTTTTGCCATTGATAACCTTTTATGTGTATAAAATATTATACCATATACAATTTTATAATGAGAAATTACAAATTTTATCACTATTATAACAATATTAATTTTTTTGACAAATTTCTATAGTTACTAATGTTTCAAAACTTCAATTACGAGCAATTTGTCAGTAATAATTGAAAATAAATTATTTTTTCTCAGTAATATATATTAGTGAGAATTTTAAGCTTTTTACATTAATAATTTTTTATGAATACAAAATATTATGCTGATAATAATTTTTTAGTGAGAAATGACATTTCGATACTTATATAACAATATTAAATATTGTGACGAAGTATTATAGACACAAATGCTTCAAATATTAATTGATGAACAATTTATCACTAGAAATAGAACATAAATGACAATTCTTTATTCGTCAAAAATATCATATGATATTAATGACAAAGTCAACATTCTGTCACTAATATTTTTTTTTTTTTATATCTATCAAATTTTGTATCTTATAGTGACAAATTTTAATTTGTCATTATTTTTTTATATTAGTGGCGAATTCTTTGTGACATACATATTTTGGTCATTGTTAATAAATTTATAGTGATGATTTGTCGCTTGGTCACTATTATGAACAATATTTGTCACTAATATTTTATATTAACAACGAATCGGTTAAATTAAAACATTAGTCCTTATAATTTTTATTCATTTTTAATTTAGTCTTTATAGTTTTTTTTTCTTTTAGAATTAGTCCTTACACTTATAATATTTTCAAAATAGTCTCTACCGTCAATTTCTGTTAATTTGGTTACTACTAAATATTTTACAGAGATAAAAATAATATATAAAAGAGCACCCACTTAACAAATGAATACTTATAATAAAAGAGCACCTACAAGAATACTTACTAGAATTGGGGAACATTTATTGGACTTTTACAAAAAAAAAAGAGTATATAAAGGAGTATCTACAATACAAAGGAACACTTAGTCACTTATTGAGTTAGCCAATTGACAATGTTATGACGATGTTATAATGGAAATTGATAATAAGGATTATTTTAAAAATGTTTGTAAGTGTAAGACTGATTTGAAAAAAATATATAAGAACTAAATTAAAAATAAGTTAAAAATGAATGAACCAAAATTTTAATTTAATCAACAAATTATATGCGACACATATATTTTGGTCACTAATAATAAATTTATAGTGACGATTCGTCACGTGGTCATTATTGTGAATAATATTAGTGAGATAATAAAACTTGGTCACAAAATAATATATAATTAGTGACAAATTTTATACTAAGTTTTGGCCACTAAAAACCACATTTCTTGTAGTGAAAGGAAACGGAAAAGAAAAGTCTCAAGATGTTGCGGTCATTATACAAGAACCTTGGAAATATGAAAATGACTTAATGATAGTTGAAGAATATAATAGTACTTCTAATAATAGTTGGCTTTTAGATTTTGTTTGTTCTAATCATGTTTGTAGCAAGAAGGAATGACTTGACAATTATGATGCATGTGTGATGCGAGATTAAATGATACAAACTCAAGTGCAGGTTATCTCAAGTAATAAATTCTTGGGAGTCCGAGGTCGATCCACAGGAAATTGATGAAGAAACACAACACCAAAAGTAATAAAAGTTGTTCAAAAATAAAAAAAGATTTTCTTGGGTTAGCAGATTCACTCTTGGTAATAAATTAAAGGTAAGATTATTTCGCTTTATAACTCAATTGAAATCTACACATAAAGAAAGTTCAAATAAAAAAATATAACATTCAAAGTTCAATTATATAAGCAATCATATTATGATTCCTTTAATTATCTACCAACATTTGTAAATGAGTTCAAGCATTCACTATGTCAATCCTCTTGTCTACAATAAATCAAGATCTCCATTATACAAAGAAGGTTTCTAAATTGATTAGAAACAAAATACAACACATATAATGTTCACTTGATAATATATCATTTAAGTACAAGAAATAGAATAATCTAACCTTATTTCATTACTAAGAGTTTCACTCTTTCACCCAAACAAAATAAAAATTAGTTACTCATAATCAAGAATAAAGAAAGAGAGTAGAAGAGAAAGATGAACAAAACTTCAAATTAGAATAAAATAAAATTATAACAAAGGAAGACAATATACAAGCATGAACATAATTTCTCCTAACCAAGCCTAAAACCAAAGTGTCCTAAATGATCAGCCAATGAAGCCTTTTATAGAGGATTAGAGATACAAAATGACAAGGAGACTGATTAATGAGTGGGTGAAGAGTAGGTGGATGAGTGGAAAATGCCAAATGGTGAGTTGGTGAGTAGAAAATTATTGAGATTCTTTGTCTCCAAAATCATTCAGTGTTGATCTTATGGATGCCATTAGAATGAAGCAACATGGTCTTCATGAAAGTTGTAGTATTTTGTCTCAGCTTTCCAATGTCACCAAAATCATCTAAAAATTCGTCTTATAGCCCAAGATATGACCCAATTACTGCAGACTGTTCAGGCCCAATTTCAGCACCTCTGTTTTAACTTCTAGACCTAATATCACATCCAATCTATCCGAATGAGCTCTTATGTTCTTCATGAAAGTTGTATATATGGGTCTTAGCTTTCAAGTATCCAAATTTCAGCCCCATAAAGTTGCTACAGCCCGAGTTATACTCTGATTACTGCACACTGTTCAGGTTCTAGTCACAAAACCCGAGTTCTGACTTCCAAGCCCATTTAGCTCTACTAGATGTTCATATTTTACCTAGAGCTCTTCATGAAAGTTATAGAGCTCTCTCTTATCTTTCCTACAAGGTAAGATATATAATTATAAGACATGTAAAACTCAAGATATGACAGAAATATAGAAATAATGTAAGACCAAAATAGTGCTAAAAAATCAATTAAGTCCAATTTGAGTCCAAACTTACAAAACATAATCAGGCTTAATCAATTAAGTACATGAAGAGTGTAAATGACTAAAAATGAAGGTTTATTAATATACAAATTATGTGATTATCAAATTCTCCCACACTTAGCTTTTTGCACTCATGGGCAAAACACATAAGACTAAATGTAAGAAACAAAGAAAAATGACATAGACTCAAAAGCTAAAAACTCTAAAAGACTCGATGAAGAAAGAAGAACAACCAAAAATTCAAGGGATCAAAGCATTAATGAGGTAACATTTCTTCACATCTCAAACCAATAAGCAAGGAAACTTCAGTTGAAAAGAATGAATCAAGAATGATAGATTCTCACCAAATTCACTCTCAATCTCTCAAGTGTTTAAAAAGTAAGTATTTCACCCTATTCAACCCATGAACAATTGCACGACCATTAGCTTGCTTATCTTCTACTTCTTCGCTACTCGAAACACATGCATACAAAAATCAAGAGGACTTTATTCAAGGTTGTAATGGGGTCATGGTAAAGGAGAGGGGATAATATGAATATGAGAAGATAAATACTAAAGAGAATAAAAGAGCATTATGGTACAGTTAGAGTAGAGAAGATGCTTGAGAACATTCATCATAAAGGACAATGACCAATATTTGACTAATGTTTTGTTGAAGATCAATCCCAAATTGATGAATTGAATTCATTGTTATGTCTGAACCTTCTCCTTTTCTTCATGTTATTTCCAAGCATCTACCTTTATTCTAGACTTTGATAATCTTTTTATTGCGACGGTTGTCAATTCTTTTTTTTTTTTTATCATTTTGCACACATACCCCCACACTTGTTCAAGAATAAGGCCAATGCTCTCTTATTCCTTAAGGTTAGGTAAAAACATATTTTTTTTCTTTTTTTCTCTTTTTTTTGAAGGCACGTAATGAGCTAAAAATAAGGAATGATCAAATAAGTTCAAAGGGGTTACACAAAGGAAAATATACAAGGATGACTATTTGGTCAAAGTAGCTATTTCAAAATGCCTCAATCATATTTATGTATGCATGTGAAAATGTAGCCTCAAAAAGAATCAAAGCAAGTTCTAGGGTAACAATTCCATGAGTGAAAATCACACAAGAAAGAAGAGAATGATACAAATGTTCAATTCATTCACCAATAGGCTCAAAATATCACAAGGTATATTTCTATCATTCTCAATTCATCATATCAACATTCATATCCAAGCTTGTGATTCTTAAGAAAAAAGACAATTTATGGTAAGATCCAAGAATCCATTTGCTACTTCTACACAAAATAATTATTTCCTCAACTAAGATGCGTCTCAAGAGTAAACTTACCTCCAAGGCAAAATTTACTCCTTACTCTGCGATCCTTAATTGGTTTTACTACGAATAGGTTTTTGACAGTCATATCACTAAACAAACTTCCTAATTTAGATGCGTCTCAGGAGTAAAATTACTTCTTACTCTGCCATCATTCATTAGTTTAGTAAGTCCATGACAATCATATCATACTTCCCAAAAAAGAAAAAAAATTTTTTGGTCAACTATCCTTCCCCCCTAACCAGATCACAACATTATCCTCAATGTTAAAATATAGATGAATAAAGGATAAAAGATATTATCTGTTAGAGAAATCTGATACAAATTTAAACAGAAACAAAGTATGATAAATAAAATCAAAAGTAAAAGAAAGTTATAAACAAAGTGTCAAATCTGGCTTTCTTTTTATCCTGCTTCCCTCACTACTTCCTGCTGACCAATCTATTTAAGCTATTGCTAGGTCAAGTTTATGAACAAAAGCTTCTAATTTATTAATTAACTCATTAATAGTGGAAGCAGAGATAAGAAGTTGTCTTACCGAAGGTGTGATAAATTTTAGTTTCACAGCATGGTCAAGAAAAAGTAACAAAATATCAAAGAAATTATGTACATTCAACAAACCTATGTGTAATACCCTCCACAGGGCATCACATTTTATACTAAAAACTTAAAACCTGAAAATCATTTTTATAAAAACCTTGAGTTCTAAAAGATAAATTTTAAAATTTCTTTCCACGGAAACATAAACTTACCAAAAATCATAAGTAAAACAGAAATTTAATTAAACTGATTAATACACATATTATATATACCACAAAATATTCAATAACAATTTAAATCATAAAATTTACAGACTCAGAGAAACAGTAGCGAACCCAATTACGGGTACTACTAATAGCACGGTAAAAACATTAACGAGAAAACTAAACATACATGTTCTGTTTTCTTCACCAACTGCATCTGATTGAAGTCTAAAAGATCACTCCTCGATGTCGTCCCCAATTTTCAGAATATTGCCTCCAATAGGTCTAAAAAACTCGTTTCACCTACTATACGAATTTAAACCATACAAACACAACAAACAATACAGCAAAGAGGTGAGATCCCCTTTCACCAATACCAGGATGGTAGCAAAGAATGATACGAATGACGAGGTCATTCCATATACACAAATATCACAAGTATAATCATGTTATCAATTTATAATTAATTCTAATAAACATATATCGTAATAAAATGAACAATAATAATATTACCATAACAGATAAAACAATTGATACAATAAACCATATTGTCACATCATGCATAATAATTCACAACAATATAAACATCAACAGTATATCAACAACAATATCTATAATATACATGTATAATGATTATGTCACCATAAAATGTACCTCGATAACGCCACAACAATATGTACACAGACTATGCATATGCACAATGCACCATATTCATACTCCATGGAGCTAAACAAATTTCGGATATGAATGGTCCAGAAGATCTGCCACCCACAATGACAGTCTAAGCTAGACGCGAGACATGAATAGTGTTCATCGGGACAATACGCCAGTGCGTTGCAACGGTACATCACCATGAATAACCGCGCCCTGACGTCCCCAGTAGATCACCCACCTGGATCGCACTATCCCGCTCTCATTCATTCCTAAATAACAAAAACCATCATAGCCATCGACTATGCATACCCACTTGATGCATATATATGAACCATAATTATATAAATACCCTTAACCTCAAAATTCCAACATATAGTACGTCCCACTTGACAGTACCATATTTCCACATGTCTGGGTCCACCACTTTGGCCCTACCTCAAAACTCGTTATTTTCATCAATCGCGTAGAAATTTTATCGTGTTTTCACAATTTTATCGTTTTACAAACGTTTTCAAATCGCGTAAATATATTTTGCTATTTTTAAAATTGCGTAGTATTTTTAAATCGTTTTCTTAATTGCGTAAGACTTTTAAATCATTTTTTGTCCGAACTCCTTAAAAATCACTATTTAAATTAAACAGGAATAATATTTAATATGTTTAAACTACGTAGGATATTTTTCATACCGTATACAATATATTGGATATCTTTTCTATCTTATTTGTCTGTTTTTAACAAAACTGACAGTATTTTACTTAGAAAATCTATAACAATGGTTTTCTAGATTTCCTGTTAAAAATTCTTTTGTTTATATTACAACTAATTAATTACACTTTTGAAAACTACTAACGTGCTTCAAAACATAAAGTGAGCTCTACGTTAGAAATTTTACCAAAGCTACTGTATTTTCTTATAAATGGTAAAATTCTTAGTTTTAGCCCTTTAAACTTAATCTAATCATTTTTATTCCTCAAAGCTCATTATAATAAAATTCCTTTTGGCATTCTTACTTAACCTTGGTTGAAAACAATTTTATAAACCAAAAACATTTAAATTTGACATATTGGCCGAAATCCACAAAATTTGTCATTTGATCTTTAAGTTCATTTTTCTTGCTCTACATCAATTTATATCTTGTCAATTTACCTAAGTCAATTAAATTACTCTTTTGGAAAATTGTTGAGAACATTTTGGTTCCCTTTTTGTGGTGAGGCCGTGAGCCTTGGATTTGTGTTCTTTGGAACACTCATGCAAACCTTAACATGTTATTCACATCCTACTAATTATTCATGCATTTACTAACACATACAATATATTCAAAGCTTATAGACATGCATATCATTACAAATCACAACTAAGAAAGCTTTTAAAACAATCCACACAAATGAATCCTTTTGGATTCTCACACACATACAAGTCCACTCCTCACCACCAACACATAGTTGATGAGGGTAATCTCCCTCTTACCTTAGATGTAGTCCACAAGTTCCTTGTATGTCTCCTTCAAGTAAACTTTCTCCACCAAGAGCTTCTTGAAAATCAAAGAAAACATGCAATATTAATACCTAAGGCTCTAAACTAAAATAATCATGGATTAAAATCATGATTAGAACTTTGAAATAGATAAAAACATGAAGATTAAAGAACCCTACCTTCAAGGCTTCAAACTTGGGCTTTGAAGAACAAGATAGAAAATGGATGATTCAAGCTTAGGTTTCAACTACAAAGTATCTTGAAATGAAGTAAGGAAGCAAGATATAAGGTAGTTTAGAATTATAGAAGAGTGAATGGTGGAATTAGGTGTGGAGGCCGTGAGGTTGAAGAAGAAAAAGAGAAGGAAAATTTGAGAGCTTTGCTTGTTTGATAGTTTTGGAGAAAAGTGAAGACTTTGATTAAATGAAAACAAATCTCCTTTTTACTATGCATGGCCGTGAACCACTTTGAGAGAAGGAGATAAATATTGTTGGTTTTGCTTTCTCCAAATGCATGACCGTAAATGCATAGAGAAATGAAAATGAATTGAAGTGTAGAAATTGCCTTCCTAAAGGCATGCATTGCCGTAAATGCACATGAAAAGAAGCCACCAAAATTGACTTGTCTTACTTGGCTCAATTAATAAAAGGTGATAAGAATTGAATTGTGATATTTACCTCACACAAAAACTTGCTTAGCCGTGGAATACAACAAAGAAAAGCTATCAATATTGACTAGTCTTCCTTTTGTTCAACTTAGGCTTTCTACGTGAATTTCACAAAGTGAATTGGTCATTTTGAGCAATTTGCTCTTCTCCTTCACCGTAGAATCAATAAATTTCAAGAAGTCCAAATTTGTTTAATAGCTTGTTTCCTATTGGTCCTTAAAGAGTCAAGCCATTATTCTTGACCAATTTCCATTGGTTGAATATTTACTAACTTGATTCCTATTGGTTGCTATTTTTGTTGACCAATTTCTATTGGTGCACACTGTATATTTTCTAGTATACCTTAACCAATGAACAATAATTACTATTTATAAAGTCAGTGTCTATTGTCCAATGGGTAATAAAATATACATAGATTTTTCTCTTGTACTAACAGAGTAGCAACTATTATTGATCATTTTTCTACTGATTACCCTTGATGAGTCACAGAGTGAGTCATCAAAGAAAAACTTCTAGAACGTGTGAATCACTACGATGAGTCAGCATGATAAGTCACTAGCTGAGTCAGCATGACGAGTCAGCGTAGAAACTTCTAGAATGTGTGAGTCATCATAGAAGCTTCTGGAACAAGTGACTCACTACGATGAGTCACAGGGCAAGTCACCGCTTCTGGAACCTTCTAGAATCTGCTGAGTCACAGGTGCTGAGGTGTCACGCCACATGTCGAGCTTCCATTGGTCCTTAGTGATGAGTCACAGCCACCAACTTTGACCAGCTCCTCATTGGTTCATGTGTAAAGCACTCGTGACTAGGCGCGTTAACGATGCGTCTTCTAGAACAGTCTGGAACATGTGAGTCACTAGGCTAGTCACCTAGCTGAGTCACCAACGATGAGTCATCATCTAGAACATCCTAGAGTGAGTGACTAGGCTCGCGTCTAGAATCATCTACTAGATATTTTTCAAGAAAGATATTATCCAATGGATAATAAAACATACCCCGATTTTATTTGTCAGATAAAATTGCAGGAAAGTAAAACTTCAAAAACTATTTCTGATTTCGGGTTTAGTAAGTTCCCCCGACTCCGAATAAGCAGCACAAAACTTTCTGGCTAATAAAAACTTTTATTTTTCCAGGCCCATCCCGAGCCTCGCATACAAATTTCAAAATATCAAAAAGATATTAAATATTCAAAATATATCAAAAATATCAAAAATATAATATAATATTCAAAATATCTCAAAATATCTTAAAATATCTTAAAATATCTAAAATATAATAAAATATTCAAAATATCTTAAAATATCTAAAATATATTAAAATATTCAAAATATCCGAAATACCACAAAAATTCACAAAAATTATAATAATTGTGAAACTCATGAAAATCAAATTAGATTAGTAAAAATAATTAAGGATTGAAAGAAATAAATAAAATACGAAGGCTTATATGTACAGTCCAAAAATAATATTAAAATAATAAAAAACTTAAAAACTCCCAAAAATTCTTAAAAATCACATAAATCATAAAATTCACAGAAGTCGAGTCGGATTACTCAAAATAATTCGGAATCAACGAAAACAAATAAAATACGTATTTTCAGGGTGTTACACTATGGGTTTATGGTGGATGTTCAGTTGGGCCTAATAGACAATTTGAAAAACTTCTTCCAAGGTACCAAAATCACCTGGTAAGGCAATGAATGCATCAAAGTTTTCAAGCAATATCTTCATTCATTCATGCATTGATGATACCTTAAGTTCCTCCCCAATTGTCTTTCCAGTGATGTTCTGTTGAGCTAAACGTCCATGAATGACACGTAAAACCTGGTTGCCTCCTATATATGCAGCAAGTGATACAACTCCCATTAACCCACGAGAACCTCCCCCATATACAAGATGAATATTGCTCACAGCAAGTGATCGACCAAGAGTGGTAGCTGCGTTTACAAACTCTAAACCCTTCCCATACTTAGACCCACAAAATACATAAATATTTTTAAGTTGACGAACAGAAACACCTTCCATTTCTATTCTCACCTTCCCTTTGAATGATTCTGAGTTGGAAGAAAGTGGAGAAAATGAAGTGTTTTAATAGGAAAAAGAATGGAAATAGTAATAATAACACCTATAAGGGTAGGTTAGCTGTTGTCAGAAAAGTTTGAAATTAAGAACATAAATTTTTTTTTGTTTTTTTTGTTTTTGCTTTTTTATTTGTTTTCTTATTTGTTTTTTTTTTGGATTTTTGTTTGGTTTTTTTTTACATCAAGAAAATCATCAGGGTAAAGAAGTTTAGAAACTCCTGAAGGACCCTGCTCAAAGGATCGTCTGTCCAAAACCAAAATATAACAAAATCATACAAAGATAAAAGAAATATAATAATAAATGATGACATACCTTTATGTATAATTTTTATGGCGTATTTTTATATTGTGTATCATGAGTGCAGTAGTGGCATATCTTTATACTGTCTGTCACCAGTACAGTAGACACTCATGTCCATGTATTCAAAGAAAAGAGAAAGAAGAAACCATCGTGGGTTTCCATGCTGGGTCTAGAACCTGGAGAACTCACACTTGGGCTCGTAACATCAACAAAGATGCTAAAATCTGAAACTCGTAATGTCCAAGATCCAGAACGTCCCATCCACAGGGCACTGAGAGCCCCTTCTAATAAAAGAGAGGATTAAGCTCTGATGCCTCATGCGCTTTAGCAGCCGCGAGTTACTTCTCACTAATAACTAGAGTGGGACGCTTCTGCCTGTCCATCAACTTCACTGTACCTAGATGGTAAACATTGGGTTATGGAGTTTGACTCTCTACAGAGCATGATATACGAACCTTTTTTAAGGACCAGCGTGCAAAGGTCCACCCGAGTGAATGACGGGTCAGCCAAAGGCTGGGGTTCCATAACTAATTAAAGTCATGGTATTCCTTCCGGATCGACCTTGTTTAAACATTTTTTTCTTTTTTTTCTTCTTTTTTTCTTTTTTTTTAAGAAAACATGAAAAAGAAGAAGATAATATGCACAGATTGTTGTGGATATGGCTCACATCTGTCTCTGGTTTCACGTCCAGTAATGACTTAAATGCCTTCTATGAGTCGAGGATAAGCTTTCCATCTAATTTTCTTATAAATTGGCAAACAGGGTCTTTTAGAGTCAGATTCCTAAGATTGTAGTGTTTTTCTTCATCCTTGAAGAGATTCCATAAATTAAGAAGTTCACGATGCACAAATCCATAAGAATGCATCTCAAAAGTCAATAAGATATCATCTAATGACTTCTTACTCAGTCCATTCTTAATGAAGAAAATTTTATCTTCTCTATTTACGGAAATCATCCCTAAAGAACGACATCACTTGTTACAATTCTATCGTGCACATTTGTGGCAGACTTGTAACCTTTTTGCTCTTCTTCTTTTAGAATACGAACTTCTTCTAAGACCTAATATGTATGAGTCAAATGAAATTGAAGACTCGCCTGCTAACCGGACCTTTGCTTCAATTATCCAGCATACATCTTCTGGCATACCTTATGCATTAATAGTCTCAATCTTTCACATCTAACTTTGTAGATTTTTGTCAGAGCATTTTGAGGGAGGGAAAGAAAATGTTTTCTCTGGTTTGAAAGAATGACATCCATTTTAAAGGAGAAGGATTCAGTTATTTTGGGAAACTGAAAAACAAACTGACTTGAGAGTCACAGAGTACCATTATCCGCCACTTAACCTGCAACACAAAGAACTACAAAAACAAGGCAACAAAATTAGAATAAATTCTATTCATAACAAGGATCAGAAAGAGAGATGAATTCTACCTCACTAACTCGATTTTCTAGAAATGGTTTGAGTCTTTGTCCATTGACTTTAAACACATTACCATTCCTAAGATTCTTAATATCTATGGCCCCATGACGATACACATGTTTGACAACAAAAGGACCACTCCACCTAGATCTCAATTTTCCAGGGAATAGGTGCAGACGAGAATTATAAAGCAGAACTTTTTGATCAATTTCAAAAGATTTTCTCAAAATTGTCTTATGATGAAAAGCTTTTATTCTAACTTTATAAATCTTTGAGTTTTCATATGCATCATTTCTCAATTCCTCAAGTTCATTTAATTGCAATTTGCGTATCTTGCAAGCATCATCAAGATTTAGATTGAAAGCTTTAATGGCACAAAATGCTTTATGTTCCAATTCTACAGGCAAGTGACAAGGTTGTCCATAGACTAACCGATAGGGTGACATGCCCAAAGATATTTTAAAAGCAGTGCGGTAAGCCTAAAGTGCATCGTTTAGTCTTAAAGACCAATCATTACGATTTGGGTTAACCGTTTTTTCCAAAATTTGTTTAATCTCCTTATTTGTCAATTCAACTTGTCCACTTGTCTTAGGGTGATAAGGGATGACAATTTTGTGTGTAATACCATATTTCTTCATTAAAGATTCAAATGATTTATTGCAAAAATGTGTTCCCTCATCACTGATGATAGTTCGAGGGATTCCAAATTGACACAAGATATTTTCTTTTAAAAATTTGAGACTAGTTTTATGATCATTGTGTCGATATAGAATCACCTCAATCCATTTTGAGACATAATCAACTGCAACTAAAATATACACAAATCCAAATGAAGATAGAAATGGGCCCATGAAATCAATTCCCCAACAATAAAAAATTTCAATGACAAGGATGGAGTTTAGAGGCATCGTGTTTCTTTTTGAAATTGAGCCATTTTTTTTGGACAATTTTCACAACTTTTGCAAAATGTATAGCAGTCCTTAAATAAAGTGGGCCAATAACATCTGCACTGCAAGATTTTCGCAGCTATTTTCTTTGAAGAAAAATGACCTCCACATGCTTCTGAGTGACAAAATTTAATGACACTACTTACCTCACTGTCGGACACACATCTCTGAAAGATTTGATCAAGACAATATTTGAACAAGTATGGGTCATCCAAATAAAAATTTTTTACCTCTGTTAAAAATTTCCTTCTATCTCGGTGTATCCATTGAGGCGGCATCTTTCCTTCTTATTCTTCAGTAAGAGATGAGGAAATTACCACTAGAAAGCTTTGTTCTTCTCCCAAAAATGTGTACTTCAACCCAACAGGTAATGGCTTTAGTTCCGGTGTGAGTACTTCTTCATGGGCATTATCATTCATGGGTTTTAGCTCTCCAAAATTGGCTTCCATCCTTTGTACTCCATTACCTGTGTATAATCAAGCAAAGAGTATATTTCAAAGATATCATCTTCTAATTGCATGCCTGATTCAAATGAATTGACTAAACAAATTTGTAATGGGTCAGAAGAATTCCTTGTTTGAAGATGATCATTTATAATGGCTTCAATTCCTTCAACTTCCTCCTTTTCATTAAGGACTTCCTGTGGTTGCTTGCACATGTTAAAAACATTGAGCTCCAGTATCATGTTTCCAAATGTTAACTTCACCACTCCATATCTGCAATTTATCAAAGCATTAGATGTTGCTAAAAATGGATGGCCTAAAATAGCAGGAATTGACTTGCAACTATTAACCGTAGGTTCAGTATCCAAACAATAAAATTCACAGGATATATGATTTTATCAACTTGTACTAACACATCTTCCACTATTCCTCTTGGAATTTTAATTGATCTATCAACAAGTAGAAGAGTTACAAAAGTTGATTTTAATTCACCCAAGTTGAGTTACTGATAAACTGAATATGGAAGCAAATTGACACTAGCACCAAGATCAAGTAAAACTTTTTCAATTTTATGTTCTCCAATAATTCATGAAACTGTAGGACAACTAGGGTCTTTATATTTCAATGCATTATTATTCTAAAGAATGGAGCTTACTTGTTCAGCCAAAAATGCTTTCTTTTTTATATTTAGTTTCTTTTTAACTGTGCACAAGTCCTTCAAATATTTGACATAAGAAGGAATATGTTTAATAGTATCTAACAAAGGAATATTGACCTTCATTTGTTTCAAAATTTCAAAAATTTCAGTGTTATAGTTCAATTTCCTTGAATTGTTTAATGCTTGAGGAAATGGGGGTGCAAGTGAGAGTTTGATCTCTTTTTGGTCAACTTCTTCATTTTCTTGGGGAATTGGTTCATCTTCTTTCTCACAAGGTTCGGGAATTTGTTTTTCAACAACCTTTCCACTCCTAAGAGTTATCACTGACTTGACTTGATCCATTTGTTGATTTTTTGAACTCCCTTCATTTAGACTATATTGACCCTTGGAATTTGGTTGAGGTTGAGAAGGAAATTTTCCTTTCTCGTGAATGGTGAGTGCGGAAGAAAGTTTAGCAAGAGTTTCTTTTATATCAGTCATAGTTTGATTGTTTTGTTTATTAATGGCCTCTTGCTTTTCTATGAATGCATGTAGTGTTTCTTCAACATTTTTCCTATATAGTGGGACATGAGGTGCATATCCTTGAGAATTTTGAGAGTCCTGTTGTGCCTGAGGAGGTGGTAGTTGCACGAATTATGACTGATTATTATTCTTCCAGCTGAAGTTCAGGTGATTTCTTTATCCCGGATTGTATGTATCTGAAAAAAAAGAAGTAAATAATTTTTTAAAATTATTCATTGCATATACTTGCTTATGTACAACTTATTTAAAAGCAGGAATATTAGGACATTCATGTGTTGAGTGTCCTAAGTCATCACAAATACCACAAATTTCTTCATTTTGCACAGATTTGATTTCTTTTGCTTTTCTTAATTCCATGGCTTCAACCTTTCTATCCAAATTGGCAAACCTTGCATTTAGATCTTCCTCTTAACTAAGGTAATATTTTTCTTTATTAGCACTTACAAGGTTAGATCTAATTGAATTTTCAGAAGGGTTAGAAGATTGAGAATTTTCAGCAAACTGGTTTAAATAGTCTAAAGCTTCATCAGGTTCTTTAACAAGAAACTTACCATTGCACATTATTTCCACAAATTGTTTAGTTTCAGGTATTAAACCTTCATAAAAGAAGCTTATAGTGCGTCATTTTTCAAAACCATGATGTGGACAAGAATTTAACAAATCTTTAAACCGTTCCCAACATTGAAAATATGCTTCATTTAAATTTTGAGAAAAATTTTGGATTTGTCTTTTCATAGCATTGGTTTTATGTGTTGGAAAAAATTTCTTTAAGAACTCGCCTTGCATTTCTTTCCATATGCTAATTGATCTTGGTTTCAAAGTGTTAAGCCAAGATTTTGCTTTATCTTTTAAAGAGAAAAGAAATAATTTAAACTTAACAATCTCTTCAGTATATTTTTGGTCATTGAAAGCAATACATACTTCCTCAAATTCTTTCAGATCTAAATATGGGCTTTCAGATTCTAAACTATGAAAATTAGGAAGTAAAGAAATCATACCTGACTTGAATATAAAATTATTGGCATTAAGTGGAAAGATAAAACATGATGAACTAGAATTTTGAGGTGGTTGCAAATATTCACACATGGTTTGCAATGGTTATTTTTCATGTTCATCATGTACACTTTCATTTTTAGCCATTGTGTCAATTGTGTGTGAGTATGATTCAAACAAATCAATATATAAAGTACCAGGATTAATTTTAACTAAACGACCAGAATTTAAATCACAATACCAATTAAGCATAAATAAATGAGTTAAAATAAAAAAAATAATGTATAAGTCAACAATTTATACCAGCCATTAAGTATTAACAAGGATGTTGTATAAATCAACCACCCAATAAATATTAACAAGTAAAAAGTTAGATAACTGATAAAGTAAAAAGTTAGATAATTAGAGAGTTAATAATTAGTAAGTTAGAAAGTGCAGAAAGTAAAATACAAAAAATAAAGTGCATAAAGTAAAGTGCAAAAAGTAAATTTGCTGAAAATAAATTTAATATATAAAAACCAGAGAGAGGTAAAGGCTCACCAGAGTCGGCGAAAAGAGAAGAGAAGAAGAAAGATTATTTCATTACATTAGAAAGCAATAATAAATAACAAAAATTAAAAGTTAGTAAGCAAAAATAAATGACATAAATTAAAAATTAGAAAGTTAGTATGTTAGCAAGTTAGCAAGTTAGTAAGTTAGATAGTTAGAAAGTTAGTAAAGAAACTGAAGAACCAGCAAGTCGATTTTTTGCTCCAGTGAGGGAGAAGAGAGAATAGATTTTATTAAAGAAAAAAAACCTGAATAAATTAAAACTTCAAATCAAGTCCCCGGTAATGGTGCCAAAAACTTGATGCGGGATTAAAGGATGCAAACCCAAGTGCAAGTTGTCTCAAGTAATAAATTCTCGGGAGTCTGAGTTCGATCCACAGGGAATTGATGAAGAAAAATTAATTGAGGTAAGAAAAGGATTTGTCACAACACCAAAAGTAATAAAAGTTGTTCACAAATGAAAAAGGATTTGCTTGGGTTAGGAGATCCACTTTTGGTAATAAATTAGAGGCAAAATTATTTCTCTTTATAACTCAATTGAAATCTATACATAAAGGAAGTTCCAATCGGAAAATATAACATTCAAAGTTTAATTATATATGCAATCATATTATGATTCCATTAATTATCTACTAACATTTGTAAATGAGTTCAAGCATTCACTTTGCCAATCCTCTTGTCTACAATAAATCAAGGTTTCTATTATACAAAGAAGGTTTCTAAATTGATTGAAAACAAAATACAACACATATAATGTCCACTTGATGATATATCATTTGAGCACAAGAAATAGAATAATCTAACCTTATTTCATTACCAAGAGTTTCACTCTTTCACCCAAGTAAAATAAAAATTAGTTACTCATAATCAAGAAGAAAGAAAGAGAGTAGAAGAGAAAGATGAACATAACTTCAAATTAGAACAAAATAAAATTACAACAAAGGAAGACAATATACAAGCATGAACATAATTTCTCCTAACCAAGCTTAAAACCAAAGTCTCCTAAATGATCAGCCAATGGAGCCTTTTATAGAGGATTAAAGATACAAAATGACAAGGGGGCTGATTAATGAGTGGGTGAGGAGTAGGTGGATGAGTGGAAAATGCCAAATGGTGAGTTAGTGAGTAGAAAATTATTGAGATTCTTTGTCTTCGAAATCATTTAAGGTTGATCTTATGGATGCCATCAGAATGAAACAACATGGTCTTCATGAAAGTTGTACCATTTTATCTCACCTTTCCAATGCCACCAAAATCATCCAAAATATCGTCCTATAACCCAAGATATGAACCAATTACTGCAGACTATTCAGGTCCAGTTTCAGCACATCTGTTTTGACTTCCAGACCCAATATCACCTCCAAGCTCTCTGAATTAGCTCTTATGTTCTCATGAAAGTTGTAGATATGAGTCTTAACTTTCAAGTGTCCAAATTTCAACCCAAGAAAGTTCCTATAGCCTGAGTTATACTCTGATTACTGCATACTATTCAGGTTCTAGTCACAAAACCCGAGTTCTGACTTCCAAGCCCATTTAGCTCCACTAGATGTCCATATTTTACCTAGAACTCTCATGAAAGTTGTAGATCTCTCTCTTATCTTTCCTACAAGGTAAGATATATAATTTTAAGACATCTAGAACTCAAGATATGACCGAAATACAGAAACAATGTAAGACCAAAATAGTGCTAAAAAAATCAATTAAGTCCAATTTGAATCCAAACTTACAAAACATAATTAGGCTTAATCAATTAAGTACGTGAAGAGTGTAAATGACTAAAAATAAGGGTTTATTAATGTATAAAATATGTGATTATCAATATGATGATGTAGTGAAATTGGAAAATTAAGATGTGTTCAGTAGTGGATACCGACATATACATGAATAGACACAAACTGGTGTTTTCCTCCTTGCGCATCAGCGTAGCGTATTAAAACAGGGGAGTTGGTACCTACAAAGATACTCCAATGCTCAAGTTAAGCTATGCACAATTAGGGTTTAAGCGAAAGAGCAATAGATACATATAGAAGGTGATTGAGCCTTATATTTATAAAGGTTGGATAAGGAGATATGTTCCCTTAATAGTTGTAGAGAATCCTTGTAAAATCAAAATGTTGATATTACAGTTATGAGCAGTCAAAGGCAGTCATGAGTGCCATTATTATGCAAGATCATGATTGGCAGTTACTGATACTCATGGGATTTATCCACTGCATAAATCTCGGAGTAATGTTACTTCTACCCAATGCTGTGGTCCGACATATGTACTGATAGGATATCAACAGTGTACCATGAATTCCTGCTAGGGTGTCAACGACAGACTCTGGCTAGATGTATGCCAGGTTAACCCATAGGACAGGATCCTGGATCGTGATCCAAGACAGTTGCCCCCAAATTGGGGCTTAGATGACTAAGTGTCAATGTATCTAAGTTCGATAGGAACACGCGACACACAGTGGACACCATGTTAAAGTTAACGCCAGATCTCATGATGTTTTCTAAAGGGCAAAGATCTATGATGCATCATAATATGCTCCTAAGGTTAATGAGTAAGGTTGGGATTCGAGTTGGACGATCTACTTACATCATCATTTTATTATCCAATGTATGTCATAGGTTGCCCCTATGTGTAGTTCACAGGGTCTTTATTGTCTTTTCTTGTAGCCTTTACTCTGTAATTTGTACCAGTCTGAGCTTGCTTGGAAACCATCACTTTGACTTTATTGGGAATTAAAAACCCTTTTAAAAAGGATATCAATTTTATGTTGTTTCCCAACTGCCTGCTACTCTCATGGCCAATCATAGAGATGGAGAATTAAAATGAGGCCTCAAACGTGCAGGCAATTAGCCTTCTCAGGAGCCAATTAGAATGCTTTATTCCCTCTATAAATGAGGGAATGTTTGCATTGAAGTTGGCATCTGTTTCTTTTATTTTTTTATCGTGTTCGAGAGTGATCTTTTTCCAAAGAATGATCTCTCCTATTTCTTATAAACATGTGGAGAGTTATGCCCCCTTCTGAAATCATTTTCCTATTCTTCCCAAAATTCTTAAAGATGTATCCTTTTTCCCCAACATATTCCTCTAATGGAAGCCTTTCTTACTAGGCGTAATGGTTCGATGAGGACCAAGTAGCTGCTTTACGCAAGTTAGTCAACATGCATCTGGGTGGTAGAAGCCTTTCTTTCCAAGCGTACTCAAGAGTGTGTAACTTTTCTACGCTTGTCAGGAAGGTTTGTCGTTTCTACCATAATTCTTGTGAGGCATGGAGGTCTTCCACTCTCCCTCCTTTGTCGTTTCAACTGCTATGACAACTGTGAAGTCCACATGGCACACTCTGACTTGATAGTCATGGTTAGGGTTTTGTTCATCATGATGAGAAGGTTTGAAATTCAAACTGTTTGGATGGAATTTCCCCTAACCACCTAGTCTCTATAAATAAGGGCTAAGAGTGCCTTCATCACACTTTACTGTTCCTCTCAAATTTCTGGCGGCCTGAAGCGATTCCCAGTGACTGAGCGCGATTAAGAAGCATTGTTCACTTGACAGTTTCCAGTGGTTCCAAGTAGTTTTCGATGGTTTCTATTTAGTTAAACACCCCTCAGTCATCTAATCTCTTTACTTTTATCAAGGTACGTCTCATTCTACCCTATGTTTTTGCTATTTTTAGCGTCATAGAGGGTTTCTTCCTTCTTCGTTTGTGGGGTATTCCCCTTCCTTTAGTGGCCAACTAGCAAAGATACCAATGATTAGAGTCTTACTCAATGACGTTGCTCTCTAGAGCACCTTCTCCATCGCGTTGTGAGTGGCAGGGGTACCCATCTCAGGCTAATAAGTCTTTGAGGGCACAGAGGCCGGTGTCTATAAATGGTGTAGACAACTAGATACAGAGGATGAAGGCAGATGTAGAAAGTCTTTTAATAGGACTTTCATCTGTTGTCGATCTTCCTCCATGTCTGAATCTATAGGTTGCTAGAGTTTCTTGATTTTGACAACATCTTACCGGCCTCTGTGGGTGTTTCTAGGGATTCAATGGCCAATAAACGAGTGGCAGGGGCTAGGAAAGAAGTGGCAAGGGCTAGGAGACCGACTGCGGAGAGGCCCCTGATATTAGCCCCTGGGAGGAGCGTGTACCCCTAGGTTAGAGATGATGTTTAGAATAATGAGTTTGAATTCTGGACTGCGAATGACATTGAACAGCTCGTGAGCTACTTGAAGTTGACAGAATGTGGCGTAGAAGATCACGAGTATCAGGTCCTGGCTTTAAGGGTGAACGAAAGAGTGTGTTCGGCTCGAGAGGCGGGTGCACACTACATGTTTATGTACAAAGACCTCTTTGTTCGATTGGGACTCTAGATCTCGTTCACCAGGTTTCAAATTGTAATCCTCTGCATTCTTAATGTTGCTCCATCCCAACTTCACCCTAACAACTGGGGAAACATTCTTGCCTTCGAAAGATTTTACTGGGTAGTTGGACTATGGTACTCAGAGAAGGCATTTTTCTACCTTTTCACTCGGTGGTGTCCCCAAGGGGAGAGGACAATGTAGAAGAACTGGCTCACACTCTAGTGAAGGCCTGGATGGAAGGTCTTCAAAGTCTTCTAGGATAGCTTCAAGAACTACAAGACAAAGTTCTTTAAGCTGATGGCGGCACCAGGGACCCATCCGTTCTTCCTAGAGACCGGTGGAGACCTGGTGTTTGACTTGTACTGGACTAAAAGGGCGTGGAACACCCCCATTGAAATGATTGAAATGGATAAGCCCAATCTTGATCGGGATGACATCGAGTATGTTGATTTCATGAATACGTGGGCTCAGGATGTTGGCCTCATTTCTTGTAAGGATGTCTTGGATGCTGTTGATGATGAAACTCTTGAGGCCATTCTAGGTGAAGTTTAGGTTGTAGTCCATCTTTACCCCTTTGTTCATAATATTTTTTTATTTCTTGTTTTTGACTTCATCTTTGTTTTGTAGAAAACATGGCATCAGGATAAGCTCTAGCTGCCCTCCGGGCCTTGAAGGAGAGGAACGTGGATATAGGTCCTTTCAACACTCCAGCATATATTTTTCTAGACTCCGTTATCCAAAGCCCGGTGATTAAGGTGGATACAACTCAAAAAGAGGAACTGTAACGCCCCAAGACTGCCAACAGGATTGATGAGTGTCTCCATAAACCAACACGGGTCTTCTCAGCGTGCTCTGTCCTCACTCACATGCATCCTAGGAAACTTTTCAGGAGGTCACCCATCCCACAATTGCTCCAAGTCAAGCACGCTTAACCATGAAGTTCTTATGTTTTAGGCTCCCGAAAAGAAGTTGCAACTTGTTGATATGGTTACGCCTAATCAATTCCTTTAAGCCATCCTCAACTATGCAGTCTCATACCTGCATAGTCTCTGAATTCCTCTCATTCCGGTGCATATTCAGTTCATTCATGGGACCCTTCGCCTAGAAGCCTGTCAGAAACCGCTCATTGATGCTTTCTCTTAGCACCGGAGACCACTCCCCGCCTTCGTCAGCCCTGGGATGCCACAAGCCCACCAACTTCTGCTTGGTTTGTCCCCAAACAACACCGTACTGGGAGAGGCCCTGGCTCTGATACCATCTGTAACGCCCCAGGACTGCCTGTAAGATTAATGAGTGTCTCCACAAACCAACACGGGTCTTTTCAGCGTGCTTTGTCCTTACTCACACGCATCCTAGGAAACTTCCCAGGAGGTCACTCATCCCACAATTGCTCCAGGTCAAGCACACTTAACTATGGAGTTCTTATGTTCTAGGCTCCCGAAAAGAAGTTGCAACTTGTTGATATGGCTACGCCTAATTAATTCCTTTAAGCTATCCTCAATTATGCAGTCCCGTACCTGCACAGTCTCTAAATCCCTCTCATTCCAGTGCGTATTCAGTTCATTCATGGGACCTTTCACCTAGAAGCCTACCAGGAGCCGCTCATTGATGCTTTCTCTTAGCACCAGAGACCACTCCCCGCCCTCGTCGGTCCCAGGACGCCATATGCCCACTAACTTCTGCTTGGTTTGTCCCCAAATCACACCGTACTGAGAGAGGTCCCGACTCTGACACCATCTGTAACGCCCCAAGACTACATGCAAGATTGATGAGTGTCTCCACAAATCAACACGAGTCTTTTCAGCATGTTTTGTCCTCACTCACACGCATCCTAGGAAACATCCTAGGAGGTCACCCATCCCACAATTGCTCCAGGTCAAGCATGCTTAATCATGGAGTTCTTATGTTCTAGACTCCAGAAAAGAAGTTGCAACTTATTGATATGGCTATGCCTAATCAATTCCTTTAAGCCACCCTTAACTATGCAGTCCTATACTTGCACAGTCTCTGAATCCCTCTTATTCCGGTGTATATTCAGTTCATTCATGGGGCCTTTCGCCTAGTAGCCTACCAGGAGCTGCTCTTCTCTTAGCACCGACGACCACTCCCTGCCCTCATCGGCCCCGAGACGCCACAAGAACCTCATGCTCAACCACTTTAAAGGCGAAAGAGGCAGGGTGTTGAAGGCAGTGGGGCTGATTGCGGGAAGAGGTTGGTCGTGGAACCGGTTGAGGTCTCGAGTTTGTTTGCCTTGTACAAGAAGGATTTGGCGATTGAGCCATTTCTAGACTCCTAACTCTTAGATGATGATGTTGTTGACCGAAATTCTAAGAAAACTTTGTTGGATATCTTGACAAGGTTCCAGATCAATTGACTCCACCTTGCTGTCAAAGCTCGTTTCCTCGAAAGGTTTTTTAACTAATTTGAAGAGCAAATACAGTCCGAGGAGGAGGAAAAGACGAAGGCAACTGAAGAGGAAGGGGCCTAGATGCTCAATTTGGCCCTTAAAACAAAATAGAAGGCCGAGAAGGCCTTGGAGGATGCCGAGGCAAAGAATGATGAGTTACAAAAGAAACTGGCAAACTCAAAGGATGATGTGAAGAAAGAGAAGGCTTGCTTCAAGGAGGCTAGGAAGGAAGTTGCCGGCCTTCATACTAGGAATGAAGGCCTCTAGATTGAAAATTAATGCTTCCGATCCAATGTGGCGTGGCTGTAGGAGGATAGTTGATAGTTGATAAGTATCTATACTAAGATTAGTGGCAAGCAATTCCAAAATGCAGTCTCCCATATCCAGCTCTTTAACCTCGGGGTGGCGCTAGCATTGGACAAATTGGATTCTGAGAAGGTGATCTGAGACGGTAGTCTCGTACTTCCAGATGACGCTCAACAGAATAGCCAGGGTGTTGCTGGGGTCCCTGCTGCCAGGCCTTCAACTGGTATTCTGGATCTGATTCTTGAAGGGGATGGCTGAGTAATGAGAACGGATAATCAAAGCTTGGAGGGAGATGCCACTGGAGCTTGATATTCTCATGCTTTTCTGCTTTCTTTTGCCCCCTGCGTGAGGCATTTAATTTTTTTAAAAAACTATTTCCCCAATTACCGGGTTTAAATTACGACTACTTGCATTATACTCGTGTTGCATGCTTATTTGCTTTCCATGGTCAGTATTGGGTTCAACGCCCATTATCAATGTGCATTTGGTAACCATTTAGGGACTTAGGAGAATCTTATTCGCGTAAAACCTTGGTCTGAGGTCCAACGCCCAAAAATTTAAGCACTCAGAATGCCTTTGAGGACTTAGGAAAAATAAGAAGGTAATCCACAACCAGGGTCTTTAATGTTAACGGTCTAGTTTAGAAAAATTCCCAACACTTAGGAATTTTCTAGTCTAAATCCAATTTAACATAAGACATTCATGGTAAGTACCTAATGGCAAACCACAGGTGTCGTAACCCGTGCTGCTAATTAATTTCACAACCACAAAATAGTTACGGCCAAGTGTTAATGATTTGTGTATGAGCCCATAACTCGTGATAAAAACACACCAATGGGTTTTGTGGGTTATTCCTCTTAACCTGGAAGCTAAGAAACCATAGGTCCCATAAGGAACGGGCTCTGTAGACATTCTTAAGGTGTGGTCTAGCTTGAGGGTCTTTAAACCTTAAAAAATAAACCCATATCCCAAAGAAGTGGGCTTAATAAACATTTTCAAGGCGGGGTCTAGTTTGAGGGTCTTTGAGACTAGAGAGTGCAAGTAGATGTATAAAAATAACTTCATTTTATTGATTGAATGAAGGATCGAAGTCTGTACAATGTAAACCCACAAAAATTGGGACAGATCAAATATAAAGTAAACTAGGAGACTAGGCCTTAAAAGACACTTAGCTATAGTATTTTCTTAGTTTGTCTGCATTCCAATAGTTTTTGATTGGCTTGCTTATTAGTGTCTCCAGGGTGTAAGCTCCCTTGTCAGTACTGATCACAATCCAGTAGGGACCTTCCCAATTTAGGGCTAACTTCCCATAGGAGACATTACCACCGATGTCTGCTCTTCGAAGTACTAGATCACCTAGTTCGAATTTCCTTAGGACAACTTTCAAATTATATTGATTGGTCGTTCTCTATTTGAGGGCGACGTTGCGTATGTGAGCAACACGCCTTCTTTCTTCTAGAAGATCCAAGTCTTTAATCAGTCCGTGGTTATTGTTAGGTGGGGATTATTAGTGACGTCAGCTGGGTTCTCCTATATCCACCAAGATTATAGCCTCGCACCTATAAGTGAGTTTAAGGAGATTTTTGTAACATCCTGATTTTTGTTGTTTCTGCACCAATATTATTTTTCTAATTTTTGTGATTTTTGAGAATTTTTCTGGATTTTTCTGAGAATAGAAATATTTTAATAATTTTTGGGCCGTCTATGGGGCCCACAGTGGACCCGGAAACACTAAAAAAAATTTATTGACTAGAAAAATTTGTATTATTAATACGGCGTCGGGGGATCTTACTAAACCCAAAACCGTATACAGTTACTAATTTTTCTTATACAGTGAATTTATTATTCACTATATAATAATTATTAGTTTGTGAGCCATAAATTTTATTATGTGAGTAATAAATTTTTATAGCTTTAGCTAGGTACTAGTCATGTGATGACTATGTGTCACAAGATAGTAGAAGTCAATTTTTGGTGGCTAGTCATAAAAATTAACCAATGGTAATAAGTCAACAAAAATGATTTGTTTAAATTAATTATTAAGCTAGATGAATTAGTGAATTAATCTAAACTTAAATAGTCACAAATTGAAACAATAATTGGTAGTAAATGGCAAGGACTTCTACGGCCATGAAGGGATTTTTTTTGGACATGCAAAAGCTAATAATTCATCAAGTGTTGACCAAAAGCAAGACTTGGTGCCATGTGTTTAATTTTGTACCTTGGTGGCCATGCAAATAATTTCTCCATGCTAGCAATAGCATTCCGTGCAACACCCTACTGGGGATGTCACATTTTCGAACAATAATAATAACCTCTACCCAAGTTATAAATTATTTCGTAATATATAATAATATAGGTTATAAAAAAAATATTTTTTTAACACACATTATATTATAAAATAAAATAAACAGCACATAAAATAAAACAAACTATTACATACACACCATAATTATACATATGATTTTGTTTTTAAAAGGTACAAATAATTTACATATTACAAACTAGTTAATTAAAAAAAGCAAACTATCTGGTTTAAAGCAAACCATAAACTAGCCTAAGCATAACACTAAAAGTTTTTATCCTCCGAAGAATCCTCCTTGGGAAGATTATCGGAAGACAGAAATACTCTGGTAACATCATACCACGCTGCAGTCAATCCATATGATATGGATGATCTCGAGGTTCACCTTCCTCGAATCGGTCGCTTCTCGTTCTTGCTCCTCGTTGTATTGACAATCCAACAGTTGCTCCTCTTCTACTTCCTCAACGACTTTACGGAACATAAATAAGAATACAGAAAATATATACAAAGAGGTGAGACAATCTACATCATTACCAGCATAGCAGTAAGAAAACGACAATACAAACAAATATAACAATTAATATAACAATTCACATTATCACACATGCAAAATATCATAAATCAAATTATAACTATTCACACAGTGATGTAGATTAAATATGCCATGTACTCAGACTCGTTCCTACTCCATGGAGCTAAACACAAACATCAGAGAGAATGATCCGGTAGACATGTCCGCACATTAGGCTGCCTCAACCAACTATTACACAGTCAAATACGTCGTGTAAACAGCACACAGTCAAATACGTCATGTGAATGGCACACAGTCAAATACGTCGTGTGAATAGTACACAGTCAAATACGTCGTGTACGTCCAGACATAGTACCAGACAGTCCCCAATAGATCCTGATTAAGAATAGTATTTGTCAAGATCGCTAGTGTGTGTTTTTCAGTTACCACGGCCCAGAGGAACTATCAACTGTCCACATGTGGAATCTACTGCACACTAACGCCTCTAAGTTCTCCACATGAACATACTACGCCTATCACACCCACAACACGGTGTAATTCATCTCGTCAGTCAATTGTCAATTTCAACCAAATTGACGTACCACTCTATGTATGTAATGATCCATAATTACAAAAATACCCTCAGTATCACCATGAATCATAATTACATAAATATCCTCATTGTCACCATAATTACAAAAATACCCTTAGTATCAATAATTCCAAAAATAGTATGTCTCCACTTGACAGTACTATTTTATCACATTTTCACCATTACGTCACATTTTTACAAAGGTTTTTCAATCGCGTAAATATTTTTTAACGTTTTCTCAATCGCGTAACATTTTTAAATCATTTTCTCAATCACATAGTTTAAAAATCATCATTTTAAATACGCGTAAGTTATTTCTACTATTTTTCACTGTATAAAATATTTCTTGATGTTTCAAATTAAATTTTGAAACTTTCCAAAACTAAAAATATTATTTAGACATTATTTTTCCATTTATCTTACAAAAATTACCCTAAGTAATGATTTCTGACGTTTTTCTCGAAAATTCAATTTTAATAAATTCTTCTACAGTTAATTTTATTCTTTAACTATGTAAAATATTTCCTTGCTTTCTAAATGCCATTTTGAAACGTTCTTCAATACTTGCTCATTTTTAATTAATTTTGACAGTACTTAATTTAGAAAATCCACTAAATGATATTTTCTACGCTTTCCTTTAAAACTTCCTTTATTTAATTATAACCATAAAATACACTTTGAAAATTGCTAACATATTTTAAAAACTCAAGGATAAGTATTTTTCAAGTGTTAAAATTTATTTCTTTACCATACTAGAGTTCTAGTAAAAATTCATTTACTTATTTGACTCTTGAAAATCCATCGTAATTGAATTCGTTTTAGGTTAATAAACTAGTTTACACTTAGAAAATAAATTTTGGATCAATTAAACATTAAAAAATATATTTTGTTTGAAAATCACCATTTTTATACAAACCATGTTTAAAATTATTTTTCATCCATTAAATCATTGAAAAATCCTTTAACTTAATTAGATCAATTAGGTTATCCTTTAAGAAAATAGTTGAGAACATATTGGTTCTCTTTTCATAATAAAAACCATAAGCTCTTCATCTTGTGTTCTTTGGAACACTTTTGCAAATCTTAACATATTTGCACATCCAACAATAATTATCATAGATCCATGAACATATATATATATTTATGAACACATACCATATATTAAAGCAATAATAAAACACATACCAAATATCAAAGCTATAAACATGCTTGTATGCATAATAAACCACAAATAGAAATGAAAATAACATGCACACATAAACAATCACAAATAGAGAAGACAATAAACAATCAAGTGAATGAATCCTTATGGATTCTTCACCACAAACACATCCATTTTCTCACCACCACACATGGTTGATGAGATTAAATCTCCCTCTTACCTATAAGAAAGACAAGATCTCCTTGGGCTCCTCCTTAGAAATTTTGTGTAGCTTCAACAAAAATCCTAACAAACTTAAACAAATTATAAAGTCATAAACTATGGATAAAAAAGATAAACCATGGATCAATCATGGCTTAGAACATCAAAAATCAAATTAGAAACAAGAAAGAAGAATTTTCACCTTATAGGAAAGAAACTTCAAAGTGATTTTCCAAGCTCCAAATGGATGATTTTGTGAAAACTCACAACTAGAGATGTTCTTAGAATGTGGTTTAGATTTAGGAAATGAAGTTGGATGAAATTTTTGATGGATGGAAGTGTATTGAAGAGGCTTGGCCGAATGGTGTGGAAAATGAAGACTTAGAAGTTTTCTTTGGTTTCTTTGGGTAGGAGAGAAAAGAGAGAATGAATTAGAATAATTGAATGAATGATTTTGAAGTGAATAATAGCCTTAAGACATTATGCATGGTCGTAGACTTTCAAGACAAATGCAGCCCCCCCCTTTTTGACAAATTTGGCTTAATAATAGCCTTATTCTATCATGCATGGCCATAGGACACAAATTATGGAGCTTTGTCTCCTTTGTTGACCAACTAAATGTATAATGCATGCATAGATCCAAAAATAGCTATAGGAATTCTAATCAAAATTTGGTTGATTTTTAATAACTTATTTGGACTTAAGTCCTCCTAATTGGGTTTAATTAAAAGTTAGTTAGATTCCTTTGTATTTTAGTTAATCATTAATTTACTTAGAATCCTTAATCTTTTACTTAATTATACTAATACAGTTGTCTAACTAAAATTTGATAAAAAAAACTAATTAGGTTTTACTTGTAACACCCTCCGCATGGCGTCACATTTTAAAATAAAAACTTAAAACCCGAAAATCATTTTATAAAAGCCTTGAGTTCTAAAAGATAAATTTTAAAATTTCATTTCGCTGAATTATAAACTTACCAAAAGTTATAAGAAAACAGAAAATTAAATTGAATTGATTGATACACATATTATATATACCACAAAATATTCACTAAAGAAATAAAACATGTAACTTACAGACTCAGAGAAACAGTAGTTTACCCAATGACGGGTACTACTAATAGCACGGTAACAACACTAGCGAGAAAACCCAACCTACATGTTCTATTTCTCCACCAACTGCATCCTGTTGAAAGTTGGAAGATTACTCCTCGACGTCGTCACCAACCTCCGAATATTGCCTCCAATGAGTTTAGGAAACTTCCTTCGTCTACTATACGAATTTAACCAATACCAACACAACAAAGCAATACAGTAAAGAGGTGAGATCCCCTGTCACCAATACCAGTACGGTAGCAAAGAATAATACGAATGACAAAGCCATTCCATACACACAGATATCACAATTATAATCATGTTATCAATTTACAATTAATTCTAATAGACACAGGTTATAATAAAATGAATAGCAATAACATTGCCATGATAGATATAGTCATTCATACAATATAGAATACCATAACAACATACACCTAAATACAGAATAACACTGATATAATATAAGAATTAAATACAAAATCAATATATATAATATCACCGATAGCAATATAATAACATCACCGATAATAATATAATAATATCACTAATAACAAAATAATAAGATCACTGATAACAAAATAATAATATCACCGAGAACAATATAATAATATACAAGATATATACATATGCAATATGATACAATCCTACTCCATGGAGCTAAAAACATACAGACATCAGAGAGAACAATCCGCAAAATCTATTAGTACCGTCGACTGCCCAATAACTATTCCGCTGTCTCACGTTGCGTCTATAGCCCACTGAAATAGCATAGTGGTGTAGCACACTGTTATACGCCGTGTCACTACAGGCTTGCACTAATAGACTTCACAAGATCTTGATTAAGTATAGTGTGTGTCGAGTCCATTAGTGTGTTACCAGTCACCATGGCCCAGAGGTGCGACCGACTGTCCACATATAAGATTCTGCACACTAACGTCTCCAAGTTCATTCAAAATCGAACCACACTACGCTTATCACACCGACAACACGATGTTGTTCACCTCGTCAATCAAATCACCAAAATTGGCATAACTCAATATATGAGAAAATTCCAAATGTATACAGTATGCACCCACCTGGCAATATTGCAACAAAATTACAAAAATGCCCTCACTGGCAAATTATATAAAAAAGACAGTATGCACCCACCTGGCAATACTGTTTCACAACCTGTCCAGGTCCACCACTTTGGCCCGACAGTAAAAACTTACTGTTATCGTCAATCGCGTAGAAATTTTATCGCATTTTCAAAATCCTGTCGCTTTTACAAACGTTTTTAAATCGCGTAAATATATTTTGCTGTTTTTAAAATCGCGTAGAGTTTTCCAAACGTTTTTTGAATCGCGTAAGATTTTTAAATCATTTTCTTGTCCGAATTCCTTAAAAATTATTGTTTAAATAAACAGAAATAATATTTAATACGTTTAAAATACGTAGAATAATTTTTCATACCGTATACTATCGTTTGGACATCTTTTCTATCTTATTTGTCTGTTTTTACTAAAAATTGACAGCATTATGTTTAGAAACTTATAATAATGGTTTTCTAATTTTTCTGTAAAAATTTCTTTTACTTAATTTTTAATCGTATAATTTAACTTTATGAAAATCACTAACATGCTTCAAAATATAATATGAGCTATATGTTAGAAATTTTACAAAAGCTACTTGTATTTTTCTTCTAATGTAAAATTATCAATTTTAACTTCTTAAATTTAATTCTAATCAATTTATTTCTTCAAAACTCATTGTAATAAAATCCTTTTGGCATCTATTACTTAACCGTAGTTGAAAATAATTCTATAAATAAAAAACATTTAACTTTGGCATATTGGTTGAAAATCATTCTATGTTTTATAATTCATTCCTAATTATTTCCATACATTTAATCTCTTATAAAATTCTTGATCTAATTTATTTTTATTAAATTATCTAGTCCATAGTTAGAAAATAAATTTGGATCAAAAGTATGTGGCATGTTGGCCAAATTTAGCAAAGTCTTTGTATTTGATCTTTAAATTATTTTTCATCTTCTAAATCCATGTCAAATTTATTGTATTACCTAAATTCAGTAAATCATTGTTTTAGAAAATAGTTTGAAAATTATTTTAGAAATCATAATTGCATGGCTTTGGCATGTTGGCCGAAATACATAATTTCATCCATTGATCCATAAATTCATTTTTCTTACTCTAAACAAATTTGGTAACTTGTAAATTTTCCTAGGTTAATTAAATTCCACTTTTAGAAAATTGATGAGAACATTTTGGTTCTCCTTTTTGCATTGAGGCCGTGAGCTTGGATTTGTGTTCTTTGGAACACTCATGCAAATCCTTGTATATTATTTACATGTTACAATAATTATCATGCATATAAGTACACATACCATATATTAAAACAACCATAAAACACATACAAAATATTAAAGCTATTAGACATGCTTGCACATATAATCAATCACAATTAGGAAAAACAATAAACAATCAAGTGAATGAATCCTTATGGATTCTTCACCACAAACACATACATTCCTCACCACCAACACATGGTTGATGAGGGTAATCTCCCTCTTACCTCTTGAAGAACCTCCAAAGCTCCTTGTATGTCTCCTTCAAGTAAACTTCAACCACCAAGAGCTTCTTGAAAATCAAAGAAAACATGAAATATTAATACCTAAGGCTCTAAACTAAAATAATCATGGATTAAAATCATGATTAGAACTTTGAAATGGATAGAAACATGAAGATTAAAGAATTCCACCGTTAAGCCTTCAAATTTGAGCTTTGAAAAACGAAAATGAAGATGGATGATTTAGGGAAAATCTCCAACATGAAAGATCCTTAGAATTGCATGGAGATTCAAGATCTATGGTTGTTTATAATTATTGAAGCTTGGAAGGTGACTTTTGTGGGGTTGGCCGTGAGCTTAAGAAAAGGAGAGATATGAGCTTTTGTAATCTTTGCTTGATAGGAAGATGAAAATGGATGAATCTTGAGAAATTCCTAACATGAAAGTGTCTTGGATTGATGAAAGGATTCAAGAAATGATATTGGTAGGAATTATAGAAATTTGGAGAAGACTTCTTGGTGTTTGGCCTAAACCATGGGGGAGAGAAAAGGAGAGAATTTTGGTTGCTTGTTCTTGGTTCTTTGGAGAAAAGGAAGTGTAAGAGAACAAGTAAGATGAATGGATGAAGGTTGTCTCCCATTTTGAGAGCTTTGGCTGTGGAATACAAGGAGAGAAAAGGGTGTGAGAGCTTCTTGCCAAAGTTGCAAATGAGTCTAAGTCCTCCTATTTATAGACTTTATGAAAAGATGAAAGCTTAAGATATTTTTCGGTACATTATAAGCAATGAACAATAATTACTGCTTATAAAGTCAGTGTCTATTGTCTAATGGATAATAAAATATACCTAGATTTTTATCTTATACTAGCAGAGTAGCAATTATTATTGATCATTTTTCTACTGATTGCCCTTGATGAGTCAGAAAGCGAGTCATCAAAGAGAAATTTCTAGAACATGTGACTCACTACGATGAGTCAACATGATGAGTCAGCGTAGATATTTTCTAAAACGGGTGAGTCAGCATGGCGAGTCACAGTGCTGAGTCACTGGCTGAGTCAGCATGACGAGTCATCAGCTGAGTCACCAATGGTGAGTCACAGCACTGAGTCATTAGCTTAGTCATCAATGATGAGTCACAGCGCTGAGTCAGCATGGTGAGTTATCATAGAAGCTTCTGGAATAGGTGACTCACTAGGGTGAGTCACAGGGCGAGTCACTGCTTCTGGAACCTTCTAGAATCTGCTAAGTCACAGTGCTAAGGTGTCACACCACGTGTTGAGTTTCTATTGGCTCTTCGTGATGAGTCACAGCCACCAATATTGACCAGTTCCTCATTGGTCCACGTGTAAAGCATTCGATGACTAGGCGCGTCGACGAGGCGTCTTCTAGAATCTTCTGGAATAGTCTGGAACCTGTGTGTCACTAGGCTAGTCACCTAGCTGAGTCATCCAACGATGAGTCATCATCTAGAACATTCTAGAGTGAGTGACTAGGCTTGCGTCTAGAATCATCCACTAGATAATAAAACATACCCCGATTTTATTTGTCAGATAAAATCGCAGGAAAATAAAACTTCAAAAATTGTTTCCGATTTTGGGTTTAGTAAGTTCCCCCGGCCCAGAAAATTTTAAATTTCTTAACTCGAAGTAAATCACATAAAACACCCAAATAAAATTACAGACAGTAATATAAAACACTGTATCATACAAAAAAATTTAAAACAGTACATTCGGGACGTAATGGTCATTTTTCCCATTTTTCCCACCACCGAGCAAATCACTCAAAACACTCAAACACAATTACAGACAGTAAAATATAGCTGTATAGCACTCAGAAAAATTTAAAACAGTAATTTTGACAAAAATTTTATTTTACTGTCTTGAAGCAAATTACGCAAAACGACCAAATAAAATCATAGCCTGTAAAAAATATCTGTATTTCATACAGAAAATCAAGAAACAGTAAAATCAGGACACAACGGTCATTCACCTAAAAGTTTGAAAAACAATAGACAGAACATTCGGAACATTTTTCCAAAAGTTGGGGTGTTACATTACTCCATTTAATTACCACTTAAACACTTTAGATTAACTTACTTAGATTTTAAATTAACTAATCTATTAAATTAAGTTTTAAATTAACTAATCTACTAAATCTAACCATTTTTATGGATTTTTAACCTTTTGGTTTAGAATTTTACAAGCCATTTACGTTGATAAATTTTCCTAAAAGTGGGTCCCACAAACCCAAATGTGGGTCCCACAAAGTAAATATGGGTCCCACAAGCCAAATGTGGGTCCCACAAAGCAAATGTGGGTCCCACAAGCCAAACGTGGGTCCCACAGATTTTTCTGCATGATAAATATTTTTATTATACAGAAAAATCCTAAAAATTAAAATATTGATATATGTATTATTCGGATTGGGTTTAGTAAGATCGTCCAGCTTCAAATAATCAAACAAGATTTTTCCCGGCCCGAGAATTATTATTTTCTTGACTCAGAGCAAATCACACGAAACAATCAAATACAGTTACGAAACAATCAAATTAATTTTATAACACACAGAAATCAGAAAACAATACAATAAAGGCAAAAACGTAATTAACCAAAAATTGGGTTGTTATATTCCGCGGCAACAAGCTCTAGGTAGACTATCACAATTATATCACTTTTGTATCATAAGCTATTATCTTCATGTCTTCATTTTCTTCACTTAGCCAAAATTGCATTTCTCTCCATTTCTCCTCCAAAGACACCATTCGGCCAACACTTCAAGACAACCTTCCAAGCTTTCAAAATTTCATCTAACCTTATTTTCTACATCTAAACATCATTCTAAGACACTTTTATGTTAAAGACTTAAGCAAAATCCTTCATCTTCTACCATTTCTACAAGCTAGTATTCTTGAGATTTCAAGGTAAAAGTTCTTCTTCTTTGTTTCTAAGTTGGTTTTTGAGTTTCTAAACCATGATTGTTCCATGGTTTCTCTTCTTCAAGCTTTGTTTGTAACTTTGGTTTGCTTTAAGTTTGTTAGGATTTTTTGTGGTGGTTCACGAAATTCATAGAAGATCAAGCAAGAAGGAGTTTTGTTTTCCTTGAGGTAAGAGGGAGATTACCCTCATCAACCATATGTTGGTGGTGAGGAGATAACCTTGTTTGTGGTGAAAAATCCATAAGGATTTATTCACTTGTATGGTTTAAACTTGCTTTATTTATGGTTGGTTTATTTTTAAGCTTTGATTATATGCTTGTTTATTAGATTATATGCTTGTTTACTTGATTATATGCTTGTGGTAGCATGATGAATATGGTGTAAAGTTTATGTGATGAGGAAAAAATTGATGAAGGTTCCAAAGAACCTAGGTAGGCTCACGGTTTTGAACCTCACCAAGGGAACAAGATGTTTCAAATTATTTCTTAAGTTATGGATTAAAGAATTTGAGGATAAGAAATTTGATTAAAGGATTTTGTGATAAAATAAAATGAAGATTAAGTATGTTTTATGAGGCATAAAAATGAATTTTTGGGCTACTATGCCAAAGAGTAGTATTTTAAATCCAAGAGTATTTTACTAAGTGTGCACTTTGATACTTAATTAACAAGAATTTAATTTAATGAATTTTTAGTATAAAAACAAAAATAGATTTAAAGTAATGAATTTTTAGTAGAAAAAAAGGCAAAATAGATTTAATGTTTGGAATTAAATTAATATTTTTGTAAGTAAATCAAAAAAGATAAATTTTTGTAAAGAATTGAAGAAATTATTATGTTATAGATTTTTAGAAAGAAAATATTTTCTGGAAAGACAAAATGCATAATTACGTAAAGAATTTTATAAATAAGTTTAGAAAATTTAGAAAATATTTTACATAAGTGAAAAATGTTAGAAATCCATTATGCAATTTAAAAACTACTATTTTTAGACTACGTACTTGATTTTTACGTTACGCGATTGAGAAAATAATTTTAAATGATTACACGATAGAGAAAACATTTAAAAACCTCTACGCGAATTAAAAACGTTTGGAAATATTGATGTGATTTAGAAAACGTTTAAAAATATTTATGTAAATTAAAAATGTTGGAAATTAATTGCGCATTTATGAAAACATTGAAAAATATTACAAAATTTGATAACGTAAGAAAAACATCACGTTGTTTCAAAAACGCAATAAAATGTTTATGCAATTGAAAATTACAGCGGTTGGCTGTCGGGCTCTCATGGTGGGCCCCGTTTTATTGAAAAGTGATACTGTTAAGAAATGACGTGTATTTGTGAAATACTGTAAAATAATAGTTGTATGTATTTTTGAATCATACATCATGCATTGAAAAGTATGTCAAGTAAGGCGATTGGCCTTGGAGATGGAATTACACCTTCGTGCGGGTGAGAATTGCGTAGTTACGATCTTCAGTGATCTTGGGGACGTCAGGGTGTGGAACGTCATATGTGGCCAGTTGGTAGCACCACTGCGTTGTGGTATCCTTTACAAACACATCGACGGTCTCGACGGAGTTACTACTCTTTTCGTGATATGGTTGAGAGTGTCTTGTAATAGCCATGTGGGCACCATGATATGATAAACAACATATGATTTGAGGCTAATGGTATACAGACATGTACTCCCTATCTTTCTCTCCGAAATTGTGTCTAGCTCCATGGAGTCGAAATTGGGTCATTGTGCACATACATTATGGGTCAGCATATTGGTGTGACAATTATGCTTATTTTATATGCCTATTTTATCTGTTTTCTATGATATAATATGATATGACTATAAGAGATATTTTGTATCTGTATGTTTTACTGTCATTTTCTATACTGCCTCATTGGTATTGATGAAAAGGGATCTCACCTCTTTAATATGTTGTATTTGTGTATTGTATGTATTTGATGAAGACGGAGGAGGTAAGGAGGCTAATAAGTCTTTTTACTATCAGTAGCTGGTTTTTCTGTATTTGCTTAGTATGGCAGCGAGGCGTCAAATTTTAGGGTTTGTTACAGTACAATTCCACGATGGAATTGATGCTTGACGAGTTAACTTAGATAGGGAAAGGTTTGTGTATACCGGGGATCTGACTCTGACTTTAAGAGGTACTAGGGATGGTACTCCCGTCATGATACAACATGTGTCTGTGCGTTTAGAGTTTTATTTGCCTATACATGAACTTTGGAGTAGGAATAATAATACTTATACTCCACACGAGGAATCCATGATGTTGACTGCTAGGACACCAACCAGGCATGTGCTATATTCGTCAGGCTTCTTTAATGACAACACTGAAGATGAGGAGGAGGAGGATCCCAACGAGAGCCTGAACCTTTAGTTTGATGGAGTTCTAGTTTAATATTTTTTTTTATGTGTATTGTATATGTAACTAATGAGGGTGTAGTTATGTAAATTATTTATGTACAAGATTTGTAATATGTAATATAAGGTGTGTTAGTTTTAATTTCATTTTACGTTTAAAGTTTTTATTTATTATCTATTATTCCGCAAAAGAAATTTTAAAATCAGTATTTTTACAAGATTAATTCTTTTACAACTTAGGTAAGTTATATTAGGATTAGTGTTAAATGTGATACCCTACGGTGGATGTTGCATTAGTTGGTATCAGAGCATCCCGGTTAGAGTCTTTTGGGTTTGTGGTTAGGTCTGTTTTGCTTAAGTTGTGTGAATCTCTGTATTTGGTTTCTGAAAGGATACATCTAACTCTTTTTGCGTTTTGGTTATTGGTGAAGAAAGCTATGTCTTGTAATAGAGGTGCATGTGCGAACGTGGGACACAATGATGATCCAATGATAGTGGCTGCAGCTGCAATGCAGCGTATGGCAGAGGTGATTGTGCAACAAAATCAACATGCTGCACAACAACAAGAGGCAAATGTTGATGTTCAGAATTTGTCAGAATTTCGTCGAAACAATCCACCGCATTTTCGAGGCGAGTTTAATCCGGAAAAGGCAAGTCTGTGGATAGAAGAGTTGGAGAAAATTTTTGAAGGAATGGGGTGTGCAGATGGTCGCAAGGTGACTTATGCCACTTTCATGTTGCTAGGCGATGGTGAAAATTGGTGGAAGGCTACTCGTAGAGTTTTACAGGAACAACGAAGGGTAATTACGTGGGAGGTGTTTCGTGAGGCGTTTCTGGACAAATATTTCCCAGAAGGCGCAAGGCATGCGAAGGAGATTGAATTTCTTGGATTAAGACAAGGAGGAATCACAGTGAATGAGTATGCAGCAAAGTTTGAGAGTTTGTCTAAATTATCACGTTATCTTCAGATTCAGTCTGATGAAAATTGGAAATGTCATAAGTTTGAGGAAGGATTAAGGGTTGAACTGAAGAAGGGGGTAATACCAATGAAAATGAACCAATTCTCGGCACTGATGGGTATGTGTTGTAGACTTGAAGAGTTGGAGCCATCGCGAGATAACAAGAACCGTAACTTCGGACCATCGAGGTTCCAAAAGGGAAGCAACAGTAACAACAACCATTTTCAGCACAAACCATATTCAAGGCCATCGGGAAGTCAGCAACAACAACAACAGTCACATGGAGGAGGTAGCAATAACAATCGTTTCAGTCAGAATGCAACATTTCCAATGAAATGTAGAAAATGTGGAAAAGGTCATATGACGAAGGACTGTACGATCAAGGGAATCATTTGCTTTAGATGTGAAAAACCTGGTCATTTTGTGAGGGATTGTAATCAAGCGAAGGTGGAGCCTTCAGTGAGTAATGTTCGTGTTGACAAGTCTCAGGCTGTGGGACGAGTTTATACGATGAGTGGAGCTGAGGCCTCTCAGTCTGATGATCTTATCAAGGGAGAAGCTGTCATATCAGGTAATCTTTTAACTGTACTACATGATTCGGGTGCAACTCATTCGTTTATTGCAAATGACTGTGTGGATCGTTTGGAATTACCTGTGTTTTCTTTGAATTTCCAATTGATTGTTTCTACACCTACTGCCAAACCTGTTAGTACTTCTAAAGTTTGTCTAAATTGTCCTGTTACTATCAAAAATCGAGTCTCTTCTGTTGATTTAATTTGTTTGCCTTTTACCGATATTGATATAATCTTAGGAATGGATTGGTTATCTTCTAACCAAATTTTGTTAGATTGTTCTAAAAAGACCTTAGTATTTCCTGAGGATGAGATTTCTAGATTTTTGACTACCAATCAAGTCGAATCTCTATTGAGGGATGGAGCACGAGGATATGTGTTATTATCTTCTTTAGAAATCAAGAGTGAAAATGATGTGAATGCTATTCCTGTTGTAAATGAGTTTCCTGAAGTTTTTCCTAACGATGTACCTGGACTACCACTAGAAAGAAAGATAGAGTTTTCTATCGATCTTGTACCAGGAGCGGGTCCTATTTCGATTGCACCATATCGGATGTCACCATCTGAGTTAGTAGAGTTGAAGAAGCAATTAAAGGAACTATTGGAAAAATAGTTTGTACGACCTAGTGTTTCACCTTGGGGAGCTCCAGTGCTGCTAGTCAAAAAGAAGGATGGATCTTCGCGCTTGTGTGTGGATTACTGCCAGTTGAACAAAGTCACAATCAAGAACAAATATCCACTTCCAAGCATTGATGATTTGATGGACCAGTTGAAAGGTGCAGCTGTTTTCTCTAAGATAGATTTATGCTCTGGGTATCATCAAATTCGTGTCAAGGTAGAAGATATACCTAAGACAGCTTTTCGAATGCGTTACGGTCATTATGAGTATCTTGTAATGCCGTTTGGGGTGACGAATGCTCCTGCCATATTCATAGATTACATGAATAGGATTTTTCATCTGTATCTAGATAGATTTGTCGTCGTTTTCATTAATGACATTCTGATCTATTCTCAAAATCAAGAAGAGCATGCTGAACATCTCAGTATAGTTCTTTAGATTTTATAGGAGAAGAAGTTGTACGCAAAGTTGTCTAAATGTGATGGAATTGCAGTGGATCCAGCAAAGGTGGAGACAGTTCTTCAGTGGGAAAGGCCAACTACAGTGACTGAGATCCGAAGTTTTGTTGGATTAGACGAATATTATCGAAGATTTATTGAAGATTTTTCCAAGATAGCTAGACCTCTTACACAACTCACCAGGAAGAACTAAGCGTTTGTCTGGACAGAAAAGTGTGAGGAAAGTTTTCAAGAACTAAAGAAAAAGTTGACTACTACACTGGTGTTGATCTACCAGATCCGAACGAGTCTTTTGAAGTATATTGTGATGCTTCATATCAAGGGTTAGGATGTGTTTTGATGCAAAATAGAAAAGTAGTAGCATATGCTTCAAGACAACTAAAGGTACATGAGAGGAATTATCCAGCTCACGATTTGGAATTAGCTGCAATAGTCTTTGTATTGAAAATTTGGAGACATTTTCTATATGGAGCTACATTCAACGTCTTTAGTGATCATAAGAGTCTGAAGTATTTGTTTGATCAGAAGGAGTTGAACATGAGGCAGAGAAGGTGGTTAGAATTCTTGAAGGATTATGATTTTCAACTTCAATATCATCTTGGAAAAGCTAATGTTATGGCAGATGCTTTGAGTAGGAAGATGCTCGGTGTTTCTGCTATGATGAACAAAGAGGAATAATTGATAGAGCAATTCAGAGATTTGGGTTTGTCGGTAGAATTAGGTCCTGGAAGGATGCGTTTGAATAAGGTCGCAATTTTGAATGATTTACTAGAAGAAATCAGAGAAAAGCAATATCAAGATGAATTTTTACAAGAAGAAAGAGAGCGGTTAAAGCATGGTGGAGTTGCAATGGTTGAAGAAGGTTCTGATGGGATCCTAAAGTTTAAAGGCAAAATCTGTATACCTAATGATCCTGATCTTAGAAAGGCTATTCTAAATGAAGCACATACCAGCAAATTGAGTATACATCCAGGAATGACCAAAATGTATCACGATCTGAAGCGATTATTTTGGTGGCCCGGGATGAAGAAAGATGTTGCTAAACATGTGTCATCATGTCTCGTGTGTTAGAAAGTTAAGGTTGAACATCAAAGGCCAGTAGGTATGCTACAACCTTCAACAATTCCAGAATAGAAATGGGATAGTGTAGCAATGGATTTTGTTACGGGTTTGCCAAAGACCAGAAAAGGATATGATTCTATATGGGTCATTGTTGATATGCTTACGAAGTCAGCTCATTTCTTGCCAATCAATATCAGGTATTCGTTGGAAAAATTGACCCAGGTGTACATTGGTGAAATCGTAAGACTTCATGGTGTACCCACTTGTATCATTTCTGATAGAGATCCAAGATTTACGTCAAGGTTTTGGCGAAGCTTACAGGAAGTTATGGGAACTAAAATTTATCTGAGTTCTACTTATCATCCACAAATGGATGGTCAAACAGAAAGGACAATACAATCACTAGAAGATCTGTTAAGAGTTTGTGTGTTAGAACAAAAAGTGAGTTGGGATAAATTTTTACCTTTGGTAGAATTCACCTACAACAACAGTTTTCATTCAAGTATAGGGATGGCACCCTATGAAGCGCTTTACGGACGACGATACCGAACACTTTTGTGTTGGTATCAGGATGGTGAAAATATGACTATTGGACCTGTGATAGTGCAACAAACAACTGAAAAGGTGAAGATGATCCAAGAGAAACTAAAGGCGACTCAAAGTAGACAGAAAAGCTATGCTCATAAAAGAAGAAGACCTCTTGAATTTGAGGAAGGTGAGCATGTGTTTTTACGGGTTACACCTACGACTGGTGTTGGAAGGGTTATAAAATCCAGAAAACTCACTCCTAAGTTTATTGGACCTTATCAAATTCTTCGTCGGATAGGTCCAGTCGCATACCAAATTGCTTTGCCACCTTTTCTTTCCAATTTGCACAATGTTTTCCATGTATCTCAATTGAGAAAGTATATTCCCGATCCAACTTATGTTATTTAGCCCGATGAGGTACAATTGAAAGAAAATTTGACGTATGAGACACTTCCTGTTAAGATTGAAGATAGGAGGATGAAGCAGCTCAGAGGGAAAGATATTCCATTAGTAAAAGTGATCTGAAATGAAACAACGGGAGATGCTACATGGGAGCTAGAGGACAAAATGAAGGAACAATATCCTCAATTGTTCTGAGGTATGGTAAATTTCGAGGACGAATTTTTTTTTTAGCAGGGGAGAGTTGTAACATCCCGATTTTCATTTTTTCTACACCAATATTAATTTTCTAATTTTTGTGATTTTTGAGAATTTTTTTGGATTTTTATGAAAATAAAAATATTTTAGTAATTTTTGGGCCGTCTGTGGAGCTCACGGTAGGCCAGGAAACACTAAAAAAATTTTATTGGCTAGAAAATTTTGTATTATTAATACGGGGCCGGAGGATCTTACTAAACTCGAAACCGGATATAGTTACTAATTTTTCTTATACAGTGAATTTATTATTCACTGTATAATAATTATTGGTTTATGAGCCGTAAATTTTATTATGTGAGTAATAAATTTTTATAGCTTTAGCTAGGTACTAGTCATGTGATGACTATGTGTCACTAGATTGTAGAAGTTAATTTTTGGTGGCTAGTCATAAAAATTAACTAATGGTAATAAGTCAACAAAAATAATTTGTTTAAATTAATTATTAAGCTAGATGAATTAGTGAATTAATCTAAACTTAAATGGTCACAAATTGAAACAATAATTGGTAGTAAATGCCAAGGACTTCTACGGCCATGAAGGGATTTTTTTTGGACATGCAAAAGCTAATAATTCATCAAGTGTTGACCAAAAGCAAGACTTGGTGCCATGTGTTTAATTTTGCACCTTGGTGGCCATGCAAATAATTTCTCCATGCTAGCAATAGCATTCCGCGGCAACAAGCTCAAGGTAGACTATCACAATTATATCACTTTTGTCTCCTAAGCTATTATCTTCATGTCTTCATTTTCTTCACTTAGCCAAAATTGCATTTCTCTCCATTTCTCCTCCAAAGACACCATTCGGCCAACACTTCAAGACAACCTTCCAAGCTTTCAAAATTTCATCTAACTTTATTTCCTACATCTAAACATCATTCTAAGACACTTTTATGTTAAAGACTTAAGCAAAATCCTTCATCTTCTACCATTTCCACAAGCTAGTATTCTTGAGATTTCAAGGTAAAAGTTCTTCTTCTTTGTTTCTAAGTTGGTTTTTGAGTTTCTAAACCATGATTGTTCCATGGTTTCTCTTCTTCAAGCTTTGTTTGTAACTTTGGTTTGCTTTAAGTTTGTTAGGATTTTGTGCGGTGATTCACGAAATTCATAGAAGATCAAGGAAGAAGGAGTTTTGTTTTCCTTAAGGTAAGAGGGAGATTACCCTCATCAACCATATGTTGGTGGTGAGGAGATGACCTTGTTTGTGGTGAAAAATCCATAAGGATTTATTCACTTGTATGGTTTAAACTTGCTTTATTTATGGTTAGTTTATTTTTAAGCTTTGATTATATGCTTGTTTATTAGATTATATGCTTGTTTACTTGATTATATGCTTGTTTATATGCTTGTGGTAGCATGATGAATATGGTGTAAAGTTTATGTGATGAGGAAAAAACTTTGATGAAGGTTCCAAAGAACCTAGGTAGGCTCACGGTTTTGAACCTCACCAAGGGAACAAGATGTTTCAAATTATTTCTTAAGCTATAGATTAAAGAATTTGAGGATAAGAAATTTGATTAAAGGATTTTGTGATAAAATAAAATGAAGATTAAGTATGTTTTATGAGGCATAAAAATGAATTTTTGGGCTACTATGCCAAAGAGTAGTATTTTAAATCCAAGAGTATTTTACTAAGTGTGCACTTGATATACTTAATTAACAAGAATTTAATTTAATGAATTTTTAGTATAAAAACAAAAATAGATTTAAAGTAATGAATTTTTAGTAGAAAAAAAGGCAAATAGATTTAATGTTTGGAATTAAATTAATATTTTTGTAAGTAAATCAAGAAAGATAAATTTTTGTAAAGAATTGAAGAAATTATTATGTTATAGATTTTTAGAAAGAAAATATTTTCTAGAAGGACAAAATGCATAATTACGTAAAGAATTTTATAAATAAGTTTAGAAAGTTTAGAAAATTTAGAGAATATTTTACATAAGTGAAAAATGCTAAAAATCCATTGCGCAATTTAAAAACTACTATTTTTAGACTACGTACTTGATTTTTACGTTACGCGATTGAGAAAATAATTTTAAATGGTTACGCGATAGAGAAAACATTTAAAAACCTCTACGCGAATTAAAAACGTTTGGAAATATTTATGTGATTTAGAAAACGTTTAAAAAAAATATGTAAATTAAAAATGTTGGAAATTAATTACGCATTTATGAAAACATTGAAAAATATTACGAAATTTGATAACATAAGAAAAACATCACGTTGTTTCAAAAACGCAATAAAATGTTTACGCGATTGAAAATTACAGCGGTTGGCTGTCGGGCTGTCATGGTGGGGCCTGTTTTATTGAAAAGTGATACTGTCAAGAAATGATGTGTATTTGTGAAATACTGTAAAATAATAGTTGTATGTATTTTTGAATCATACATTATGCATGGAAAAGTATGTCAAGTAAGGCGATTGGCCTAGGAGATGGAATTACACCTTCGTGCGGGTGAGAATTGCGTAGTTACGATCTTCCATGATCTTGGGGACGTCGGGGTGCGGAACGTCATATGTGGCCAGTTGGTAGCACCACTACGTCGTGGTATCCTTTGCAAACACACCGACGGCCTCGACAGAGTTACTACTCTTTTTGTGATATAGTTGAGAGTGTCTTGTAATAGCCATGTGGGCGCCATGATATGATAAACAGCACATGATTTGAGGCTAACGGTATACAGACATGTACTCCCTATCTTTCTCTCCGAAATTATGTCTAGCTCCATGGAGTCGGAATTGGGTCATTGTGCACATGCATTGTGGGTCAGCATATTGGTGTGACAATTATGCCTATTTTATCTATTTTCTATTATATAATATGATATGACTATAAGAGATATTTTGTATCTATATGTTTTACTGTCATTTTCTATACTGCCTCATTGGTATTGATGAAAGGGGATCTCACCTCTTTATTATGTTGTATTTGTATATTGTATGTATTTGATGAAGACCGAGGAGGCAAGGAGGCTGATAAGTCTTTTTACTATCAGTAACTGGTTTTTCTATATTTGCTTAGTATGGCAGCGAGGCGTCAAATTTTAGGGTATGTTACAGTACAATTCCACGGTGGAATTGATGTTTGGCGAGTTAACTTAGATAGGGAAAGGTTTGTGTATACCGGGGATCTGACTCTGACTTTAAGAGGTACTAGGGATGGTACTCCCGTCATGATAGAACATGTGTCTGTGCGTTTAGAGTTTTATTTGCCTATACATGAACTTTGGAGTAGGAATAATAATACTTATACTCCACACGAGGAATCCATGATGTCGACTGCTAGGACACCAACCAGGCGTGTGCTATATCCGCCAGGTTTCTTTGATGACAACACTGAAGATGAGGAGGAGGAGGATCCCAACGAGAGTCTGAACCTTTAGTTTGATGGAGTTCTAGTTTAATATTTTTTTTTGGTGTGTGTTGTATATGTAACTAATGGGGGTGTAGTGATGTAAATTATTTGTGAATAAGGTTTGTAATATGTAATATAAGGTGTGTTAGTTTTAATTTCATTTTACGTTTAAAGTTTTTATTTATTATTTATTATTCCACAAAAGAAATTTTAAAATCAGTGTTTTTACAAGATTAATTCTTTTACAACTTGGGTAAGTTATATTAAGATTAGTCTTAAATGTGATACCCTACGGTGGGTGTTGCAGTTTTTCCTATTATGGAGTGAGGCGTAGTCCGGTAGGCCTAGCGGCATAGTCAAGTTGCTCGACCTAGTTTCCTTTGGCTTCATCCAACCTCCTTTTAATTCCTCGAACAATAACTCAGTTGGCGGTTTCAGCTTGTTCGTTTGTCTTGGGATTCTCAACAGAATTACAATGATGCTTGATTTTTATCTCAATAAGCAGCTCTTCAAAATCCTTATCTTTGAACTGGGTTCCGTTGTCCATCACAATAGACTTTGGAACCCCAAACCTAGTGATGATGTGATGCCAAGTGAACTTTTGGATCCTGACAGAGGTGATTGTGACTAGGGACTCTGCTTCGATCTATTTAGTAAAATAATCCACAATCACCACCAAGTACTTTAGTTGTCTAAGTGCTTGAGGGAACGTGCCTAGGATATCCATACCTCATCTGTAGAATGGTCAGGGTACATACGTTGTGGATAGTTCCTCTGGAGGAGCTTGATAATGATCCGAGTGCCGCTGACATTTATCACAGACTTAGACATGTGAGGGTGTCAGCTTCCATTGTTGGCCAATAGTATCCGACTCTAAGTGCCTTCAAAGCTAAGGCTTTGCCCCCCAAGTAGTGTCTGCAACTCTCTTCATGGACCTCGGCCAAGACATATTCTACTTTCTTTGGTGTGAGGCACTTGAAGAGAGGTAAAGAGAAACCACAGTGATGCAGTTGTCCATTGTGGATAGTGTATCAGACCACAGTTCTGACCAGCTTGGAGGCCTCCTTTGGATCATCGGGCTGGGTTTCGGATTACAAGTACTCAATTATTGGGGTGGGTCAAGTACGCTCTACTCCTTCCACCTGGAAAATGGCTATGTCTGAGATGGAAGGTTGAGCAAGGATTTCTTAGATCACAGAGCGATTGTTCCTAGGCTCTTTGTACTAGCCAATTTGGATAGGAGGTCTGCCCGCGAGTTCCGCTCGCTGGGAATGTGTTGTATCTTGGTAGCCTAAAAGTTCTTGAGAAGCTCTTGTACTTTGGAAAAATATCTTTGAAGGAGTTCACAAGTTGTGATACATCTATTTGGAATGACCTTTAGGTTATATCGGACTGCCATCCTCTGCTTGATAGCAGCATCACATATGTGGGCAATGCATCATCTTTCTTCCAGAAGATCTAGGTCTTCCCTAATCAATCTGGGGTTGCTGTCAAGTGAGAAATATTGAAGATGCCAACGAGGTTCTCCTATTTCTACCGGGATCATAGCCTCACATCTATAGGTAAGCTTGAACGGAGTTTCACCTGACATAGAATGGGATGTAGTTCGATAGGCCAATAGGACTTGATCTAACTGCTCAACCTAGTTTCCTTTAGCCTCGTCTAGCCTTCTCTTTAGTCTTCTGATGATATCTCAGTTAGCAGCTTCAGCTTATCCATTTGTTCAAGGGTTTTCTATTCTACAATGCTGTAGTGATGTTTGATTTTGAAATTTGCAAGCAGCTCTTCAAACCCTTTATCATTGAATTATGTCTCGTTATTGATAACTCCACAATGTGTAGTTATTTGCATCCCATACCTGTATTTCTTTGATTGCTAAAGTCCTTGTATTTATGCATATTTGGAAGGTTTTATGCGTGTATTTGTTATATCCAATTCTGATACCTTTCCTATATGATATTGAGCAAACTGTGCGTATTATATTATTGATTAAGTGGATTTTGTATTTGTCATTGATTTGATGATTTTTCTATTGTAGGAAGAGTTACAAACAAGCAGATTGGTGGAAGATTTGGACTAACACTGATGAGAAAGCCCAAGAGGAACCTAAAGGAGCAAAAATAGTAGCAAAATTGTGTTTGCTGCAGAATTATGCAGACAAACATATCACGCCGCGACGCTGAAGAGCGTACGCCGCGGCGTGGTGCCTCCCCTATATCAAAGTCAGAGAGCTTCGCAAATTGAACGCCGCGGTGTGGCATGTGAATGTCGCGGCGTCTCTGACCTAAATGTACACGCGCCGTGGCGTAGGCATGTTAATTCCGCGGCGTGCCTCTATTTTTCTGAGTCTATAAATAGATTTTTAGCAGATTTTATAAGAGAGCTCCGCATTAGTTTTTAGGTTTTAGAGAAGCTGCGGCTTGTTCTTCATTTCTGGGCTAATTGGAGGCCTAGGGAGGCTAGGTTGGAGGCCAACTTCTTCATGGAAGGAGATTCAAGCTTCAAGGATGATATCTATGGATTCCTTCCTCTTCTCCCTTTGTTTCTCTTCTCTTCCCTATCTTTTGAGCATTGTTTTGATGTACACTTTCATGTTCATGGATTAGCCAAGCTGTATTTAAGGATACTTTGAATCATCCTATGAATATTGATGTTTATGTTATCTTTTGAGTATATATTGATGTTTAGCTTTGTTTAATCATATAGTTCTTAATGCTTTTGAAGGTTTGATAAGCTTTTGAATGATTTGTTGAAATCTGATGAACCTAGACATAGGAATTTGGATCTTAGATCATACGTATGGTTGATGCATGTTCGATGAGTTCAATTGGCTTGGATGAGTTGATTCGCTAATTGGATAGAAATATACCTTTTAGCCATGTATAACGGGTGTTTGAGAATAGATCGTTCATTAGTGGAGTTTACACTAGTCCTTATGAAAACATAAGAAACATAGTAGATTAGGTAAATGACACCATGGTTGATTGACCTAGACATAGGCTTTTGACTAAATCAGATTCTCAAGCTAGCTTAACAATTCATTGATGTTGCTTGGAAGGATTGCATATCATTAGTACGAAATAGGAGGTGAAAAAGCATTTCCTAGATCTCGAAACCATTATCTTTATTGATTTTGTAGTTTAGATTTAGATTATTTATGCTTTCTCTATTTTATATGTTCTTGAATAGAATTTAGCTAAGCTATTGGTTGTTACTTAGTAATAGAAGCCATATATCCTCGTGGGAATGAACTTATACTCTGTATCTGTATGACTTGAATGATCCGTGCACTTGCGGTACACAAATGATCTAACAATTTTTTGGCACCGTTGTCGGGGATAATGGTTTAATTCCATTTTGCTAATATCAACAATGAGTTTAGCTAGTCCTAATTCAAGTTGTATAATTCTTTTCTCATTTATGTTTCCATTCTTTGTAGTTTAGGTACAATAAATGGAGGATGAACTTCATTATTCGAGGCCTTTGTGAGAGCTCGAGACACGCAACAGAGACCTCCATTTAGGCGAAGGAAGGCCTACCATCCAATCCATCACTTTTGTGATCAAACCGGCAATTAGTGTGGCGGTTTGCCTTGACAAAGTCCTGCTGGGACTATAACTCAAGCCCTTCTTAGGAGGGAACCCGGATTTTTATGTTTTTGTTAATTAGTATGTGTTTAGTAAGTTTTTAGTCATAAATATGCTAGTATGTTAGTTTTTGTACTTTTAGTTAGTTTTTAGGCTTTTCTTGTATTTTAAGTTATAAGTATGTTAGTATGTTTAATTTACGTAGTTAAATAGTTAGTATGTTTGATTTTAGTAGATTTAGTTAGTTTTAAGTCTTATATATGTTAGTATTTTGATTGTAGTAAGTTTAGTTAGTTTTAAGTTATGTTTAGTTTTAAGTTATATATAGGGTAGTATGTTGATTTTGTTGTTTTAATACATTTTAGTTGTCCATAGTATGTTTTAATCTTTTGGACAAGTTTGAGAGGTGTTAAGGACCTCTTTGGGCAAAATTCTGCAGCAAAATTAAATTTGTTGCAGAATTGTGCAGGCTGATGTCTCACGCCGCGACGTGAGTTTGTTGCACGCCGCGGCATGATAGTTATTGTGTGCATTTGAGCCAAATTCCAGAGAGCTCAGCACAGCGGCGTGGTAAGTTCAACGTCGTAGCGCTCACCTGCAGAACTTGTTAAAAAAAAAAGAAATTTGTTTCGGGTGCTAATGAAGGCACCCATTCTGATCAAATACCGTGGCATGGATGCTGTGTGTTGTGGTATGTTATCCTGTATTGTATATATTGTACATTATTAGTTTAGTTTAAGTGTTTTTAAATATTTGTAGTATACTCAGCTCTCACATTTCAGATATTGATATGCTCAGGTCCCCCGCCATAGAAAGTGAAGGCACTGTTTCATTTAAGTTTGGGGGAGTATCATTACATGTTTTTGTTATTAAAATGTTGAATTTGTATAACATGTTTTGATATTTTGAGTATGCAGTAATGATAGTCAGTATGTTATCATGATCATATGCTGAGTTTGACTATTATTTATGGGATTTTGAGGCAATTTTTTTTTTTCAATTTTGATTGAATGATTGAATAGATGCTAGTGTGGACTTGGTTGTTCAATAACATAATTGGTTGGAATTTGATTACTTTCAGCGAAACCATAGGTGATCAGAAGCATGTGAAACAATTTAGTTGCTTTTGATGTATGATTTACATTCCACTTAGATGCAAGTGTAACTTTGAGTATGAAAAGAGTGCATGTTTAGAGAAAGTTTATGAATGTGCATGTAGAGTTTCGATTATCCTAGAAGTTGTTTTTAAATTCTCTTAAGGTGAAATCCTAGATTGTGCATGACTAAGGAAATGATTAGGGCATTCTTTGGACCGATTGAACTTTTCAAGCCTACCCTGATATGATGATATCTCTAGGTCCCATTTTGAAGTCTGATAATTGTTTGGCCTCATATGTTTTTCATTTTCCCATGTATTCCTTATCATGTTAACCATTCTAATGCATGTGAAAGTATTGCATTTTCTTCCTACCTTCATTATTTGTTGAGTACATGATGTGTTATTTCTTGAAGTGAGTCCAGTGAGTAGGGGTATGTATATTTAAGAAAAATGAGCCTGAGGAACCAAATGCAATAAAAAAGAAAAAAAAAAGAAATTACTTTGTAAAAGTAAAAAGAAAGGAAAAAAGAAAAGAGAAAATGAGAAGAGAGAAAAGCAAAGCAAACAATGAAAGAAGAAAAGTTAAAAATGAAGAAAAGCATTGAATGGTTCTGATGAGTTCTGATCTTTCAAAGTCTTTTTGGAATATCCTGAGAATCTCACTTGGGCTCAAGTCTTGAAATAATATGTTTTGTTTTTCAATGTTTGTATGTATCATTTCCCTTCTTTTCTTACGCCCATTACCATTGGCCTTACATTACAAGTTATTAAAGACCCTTTTGATCCTCAATTATATGTGATTTATATTAGTGGAGAAAGAGTTTATGATTCAATTTTGTGGATTTTATGATTCATATATATGTATGCTTATAAACTTATCCAGATGTGTATAACTTGAATATGAGAAGTTTATCTTGCATGTTTGTGGAAAATGTAATTTGCATGAAAGGATGCTAGATTGTTAGCATGTTTAGGATTGTATTCATTGAGGACCAATGCAATTATTCTGCACTGGTTATATTTAAAGAGAAAATTAAAATTGAAGGCTGCTGAATGCATGTTGAGTATAAATTGTTCAAGAAAGTTTGCTTAGTCATACTTTGTTTTGCTCGAGGACAAGCAAAAGGTTAAGTTTGGGGGTGTGATAACTCCACAATATATAGTTATTTGTGCCCCATACCTATATTTCTTTGATTGCTAAAGTCCTTGTATTTATACATATTTGGAAGGTTTTATGCTTGTATTTGTTATATCCAATTCTGATACCTTTCCTATATGATATTGAGCAAACTGTGCGTATTATATTATTGATTAAGTGGATTTTGTATTTGTCATTGATTTGATGATTTTTCTATTGTAGGAAGAGCTGCAAACAAGCAGATTGGTGGAAAATTTGGACTAACACTGATGAGAAAGCCCAAGAGGAACCTAAAGGAGCAAAAATAGTAGCAAAACTGTGTTTGTTGCAGAATTATGCAGACAAACTTGTCACGTCGTGACGCTGAAGAGCGTACACCATGGCGTGGTGCCTCCCCTGCATCAAAGCCAAAGAACTTCGCAGATTGAACGCCGTGACATGGCATGTGAAAGTTGTGGTGTCCCTGACCTAAATGTACATGCGCCGCAGCGTAGACATGTTAATGTCGCGATGTGCCTTTGTTTTTATGAGTCTATAAATAGATTTTTTAGCAGATTTTATAAGAGAGCTCCGCATTAGTTTTTAGGTTTTAGAGAGGTTGCGGCTTGTTCTTCATTTATGGACTGATTGGAGGCCTAGGGAGGCTAGGTTGGAGGCCAACTTCTTCATGGAAAGAGATTCAAGCTTTAAGGATGATATCTATGGATTCCTTCCTCTTCTCCCTTTGTTTTTCTTCTCTTCCCTATCTTTTGAGCATTGTTTTGATGTACAATTTCGTGTTCATGGATTAGCCAAGCTGTATTTAGGGATACTTTGAATCTTCTTATGAATATTGATGTTTATGTCATCTTTTGAGTATATATTGATGTTTAACTTTGTTCAATCATATGGTTCTTAATGCTTTTGAAGGTTTGATCAGCTTTTGAATGATTTGTTGAAATTTGATGAACCTAGACATAGGAATTTGGATCTTAGATCATACGTATGGTTGATGCATGTTCGACGAGTTCAATTGGCTTAAATGAGTTTATTCATTAACTGGATAGAAATATACTTTTTAGCTATGTATAGCGGGTGTTTGAGAATAGATCGTTCATTAGTGGAGTTTACACTAGTCCTCATGAAAACATAAGAAATATAGTGGATTAGGTAAATGACATCAGGGTTGATTAACCTAGACATAGGCTTTTGACTAAATCAGATTCTCAAGCTAACTTAACAATTCATTGATGTTGCTTGGAAGGATTGCATATCATTAGTACGAAATAGGAGGTGAAAAAGCATTTCCTAGATCTCTAAACCATTATCTTTATTACTTTTGTAGTTTAGATTTAGATTATTTATGCTTTCTCTATTTTATATGTTCTTGAATAGAATTTAGCTAAGCTATTGGTTGTTACTTAGTAATGGAAGCTATATATCCTCGTGGGAACGAACATATACTCTGTATCTGTATTACTTGAATGACCCATGCACTTGCGATACACAAATGGTCTAACAGTTATCCGTCACAATGGATTCTAAGATTCCGAACCTGGTAATGATGTGGCGTCAAGTGAATTTTTGGATTCAGGCAGAGGTGACAGTGACTAAAGGTTCTATTTCAATCCATTTAGTAAGATAATCCGCGGCTACCACCAAGAACTTCAACTGCCCAGGTGCTTGGGGGAACGGACCCAAGATATCCATGCCCCATTGGTAGAAAAGCTAGGGTACGAATGTCACGAATAGTTTCTCAGGTGGAGCATGATAGTGGTTAGAGTGTCGTTGGCATTTGTCACATACTTGAATATGTGCAAGAGAGTCCGCTTCCATTGTTGGCCAGTAGTACCCAGCCCTGAGTGCCTTTAAAGCCAAAGCTTTGCCTCCCAAGTAGTGTCCACAACTCCCTTCATGGACCTTAGCTAGCACATATTATGCTTCATTTAGGGTGAGGCATTTAAGGAAATGTGAAGACTAATTTGGAAGCTTCATAGATAGTGTACATCGTAGATAGTGTATCGGGCCACGATTTTCACTAATTTGGAAGCTTCCTTCAGGTCTTCGGGATGGGCACCAAACTATAAGTATTCCATTATTGGTATGATCTAAGTGCGCTCTTGTTCTTCTAGCTAGAAGACAGACGTGTCTGTGATGGATTGCTGGGATAGGGTCTCTTGGATCATTGAATAGTTGTTACCCGGGCTTTTGGTGCTAGCCAACTTGGACAGGAGGTCAGCCCTTGAATTTTGTTCTCGAGGTTTGTGCTCCACCTTCACTATTTAAAACTTTTGAGGAGCCCTTGTACTCTCAGTAAGTACTTCTGAAGGAGGGGCTCCCTAACTTGATAATCACCTTGAATCATGGAGGTCACAAGTTGAGAGTCACTACAAAGTGTAGTCTTTGTTGTTCCCAATTCTCTAGCCATAACAAGTTCGATGATACAAGCTTCATACTTTACCTGGTTGTTTGAAGTTGGAAACTCAAATCTTAAGGAGTTTCCAATAGTTACTCCTTCAAAATTTTCCAAGATTACTCTGGCGCCACTTCCCTTGGGGTTTGAGGACCCCTCTACGAAACGGTCCAAGATGCTTCCTCGGGATCACCGGGGTCCTAAGTGAGCTCAGCAAGGAGGCTAAAAGTGCTTGTGCCTTGATTGCTAACCTGGGCTCGTACATAATTCCGAACTCAGAGAGTTCAATAGACCAGACAATCATCCTTCTTGCTAGGTCTGATTTATGTAGTATCTGTCAGATAGGTTGATCTGTCTTTACCACCATCAGATGGCATTGGAAATACTGTCTGAGTTTTCTTACCGCAATGATGAGGGCATATGCAACCTTCTCAATTTTTTGATAATGGAGTTCGAGACCTTGCAGTACCTTACTCATGAAATAAATCGGCTTTTGGCCTTCAACCGTTTTCCAAATAAGCACTGAACTTACAACTTCTTCATGAATAGAAAGATATACATACAATGTTTCACCTGGATCTAGCATTGTCAAAATGGGAGGAGAAGACAAGAGGTTCTTTAAAGATGTAAAAGCATCATCGCACTCTTGAGTCCACTCAAAGCCTGTCCCCTTTTTCAATAGCTTGAAAAGGGGAAGAGATTTGTTAGCAGCTTTAGCAAGGAAACGTGTGAGGGCCGCGATCTGTCCTATCAGTTGTTGTATCTCTTTAAAGTTTTGAGGGCTACGCATGTTAAGCACTGCCTGACATTTGTCTAGATTAGCTTCGATTCCACTACGAGTCAACATGAAGCCTAAGAATTCACCAACCTGGACCCCGAATGTGCATTTCTTTGGATTAAGCCTCATGTTGTGCTTTCTTAGTTGGGTAAACACTTCTTCGAGGTCTGAGGTATGTGATCCGGACAGTGGGGTCTTGACTATCATATCATCAATGTAGACTTCAAGCATTCTCCTCACTTGATTTTCAAATACTTTGTTCATCATTCTCTGGTAGGTGGCTCCTGCATTTTTCAAGCCAAAGGGCATTATCTTGTAGCAGTAACTCGCCCTCTCAGTGATGAAAGTAGTTTTATCTTTATCTTCGGGATACATTAGGATCTGATTATACCCAGAATAGACGTCCATGAAAGACAGTAGTCGGAAGTCAAAGGAGTTATTAACCAATTTGTCAACATTAGGGAGGGGGTATGGATCTTTAGGGCAAGCCTTGTTCAGGTCTATGTAGTCCACACACATCTTCTACTTTCTATTTGACTTTTTCACTAAGACCATATTAGAGAGCCATGTTGTATATGAAATTTCCCTAATGAAGCTGACACTAAGTAACTCTTTGACTTGCTCCTAGCTGATTTGTTGCCTCTCAATGCTAATTTTTTTTCTCTTGGGAGACCAGCTTTGTATCCCATTTAATAGATAAACGATGGTAGATGAAAGCAAGGTCAAGCCCAGGCATGTCAGAGGACGTCCATGCAAATAGGTCCTTATTTTTCTACAAGAACTTTATAAGCTGGAGTCTCTCATGTTCTTCCAGATTTACACCTATCTTGGTGACTTGATCCGGCTTGTCACCGAGCTAGAGTGAAAAAAATTATCCCTCTGGCTGTGGTCTGGTACCCTGAATTTCTTCTCGTACATGTAACTCGGTCACGAGGATGTTGACTTGATCTAGAACCGAGCTGGATGTGCATACTTTTGTCTTCTTGGGGGGCCCTACAGATCTTCAGACTTTCATTATAACATTTGTGCGCTGCAATCTGATCGCCCTTGAGTGTGACCACCTCATTATTTTTATTGAGAAATTTCATGGCCTGGTGAGCGGTAGATACTACATCGATAATGCCATTAAGTGTAGGACGACCCAAAATAATATTATATACCGATGGATAATCCACAACCATAAATCTAACTTTGACAGTTCTTTAGGTGTTATCATCGCCTAGGGTTAAAAAGTTTCAAAATAGCCTATTGGTGTGACCTTTTCTCCAGAGAAACCAGTGAGTTCACCATCATAAGGCATTAGCGCAGACAAAAGAAACTCCAGTCTTTCAAAGGCGTCTATGAACATAATATCCATCGAGCTTCCTTGATCTGCGAAAATATGTCGGACCTTGGTATTACATATTATTCTAGAGATAACCATCGGGTCATCGTGATCCTGGATAATATCATCATAGTCCTTGTCTGAAAAGGAAATAGTGCGTGGCTTGCATGTGGAACTGGAGATGCTTAAGACCGCAGTCCGGAGTGCTTTCTTCCGAGAATTGTTAGATAATCCCCTGCCAACAAATCCTTTGGATATAGTACTAACAAGTCAGTCTTTCCTGTTACCCCCACCTTGGGTATCCTTATTCTGATCATGCTAATTTTTTTGCACCACGATGAGGTGGAGTCCGAGATTTTCTGGCGGGGCTACGAGTTCTTCTCCTCTGATGCGAAGTCAGACTTTGCCACAAACTGCAGCTACGTCTCTGATCCCTCCATCTCTGATCCCTCTGTCTTCCGTGACTTTCATTGTTTCGGAAGCCGCTACTATATTTTTGCAATCGTCCCTCCTTGATCAAGGACTCAATGACATCCCAGAGTTGTTAGCATTCTTTTATCTCATGGTCATAGCTTTTATGTCATCTACAGTGTTTTGAATGGTCCTTATGGGACTATTTCTTCAGAGAAGGTGGTCTCTTAATATCCTGAAACTCAGTTTGAAGGACCTCCTTCAAGATCGTCTCTCGAGGGGTGTTCAAAGGAGTGCACTCAGAATATTTGGGCCGATATCATTCGCTCTTAGAGGAGCCACAAGGCTGGTTGGAGTTTTGGTTCTTTTTCTAGTGAATAGGTTCACCTTTTTCCAGACTCTCTTTGTCCTTAGTGATCTCCTCCAATTCGACATACTTGTTGGAGTGCGAGTAAAGTTCTTCTAGAGTCGCTGGCTTCTTTTTTGCTAATAACCAGAAGAAGTCTAAATCAGTTCAGAGGCCATTCCGGGCATAATGAAGAGTAATCCAGTCATCCAAGTTTTCAATACCAACGCAGGCATTGTTGAATCTCTTAATGTATTTGCGTAGGGATTCACCACTCCCTTGGCAGATTCCAGAGAGAGAATCAACTGTTTTAGGCTGCTCCTTAGTAGTGGTGTAATGTAGCAAGAAACATTTTCTGAGATCTTCCCATCTTGTAACAGATTTAGCTTGCAAGGTAATGAATCAGCGGAGAGCACCCTTCTTTAAGAAGAGGAGGAAAGCATGGCACAGTAATTCTGGGGAATCCTCATGGAGCTGCATGAACTGAGTGCAGGCATCCAAGTGTTCCTGAGGGTCCGTTATCCCGTCATAAGGCTCCATGTTAGAAGGGGCTTTGAAGTTCCTTGGGACCCTGTACGCCATTAACGCATCTGAAAAATTGTTGTTGTTGGTGGCTGGGGGCTAGGTTATTATTTCGAATAACCTCGATGCTGACATGCTGGGTTCCCTGTTCGTTATGGGCTGCATTCTGCCCTCTGCCATTATTCTCTACTCGCACAGATCTTTAGATATCTTCTAGCCGACAAGGCTGTTTGTTCAACTGACGTCGTTGACCATTGATCAGTGCTGTTTGTTGGTGCAATAGTTCTCGAAGGCCATTCCTCATCATTTTAGACTGGACATTGTCCTTATAGTAGGACTCGTCATCTGCATCGCTATTCGAGGGCTCCAGGTGAGAATGCACAAGAATCTTGGGCCCTTGATCAGCATTATTATCTCCCCCACCAAGAGGAAAAACAAGGCTGTCCCGAATAGAGATCCTCCGTGAGGGATTCAAGCTTTTCGACAGAAACTGTAGTTTTGTGGCTCTCATTAAGAGTCTCAATAACAATAAGTCGGCTTCTAGCGGTAGAGGTTTCAACATGCGCTGGTGGTGCAACAGACGGAGGATCGCGCTGAGCCACCGGGCCCTGTCCTTGGCCAGGGGCAACATGCGTAACGCTTCCTTTCCTTAGATTTTGTCTTGTGCTCACCATGGTTGATGTGGGAATAGAATTTTATGGTTTCACACAGACGACGTCAATGTTCTGACGTGGATTCAGAGGAATACCTAAGATAGGCACGTTACAGTGATTTTCTCATTGCGCAGCTGCAGTATAGTGTATCGAACTAGGGGGTGGATACCTGTAAAAGGACTCCAACGCTCAAGTCAGGCAGTGTACAAGTAGGGTTTATGTAGTGGGATAGCAAATACCTGATTAGGGTGGCTTACTCTGGTATTTATAGAGCGTATACAAAATCGTAATGCAATCTGTGTTGAATACAGATATTTAAGATTAGTATCTTGTTAGAGATTACCTTCCTCTTATTATTGGGATAAATCCCTATAAGTTAGGAACTTAAATATAGAAGCTACTTAACAATCTGAGGCAGTTATAGATCTTATAATATCGTATGAAGGTGATTGGCAGTTGCGAATATTTAGAGATATATCTTTTGCACAAGTCTATCAGTTCGATATTATGACCTAATACTACTTGACGGGCATGGCTTCGAAGTTCGAACTAGAGCTGTCAAAGAGGGTGGAGTCCGACGGTACACGTGTCAAGTTGATCCACTTAATGGAATCTTAGATCATGGTCCAGAACAATCCTCTTTAAATCCTCTTCCTCTTGAAGATACATCCCACCAATTACATTTAATCAAAATAAAACTATTTCTACCTAACTAAATTAATTCAACAATATCTATTAAGACCCTAAAATAATCTAAATTACCTGCATTCTCATCACCTTTAACAAAAACTCCACTATTTTGTGATTTCAGTTGCATATCGCGGCCTTTTGTATTAAACCTCGGACCATTTATAAGATAACTTGTATACCCAAAAACACGTGTATCAGACCCATAAGCCAAGACAAATAATGATTTATTAATACTTTTATCTCCACCTTTTTTCAAACATGTAACCAGTTGGGTTAAACAAAAAAAACCATAAGTTAGCATATAAACATTAAAGTTATATAATAGTAGACAAATATAAAACCACCCTTGCATGCTTTTTAAACCATTGGTAAAATTCTTTTTCAGGTCTCTGTTCTACATGTTTTGAGTTTTCTTTCTCTAGTTCTTCTTTGTGCAATCTAGCCATTTGATCACAAACAAAAAATAATAATAATATTGCAGGTCAATTATATATTATACATAAAACATAAAAAAGTAATTCTAAAAAAAAAAATCACTTACTCAATAAATGTTGAGACTTCATTGCAATTTTTAAGAACATATATTCTTGCTTGCTCCTACTCTGCCAAGCTTAACTCAACATACTTTTTCCCAGACAATGGTTTGTCAACTTGTGAAAAAAATATCCAACTCTGATTGATTTAACCCATCTTGATCACCTTCATAGTTTCTTCCAAATCTATTCAACTTTGTCTCAACTCCATGCAAATACCTTGAACAAAATTGTGAACATTCTTGTGCAATGAAAGCTTCAGCAATGGATCCTTCAGGATGGGCCTTATTTCTCACATATGATTTAAGCCTACACAAGTATCTTTCAATAGGATACATCTAACATATTGTACTGACCCAGCAATCTTTGCCTTTTCTGCTAAATGGGTAAATGGACCATTATGTCAAAAAATGAAGGAGGGGATATTTTCTCTAACTTACAGAGGGTTACAACAACTTGTTCTTTCAAGCAAGTCCAAGTTATCCAAACTGTGTGTCTCAGAGCATAACTCTCTAAAAAAAGAACTTAGTTCAATTAATGCCTCGCAAACTTCCTTTCATGGAATGCCACATATTGAAAGAGGGAGATAGCGATGCAAAAATACATGACAATCATGACACTTCATCCCATGTAATTTTTCCCTCTTTGACATTTACACATTGAGAAATATTGGATGAATAACCATCAGGAACATTTAAATCAACTAGAAATTGACAAAAGGCACGTTTTTCCTCTGATCACATGGCGTAACATGCATGTTGGAATGTATATTTACCTTCATCAATCATGGTTGCATGAAGCTCAGGTCGTATACCCATTTACGCTAAATCAAATTGAGAATTTATATTATCTTTTGTCTTTCCTTTGAGATTCATCAATGTTCCTATTATATTGTTACATATATTTTTTTCAATATGCATGATATCTAAATTGTGTCATAATTTTAGGCATCTTCAATAAGGCAACTCAAAGAAAATGATCTTTTTCTTCCAATTACCTAGTAATTAATTGAATCCCTCATTGCTTTCTTTTCCTTGTAAATTTACCAAACTTCGCCTAAACATATGTAATCACATTTAATGAATATTATTACACGTGTTAAAAAAAACCAAAAGCAAACATATATATGAATCATTTGATATTAGTGTAAGAGTAAAACTCAATATAAGACTGATAAGTTATGCTTGCTTGATGAGGTCAAAACATATGCAATGAAACAAGTGCAAAATCAATATATGACTAGGCACCACAATTTACATAAAGCAGGGGCAGCCAAATGATGTATCTCTAGAAGATTGGAATTGGCTAGTCAATAATAAGTGGAGTGATTCCAAATTTCAGGTAAAATTACTTCAACATATTGAACATAGATTTTATTTTATTTTTATAATTCCATACTTATTATAAAGTTAAATATTTATTGTAATTTTATATTGGAAAAGAGCCTGAAAAATCAAGCTAACAGGAGTAAGCAAGAAATTAATAAATCTATTACAGGGACAAAATCAATTGTGGAAAAGGCACATTGTTCTGGACCGTGGTCCGGGGCCCCATCCTGAAGGATCGACCCGGCACATGAACCACTGGACTCCGCCGACAAGGCCCCCACTTCGGCCTTGAAACCTCGGACCCCGTCGTCAGGCCGTAGCAGTCATTTCCTCATTCTCAGTAATGGGGACCACGACTGCCTGCGAACAAGGATTGGCCATTAAAGGAAAGACAACCCCAACAGATCAGAGACTAGCCTCCACGACCGCAGGACAGTCCCGACAAAGTCAAGGACGGACCTCAATGATCGTGGAACAGTCCCGACAAAGTCAGGGATGGACCTCAACGATCGTGGGACAGTCCTGACAAAGTCAGAGACAGACCTCAACGATCATGGGCTAAAATCCCTGCCATGGCACGATCCTAACGTACCTCTATCCTACGTGGAGTGCAAGAGGATTCAAATCACACTCACCATATATACTAGGCTAAGTTTACCAAAAGGGGGTATCAAGTCTTTACTGCAATTCCATTAGCTTGAACTTACTGGTGCACTGCCTGACTTGAGCATTGGAGTCCTACTGTAGGTACCCACCCCCTCGGGACTTCATGCTCTTGATCGCAGCTGCATAAGGAAGAAACCACTACCTGCGTGCCTATCTCAGGTACATTCTGAATCCACTTCAGAACATTGGCGCCGTCTGTGGGAATCCGATAAACTTCCATTCCCACAATCAACCATGGTGAGCACGAGACACAACCAGAAAAAAGGGAACGCTGCGCATGCCGCCCATGGCCAAATACAGGACCCAGCGGCGCAGCGCAACCTTCCTTCATTCACACCACCAGAAACCTCCGCCGCCAGAAACAAGCCAGTCTTGGTGGAAAATTTTAACGAAGGACATGAGACTTCAGTTTCCGCTGAAAGCCCTGATCCATCTTGAAGGGTCTCAATCCGGAATAGGCTCGTCTTCCCCCACGGTGAAACCAACAACATAAACTATGGAGTAAACCACAGAGCAAACAATGGAGCTAGGATCCCTGTCCATGATCGTTTGGGAGCCTCTCGCGACAATGTGGACCACACATCCTATTACGAAGACAATGTCCAATCCGAGATTACGAGAAATGGCCTTCGGGAGCTGTTGCGTCAACAAACAGCCCTCATCGAGGACCAACGGCGTCAGCTAGAGGAACAACGCCGCCGCTTTGAGAACCTTGAAAGATCGAAAAGGGAGGAGAACGACAACGGAGGGCGGGATGCGGCCCGCAGCGGGCATGCAGACCAAGGAGTTGGCGCCGGGATTGTTGAAAACAGTACCCCGGCCCCCGGCCGCCTCCAACAATTCTCGGATGCTCTGATGTCTTACAGGGTCTTGAGGAGTTTCAAACCTCCAAGCAACCTGGAGGCTTACGATCGAACAACGGATCCCCAGGAGCACTTGGACGCCTATACGCAATCCATGCAACTCTATGGATACACCCCAGAGCTTTTGTGCTGGGCCTTCCCCCTGTTCCTGAAAAAAGATGCCCTCCGGTGGTTTGTCACCCTGCGGACAAGGATCACAGGATGGGAAGACTTGACGCAAAAATTCTTGCAGCATTACACCACGGCAAAGGAGCGCCCGAAGTCGATCGACTCCCTCTCCGGGATCCGCCAGGGAAGTTTCGAATCTTTGAGCGAATATGTCAGAAGGTTTAACCAAGCCTGTGTGGGCATAGAAAACCTAGACGACCAGATAGCCCTCCACTACGCCAGGAACGGGCTCCAGACCAACTCAAGCTTTTTTGCGTCTCTAGCGAAAAAGAAACCGGAAAGCCTAGAAGAGTTCCACTGACGGGCGGACAAATACGTTGAGCTCGAGGAAGTCACCAGGGCTAAAGAGAGTCTGGAGAAAGGTGAAGCACACCAAAAGAAGAACCAAAGCTCCAATCAATCCCGTGACTCCTCAAAAGGTGAGCGACACCGGCCCAAATATTCTGAGTATACTCCTTTGAACACCCCTCGAGAGATAATCTTGAAGGAGGTCCTTCAAACCGAGTTCCAGAATATCAAGAGATCACCCCCTATAAATAAACAGTCCCAAAGGGATCAGTCAAAACACTGCAGGTAGCACAATAGCTACGGCCACAAAATAGAAGATTGCAACCAACTCTGGGACGTTATCGAGTCCCTGATCAAAGAAGGACGACTGTAAAAATACATCAACGGCTTTCGCGAAAGTGGAAACCGTGGAAGGTGCAGAGACCAAGGCAAAGCCCCAGCCCCCGGCGAAGTCCGAACCAGCGCCCAAGGAGAAGCAAAAGCCCTGTAAGAAGATCCCGGACTCCCCCATGCCGCAACAATGAGAACAGGCAAGACCGGGAACGGGATACTCAAGGAGAGGGCCACAGGAAGAATAGACTCGTAAGCACCATCTCCGGGGGATTCGCAGGGGGCGGCCTGTCAAGTAACTCGAGGCAAAAGGCACTCCGGACTGCGGTCCTGAGCGTGTTCGGATCCTCTTCCCGAAAACTCCATGCAGAGAACTAAGACGCGGCACCCATCTCCTTCTCCGATGAGGACTACGGCGATATTATCCGAGATCACGATGACCCCCTGGTCATATCCGGGATAATCTCCAACGCCGAAGTCCGTCGTATCTTTGTAGATCAAGGGAGCTCAGCAGACATCATGTTCATGGACGCCTTCGAGAGGTTGGAGTTCCCTCTATCCGCGCTTACTCCATACGAGGGCGAGTTAACCTGATTCTCCGGAGAAAAAGTAACCCCAGTAGGTTACTTCGAGACTTTCCTTACCTTGGGCAACGATGACACCTATAAAATGATGAAGGTGAGGTTTCTAGTCGTAGATTGCCCCTCGGCCTATAACATCATCCTGGGCCGCCCAACGCTAAATGGCATTGCCGCTATGGTCTCCACCGCCCACCAAGCCATGAAGTTCCTCAACAGGAACAATGAAGTGGTTACGGTCAAGGGCGACCAGATTGCAGCCCGCAAATGCTACAATGAGAGCCTGAAGATCAGCAAGACCTCCAGGAAAACAAAGACGCGGACATCCAGCACCTACGACCAAGTCAACATTCTGATGACGGATTTGGATGTCCGAGAAGAAATCCGGGGTACAAGACCCCAGCCCGAAGGAGAACTGATCCCACTCCAACTAGGCGACAAACCCGATCAAGTCACCATGATAGGAGCAAACCTCGAGGAATAGGAAAAGACCCAGTTGGCGCACCTCCTACAGAAAAACAAGGATCTTTTCGCTTGGACTTCCGCCGACATGCCTGGAATCAACCCCGCTTTCGTCTGCCATCGTTTATCTATTAAACGAGATGCAAAGTCGATTGCCCAGAAGAAGAGAAAAGTTGGCCCCAAGAGACAACAAGCCATTGAGGAGCAAGTCAAGGAGTTATTGAACACCGAATTCATAAGAGAAGTCTCGTACACCACTTGGCTCTCGAATGTAGTCTTGGTTAAAAAGGCAAACGGGAAATGGAGAATGTGCGTGGACTACACCGACCTAAACAAGGCGTGTCCCAAAGATCCATACCCCCTCCCAAACGTCGACAAGTTGGTTGACAGCTCCTCCGGCTTTCGGATGCTATCATTCATGGACGCTTACTCAGGGTACAATCAAATTCCATTGTACCCCGGAGATCAGGACAAAACGGCCTTCATCACCGAAAGGGCGAGCTACTGCTATAAGGTAATGCCGTTCAGGTTAAAGAACGTCGGGGCCACATACCAGAGGATGATGAATAGAGTCTTCGAAGAACAGATGGGGAAAATGCTAGAGGTCTACATCGATGACATGATAGTTAAAACCCTGTCGTCCGGATCACACACCTCGGACCTGGAGGAAGTATTCACGCAGCTGAGAAGGCACGACATGAGGCTCAATCCAGGAAAGTGTGCGTTCGGGGTCCGTTGGGGGAAATTCTTGGGGTTCATGCTGACCCACCGCGGCATAGAGGCAAACCCCGACAAATGCAAGGCGGTGCTCGATATGCATAGCCCCCGGAACATCAAAGAGGTACAACAGTTGAATGGCCGGATTGCAGCTCTCACAAGATTCCTAGCCAAAGCCGCTCACAAATCCCTCCCCCTCTTCAAGTTATTGAAAAAAGGGACCGGATTCGAGTGGAAGCAGGAATGTGAAGACGCTTTCGCGTCCCTAAAGAACCTCCTGGCATCTCCTCCAATCCTCACTAGGCCAGAACTAGGCGAGACTCTTTACGTGTACTTCTCCGTCAATGATGAAGCCGTCAGTTCAGCACTTATCAAAGAAACATTTGAAGGCCAAAAGCCAGTTTATTTCGTGAGTAAGGTACTGCAAGGCCCCGAACTCAGATACCAAAAGATCGAGAAGGTCACCTTTGCACTTATCATCATGGCCAGAAGGTTAAGGCAGCATTTCCAATGCCACCCTGTGGTAGTAAGGACTGATCAACCAATCCGACAAATACTGCACAAATCGGACTTAGCAGGAAGGATGATCGCCTGGTCCATCGAGCTTTCTGAGTTCGGAATAACCTATGAGCCCAGAATAGCAATCAAAGCACAAGCTCTCTCGGATTTCTTGGCAGAACTCACCTCAGACTCCGAGTGCACAGAAGAAATACCCTGGACCATATTCGTGGATGGGTCTTCAAACCCAAAAGGATGTGGTGCAGGGGTAATCTTGGAAAACTCCGAAGGGGTGACTATCGAGAACTCACTAAGGTTTGAGTTTCCCACCTCGAACAATCAAGCAGAGTATGAGGCATGCATCGCAAGACTGGCAATGGCCAGAGACTTGGGGGCCACAAAGATTAAACTTTGTAGCGACTCTCAGCTCGTAACCTCCCAGATCCAAGGCGAATACCAGGCTAAAGAGCCTCTCCTACAGAAGTACCTGGCAAAAGTGCAAGAGCTCCTTCCAAACTTCCAGCTAGTTAAAGTGGAACACATACCTCGGGAACAAAACTCCCGGGCCGATCTCTTATCCAAGTTGGCAAGCACCAAAAGTCCAGGTAACAACCGATCAATGATCCAGGCTACCCTCTCCCACCCCGCAGTTTCCGACGTGGCTGTCTTCCAGGTTGAAGAGCAAGGACGCACCTGGATCACCCCACTGATGGAATACTTGCAGTCCGGTAGCCTCCCCGAGGATCCCAAGGAGGCAGCCAAGTTGAAGAAAGCTGCGGTCAGATACACCATCTTCAGTGGGCAGTTATACCGGTGCGGATTCTCTTCACCTCTCCTGAAGTGCCTAACGCCTAAAGAGGCCGAGTATGTCCTGGCCGAAGTTCACGAAGGAAGTTGTGGGCACCATTTAGGAGGCAAGGCCCTAGCATTAAAGGCGCTCCGAGCAGGCTACTACTGGCCCACGATGGAGGCAGACTCCCTTGCACATGTTCAAATGTGCGATAAGTGCCAACGGCACTCTGACCACTATCACGCCCCGCCGGAGGAATTGTCCACGACATCCATCCCCTGGCCCTTCTACTAATGGGGCATAGATATCTTGGGACCTTTTCCTCAAGCGCTCGGGCAACTAAAGTTTCTGGTTGTCGCTGTGGATTATTTTACAAAGTGGATAGAGGCAGAACCCCTGGCTAACATCACCTCGGTTCGGATTCAGAAATTCACTTGGCGCTACATCATCACCAGATTCGATGTCCCAGAATCCATCGTTACGGACAATGGGACGCAATTCAAAGACAAGGGTTTCGAGGAACTACTCCGCGGACTGAAAATTAAACATCACTGCAGCGCCGTGGAAAACCCTCGAACAAATGGGCAAGCTGAAGCGGCCAACCGGGTTATCGTTAGGGGGTTAAAGAAAAGGCTGGACGAAGCCAAAGGGAGCTGGACCGAGCAGTTAGACCACGTCTTTTGGGCCTACCGAACCACTCCTCATTCTACAACCGGTGAGACCCCGTTCAAACTAACCTACGGGTGCGAAGCAATGATCTCAGTGGAGATAGGGGAACCGAGCTGGCGTCTCCAACACTTCTCACCAGACACCAACCCCGGGTTAATAAGAGAAGACTTGGACTTGTTGGAAGAGAGAAGGTGCATCGCGCACATACGCGATGCTGCAACTAAGCAAAGAACGACAGCCCGGTACAACCAAAAGGTCATCCCTAGAAGGTTCCAGCCAGGCGATTTAGTACTCCGCAGGGCCGACATCGGCGGAAGGAGTGCCTCCCAAGGGAAATTCCCCTAACTGGGAAGGACCCTACCGCGTCGTAGTCAGCACCGGGAAGGGGGCTTACACCTTGGAAACGTTAACAGGCAAGCCAGTGAAGAATTTTTGGAACGCGGACAAACTTAGAAAGTACTACAGCTAAGCGTCTTTCAAGGCCTAGTCTCCTAGTTTACTTCATGTTTGATCTGCCCTAATTATTGTACACTTTTTCAACCTTTAAATTCAAGTAAATATCTCAATTATCAAGATCTTAATTATCGAGAACTCGGTCACCATGGTACCAACCGTAGTGTCTTGTGCTAGGTAGGGAGTGCAATAGAGAAATCCCGACAGGGGGAAAACTCTCGCACTAGTCCACCCGCACAAAAGACCCCGGCAAGGACCAGTCCGAAACCACAAGTCGCGCGGCCTCCTAGAATACCTAAATCAACCGGTAATGGACCCCAAACAAGGTTTCTTTCCTTAGGCACGGACTCCAAATCCCAGAGCTATTGCCTTCGAATTCCAAGCCAAGGTCAAGGTTTCTTACCTTAGGCACGAATTCCTAAGGACAATCAACTTCGGATATCAGATCCTATGCCAAGGCTTCTGAACGTTCTCATCATGCAAAATCCAAAGGGAAATCCTAAAGCGCTCGGCAAAATGGGCGTTGGACCCAGACCACAGGTCTCGTCAAAATACCGCAATACGCGAAAAAGGGCATTGGACCCCAAGAAATAGATATAAATCAACCGCTAATGGACCCCGGACAAGGTTTCTTTCCTTAGGCACGGACTCCAAATCCCAGAGCTATTGCCTTCGAATTCCAAGCCAAGGTCAAGGGTTCTTACCTTAGGCACGAATTCCTAAGGACAATCAACTTCGGATATTGGATCCTATGCCAAGGCTTCTGAACGTTCTCATCATGCAAAATCCAAAGGGAAATCCTAAAGCGCTCGGCAAAATGGGCGTTGGACCCAGACCACAGGTCTCGTCAAAATACCGCAATACGCGAAAAAGGGCATTGGACCCCAAGAAATAGATATAAAAAATAATCATAATAATAACAAAGTCATTGCAAAATTAACGAAGTCATTACAAAATTTTGCTTACAGAAAAAGAACCCCGCGCAGGGGGCAAAACTAAAGCATGCGAATCACTCTGCTGAAGGCCCCGAACCACCAACCTCAGCAGAAGAATCCCTCGAACTAGGATCCGCAGTAGCAAGGCGGGGAACGACGAGTTGGCCATTCTGGACTACCTTCCCGGAGTCCAGAGAATCAAAGACTAGGTCAACCTCGGGATTGAAGAGCTGAACTTGCTTGATTGCGTTCCGGAATTGCTGCTCTTTGATGTCGGTACAAATAGTAAGAAGAGTCCTGACATCGCCCTTCAGTGCGGTAACTTGCCCTCCGAGATGCCCATTCTCAGCACGAAGGCCCTCATTCTCAGCTCTTAGCTCGGCCATGCCCCTCCTGGCGTCCGCCAAGCTGTCCTCCCTCTCCTTCACTGCATCCCTCAAGTTGGCTACTTCGTTCCTCAGCTCTCGGTTCAGGGCCTCAACATCTTCCTTGGACTTAGCAGCCTCCTCTTTGGCCCGCACGGCCTCCTCCTTCTCCAAAAGAGCCTGGGTTTTACCCCACTCCGCAGCAGCAATCTTCCGTTCGTAGTCCTCAACTGCGTACTCCAAATGCCGAGCCTCCATGGCAAGACGAAGCCCAAGAACTTGGAAACTATAGAGAGCATCCGGGGCACTACGCTGGGCCAACTTCGCCTCTACTTCCTTATCCAGGAGGAAGCCGTCAACGAACTCACGGGGGTCCGGGTTCTCGGGGTACAGATTGATTGCCCCCCCGATCTGGTCGGCGCCTCCTTCGACCAGAGACCTCTTACTCCGATCACCCGACGTTCCCTCGCCAGCTGCCTTCCTCTTTCGCCCCGTAGGAGAGGGGGAATCCTCCACTTGGATCGGTTCCTCCTCCGTGGCAGGAACCTCGGCGGGACGGGGCAATGGGACCGAAACCGCCTCTGCGGCAGGATCCGAAGGCCCCGACTCATTCCTGACCCTCAGAGCCTCCAGAATAGCCAAAGCGTTCCCTTCCTCAGACATCTCGGCTAAGCTTTCTGAAAAGCAAACAAACAACGGTCAGGTCCATACAAGGGGGAAAGAAAAGAAAATAAAGCCAAGAAAATAAAGCATGAACAAAGGCCTATGCTACCTAGCACAGCCCAAAGTTCCACATCATCTACGGCATCCAGTACATCTTTGGGCCGGATCTTGTCGACCTCGGCAACCCACGTTTCGAAAAAATTGGCGCATTCGAGCTCCTCGTCATCCAGGTGACAAACCTCCCTCTCAAATGACTGTGTGGGAATGCTCCATGCCGCCGGATTCCAGTATAGGCTGAATATTGGCTCCTCTCCACTCCCCAACCAGAAGGGTCGAGTGCCGCCGGCCACCATTAACTTGAAGAACTTTTCCTTGAAGTCCTTATAGCTCTCTAGGTAGGGGAGAAACACCGTCCTACCTTGCCGGGAACGCACGGACAACCAAGACTGTTGGAGAGCGCGAACACCATGGACGGAATACCTGGTGTGGAAATAGAAAAATGCCCTGTCGGAGCATCGCAACCCAAGCAACCGGCATATCCTATCGAAAGCCAAGATGTTCGCCCAACCATTGGGGTGAATCTGACTGGGTTCAACGTGAAGAGTCCGGAGTACGGCAATATGGAAGTCACTAAAAGGTAGCCGAAGTCCAAACCGCGTGAAGAAGTCCTCGTAGAGGAACATGAAGTGCTCCCCCGCCTCACGGGTCGAACACACGCGCTCTCTTCCTGGGGATAAGATCAAGAACTCACCATCCCGGAGCCCTCCCGCGGTAAGCTCCAAGTAATCTTTCAACTTGTCCAACTCGGACCCGATCTCGTAGCGTGAAATCTTGCCAAAGGCATCGTCCGCAACCCAGGGGTAAGATAACCCCAGTCCCCGGCGAACACGAATCAACTCCCCCTCGGCTTCCTGACCCCCCGACTCGCGAGCTTCAGGATTCGGGTTGGGCTCTTCAATTCTCAACACCCTTCTCCTAGCCATTCGAATTCCTGGAAGTCACACAGAGGCTCAGGGTCAGAACCAGTCCAAGTTCAGAGATCCAAACGTTTTGGCCTCCGCACCCGCCAAGGCAAAAAGCCTCAGAAGGACACCTCCGCTGCACATGGTGTGGCGGAGGAGGTGCTCCAAGAAGGGCAAACGCCACTGACAGAAGGGGAAAACACACTCCCCCTTCCCTTTCTCGAAATAGCAAAAACCAGACAAACCAGAAGCAGAAGCAAAAGAAAAGACCAGTTCTGTGAGTACCTTGAAGCAAGAGGACAGTCCTGTGAAGTGCAGCAAAATCGCCTCGCACCACCGCAATGACCGTCAGAAATCGCCACAAAACCTCAAAAGTTTCCGATAAAAGTCAAACGAAGCAAAGCCAAAAGCTGACACCCTATTTATAGGGGTTACGGTTAGAGGGTAATTCTGTCCAAACATCTCACATTCGAAAAGGCACCCATTACGGCGCGCGCAGCACGATGCACGACTTCTCAACCCGAGCGCGCCACGTGGCCCATGTTGCCGTAACGACAGCTCACATTACGGTTATTCAGCAAGTTAAAGGACACTCAACCGCAAGGTCAAGAAGCTCGGGAAACTCGCTCGGACCCCGAAATTATGTCACCCCCGGTAATAATCCCCCAAGGAACAGAGACCCCGAAACCAAGTATCTAAACTTGGCACTTCGCCGGCCTCGGCCAAGTACCAAGCTGGGGGCAACTTAATATATCGTGTGGTCAGGATGAGCGTTGGACTCACCCCGGTATAATGTAAATAACAGTTTAAATAAGGAAAGTGGAAGGCACAAAATTTGAAGGAGAAGAAGTAATTTTATTAAGTTTCTCATTCCATACATCATCTTACAACAAAAGGAGGGAAAAGAAAGTATAAAGGCATGGAACATATAATGAAAGAAACCCCGGAGGTGTGAACCGCCATTAACATCATTGGCATCCTGGTCCATGTTGCATCCACATTTCTTCCGAGAACTAGCACCGGCCTTTTCCTCCCGAAGCAGAATCTTGAAAAAGTGGATAGGCTTCGGAACCTGGAGCGGAGCACTGCTTCCGAACCTCGGTACCCACCGCTTTTCTTCACTTCTTTCCTCGCCAGGCAGGAATAGGCCGGGGCGCACTCTCTTTGATAGATGAGGCACAACTTTCTCATGAGAAGATCGTTCCACGGGAAACCTTGATCACCTCAAGCAGTTGTAAAGCCGAGGAGCAGCCCCAATAGTCCCTCCTGCATATCCAACTGCTCTTAGAAGCAGCTGGAAAGGAGAGCGACGTTGGGCGCTACCCCTTCGGATACCTCCATCTAAAACGGCAAATACCTCAAGCTTTTCCAGCGACGAGAAATATCAAACAAGCAATCACAGTACGCTGGGAAAGTGAGACATCCACCGCTAATACACTGAGAAAGTGAGACATCTACTCAAGAAGCCTCCCACACGAAAATGACCAAGTTTCAGAAATTTGGGAAAGAACAAGAAGAAAACTCTGGAAAGAGGCAAAACTCTCCAGTAACGCATAGGAGAAGAAAGAACCATTTCTCTGAGATAAGCCATTTCAAAACAAAGATGCAAAGAGGAATGCCATGATCGAATGCAAAAACCCTTTATTTATAGAGAGAATGGAATGCTTCGATTAGCTCTGAAGAACCTGTCAAAACCATAAATCCGCATTCAATGCCCCTTATTTCCCATTGGTCATAAAAGCAGTGAACGGTTGTAAACTACACAAAGCTGACGCTCCCCATTAAAAACTCACTCATTCTCAAGAAGGTCAAAGCAACGTTTCCCAAGGGATTCAACGATTCGAGACCAATGAAGAACGTTGCCACAAGTCAAAAGACCCCGAGAACTACGTCCAAGGGGCAGCCAAAGGAAAACCACGAGACCGAGGAGTAGAGGTGTAGGTAAGGACCCACCTCGGCCTCCGAACCACATCCCAACCGTTGAGTTATCTCATATTTGATCACGGACCCTGGCCAACGTGAAAATCGCGAAGCCCGGCCTCAAAGCCAGGACACCGCCCGCTCTGAACACGGTGGTACCTTGACACTTGGGCCTTATCCAAGCACCAAGCTGGGGGCAACTGTTCAGGACCGTGGTCCGGGGCCCCATCCAGAAGGATCGACCCGACACATGAACCATTGGACTCCGCCAACAAGGCCCCCACTTCGGCCTTGAAACCTCGGACCCCATCGTCAGGCCGTAGCAGTCATTTCCCCATTCTCAGTAATGGGGACCACGACTGCCTGCGAACAAGGATTGGCCATTAAAGGAAAGACAGCCCCAACAGATCAGAGACTAGCCTTCACGATCGCAGGACAGTCCCGACAAAGTCAGGGACGGACCTCAACGATCGTGAAACAGTCCCGACAAAGTCAGGGACAGACCTCAATGATCGTGGGACAGTCCCAACAAAGTCAGAGACAGACCTCAACGATCATGGGCTGAAATCCCTACCATGGCACGATCCTAACGTACCTCTATCCTACGTGGAGTGCAAGAGGATTCAAATTACGCTCACCATATATACCAGGCTAAGTTTACCAAAAGGAGGTATCAAGTCTTTACTGCAATTCCATTAGCTTGAACTTACTGGTGCACTGCCTGACTTGAGCGTTGGAGTCTTACTGCAAGTACCCACCCCCTCGGGACTTCATGCTCTTGATCGCAGCTGCATAAGGAAGAAACCACCACCTGCGTGCCTATCTCAGGTACATTTTGAATCCACTTGAGAACACACATGAATGGTAACACTAATTTTATTTTATGTATACATTACATGCAGAACTTGCTTATGAGATTAATGTTTTTGATTTTTTAAAATGATCTTATTCTTTTATTTATCTTTAATAGAAAGATAAAGAGAGCGGAGGTTGGCCTGATGTTGTGGAAGTTTGGAAGGCCAGACGCATGAGATCCGATGGAACTTGGTGTGTTCCAAATGGAGAAAAAATTATGGTACGTAGTTAAAATGCCTTTAAAGTTTTTGTTGTTGGTAATTAGATTTAGAATTTAGAATACATTATTGTATGGGTATTATTTTGGTTCAGATAATTAAGTATAAATTTATATGTAGTTAGTATGTACAAACATATACTCTTGTCTTAAAAAAGAAATTTGTTTCTATTATTATTTCTATAGAATGATTTGAAGAATGTGGGTGAGGCATATCAAGAGGATATTTCAAAGGCATCAGTACCATTGGTTGAGCACATTGCACTTGTATTATATATAGGAAGAAAGCCAAACCATTCACTTGGTGTAGGTAGTACACCAATAACAAAGAAATTAACAGAGAAGTAGCTTATTGATAAGCAAGTCAATATTGTAGGTTAGCATAATTAATTATAATTGAGATTATGATTAATCACAATTGATTTTAAAGATGATTATAATTGATTTAATATGTAATTATATTTTATTATTTTCTTTTTTATAAAATAGTCTTCTTGTATAAATAGAGACTAGTTCTCTTATATTCATTCATTCAGAAATATATACAAATTACTAATATTTGTTTCCCTATTTCTATTTTCAACATGGTATCAAAGGTATGATATCTACCTTGAGGAGAGTTTCTTCTTTTTCACTATGCAAAGTTCGGGGAACTTGTTAGAATCGTTACCAATCACCATCAAATCCAGATTTAGTTTTGTTGTTCTCCTCATCTTTGTCCACTTGGGTCTAATCATTCTGCTCACCGTCACTATTTTTTCATCACTCATCCAGACTCAGTTGCCACATACTTCGTCCTAGATTTCAAATTCTATTTTAGACTCTGTCTTAAATTCCAGATTCTGTTCTGATGTCAAACTTTGTTTCAGACTCCGTTCTAGATTCTAGACTCTATTCTGATGGCAGACTTCGTTTCAGACTCCGTTCCCATTGTAGATTTTCCTAGATGTAGATGGTTCTATTCCAAATGCAGTTTTGACCTACTGGCTTCTCCATGATGTTGACGTTGTACTTTTAGATTATTTTTAGTTTATTTTATTTTTGTGTGTTTAATTGTAACAAGCTAAAACTTAGTAGCTTTATTTTGAGGAAGAGTATTAGAATATGTAAAACATATCTCAGGATTAAATTAAGCTTAATTTTGTATTATCTTAGAGATTTGATTCGTACATAATTAGAAATACTATTTTAATTTTACTTGATTGTATTTTCTTCTTTATATAGATTCTCTCGCTTATAAATAAAGAATCATGTTGTACACACTAATTAATTTAGAAATTCATATATAATAATTTAGAGATAATTCAAAGAATATACATAAACTTTTTCTAAACTTTTATGTGCCTCTGTTGCTCTATTTTCTAACATTGCACAAAAACGACTAGATGATTTAGAGTTAGAAGTGAAAAAACTAACTGAGATTACAAAAAAGTAAAAAGAAGCCAACATCCAACTCCAAACTGAATTGTATTCCTAATGTGAAATGATTGTTGCTCAACGTGTAGCTATTGAAACTCAACAAGAGAAAATGAAGTAATAACTTGAAAAGGAAATGAAACGTCAAATGGCTGCCTTTTTGGGGGGATTGTCATTCAATGGACAATCTAGTGCCTCAAATGCTCCTAGTGACAATGTAAGTTTCTTTGTTACTTGATTTTATTTTATTTTTTAATATCTATTATAGCGCGCTCGACATTACTAGGATGATTTTGGTTTTCTCTATTTAATATCACCCGAACCCCATTCACGCCTCAACCCTTTTTTCCCCATTTACTTTTTCTTGGTTTGATTAATATTGAGGGTAGTATACTTATACTTTCCCCTCAATAAAATTTGTCTTGATTATTGATGACAATGGCGTCATGTTAAACTACTCACATTTAAAGTGGTATGTGTGCACTATTGGCATGGGAGAGAGTGGAGGGGCTTTGGACATTGTATACACATGGGTAGGTTTGGTATATCAGAGCCTCATGGTCTTTAACAACGTTGTTGTGATACATCCCATTATGGTTGGACATTATTGTGTGTGTTTGTTTGTGTGTCCAAGAGAGGGAGAGAGAGAATTTTCTCTGACATAGAGAAAGGGACTATGAAGGGAGTGGGTTTTAAACTGAATAAAGAGAAGGATTGCATTATGAGGGGGTGGCAAAGTAGAGGTCATTTTTTTTTTCCCAAATCTTTGTTTAATTAAAGTTGTTTTATGCATTGTAACACTTTTTGGTGTTCATTAAGGGACATGAATGTAAGGAATATAATTATTGCTTCTAATTGGAAGAACTTTTTATTTTTTATTTTATTTTTTTTGACAATTGCTTCTAATTAGAAGTCTCATACATTATACTATTTCATTGTATTATACTCTCTATATTTTATATGCATACATCTATGATAAAATCATTTTGTTTTAGTTATTACATATGTGCATGTTTTGCTTGTATGCATTGCAAGTGCCCCTTATGCTGCAGGACATGGTTAATGCTCTTATACTAAATTTTTTCTCATATATTTGATGTTGAAACATAATAATAGTAATGGCCCTTGACATGGCATTTGCAAATGTTTAAATGCGTGTAACAAGAGACCCTTTTCATTGCTTGTATCAAGCACTGTGTCTAACCTACAAACATTAAAAAATATTGATGATGTGATAATCTTGTTTTGAGTTGTAAAATTAGAAATTAATACTTATTTGTTTCACATTATCATTTTTATGCAATTCCTTATATAATTGCTTAAATTAATTCATATTTCCTTTAATAATTATTGTATTTTAAATTAATAAGTATTGTATAATCTCTTATAATTATTTTCTTATTAAAATCACTAATTAATTTTTTTGTTAACATTAATTGTTTATTTATTTTATTTATTTGCAGCATCAAAATCCATGAAGATGCGACTTTTTTACAATCATTTTAGATATTTAATTTAGCACTTAGATATAGTCTTTTTCAATTTGAAAATTCTGAAATGCTTGTAGTCTTGTAATGAATTACAATTATGTCTTTTGAATTTGACACTTGGTTGATTTCTTTTATTGTGTTTAAGTTTATTATCATTTAATGTGTACTAGATAACCTATTAGTTAAAGTTAGATTTGAATTATATTAATTGAAGGTCTATTATTTATTTTTAACTAATATTTATTTTTATTCATTTAAAAGGAAAATCAATTTTGACAACATCATTATGACACTACAAATATGATTTTATAAATTTAAATCATCACTAATAATAATTTATAATGACAATAATCAGAGTAATAACAATTAACTTTAGGGACGACTAAGGCAATCATCACTATTTAAAATAGTTTTTAGTGACAAAATTATTAATCACTAAAAGAAATTTGCAATATGACGATAAACTGATCACTACTTTTAGAATAACAGTGTCAAGTTATTTGTCACTATAAAATAGTAATTGTGATTACTAAATCATCACTAATACTATGTGTATCTGTGATGATTTGTTTTTGTCATTGTTATTTACAATTATTCATGACAGTTTTTTTCGTCACAAAAAATATCTTCATTAGTGACGTCTCAAAATAACGTACTTATTCAACAGTGACTTGATTTATAATGATGATATAAAATATCGTCAAAAAGCTATTTTAGTGACAATTTTTAAAGCTTTTAGTGATGACAATTATCGTCACTAAAAATGCATTTTTTTTTTGTAGTGATCATTGTTTTATTAAAAGACAATAAAGTCTTATATCTTTCCTCAAATCTTTCAAAATTCACTTTGAACCCAAAATACAAAATTGTTTATTCATGCCCATATAATATTAAATGCTTGAATTTTTTTTTTTTGTCAAAAGCAACAATTCAAGACGAGATGTAATAGAAGACTCCTAGATGAAAGAGATTCATACTAAAATGCAATATGCAAAATTTTATATTATGATGAGATGAAAAAAATTTTCTTTCTTTCTTTCTTTTTTTAATTTTTTTTTAAAAGAAAGTATTCATGCCTTAAGAGATGACAAAGTTTTCTTTTTTTTTTTTGGATACAAAAGTTGATGTTATGAAGTTAACGCAAAAGTTGATGTTATGAAGTTATGAATGTATTTTTTTATTTTTCTTCTTTTTTTTAATGCAGAAGATGATATTAAGATGCAAATGAAGAAGTGCCCTTTGTTTTTTTCTTTTTTGGTTATCTAATTGGATGGGTTGAAAAAACGTTCTTTATTTTCTTATTTTATTTTAGATGAAAAAGCTCATACTAAGATTTAAAGAACCTCTTCTCTTTTTTATGCAAAAGGTGTTGAGAAGTAATGGAAAAAAGGAATTTTAATTTTAATTTTTTTAGATGTTTAGACTATGATATAAAACCCTTTGTTCTCTTAGATGCAAGAGATGAGATGAAGATGCCATTTCTTCACTTCAGAAGCTTTCTCATGCTACAGTGCAATGAAAGAGTCCTTTTTCTTTTATTCTTTCTTTTTTAATTTTTTTTTCAAATGTGATAAAATCATGCTAAGATGATATGCGGTTTTTCTTTCTCTATTTTTTTTCTTTTTCTTTATGAAAGGAAAATGGATGCTATGCTAATTCCCCCTCTTTTTTATATTTTTATATGGATAACCTATTGAATTAGTAAATTGTTGGTCCACTAATAGTTATTTTATTTCTTTCTCAATGAAACCTCAATTTCTTTTGGAAGATGTCAAGTAAAGATTTTCAAATATAAATTGTCATATTAGTGGATTAAATAACTTTGTCAAATCTAAGTTTTTATTAATGTATAAAATGCAAAAATAAAAAAAAATAAAAAATAAAAAAAAGGTGAAGGAATTTGTTTTTTGGTAAATGAGATGAATAACTTTCTCTTTTTTTTTTCTTTTTCTTTAAGGAAAAGGTCGTGGGTTTTTTTATTTTTAGAAAATAGGTGAATGACTTTTTTTTTAACAAGTTGAATGATTTTGATTGCTTTTGTACCTTTTTTTTTTCCTAACATGCTTCATTATTTAAATTAAAAAAAATGAATGACGTGGGATGAAGGGAAAGTACGATCCCTTTGTATCTTAGCAAGGTAGAACTTAATAGTTGGATTTCTTTAAGGTCATAACTCTAATTTTAACAACCACTATCAGTGCAAGGTTTTCTAAGACAGATTTAGACTTCTAAACTTTATTGGTTCCCAGACTCTCCCTATCTATAAGATAAGGACCTAGTTCATAAAATTGACCACAAGTATGAATAAATCCTCTTAATATGATCAATCCATAATACTAGTAATAATTTGAGTGGCGTCTCAACAAATGTCAAGTGAGCAAAAATGTCCTCAATAACAAACATCGAGACCCGTCATACTTCTCGGGTTCTCACAAGCTCTAGAATAAAGCCTAAAAAGTGTGTGAGATAGGTGATAGTGAAGTGTGTGTAAGGAACATATAAACATACCAACCCGTTTGCCTGCAAAATGACAACGAAAAAAAGCATATATATTGCAGCTAGCAATCATCTACCTTAAGGTTTTAATAACCAAAACAAAATACAATTAACAAAGCAATTAAATATAAAGAATAACAAAAAAAAATGCAAACTAACATAAGATAAAACCAAACCTATTTACAAAAGGATATACCAAAACAAAATAAAAAACCAAGAGGGGTAAACAAATAAATAAAATTTATTAATAATTTGCACAACCAACTATAATAGGCTCGACTCGCTAACAATCCCCTAGTGGAATCACCATCTATCGTGACCAATATTGCGACAAGAGTGATGAAAAAAAATTATAAAAAGAAATGAAGTCGTCACCAAGGTTTAGTTAAGTTACAGAAAACATTGGAAAAACTCTTGTTAAAGAAAATTGTCTTTGAGGTCATATTAGATTCGGGAGTCTGATTATGCATAAGGAATAGTATAAACTTAATCCCACAATACCCATGATACATCCATCCTCGAGACGATTACCTTAAGTCGATTGTGCAAATAAACTAATAACCTTAACAAGATTCGTTTTACCCCTTTTTCGCAAAAAGAAGACTAAAAGGATATCTTTTTTTTTAACAAAATTATTGAACAATTAGGAAGTCATTCATTTTTTTAAACATTAATCATCACAAGACAAGAAAAGTGCACAGGATAAACAAACGAGCACAATTTAAAATTTATACAAGGTCATGCCATTAGAGTTGGCAAACGGGTTGACCCGCCTCGATTCGCCATGGGTCAGCCCTAAAAGGTGGCGAGATGGGTTGCCATGTTTTGGAAAATGGGTTAGAATAGCCAACCCACCCTGTTTTAAGGTGGGTTGGAAGGTTGGCTAGTGTAAAGGAGGGAAAATGGGAAAAAGGGGGGGTTGAAGGACACAATCAGAGATGAAAACTAAAGAAAAAAAAATGAGAACCCAATTTTTTTTTAAAAATAGGGTTATAGAAAAAAATGGAAGAGAGTCAAGCGAACAGGTGAGTACCTGCAGAGAGAGAAAGGAAGCGATGGCGAGCTAGCGACAGAAGAGAGCAGCGACAAAGAGCTAGTGATGGAGCGAAGAGAGCAGCGACAGAGAGAGCATGCGACAGAAAAATGATAGAGGCAGGAGGCAGCGAGTGTCAAGAGACGGAGAGAGACAATGAGGCAACGAGCAGTGGACAGAAGCCGTTAGGCTAGTAAGGGCCGAGCCGCTGAGGGGGAAGATGGACAGCAGCGTAGTAGCAGGATGAGAGAAAAGGAAAGTGAGAGTCTGATACTCTGATTTGGGAATTAGATTTGATTAGGAAAGAGTAAGACTCTAACTAAAGTAAAGTGTAGCACTTAAAAGAAAATAAAAAAAGAGAAACAACCTAATGCTAACCTGTGTTCGACCTGCCTAACCCACAGGTTAGGTGAGGCAGGTTGGAAATTAAAAATAGGTTGAAACATGTAACCCAACCCATTATATTTTTGCGAATTGGCAGGATGACCCAACGGGTCAAACCACTTTTGCTAGCTCTACATGGCATTAAACAAAGTAACATGAACACAAAGAGGTAAACTAATTCTTAACAACACAAACAAAAGAATTAAAATTTTTCCATTTTTATTTTTTAATCATTTTCATATGCCCTTTTTTTTGGATTTTTAGAAACTTTCTCTCTTTTTCTTTTTTCTACTCTTCCTAAACCAAGTTATTTGATTATTTTATCATGTTAACTTTTTGTTTGCTTTTTTTTTAATGTTAATTTTTATTTTTTTTTATAAAAAAGAAACAAGTCTAACTTAAAACAAATTTAACTCAAAATTTGCTATCTAATAAAAAGACCATCACAAGTACTAGCCTACCAATATTAAGAACAAATAGCCCAAGATAAACAATCCCGAGTTTTAAACACCACTTTTTGTTATACCACTTTCATTTACTTTGTAATAACCTTAAAACTTAGTAATAAGTAACTTAATATAAGATGATAATTACTTATACATTAAGTAGTAACTTATTTAAAACCCCAAATGAAATTTCTCCCAAAATAAAAAATATTTCACTTACTTTGTAAATACCTTAATGTCTACTAGTAATTAACTTAATATCAAATGATAATTACTTTTAAGTCAAGTAGTAACTGATTTAGACCCATCAAATGAATAGTCAAAAATTGCTCTTGTATTGACCTTGTAAAAACCTTAAATCATAGTACTAAGTACCTTAATATAAGATGATAAATATTTTTATGTTAGATAGTAACTCATACAGAACCTTTAAATGAACTTTTTTCGAAAAAATGAACTCTTTAACTTATTTGTAAATATATTAATATCAAGTAGTAATTAACCTAATAATCAGGTGATAGTTACTGTTAAATCAGATGGTAATATCAAATGGTATAAAAATTAGTGTAAAATAAAGTAGTGTTTGATAAACATTTTTTCGAGATAAAACATGGTATAAACCATTAAAAAACACACACACATGACTAGCCCAACCGAGACAAACTTTTGGCCCGAAATTAACTAAAAGCCTAACCATTATTATCATAAAATTAATTAAAAAAATCAAACAAACCTGTCACAACCTAAATCGTAATGAAATGGCAAAAATAAAAAATAAAAAAATAGAGTCACCACTAACTTTATTTAAATTAGAAAAAGTTGGAAAACCTTTAAAAATCATAAGTTAATGAAAAAATTCTATAGAAAAATATGCTCCAGGCATTCCTCTTTCTTTTCCCAACAAAATGACTCAATCAAAGAAGATAGCTGAAACTGAATTAGACAGGGATATTATGGAGACCTTTCAAAAGGTAGAAGTCAATATACCTCTCCTGGAAGCAATAAAGCATATTATGAAGTATGCAAAGTTTTTGAAGGAATTGTGTACTCATAAGAGGAGGTTGAAAGGAAATGAGAAAGTGAGCATGGGAAAGAATGTTTCTTCCTTGATCCAACCAAATATGCCTCATAAATACAAGGATCTTGGAACATTTACCATTCTTTTTACAATAGGCAACAAGCAATTTACACATGCAATGTTGGATTTGAGGTCTCAATTAATGTGATGTCAAAATCAATTTATGAATCTCTATAGATTGGAAAGTTGAAGCCAATCAGAGTTGTCATTCAGTTAGCAAATATGAGCACAACTCATTCTGCAGGAGTGCTTGAGACTATTTTGATAAGGGTAAATAATTTAATATTCCCAGTAGATTTGTATGTTCTAAACATTGAAGATGAATTTGCATCTAGTCAACCCCTATTGATTTTAGGTAGACCTTTCTTGAGAACTACAAAAACTAAGATTGTTATACATGTTGGTACCCTTTCCATGGAATTTAGGAATAACATAGTTCAATTTAATATCTTTGATGCCATGAAATATCCCTTAGAAGAGCATTCTATTTTTGAATTAGATGCCATTGATTTGCTTGTTGATGATATGCATGTTGATATGCTAGCTGAATTTTCTGAAATTGTGGGATTTCTAAATAGTGTTAATTTTCCCGGATGTTCTGTTTCTATTTGTGATAAGATTAGTATAAGTGCCGCATGTTCTGAGATTTCTACGTATGTGGGATATGATATTGTATGTTTTGAAATTTGTGATTCTATGGGATATGATGATGTTGTTTTGGAAGAATGTACACAAATTGCAAGTGTTATTGTAGTTAAATAGCAGAATTGGTTTCTTCGACCAAATTGATACCTTCAGTATAGCAACCACTTACCCTTGAGTTAAAGTCTTTACTTGAGATTTTAAGTATGCGTTCTTGGAAGTAGAAGAGAAGTGATAGCTATCGAGGCTACCAAATTAGATGCGATTTATTAACTGATTCACCAAGCACTTATAGTATATGGTGCGACCGAATTGAGCCCTTGGATCATTCAAATTAATCAATTATATTAGGAAGTTAGCAATGGGGGAGTTAGTTGCAGGAGTAATTAAAAGACAGTAATTAAAGTGCTGTAAAATATTGTAAACATAATGAGGAAAAACAACCAATCCAAGGGAATTAACAACTCTTGGGTTTAATCCATCATTGACCATTATGGACTCATTCACATACTAATCAGATTCTTGGTATGCTCTACTAGATAAACATCTAGCATTTAGTTAATCAACATTAGATGAAGTATGCATCCATCCAATCCTAAATTAACCTAAAACTCAACATCTGACTAAGTTAGGTATTCATCAAACACCTTTGGTGCATTTCCTAAACTCATGTGAAATCCTCATCCAAACATGAATTCTCTACTAGGTAAGCACCTAGGATTTGGTCAATCAACAAAAAATGGATTAAGCATTCATTTAACCCTAAATCAACCTCATTCTAGAATTCATGTTAGCTAGACAATACATCAAACACCTTTGATGCATTATCCAATTTCTGCAAACACATGATAGTTAAGTAAATATCACATGAACACCAAAACTGAGCTACTCACTCAGCCAAGATGCAACATAATTAAGAGAAAAGGAGAGAAAATTGATTAACAACAAGAATGTAAGCATTCATCACAAGGTCTCAAATTAAACATCAAAAGTGTTTCAATCCCTAAGATTGATTACAAAGCTTTAGCTCTCCATGAATGAAGGGAACAAACAAAAAAGTTAAAGTACAGAAATATAAAGAGCAAAAAATGTAAAAGAGAAGTAAGAAGAGAGGAGAGGAGAGGAGTGGAGAGGAGAGGAGAAGGAGCAAGAGAAAGTGAGAAGTGAAAACTCAAATGGAATGGTCTCGATTTTGGAATCTCTCCCCCTCATAACAGATACTGAAAGTGAAATTACATGTTTATCCCTAGCTTAGAATTTTTCACTTCCAATTAACTTTAATTAGACACCTAATTTGTAATATTTGGATACCTAATGAAGAAGTTATAGCCAAAACACGTTTAACAGCTCTTGGATCTGTCATCTCCCTTTAGGCGTTAAACACCTATTTTAATAAGTGGTCTTCATGAAAGTTGAAGAATTTTGTGTCGGACCAATGGAACCAGTTTCAGCCTATTATGACTCCTACAACCCAAGCTACGACTCACTCTTTCCACACTGCTCAAGTTCCAGCTGAAACATCTTTGTTCTAACTTCCAGGCCCAATATGACATACTAGACATCCAAATCAGCTCTAGAGCTCTCAACAAAGTTGTAGATCTTCCTATCATCTTTACTACAAGGTAAATTTCATAATTTTTAGATGTATATAACTCAAGTTATACGTAATATACAGAAACAGTATAAAATTGCCACAATGCTAAAAAATACAACTAAGCCCAATTTGAATCCAAACTTATAAATGGTGGCTAAAACCAATCAATTAAGCATATGAGAGTTCTAAAATGCTGAATATGAGGGTTAACTAATATATAAAAATGGTGTTTATCAAGAAGCTACCATTAATAATAACAAAGAATTTGCAGCCTGAACAGGAAGAGAAATTGTTGCAAATCTAGAGGCAGCGCAAGAAAGCCATTGGATAGTCGCTTGCAGACATTCCTAGGATTAGCCCCTCCACATGCATGCATCAGATTTTATTAGAGGAGGAAGCCAAACTTGTGAGGCAACCCCAAAGAAGACTTAACCCTCTGATTTTGGATATGGTGAAGAAAGAAATGAGCAAATTGTTGTCAGCTAGCATCATTTACCCTATTTTAGATAACAAGTGGGTAAGGCCAATGCAAGTAGTTCCTAAGAAGATCGAGATGATTGTGGTCGTCAATGAGAAGAATAGGTGGTCCCCACAAGAGTACAGAGCAACTGGAGAGTCTGTATTGATTACAAGAAGCTCAACCAAGCCATTAGGAAGGATCATTTTCCCTTGCCCTTCATTGATCAGATGTTGGAGAGGTTGGTTGGCAAGTCACATTATTGCTTCCTAGATGGATTTTTAGGCTACTTTCAGATTCACATAGCCCCAAAGGACCAAGAAAAGACAACCTTCACCTGCCCATTTAGCATGTTTGCTTACATGAGGATGTTTTTCGGGCTTTGTAATGCCAGGTATATTTCAACGATGTATGGTAAGCATTTTCTCTGACTTGTTAGAACACTACATGGAAGTTTTTATGGATAACTTCATAGTTTATAGATTTTCTTTTGGTGCATGTTTAGACAGCCTTGCTGGGGTGCTTGATAGGTTCATTGAGACACATCTTGTTCTTAATTTTGAGAAATGTCATTTTATGGAAGAACAAGGCATAGTCTTAGGGCATGTAGTTTCTAGGAAAGGAATTGAAATAAATAGGGAAAAGGTCGATTTATTGCCTCTTTACCCTACCCTACTTGTGTGAGGGAAATACATTCATTTCTTGGTCATGCAGGGTTCAATAGGCATTTCATCAAGGACTTTAGTAAAATTTTCCTTCCATTGTCCAAGCTTCTTCAAAAAGAAGTAGAGTTAAAATTTGATGGGCATTGCAAGAAGGCATTTGATCAGTTAAAGAAGAACCTGACTTATTCTCCCATTATTCAACTGCCAAATTTGGAGCTTCCTTTTGAGCTGATGTGTGACGCCTCCAACTTTGCAATTGGCGCCATCCTTTCTCAACGAGTTGGCAAGCAACATCATATGATATCTTATGCCTCTCGTACTTTAGATTCTTCCCAAACTAATTACACTACCACTAAAAAGGAGCTTTTAGCCATTGTTTTTGCTTTAGATAAATTTTGTTCCTATTTACTGGGCACTAAAGTGATTGTTTTCTCTGACCATGCTACCTTGAAGTTCTTGTTGAAGAATCCTGAGCCAAAGCATAGACTCACTGAATGGTTGTTGCTTTTGTAGGAGTTTGACATTGAGATCAGAGTTAAGAATGGAGCAGAGAACTTAGTGGCAGATCCTCTAAGTTGGATCACACAAGCAGTGGACACTCTTCTTATTTGAGAGACCTTCCTAGATGAGCAGCTTTTTTAGCTGTGAGGTAAGGACCCTTGGTATGCTGATTTAGTGAATTATTTAGTTGCATCTAAGTTACTTGCTTATTTTAAGCAGCATAAGATTGATAAGCTTAAGAGTAAGACTAAATATTATGTATGGGATGATCGTTATCTGTGAAGACTGTGTAGTGACCAAGTGATTAGACGCCTGCTTATGAGTTTCAATCTATTCTGCATTTTTGTTATACCCTTGTATGTGGTGGTCACTTTGGACTGCAATGCACTGCTAAGAAGATTTTAGACTCTGGATTGTATTAGTCCACCTTGTTTCATAGTGCTTATAGTTATTGTAAGAATTGTGAACAATGCTAACAAACAAGTAACATTTCTAGTAGGAATGAGATGTTTCAACAACCATTATTGTTTTGTGAGATATTTGATGTGTGGGGCATTGATTTCATGGGTCCCTTTCCCAATTCCTTTGGTTTTGTTTACATTCTGCCAGTTGTTGATTATATATCTAAGTGGGTGGAGGCAAAGGCCACTCAGACTGATGATTCTCATGTTGTTTTAGACTTTGCCATGACTCACATTTTTGCAAGTTTGGAGTTCCAAGAGCCATAATCAGTTACCAAGGCTCTCATTTTTGTAATAAAAACATGGAGGCATTGTTGAAGAAATATGGTATGATGCATAAGGTTTTGACTCTCTACCATCCCCAAACCAATGGATAAGCCAAAGTTTCGAATAGGGAGTTGAAACAAATCTTGAAAAAAACAGTCCAACCGAATAGAAAAAATTGGAGCAAAAGGCTTGAGGACGCATTGTGGGCATATAGGACTATCTTCAAGACTCCTTTAGGTATGTCTCCCTATAGCATCTTTGGCAAGGCATGCCACCTTCCGGTGGAGATTGAGCACAAGTGCTATTGGGCGGTAAAGAAGTGCAACCTTGACCTGAACCAAGTTAGATCCCAAAGAAAACACCAACTCTAAGAACTTGAAGAGATTTGGTTGGAAGCTTATGAGAACTCTCGGATCTGCAAAGAGAAGAAATCCTTTCATGATAAAATGATTACAAAAAAAAAAGAATTTGCGATTGGTCAAAAAGTTCTCCTTTACAACTCTCACCTCAAGCTCTTACCCAGCAAGTTTCGTCCTAGGTGGCTAGGTCCTTTTATAGTTACTAAGGTTTTTCCTTATGGGGTAGTGGAGATCACAAATGAGGCAACTAATAAAGCTTTCAAAGTCAATGGACATCATCTCAAGCAATTCTATGAGGGAAATCAAGAGGACATAGTGGAGGAGGTCCACTTGCAAGCAGCCATTTACATCACTTGATAAGAATGTTTCTTCCTTTTCTCCTTTATTTTTCTTGTCCTAAATTTGTTGATGATATTTATGGGATATTGATGATTTGAAGTTTTATTAGCTTTACATTGAGGACAATGTAAATTTTAAGTGTAGGGGAGGAATTTACATTTTGTTTTTTGTTTTTTTTTTTATATATATATATATATATATATATATATATATATATATATATATATATATATATATATATATATACATATATATATATATATATATATATATATATATATATACATATATATATATAAGAATGTGTGTTTTTAATTATTTTCCAATAGAATTTTGAGATTTGTGAAAGTTGTGAGCATGCATCAATTGAAGTTAAAGGTTTATAACATAAGTGAACAAATTGTCTTTCATCTTGAGATTAACTAGTAATAAGCCTATATTTTATAGTCTTTGAACTGAATAAATTATGGTGATTTGCTTGTGTTTATTGGTGAATTTTAGATAGATCTTTATTATTATCTTCGTTTATGTAGATTGAAGAGGTTTATCACATTTAGAGTGAAGACAGACGAAGACACTGCGTTTTCAAAGTAAAAGATGGTCATTTTGGTTTAGATAGGGCCTTGTGTCAACTCAAAAGCAATTGAGGAGTTAGACATGGCTCTGTCTACCTTGAGAAATGCTTCTGACTAGTAGACACAATAGTATCGCTAGGTCACACAGTCGTGTCTTCCTTTTACGTTGAAGTTACGTTGTTTTTAAGCTCACACAGCCGTGTAAGCTTAGACACGACCTTGTGAGGTTCCCTGTCCATAAAAATGGTAGTTTTGACACCAAATATTATAAATAGAAGTGAATCCCTAAACCTAAAAATACACCTTTACGATGGCAAACTTTGAGAAATAGATCAAAAGAGAGAATTGCCACAAATCTTTAGAGGATGGCTACGAAGAGAGGACATAATTATTGAAAGGTTGAAGATCACAATCTCCATAAAAGAGGTTTTGGTTTCTCTTCCCTCTAGTTTTTTCTCATTTCTTTAGTTTTTCTTTCAATGGATTTGTATTATGATTTGTGATTATTTATATTGAACATGAGTAGCTAATCCCATAGCTAGGGCTATGAGGGATCTTGTTTCCCTAATTAATTGATTTTTAATTCAAATTTGATCAAGATAAGGTAATTTCAATTAGGTTTATTGTATTATTTGAATTCTTGTCAAAACTTGATCACTTTTGGCATGCTTTAATTCATTGTTTGATCTGTAACTAATGAGTGGACCTATACAATAAACATAGGATTAGATTGGTGAATGACAAAACATCAATTTATTCTACCAATTGAATTAACGATTATGTTAGTTCATCTCTTGAATTGTGACTTTATTCATTCCTAGTTAATTCAACTAAATGACCAAATAGGTGAATAATTTAGGAATATAATATTGTTTATCCATGACTATTGGGATTCAATAGCAATTAAGAGAATATTGGTAAGAGAATTATCTTACATCATAAATGAATGAAATTCTATTTAATTGGATTCAAGTGAACCTTGCGCCCTAGTTTCTCTCTAAGTGATTTATCTCGATATTGTTTAATTGTCCATCATTCTTCTTTATTTATTTTCTGATTTTATTTTGAATTTCTCTTTACACTTATGATTGTTTAAATAACCAAGGGTTTAACAAATCTAGTAATTACCTCTTATTCCTCATGAGATCGACAACTGAGACTCAAGTCCTATATTACTATACGATATAGTGTACTTGCTCTTAGTGTATTTTACGCATATCAACTAGCTTGGTAAAGGAAATTGAATTAGTAAATTGAGTTTGATAGAAGCATCTTGTGAGACTTTGAGCTTTTTAATGAATGAATTGAGCATTTGTGTCATTCTCTTCTTTCTTGTGCGATTTTCACTCATGGAACTTATTGCTCTAGAACTTGCTTTGATTCTTTCTGAGGCTTCATTTTCACATGCATACATGAACATGATTGAGACATTTTTCTTGAATTAGCTTCTTTACCAAATAGCCAACCTTGTATATTTTCCCTTGATTAAACCCCTTAAGATCATTTGACTAATCCTTGTTTTTTTAGCTCATTACATGCCTTAAATGAAAAACCATGTTTTTACCTAACCTTAGGGAATAAGAGAGCATTGGCATTGTCGTTGGAAGAGCTCTTGAACAAATGTGGGGGTGTACTAATTAGTGTGCAAAATGTTTGGTAAAAAAGAAAAGAGTGGCCAATTGTTAATAAAAAAATTTTAAAAAAAAAAAGAAAAAAAAGAAAAAGAAAATTTAAAGAGAATTTGCATTACATGAATTTGGGTTAAACTTTCATGCTTGTTATTTGAACTCATCCCCAATATTTTTTTATTCTCTTTGGTATTTAACTTGTCATCTCTATATTATTCCCTTTCTTTATCTTGACCCCATTATAACCTTGCATAAAATCTTCTTGATTTGTGTATGCATATGTTTTGAATAGTGGAGAAGTAGAAGATAAGCAAGCTTGTGGTAGTGCAAATTTTCATGGGTTGCATTGAGCTAAACACTTACCTTCTAAACACTTGAGGGATTGAGAGTGTATCTTGTTAAGTTCTATCATTCTTGATTTATGTTTTTCAATTGAAGTTACTTTCCTTGTTGGTTTGAGATGTAAAAAAATGTTATTTCAGAAATATTTTGATTCCTTGAAGCTTTGGTTGCTCTTCTTACTCATAGACTTTTGCATTCTTGAACATCATTGGAAAGTGATTCTTTTAGAGTTTTTAACTTTTGAGTTTGTGTTGTTGTTCCTTGTTCCCTAGTGTTGAATTTCTAGTTTTGCTCAGGAGTACAAAAGCTAAGTGTGTGAGAATTTAATAAACACAATTTTCATACATTAGTTAACCCTTACATTTAGTCTCTTAGACCACTTATGTGTTTAATTGATTAGTCTTAGCCACATTTTATAAGTTTGGGTTTAAATTGGGCTTAAATTTATTTTTCAACATTATTGGGAATTTTACACAATTTTTGTATTTCGGTCATAACTTGAGTTCTAGACATCTAAAAATTATGAATTTTGCCTTGTAGGAAATTTAAGAGAATATCTACAATTTTGATGAAGAGCTTGAAGGCTGAATCAGATGTCTAGTGGGTCAGATTGGGCCTGGAAGTCAGAATAGAGATGTTGTCGCTGGAACCTGGACGATATACAGATATTGGGCCATGATTTGGGTTGTAGGAGTCACATGGAGTTGAGCCATGTGTCATTGGAAATCTAAGGCACATATTTTCAACTCTTATAAAGACCACTTATCAAAACTATGAATTGTTTATTATGTTTTCACCCTTTGAAGTTAGTGACAGGTCTAGAGAGCTGTTAAGAATATTTTGTGCATAACTTTCTTATCTTAAGCTCAAATTAGGCAAATTAAGTGTCCAATTAAAGATAAAAGGAAGAGGATTATCCCTAAGCTAAGGGAAAACTTAGATTTTTAATTTTAGAGATAGTTATTTAAGTAGCAACAACAACCACGAACTAACCCTAATTTTCTTTTAATTACTCTTGCTTACACTTTCTCTTTTCATCTCTCTTCTCTCTAGGTTTCTTTCTTTTATGTTTTTCTTCCCTTCCATCCATGGAGAGCTAGACCTTTTTTAATCAATCCTAGGGATTGACAATCTTGATGTTTAATTATGAGATCTTGTTTTGATTGTTTTACATTTAATTGTTAACTAAGTTTCTCTTTTACTTGTTAATCAACTTTTTCTTTTACCTCTTTTGATTTTGTTAAATCTGGATTGAATTGCTTAATTTTATTTGGATGTTGATGTGATAATTGCATAATTACTGTGTGTTAATGAAGATTATAGAGACTAAACAATGCATCAAAGGTGTTTGATGGATTGTTAAGCTTGGTTGAATTCATGGTTTTAGGTTAATTTGGGATTAGATGAGTGCTTAATTCATTTAACCTTGATTAATTAAATTCTAAATGCTTATCTAGTAAAGAATTCATTGTTAATCTTAAGGCTTCTTAATGTGATCTAATACCAAGAATCTGATTAGTAATTGAATAGATTCTTAGTGATCAATGATGGATTAAATTCAAGATTAGTTAATTTCCTCGGATTGGTTGTTTACTTTATTATGTTTATAGTTTTTAATTGCTTTTGTTTAATTAATTATGCAACTTTTCCCCCTTTGTTAACTTCTTAAACTAATTACTTAATTAGAGTGATCTAAGGACTCGACAAGATTATGCATTATACTACAAGTAATTTAGTGAATCGGCTTACAAATTAATATAATTTGATAATTTTGGCAGTTATTAGACATTATTTATAAGACTTAGGATCCGGTTTCCGTTCACCCGCTTTCAGATGGCTGTTGAACAATTTCAGCAAGTGCACCGAATCACTACAAGTAATTTAATGATGAGAAAAGAAATATCATCTACACAGGGATTGTAATCATTTTATCAACACAAAAGAAAAAGTTATTTCTACTTGAACTAAAAATATGATTTTGGTAACTTTGAATTGTATTGATTTTTAACAAGTATAAAAGAAATGTCTTAAAAATAGAGCAATTGACAAATTAAAGAATATTTTTAAATTTTTAAGGAGAAGAAAATTAATCAAGAAAAGTGGTTAGGGTTTGAATCCCATTGTTTATCCTCTTACGCTACTGATTAACTCTCAAAACAAGTAGTAATAATGCATTTGAAGTTCCAATCAACAAAATTAAGCCAAGATCAATCCCTTGATTCAAAACCCGTTTAACCCAAATCACAACTCCCAATTCCTTAGGTAATTATTGATTCAAGTTAAGCATTAATGACAGTGATTTCATGGAATACATAATTATAATAATATATTCCTATATTCAATCATAATCATGCCAACCCAACTCAATTCCAGCATTAAAACTAATTTTCCAATTAGAAGAAATACCCACATTCAAACAAATAGTGATCAAATATTGATTAGCATTAAGCAAGGAGTAAAGTGCTCAAACACATGAAATTAACTTGTAAAGAGAGAATAAAACAGATCACATAAGAGTATCTACAATGTTCATCTGACTCTAGCCTAAAATGATTTAGCTACTTATGATGGAAGAGGAAGAGATGCGAAAAATCAAACTAATGTAGGAAAAGAAGCCATTGATCTTTTAAAGTCTTGTTCCCAAGCTTGAATAGTCAATTGAGGTGGAAAAAGATGAAACCCTAGTAGAGCTTTGGCTAACACCCCAAAAATTAGAAAATTCGGAAGAAGCCCCTCCAAAAGCTCCATGAAAAGTGCTTTATTTGACTATTTAGATCTGGCTGGGTAACGGTCGTCGCCTCGTGACAGTCCATTCTCGCCTCATGATGGCCTACGTATAAAGCGAAACACACTACAACTTCAAAGATCCTTTCATTCATCAGCTTGCCTCACGATGGTTGTTTCTCGTCTCATGCTGGAATGCATGAAGGCTCGCCTTGAGACATGTTAAACTCGCCAGGCGACAGACTAAGTGAACAAATTTTCCTCTTTCTTCTAAATTCAATCCAAATCTGTTTCAATAAAAAAATTAAATCCCATCAGCCAGTGAACACAAAAACCTGTAATACTCTTATACAATTAAAACTTATCTAATTCCTACCTAAATTCTTTAATTCTAAAAATAATTTGATACCAAAAACTTACTTGTGCTAGAGATTCAATACAACCTCAAACTTAGAGTTTTGCTTGTCCTCAAGCAACCAACCAATTTCAAACAAGGGCCAGAGAATAAAACCAAATTTTGATTCATTTTTCAAACAAGTCATTCAAACAAAATCACAATATTGAACAATTCACAAAAATTTCACAAGCCTTACACAATCAATTTACCTGCTCTTTTGTATTTGTGTTTCCCAATCATCACAACTTTAGGTAACCAGAATCATTAATCTACTAAGAGCAACATATCAATCCTCACTACTCCTCTCCATAATAGGTGTTTCACTCAACTCAAGTGTCTAGAGGAGTTATTTACACTCAATTCACATCACAAGCAGCACCCTACCATAAGCTTGACAAAGTTCTAGAGAGGTAAAGGCAATACAATGCACACACACACACTAAAAGAGGTCTTTTTTTTTTTGTTGTAATGGGGCTGAGGCAAAGGTAGGAAATCATTTGGATAAGAGACTTTTTGTACTTGGAATTAGATACAAGTTATTTCATGACACTCATAAAACAACCTTCAATTTATTCACTACAAAATTCCCCAAAACAACTCTTCAAAACAAATGAAATAAGAAACAAACGGAAAATATTTACATATATGTACAATTTTTTTTCTCTTTTTTTTCTTCTTTATTTTTTTTTATTTTTTTAACTACAAAAATAGAATAAAAATAAAATAAAAAATGGACAAGGAAAAGTTCTTGTATGCCTACCCCAAACTTAGAACGATGTGTGCTCTCAAGTAACCCCAAACTTAGTAATTTGCCAAGACATGTTATGAGTTAACTCATACACAACTCCAAGTAAGTAGGGACAATGGTTTTCCAGTTATTGGCTTGTAATGAGGGTTCAGTTCAAAGAAAAGGTACATGCCATAATCAATTTCACTTTGATTAAAGTTACAGCGAGCTACTTAAAAGGTACACACTCAAGCAAAATTTCAGCTCCTTGATTATACAACTCATGCAAAACTTAAGTGTCAAGTTCACAGTTGTGGAATTTAAGCAAGGAATGAGTTCAGCGCATACATAACATTCAAGAGAAATGACATTCATTGTCTTATCAAGCTATTATACCCGCACAAGTGAAGAACCCCCCAACAAAATTTGTAAATTAATTCCAATAAGAGTTAGGATGAGAAAAACTTCTCCATTTGGATATCGCTTGATGAGCATGGATATGCGGAGTATGAAATGCGTGGAATAACGATGAGTTGTCATCACTACAACATATGCATAACAACCAACAAGGATGAGCCATGAAATAACCAAGACGCAAATATCCAAAACAAAGTGATTGCAAAAATCTAAAACAAACTGAACAATACTGAAAATATCCAAAATGCGGCAGATCAAAACACCAATATCAAAAATTAAACAAAAGAGTTTAACCGGGCAAAAAAAATAGCAACATAAAAACCAAACACCCTCGATTAACTCAACATCTAAATTCCACCATTATTCTCTACAGCACCATGCTCTGAGCTCTCCTTATCATCAGTAATAGCCTGGTCATCCTGGTGCTCCTTAACTCCCTCTACAGCATCATCTAAGTACTCCTCATCATCAGCAACAGCATGGTCATCCTGGTTAGGCTCATCTACTGGCTCCTCCTCAAGATCTGTTGTAGCTACTCCAGATCCACCAGCACCCTGGCTATGCCCCATGGACGGGTGCATCATACTCTAAAAGTACTTCTCTATGGAAGGATCAAGAGACACATCAGTCAATAAAGATAAATCAAATCCTCATTCTGGAGCCTGGGATCACATCATCAGCTCCATGTTACGCATGGATTAGAAACACAAAGCGCTCAGCATGCCAAGAGACTGAATGTGCTGACTATGAAGAGTCTGTGTGTCTTGAATAGCAGAAAGCTGATGTTGTATAACAGTCAAAGACATTGGCTCAAGAACTAACTCAGGTGCCTCGGGCTCTTCTTCTGGTAACTCTGGTGCAGGTGCAGTAGGGATGGCAATTTTACCCGCGGGTACGGGTACCCGCGGGTAATATCCGTGACGGGGACGGGTAATACCCGTTTAATTTTTCCCGCGGGTATAAATACCCGTTTAAGTTATCCCCGTTTAATAAACGGGGGCGGGGGCGGGGGTAGTTTCCCCCGTACCCGCGGGTACCCGCGAAAAAAAATAAATTTTTTATATAAAATTATTAAAAATTTTATTATATAAATTAAAATATTATTATATTATACTTTTTTTAATTTATTTTATTTTATTTATTAATTTATTAATTTTATTTATAATTTATTTAATACCCGCGGATATCCGCGGGTACCCGTTTACCCGCGGGGGAATAATAAACGGGTACCCGCACGGATATGGGGGCGGGGACGGGGGCGGATATTATCCGCGGGGGCGGGGGACGGGGGGCTACTACCCGCCCCCGCCCCGCCCCGTTGCCATCCCTAAGGTGCAGCGTCAAGTGGCCTAGATGGTTACTTCCTGATCCACTGCATTGTAATTAGTGATTTGGGCTTTCCAATAATGTCAGTATCCGAAGAAGTGACACCTTCTTTAGCACATAACAAGCAAATTAGGGATAGGTAGGCCAGTGTGCTGGTATCATCATTAGCAATATGGTGCATCTCCTTAGCGATGATCTCCCCCACATTGATAGATTCACCTTTCATGATCACAATAATGAGTTGGGCCCTGTCAATAATTATGTCTGAGGTATTTGAGCAAGGAAGAACTATTTGATGAACAAACGCAGACCAAGCCTTGGAGATTAGTTTTATATCAACACTCTTGAATCTCCAGGGAATATTGTCCCGGGTTCTAAACTATTCGGCGCCTAGCCATCAGAGGTACTCGATCAACTCATTATAGTCGATCGCCCCATCCGTTTTGTTCTTGTAAGCACATTCCCGCAAGATAGGGAGACCTAGAACCTCATTAATCCTCTTCCCAGTAAAACTGATTGATTTTCCTCTGACATAACAGACAAAAACACAAGTTGTGCCTGGAACTCTGTAGGCATTAACATAAAATTCATGTACAAGTTCTAGACAATGATCAGTGACAGATCTAGTCAACTTTACCCATTTCTTCTAGGCAATCTCAGATTGGATCTCTAGTGTGGTCTCAGTGAGGAAATCAAAAGTTGTGTCAGCGATGATCTTTTTCTTGCTAATGGTGGACTTGAACCTTTCCTGGTGTTCGAAGGAATAGTACAGATGCTCTATAAATGCAGGTTCTTCCTTCACAACTTGTTTTCTCCTTTTCTATTTTCCCTGTTTTGATGACATGTTCCTGAAATATGAAAATATGGCATTCAAACAACTGTAGACGCATGCATTGCTAATAATCATGAAAGCCACTCCTAAACTTAAGTCAGAAAAGTCAACAAGCACTGTGGAAACCAGTTGGTATCATGCTATTTTCACTCATGCAAGCAAAGCTTCATGTACACTCAACAAGTAGTTGAACGTGTAATTAGATTACAAGGGAGTGCACAACCTTAAGAACATGTCTTGGTAAGAACAGGAAAAGAAACAATCATCATTGTGAACTTTTTCCAAACACTTGGTGTGTGAGATACATGCAATGGGTCAATTGAGAACAAAGATACCCGTATATTACCATTCCTATAGGAATGTGAACTAAGATCACAAATGCACAACTTATTTCGGCTACACAACATTATTAAAATCACTAGTTATCAAGCACAACTTGTGGAACTGCATCATGGTAGCATTATGAAAAAAAGGAAGGAACAAAACCTTCATAATAATGAACATGATGCGGATTATATGATGCAAACCCAAGTGCAGGTTATCTCAAGTAATAAATTTCTCAGGAGTCCGAGGTCGATCCACAGGGAATTGATGAAGAAAAATTCTTTGAGATAAAGAAAGGCTTTGTCACAATAATAAAGATAATAAAACTTGTTCACAATTAAATTAAAGAACTTGTTTAGGCTAAGAGATCCACTTTCGGTAATAAATTAAGGACAAGCTTAATTTTTTTTATAACTCAATTGAAATCCACGCACAACGGAGGTTCCAATCAGAAAATAAAACATTCAAAGTCCATTTATAATTATATACGTAATTATATTATGGTTCCTTTAATTATTTACTAACACTAACACTTGTAAATGGGTTCAAGCATTTATTGTGCCAAACCACTTATCTACAATGAATCAAGAACTCCACTTTATAAGGAGGGTTTCTAAATTGATTGGAAAAAAAAGACAACACATATAATGGCCACTTGATAATATATCATTTAAGCACAAGAAAGAAATTAATCTAACCTTATTTTATTACAAAAAGCTTCATCCCTTCACCCAAACAAGATGAAAATTAGTTACCCATGAGAAAAAAGAAAGAAAGAGAGAAGCAGAAGAAGATGATCATAACTTCTATTTACAACAAAAGAAAATTACAACAAGTAAATAACATAATAGTATGATCTTGATCTAAAACCAAGATTACCCTAATAGGCAACCAAGGCTACCTTTTATAGAGCATCACAAGAAAAAGATGACAATGAGTGGAATAATGAGTGGGTGGATAATTAAGGAGTGGGTGGATGATTAAGTGGATGATTAATGATTAGGTGGATGATTACAAAAAATGCTTGTCTTCATTTGTACAAAATAATTTGGTGCCAAACTCATGCTTGCCGATAGAATCTCAGAAAATAGCCTTCATGAAAGTTATAGGTCTTTGTCTTAGCTATCAAATGTCCACTTGAACCATTCAATTTGGCCTCCTACAGGCCAAGATATGACCCAATCATTTTAACTGCTTAGGCCCAATTTCAGCTCCTCTGTTCTGATTTGCAAGCCCAATATGACCCACTAGACCTCAGAATCTCGAAAAGTGTTCTGTATGAAAGTTGTATATTTGGGTCTTAACTATCAACTATCAAAATTTCAGCCTATTATCATTCCTGCAGCCCGAGATATAACCTGATGAGTACACAGAGGTCAAGTTATCAGGATCAACACTCTAGTTCTTTAACTCCAATTTGAGTTATCCAAGCTTGTGATATGGATCTTGAGGTCTTCATGAAAGTTGTAGGGAATTATCTTAGCTTTCCTACAAGACCAAAATCACATTAATCATACATATGTAACTCAAATTATAGCCAATTTACTGAATATTATCGAAGAGACAAATTAAGGCTAATTCATGCAATATCATAGAATATGACAAAACCAACTTAATTAAACCTAATTGAACTTTGAGAAGCCTAGTGAGAGGGTTATAAAATGTATAAAATATATTATTATCAAATTCCCCCACACTTAACTTTTGCACTCCTTGTAACACCCCTTTGGAGGATGTCACACATAAAAGAAAATAAAAGAAATAGAAATAAAATCTACCCAAGTTGTGAAACATTTGTTAAATATTATTACGGGTTATAAAATAATTCCTGATAGACAGAAATATGATATAAAAAGATAATGCGGAAAATACGAAATAAAAAAAAACATCATTACTGATAATATACATATGATTTAAGTTATAAGCTGTACAAGTAATTCACCACTAAGACTACAAATATTTAAACAAAAACAGTAAAGAAAGCAATAAAAGAGTTAATATATACAGACATACGCTGACGCGCCCAAAAAAAACATCATGGTTATCTAATCCTCGATGGATCACTCTCAAAGCATGAAAATGATCATCGGGGAGATAGATATCCGGATGTCTCGACACACGGCGATAACGGGATCGCGCAGTCGATACAATGCTTATCTCACTAGGCTCAGGGTTTTCAGCACCCCAGTGACGCCTAATGGATAAGGGTAACTCTAAATGCAGAAAAAGTGTTGTAGTCATGACAGGCTCTCCTTCAAAACGTTGACGTAGAATCACGGTCACACGTCCTGCATACGTCACAGATTCACGATCGCCTCGTAGATGCCAAGCTAGCGAACTCCCATGAAATACTAGCTCTACGAACCCCAAAAATCCCTGGCGCTTGCCATCCCTCACAATCAATCCAGAGGATATGGATGATCGGATGGTTCTTGATCGTCAAACTGATCGTCCGCTTGCTGATCTTTCTCCTCCTCGGGGTACAAGATCTCAAGGGGCTGATCCTCTTCCTCGAAGTCTTTACCGCATAAAATAAATAAACAGAAAATACATATAACAAAGAGGTAAGACAACATAAAATCATCACAACATGGCCAATAAGAAGACGACAAACAACATATATACAGTTCATGCAATACAAAATACTATAACAGAAAGAATAACAGATTAGAGTAAGATTTAGATATCATAACAATATATCACATCACAGATAAAACATCACAGATAAAATAAGAAAGATAAGAATAAACAGATAAGATATAATAACCAAATATAGTAACAGTAACTAGATAAAATAAACAAATAAAATACCGATAAACAATAAATAGATAAGGTGGAAATAAATAGACATAGAGATAAATAAATAATATGACAAACAATAAATAGATAAGATGGAAATAAATAGACATAGAGATAAATAAACAATATGACAAAACCCTACTCCATGGAGCTAAAGAAAACACAAGTATCAGAGAGCGGAATGACTCGTAAAATCTATTAGTACCACGGCTGCCCAACCAACTATTGCGCGGTCACACGTTGCGTCTATAGCCCCACGACACAGGAATCCATCATCCAGGCGTGGTGTAGTTCACGGTCTCACGTTGTGGCACTACAGGCAAATGTACTACTAGATTTCACAAATCTCGATTAAATATAGTGTGTGTTGAGTACCATAGTGTGCTATCGGTTTACCACGGCCTAGCGGAGCTACCGACTGTCCACATGTGGGATCCCGTACACTAAAGTCTCCAAGTTCATTAGAACAATGAACCACACTATGTTTATCGCATTGACAACACGATGTGATTCGTCTCGTCAACCAATCCACCAAAAACTTGGCACACATAACAGATAAATAGAAAGCCTGTACGGGTTCTCATTTTCCCGACAACAGATATAGTCTCAAAAGCCCATGCGGGTTCACATTTTCCCGACAATGAAAGATCCTCAAAAATAATCATTACGGGTTCACATTTTCCCGACAGCGAAAGATTCTCAAAAATAATCTGTACGGGTTCACATTTTCCCGACAGCATAAAATAAATACGGTAGCGGTCAATCGCGTAGAAATTTTATCGCGTTTTCATAATTCTGTCATTTTTACAAACGTTTAAAAATCGGGTAAAGATATTTTTCTGTTTTTAAAATCGCGTAGCATTTTTAATACGTTTTCTCAATCGCGTAAAATTTTTAAATCATTTTCTTATTCGAATGCCTTTAAAATTACTGTTTACACAAACAGAAATAGTATTTAGTACATTTAAATTACGTAGAATAATTTTTTTTCATACCGTATACTGTCTTTTGGATATTTCTACTATCTTATAGGTTCATTTTTACTAAAAATTGACAGCATTTTGTTTATAAACTCATAATAATGGTTTCCTAAATTATCCATAAAATTTGTTTACCTAAAACTTCAATCATATAACTTTAATTCTTTTTGAAAACTTTCTAACATGCTTCAAAACCTAGAGTGAGCTATATGTTAGAAAACTCTCAAAATACTTGTATTTCCTTCCTAATGACAAAATCATTATTTTTAATTCTTTAAACTTAATTCTAATCCATTTGTTTCTTCAAAAATTATCATAGAAAATTTCTTTTTAACTTGTATTGTCTCTTTTAATTGAAAAAGGTTTGGAATCAAGTTTTAGAAATCATGATTACCTATATTGGCATGTTGGCCAAATTTCATAAAACCCTTTCATTTGATTTCTAAAATGTCTTTCACCTTTCAAATCATATCAAATGTATTATATTGTCTAAGTTCATTAAATCATATTAGAAAATAGTTAGTAGGAGTTAAATTAATCCTTTAGGCATGTTGGCCCAAAATACTAAGTCTTTACCATTTGATTTCTAAATGCATTTTCTTTGATCAAATCAATTTGAAACTTTCTTGATTCTCCTAGGTTAATTAAGTTACACTTTAGGAAAAATCAAGAGAACATTTTGGTCCTCCAAACTTGTCATTGCCGTGAGCTATTGGATGTGCTCTTTGGAACACTCATGCAAATTTAAACATGTTATTCACATCCTATACCTTATCATACAATTCTAACACATGCATTATATTTTCTAACACATGCAATATATTTTCTAACACCTAAACCTAAATTAAAGCTTATAGACATGCAATCAAAAGCTAATAGACATGCAAAAATTATTGCAATCATCAAACAAGAAAACTACTAACAAATACCACATAAACTACTAACAAACGCAAAAATTAACAAATACACACATAATTAACACATGACCACCGAATCCTTATGGATTCTACAAACATCACAAATGGCTCCATCTTCTTACCACCATCAAGAGATGATAAGAATTGTCTTCCTCTTACCTTAAATGAAGACAAAAGGCTTGCTTTCACACCTCCTAGGTCACGGTTTTCACCACCAAAAATACCTAGAAATCTCAAACAAAATCTACATGTTACTAACCATGAAAAAGAAACTAAACCATGGAAAAATCATGGCTTAGAACTTTGAAAAAGAAGAGAGAAAAGAAAAGCATGAAATTTCACCTTCTAGGTAAAACTTTCAAGGTTGATTTCCAAGCCCTAAATGGAAGATTTTGAAGAAACTCCCAACTAGAAAGGTTCTTAGAATAGTGTTTAGGTTAAGAAAACTTGGTTAGAAAAATTTTTGGATGGTTGGATGGTGTAGTATTGGTCTTGGCGAATGATAGGAGAAAAGAACAACAATGGTGGCTAGGGTTCTTGGAAGAGAGAGAAGAGAGAAAAGTGATGAAGATGAAGTGTTATTTTGGCCTTCCTTCTCCTAATGGCCGTAGCCTTCAAGTGGTCAAGGATGTGCATGGATTTGGCTTCATCCAAGCCATTGAATGCATCAAAGGTTAGGATTAAATCTTGCTTAACAAGCTTGATTGCTATTGGTTGGTTCATGATGACTCACATGCTTTGAGTCACACTGACTCATTTAATTCTCTCATTTGAGTCATTGCCTAGTCGAGTCACACATATTCTGAAAGTTCTACGCTAACGGTGATTAATTAAGCTACCGATCTAACTGATTCTGCTAATTGTGGGTCCCGCAAAATATTTAGGGTCCATTGTCACTAAATTATCTTGACTAATAAAATAATATTATAATAATATAAAATTATTTTATTTGTCGATTAAATCTAAAAATTAAAAGATTATTTTTAGTCTCATTCGAGAATCGGGTTAAGTAAGATCCCCAATTCTAAATAATAAAATAAGATTTTCCCGGCTTAGGAAAATATTATTTTCTTGCCTCGGAGCAAATCACACAAAAAGTCCATATAAAATCACAGACAGTATTATCGGACATTAAATCAAGAAGAAAACAATTAAAAACAGTAAAAACAGCAAAAACAAGACGTTCGGGACGTAACGGTCATTTTTCCGTTTTTTCCCACAACGTAGGTAATCGTCCAAAACGTTCAAATAAAATATCCAGCAGTATTATATAGCTGTATATCTTTCAGAAAAATTAAAACAGTAGCTCAGAAAATTTTTTATTTTACCGTCTCGAAGCAAATTACGTAAAATGATCAAAAAAAATTTGAGCCTGTATTATCGTAATTGTTTTCATACAGAAATCGAGAACAGTAAAATAGGGACACAGCGGTCATTCACACAAAAGCATGAAAAACAGCAAACAGCATATTCAAAATATTTTCTAAAAATTGGGGCGTTACAACTCTCCCCAACAAATAAAAATTTCGTCCTCGAAATTCGTTGTTCATCCAAACAAATGAGGATACTGATCCTTCATTTTATCTTCCAGCTCCCAGGTAGCCTCACCCGTCACATCATTCCATATGACCTTCACTATCTCGATCATCTTCCCTCGAAGTTGCTTTACCTTTCTGTCCTCTATTCGACGGGTAAAGTTTCGTAAGTCGATTCTCCTTTAAGCGCACGTCATCCGGTCGTATAACATGTGTCGGATCTGGTACATACTTCCGTGGCGAGACACATGAAACACGTCATGCAAATTCGATAGAAAAGGCGGCAAAGCAATCGATATACTACAGGACCAATACGTCGGATAATCGATATGGTCCAATGAACTTAGGAGTAAGCTTCTTAGACTTAATCACTCTTCCGACACCAGTCGTAGGAGTAACTCTTAAAAATATATGCTCACCCTCCTTAAATTCAAGAGATCGTCTTCGTTTATCTACGTAACTCTTTTGTCTCGCTTTGCGCGCCGTCCTCATCTTCTCTTGTATCATCTTGACTTTATCAGTAGTCTGTTGTACAAGTTCCGGTCCAACAGTCATACTCTCCCCATCTTGATACCAAAGATAGCGGCGTTCGACATCCTCTTCCATACAATGCCTCATAAGGTGCCATACCGATGCTTGCGTGAAAACTATTGTTGTAGGTGAATTCTATCAAAGATAAAAATTCATCCCAACTTCCTCGTTGTTCCAAAACACAAGCACGCAATAAATCCTCGAAAAGGCGTATAGTTCTCTCTGTCGACCATCTGTCATGCGGATGATATGTTGAACTCAATCGTAACTTGGTTCCCATAGCTTCTTGCAGACTTCGCCAAAATCTTGACGTAAACCTCGGATCTCTGTCAGAAACTATACATGTAGGCACTCCATGTAATCTGACAATCTCGCTGATGTACAACTGGGTTAATCTTTCCAATGAATATTTAATATTGATTGGTAAGAAATGAGCCGATTTCGTAAGTCTATCGACTATAACCCATATCGAATCATGACCTTTCCTTGTCTTTGGCAAACCAGTAATGAAATCCATAGAAATGCTGTCCCATTTCCATTCTGGAATAGATAACGGTTGTAACATTCCAGCTGGTCTTTGATGTTCCACTTTCGCTTTCTGATAAACCAACCAAGATTCTATCTACATAACCTGTGAACATTACAGAAACATTCTCCACTCTGAACAGCACCACTTGAAATTTCCCTGCATTTGTACCGCTTCACTCTTCTGCTCTTGTTTTTAACAGGAAGTGCCTCACAATTCAAGTTTTCTTTTCCAACAATACTGTATCTGATACTTATGACATAATTTTGACTGAGAATATCCTTTCTTGCAATTATAATATATAAAAGGACATTATAAAAGTTAGAAAGAAAAGGTAGAAAAACTATTAGAATTGTTACCAGACATGTCCAACAAAGAATTTGACATTGTCTGATTTTAAGAATAAGTTTTCTGAGACACCAAAGTTTCTTGGAACAATCTATAGGATATGATTAAAAATAACCAATCCATTCATAAGATAACATCTATCTAGTGAAAGAGGTAGACAATTTAGATTAATAGAAAAGATCATTTAAGAAACTGGATAGAAATAATGGATTTGGAAATAAAAGCAGAAATAGATAAGTCAAAAGGTAACAAAGACATTGATAACTCTAATCAACTCAAATAGTCAATTAGTCCTAAAAGAACGAGTTAGACTAAAAGTACATTTCGCAATTGCGATACATGAAAGGTATCATGAAGGCACAGAAATAAGAGATGATAGAATCATCCATATCACCGAACCTATCCAGTAGAGAAATTGATATGGTACGATGAATTTAGAAGTGAACTTTTTAAATTTGAATAATTCAAGTGATAAGTCTAACAAAGTATGGATGGTTGGAAAAATACCCAATCCATATTTTTAAATCATGTATGTTTTGAGAAAGGAGTATACAAATTGAATCAATAGAAAAGATTCAATTATTTAACAAACTTAGGATGGTTTAAGCAATTCAAGTCCTCAACCACATATTTAGCAATTGAAGTGAAAACAACTAGGTCAAAAGATAAAGATGACATAAATAACTCTAATTGACCTACACAATTATATGCCATAAAGAAATAGGTTACCCTTGGAATTATACAGTATAGTTAAAGGATCACCTTTTGTGACACAACCTTCTTTAATCAGGTTTTCAATTTGAGGTGCTTTTGCTCCACTTGAAGAATTGATACTCCATTCTACTTGAGATGTCAAAGTACGTTCATTTTTAACAGATGACGTCGTCTTTTGATAGAATACACTTTTCAACAAGTATTTGGCATCCTATACTTGAAACATGTGACTCCGTTGATTGTATCGTCCCTCGTTAGATGATCTTCCAACACTTCTAACACTTGGGTACAGATGTCGCAGCCTAACTAAACCTGCTACCACTCGTATTTCCTCCACGAGATTGTTGTTGTTGTTGTCTTCCTAATAATCACGAATACGAGTTTTACCGAAATCACCTGGCTTTATAGTTTTTCCTCTTTTGGACACCACGCTTTCGCTGCGCTACTCTGGTCTTGTTGTACTGTTCCTTTAGCTGTTCTTGGCATTGCTTTTGTAGTTGCAGGCAAACCTGCCACCATCACGTTCTGCCTCCTCATGTGTACGTTTACCACGAGTCATCGTCTTTCTTCAAAGACGGATGAATCATAATACAATGGAAACCAAAGTAATCATTTCAAACAATATTGTCTCCTTTCGGAGTCCAAGCATAGAGAATCACACAGCACAAACAAAAACAGACCCAACCACAACCCCAAAAGTCTCTAACTTGGGCTCTGATACCAACTAATGTAACACCTCTTTGGAGGATGTCACACATAAAAGAAAATAAAAGAAATAGAAATAAAATCTACCCAAGTTGTGAAACATTTGTTAAATATTATTACGGGTTGTAAAATAATTCCTGATAGACAGAAATATGATATAAAAAGATAATGCGAAAAATACGAAATAAAAAAAACATCATTACGATAATATACATATGATTTAAGTTATAAGCTGTACAAGTAATTCACCACTAAGACTACAAATATTTAAACAAAAACAGTAAAGAAAGGAATAAAAGAGTTAATATATACAGACATACGCTGACGCGCCTAAAAAACATCATGGTTATCTAATCCTCTGATGGATCACTCTCAGCATGAAAATGATCATCAGGAGATAGATATCCCGGATGTCTCGACACACGGCAATAACGGGATCACGCAGTCGATACGATGCTTATCTCACTAGGCTCAGGGTTTTCAGCACCCCAGTGACGCCTAATGGATAAGGGTAACTCTAAATGCAGGAAAAGTGTTGTAGTCATGACAGGCTCTCCATCAAAACGTTGACGTAGAATCCCGGTCACACGTTCTGCATACGTCACAGATTCACGATCGCCTCGTAGATGCCAAGCTAGCGAACTCCCATGAAATACTAGCTCTACGAACCCCAAAAATCCTGGCGCTGCCATCCCTCACAATCAATCCAGAGGATATGGATGATCGGATGGTTCTTGATCGTCAAACTGATCGTCCGCTTGCTGATCTTTCTCCTCCTCGGGGTACAAGATCTCAAGGGGCTGATCCTCTTCCTCGAAGTCTTTACCGCATAAAATAAATAAACAGAAAATACATATAACAAAGAGGTAAGACAACATAAAATCATCACAACATGGCCAATAAGAAGACGACAAACAACATATATACAGTTCATGCAATACAAAATACTATAATGAGAAAGAATAACAGATTAGAGTAAGATTTAGATATCATAACAATATATCACATCACGGATAAAACATCACGAGATAAAATAAGAAAGATAAGAATAAACAGATAAGATATAATAACCAAATATAGTAACAAGTAACTAGATAAAATAAACAAATAAAATACCGATAAACAATAAATAGATAAGGTGGAAATAAATAGACATAGAGATAAATAAATAATATGACAAACAATAAATAAATAAGATGGAAATAAATAGACATAGAGATAAATAAACAATATGACAAAACCCTACTCCATGGAGCTAAAGAAAACACAAGTATCAGAGAGCGGAATGACTCGTAAAATCTATTTGTACCACGGCTGCCCAACCAACTATTGCGCGGTCACACGTTGCGTCTATAGCCCCACGACACAGGAATCCATCATCCAGGCGTGGTGTAGTTCACGGTCTCACGTTGTGGCACTACAGGCAAATGTACTACTAGATTTCACAAATCTCGATTAAATATAGTGTGCTATCGGTTTACCACGGCCCAGCGGAGCTACCGACTGTCCACATGTGGGATCCCGTACACTAAAGTCTCCAAGTTCATTAGAACAATGAACCACACTACGTTTATCGCATCGACAACACGATATGATTCGTCTCGTCAACCAATCCACCAAAAACTTAGCACACATAACAGATAAATAGAAAGCCTGTACGGGTTCTCATTTTCCCGACAGCAGATATAGTCTCAAAAGCCTGTACGGGTTCACATTTTCCCGACAGCGAAAGATCCTCAAAAATAATCTGTACGGGTTCACATTTTCCCGACAGCGAAAGATTCTCAAAAATAATCTGTACGGGTTCACATTTTCCCGACAGCATAAAATAAATACGGTAGCGGTCAATCGCGTAGAAATTTTATCGCGTTTTCATAATTCCGTCGTTTTTACAAACGTTTAAAAATCGGGTAAAGATATTTTTCTGTTTTTAAAATCGCGTAGCATTTTTAATACGTTTTCTCAATCGCGTAGAATTTTTAAATCATTTTCTTATTCGAATGCCTTTAAAATTACTGTTTAAACAAACAGAAATAGTATTTAGTACATTTAAATTACGTAGAATAATTTTTTTTCATACCGTATATTGTCTTTTGGATATTTCTACTATCTTATAGGTTCATTTTTACTAAAAATTGACAGCATTTTGTTTATAAACTCATAATAATGGTTTCCTAAATTATCCATAAAATTTACATTTTACCTAAAACTTCAATCATATAACTTTAATTCTTTTTGAAAACTTTCTAACATGCTTCAAAACCTAGAGTGAGCTATATGTTAGAAAACTCTCAAAATATTGTATTTCCTTCCTAATGACAAAATCATTATTTTTAATTCTTTAAACTTAATTCTAATCCATTTGTTTCTTCAAAAATTATCATAGAAAATTTCTTTTTAACTTGTATTGTCTCTTTTTAATTGAAAAAGGTTTGGAATCAAGTTTTAGAAATCATGATTACCTATATTGGCATGTTGGCCAAATTTCATAAAACCCTTTCATTTGATTTCTAAAATGTCTTTCACCTTTCAAATCATATCAAATGTATTATATTGTCTAAGTTCATTAAATCATATTAGAAAATAGTTAGTAGGAGTTAAATTAATCCTTTAGGCATGTTGGCCCAAAATACTAAGTCTTTACCATTTGATTTCTAAATGCATTTTCTTTGATCAAATCAATTTGAAACTTTCTTGATTCTCCTAGGTTAATTAAGTTACACTTTAGGAAAAATCAAGAGAACATTTTGGTCCTCTAAACTTGTCATTGCCGTGAGCTATTGGATGTGCTCTTTGGAACACTCATGCAAATTTAAACATGTTATTCACATCCTATACCTTATCATACAATTCTAACACATGCATTATATTTTCTAACACATGCAATATATTTTCTAACACCTAAACCTAAATTAAAGCTTATAGACATGCAATCAAAAGCTAATAGACATGCAAAAATTATTGCAATCATCAAACAAGAAAACTACTAACAAATACCACATAAACTACTAACAAACACAAAAATTAACAAATACACACATAATTAACACATGACCACCGAATCCTTATGGATTCTACAAACATCACAAATGGCTCCATCTTCTTACCACCATCAAGAGATGATAAGAATTGTCTTCCTCTTACCTTAAATGAAGACAAAAGGCTTGCTTTCACACCTCCTAGGTCACGGTTTTCACCACCAAAAATACCTAGAAATCTCAAACAAAATCTACATGTTACTAACCATGAAAAAGAAGCTAAACCATGGAAAAATCATGGCTTAGAACTTTGAAAAAGAAGAGAGAAAAGAAAAGCATGAAATTTCACCTTCTAGGTAAAACTTTCAAGGTTGATTTCCAAGCCCTAAATGGAAGATTTTGAAGAAACTCCCAACTAGAAAGGTTCTTAGAATAGTGTTTAGGTTAAGAAAACTTGGTTAGAAAAATTTTTGGATGGTTGGATGGTGTAGTATTGGTCTTGGCCGAATGATAGGAGAAAAGAACAACAATGGTGGCTAGGGTTCTTGGAAGAGAGAGAAGAGAGAAAAGTGATGAAGATGAAGTGTTATTTTGGCCTTCCTTCTCCTAATGGCCGTAGCCTTCAAGTGGTCAAGGATGTGCATGGATTTGGCTTCATCCAAGCCATTGAATGCATCAAAGGTTAGGATTAAATCTTGCTTAACAAGCTTGATTGCTATTGGTTGGTTCATGATGACTCACATGCTGAGTCACACAGCTCATTTAATTCTCTTTGAGTCACTAGTGAGTCACTTCTGAAAGTTCTCGCTAACGGTGATTAATTAAGCTACCGATCTAACCGTTCGCTAATTGTGGGTCCCGCAAAATATTTAGGGTCCACTTTGTCACTAAATTATCTTGACTAATAAAATAATATTATAATAATATAAAATTATTTTATTTGTCGATTAAATCCTAAAAATTAAAAGATTATTTTTAGTCTCATTCAGAATCGGGTTAAGTAAGATCCCCCAATTCTAAATAATAAAATAAGATTTTCCCGGCCCGGAAAATATTATTTTTCTGCGCTCGAGTAAATCACACAAAAAGTCCATATAAAATCACAGACAGTATTATCGGACATTAAATCAAGAAGAAAACAATTAAAAACAAGAAAACAAGAAAAAACGATGACGTTCGGGACGTAACGGTCATTTTCCCATTTTTTCCCACAACGTAGGTAATCGTCCAAAACGTTCAAATAAAATATCCAAAGAAGTATTATATAGCTGTATATCTTTGAGAGAAAAATTAAAACAAGAGCTTCGAGAAAATTTTTTATTTTACCGAGTCTCGAAGCAAATTACGTAAAATGATCAAAAAAATTTGAGCCTGTATTATCGTAATTGTTTTCATACAGAAATCGAGAACAGTAAAATAGGGACACAGCGGTCATTCACACAAAAGCATGAAAAACAGCAAACAGCATATTCAAAATATTTTCTAAAAATTGGGGCGTTACAACTCTCCCCAACAAATAAAAATTTCGTCCTCGAAATTCGTTGTTCATCCAAACAAATGAGGATACTGATCCTTCATTTTATCTTCCAGCTCCCAGGTAGCCTCACCCGTCACATCATTCCATATGACCTTCACTATCTCGATCATCTTCCCTCGAAGCTGCTTTACCTTTCTGTCCTCTATTCTGACAGGTAAAGTTTCGTAAGTCAGATTCTCCTTTAACTGCACGTCATCTGGCTGTATAACATGTGTCGGATCTGGTACATACTTCCGTAACTGAGACACATGAAACACGTCATGCAAATTCGATAGAAAAGGCGGCAAAGCAATCTGATATACTACAGGACCAATACGTCGGATAATCTGATATGGTCCAATGAACTTAGGAGTAAGCTTCTTAGACTTAATCACTCTTCCGACACCAGTCGTAGGAGTAACTCTTAAAAATATATGCTCACCCTCCTTAAATTCAAGAGATCGTCTTCGTTTATCTACGTAACTCTTTTGTCTGCTTTGCGCCGTCCTCATCTTCTCTTGTATCATCTTGACTTTATCCGTAGTCTGTTGTACAAGTTCCGGTCCAACAGTCATACTCTCCCCATCTTGATACCAGCATAGCGGCGTTCGACATCCTCTTCCATACAATGCCTCATAAGGTGCCATACCGATGCTTGCGTGAAAACTATTGTTGTAGGTGAATTCTATCAAAGATAAAAATTCATCCCAACTTCCTCGTTGTTCCAAAACACAAGCACGCAATAAATCCTCGAAAGACTGTATAGTTCTCTCTGTCTGACCATCTGTCTGCGGATGATATGCTGAACTCAATCGTAACTTGGTTCCCATAGCTTCTTGCAGACTTCGCCAAAATCTTGACGTAAACCTCGGATCTCTGTCAGAAACTATACATGTAGGCACTCCATGTAATCTGACAATCTCGCTGATGTACAACTGGGTTAATCTTTCCAATGAATATTTAATATTGATTGGTAAGAAATGAGCCGATTTCGTAAGTCTATCGACTATAACCCATATCGAATCATGACCTTTCCTTGTCTTTGGCAAACCAGTAACGAAATCCATAGAAATCTTTGTCCCATTTCCATTCTGGAATAGATAACGGTTGTAACATTCCAGCTGGTCTTTGATGTTCCACTTTCGCTTTCTGATAAACCAACCAAGATTCTATCTACATAACCTGTGAACATTACAGAAACATTCTCCACTCTGAACAGCACCACTTGAAATTTCCCTGCATTTGTACCGCTTCACTCTTCTGCTCTTGTTTTTAACAGGAAGTGCCTCACAATTCAAGTTTTCTTTTCCAACAATATTGTATCTGATACTTATGACATAATTTTGACTGAGAATATCCTTTCTTGCAATTATAATATATAAAAGGACATTATAAAAGTTAGAAAGAAAAGGTAGAAAAACTATTAGAATTGTTATCAGACATGTCCAACAAAGAATTTGACATTGTCTGATTTTAAGAATAAGTTTTCTAAGACACCAAAGTTTTACTGGAACAATCTATAGGATATGATTAAAAATAACCAATCCATTCATAAGATAACATCTATCTAGTGAAAGAGGTAGACAATTTAGATTAATAGAAAAGATCATTTAAGAAAGCTGGATAGAAATAATGGATTTGGAAATAAAAAGCGAGAAATAGATAAGTCAAAAGGTAACAAAGACATTGATAACTCTAATCAACTCAAATAGTCAATTAGTCCTAAAAGAACGAGTTAGACTAAAAGTACATTTCGCAATTGCGATACATGAAAGGTATCATGAAGGCACAGAAATAAGAGATGATAGAATCATCCATATCACCGAACCTATCCAGTAGAGAAATTGATATGGTACGATGAATTTAGAAGTGAACTTTTTAAATTTGAATAATTCAACTGATAAGTCTAACAAAGTATGGATGGTTGGAAAAATACCCAATCCATATTTTTAAATCATGTATGTTTTGAGAAAGGAGTATACAAATTGAATCAATAGAAAAGATTCAATTATTTAACAAACTTAGGATGGTTTAAGCAATTCAAGTCCTCAACCACATATTTAGCAATTGAAGTGAAAACAACCAGGTCAAAAGATAAAGATGACATAAATAACTCTAATTGACCTACACAATTATATGCCATAAAGAAATAGGTTACCCTTGGAATTATACAGTATAGTTAAAGGATCACCTTTTGTGACACAACCTTCTTTAATCAGGTTTTCAATTTGAGGTGCTTTTGCTCCACTTGAAGAATTGATACTCCATTCTACTTGAGATGTCAAAGTACGTTCATTTTTAACAGATGACGTCGTCTTTTGATAGAATACACTTTTCAACAAGTATTTGGCATCCTATACTTGAAACATGTGACTCCGTTGATTGTATCGTCCCTCGTTAGATGATCTTCCAACACTTCTAACACTTGGGTACAGATGTCGCAGCCTAACTAAACCTGCTACCACTCGTATTTCCTCCACGAGATTGTTGTTGTTGTTGTCTTCCTAATAATCACGAATACGAGTTTTACCGAAATCACCTGGCTTTATAGTTTTTCCTCTTTTGGACACCACGCTTTCGCTGCGCTACTCTGGTCATGTTGTACTGTTCCTTTAGCTGTTCTTGGCATTGCTTTTGTAGTTGCAGGCAAACTTGCCACCATCACGTTCTGCCTCCTCATGTGTACGTTTACCACGAGTCATCGTCTTTCTTCAAAGACGGATGAATCATAATACAATGGAAACCAAAGTAATCATTTCAAACAATATTGTCTCCTTTCGGAGTCCAAGCATAGAGAATCACACAGCACAAACAAAAACAGACCCAACCACAACCCCAAAAGTCTCTAACTTGGGCTCTGATACCAACTAATGTAACACCCCTTTGGAGGATGTCACACATAAAAGAAAATAAAAGAAATAGAAATAAAATCTACCCAAGTTGTGAAACATTTGTTAAATATTATTACGGGTTGTAAAATAATTCCTGATAGACAGAAATATGATATAAAAAGATAATGCGAAAAATACGAAATAAAAAAAACATCATTACTGATAATATACATATGATTTAAGTTATAAGTCTGTACAAGTAATTCACCACTAAGACTACAAATATTTAAACAAAAACAAGAAAGAAAGCAATAAAAGAGTTAATATATACGGACATATACGACGCGCCAAAAAACATCATGGTTATCTAATCCTCGATGGATCACTCTCAAGCATGAAAATGATCATCGGGAGATAGATATCCGGATGTCTCGACACACGGCGATAACGGGATCGCCGGTTGATACGATGCTTATCTCACTAGGCTCGGGTTTTCAAGCACCCCGGTGACGCCTAATGGATAAGGGTAACTCTAAATGCGGGAAAAGTGTTGTAGTCATGACGGGCTCTCCATCAAAACGTTGACGTAGAATCACGGTCACACGTCCCGCATACGTCACACGATTCACGATCGCCTCGTAGATGCCAAGCTAGTGAACTCCCATGAAATACTAGCTCTACGAACCCCAAAAATCTGGCGCCGCCATCCTCACAATCAATCCAGAGGATATGGATGATCGGATGGTTCTTGATCGTCAACTGATCGTCCGCTTGCGATCTTTCTCCTCCTCGGGGTACAAGATCTCAAGGGGCTGATCCTCTTCCTCGAAGTCTTTACCGCATAAAATAAATAAACAGAAAATACATATAACAAAGAGGTAAGATAACATAAAATCATCACAACATGGCCAATAAGAAGACGACAAACAACATATATACGAGTTCATGCAATACAAAATACTATAACGAGAAAGAATAACAGATTAGAGTAAGATTTAGATATCATAACAATATATCACATCACAGATAAAACATCACAGATAAAATAAGAAAGATAAGAATAAACAGATAAGATATAATAACCAAATATAGTAACAAGTAACTAGATAAAATAAACAAATAAAATACCGATAAACAATAAATAGATAAGGTGGAAATAAATAGACATAGAGATAAATAAATAATATGACAAACAATAAATAGATAAGATGGAAATAAATAGACATAGAGATAAATAAACAATATGACAAAACCCTACTCCATGGAGCTAAAGAAAACACAAGTATCAGAGAGCGGAATGACTCGTAAAATCTATTAGTACCACGGCTGCCCAACCAACTATTGCGCGGTCACACGTTGCGTCTATAGCCCCACGACACGGGAATCCATCATCCGGGCGTGGTGTAGTTCACGGTCTCACGTTGTGGCACTACAGGCAAATGTACTACTAGATTTCACAAATCTCGATTAAATATAGTGTGTGTTGAGTACCATAGTGTGCTATCGGTTTACCACGGCCCAGCGGAGCTACCAACTGTCCACATGTGGGATCCCGTACACTAAAGTCTCCAAGTTCATTAGAACAATGAACCACACTACGTTTATCGCATCGACAACACGATGTGATTCGTCTCGTCAACCAATCCACCAAAAACTTGGCACACATAACAGATAAATAGAAAGCCTGTACGGGTTCTCATTTTCCCGACAGCAGATATAGTCTCAAAAGCCTGTACGGGTTCACATTTTCCCGACAGCGAAAGATCCTCAAAAATAATCTGTACGGGTTCACATTTTCCCGACAGCATAAAATAAATACGGTAGCGGTCAATCGCGTAGAAATTTTATCACGTTTTCATAATTCCGTCGTTTTTACAAACGTTTAAAAATCGGGTAAAGATATTTTTCTGTTTTTAAAATCGCGTAGCATTTTTAATACGTTTTCTCAATCGCGTAGAATTTTTAAATCATTTTCTTATTCGAATGCCTTTAAAATTACTGTTTAAACAAACAGAAATAGTATTTAGTACATTTAAATTACGTAGAATAATTTTTTTTCATACCGTATACTGTCTTTTGGATATTTCTACTATCTTATAGGTTCATTTTTACTAAAAATTGACAGCATTTTGTTTATAAACTCATAATAATGGTTTCCTAAATTATCCATAAAATTTCTGTTTACCTAAAACTTCAATCATATAACTTTAATTCTTTTTGAAAACTTTCTAACATGCTTCAAAACCTAGAGTGAGCTATATGTTAGAAAACTCTCAAAATACTGTATTTCCTTCCTAATGACAAAATCATTATTTTTAATTCTTTAAACTTAATTCTAATCCATTTGTTTCTTCAAAAATTATCATAGAAAATTTCTTTTTAACTTGTATTGTCTCTTTTTAATTGAAAAAGGTTTGGAATCAAGTTTTAGAAATCATGATTACCTATATTGGCATGTTGGCCAAATTTCATAAAACCCTTTCATTTGATTTCTAAAATGTCTTTCACCTTTCAAATCATATCAAATGTATTATATTGTCTAAGTTCATTAAATCATATTAGAAAATAGTTAGTAGGAGTTAAATTAATCCTTTAGGCATGTTGGCCCAAAATACTAAGTCTTTACCATTTGATTTCTAAATGCATTTTCTTTGATCAAATCAATTTGAAACTTTCTTGATTCTCCTAGGTTAATTAAGTTACACTTTAGGAAAAATCAAGAGAACATTTTGGTCCTCCAAACTTGTCATTGCCGTGAGCTATTGGATGTGCTCTTTGGAACACTCATGCAAATTTAAACATGTTATTCACATCTTATACCTTATCATACAATTCTAACACATGCATTATATTTTCTAACACATGCAATATATTTTCTAACACCTAAACCTAAATTAAAGCTTATAGACATGCAATCAAAAGCTAATAGACATGCAAAAATTATTGCAATCATCAAACAAGAAAACTACTAACAAATACCACATAAACTACTAACAAACACAAAAATTAACAAATACACACATAATTAACACATGACCACCGAATCCTTATGGATTCTACAAACATCACAAATGGCTCCATCTTCTTACCACCATCAAGAAATGATAAGAATTGTCTTCCTCTTACCTTAAATGAAGACAAAAGGCTTGCTTTCACACCTCCTAGGTCACGGTTTTCACCCCAAAAATACCTAGAAATCTCAAACAAAATCTACATGTTACTAACCATGAAAAGAAGCTAAACCATGGAAAAATCATGGCTTAGAACTTTGAAAAAGAAGAGAGAAAAGAAAAGCATGAAATTTCACCTTCTAGGTAAAACTTTCAAGGTTGATTTCCAAGCCCTAAATGGAAGATTTTGAAGAAACTCCCAACTAGAAAGGTTCTTAGAATAGTGTTTAGGTTAAGAAAACTTGGTTAGAAAAATTTTTGGATGGTTGGATGGTGTAGTATTGGTCTTGGCGAATGATAGGAGAAAAGAACAACAATGGTGGCTAGGGTTCTTGGAAGAGAGAGAAGAGAGAAAAGTGATGAAGATGAAGTGTTATTTTGGCCTTCCTTCTCCTAATGGCCGTAGCCTTCAAGTGGTCAAGGATGTGCATGGATTTGGCTTCATCCAAGCCATTGAATGCATCAAAGGTTATGATTAAATCTTGCTTAACAAGCTTGATTGCTATTGGTTGGTTCATGATGACTCACATGCTTTGAGTCACATGACTCATTTAATTCTCTCATTTGAGTCACTAGTGAGTCACTGATTCGGAAAGTTCTACCGCTAACGGTGATTAATTAAGCTACCGATCTAACCGATTCGCTAATTGTGGGTCCCGCAAAATATTTCCAGGTCCATTGTCACTAAATTATCTCGACTAATAAAATAATATTATAATAATATAAAATTATTTTATTTGTCGATTAAATCTAAAAATTAAAAGATTATTTTTAGTCTCATTCAGAATCGGGTTAAGTAAGATCCCCAATTCTAAATAATAAAATAAGATTTTCCCGGCCCAGGAAAATATTATTTTCCGCCTCGAGCAAATCACACAAAAAGTCCATATAAAATCACAGGCAGTATTATCGGACATTAAATCAAGAAGAAAACAATTAAAAACAAGTAAAAACAAAGAAAAACAAGACGTTCGGGACGTAACGGTCATTTTCCCATTTTTTCCCACAACGTAGGTAATCGTCCAAAACGTTCAAATAAAATATCCAGCAGTATTATATAGCTATATATCTTTCAGAAAAATTAAAACAGTAGCTCAAAAAAATTTTTATTTTACCGTCTCGAAGCAAATTACGTAAAATGATCAAAAAAAATTTGAGCCTGTATTATCGTAATTGTTTTCATACAGAAATCGAGAACAGTAAAATAGGGACACAGCGGTCATTCACACAAAAGCATGAAAAACAGCAAACAGCATATTCAAAATATTTTCTAAAAATTGGGGCGTTACACTCCTGGGCAAAATACATAAGACCAAAGTTACAGAACAAAGAAAAATAACACAGACTCAAAAATTAAAAACTATAAACGACTTAATTTCCAATGATATTCAAGAATGCAAAAGTTTATAAACAAGAAGAGCAACCAAATATCCAAGGGATCAAAATATTCATGAGATGACATTTTTTTTTGTATCTCAAATCAACAAGTAAGGAAACTTCAGTTGAAAAGCATGAATCAAGAATGATAGATTCTCACAGAATTCACTCTCAATCCCTCAAGTGTTTAAAAGGTAAGTATTTCACTCTATTCAACCCATGAACAATTGTACTACCATAAGCTTGCTTATCTTCTACTTCTCTGCTACTCAAAACACATGCACACAAAAATCAAGAGGACTTTATTCAATGTTGTAATGGGGCCATGGTAAAGGAGAAGGGATAATATGGATATAACAAGATAAATACCAAAAAGAATAGAAGAGCATTATGGTATAGTTAGAGTGGAGAAGATGTTTGAGAACATTTATCATAAAGGACAATGACTAATATTTGACTAATGTTTTGTTGAAGATCAATGCCAAATTGGTAGGTTGAATTCATTGTTAGGCCTGAACCTTTTCCTTCTCTTTCTGTTGTTTTCAAGCATCCACCTTCATTCTAGGTATAGATATGTCACTTAGTGTATCAAGAGATTCTGAAAATCCTTTGATTAAAGCGGTGGTCAGCTCTTTTTTTTTCAACATTTTGCACACACACCCCCACACTTGTTTAAGAACAAGGCCAATGCTCTCTTATTCCCTAAGGTTAGGTAAAAACATGTTTTTTTAAAGGCATGTAATGAGAAAAAAACAAGAAATGGTCAAATAAGCTCAAAGGGGTTACACAAGGGAAAATATGCAAGGATGACTATTTGATCAAAGTAGCTATTTCAAAATGCCTCAATCATGTTTATGTATGCATATGGAAATGTAGCCTAAAAAAAGAATCAAAGCAAGTTCTAGAGTAATAATTCCACGAGTGAAAAAATAATCACATAAGAAAGAAGAGAATGGTACAGATATTCAATCTATTTATCAATAGGCTCAAAATCTCAGAAGGCATATATATATCATTCTCAATCTATCAATTCAACATCCATAACCAAACATGCAAAATTTAAGACAGAAGACAATTTATTCAACCATGCTATGATCCATGAATTTCAATTGCTTTAAAGAATGTGAGAATTCATTCACTTGAATCATTCAAAGGAAATCAAATGATAAAACTTTATTACTTCTACAAATCATCACAGAATAGTTAATTCCCCAATCTAGATGCGTCTCAAGAGTAATTTACTTCAAAAGTAAAATTACTCCTTACTTTATCATCCCTAATTGGTTTTGCTGTAGGTTTCTAACAGTCATATCACTAAACATACTTCCCAATTTAGATGCGTCTCAGGAGTAAAATTATTCCTTACTCTGCCATCATTTATTAGTTTAGTAAGTTCATGACAATCATATCATACTTCCCAAAAAAAATGGTCAACTATCCTTTCCCTTAACCAGATCACAACATTGTCTTCAATGTTAAAATATAGATGAGTAAAGGATAGAAGATATTACCTGTTGTGGCAATTACTGAAAAGAGCAATCTGACACAAATTTAAATAAAAACAAAGTATGATAAATAAAACCAAAGGTAAAGAAAAGTTATAGATGAAGTGTCAGATCTAGCTTGCATTTCAAGCTGCTTCCCTCATTGTTTCCTTCTGACCAATCTATCTGAACTATTGCTGGATCAAGTTTATAAACAAAAGCTTCTAATTTATCAATTAACTCATCAATAGTGGAAGCAGAGATAAGAAGTAGTCTTGCCACATGTGTGATAAATTTTTGTTCCATAGCTTTCTTAAGAAAAAAATAACAAAAGATCAAAGAAATTATTAACATTCAACAAACCTATAGGTTTATGGTGGATGTTCAGTTGGGCCCAAGAGACAATTTGAAAAACTTCTTCCAAAGTACCAAAACCACCTAGTATGACAATGAATGCATCAGAGTTTTCAAGCATTGTCTTCATTTGTTCATGCATAGATGATACTTGAAGTTTCCCTCCAATTGTATTTTTAGTGATGTTCTTTTGAGTCAAAGCTCTAGGAATGATACCTACAATCTGACTGCCTCCTAAAAATGCAGAGAGTGATACAACCCCCATTAACCTACAACAACCTCTCCCATATATAACATGAATATTCGTCACAGCGAGTGTTCGACCAAGAGTGCTTGCTGCGTTTACAAACTCTAAACCTTTCCCATACCTAGACCCACACAATACACATATATTTTTAAGTTGACGAATAGAAGGTCCCATTTCTATACTCATTTTTCCTTTGAATGATTTTGAGTTAGAGGAAAGTGGAGAAAATTGAGTGTTTAAATAGGAAAAATAATGGAAAAGGTAATAATAGCACCTATAAGGGTATGTTGGCTGTTGTCAGAAAAATTTGAAATTAAGAAACATTTTTTTCTTTTTTTTCTCCTTTTTTTTGTTTTTGTAGTTTTTTTTTAACTTCAAGAAAACCATTAGGGTAAAGAAGTCTAGAAACCCCTGAAGGAACCTGCTCAAAGGATCGTCTGTCCAAAACCAAAATACAGCAAAATCATACAAAGATAAAAGAAATATAATATCAAATGATGACATAGTTTTTATGGCGTATCTTTATACTGCGTGACATGAGTGCAGTAGTGGCATATCTTTATATTGCGTGTCACTAGTGCAGTAGACACTCACGCCCATTTATTCGAAGAAAAGAAAAAAAAGAAACCATCGTGGTTTTCCATCCTGGGTCTGGAACCTGAAGAGCTCATACTTGGGTTTGTAACATCAGCAAATATGCTAAAATCTGAAACCCGTAATGTCCAAGTTCCAGAACGTCCCATCCTAGGGTGCTAAGAGCCCCTTCTAATAAAAGAGAGGATCAAGCTCAGATGCCTCATACGCTTAGGCAACTGCGGGTTACTTCTCACTAATAACCAGAGTGGGACGCTTATACCTATCCATCAACTCCACAGTGCCTACATGGTAAACATTGGGTTATGGAGTGTGGCTCTCAACAGAGCATGGTACACGAACCTTATTTAAGGACCAGCGTGCAAAGGTCCACCAGAGTTGTAACATCCTAATATAATTATCTCAATATATTAACATATATTAAAATAATTAATATTAGTTATGTTACTAATGAACTATTTTATCAACTATCCCATATTATTCAAAACAATAAATATGGAGAGCCACGATAAACACAAGTTATACATATTTACATCAAAAGCCTTAAAGGCATGTGTAACATATATACAACCAAAAATCAACTCAGAATGACATATCTTACAAGAGTTGATATCAAAAGATTAAAATATAACATTAGTTCTATCTATGCTTGAATCTTTTTCATCTTTTTCTTTTTGTTCTTCTTGGTATCCTCTGAAGTATCTTGACCTGCCAACCATGAAATACAAGAGGGGTGAGAATATACGTTCTCAGTAATAAAATAATATTTCATGGCACTGTTATCAATATACACAAAATATAATGATAAAGATAGAATTATAACTTACTAATGACATTAAACAAATGTAAAACATCAAACTCAATAAGTAAAACATACATCATATATCTAATCCTTAAACTAGACTTGGATTCATTATCGTTATTCTAGCTTCGGATAACTAATCTTTTCATGAAACAACTTGGTGTCACCACATTACTAGGCTTACCTGGCTATGTTCACTACTTAGATAACTAATCCGTTCATGAAATGCTCCGGTGTCACCACTTTATTACGCTTACCCGACATTGTTCACTACTTAGATAACTAATCCTTTCATAAAATACTCCGGTGTCACCACTTTACTAGGCTTACCCGGCAATGTTCATTACTTAGACGACTAATCCTTTCATAAAATGCTCTGGTGTCACCACTTTACTAGGCTTACCTAGCAATGTTCACTACTTAGATAACTAATCCTTTCATGAAATGTATTTCCTCAATTCTCAATCTCATTTGGTTCTATTCCATCTTATAGTCATTTCTCAATTTGGTTTGGATGTATAATCATATCATATTTAAGTGAAACTAAATCTTTAAATCTAAGGTTTAAGGTTTATGTTTGGGTTATAAGGGATAAAGAACCATGTTTCCATCATTTACAGCTCAAGTATCTCATTTTAAAGACCAGGTAATCGATTACATAGCTATGGTAATCGATTACAAGCTTAACAGAACCTCTGTAATCGATTACAGACAAGATGTAATCGATTACGTGTAATAGATTACAAGAAGGATGTAATGGATTACGTGTAATCGATTACAAGCAGGATGTAATGGATTACATGCTACCCATAAACACAATTTGCAATTCCAGAAGCTTGGTAATCAATTATAACTACTATGTAATCGATTACCACGTAGAATTTGCAGAAATCAGAGTCTTTAAGCCACCCAAACTCAAACCAAACTAATAAACATCATCTTTAACATCAAACAAACTCAAATATGCATCCAAATCATGCAATAAACTATAAAACTCAAAATGGGTATAAAATCCTTTTTTCTCCTCTTACCATTCAAGCTTTATCTATGGTTTCAAGAACCATAAACTAAACTACATACATTCAATAAACTTCAATTAAACTTACTTAACTAAAAGAAACAAGAAATTAACACTTAAACTCACTATATCATCCAAAACCACATTTCCTCATCAAGTTAACTAAGAAACAAGATGAGGATAGAAAGAAATGGATGAACTCAAACACCCCTACCTCTTGCTTGATTGATGATGATGAAGCCTTGCTTTTCTTGTTGAACTTTCTTCCTTTGCTCATCCTTTTTCCTTCTCCTTCGTTTTTCCTCTTCTCTTTTTTCTGATTTCTTTTCTTTTGTTTCCAATAGGAAACGTGTGAAGGAAAGAAAATGAAGCAAAGGATAAGACAAAAGGTTTATTAACATACACTGATAAATCCATATCTGTTGTGAACATTTATATTTTACTAATTCAAATTTTTCAACTTGCAACAACTTTGAAATAAATACTGGGATTCTTCAAAATTATTGTTTCATTATTTTCTCAAATGTTTATATCTGCTGAGGGTCAATCCGGCATTAAAACGCACAATCACTATGCTTAAAATGTCAAATGGACTCCAATTGCTCTCAAATTTTAATTGCATCTTTGTTACCTTATTTGTGACTTAGAAACAAACTATCTAGGTTTATTTCCTTCAAAATAGCCATTTATGCTACAATTCGAGTCATTTAAAGCTACTTTTTGCCTTCTAGGTTGCAATAAAGTGCATAAATGAACTCAGTTTGTCACAAAACTTAACTAACATGTTATTCAAGTATAATAGTACCTTTATGACCATATACAAGTCTAACATGTTTCTCGGGATGTTATATTTCTCCCCTCTTTTTAAAAAATTTGACCTCAAAATTCCTTACCTCAAATAAACATTTCTCGATAATCTTGTTGCATCTGAGATTCTAACTCCCATGTAGCGTCTTTTGCACCTGCTTCACCCCATAACACCATCACTAGAGGAATTTGCTTACCTCTGAGCTCTTTGACTCCTCTGTCTATAAAACTTACTGGTTTTACTGCATAAGACAAATCATCTCGTAACTGCATAGATTCATTTCTTATGATGTGTGAAGGGTCCGAATTGTATTTACAGAGTTGAGACACATGAAACACATTGTAAAGGTTTGACAAACTGGAAGGAATGGCTATTTGGTAGGCTACAAGTCTAACTCTTTTAAGGATTTGGTAAGGACCAAGGAAACGAGGGTTTAATTTCCTTGTTCTCAATGCTCTACCAATTTCCATTGTAGGTGTTATCCTCAAGAAAACACATTCTTCTTCCTCAAATTCTAGAGGTATACTCCTTCTATCAGTATAACTCTTTTGCCTACTCCGAGCTATAGCTATCCTATCCTTAATCTTTCTAATATGTTCTGATGTTTGTTGCACTATCTCAAGTCCTAAAATAGTTTTTTCTCCAACGTCATACCAACTTAATGGTGATCTACATTTCCTACCATAAAGGGCTTTATAAGGTGTCATTCCAATGTTGGTATGGTAACTGTTGTTATATACAAACTCCACTAAAGGCAAGAGTTTATCCCAACTACCTTACTGGTCTAAAACACATGCTCTGAGCATATCCTCTAAGGTTTGGATAGGCCTCTATGACTGCCCATCTGTTTGTGGATGATATGTTGTACTAAAGCTTAGCCTAGTCCCATGTGCCTTTTGCAAAGCTCCCTAAAATCTAGATGTAAATCTAGGATCTCTATCTGAAACTATACTGAGGGGAATACCATGCAATCTAACTATCTCCTATAAATACAACTGAGCTAATTTATCTAAGGAGTAGTTAGTCTTAAGAGGCAAGAAGTGAGCAGACTTGGTTAGTCTATCCACTATGACCCAAATAGCATCATTTCCTAGCTGAGTTCTAGGTAAACCTGTCACAAAATCCATTGTGATATGATCCCATTTCCACTCAAGAATCTCTAAAGATTGGAGTGGTCCTGAAGGTTTTTGGTGTTCTATCTTGACTTCTTGGCACACCAGGCACCTAGACACAAACTCTGCAATTTCTTTCTTCATTCCTGGCTACTAAAACATTTGCTTTAAATCTTGATACATTTTAGTGGTTCTTGGATGGATGGTGCAATGACTTCTATGAGCTTCCTCTAAGATTTTATCTTTGATAGCAGAGTTTCTTGGAATGTAAAATCTATTTCTAAACTTAATCATTCCATCTTCCGCCATATCAAACTCTATTTGATCCCCTAAGAAGATTTGTTCTCTTATCTTATCTAGGGTTTCATCCTCATTTTGAGCTTCTACAACCTGAGTTCTTAGATCACTGACTATATCCACCCTACTCATAAAGAGACTTTGTGGTGTCATAGCAACCCTAAGGCTCAGATCTCTAAACTTCTCAAGAAGCTGGCCCTCTTGAACCATCATCTGGGACACATGTAGGGATTTCCTACTCAGTGCATCAGCCACTACATTTGCCTTACCCGGATGATACTTAAGCTCAAAGTCATAATCCTTTAGAAAATCCATCCATCTCCTTTGTCTCATATTTAACTCTTTCTGATCAAATAAGTATTTCAAACTCTTATAATCACTAAACACTTCAAATCAGACTCCATAAAGATAGTGTCTCCAAATTTTCAAAGCAAACACTACTGCGGCCAATTCCAGATCATGAGTGGGATAGTTCTTATGAGGCATCAATTGTCTCAATGCATAAGCAACTACTTGTCTATGTTGCATGAGAACACACCTAAACCCAACCTAGAAGCGTCACAAAACACTTCAAAATTTTCCTAAGGATCTGGAATCACCAAAACTGGTGTAGTTGTTAACTTTCTCTTAAGCTCTTGGAAACTATCTTCACACTCCTGAGTCCACACAAAAGTACTACTTTTCCTAGTTAATCTAGTCAAGGGTAGCGCTATCTGGGAAAATCCATTAATAAATCTCTTATAGTACCCAGCCAAGCCTATAAAACTTCTTATTTCAGTTACAGTGGTGGGTCTCTCCCATTGTAACACTGCTTCAACCTTACTAGGGTTTACTGAAATTCCTTCTCTAGAAATTACATGCCCTAAAAATTGAACTTCTAAAAGCCAAAACTCACACTTGGAATGTAACGCCCCAATTTTTAAAAAATATTCTAAATGTACTGTTTTCTGTTTTTCATGCTTTTGTATGAATGACCGCTGTATCCCTATTTTTCTATTCTCGATTTCTGTATGAAAACAATTACGATAATACAGGCTCAAATTTTATTTGATCGTTTTACATAGTTTGCTTGAGACGGTAAAATAAAAATTTTTACGAGCCATCTTGTATTAATTTTTTACGAAAGATATACTGACTATATAATATCTTCTTTGGATATTTTATTTGAACGTTTTGGACGATTACCTACGTTGTGGGAAAAAACGGAAAATAACCGTTACGTCCCGAACGTCTTGTTTTATTGTTTTTTTTGTTTTTAATTGTTTTCTTCTTGATTTAATGTCCGAAAATACCGTCTGTGATTTTATATGGACTTTTTGTGTGATTTGCTCCGAGACAGGAAAATAATATTTTTCGGGTCGGGAAAATCTTATTTTATTATTTAGAATTGGGGGATCTTACTTAACCCGATTCTGAATGAGACTAAAAATAATCTTTTAATTTTTAGGATTTAATGTCAAATAAAATAATTTTATATTATTATAATATTATTTTATGGATAATTTAGGAAACCATTATTATGATATTCTAAACAAAATACTGTCAATTTTTAGTAAAAATGAACCAATAAGATAGCAAAAATATCCAAAAGACAGTATCCGGTATGAAAAATTACTCTACATAGTTTAAATGTACTAAGTACTATTTCTGTTTGTTTAAACAGTAATTTTAAGGGCATTCGAATAAGAAAATGATTTAAAAATCCTACGCGATTGAGAAAACGTATTAAAAATACTACGCGATTTTAAAAATAGAAAAATATCTTTACCCGATTTTTAAACGTTTGTAAAAACGATGGAATTATGAAAACGCGATAAAATTTCTACGCGATTGACCGTTACTATCTTTATACTGTCGGGAAAATGTGAACCCGTACAGATTATTTTTGAAAATCTTTCGCTGTCGGAAAAATGTGAACCCGTACAGGCTTTTGAAAATTTATATGCTGTCGGGAAAATGTGAACCCGTACAGGCTTTTGAAAATTTATAATTTCAGGAAAATATGCTTTTGAAAATTTATATCTTTGTCGGGAAAATGTGAACCCGTACAGGCTTTTGAGAAATTATTTTTGTCGGGAAAATGTGAACCCGTACAGGCTTTCCATCTATCTGTTATGTGTGCCATGTATTTGGTGGGTTGGTTGACGAGACGAATCACATCGTGTTGTCGATGCGATAAACGTAGTGTGGTTCATTGTTCTAATGAACTTGGAGACTTTAGTGTACGGGATCCCACATGTGGACAGTTGGTAGCTCCGCTGGGCCGTGGTAAACCGATAGCACACTATGGTACTCGACATACACTATATTTAATCAAGATTTGTGAAATCTAGTAGTACATTTGCCTGTAGTGCCACAACGTGAGACCGTGAACTACACCACGCCTGGATTGATGGATTCCTGTGTCGTGGGGCTATAGACGCAACGTGTGACAGCGCAATAGTTGGTGGGGCAGCCGTGGTACTATTAGATTTTGCGAGTCATTCCTCTCTCTGATACTTGTGTTTTCTTTAGCTCCATGGAGTAGGATTTTGTCATATTATTTATCTCTATGTCTATTTGTTTCCATCTTATCTATTTATTGTTTATCTGTATCTTATTTGTTTATTTTATCTGGTTACTGTTACTATATTTGGTTATTATATCTTATCTGTTTATTCTTATCTTTCTTATTTTATCTGTGAGGTTTTATCTGTTATGATATATATTGTTATGATATCTAAATTTTACTTCAATTTGTTATTATAATTGTTAAAGCTTTATGTATTGCATGAACTGTATATATGTTGTTTGTCGTCTTCTTATTGGCCATGTTGTGATGGTTTTATGTTGTCTTACCTCTTTGTTATATGTATTTTCTGTTTATTTATTTTACGCGGTAAAGACTTCAAGGAAGAGGATCAGCCTATTGAGATCGTATACCCTGAGGAGGAGGAAGATCAGCAGGCAGATGACCAGTTTTACGATCAAGAACCATCCGATCATCCATATCCTCTGGATTGATTGTGTGGGATGGCGACGCCAGGATTTTTGGGATTCATAGAGCTGGTATTTCATGGAGGTGCTCTGGCTTGGCACTTACGAGGCGATCGTGACTCTGTGACGTATGCAGGACGTGTGACCGTGATCCTACGTCAACGTTTTGATGAAGAGCCTGTCATGACTACGACACTTTTTCTGCACTTAGAGTTACCCTTATCCATTAGGCGTTATTGGGGTGCTGAAAACCCTGAGCCTAGTGAGATAAGCATCGTATCGACTGCGCGATCCCGTTATCGCCGTGTGTCGAGACATCCAGGATATCTATCTCCTGATGATCATTTTCATCGAGAGTGATCCATCGAGGATTAGATAATCATGATGTTTTTTTGGGCGCGTCAGCGTATGTCTGTATATATTAACTCTTTTATTGCTTTCTTTACTGTTTTTGTTTAAATAGTTGTAGTCTTAGTTGTAAATTATTTGTACAGTTTATAACTTAAACATATGTATATTACTAGTGATGATGTTTTTTTTTATTTCGTATTTTCCGCATTATCTTTTTATATCATATTTCTGTCTATCAGGAATTATTTTACAACCCGTAATAAGATTTAACAAATGTTTCACAACTTGGGTAGATTTTATTTCTATTTCTTTTATTTTCTTTTATGTGTGACATCCTCCAAAGGGGTGTTACATGGAAAGTTTGGCATACAACTTCTTCTCTCTAAGAATTTCTAAAACTGCACGAAGATGCCACTGATGTTTTTCTATTGTCTTTGAATAGATTAGGATATCATCTATAAATACCACTACAAACTTGCTAGGTAGGGTCTAAAAATCTTATTCATGTAATCCATGAATATAGGTAGTGTATTTGTTAACTCAAAGGATATCACGAGATATTTATAATATCCATACCTAGTCTTGAAAGCGGTTTTAGGAATATCTTCTTCATTAACTCTTATTTGGTGATATCCTAATCTTTGGTCAATTTTTGAGAACACTGATGCTCCTCTTAATTGATCCATTAGATCATCTATCCTAGGCAATGGATACTTATTCTTGATGGTTGCCTTATTTAACTGCTTGTAGTCTACACAAAGTCTTATGGTACCATCTTTTTTCTTTACCAGCAAAACAGGTGCTCCCTAAGGAGAAACACTCGGTCTAATGAATTGTTTTTCTAACAATTCCTCTATCTGCTTTTTAAGCTCAGCTAACTCTAGAGATGTCATCCTATAGGGTGCTATAGAAATAGGTCCCATCCCCGGTACTAAATCTATAGTAAACTTTATCTCTCTCATGGGTGGCAACTCCACTATATCCCTTGGAAACACTTCCGAATACTCTCTCACTATTGGTATGTTTTCCAAACTCTGCTCAACCCCTACAGTTAGAGAGAAAAGAAGAACATATCCTTGAGCTCTCTCCTTCAAATAACTATGCACTTGGTTAGCATTGATAAATACTAACTCAGAAGGAGTAACTTTTGTAGATATATCTAACATAAAAGCAAGGGTCTTATTTACACAATTCAAGACCACATGGTTGGAAGACAACCAATCCATGCCAAGAATGACATCAATATCCACAAAAGGTAAACATATAAGATTTACAAAAAAAATCCTATCTTTTATCTTGATACAACAATCTAGACAAACTTTAGAAGTTGTAACAGATTTACTGGTAGGAGTGGAAACAACAAGGTCATATAGAAGGTCAATCATAGGTAAATTCAACATCTTCACACAATTACAAGAAATAAAGGAGTGAGACACTCCTGAATCATATAAAATAGTTAACAGGTGATTATGGATTATGCATTTACCTTGGATCAGATCCGTAGACTGAGTCACCTTGTTACCACTCAGAGTGTAAACTCTTCTTGAAGCTTATGGTCTTGGGGTAAATGCTACCTTTTGCTTTTGTGGACACTCTTTAGACATGTGTCCCGGTTGACCACATGTATAACAAACTAATTACCCTACCAAACAAGGCTTGTCCCCATGAGACCTTCCACACTTAGGACACTTAGGTCCCTATGATCTTCCTTGAACTTGTTTACCCTTCTCTTGTGGGTATACTGGTTTAGAAAGACCTTTCTTCTGATCAAACTTCTTTCGTTTAAATGAGCCTTCTAATTTCTGTTCTTGTGAAGATTAAAGACAACTCTTTTCCATTATTCGACATTTGTTCACTAAAGAAGCAAAATCTCTAATCTCCAAAGGTTGGATCATCCTCCTAATGTCTTTTCTTAATCCAGATTCGAACTTGACACACATAGAGTCCTCATCTAGGTTAAGTCTGTACTGAGGTGAAAATTTTGATAGTTCATCAAATTTCACCTCATACTCGCCCACAGTCATGCTCCCTTGTTCGAGTTTCAAGAACTCTACTTCTTTCTCCTCTTACACTAACTTTGGGTAATACTTCTCTAAGAAAGTGTTTTTGAACACTTCCCACATAATCTGGGTGGCTGCAGCTTTTAGCAATCTTCTAGCATTCCTCCACCATCGCTCCGCCTCTCCACTAAACATGAAGGCAGCGAAAGATACTTTTTGTTCATCCGAACATTGCATGGCTCCAAAATTCTTCCCTGTCTCAGTTAGCCATTCATCGACTTTCACCGGGTTGTATTCATCTTTGAACATTGGAGAATTCAACTTCCTAAATTCTGCAAGGTCCTGAAAATGTTGATTCCTCCCCATCGGCACCTCTTGTACTGGAGGTGGTACTAGTGGAGGTACCTGTTGTTGAGATCAAGTGGCTTTCAACTTCTCCAACCTCCTATTAGTAGCAGCTGTTTGCTCTTGCATAGCCATAGCCATTGCCATTAATGCTTCAGCCATACTAAGATTCTCCTCAGAAGGATCCTAGTTTTGTCTAGTGCATCCTGAAGAAGCCATAGTTTCTTGTATACACAAAGCATTAAATATTGAGATGATCAATCTTAATACTATGTAATAGTGTAACAGTAGGTAATAACATTCAAACAAGACCAAGTCATGCTAACATCTCATAAAAGAGATAAGAAAATCATAACACTAAGTGGAATTCTAACTTGCTTAAGCCTAGTCAGTCCATACCCCGACTCAACAGGATGAACTGTTCTGATATCATAATGTAACATCCAAATATAATTATCTCAATATATTAACATATATTAAAATAATTAATATTAGTTATGTTACTGATGAACTATTTTATCAACTATCCCATATTATTTAAAACAATAAATATGGAGAGCCACGATAAACACAAGTTATACATATTTACATCAAAAGCCTTAAAGGCATGTGTAACATATATACAACCAAAAATCAACTCAGAATGACATATCTTACAAGAGTTGATATCAAAAGATTAAAATATAACATTAGTTCTATCTATTCTTGAATATTTTTCATCTTTTCTTTTTGTTCTTCTTGGTATCCTCTGAAGTATCTTGACTTGCTAACCATGAAATACAATAGGGGTGAGAATACATGTTCTCAGTAATAAAATAATATTTCATGGCACTATTATCAATATAGACAAAATATAATGATAAAGATAGAATTATAACTTACTAATGACATTAAACAAATGTAAAACATCAATCTCAATAAGTAAAACATAAATCATATATCTAATCCTTAAACTAGACTTGGATTCATTATCCTTATTCTAGCTTCGGATAACTAATTTTTTTCATGAAACAACTCGGTGTCACCATATTACTAGGCTTACTCGGCTATGTTCACTACTTAGATAACTAAACCGTTCATGAAACGCTCCGGTGTCACCACTTTATTAGGCTTACCCAACATTGTTCACTACTTAGATAACTAATCCTTTCATGAAACACTCCGGTGTCACCACTTTACTAGGCTTACCCAGCAATGTTCACTACTTTTTCATGAAACGCTCTGGTGTCACCACTTTACTAGGCTTACCCAGCAATGTTCACTACTTAGATAACTAATCCTTTCATGAAATGTATTTCCTCAATTCTCAATCTCATTTGGTTCTATTCCATCTTATAATCATTTCTTAATTTGGTTTAGATGTATAATCCTATCACATTTAAGTGAAACTAAATCTTTAAATCTAAGGTTTAAGGTTTATGTTTGGGTTATAAGGGATAAAGAACCATGTTTCCATCATTTATAGCTTAAAAATCTCATTTTAGAGACCTGGTAATCGATTACATAGCTATGGTAATCGATTACAAGCTTAACAAAACCTTTGTAATCGATTACAGACAGGATGTAATCGATTACAAGGATGTAATGGATTATGTGTAATCGATTACAAGTAGGAAGTAATGGATTACATGCTACCCATAAACACAATTTTCAATTCCAGAAGCTTGGTAATCGATTACAACTACTATGTAATCGATTACCACATAGAAATTTGCAGAAATCAGAGTCTTTAAGCCACCCAAACTCAAACCAAACCAATAAACATCATCTTTAACATCAAACCAACTCAAATATGCATCCAAATCATGCAATAAACTATAAAACTCAAAATGGGTGTAAAATCCTTTTTTCTCCTCTTACCATTCAAGCTTTATCTATGGTTTCAAGAACCACAAACTAAACTCCATACATTCAATAAACTTCAATTAAACTTGCTTAACTAAAAGAAACAAGAAATTAACACTTAAACTCACTATATCATCCAAAACCAGATTTCCTCAAGTCAACTAAGAAACACGATGAAGATAGAAAGAAATGGATGAACTCAAACACCCCTACCTCTTGCTTGATTGATGATGATGAAGCCTTGCTTTTCTTGTTGAACTTTCTTCCTTTGCTCCTCATTTTTCCTTCTCCTTCATTTTTCCTCTTCTCCTTTTTCTGATTTCTTTTCTTCTATTTCCAACAGGAAACGTGTGAAGGAAAGAAAATGAAGCAAAGGATAAGATAAAAGGTTTATTAACACACACTGATAAATGCATATCTGTTATGAACATTTATATTTTACTAATTCAAGTTTTTCAACTTGCAACAACTTTGAAATAAATACTGGGATTCTTCAAAATTATTGTTTCACTATTTTCTCAAATTTTTGTATCTGCTGAAGGTCAATTCGGCATTAAAACACACAACCAGTATGCTTAAAATGCCAAACGGACTCCAATTGCTCTCAAATTTTAACTGCATCTTTGTTACCTTATTTGTGATTTAGAAACAAACTCTCTAGGTTTATTTCCTTCAAAATAGCCATTTATGCTACTATTTGAGTCATTTTAAGCTACTTTTTGCCTTCTGAGTTGCAATAAAGTGCCTAAATGAACTCAGTTTGTCACAAAACTTAACTAACATGTTATTCAAGTATAATAATACCTTTATGACCATATACAAGTCTAACATATTTCTCGAGATGTTACACAAATCAATGACGGGTCAGCCAAAGGCTGGGGCTCCACAACTAATTAAAGTCATGGTACTCCTTTTGGATCGCCCTTGTTCAAATTTTTTTTAAAAAGAAGAAAAAGAACAAGATAATATATACATGTTATTGTGATTGTGGCTCACATCTTCCTCTGGTTTTATGTCCAGTAACGGCTTAAACGCCTTCTATGAGTCGAGGATAAGCTTCCCATCTAATTTTGTTATAAATTGGTAAACAGGATCTTTTAGAGTCAGATTCCCAAGACTGTAATGTTTTTGTTTGTCCTTGAAGAGATTCCACAAATGAAGAAGTTCACGATGCATAAATCCACAAGAATGTGTCTCAAGAGTCAATAAGATATCATCTAATGACTCCTTACTCAGTCCATTCTTAATGACAAATATTTTATCTTCTTGGTTTGCGGAAACCATTCCCAAAGAACAACATCGCTTGTTACAATTCCATCGTGCACATTTGTGACAAACTTGTAACCTTTTTGCTCTTCTCCTTTTAGAATACGAACTTCTAGTAAGACCTGACATGTATGAGTCAAATGAAATTGAAGACTCACCTGCTAGACGGACATTTGCTTTAATTATCCAACGTACATCTTCCGGCATACTCTTGTGCATTAACAGTCTCAATCTTTCACATCAAGCTTTGTAGATTTTTGTCAGAGCATTTTGAGGGAGGGAAGAAAAATGTTTCTTAAATTTGAGAGAATGACATCTATTTTAAAGGAGAATGATTCAGTTATTATAGGAAACTGAAAACAAACCGACTCGAGAGCCACGGAGTATCGTTATCCGCCACTTAACCGGGGACACAAAGAACTACAAAAAGAAGGCAACAAAATTAGAATAAATTCTATTCATAACAAGGATTAGAAAGAGATATGAATTCTACCTCATCAACTTGGTTTTCTAGAAATGGTTTGAGTCTTTGTCCATTGACTTTAAATACATTATCATTCCTATGATTCTCAATGTATATGGCCCCATGAGGATACACATGTTTGACAAAAAAGGACCACTTCACCTAGATCTCAATTTTTCAGGGAATAGGTGCAGACGAGAATTATAAAGCATAACTTTCTGACTAATTTCAAAAGATTTTCTCAAAATTGACTTATCATTAAATGTTTTTGCTCTAACTTTATAAATCTTTGAGTTTTCATATGCATCATTTCTTAATTCCTCAAGTTCATTTAATTGCAATTTGCGTATCTTGCAAGCATCTTCAAGGTTTAGGTTGAAAGCTTTAATGACCCAAAATAATTTATGTTCTAATTCTACAGGCAAGTGACAAGGTTTTCCATAGACTAACCGATAAGGTGACATGCCCAAAGATGTTTTGAAAGTAGTACGGTAAGCCCAAAGTGCATCGTTTAGTCTTAAAGACTAATCTTTACGATTTGGGTTAACCGTTTTCTCCAAAATTTGTTTAATCTCCCTATTTGTCAATTCAACTTGTCCATTTGTCTAAGGGTGATAAGGGGTGGTAATTTTATGTGTAATATCATATTTCTTCATTAAAGATTCAAATGGTTTATTGCAAAAATGTGTTCCCCCATCACTGATGATAACTCGAGAGATTCCAAATCGACACGAGACATTTTCTTTTAAAAATTTGAGAATAGTTTTATGATCATTGTGTCAGCATGAAATTGCCTCAATCCATTTTAAGACATAATCAACTGCAACTAAAATATACACAAATCTAAATGAAGATGGAAATGAGCCCATGAAATCAACTCCCTAACAATAAAAAATTTCAATGACAAGGTGTTTGTCCCTTTATTAGGCCGCAAGTGCACGGGTCATACAAGTAATACAGATACAAAGTATAAGTTTGTTCCCACGAGGATAAATGACTTCCATTACTAAATAATAGCCAATAGTTTAGCTAAATTCTATTCAAGAACATATAAATAGAAGAAATGCATAGAAACTAAATCTAAAGTCTACAAAGCAATAAAGATAATGGTTTAGAGATCTAGGGAATCCTTCTTCACCTCCTATTTCATTCTAATGATATGCAATCCTTATAAGCAACATCAATGATTTGTTAAGTTAGCTTGAGAATCTGATTTAGTTAGAAGCCTATGTCTAGGTCAGTTAACCCTGGTGTAATTTATCTAATCCACTATGTTTTCATGAGAACTAGTGAAAACTCCACTAATGAACGATCTATTCTCAAACACCCGATATACATGGCTAAAATGTATATTTCTATCTAGTTAACAAATGCTAATTTAACTCATCGAACATGCATCAACCATACGTATGATCTAAGATCTAAATTCCTATGTCTAGGTTCATCATATTTCAACAAATCATTCAAAAACTGATCAAACCTTCAAAAGTATTAAGAACCATATGATTGAACAAAGCTAAACATCAATATATACTCAACAGATAACAAAAACATCAATATTCATTAAACACAAAAATATACATCAAAATAGTGTTAAAAAGATAGGGAAGAGAAAAGAAACAAAGGGAGAAGAAGAAGGAAGCCATAGATATGATCCTTGAAGCTTGAGTCTCCTTCCATGAAGAAGATGGCCTCCAACCAAGCCTCCCTAGGCCTCCAATCAGCCCAGAAATAAAGTTCTAGTTGTAGCCTCTCTAAAACCTAAAAAGCACTCTTTAGAAAATCTGTTAAATTTCTATTTATAGACTCAGAAAACAGAGTTACGCCGCGACATTCAACTTCTCACGCCATGACATACTTCAATTTAGGTCACCACGCTACGACATTCAATGCCTGCGTCGCAGTGTGCAAATCTTCGAGTTCTTTGACTTTGATGCAAGGGATGCTCCATGCCGCAACATTGATATTTCTGCGTCGCGGCGTTGCCTCCTCATATTCAGATTTGGCTTTCTCTTACAGTTTTAGCTCAATTGCTCCATATATCAGTTTGTTTGGAGCCCTTCCTATGATAGAGAAATCACCAAATAAATAAGAGTTGCAAATCCACTTAATTAATCAAATAATATGCACAGTTTGCTCAAAATCATATAGGAAAGGTATCAGAATTGAATATAACAAATATAAGCACAAAATCTTCCAAATATGCATACATTCAAGGACTTAAGCAATCTTTGAAGCACAGATATGGGGCACAAATAACTACATTTTATAGAGTTATCACAAGGATAGGGTTCAGAGGCATCATGTTTCTTTTTGAAATAGAGCCCAATTTTTGACAGTTTTCATAACTTTTGCAAAAAGTATAGCAGTCTTTAAATAAAGTAGGCCAATAAAATCCTCACTACAAGATTTTTATAGCTGTTTTCTTTGAAGAAAAGTGACCTCCACATATTTCTGAGTGACAAAATTTAATGACATTACCTACCTCACTATCAGGCACACATTTCTGAAAGATTTGGTCAGGACAATATTTGAACAAGTATGGGTCATCCTAATAAAAAAATTTCACTTCTATCAAAAATTTCCTTCTATCTTGGTGCATCCATTGAGGCGGCATCTTTCCTGTTACAAGAAAGTTGACTATGTTAGCAAACCAAGGCATGTAATTGACATAAACAAACTTCTCTGACTATTTTTTAGGAAGGCAAATGGGCAATTAATTCAACTTTGGCCTTATCAACTTCAATTCCTTTAGAAGATATCACATGATCTAACACTATTCCTGAGGTAACCATGTAATGACATTTTTCCTAGTTTAGCATAAATCTTTTTTCTTCACATCTTTTAAGAACGTTTTCTAAATTATCAAGATAATTTTTAAATGAATTTCCAAAAATTGTTAGGTCATCCATGAAAACTCCTAAATAATGCTTAATCATGTCACTAAAAATACTTAGTATGCATCTTTGGAATGTCGCCGGAGCATTACAAAGGCTAAAAGGCATTCTTCTATATGCAAAAGTACCAAAGAGGCATGTAAAAGTGGCATTTTCTTGATCCTCCAATGTAATTGGTATTCGATTATAACCCGAATAACCATAAAGAAAACAGTAGTATGGATGTCCTGCTACCCTTTCCAGAGTTTGATCAAGAAATGGCAAGGGAAAATGATCTTTCCTAGTAGCAGCATTTAATTTTCTAAAATCAATACACATACGCCAACTGAATGAGACTCTCATAGGTATTAATTTACCTTTTTCATTTTCAACCACTATTATTCTAGATTTCTTAGGCATAACTTGTGTGGGGCTTACTAATTGGCTATCAGAGATAGGATATATAATTACAACATCAAGCAATTTAAGAACTTCAGCTCTAACTACCTCTTTCATGTGTGGATTTAATCTTCTTTGAGGTTATTGAGATGTTTTAGCATTATCCTCTAAATGTATTATATGTGTACATATTAATGGATTAATACCTTTTGTATCCTTTAATGTCCATTCAATTGCACTTTTACGCCTTTTAAATACTTTTGTTAACATACCTTCTTATTCTTCAGTAAGGGACAAGGAAATTACCACTGGAAAGCTTTGCTCTTCTCCCAAAAATGTGTACTTCAACCCAACAGGTAATGACTTTAGTTCCAGTGTGGGTACTTCTTCATGGGTATTATCATTCATGGGTTTTAACTCTTCAAATCTTGGCTTCCATCCTTTGTACTCCATTACCTGTATACAATCAAGCAAAGAGCATATTTCAGATATATCATTATCTAATTGCATGTCTGAATCAAATGAATTGACTAAAGAAATTTCTAATGGGTCAAAAGAACTCATTGTTTGAAGATGATCATCTACGATGGCTTCAATTCCTTCAACTTTTTCCTTTTCATCAAGGGCTTCTTGTGGTTGCTTGCACATGTTAAAAACATTGAGCTCTAGTGTCATATTTCTAAATGTTAGTTTCACCACTCCATTTCTGTAATTTATCAAAGCATTTGATGTTGCTAACAATAAACAGCCTAAAATAACATGAATTAACTTGCAACTATCAACCATAGGCTCAGTATCCAAGACAATAAAATCCACAGGATATATGAATTTATCTACTTGTACTAACACATCTTCCATTATTCCTCTTGGAATTTTAATTGATCTATCGGCAAGTAGAAGAGTTACAGAAGTTGGTTTTAACTCACCCAAGTTGAGTTATTGATAAACTGAATATGGAAGCAAATTAACACTAGCACCAAGATCAAGTAAAGCTTTTTCAATTTTATGCTCTCCAATAAAGCATGAAACTGTAGGACAACCAGGGTCTTTATATTTCAACGCATAATTGTTTTGAATAATGGAGCTTACCTGTTCAACCAAAAAGGCTTTCTTTTTCGCATTTAGTTGCCTTTTAACAGTGAACAAGTCCTTCAAATATTTAGCATAAGATAGAATCTATTTGATAGCATCTAACAGAGGAATATTGACCTTCACTTGTTTTAAAATTTCAAAAATTTCAGTGTTATGGTTCAAATTCCTGGAATTGTTTAATGCTTGACGAAATAGGGGTGCAAGCGAGAGTTTGGTCTCTTTTTGGTCAACTTCTTCATTTTCTTGGGGGGTTGGTTCATCATCTCTCTCACAAGGTTCGGGAATTTGTTTTTCAACAACCTTTCCACTCCTAAGAGTTATCACTGACTTGACTTGATCCATTTGTTAGTTTTCTAAATTACCCTCATTTAGACTGTATTGACCCTTGGGATTTGGTTGAGGTTAAGAAGGAAATTTTCTTTTCTTGTGAATGGTGAGTGCAGAAGAAAGTTTAGTAAGAGTTTCTTTTATGTCAATCATGGTTTGAGTTGTAACACCCACCGTAGGGTGCCACATTTATGTTACTCAATTACCAAATTACCCCCAAGTTATATAATGTGACGTTGTAATAAAGTATGAGTTGTAAATTTTTTTTTCTTTCTTCTTTGATAACTATAAAATAAACTTAGCAGAAAATAAAATATTATACATCATCACACGTAATTTACATTATCATACATTACAAACGAACGGTCAAGATTATTTATATACAGACCATTTCTCTAAAACTAGATAACACACTTAAATATATACAAACATAGTTTATAATAGAGTTTAGACTCGCCCAAGTCTAACTAAGCGGCAGAACCCTCAGATGGGTCCTCCTCAGACTCCTCTACAGGTAGGAATCCTATTTGACGCGTAGCCCTACAGACTGGTGTCCGAGCGGACGACACGATACTAATTTCCGTAGGGACATAATATCTAGTGTCCCAATGTTGTCTGATAGATAGTGGAAATTCAAGATGTACATATATAGTTACAGAAAAGAACGGAATCCTATGAAACTCTCTACTCATAGAAACCGTCAAATTTCCCTCAAATATTAGTCCCCGCTCATTGGGACTAGTCCTCCATGCTCCAGCTCCACCATGGAACTACAATCTCACGTAACCGAAGAAACCAGGTCTTGATGCCATCTTGTCAAAACTCTGCTTCCTCTCGAACCTGCTCTTCTTCACCCTCTTTTTCTATGCCTTGCTCAGAGTCTTTACAAATATATTTACAGTACCAAATAAACACGCAAAGAGGTGAGATCACCTACGCCATTACCAATATGGTAGCACAGAGATAATACAAACAACATACCAAACAGATATATCATACCATAATTACAATTATGCCATCATCATAATGTATTCAAATAACAAATATAATAAATAACATTTCCCATCATGCCATTAACAGTATTATCATGGTCATCATCCAAGTATTTTCTCAACAGAACAATTATCATAGTCAATATCCCTCAATTAATATGTCATACCAATATAAATGCTTAGTTTCATGCATGCGTACACAGACTCAATGTCCTACTCCATGGAGCTAATACTCAGTTCGGAGAAGTCGATCCGAAAGATCTGTCTGTACCAAAATGTCTCAAACCAAGTGCTACAATTCTCATTTGTATTTGCACATCTAGCATATACACGACAGTCTTTACATGATCTCGATTAAGAATAGTGTCTCGGTCAGGATCATCGGTGTGTTGCATCGGTCTAACTTACGGGAAGAAGAGCTACCAACCACCCATGTAAGCAACCCGCACCCTGATGCCCCCAAGGTCAACAAGTGACTTACACTACGCGTATCGCACCCACTCAAGAGGTGTATGTCTCTCCTAGGCAAATAGCCTCATACAGTCCCTCGGACCTTTCCAATGCATGTTCAATGCACCCATGCCAAACATAGGCAAATTTCATATACAGTGTTCATACACCAGTTCATGCATATAAAATGCACCAATGCCAATCACGGGCAAAATTTATCATTTTCTCACACAGTGTCCACTCACTGGTTCAACAGTAATCCTATTGTATATTTAATCGCGAAAATCATATTATTGCATTTTTATAGTCGCGCACCATTTTTGTCGCATTTTCACAATTCTGCAACATTTCTGTTACGTTTTCAAATCACATATTGATTTTTTAATGTTTTCATCAATTACGTAAAATTATTTCACCCTTTTTAAATCACGTAGTGATTTTTCAACAATATTTCAAACGTATAAAATATTTAAACGCTTCACCAATCGCGTAGAAATATTTCAACATTTTTCAAATCACGTGGAAATATTTAAACGTTTTTCAAATCGCGTAGCTTAAAAATCACGTTTTTAAGTTACGTAAAGCGTTTTTCACCATTTTTCAACTTCGTAAAATATTTCTCAACGTTTAAAAATTCTTTTTCAACATTTCTCAAAATAATATGACTTCTCATATTATTTTTCACATTTCTTACTCAAAAAAATCCTTTTCGTAATTTATTTCATAAAATCATCATTTCATTGAATTAAATCAATGTTTTTAACTTTAAAATTTGCTAACGCTCTCCAAAACCCAAAGAATGAGTTACACATTAGAAAATCCCAAGTTACCAACGTATTCTTTATAATTCCAAATCAATTCTAAAAATCAATCCTCTTTAAAATAAATTGAGGTTCAAACACTTTCAACCTCTCTTTTCCATTCACAAATGAAAATTCTGTTTTTCAAGTGTTAAAACACTCTGATTCCCTTTTCAAATTTCTTGTATTAAATCAAGTTATATTTTCACTTTGAAAATCACTTTGTTCATAAAAATCAAGGCATATCAAGCCTTCAAAATCGTGGACATGACCATTGAAATCATTCTTGTATTTCTCCTTCTAAATCAACTAAGTTCCATTCTTGGTTTTACACAAACAAAATCATTAAAACTCCTCACCAAAACCGTGAGCACAAGTTCTTTGAAAACAAACCCTTTGTTTCTTTTCCTTGCTTCTCAAATCATTCAATTTTATCATTCATGAAAATATAAATTTATGAACACCTAATTTGAGGTGTCTTGGCCGAAAATTCACCTTAGTTTAGGGACCAAAAATTAATTCTCTTGTTCTTGAAAAATTTCAACATGAACCCTAACTTTGAGAGCTCAAAACCGTAGCCTCCTCCATGGACTTTGGAACCAAAATTGCTTGTTTCAACATATATTCACCATAATATATTCAACATGCATATTATAAGCATACCATGTAAGCAATAAAATCATGCAAAATCATGCAAATCATATCAAACATAGGCAAATAATCAAAGCACATAAACACACACAAATTATTACATGACCATGGATATGAATCCTCACATGGATTCAACATCCATCAAATAAATAAACCATCTCTCACCACCATACTTAGTTGGTGAGATGGATCTCCCTCTTACCTCTTGAAGAACCACAAAAATACTCCTTGCTTTGTATTTTGAACAAGATCTCCACCAACAAAAGTCTCTTGAACACAAAACAAACACAAAGAAATTAGTATATTAAGCTTGAATAAGAGGAACCATGGATCAAACATGGTTTAGAACATGAAAAAGAAGAGAATAAATGAAGTTTTCCATAACTTCACCTTAAGAACCCTAAAACTTGCTCTTGGAAAAAGTCCTTCAAGATGTAAGATTTAGGACTTGGTGTAAACTACAAAGTGTCTTAGACATAGGTAAGGATTCAAGAAATATGGTTGTTTGGAATTAAAAAGTGATAGAAGGCTGTTTTGGAGTGCTTGGCCGTGAGCTTAGAGAAGAAGAGAGATGGAGAGAAATTTTGATAACTTTGTTTCTTGAAATTGTTCAATGAAGACCAAGGTGATCAATAATGAATAAAGGTGATCAATTATGGTCTTCAATTGTTACTTTAGCTCCTAAATGCAACAACAAACCGTCCCCCCTCCTCCTTGCACTCTTCAAAATGCAACAAGTCTCCTAGCCACCATTTTAGGCATTTCTAACCATTGATTAGATCAATGGTTAGGATTAACATAGGTTTTAGGTTTAGGCTTTAGATAGAAGACTTAATTTAGGCCATTAGATCCTTTCTCCTTGAAATCCTAGCCATTAGATGTGTCTCCAAAATGAAGGGTCAAGATTACTCCTTCAAACTTTACATCCAAGGGCTATAAATGGTCCTAGCCACTTTATAAGACTAAATCTCAACCGTCGATTAAATCAAGATCAAGTCTCCACCGTTGATTGCATCAATGGTAGATATCTAAGCCACTAATGTTGACTTCGCAATACAATATTTATTTTTGTATCTGCTATTGTCCTTCGAATAATATTTTTATTGTATTTTTATCACCCGATAATTAAATACAGTGCAAAACACAGTAAAAGAAAATTTTAAAAACTATTTCCGGATTCAGGTTTAGTAAGATCCCATGTCTCCGTCTCAACAGTACGAATTTTTCTGTTTATAGAAAAAAATTTACCTTTCTGGACCCATGTAGGGCCCACATACAACCTCCTTGGGCTCACAGATGGCCCACGGATAATGCTAAAATAAACAGAGTAATATAAAAATTTCATAATCACTCACAAAATTACAAAAATTAGAAAATGCACAAATATCAAATCAGATTACGTAAAATAATTAAGACTTAACAGTAATAATTAAATTACGTAAAATTTTCTCCGGCCCGAAAATTATTATTTTCCTAGTACGGAGTAAATCACACACAATGATCAAAAGCAGTCACGGAATAATCAAAATAATTTTACAGTACACAGAAATCACTAAACAGTAGAATTCTGTTAACTGTCAAAATTATTGTCTTATATTTAGGAAGTTTGGGGTGTTACATGAGTATTTTGTTTATTAATGACCTCTTGCTTTTCTATAAATGCATGCGATGTTTCTTCAAGGTTTTTCCCATATGGTGGGACATAAGGTGCACATCCTTGAGAATTTTGAGAGTCCTGTTGTTCTTGAGGAGAAGGTGGTTACATAAACTGTGCTTGATTATTATTCCTTCAGCTGAAGTTCAGGTGATTTTTCCATATCGGATTGTATGAATCTGAAAAAGAAGAAGTAAATGACTTTTTTAAATTTATTCATTGCATTTACTTGCTCATGTGCAACTTCTTTAAAAATAGGAATCTTAGGACATTCATGTGTTGAGTGTCCTAAGTCATCACAAATGCCACAAATTTCTTCATTTTGCACAGATTTGATTTCTTTTGCTTTTCCTAATTCTTTGGCTTCAACCTTTCTAGTTGAACTAGTAACCTTAGCATTTAGATCTTCTTCTTGACTAAGGTGGTATTTTTCTTTTCTTACAAGGTTAGATCTAATTGAATTTTCAAAAGGATTAGTACTATGTCAATATTGAGAATTCTCAGCCAAATGGTCTAAATATTCTAAAGTTTCTTCAGGTTCTTCATCATGAAACTCACCATTGCACATTGTTTCCACAAATTGTTTGGTTTCAGGTGTTAAACTTTCATAAAAGAAGCCTATAATGTGCCATTTTTCAAAACCATAATGTGGGCAAGAATTTAACAAATCTTTAAACCGTTCCCAACATTGAAAATATGCTTCATTTGAATTTTGGGAAAAATTTTGGATTTGTCTTTTCATAGCATTGGTTTTATGTGTTGGAAAAAATTTCTTTAAGAACCTACCTTGCATTTCTTGCCATGCGCTAATTAATCTTGGTTTCAAAGTGTTAAGCTAAGTTTTTGCTTTATCTTTTAAAGAAAAAGGGAAACAATTTAAGCTTAACAATCTCTTCAATGCAATTTTGGTTATTGAAAGCAATACATACTTCTTCAAATTCTTTTAGATGTAAATATGGGCTTTCATATTCTAAACAATGAAAATTAGGAAGTAAAGAAATCATACCTGCCTTAAATATAAAATTATTGGTATTGAGTGGAAAGATAAAGCATGATGGGCTAGAATTTCGAGGTGATTGCAAATATTCACGCATGGTTCGCAATAGTTGATTTTCATGTTCATCATGTACACTTTCATTTTCAGTCATTGTGTCAATTGTGTGTGACTGTGATTCAAATAAATCAATATATAAAGTACCAGGATTAATTTTAACTAAACGATCAGAATTTGAATCACGATACTAATTAAACATAAATAAATTTCTTAAAATAGAAAAAAATAATGTACAAGTCGGCAGTTTATACCAGTCATTAAAATCTTAACAATAAATAAATGACATAAATAAAAAAAAATATACAAGATATTAAGTCAGAAAGCAAAAATAAATAACATAAATAAAAAAGTTAGTAAGCATAAATAAATGACATAAACAAATAAGTTAGTTAGTAAGTTAAGAAGATAGAAAGATAGAAAGCTAGAAAGCTAGAAAGCTAGAAAGTTAGAGAGTTAGTAAAGAAACCAAAGGACCGGCAAGCCGATCTTTTGCTCCGATGAGGGAGAAGAGAGAAAAGATTTTATTAAAGAAAAAGAACCTCAATAAATTAAAACTTCAAATCAAGTTCCCAGAAATGGTGCCAAAAACTTGATGCGGATTATAGGATGCAAACCCAAGTGCAAGTTGTCTCAAGCAATAAATTTCTCTGGAGTCCAAAGTCGATTCATAGGGAATTGATGAAGAAAAATTCTTTGAGGTAAAAAAAGGCTTTGTCACAACAATAAAGATAATAAAACTTGTTCACAATTAAATTAAAGAACTTGATTAGGCTAAGAGATCCACTTTTGGTAATAAATTAAAGACAAAATTAATTCTTTTTATAACTCAATCAAAATCCACGCACAACGGAGGTTCCAATTGGAAAATAAAACATTCAAAGTCCATTTAGAATTATATACGTAGTTATATTATGGTTCCTTTAATTATTTACTAACACCAACACTTGTAAATGAGTTTAAGCATTCATTGTACCAAACCACTTGTCTACAATGAATCAAGAACTTCACTTTATAAGGAGGGTTTCTAAATTGATTGGAAAAAAAATATAACACATATAATGACCACTTGATAATATATCATTTAAGCACAAGAAAAAAATTAATCTAACCTTATTTTATTACCACAAGCTTCACTTTTTCACCCAAACAAGATGAAAATTAGTTACCCATGAGCAAGAAGAAAGAAAGAGAGAAGAAGAAGAAGAAGATGATCATAACTTTTATTTACATTAAAGGAAAATTACAACAAGTAAATAACATAATAGCATGATCATTATCTAAAACCAAGATTACCCTAATAGGCAGCCAAGGCTACCTTTTATAGAGTATCACAAGAAAAAGATGACAATGAGTGGGACAATGAGTGGGTGGATAATTAAGGAGTGGGTGGATGATTAAGTGGATGATTAAGGATTAGGTGGATGATTACAAAAAATGCTTGTCTTCACTTGCACAAAATAATTTGGTGCCAAACTCCTACTTGTCGACAGAATCTCAGAAAATAGCCTTCATGAAAGTTATAGGTCTTTGTCTTGGCTATCAAATGTCCACTTGAACCATCCAATTTGGCCTCCTACAGGCCAAGATATGATCCAATCATTTTAACTGCTCAGGCCCAATTTCAGCTCCTCTGTTCTAATTTGCAAGCCCAATATGACCCACTAGACCTCAGAATCTCGAAAAGTGTTCTTCATGAAAGTTGTAGATTTGGGTCTTAACTATCAACTGCAAAACTTTCAGCCCATTATCATTCCTACGGCCCGAGATATGGCCTGATGAGTACACAAAGGTCAAGCTGTCAAGATCAGCACTCTAGTTTTTGCTTCAACTCCAATTTGAGTTATCCAAGCTTGTGATGTGGCTCTTGAGGTCTTCATGAAAGTTGTAGGGAATTGTCTTAGCTTTCCTACAAGACCAAAATCACATCAATCAGACATATATAACTCAAATTATAGCTAATTTACTGAACACTGTCGAAGAGATAAATTAAGGCTAATTCATGCAATAATTCTTTCAATGATCCAATTAGGTCCAATATCATAGAATGTGACAAAACCAACTTAATTAAACCTAATTGAACCTTAAGAAGCCTAGTGAGAGGGTTATAAAATGTATAAAATATATTGTTATCAGAACATTTACCATGAGCCCTAGAGTGAAGATAGGGGAGAAGACATACCTTATAATGGATTGCAGCGAAATAAAGTGCAAATAGTGGGTTATAGGATGCGACTTGTTGCCTCGCGACAACACACAGTCGCGCCCCGATGGCACACACTGGGCAAGAATGGGAGATGGTTTTCGAGCTATCGTCTGCCGAATGCTATACCATTGCCTCGTGATTCAAGTCAGTAAGTCCTTGCTGGAAATTCACCCCGCGATGGTGAACTCCCTTAAGGCAATGGGCTCTGAAAAAAAAAACTTTAAGTTTACATTTCCCAGCTCGCCTCGTGATAGCTTCCTCAATGCCTTGCGATTGAAGACAGAGGCATTTGGCTAGAAATTCACCCCGTGATGGTAAACTCCCATGAGGCGATGTGCCCTGGACCAAACCTGGACTTTCTAACTCAATCTCTCACCTGGCGATACAGTCCTCATTGCCTCGCAATTGAAGTCAGAGGCTTTTGGTTGGAAATTCGCCCCGCGATGGTAGAACTACCGCAAGGTAATGAGCCCTGGACCAAACCTAGACTTTTTAACTCAATCTCTCACCTGGAAATACTGTCCTTATTGCCTCGCGAAGTCAGAGGCTTTTGGTTGGAAATTCACCCCTACGATGGTAGAACTACCGCAAGGCGATGCGCCTTGGACCAAACTTGGACTTTCTAACTCAATCTCTCGCCTGGTGATACAATCTGCATTGCCTCGTGATTGAAGTTAGAGGCTTTTGGTTGGAAATTCACCCCGCGATGGTAAAACTACTGCGAGGAGATGCACCCTGGACCAAACTTGGACTTTCTAACTCAATCTCTTGCCTGGAGATACAGTCCTCATCACGATTGAAGTCAGAGGCTTTTGGTTGGAAATTCTCCCTGCGATTGAAGTCAGATGGTAGAACCACCGCCTCGCGATAGTAGATCGAGGCACATAGAACCCTTTTTGCTTACAAATCGCCTCGCGATGCATTTTCCTCGCTAGGCGATGGTGATTGGAGTACTGATTTCGCTGGGCGAGAAAGTGCATTTGCTTTGCGAGGTGCTTGACTTCTTTATATTTCAACTCTAACTCCCATCACTTGATTCCTTGCTTAAAAACAACAGAATTGCACATTATTCCTACAGTAGCAAGTACAAAATCAGATCACACCTAGTATTCTATTCTTATATAAACAAAACAAAGAAAATTGCTACTCAAATTTAATTCAAAATGACTAAGAAAGAAAAATTACTTGGGTTGCCTCCCAAGAAGTGCTAGTTTAACGTCGTTAGCTCGACGCCTTATGATTTTATGGCTCATGTAAAATAAGAGCAACTTTTGCTCTTTCTATTATCCTACCAAGATAATGTTTCAACCTCTGGCCATTGACTCTGAAAGCCCTTTTTGAAGTTAGATCCTCTACTTTTATTGCTCTATAGGATGTCACTTCTTTGACAATGAATGGTCCTGACCATTTAGACTTCAATTTTCCCAGAAACAACTTCAACCTTGAATTAGACAACAACACCTGTTGTCCTGGATAAAATTTTCTCTGTGAAATGTACTTGTCATGGTAGACCTTCATCTTCTGTTTCTATATCCCCATATTCTCATATGCGTGCACACGCAGTTCATCAAGTTCATGCAGCTGATTAACTCTTTTTTCTCCACTCAAGGTAGGATCAAAATTTAAGAATTTTAAGACCCAATATGCCTTGTGCTCGAGTTCTACTGGCAAATGGCAAGACTTACCATAAAACACCTGATATGGTGATAAGCCTAAAGGTGTTTTGTAGGCAGTCCTATATGCCCATAGAGCATCATCCAATTTATTTGCCCAATCATTCCTTGAATTACCAATTGTCTTCTCCAGAATTCTTTTTATCTCTTTATTTGATACCTCTACTTGGCCATTGCATTGAAGGTGGTAGGGAGTTGCCACTTTGTGTCAGACATCATACTTGGAGAGAACATTTTGTAGCTGATTATTACAGAAATGAGTTCCTCCATCACTGATCAACACCCTTGGAACTCCAAATCTAGAAAAGATGTTCTTTTTTATAAACTTTACCATTGTTTGAGAAACATTTGCAGGAGTGATCATGACCTCAACCTATTTTGAGACATAGTCAACAGCCACTAATATGTACTGATTTGAATAGGAAGATGGAAATGGCCCCATGAAGTCAATGCCCCAACAATCAAACAATTCAACCTCTATAATGGGATTCAAGGGCATTTCACTCCGTCTTGAGATATTGCTTGTCCTTTGACATTTGTCACAGGCCTTCACATGGTTGTATGCATCTTTAAAGATGGATGGCCAATAAAAATTGGACTGAAGTACCTTGGCATCAGTACGTTCTCCATTAAAATGCCCTCCACAAGGAGAATCATGACAATGCCAAAGTATCTTCTACCCTTCAGCTTGTGACACACTGATAATTACATATTTTGTACATTAATAAACCCTCATTTTTAGTCATTTACACTCTCCATGTACTTAATTGATTAAGCCAGGTTATGTTTTGTAAGTTTGGACTCAAATTAGACTTAATTAATTTTTCTAACATTATTTGGGTCTTACATTGTTTCTGTATTTCCGCCATATCCTGAGTTCTAGATGTGTAAAAATTATGTATCTTACCTTGTAGGAAAGATAAGAGAGAGCTCTACAACTTTAATGAAGAGCTCAAAGTCTCATTTAGACATCTAGTGGAGCTAATTGGGCTCGAAATTTAGAACACAAGTTTTATGTCTGGAACCTGAATAGTGTACAGTAATCAGAACATAACTCGGGCTATAGGAACTTTCATGGGTTGAAATTTTGACATTTGAAAGGTAAGACCCATATCTACAACTTTCATGAAGAACACAGAACTCAAATCAGATAGTTTGGAGGTGATATTGGGTTTGGAAGTCAAAACAGAGGTGCTGAAACTGGGCCTGAATAGTCTATAGTAATTGGGTCATATCTCGAGCTGTAGGTGATGAAATGAGCTGAAATTTGGACATCTGAAAGTTAAGACCCAGGTCTACAACTTTCATGAGATGATTTTTCTATTTCATGACGGAATCCATAAGTTAAGCTATAAATGATTTCGGAGACAGAATCTTAATAATTTTTCACTCACCAAGTCACCATTTGGCATTTTTCATTCATTCACCCACTCATCCACCTACTCTTAATCAGCCTCCTTGTCATTTTGTATCCCTAATCCTCTATAAAAGGCACCATTGGCTGATCATTTAGTGTTCTTGGTGTTAGGCTTAGTTTTTAGAAGTTATGGTTATGCTTGCTTATTGTTTTCCTTTGTTGTAATTTTCTCTTGCTCTAAATTAAAGCTATGTTCATCTTTATCTTCTTCTCTCTTTATTTCTTCTTGTCTATGAGTAACTAAATCTTCATCTTGCTTGGGTGAAAGAGTGAAGCTCTTGGTAATAAAATAAGGTTAGATTATTCTATTTCTTGTGCTTAAATGATATATTATCAAATGGACATTATATGTGTTGTATTTTGTTTCCAATCAATTTAGAAACCTTCTTTGTATAATGGAGATCTTGATTTATTGTAGACAATAGGATTGGCACAGTGAATGCTTGAACTCATTTACAAATATTAGTAGATAATTAAAGGAATCGTAATATGATTATATATATAATTAAACTTTGAATGTTATATTTTTCGATTAGAACCTCCGTTGTGTGTGGATTTCAATTGAGTTATAGAGAAAAATAATCTTGCCTTTAATTTATTACCAAGAGTGGATCTCCTAACCCAAGCAAGTTCTTAAATTCATTTGTGAACATCTTTTATTAGTTTTGGTGTTGTGACAAATCCTTTTCTTACCTCAATTAATTTTTCTTCATCAATTCCCTGTGGATCGACATCGGACTCTTGAGAAATTTATTACTTGAGACAACCTGCACTTGGGTTTGCATCCTTTAAATCCCGCAGTCAAGTTTTTGGCGCCGTTGTTGGGGACTTGATTAAAAGTTTTAATTTATTGATGTTCTTTTTCTTTAATAAAACCTATTCTTTCTTCTCCCTCACCGGAGCAAAAGATAGGCTTGCTGATCCTTCGATTTCTTTACTAACTCTCTAACTATCTAACTTACTAACCTATTAACTTGCTAACATACTAACTTTCTAACTTTTAATTTATGTCATTTATTTTCTGCTTACTAACTTTTAATTTATGTTATTTATTTTCTGCTTACTAACTTTTATTTTCTGCACTCTAACTTTTTAATTTACGTCTTTTATTTTTTGCACTCTAACTTTTTAATTTCTGTTATTTATTATTGCTTTCTAACATAATGAAATAATCTTTCTTCTTCTCTTTTCTTTTACGGCTCTAGTGGTGCTCTGTCTCTCTCCGATTTTCATATTTTAAATTTACTTTCTGCACTTTATTTTTTGTAATTTATTTTTTACACTTTATTTTCTGTATTTTACTTTTTGCACTTTCTAACTTACTAATTATTAACTCTCTAATTATCTAACTTTTTAATTTATCAGTTATCTAACTTTTTACTTGTTAATTTTTATTGGGTGGTTGGTTTATACCACATCCTTGTTAATACTTAATGGCTGGTATAAACTACCGACTTGTACATTATTTTTTTCTATTTTAAGTCATTTTTTATGCTTAATTGGTATCGTGATTTAAATTCTAGTCGTTTAGTTAAAATTAATTCTGGTACTTTATATATTGATTTGTTTGAATCACAATCACACACAATTGACACAATGACTGAAAATGAAAGTGTACATGATAAACATGAAAATTAACCATTGCGAACCATGCGTGAATATTTGCAACCACCTCGAAATTCTAGTCCATCATGTTTTATCTTTCCACTCTAACAATTTTAGATTTAAGCCAAGTATGATTTCTTTACTTCCTAATTTTCATAGTTTAGAATCTAAAAGTTCATATTTATATCTGAAAGAATTTGAGGAAGTATGTATTGCTTTCAATGACCAAAATTGCACTGAAAAGATTGTTAAGCTTAAATTGTTTCCTTTTTCTTTAAAAGATAAAGCAAAAGCTTGGCTTAACACTTTGAAACCAAGATCAATTGGCACATGGTAAGAAATACAAGGCGAGTTCTTGAAGAAATTTTTTCTAACACATAAAACCAATGCTATGAAAAGGCAAATCCAAAATTTTTCTCAAAATTCGAATGAGGCATATTTTCAATGTTGGGAACGGTTTAAAGATTTGTTAAATTCTTGCCCACATCATGGTTTTGAAAAATGGCGCCCTATAAGCTTTTTTTATGAAGCTTTAACACTTGAAACTAAACAATTTGTGGAAACAATGTGCAATGGTGAGTTTCTTGATAAAGAACCTGATGAAGCTTTAGACTATTTAAACCAATTGGCTGAAAATTCTCAATCTTAGCATGGTACTAACCCTTCTGAAAATTCAATTAGACCTAACCTTGCAAGTGCTAATAAAGGAAAATATCACCTTAGTCAAGAGAAATTTCTAAATGCTAGGTTTGCTAGTTTGGCTAGAAAGGTTGAAGCCATGGAATTAAGAAAAGCAAAAGAAATCAAATATATGCAAAATGAAGAAATTTGTGACATTTGTGATGACTTAGGACATTCAACACATGAATGTCCTAATATTCCTATTTTTAAAAAAGTTGTACATAAGCAAATAAATGTAATGAATAATTTTAAAAAGTCATTTACTTCTTTTTTTTCAGATACATATAATCCGGGATGGAGAAATCACCCGAACTTCAGCTGGAGGAATAATAATCAGTCACAATTTGTGCAACCACCACCTCCTCAGGCACAACAAGACTCTCAAAATTATCAAGAATATGCACCTTATGTCCTACCATATAGGAAAAACCTTGAAGAAACACTGTATGCATTCATAGAAAAGTAAGAGGTCATTAATAAACAAAATAATCAAACAATGAATGACATAAAAGACACTCTTGATAAACTTTCTTTTGCACTCACCATTCACAAGAAAGGAAAATTTCCTTCTCAACCTCAACCAAATCCCAATGATCAGTACAGTCTAAATGAGGGGAGTTCAGAAAATCAACAAATGGACCAAGTCAAGTCATTGATAACTCTTAGGAGTGGAAAGGTTGTTTAAAAATAAATTCCCGAACCTTGTGAGAAAGAATATGAACTAATTACCCAAGAAAATGAAGAAGCTGACCTAAAGGAGACTAAACTCTCGCATTCACCCCCATTTCCTCAAGCATTGAATAATCCAAAGAAATTGGACCACCACACTGAAATTTTTGAAAATTTGAAACAAGTAAAGATCAATATTCCTCTATTAGATGCTATCAAATAGATTCCTTCTTATGCCAAATATTTGAAGGACTTGTGCATTGTTAAAAGAAAACTAAATATGAAAAAGAAAGCATTTTTGGCTGAACAGGTAAGCTTTATTCTTCAGAATAATAATGCGTTGAAATATAAAGACCCTGGTTGTCCTATAGTTTCATATATTATTGAAGAACATAAAATTGAAAAAGCTTTACTTGATCTTGGTGCTAGTGTTAATTTGCTTCCATATTCAGTTTATCAGCAACTCAACTTGGGTGAGTTAAAATCAACTTTTATAACTCTTCTACTTGCTGATAGATCAATTAAAATTCCAAGAGGAATAGTGGAAGATGTGTTAGTTCAAGTTGATAAATTCATATATCCTGTGAATTTTATTATCTTGGATACAGAACCTATGATTGATAGTTGCATGTCAATTTCTGTTATTTTAGGTTGTCCATTTTTAGCAACATCAAATGCTTTGATAAATTGCAGAAATGGAGTGGTGAAGCTAATATTTGGAAACATGACACTGGAGCTCAATGTTTTTAACATGTGCAAGCAACCACGGGAAGTCCTTGATGAAAAGGATAAAGTTGAAGGAATTGAAGTCATCGTAGATGATCATCTTCAAACAAGGAGTTCTTCTAACCTATTAGAAATTTGTTTAGTCAATTCATTTGAGTCAAGCATGTAATTAGAAGATTATATCTCTGAAATATGTTCTTTTCTTGATTATACACAGATAATGGAGTATAAGGGATGGAAGCCAAGATTTGAAGAGTTAAAACCTATGAATGATAATGCCCATGAAGAAGTACCCACACCAGAACTAAAGAACAAGAAGGTATGTTAACAGAAGTACTTAAAAGGCATAAAAGTGCAATTGGATGGACATTAAAGGACATAAAAGGCATTAATCCATTAATTTGTATACATAGAATACATTTAGAGGATAATGCTAAAACTTCTCAACAACCTCAAAGAAGATTAAATCCACACATAAAAGAGGTAGTTAGAGTTGAAGTCCTTATATTGCTTGATGTTGGAATTATTTATCCTATCTCTGATAGTCAATGGGTAAGCCCGACATAAGTTGTGCCTAAGAAATCTTGAATAACAGTGATTGAAAATGATAAAGGTGAATTAATACCTACGCGAGTCTCATCTAGTTGGCGTATGTATATTGATTTTAGAAAATTAAATGCTGCTACTAGGAAAGATCATTTCCCCTTGCCATTTCTTAATCAAATTCTGGAAAGGGTAGCAGGACATCCATACTACTATTTTCTTGATAGTTTTTCAGGTTATAATTAAACACCAATTGCATTAGAAGATCAAGAAAAGACCACTTTTACATGTCCCTTTGGTACTTTTGCATATAGAAGAATGCCTTTTGGCCTTTGTAATGCTTCGGCAACATTTCAAAGATGCATGTTAAGCATTTTTACTGACATGATTGAGCATTATTTAGAGGTTTTCATGGATGATTGGACAGTTTTTGGAAATTCTTTTGAAAATTGTCTTGATAATTTAGAAAAAGTTCTTAAAAGATGCGAACAAAAAAGATTTGTGTTAAATTAGGAAAAATGTCATTACATGGTTACCTCAGGAATAATGTTAGGTCATGTGATATCCTCTAAAGGAATTGAAGTTGATAAGGCCAAAGTTGAATTAATTGCTCATTTGCCTTCCCCAAAAATAGTCAGAGAAGTTCGTTCCTTTTTAGGACATGTAGGATTTTACGGAAGATTCATAAAGGACTTTAGTGTCATATCTTGACCATTATGTAATCTTCTGTTGAAAGATGCACCATTTGATTGGATTCAAGAATATCAAAAATCTTTTGAAAAATTAATTGGTCTTCTGACATCTTCTCCTATCATGCAATTTCCTGACTGGTATTTGTCTTTTGAGTTAATGTGTGATACTAGTGATTTTGCTGTGGGCGCTGTTTTAGGCCAAAGAAAGGAAGGTAAGCCTCATGTGATTTGTTACACAAGTAGAACTTTAAACAGAGCACAAATGAATGACACCACTACTGAAAAAGAACTACTTGCTGTAATTTTTGTACTGGACAAATTTCGATCTTACTTAATTGGTTCTTCTATTGTAATTTTCCCTGATCATGTTGTTATTAGATATTTGATGTCTAAGCAGGATTCCAAACCAAGATTGATACGATGGATCTTGTTGCTTCAAGAATTCAACATCACAATAAAAGATAAGAAAGGAGTCGAAAATGTAGTCGTTGATCATTTGTCCAGACTTACAATAGGCTCACCTTTTGATAGCACACCCATCAATGATTCTTTTCCTGATGAATTTTTATTTTCTGTCAATTCCATGTCTTAGTTTGCTAAGATAGACAACTTTCTTGTAACAGGAAAGATGCTACCTCAATAGACGCACTAAGATAAAAAAAAAATTTACAGAGGTGAAAATTTTTTATTGGGATGACCCATACTTGTTCAAATATTGTCCTGACCAAATCTTTCGGAGATGTGTGCCCGACAATGAGGTAGGTAGTGTCATTAAATTTTGTCACTCAGAAGCATGTGGAGGTCACTTTTCTTCAAAGAAAACAGCTGCGAAAATCTTGCAGTGCTAATTTTATTGGCCCACTTTATTCAATGATTGCTATACTTTTTGCAAAAATTGTGAAAATTGTCAAAAAATGGGCTCAATTTCAAAAATAAACATAATGCTTCTGAACCTCATCCTTGTCATTGAAATTTTTGATTGTTTGGGAATTAATTTCATGGGTCCATTTCTATCCTCATTTGGATTTGTGTATATTTTGGTTGCAGTTGATTATGTCTCAAAATAGATTGAGGCAATTCCATGCCGACATAATGATCATAAAACTGTTCTCAAATTTTTAAAAAAAAATATCTTGTATCGATTTGGAATCCCTCGAGCTATCATCAGTGATGGGGGAACACATTTTTGCAATAAACCATTTGAATCTTTAATGAAAAAATATGGTATTACACATAAAATTGCCACCCCTTATCACCCTCAGACAAGTGGACAAGTTGAATTGGTAAATAAGGAGATTAAACAAATTTTGGAAAAAACGGTTAACCCAAATCGTAAAGATTAGTCTTTAAGACTAAACGATGCACTTTGGGCTTACTGTACTGCTTTCAAAACATCTTTGGGCATGTCACCCTATCGATTAGTTTATGAAAAACTTTGTCACTTGCCTTTAGAATTGGAACATAAAGCATTTTGGGCCATTAAAACTTTCAATCTAAATCTTGATGATGCTTACAAGATACGCAAATTACAATTAAATGAACTTGAGGAATTGAGAAATGATGCATATGAGAACTCAAAGATTTATAAAGCCAGAACAAAAGCTTTTCATGACAAGACAATTTTGAGAAAATCTTTTGAAATTGGTCAAAAAGTTCTGCTTTATAATTCTCGCCTGCACCTATTCCCTGGAAAATTGAGATCTAGGTGGAGTGGTCCTTTTGTTGTCAAACATGTGTATCAGATTTTGAGAATCCTATGAATGGTAATGTGTTTAAAGTCAATGGATAAAGGCTCAAACCATTTCAGGAAAACCAAGTTGATGAGGTAGAATTCATTTCTCTTTTTTATCCTTGTTATGAATAGAATTCACTCTAATTTTGTTGCCTTGTTTTTGCAGTTCTTTGTGTTACCGATTAAGTGGCAGATAACGGTACTCTGTGACTCCCAAGTCGGTTTGTTTTTCAGTTTTCCAAAATAACTGAATCCTTCTTCTCCTTTAAAATGGATGTCATTCTTTCAAATCTAAGAAAACATTTTCCTTCTCTCCCTCAAAATGCTCTGAAAAAATCTACAAAGTTAGATGTGAAAGATTGAGACTGTTAATGCACAAGGGTATACCAGAAGATGTACGCTGGATAATTGAAGCAAAGGTCCAACTAGCAGGTGAGTCTTCAATTTCATTTGACCCATACATGTCAGGTCTTGGAAGAAGTTCGTCTTCTAAAAGGAGAAGAGCAAAAAGGTTACAAGTCTATCACAAATGTGGACGATGGAATTGTAAAAAGTGATGTCGTTCTTTGGGGATGGTTTCCACAAACAGAGAAGATAAAATTTTCTTCATTAAGAATGGACTGAGAAAGGAGTCATTAGATGATATCTTATTGACTCTTGAGACGCGTTCTTGTGGATTGGTGCATCGTGAACTTCTTAATTTGTGGAATCTCTTCAAAGATGAAGAAAAACGCTACAGTCTTGGGAATCTGACTCTAAAAGACCATGTTTGCCAATTTATAAGAAAATTGGATGGGAAGCTTATCCTCGACTCATAGAAGGCGTTTAAGCTATTACTGGACATGAAACCAGAGGCAGATGTGAGTCATATCCACAACAATCTGTACATATTATCTTCTTCTTCTTCTTCATGTTTTCTAAAAAAAAGCAAAAAAAATAGAAAAAAATGTTTGAACAAGGGCGATCCGGAAGGAGTACCATGACTTTAATTAGTTTTGGAGCCCCAGCCTTTGGCTGACCCATCATTGACTCGGATGGACCTTTGCACGCTGGTCCTTAAAAAAGTTCGTGTACCATGCTTTGTAGAGAGCCGCACTCCATAACCCAATGTTTACCATCTAGGCACTGTGGAGTTGATGGACAAGCAGAAGCGTCCCACTCTGGTTATTAGTGAGAAGTAACCAGCGGCTGCCAAAGCGTATGAGGCATATGAGCTTGATCCTCTATTTTATTAGAAGTGGCTCTCAGCGCCCTGGGATGGGACGTTCTGGATCTTGGACATTACAGGTTTCAGATTTTAGCATCTTTGTTGATGTTACGAGCCCAAGTGTGAGCTCTCTAGGTTCTAAACTCAGGATGGAAACCCACAATGGTTTCTTCTTTCTCCTTTCTTCGAATAAACAGACGTGAATGTCTACTGCACTTGTGACATGCTGCATAAAGATATGCCACTACTACACTCATGACGCGCAGTATAAAGATACGCCATGAAAACTGTACATAAAGGTATGCCAACATTTGCTATTATATTTTTTTTATCTTTGTATGATTTTGCTGTATTTTGATTTTGGACAGACGATCCTTTGAGCAGGGTCCTTCAGGGGTTTCTAGACTTCTTTATCCTGATGGTTTTCTTAAAGTCAAAAACAAAAAAACAAAAAAACAAAAAAACAAAAAACAAAAAAAACAAAAAAAAAACAAAAAAAAAAGATTCTGTGTTTCTTAATTTCAAACTTTTCTGACAACAACCAACCTACTCTTATAGGTGCTATTATTATCCTTTCCATTCTTTTTCCTATTTAAACACTCCATTTTCTTTATTTTCTTCCAACTCAGAATCATTCAAGGGGAAGGTGAGTATAGAAATGGAAGGTGTTTCTGTTCGTCAACTTAAAAATATCTATGTATTTTGTGGGTCTAAGTATGAGAAGGGTTTAGAGTTTGTAAACGTAGCTACCACTCTTGGTTGATCACTTGCTGCGAGAAATATTCGTCTTGTATATGGGGGAGGTTGTCGTGGGTTAATAGGGACTGTATCACTTGCTGCATATATAGGAGGCAGTCAGGTTTTAAGTGTCATTCCTGAACCTTTAGCTCAACAGAACATCACTGGAAAGACAATTGGGGAGGAACCTAAGGTATCATTAATGCATGAACGAATAAAGATAATGCTTGAAAACTTTGATGCATTCATTGCCTTACTAGGTGATTTTGGTACCTTAGAAGAAGTTTTTCAAATTGTCTCTTGGGCCCAACTGAACATCCACCATAAACCCATAGGTTTGTTGAATGTAAATAATTTATTTGATATTTTGTTACTTTTTCTTGACCATGCTGTGGAACAGAAATTTATCACACCTTCGGCAAGACAACTTCTTATCACTGCTTCCATTATTGATGAGTTGACTGATAAATTAGAAGCTTTTGTTCATAAACCTGACCCAGCAATAGCTCAGATAGATTGGTCACAGTGAAGCAATGAGGAAGCAGTATGCATCGCAAGCCTGATCAGACACTCTAGTTATTTAAATAATATTAAGCTTTGATTTTATTTATTGTACTTTGTTTTTGTTTAAATTTGTGTCAGGTTTCTCTTTTCAGTAATTTCTCTAACAAGTAATATCTTCTATCCTTTATTCATCTATATTTTAACATTGTGGATAATGTTGTGATCTAGTTAGGGGGAAGATAGTTGACCAAAAAAAATTCTTTTTTGGAGAAGTATAATATGATTGTCATAGACTTACTAAACTAATGAATGATGGCAGAGTAAGAAGTAATTTTACTTCTGAGACACATCTAAATTGGGAAGTATGTTTAGTGATATAACTGTCAAAAACCTATTCGTAATAAAACCAATTAGTGATGGCAGAGTAAGGAGTAAATTTTGGAAACAATTTACTACTCTTGAGATGCATCTTAGTTAGGGTAGTAACTATTTAGTGTTTATTTGTGGAAGTAATAAAGTTTTGCTGTTTGATTTACTTTGAAAGATTCAAGCGAATGCACTCTCACATCCTTTAAAGTAATTGAAATTTAAGAATCATAGCATGATTGAATAAATTATCTTCTTTCTTAAATTTCACAAGCTTGGATATGAAAGTTGATAAGGTGTATTAAGAATGATAGAAATATGCCTTGTGAGATTTTGAGCTTATTGATGAATGGATTAAATATTTGTACCATTCTCTTCTTTCTTGTGTGATTTTCACTCATAGAATTGTTATTCTAAAACTTGCTTTGATTCTTTTTGTGGCTACATTTTCACATGCATACATAAATATGATTAAGGCATTTTGAAATAGCTACTTTGACCAAATAGTCATCCTTATATATTTTCCCTTGTGTAACCCCTTTGAGCCTATTTGACCATTCCTTGTTTTTAGCTCATTACAGGTCTTAAAAACAAAACATGTTTTACCCAACCTTAGGGAATAAAAGAGCATTGGCTTTATTCTTGAATAAGTGTGGGGGTGTATGTGAAAAAAAAAAAAGAAAAACTGACCACCGTTGCTGTTGGTGTATGCCCTAGTGGCCAATACGTTTTGTTTGTATTTACATACATTATATTATGCTATTTTATATGAGGCATTTCATTTATTATGTTCTTTTTTTTGGTAAACATGATAAAGTCCTTAGAATAGTAAATTTGATACCATAGGACATCAAGTGGATGACTTGATCGTGAGATCCTATTGGATAAAACACTATTCTTAAATGTCCCTAGTCAAGTATTATTGTTAATTAGGACAACAATAATGCTTTGAGACTAGTATGTGCGTAGATCGATGACCACATCTCTCACGGGTCATGGATATGAGATATCAAGTCTACACATAGATACATATTAGAGTAATGATGTATTGGACAGACCCGCCATGAGAACGCTACGTGGATCGTTACGTGAGTGTCATAAGCAATTCTCATAGTGATAATGGTGTATGTGGTCCTTTGACCTGAAATCACTACGATTCCTACATGAGGAGTTGTGTGTTTTAATGCCATCAAACGTCATCGTAACAAGATGATTATAAAGTTGGTTATTAGACATACCGCGATACATGTGGAGGGATGTGAGTGACCTAGATGGGATTTGTCCCTCCTACATAACGGGAGTGATATCTTCGGGCCCCCGATTGAGTGAGACTATGAAATGCATGGCCATGCTCAAATGAGTCAATATGAGATATTGATCTCATTTGTCATTACTATGTCTACTCGGGAATCAGAAAGCGAAGATTGAACTAAACAAGGGTGACACGTTCCATGCCTTGTGTTCAATTTGGATATCTGGACAAAGGGATAAACTACACGGAAACATTGGTCACAGATAGGTTATGTCAAATCACGACATTCTCATTACTTGGGTAGAAGTGATGTGTTGCTAGATACCGCACATTTGTTTGTAATATTAAAATGAGATTTTAATATTACTACCAACGTCATGAGAACTGCAGGTCGCACACTTAGAACAGACTAAATTGGAGTAATCGAATCCAAGTTGGACTCGGATTCAATTGTGGGCCTAACTCATGACGAGATGGGTTTAGGGTTGCACCACTTACCTTGCTACGCTCACACTCACTTAAGGCAGCCACTATTATAAATAGTACTGCTAAGGGGGCTGCTACCAGGTTACATCACAACCCTAGCCGCACCTACAGAAAGTGAGTGAGAGATAGTGAGGTCTTCTTCTCCTCTCTTCGCAGCTAGCACTACGAAACAGAGGCGTGACTCCTTTTGCAAGTATATTCGTGTGGATACCGCAGAAACATCGTCGCTATTACGGTGTTGGTGATTCACCTCGCTTGTGTCTGTCACGCTTCAAGAGGTAAAATTTTAAAAACCTCGGATTATGGATTTTTCGCATGGATCCTGTGAGGGAATTCTGTTATTCCGCTGCGAGACTTTGATCCGCAAATTCCCAACAGTGGTATCAGAGCCACTTGCGAAACCATGATTCGGTTTTCTGCTTTTCTTGTTATATGCGATAACATGATTCGTTACTTCCTTTTTTTTTTTTATAAAGATATGATCTTTATATGTTATTTCTGAAACCGTGAAGATGTTCATATGTTTTTTTTTTTTGCGAAAAGCGCTCAAGAAAGCTTTACTGTTTACGCATTTTTCTGGTATATATATATGTGATATGTATGAATGAAAATCGTTTTGAATGCTTTCTGTTTTTGCGTTTTTCTGGTATATACATATGTGATATGTATGTTTCTACAAAATATTTTGAATGCTTTCTATTTCTGCATATTTTATGTATGAATGCGATATACACTACAGCAGTGACACAAGGTTTGGAAACCTTGTTTCCGTTTTGCGACGGCCATGAAGCTTCCTCATGACATGAAGTGTTCATGTCTTCACGCATCTACGGAAACCTTGTTTGGATGGCGAGGCGATGCAGGCTGTGAGGAACCCCTGCGGCACATGAAGCGTTCATGTGTTTGCGGGCCTTAGGGTTCAAGTGTTGTTGCCCAGCCGTCATAGAGGCGAGGAGGGTCCAACTCGAATTTTTGTTCAAGTAACCGGTGGTGGTACATGAATGAAAAATTTTGAGCGAGGCGCTGCCCCACGCCCCGCACGCAAGGCGGCCTCCCCTTGACCCCGCGCCGTGGCCGAGGCGGCGGGACCCGTCAGTATTTGCCGAACCCGTTCGTGGTGTGTGATATTCGAAAGTGCAATATTCAAAACTATTTTTATAATTCACAAAATAATAATGTGTTATTGCCTTGTGTTTATGTATTATTAGAGATGCATGGTGCATGGTTATGGCCTTAGTCTTTATTTTATGTTATTTTGGTTATTTTAAATACGACTGCGTGTCGTGCCTTTCTCTCTACATTCGATTGTACATTCTCTTCTCATCTAACTCCCCTCGAATGTAAAAGAGGTTTCTATAATGTAATCTTCATGTGGAGACAAGGAGACGACATCAAGTGAGAACGTTGGTGGGAGACGCTTGGTGAAGTGACATTTATTAATGTTACTCTCTTAGAGGCCATAACCATGTCACATTTATTATATGCTTTATATGTATGAGATGCATGGATAATGTTTATGGTATGATTAACAAGTTTAATAAATGGTGAGATCTAATAATAAAATTCCCTCAAAGAAAATATTAAGTCATTATGTGATGCCTTCAATGCGTGGCACTCGTCAAGACTAATATCGATCAAGTGTAGGTCACGCAAAGCGGGGGTGCCTTTATCTATATTAGTAAGATGCGATAGGATAATAGTAATATCCAATTGTCAACCATTGGGTTTGACTTAACTAGGCCATTTCAATAGGATTGAAGGCTTAGAGGCATGAAGTTGGGCTTTAGTCCATTAGATGGATTAGAATAAGTGTTATTCACCAACTATCCAAGAGTTGCATGTGATGTAATTGGAAAGAGTTTCCTACCTAAATAAGCTGAATTTTGGGCGATCGGCCAAAGCGACTCAAAACTAGGTGAAATATGGATCTTGGCCCACTAGGAAATCTTCCAATGGGATTTTCCAAGTCAATCTTTGAGGGTTATTGATTTGAATAAAATAGTGGGAGACGTATTTAATTAAAAGACCTTGTTAAATATGTTTATAGCATAATACTTATATTTTGCATATTTACGTTGATAGATTACCATGGCAACAAACACATCAAGTAACTTATCATTGCGATCGGTCCTTGAGAAGGACAAGTTATGCAGGACAAATTTCCTAGTACAGAACTTGAGGATTGTCCTCAAGCAAGAGAAAAAGCTGTATGTTTTAGAACAACCTATTCTGAACCACTGCTTTGCTAATGCCCCTAAAGTTGAAAGAGATGCTTATAAGAAGCATCAAGATGATGCCTTGGACATTGGATGTCTAATGCTAGCCACCATGAACTCTGAGCTTCAAAAGCAACACGAGAACATGGAAGCCTACCAACGTCAATTGTGTTAAGGCAGTCTGTCATTACTAGTGATAATGGTGTATGTGGTCACTCACATCCCTCCACATACACCATTATCACTAGTAATGACAGACTGCCTTAACACAATTGACGTTGGTAGGCTTCCATGTTCTCGTGTTGCTTTTGAAGCTCAGAGTTCATGGTGGCTAGCATTAGACATCCAATGTCCAAGGCATCATCTTGATGCTTCTTATAAGCATCTCTTTCAGCTCTAGGGGCATTAGCAGCAGGTGGTTCAGGAATAGGTTGTTCTAAAACATACAGCTTTTTCTCTTGCTTGAGGACAATCCTCAAGTTCGTACTGCCTATCTAGAAATTTGTCCTGCATAACTTGTCCTTCTCAAGGACCGATCGCAATGATAAGTTACTTACTTGTGTGTTTGTTGCCATGGTAATCTATCAACGTAAATATGCAAAATATAAGTATTATGCTATAAACATATTTAACAAGGTCTTTTAATTAAATACGTCTCCCACTATTTTATTCAAATCAATAACCCTCAAAGATTGACTTGGAAAATCCCATTGGAAGATTTCCTAGTGGGCCAAGATCCATATTTCACCTAGTTTTGAGTCACTTTGGCCGACGCCCAAAATTCAGCTTATTTAGGTAGGAAACTCTTTCCAATTACATCACATGCAACTCTTGGATAGTTGGGTGAATAACACTTATTCTAATCCATCTAATGGACTAAAGCCCAACTTCATGCCTCTAAGCCTTCAATCCTATTGAAATGGCCTAGTTAAGTCAAACCCAATGGTTGACAATTGGATATTACTATTATCCTATCGCATCTTACTAATATAGATAAAGGCACCCCGCTTTGCGTACATCTACACTTGATCGATATTAGTCTTGACGAGTGCCACGCATTGGAAGGCATCACATAATGACTTAATATTTTCTTTGAGGGAATTTTATTATTAGATCTCACCATTTATTAAACTTGTTAATCATACCATAAACATTATCCATGCATCTCATACATATAAAGCATATAATAAATGTGACATGGTTATGGCCTCTAAGAGAGTAACATTAATAAATGTCACTTCACCAAGCGTCTCCCACCAACGTTCTCACTTGATGTCGTCTCCTTGTCTCCACATGAAGATTACATTATAGAAACCTCTTTACATTCGAGGGGAGTTAGATGAGAAGAGAATGTACAATCGAATGTAGAGAGAAAGGCACGACACGCAGTCGTATTTAAAATAACCAAAATAACATAAAATAAAGACTAAGGCCATAACCATGCACCATGCATCTCTAATAATACATAAACACAAGGCAATAACACATTATTATTTTGTGAATTATAAAAATAGTTTTGAATATTGCACTTTCGAATATCACACACCACGAACGGGTTGGGGCGCAATACTGACGGTCCCGCCGTCTGGCCACGGCGAAGGGGTCAAGGGGAGGCCGCCCTGGGAAAGTGGGCAGCGCCCGCTCAAAATTTTTCATTCATGTACCACCACCGGTTACTTGAACAAAAATTCGAGTTGGACCCCTCCCGCTCTATGACGGCTAGGGCAACAACACTTGAACCCTAAGGCCCGCAAACACATGAACGCTTCATGTGCCGCAGGGTTCCTCACACCGTCATCGCCTATCCAAACAAGGTTTCCAGAATGCGTGAAGACATGAACACTTCATGTCATGAGGAAGCTTCATGGCCGTCGCAAAACGGAAACAAGGTTTCCAAACCTTGTGTCGCAACTACTATGTATATCGCATTCATACATAAAATATGCGTAAATAGAAAGCATTCAAAACAGATTTTCAGAGAAACATACATATCACATATGTATATACCGTAAAAACGCAAAACAGAAAAAGCATTCAAAACGATTTTCATTCATACATATCACATATATATATACCGTAGAAAATGCGTAAAATGTAAAGCTTTAACGCTTTCGCAAAAAAAAAAACATATGAACATCTTCACGGTTTCAGAAATAACATATAAAGATCATATCTTTATAAAAAAAAAAAAAAAAGGAAGTAACGAATCATGTTATCGCATATAACAAGAAAAGCAGAAAACCGAATCATGGTTTCGCAACCTGTCTCTAATACCACTGTTGGGAATTTGCGGATCAAAGTCTCGCAACGGAATAACAGAATTCCCTCACAGGATCCATGCGAAAAATCCATAATCCGAGGTTTTTTAAAATTTTACCTCTTGAAGCGTGATCATACACAAGCGAGGTGAATCACCAACACCGTAATAGCGACGATGTTTCTGCGGTATCCACACGAATGACTTGCAAAAGGAGTCACGCCTCGTTTTCGTAGTGCTAGTCGCGAAGAGAGGAGAAGAAGACCTCACTATCTCTCACTCACTTTCTGTAGGTGCGGCTAGTGGTTGTGATGTAACCTAGTAGCAGCCCCCTTAGCATACTATTTATAATAGTGGCTGCCTTAAGTGAGTGTGAGCAAAGTAGCAAGGTAAGTGGTGCAACCCTAAACCCATCCGTCATGAGTTAGGCCTACAATTGAATCCGAGTCCAACTTGGATTCTCGATTACTCCAATTTAGTCTGTTCTAAGTGTGCGACCTGCAGTTCTCATGACGTTGGTAGTAATATTAAAATCTCATTTTAATATTACAAACAAGTGAGCGGTATCTAGCAACACATCACCGATACCCAAGTAATGAGAATGTCGTTGATTTGACATAACCTATCCGTGACCAATGTTTCCGTGTAGTTTAGTCCCTTTGTCCAGATATCCAAATTGAACACAAGGCATGGAACGTGTCACCCTTGTTTAGTTCAATCTTCGTTTCGATTCCCGAGTAGACATAGTAATGACAAATGAGATCAATATCTCATATTGACTCATTTGAGCATGGCCATGCATTTCATAGTCTCACTCAATCGGGGGCCCGAAGATATCACTCCTCTGTTATGTAGGAGGGACAAATCCCATCTAGGTCACTCACATCCCTCCACATGTATCGCGGTATGTCTAATAACCAACTTTATAATCATCTTGTTACAGATGACGTTTGATGGCATTAAAACACACAACTCCCCATGTAGGAATCGTAGTGATTTCAGTCAAAGGACCACATACACCATTATCACTATGAGAATTGCTTATGACACTCACGTAACGATCCACGTAGCGTTCATCATGGGTCCGTCCAATACATCATTACTCTAATATGTATCTATGTGTAGACTTGATATCTCATATCCATGACCCGTGAGATGTGGTCATCATCCACGCACATACTAGTCTCAAAGCATTATTGTTGTCCTAATTAACAATAATACTTGACTAGGGACATTTAAGAATAGTGTTTTATCCAATAGGATCTCACGATCAAGTCATCCACTTGATGTCCTATGGTATCAAATTTACTATTCTAAGGACTTTATCATGTTTACCAAAAAAAAAAGAACATAATAAATGAAATGCCTCATATAAAATAGCATAATATAATGTATGTAAATACAAACAAAACGTATTGGCCACTAGGGCATACACCAACAATGTCAAATCACTGACATTCTCATTACTTGGGTAGCAGTGATGTGTTGCTAGATACCGCTCACTGTTTGTAATATTAAAATAAGATTTTAATATTACTACCAACGTCATGAGAACCTGCAGGGTCGCACACTTAGAACAGACTAAATTGGAGTAATCAGAATCCAAGTTGGACTCGGATTCAATTGTGGGCCTAACTCATGATAGATGGGTTTAGGGTTGCACCACTTACCTTGCTACACTGCTCACACTCACTTAAGGCAGCCACTATTATAAATAGTGCTTGCTAAAGGGGGCTGCTACCAGGTTACATCACAACCCTAGCCGCACCTACAGAAAGTGAGTGAGAGATAGTGAGGTCTTCTTCTCCTCTCTTCGCAGCTAGCACTACGAAACAGAGGCGTGACTCCTTTTGCAAGTCTGTTCGTGTGGATACCGCAGAAACATCGTCGCTATTACGGTGTTGGTGATTCACCTCGCTTGTGTCTGTCACGCTTCAAGAGGTAAAATTTTAAAAAAACCTCGGATTATGGATTTTTCGCATGGATCCTGTGAGGGAATTCTGTTATTCCGCTGCGAGACTTTGATCCGCAAATTCCCAACAGTTGCAATCAAAGAATTATCAGAATCTAGAATAAAGGTGGATGCTTGGAAACAACAAGAAGAAAAGGAGAATGTTCAGGTCTAACAATGAATTCAATTCACCAATTTGGGATTGATCTTCAACAAAACATTAGTCAAATATTAGTAATTGTCCTTTATGATGAATGTTCTCAAACATTTTCTCCACTCTAACTGTACCATAATGCTCTTTTATTCTTTTTGGTATTTATCTTCTCACATCCATATTATCCCCTCTCCTTTACCATGACCCCATTACAACCTTGAATAAAGTCCTCTTGATTTTGTTATGCATGTGTTTTGAGTAATGGAGAAGTAGAAGATAAGCAAGCTTATCGTAGTGCAATTGTTCATGGGTTGAATAGAGTGAAATACTTACCTTTTAAACACTTGAGAGATTGAGAGTGAATTCTGTGAGGATCTATCATTCTTTTCTTTTCAACTGTTCCTTGCTTGTTGGTTTGAGATGTGAAGAAATGTTACCTCATTAATGTTTTGATTTCTTGAATTTCTGGTTGCTCCTCTTGCTTCATCGAGTCTTTTAGAGTTTTTAGGTTTTGAGTCTATGTCATTTTTCTTTGTTTCTTAACTTTGGTCTTATGTGTTTAGCCCAAGAGTGCAAAAAGCTAAGTGTGGGAGAATTTAATAATCACATATTTTGTACATTAATAACCCTCATTTTTAGTCATTTACACTCTCCATATACTTAATTGATTAAGTCTGGTTATGTTTTGCAAGTTTGGACTCAATTTGGACTTAATTGATTTTTTCAGCATTATTTGGGTCTTACACTGTTTCTGTATTTCCATCATATCTTGAGTTCTAGATATGTAAAAATTATGTATTTTACCTTGTAGGAAAGATAAGAGAGAGCTCTACAACTTTTATGAAGAGCTCAAAGTCTCATTTAGACATCTAGTGGAGCTAATTGGGCTCGGAAGTCAAAACACGAGTTTTGTGTCTCGAACCTGAACAGTATACAGTAATCAGAGCATAACTCGGGCTGTAGGAACTTTCATGGGCTGAAATTTTGATACTTGAAATTTAAGACCCATATCTACAACTTTAATGAGAACACGGAACTCAAAACGGACAGTTTGGAGGTGGTATTGGGTCTGGAAGTCAAAATAGAGGTGCTGAAATTGGGCCTGAACAGTCTGTAGTAATTAGGCCATATCTCGAGCTGTAGGTGATGAAATGAGCTGAAATTTGGACATCTGAAAGTTAAGACCCAGATCTACAACTTTCATGAAGATGACTTTTTTATTTGATGACAGAGTTTATGAGTTAAGCAATGAATGATTTCAGAGACAAAGAATCTCAATAATTTTCCACTCACCAACTCACCATTTGGCATTTTTCATTCATTCACACACTCATCCACCTACTCTTAATCATCCCCCTAGTCATTTTGTATCTTTAATCCTCTATAAAAGGTACTAGTGGTTGATCATTTAGTGCTCTTGGTGTTAGGCTTAGTTTTTAGAAGTTATGGTTATGCTTGTTTATTGTTTTCCTTTGTTGTAATTTTCTCTTGCTCTAAATTAAAGTTATGTTCATCTTTCTCTTCTTCTCTCTTTCTTTCTTCTTGTCTATGAGTAACTAAATCTTCATCTTACTTGGGTGAAAGAGTGAAGCTCTTGGTAATGAAATAAGGTTAGATTATTCTATTTCTTGTACTTAAATGATATATTATCAAATGGACATTATATGCGTTGTATTTTGTTTCCAATCAATTTAGATACCTTCTTTGTATAATGGAGATCTTAATTTATTGTAGACAATAGGATTGGCACAGTGAATGCTTGAACTCATTTATAAATGTTGGTAGATAATTAAAGGAATCATAATATGATTACATATATAATTGAACTTTGAATGTTATATTTTCTGATTGGAACCTCTGTTGTGTGTGGATTTCAATTGAGTTATAAAGAGAAATAATTTTGCCTTTAATTTATTATCAAGAGTGGATCTCCTAACCCAAGCAAGTTCTTAAATTCATTTGTGAACATCTTTTATTACTTTTGGTGTTGTGACAAATCCTTTTCTTACCTCAATTAATTTTTCTTCATTAATTTCTTGTGGATCGACCTCGGACTCTCGAGAAATTTATTACTTGAGACAACCTGCACTTTGGTTTGCATCCATTAAATCCCGTAGTCACACATATCTCTTGAGAAGTCCATCCAGGCCAATTTTGAAAAGAAAAGGACCATCTCAAATGTAATATTGGGCATCTCAAAAAAATTTCTTTTTCTATTGCCATGTCAACTCTTCCGGTATAACATTAACGGCCTTGAAATTAGCCATATCACCATGGCCTATCATCAATTGCAAACAAATTTTCATCCAGAAACTCTTCAAGAATGTCTCTCTCCTTAGCAATAACTTCAGAGTTTTCCAACTTGGACAAGTGGTTTGCTACCACATTTTCACTTCCTTTCTTGTCTTTAATCTCAAGATCAAATTCCTGCAACAACACGATCCACCTAATCAGTCTAGGTTTTGATTCACCCTTAGTTAGCTAATATTTAATTGCTGCATTATCAGTGAACACAGTAATCTTAGATCCAATCAAGTAAGAACGAAATTTCTCTAAGGCAAATACTGTGGCAAGAAATTCCTTTTCAGTTGTGGCATAATGAATTTGGTTCTCATTAAGGACCTTGCTTGCATAGTAAATTTAATGGAAAATTTTATCCCTTCTTTACCCCAATACAGCTCCTACTGCATAGTCACTTGCATCATACATAAATTCAAATGGTAATTCCCAATCAGGGGCTATAATGACAGGGGTGGAAATCAATTTTTCCTTCCAAAGATTAAAAGCATGCAAACACTCATTATCAATATCAAATGAAGAATCTTTAATGAGCAGATTGCACAATGGCTTTGCAATTTTTGAAAAATCTTTAATGAATCTTCTGTAGAAGCCAGCATGGTCTTAAAAACTTCTCACACTCTTCACATTCAGTGGTGGAGGCAGCTTCTCTATCACTTCAATCTTAGCCTTATCTACTTCCATACCATTGGCTGAAATCTTGTGGCCAATTACAATGCCTTCCTGCACCAGGACACGACATTTCTCCCAATTTAAGACTAAATTGGTTTCCATGCATCTCTTAAGAACATTAGTAAGGTTAAATAAACAAGAATCAAATTATGCACCAAAAATAGAGAAATCATCCATAAAGACCTTTGTATATTTTTCAATCATATCAGCAAAAATAGAAAGCATACACCTGTGAAAAGTAGCGGCAACATTGCAAAGACCGAACAACATCCATCTATATACAAAGACTTCATAGGGACAAGTAAATGTTGTCTTCTCTTAGTCCTCTAGATTGACGATAATCTGATTATAACCAGAATAGCCATCAAGGAAGCAATAGTAGGCTTGTCCAGATAATCTCTCAAGCATTTGGTCCATCAATGGGAGGGGAAAATGATCCTTCCGGGTAACTTGGTTGAGCTTTCGGTAGTCGATACATATACGCCAATGAGTGACTGTTCTAGTGGGAATTAACTCATTCTTCTCGTTCTTCACCACAATCATACCTCCTTTTTTAGGAATAACCTGAACCGGACTCACCCAAGCACTATCCGAGTTAGGGTAAATTATTCCGACTTCAAGGAGTTTCAGCACCTCCTTTCTCACTACTTCATTATTGGATTTAACCTTCTCTGTGGCTGGACCACTGGCTTGAATTCCTTCTCAAGTTTGATCTTGTGCATACAAAAAGCAGGACTAATCCCTTTTAAGTCAGAGATAATCCATCTAATTGCAATTTGGTGTTCTCAAAGGACCTTTACAAGCTTCCTTTCTTCAAGTTTTGATTAAAAAAAACTATTGATTATCACTGGATTTGCATCTTGATTGCCAAGAAAGGTATATTTCAAATGGGGTGGCAAGGGTTTCACCTCTAATTTTTCTTTTTCCTCTACCTTGTCATTACTCAACTCGTCTTTCATCTTGCTAATAGCATTTTCTGCTTGATGTGCTTCTAGATATCGCAAACACTCCCCAATGACTTCATCATCTTCCTCTCCATGCTCTTCAATTGCATTCACAATCACTCTTTCAAGAGGTGTAATTAGAGTATTTTGCTGAAAGGATTCCTCAACTGTAGTATCAATCAAATCTACCCGATAAGAAGTTTCTTTATCATCCGGGTGTTGTATTGCCTTAAGAACATTAAAGGTGACTTTCTCATCCTTCACTCGCAACATTAATTGCCCTTATTGGACATCAATGAGGGCTCTCCCGGTGGCTGAAAATGGTCTTCCGAGAATCAGAGGTACTTATGCATCCTCTTCCAAGTCCAACACGACAAAATCAACTGGAAATATGAATTTGTCAACCCTCACTAGCACATCTTCTATGACTCCATAAGGAAGTTTAATTGACTTATCTGCAAGTTGCAAGGCCATTCTTATTTGCTTGACCTCACCTCCCCCAAGCTTCTTAAGCATAGACAATGGCATCAAATTTATGCTTGCTCCTAAGTCACAGAGAGCTTTACCAATGGTCATGTTTTTTATAGTGCATGGAATTATAAAACTCCCCGGATCTTTCAATTTTAGGAAAAGCTTCCTTTGAAGTATTGCACTGTACTCCTCTGTTAATGCCACTGTTTCATCATCCTTGAACTTTCTCTTCTTAGTCAACAACTTCTTCATGAATTTAGCATATGTAGGCATTTGCTCCAGTGTCTGCGCAAAAGGAATGTTGATTTGAAGGCATTTGAAAATGTCCAAAAATCGCAAATTGCTCTTCTTTCTCCTTTTTCTTGCTCAAATGAGGATATGGTAACTTCACATATGGTGGGATCACTTGAGACTTATCCCCTTCTTGCAAAATCTTACTCTTTGTCCTTTTCAAGAAGGAGTCTTCATCTACTAAGTTAGAACTCTTTTTATCCTCTTTTTTTTTATTTGCAACCTTCACTTCCTTTTCTTCTTTTTCATTTTCTTCTAGATTCACAATGTCACTCTTTTTATTTGGTTCTTCATCCAACATCTCCCTCTCATTTGTTTCAGTAGACCCCGAAACTAATGGTTCCACCATGGATGGTGAGACAATCTTTCCACTCCTCAAAATTATGCTTTGCAAGACTCATTCTTGGGATTATCCACTGTATTTCTAGAAAATTGTCCCCCAGATTATTTAGCAAGTTGCTTTGAGAGCTGTCTGATTTGGTTTTCAAGGTTCTTGATGGATGCTTCTTGGTTTTTGAAATGAGCCTCATGATTTTGGAAATTAGTTTGAATCATATGCATGAATTGAGTCAATGCTTCTTCTAAGGCAGTAGGCTTCTCTTTAGGTTGCTATGGTTGATGAGGTTTGCTTGATGGAGGGGCTTCATGTTGCTTCCAAGAAAAGTTAGGATGATTCCTTCACCCTGAATTATAGGTGTTGGAATAAGGATACCCTCTTTGCCCTTGAAAATTTCCCATATAATTGGCTTGCTCATTTGGATCACTTTGAGCTTCACAAGCATTATTCTCATGTCCTCCCCTACAAAATCACACCTTATGCATTGCATCACAGCCTTGGAATGATGAGATTGAGAGGAACCCGTTTGTAAGGCTTGAAGTTGTTTGGTGAGAACCTCCAATTGTTGAGAAACCAATTTGTTTTGGGCTAATAGTGCATTATGTGCATCTAGCTCTAAAACACCCTTCTTTGCTTACACTCCTCTATTATGATGAAAAAGATACTAATTTGAAGTCATTGCTTCAACCAACTCTCTTGCTTCTTTAGCCATCTTGTTATTCATTGTTCCTTCTGTCGAAGCATCTAGCATCATCTTTGTATTCGGTCTCAACCCATGGCAAAATGTTTGCATTTGTGTCAAGCCATTATAGCCATGGTCGGGACACCTTTTTAAAAGCCCTTTGAATTGCTCTCATGCTTCATAAAGATTTTCACCAGCTTTTTGCTCAAAACTAGTAATTTCAGCCCTTCTCTTGATGAACTTGGAGGTAGGGAAGAATCGGTCCATAAATTTGTCTTCCAATTCATTCCAAGTAGTAATACTCCCTTGAGGAAGTGTTTGCAACCAATCCTTTGCCCTGTCTCTCAAAGTAAAAGGGAACAATCTCATCCTCTTAGCCTCTTCAGAAACACCATCCAGCTTCAATGTACCACAAATCTCAAAGAAATTCACCAAGTGCTGGTTGGGATCTTCATTATCCGCTCCATAAAATTGATTCTGCTTGAGAACATTCAATAGAGAAGTTCTGATCTCAAAGGCATTTGCCTCCACTAGTTTATAATCAATAGCCAACCTCTAACGATTGTTCCTCTGACCAAAATCTCCCAAAGTCCGCCTAGGTGGTGGTTGTTCAGCAAGGACTTCTACTGTGAGAGTATAAGAAAAAGAAGTAAATGCTTGTTTTTCTTGAGTTCTTTTCTACTGCCTTGCTTTCTTAGCTTTCTTCCTATTTGCTTTTTCGTCTTCACAATCTTGGGATCAAACAACAATTCAGTTGCCTTTTTCCCTTGCATAAACAGAAAATAAGAAAATTATAAGTAACAAGTCAACTATATTTAGAAATGAATTAAGATAATGCAGTAAATTTTAAAACAAACAAAATAAAAACAAAACAATTGTCCAAAGTAGTAACTCATTTGCCTTGTTAATAATCAAATCAACAATCCCCAGCAACAACACCAAAAACTTGTTGAACAATTTCGGTAAGTGCACTGAATCGTTACAAGTAATATAATGATGAGAAAAGAAATATCATCTCCATAGGGATTGTAATCGTTTTATTAACACAAAAGAAAATATTGTTTCTACTTGAACTGAAAATATGATTTTGGTAACTTTGAATTGTATTAATTTTTAATCAAGAAAAACGGCTAGGGTTCGAATCTCATTGTTTACCCTCTTACGCTACTGATTAACTCTCAAAACAAGTAGTAATCATGCATTTGAAGTTCCAAACAACAAAATTAAGCCAAGATCAATCCTTTGATTCAAAACCCCTTTAACCTAAATCACAACTCCCAATTCCTTAGGTAATTATTAATTCAAGTTAAGCATTAATGATAGTGATTTCATGGAACACATAATTACAATGATATATTCCTATATTCAATCATAATCATGCCAACCCAACTCAATTCCAGCATTAAAACTAATTTTCTAATTAGAAGAAATACCCACATTCAAATCAATAGTGATCAAATATTGATTAGCATTAAGCAAGGAGTAGAGTGCTTAAACACATGAAATTAAATTGTAAAGAGATAATAAAACAGATCATATAAGAGTGTCTAAAATGTTCATCTGACCCTAGCCTAAAAAGATGAAACCCTAGCAAAGCTTTGGCTAACACCCCAAAAATTAGAAAATCTGGAAGAGGCCCCCCCAAAAGCTTTGTGAAAAGTGTTTTATCTAACTATTTAGATCTGGCTGGGTAACGATCGTCGCCTCGTGACGGCCCATTCTCGCCTCGCGATGGCCCGCGTATGAAGTGAAGCCCACTGCAACTTCAAAGATCCTTTCATTCATCAACTCGCCTCGTGATGGTTGTTTCTCGCCTCGCGCTTTAAGCTCACCAGGCGACAGACTAAGTGAACAAATCTTCCTCTTTCTTCTAAATTCAATCCAAATATGTTTCAATAAAAAATTTAAATCCCATCAGCCAAGGAACACAAAAACCTGTAATACTCTTAAACAATTAAGACTTATCTAATTTCTACCTAAATTCTTTAATTCTAAAACTAATTTGATACCAAAAACTTACTTGTGCTAGAGATTCAACAATGGTCATCCTCAACACCATTCAAGTAGCTCCATCTTAGTTTCATCCCAACACTTGGGCATTTATATGATCCTTCGAGATTGTTTGCAACCACTACAAGCTCCTGCTCTCCACAGACATCTTTTTCTACATGTTTTTCATTCTCTCTTAAGACAAATGCCAGCAAACCATCTTGGATCATGATCCGTAGTCACTAGGGGTGCAAGTGCTTCAAGTTCTTTGATGAATCCTACAAGGACTTCAAGGAGATCTACTTCAAGGTGAAGCATTACAAGGCCCTCCCATTCTATCTCAACAGTGATTGGGAACCCATATTTAATTTGTACTGGAACCAGAACTTCTGCAGTCGAAAGGAGATTGATGTTAAATGGAATCGGATGTTGGAGGAGGATCAACTAATATTCCACATCCTTGAGAGGTTGACGAAGAAAAAGAATCTCAAGTGCAGCCAACTAATTTGTTGTGACCTAAAAGAAGTTGAATTTGTTCTTGGAATGTACCATTCTCATGGGACTTAGCTATTTTTGCTTTGTTTTTTCTTCTCTTGTTTTATTAGTTTAGTATATTTACGATATCAATTTTTCTCTTTGTTTTAGAGATAGCATGGCTCCCTCTGGTGGCATGTCAAGGTTGAGGAGATTGATGAAGGAGACTATGACAGACTTAGAGGCAATAGGGATGGATTTCAATGTCTATGTTGCTAGTGCTCAGTAGAGGACCCCAAACACCCCTTCCAAGGAAGCCCCCACTTCCGCTGCCATTCCCCCTACTTCGGCCACTACACCTATTGCATTGGCCCCTCCCTATAAACGAAAAACCTCTAAACAAGCAGACGAGGGCTGCTCAAAGAAGAAGGCCATGACGAGCGCCAAACTCACCAAAATTATAACTGAGTTATGCCTATGACTTGTAGCATAGCATATAACACCGGATCGTCTCTCAAGGATTTTAAAAGGCAATTTGATCAAATTAAGTAAAAATGGGGAGGGGGTTGGCAAGATTACAAAATTAAAACGCAGCAAACAGAATTGAGTTAAAACAAAATTAATAAAATAACCAATCCAAGAAAATTGTCCAAACTTGATTTTAATCCATCCTTGATTACTATAGATCCATTCAATTATCAATCAAGTCCTTGATCTTAGATCACATCATGAAGCCTCTCAATGATCACGGATCTTAACTAGAAATGCTTCTAGAATTTAATTAATTAAGGTTAGACAAATTAAGCATTCATCCAAACCGAAATCAACTTAAGCCAAGATCCAACCAAGTTAAACATTTCATCAAACACCTTCAATGTCTTGTGTAATCTCTGAGTTCATCTCTTTGTACATGGTAATTAAGCAATTAACATATGAAAATTTCAATTAAGCAACCAGAATTAACAAGGAGAAGAAGGAGAAGAGAAATTTGATTAAATGATGAACTTAAACATTAAAAACCAAATCTTAGGATTAACAACCAAGTATGTTCAATCTCTTGGATTGATCTAAAGGCTCTACCCCTCCATGAGAAGGGGAGAACACAGAAAAATTAAGAAGGAAGAAGAAAAACGAAAATTAGAAAGAAGGGAAAGAAGGAGGAAAAGTGTCCAAAATGAGGTGCCTCAGTTTCTGACTTCTCACCCCCTAAACTACCCTCTATTTTGGCTTTACATAATTAAAAACTCATTAATTACAAAGTTGGGTCAGTTCTGAACATTTGGGCCCAACCCCATGCAATTTGGAGGTTTATAACTCAAGTTATGACCAAAACAACATCAAAGGTTCTCTAAACTCGTATTCTAATTTCCAAGCCCAATTAGGTCTACTAGACATCCGATTGAGACTTCTAGCTCTTCATCAAAGTTGTAGAGATTCCTCTTAGCTTTCCTACAAGGTAAAATTCATGATTATCAGATATGTAGAACTCAAGTTATAGCTAAAATATAGAAACAGTGTCAAAGTCCAATAATGCTGAAAAAAATTCAATTAGGCTCAATTTGAGCTCAAACTCACAAAACATGACCAAGCTCAATCAATTAAGAATATAGAGAGTGGAAATGACTAAACATGAGAGTTTATTAATGAATAAAATATATAATTATCAAGTTACTACTCCTACTACTGCCTCCCCTCCATTGACTGTGCTGGAGACTTTTGCTAGCAAGATCATGGTTTTAGATTTAACCACAAGAGAAGTGTTGTGATATTAGCAAGTGTACCAAATCGCATGAGTAATAAATTATGAGTAAGAGTATCATTCTCATGAGGATTATGTTGTCAATTACTAAATTCGTTGAATCAACACTATTTAAGCTATCGGATATTGAGATATAACAAGAATATAAATAAAAGAAAACACTAATCAGAAAATAATTAAAATTAATAAGAGTAAAAATAAATCAATTGCGCAAAGGATGAAAAACAAAGATATCAAAGTATTAGGGTTCTGATTTCACTTGAACTCTTTTGTTGTAAATTCAAAGATTAGTTTAACTAAGTTCTATTCCATGATTCATGATCAAATTCCTAAAACTAACTAATATCCAATCCCTTGGTATATTAATCATCTTCATACTGCTTTGAATTAACCAATCCCTTAATATAACTCCAAATAGAGAAGGCTTTATAAAAAAAATGAGGGAATAGAAAGCAAAATCACACAACCTATAATGTCTATTCCTAGTGATTACAGAAATTGATGTGTTTATCACAAGTTCTAGGTTCATACACAATTTTTCCATATCAATAATGAACCCTAAAATCATTCTCAAATTGGTATAATCAAGGAAAATATTAAGAGAAGAGATAAACATGTAAATCATGAAATAGAAACATATATTAAATACAAAATGAATTTACATCATCCAAGAATAAGATCCATCATCGCCCTAACTAGAGAAGTTTAGCTACACATGGAGAAAGAAGAAAAGAAAGAAGAAATTCTAACAAACTCCATGGAAGATAGGTGAAAAAGTTGAAGAAAATTCTTAATCTTTAAGTCTGGATACTCCCACGCCAAATTAAAGTTTATGTCTCCACTTCTCTCTCTGAATTTCTACTGGATGTATGCCCACAAACCTTACTTTTTCTATTTATATGTAACAAAACGCGTCATTAAATGTATTGAGCACTTAAGCGCTCAGTTTTTGGGCACTTAGGCGTGCAGTGTAGATGTCTCTGTGCTTGGACGCTTGATCGGTGGAAAGTTGGGCACTTAAGCGCCCAACATCAGAATCTTCAGTTTAGCTTTTTCTTCCTTATTCAAACATCTAATCTTCTTCCATGTGTAATCACCTAACCAAAACAAATAAAACAAGTAGTGAGGACAAAGTTTAAAATAATAAAAACATGACAAAATTTGAGAATAAAACTCAATCAAAAGGGATTGGAAATGGTGAAAACCAAGATTTTGAAATGGAAAAACATAAGTTTTTACAGTTTCATCAAGAAGAAAGTCAACAGCCTACTATCTGGGACAACTCTTATGATGTCCAAGGTCATGTGGATACTCACTTCAGGACAGAAAAGGATGTTGTCACCTTGAAGGAGTTTTCTTCTACCAACCTTTTTCTCTAGGCAGAGAGGTCGACTATGCAGCTGGCCAACGTCCTCTATCATTTGGAGACATCAACTAGAGACACCAAGAGGGTCACAGTGTTAGAACCTGACCTCCACACTTCCACAAATCAAATCAAGGGCTGGAGGCAGAAAAGGAAAAGCTTGTGAAAGATCTAATTGACACTCAAAATGACCTGAAGGTGGCGGATCAGAAGGTGCTGGATGAGGGGACAAGGGCTGAGGGTTATAAGAGCAAGTCCAAAGTCTTTGAGGCCATGACAAAAAATTTCAAGGCTAACGAGGCTGATGAATTCCAATTAGAGCTTGAGGTAGCTGAGAAGGAGATAGTCGAGCTTAAGAAGAAGGCCACAAAGTTCGGGGCGACCAAGCCGGCCTAGGCATAGGAAAAGAAGGAACTCGTTGAGGTGTGGAAAAAGTCTACAAAGGAGTCCTTCGAGAAGTCCCTTGCCCAGGTATCTATCCTTTACCCATCGATTACCAACTTCACCAAGACCCATCCTTTGATGAAGGTGATTGATGGGAGGATTGTGAATCCTAAAATGATCAAGAATGATGGCGGGGATGCCAATGCTAACGCCAAGGTCGCCGATGTCAAAGTCTAACCCCTTGTCCCTATCTACTTTTTATCTTTTGTTAATGATTGGGACCTCTTTATGGGGTTTTTTTTGGATATGTAAGGACAAATGGACCTTCGTGGTCTTTAATTTATTTTTTGCTTTAATTCTATAGTCATTTTCTGTTTATTGCCATGCCCAGAAGGTCCAATGCCTTTCTACGGATTTAGGATTTTCTTATTCGATTACTTCTCGAATTGCTTTAAGGATCCAATGTCCCTTTAGCAAGGAGCTTAAGTGGGGATCCGAGGTCGGCTCACTTAGCTTTATAGCTTAAGTTAGGATATGAGATCCTCTAACTTAGCTTCTTTAAAGGATTGCTTTGGGGATCCAATGTCTCTTTAATAAGGAGCTTAAGTGGGGATTCGAGGTCCACTCACTTAACTTTATAGCTTGAGATCCGAGATCTCCTAACTTTAGCTTTTTTGAAGAATTGCTTTAGAGTTCTAATGTCCCTTTAGCAAGGAGCTTAAGCAGGGATCCAAGGTTTGTTCACTTCACTTTATATTGTAGGATTGCTTTAAGGATCCAATGTCTCATTAGTAAGGAGCGTAAGTAGGGATCCAAGGTTTGTTCACTTAGCTTTATAGCTTAAGTTAAGATCTAAGATCCTCTAGCCTAGCTTTTCATTGTAAGATTGATTTAGGGTTCTAATGTCCCTTTAGCAACTCTGTGGGTGCATGCTAAAGAAAGTTAGGCAAATAATTGAGCCGAATGTGCGTCATTTTCATTAATATATTTCTTTCTTTACAAGCAGCACTTAGCAAAATTAAAACCTGAAGTGTCTTTAACTATAATATTTCCTCATGTTGGAAGTGTGCCAGGACTTTAGTAGCTCCCTTCTTGTGGGACCTATGATCTTGTATGCTATTTTCACAAGCACTTCAATGATATTATAAGGGCCTTCCTAGTTGGAGGCCAACTTCCTATCTCGAGCATTCCATCCTTTTATCATTGTCTTCCTCAGCACAAGATCTCTCACTTTAAAGCTCCTTGGGGAGACCTTCTTGTTGTATCTTTGTGCGATCTGAAGTTTGAGTGTGACTTCTCTAATATGGGCCATATTGTGCTATTCTTAGGTGAGGTTGAGCTCCTCATGCAGTAATTCGTCATTGTGCTCCGTGGAGAAGTGCTCACATCTCCAACTCAGCTCACCAATATCCACTGGGATCATGGCTTCACAACTATACATGAGTTTAAAAGGAGTTTCCCCTGTAGCAAAATGCAGAGTCATCTGATAAGCCCATAGTACATGACCCAACTGTTCTACTCATTCTCTTTTTCCATCTTCAAGCCTCATTTTTAGACCTTGGAGGATGACCTTATTAGCATCTTCAGCCTGTCCATTGGCTTAGGGGTGTTCTATTGAGGTTAAATGTTGTTTAATGCGGTGATCAGAGTAGGCTTCTCTAAATCTTTTGTCCCTGAATTGGGTCTCATTGTCTGTTATTATAGATTTTGGGATCCCAAATTGATAAATGATGTTTTTCTTCATAAATTTCTTTACCTTTTCTATTGTGATGTGGCCAGGGGCTCTGTCTCAATCCACTTAGTAAAATAATCCACCGTTATAATCAAGTACTTAAGTTAGCTTGGTGCTTGGGGAAAGGCCCTAGGAGGTCTAGGCCCCATTTGCAAAAGGGCCAAGGTACTGATATGATGGAGAATTCCTTTAGTGATGTAATTTTGATGTCAGAGAAACTCTGGCACTTACCGTAATTTTGTACATAGGCCAATGTGTTAACCATCATGGTGGGCCAAAAGTATCCTACTCTTAGGGCCTTCCTTGCTAAGGCTCTACCACCTAGATATTGGTCACAACATCCCTCGTAGATCTCGATGAGGACATATTGGGCTTCTTCCTAGACAAGGCACTTTAGCAGTGGGGTGGAAAAACCACGACGGTAGAGTCGATCATCTAACAGAATGTGCCAAGTTGAGGTCTAGACTACTTTCTTTGCTTCCTTGGGGTCTTAAGGGAGCACGCCATCTCGGAGGTATTCTATGACCGAATTCATCCAACTGTGTTCTTCGCTCACCGGCATCACTATATTGGGCTCTACTATACTTGGCGTGGAGAGGGTTTCATGGATGATGGACCTATTATTCTCAGGGCTTTTGGTGCTAGTCAGTTTGGATAAGACATCCACCCTAGAGTTTTGCCCTCGGGGAATATGGTTTATCTTCACCTTGAAAAATCCTTCCATGAGCTTTTTGTCCTTGATCAAATATTTATGTAGTTATGGATCCTTGGCTTGATAATCCCTCAACACTTGAGAGGTTACCAGTTGTGAGTCACTGCAAAGTTTCACCTTGAACGCTCCGAGATCTTTTGCCATAAGGAGTCCAACTATCGTAACCTCATATTCAACTTGATTATTCGAGGTTGGTAACTCAAACTTCAAAGATTGTTCAACTGCGACCCCGTTGATGTTCTCTAGCATGATCCCAGCTCAACTGCCCTTTGGTTTGATGCCCCATTAACATAGGTTGTCCACTTAACAGCTTCTTCCGAAGTTGGACAATAGGTGAATTTTGCGACAAAGTAGAATAAAGCCTGTTCCTTTATCACTTGACAGCAAAAACTTGTTGTGCTATTGGCAAATGTACCAAATCGCAAAAGTAATAAATGATGAGTAAGAGTATCGTCCCACATAGATTATTTTGTCAATTACTAAATTCGTTAAATCAACACTATTTAAGTTATCGAAATATGAGAGTTGATAAGAAAGTAAATAAAGAAAACATTAACAAGAAAATATTCAAAATTAATAAGATTAAAATTAATGAATTAGGCAAAGGATGAAAGATAATGATATCAAAGTGTTAGGGTTTAGACTTTACTTGAACTCTTTTGATGCAAATTCAAAGATTAGTTTAACTAAATTCTATTCCATGATTCATGATCGAATTCCTAAAAATATTCAATATCCAATTTTTTGGTATATTATTCCTCTTCACACTATTTTGAGTTAACCAATCTCTTAGTATAATCCCAAATAGAGAGGGCTTTATCAAAAACGAGGCAATAAGGAGCAAGACCACACAACCTACAACGTTTATTCCTAGTGATTGCAGAAATTGAGATGTTTATCACAAGTTCTAGGTTCGTGTACAATTTTTTCAAATCATACATAAACCCTAAAATCATTCCAAAATTGGCCAAATCAAGAAAAGCATTAAGAGAAGAGATAAACACTTAAATCATGAAATAGAAACTTAGATTAAAAACAAAAATGAATTAACATCATCTAAGAACAAAATTCATCATCACCCTAACTAGAGAAGTTTAGCTACACATGGAGAAAGAAGAAAACAAAGAAGAAATTCCAACAAACTCCATGAAAGATAGATGAAAAGGTTGAAGAAAACTCTTAATCTTCAAGTCTGGATGCTCCTACCTCAAATTAGGGTTCTTCCCTCTGCTTCTCTCTCTGGATATCTTCCCAAAGACATCAGTTTTTCTATTTATAGGCAAAAAGACGATGAGATTATTTAAGCTATTAAAAAAGAGAGTTGGTAAAAATAAAAATAAAAATAAAAGAAAACAATAATTAGAAAAATTATTAAAAATATCATGAATCTAATTAAGGGTAAAAAACTATGAGATTAAAGTATTAGGGTTCAGGCTTCACTTGAACTCTTTTGATGTAATTTCAAATCTTACTTTAATCAAGTTTAATCATTTTTGTTACTCGACAACGGCGCCAAAAACTTGTTGTGAAAATGGCAAGTACACCAAATCGCGAAAGTAATAAAGTCATGAGTAGAATATCGTTCCCACGAGAAATCAGTTTATCAAGTAACACTTCTCTAATATTAATACTATCTAGGCAACTAATAATTAAGAGTGATTTAAAGTAATTAAAGACACAAAATTATAAAAGACAAAAACACACAAGAATGCATGAAATTAAGAGGGAAAAGAGATAACAAAACACATAAATGCAAACCATATTAAAGATATAAACACACGAAATTAAAAAACTAGGGATCTAACTTCACTTAATTCAACAATCTATCACAGACAATAGAATAGTTTTGGGACCTTCATTTTAATTAATTTCTGGTCATTCAATTGATGGGAAGAATCCCTTAATTAATTAAAACTCAATTCATTGGCAAGTTAATTCTCTTTAATTATCAAAGCCCAGTCAATTCCTTGTTCTAAACCCCAACTCTTAAAGGCATGACCTTCACTCTATGGATTCTCATGAAAAATACCACAATTATCTCACACAACCTATAACCTCTATTCCTAGATGATTATAAATCATGACACTTATTATTTATGATCTAAGTCATATGCAAACCTTCAAATTTTACATATATCTCACTAGATCAATTTATGAGTGGCCAATTCATAAAAGTATTAAGAACCATAATAAGCATTCAAATTGAATAGAAAAGAAATTAATTAAAAATGCAATCTTAATACATGTCAATTGAATTAAGTTACATCTTCACCCTAGCAACATACAAATTTAGCTACTCATGACAAAAGAGAAGAAGAGATAGGAAGAGGAAAGAGAATTCATCATGATAGAACCATCGAGAAAAAACCAAAGCGCCTTCAATGGTGATTCGATCTCCAACATCATGAGAGCTCCATGACGGCTCTTCCTCCTCTCCTAGGGTTCGTCCTCTCGCTGCCTTTGAGCCTCCAAAACTCTATTTTTTTGTGTATTTTCTGAATCAAAAGAGAGCTCCTTAATAAACTTATTTTTCCCTTTTTATAGAAAAACTAATAGCTTTTCTATCTAACTTGCATGATTTTTCTCACCCTCCATATGGTTGAATCTTCCCTTTATCTCAACAAATAAGTTGTAGTGTTTTTTGTTAGCTTTTCAATGCAGCAAATGGCGCATTGATCTGATCTCTATAGCCCAAGCTATGGCTCAATTAATGAGGAATGATTAAGATAGTACGAGAATTTGAATTTTGCTCCAAATCAAATCTCTTTGAGATTCCTTATCCAGTATTCAACATAATCCTTATTTAATATTTTGCATCTAAATAAATCTTTAATTAGCATCTAAGAATAGGATAATAATCCTTCAAATATTTATCTTTAGGAAATTCTTATTTTTGCACAGAATCTAATGATTTACCCTGAAAATTCAAATATGACTAGGTGAAAAGATAATTATTTGAATATAAATTTGAAAAAAACAAAAACTAAATTAAAAATAAATTAAAAATCCTAATAAATAAACCCAAAAGATGAGTATATTTTACACACATCAAGACGTGTCATTAAACGTACTGAGCGCTTAAGAGCTCAATTTTTGGACGCTTAAGCATACATCATTTCCTTTTCTATGCTTGGGTGCTTAAGTGGTGGAAAGTTGGATGCTTAAGCACCCAGCACCAAAAACTTCATTTCTATCTTTTCACTCCTTGTTCAAGCATCCAGTCTTCTTCCATGTGTAAACACCTAACAAAAACAAATAAAACACGTAATGAGAACAAAGTTTAAAATAATAAAAACATGACAAAATTTGATACTAAAGCTCAATCAAAAGGGATTAGAAAAGGGTGAAAACCAAGATTTTGAAAGGGAAAAACATGAGTTTTTACAGTTTCATTAGGGCTCATACCCTATTCCGAATTTAGAGAGCTCCATAGACCAAGCAGTGATTCTCCCTTTGAGCTCGGGCATGCAGTACCTTCCTAGTCAGTTAGTCTGTTCTTACCATTACGGGATGGTACAAGAAGTATTGCCATAAACGCCTAGTAGAAAGCAAAAGTATGAAAGCCAATTTCTCTATTCTTTGATATCGGAGCTTAGGTCCCTACAACACCTTGCTGACAAAATAGATGGGCTTCTAGCCATCCTTCATTTGTCTCACTAAGACTGAGCTGACAGCTTCTTCAATGACTGAAAAATTAAGGAAAAGCTTTTCTCCTTCCTCTGACCTAGTTAGGATGGCAGTGTGGAAAGCACCTACTTCAACCATTGGAAAGCTTCTTCACACTCCAGAGCACACATGAAGTCCTTACCCTTCTTTAGAATTTTAAAGAAATGAAGGGCCCTTTGTGTCGACTTGGAGATGAACCTAGTGAGAGTTGCAATTCAACCTATCAACTGTTGAATCTCCTTAATGGAGCTCGGGCTTTGCATATCTATGATGGCCTGACACTTGTCCAAGTTCAACCTAATATTATGTCTTTGCAGCTATGAAAACATTTCTTGAAGGTTAGAAACATGGTCACCCAAGGTCGGACTCTTTACTATCATGTCATCTATGTAAACCTCCAACACCTTCCCAATATGGTCGTCGAAGACCTTATTCTTCATCATTTGGTAAGTAGCTCCTACGTTCTTCAACCTAAGCGGCATCACTTTGTAGCAATAGCTTGCCTTTTTTGTTATGAAGGTTATTTTTTCCTCATCTTTAAGATGCATAGGGATTTGGTTGTACCCTTAGTATGCATCCATGAAAGACAAGCATTTATGACCATATAAGCCATCCACTAGCTTGTCAATGTTAGGAAATGGATAAGGGTCTTTTGGGCAAGCTTTGTTGAGATTTGTGTAATCTACACACATACGCCACTTTTCCAGAAGACTTTTTAACCGGTACCACATTGGAGAGACAAGTGGTGTAGGCCACCTCTTTGATGAATCTTGCGCTTAAAAGTTCTTTCACCTATTCCTTAATTGCCTTTTGGTGCTTTGGCCCCACCTTCCTCGTCCTTCGACACACCAGTTTGACATTAGGAGAGATCAATAATCAATGGCAGATGAAGTTATGGTCTAGGCCAAGCATATCTAGTGCAGTCCAAGCAAAAAAGTTTTTATTTTCTTGCAGGAACAACTTCAACTCTTATTTTTCTCCCTCTAACAGATTGGCCCAAATCTTGGTGGTTTGCTTTGGACGAGACCCGAGTTAGATGTCTACTAACTGGTCATTTAGTTGTGGCCTTTTCTCTTTTATTTTAGCACGAACATCCAGTTCTACCATCATCATGGAAGCTAGCTCCTTTCCGTGAGGTGGTCTTCCTCGTTTTCCATCATCGATCTCCTCTAAGATCTCTAGGATAGCATTGTACATTTCCTAGTGGCTTCTTGATCTGCCTTCACTGTCACCACTTCACCTTTGTCTGACACAAACTTCATAGCTAAGTAGTGGTGGAAACTATAGCTCCAAAGGCATCGAGGGATGGCCTGCCTAAAATTACATTGTATATAGAAAGGCAATCAATAACTAAGAATTTAACTTTACCTATTTCTCCAAATCCTTATCATTCTTTCCTTCAAAGCATGTTTCTAGAGTCAAGTACAACTCCACATATCTTTCGAGCCTAACTTTCCCCTGAAAACCCTATTAAATCAATGTCAAAGGGTTTTAGGTCAGAGAAGGATAGTTTGAGATTGTGAAAGCATTCAATGAAAAGGATATCTACCGAGCTCCCCTGGTCAACGAAGATACGCTTGACTCGCGTGTTGTCCATGATTCCTGAATTGAGCATTGGGTCATCATGGCTAGGGACTATTCTATCCAGGTCTTTGCCTATGAAGTTGATATCCTAAATCTGAGAACTACTTTTCTTGAACGTGGTTTAGGTTTACACACTCAGCACCTTCCTCAAGTGTCCTATCTAAGCAAACTTCGGATGCTCTCCTCCAGCAAACCTCCCAAGACGGTGTTGATGGTCCTAGTAACCTCACTATCTCGTCTCGTTTCCCTCTGAGGGGAGTTGTCTCTTTGACGATGGGCCCTTTCACAAGGGGGTGATTGATCCACAGGTGAAGGGTCTGACGTGATGGACTATAACTTCTCTTCCAGGTTTTTCTTTTTTGATACCTTGAGGGGTTACTGTCTCTGGAGCGTTGGATGTACTCTTGCAAGTGGCATCTCAGAGGTCGACACAGTCCTCTGTGTTGTGTCCATACCCTTTATGTTAGTTACAACACTTCGACTTATCTACCCATCCTTAGGGCCTGAGTGGCTGGGGTTGGGTGATCTCGGCAAGTTCCGTATGATACACCACCTCAAGGATTTTGCTTCGAGAAACCTTTAGGGGAGTGTAATCATCGAATTTCTCTTGAGGTGGGCCCCTCAGGATGTTCTTGGGACCTTTGAGTTCGGGCTCTTTTTCCTTCTTCCGAGATGGTTGTGTTTCTCGGTACGCTCCGCTTTTTGCTGATAAGTGCAATTTCAAGTGCTTATCTTATGATTTTTCATGTTAGTTCCAAGCTTAAATCATGCAAAAATTAGTGTTTTTATGTTACTTTCCATGTTCTGTGATTAGTAAGGTTTTGGGATGAATTTGAGTCAATTGGAGCTAATTTAGGGCAAGTTTGAATTAATTGAGATTTATTCTTAAATTTTTCCTGCGTTGCACACATCTTTGGCTTTTTTTTGTTAGGATTTTTTATTTTATTGTATTTTATTTTATTTTAATTAGTTTTATTTATATTTTAATATTTTATCTTCACTATCTATTTTGTAACTTTATTTGAATTTTCAAGCATAATCTAAAAAATTTTGGGTTAAATTAGGAGATCTTAAAGATGAAGCTATAAAGGGATTTTATATAAATTCTAAATCTTATCCATAACCTAAATTGATGGCAGAAGACTCAAAATTGATTCTAATTGGATTGTTATCCTAATTAGAAAATCAATGAGTTAGAAACCTAATCAAATTGGGTGCAGCCCAAGTCACCAAATCAAAATAAATAAAAGACTTGACGACGTTGTAGAAAAAGAAGACGTCGCAACATAATTGAGAGACACAACAGTGCAACACGAGATCAATAGAGGAGAGGAGCATTTGATTATAATTTGGGAAACTATTCTACAAATAGTTTTCATCTTTTCTCTTCTTTACTTTTGATGTATTCTGAATATTTTGATATGTTTACATTCACTATGTTAGGCTAGTTTTTCTTTTGGTTAAGGGTGATGTTGAATCCCTTGGATGATATGTTCTTTAATTTGATTTGACATTAATTTCTCTTTTCATATACTTGAATTGTTTGCAATTCTCCAACACTTTAATGTTTATGATATATTCAAAATTATCTTAGCCTGATCATCTAAGTTTATGTTGAAATTATCTATTGTTATATTAGCATTTTGTGCTTCCATGGAATTCTAATTAATTATAGCATTTGGGATTAATTGTTATGGTCAACTAATGGTTAATTTTCAAGGGAGAATTCAACATAGATTCATAAGGTCCACATGAGGTTGTCTTGTCTAGAACAACTTACCCTTAATTTAATTGATAATTTGAATCTATATATTTTAGGATTAATTATTGGTTAAAGTTAGGAGGGATCGTTTTTGCCCTAACTATTTTGGAAGGATGGATAATTTACATTTAATTATTCATGGTTGTTAACTCAAGTGAATAGGGGAATTATTTAAAATTGAATTAAGGAAATAATAATCTTAGTAGTGGATACAGATCCTTAGACCAAATCAATCAATAAATTGTAAACTCATGACTTTTCAAACTTTTCATTTTGGTTAATTTAATCATTTAAGTTTAATTTTAATTGTTCTTTTGTGTATCTATCATCTATATTAATTATTTAGCTTAATCAATTATTTTTTCTTGGGGAACGGTGCCCTATTTGCCAATATACTAAAATTTAATTTTTAAAATCAATAAAAAAAAGGTTTTAATTTGATAGTAAAATAACCTATTTTTCGCCTTCAAGACTTCATACTAATATAGTTTTTGAAATGACTATTTAGTTCATCCAGGCTCTGGGGGGTCTTCTTGGCTAATGACTTTGTGAAGTCTCTAGGTCGAAGACCTTGGATGATTGCATGCATTGCCACATGCAGATTAAGATCTCAGACCTCACAAGATTCTTTATTGAATCAGGTCATAAAATCTCTCAAAGGTTCATCTTTCCCCTACTTAAGACTAAGGAGGCTAGAGACAATTTTAGATTGTACTTTGCTTGTGGAGAAGTTTGTCAGGAAGCTCGTTGACAACTCGCTAAAGTCATTTATTGACCTTGTAGGCAAAGAAGAGAACCATTTGAGAGTGGCTTTCTTCAAGGTCGAAGGGAAGGCACAACACATGATGGGGTCGGATGCGCTCATTAGCAACATGGAAGACATGAATGCGTCCAAGTGCTCTTCGTGGTCCCTAGACCCATCGTATGCCTCTATCGTTGGGGGCTTGAAGCCCTTTGGGAGTGACACTCCTACAATGAAGTCAAAGAATGGGTAGCTAAAATGATAATGGCCCCTTGGAGATGTGAGGGGCTTGAGGTCGTGGAGGGCTTATGCTCTCTTTGCGGTTCACAATCCCCATCAGGTTGTTGTTTAACCCATGGTCTTCAATCAACGTGAGTCCCCATATTATTTTCTGCTACCCGTTCTCACGACATCAATTGTAGGATTTCACTTATCTACTGTTGTTGCTACTTATTGAGCAGGTCGAAGAGCTCTTGGTTGGTTGGGGGATGTTGAACTGAGGTCCCCACTCACGGGATTGGCTGGGATGGGGTAAGGATGGGTTGAAGCTCCTGGGCATTAGGTTGCACCCATTCCACCATAAAATGCAAGCGAGTGGCAGTTGGTTGCCCTCTGTGAGCATGGCTAGCTGTCATAGAGACTTCAACACCATCTCGTTGACGTTCCTAGTTCATAGTTGTCTTCTTAAGCATGTTAGCCATGAGAGAAAGATGGGAGTAGTAGCAGTTTACATTCCCACTTATGATGCCAATGTTCTGTACTGGACTTTGAGGTAGTGGTGAGTAACTTAGAGAGGTTGAGCTTCACTCCAGCAACTTTCCTGAGTGTTGGAACAAAGGGATTTGTTACTAACAAAGACATTCTGATGCTCAAGTAAGCTAGGGCTTTTGGTGGGTGAAGTATCAAGAAAAAGATCCTTACCATGAAACTATAGTGCCCTATTTTATATGAAGAGGAGTTATATAGGTACCATTTGAAAAAGAGGGATAAGAATGTCATTTTAACAATGGGAAGAAACTTCCTATCACCTCACTTACCTAGAATTGACCTTCCCTATATTGCTTGGTAGTCCCTTGTGTAAAGTCATTATTCCCAGTATGAGTAAGCTTAATCTAATGAAGCCCAAATCCTAGTATGGAACATGTATCATTAGTTATGTGCATTTTTAAAATGAAAGTAATAATAAAGTAGCAAATGGCGATTATTGCATACAGATATATTTGTACAGAACTGTATGTTTCTACTTTCTACTATGAACTTGCTATCAATTATGTACTGAATGATTGATTTATGTAGTTGGTCTCAATAAATTAATTACATCCCACTTGGCTTCAAAAGCTGCAAGTTTTATTTTGTAAGTGTTGCATTTATCAAATAGTTTTTCCTTTTTAGTGGGATGGCCCCGAAGGGACGAATTTATCAAATAGTAGGTGTGTCCTCCATTTTATTGTTTGGTAGATTGCACTTCCCAGGTGTAGCACAAAAAGTTTGTACTTCCAAGGAAAATGTTGGCAGGGAGCTATAATAATCCATGCAATTTTATGAAGTGGATGGGTTAAACTGCATACGTAAAGTTTGTTAAGTTGCTCCGACTCATATATATTTAGTTATGGATTTAGATCCTCTGAAGTGATGCACTTTAAAGAAGAAAGTGATATATACCAAACTCACCCCAGACATGTGATGCCACATTGCAATCATAAATAAGCTTTATATTCTTCAGGCGGCAGTTAAGTCTAAAAGAGAAGGCACCACCCAATGTTATTTATAATTTTGTATATATGCCTTCTTTCTTTCTTTTTTTAATGAAAAAGACTAGTTTAGAAAGAAAGCACATTGTAGATGGTGTATCGACGATAGCAGCTATGCTTTTGGTTGATTTTGCAGATTGCAACATAGGACAAGTTGCAGACGCACATATTACAGTAGGTCTAATAATTTTAAAAAACTCTTCTGCATTCAATCCAAATTTGAACAATTTAAATTGCAATTACATACATAAAGTTTTCTTTAGACAGACAACTGAATGCAGTTAAAAATTTCATCTCAACAGAAAATACTCAAAAACTTGAATTAAATTTCAAAATTTATAAGGCTCTAAACTAACTATCAATATAGCTGACGTGAAGATCGTGTTCACAAGGATTTTGAAACGAAGCAAATATTCTGACCATTTAAAGTTACACCTACAAAATGAGCCGTTTCAAACCCATTTCATTTCAATCTCAGACCCTAAAATGGACTACACACAATAAACTAAACAAGCTACAAGTTCTATAGAATTTTGCTACTACCATAGTAGTAACTACAATCACATATGAGCCAGACTAAAGTGAGCCTTAGTGACAGATGGGACTTAAAATTAATCCTTTGGGCGTTTGGGCAGGGGAAAGGACACTCTTTGATGGGGATTCGATTGCATTTGCATATCTGTCTTCTCTTCCTGAGAGGGGTTGGGATTAGCAGCTTCTTCATCCTCTGTTTCTTCTATAGGATCGGCAGGCCTTTTGTTTGGAATTGCAAACTGATAGTTGGGACTGATTAATGTGTCCTGATCAGGTGGAAGAGGAACACCAGGTCCTGCTATAGTCTTTGGCAATGGTATCTTGTTGCGGTTTTGAGCCAACTCCAGAAGCACCTGGCAAGTGATTACATTCAACATTTTATTTTTCAGGATAACATATTATTGCTTAAATACGGAAGCATATGGCATTGGGTGACCAAAGAGACAGGGATCCTCTGAAGCAAGTAAATATTTACTCATGATATGGTAATTAAAAGATGGATTTCAGCAATGGATTTCTACTTTCTAGATAATTGTGACTTTAAGTGATAATCATGTCCAACCAAATGGCAATCTCAGCCATAATTCCCAAACAAATAATTAAAAATTAACACGATTAATTTCAGCAAGCTTGCAGTAAAACTGCAATACAGAAGCGTGGGGACCTAGAATTATAGAGTCCATAGGAGAAGAAAGAAGACAACAAGAATAATTTACATGCAATGTCCGTATGGTAGTGTTAGGAATCAATTAAAATTAAAAATGATTTGATTTGAATTGATTTAGAAATCAAATTTTGTGTGTGGACTCATTACAATGAGAATTGATTTGATTTAATTTTATTATTTTATATTTTTACCCTTATAAGAGATAGTTAGAGATAATTATTAAGGGTAAAATAGTCTATTTATTTCAAATCAAATCAAATCCTATCAAATTTGATGAAATTTCTAAAATAAAAAGAATGAAATCCATGAGATTTTAGAAATCAAATCATTTCCTATTTTTTAACATTTCAAACACAAGATTTAATTAGATTTGATTTACAAATCAAATCATTTACTATATTTTTACATTCCAAACACACACTATAATAATAATTTGAAAAGCAAATTAATTGTTTAAAACTATGTAGCACAGGTACTGGTACCCTTATTGTATCTGATACAATGTAATTTAATTTTAGTGAGAAACAAAATTTAACAAATTTAAGTGTTTCGGTGGGTTTTACACAAGTTGCAGCATAGTTTAGACTTTAGAATTTAGATAAACAAGCCAAACTCTCATACTAGGTTTGGCACTTGCAAACTTAACTTCAGCAAGTTGCTTCAAACTATCAATACACTCAACTAAATGAACAATACATGTTTGGTTTTTAACCAAAAACAAGGTAGAAAATACAAGGGTTGGGAAAAAGGAATGCTTGCGTTTTTTTATCAAAAAAAATTACAACCAGCCAAAACTTAACAATCAAGGAATACAATATGCATTTTTTTTTAACATGAAACAAAATCAAACCTTTGTGACAAGAAGATTAATAAATGGTAACTTAGTAAAATTACCTCTCTCGGGGGTGGTTGGGAGAAGCTGAAATTAACCTTGGATTGAATAGCAAGCTTAACATCATCACAGTCGATTGCAGACTTGCCCGCATGCTCTGAATATACTTGAGCATCCGTTAATACATCAACGACATAGCGATACCATAGCTCCAGAAACTTGTGTATAACGCGAGGTTCATAGTCCTCCACGCCCATTGATTTCAACAAAGACTTCACAATCTTCGCATCCCTTGGCATTGCCAACTCTTCATCTTTATCTGCCATAGCCCTCCACTGCATTCCGGAAGGGAAAAAAAACAACTATGTTGGTTTGAAACAAGGGTAAAATTTCAATGGATCCGAAAGTTTCAATCTTTGATACGAAAGATTGGAGATCTAATTAAAAATTGGAGAGGGGGAGAAATTGACAGCATAGCTGTGAAGTGGCCAGAGATGCTGTTTTGTAGGGCTAGGCACGGTTCAGTTCGGCATTGAAAACCAAACCGAACCGGAAATGCAGTTCAGAGAAACAAACCGAACCGGTTTACGTTCTATACCAAAATATCGAACCAGTTCAGAACCAATTTTTTATTCGGTGAACCAGTTCGGAACTGGTGAACCGGTTCAGAACCAGTGAAACAGTTTGAAACCGGTTAAATGGTTTCATATCATATATAAAACCAGTTCAAAACTGGTTCAGAACTGGTTAACTGGTTTGATATCATATGTTTAACTGGTTTGATATCAAATGTAAAACCACTTCGGAACCAGTTAACCGGTTCTGCATGTAACCAGTTAAAAAAACCCATTAAAAACCAGTTAAAAAACAGCTTAAGAATCTGGTTCAGAACCAGTTAACGGGTTTCGCATATAACCAGTTCAAAAACCAGTTAAAAAACAGCTAAAATAAACCAGTTCAGAACCCCTTTTTTGTCATGGAACCAGTTAAAAAACAGCTAAGAAACAGCTGAAGAAACCAGTTCAATAACTGGTTCTTTTTTTTTTTTGTGGTACCAGTTCAATAACCAGAAACGAAGAAATAAGATGGGACAAATATCAGTAAGCCAAATGGGACAAAAAGTATCATTAGTCCCAATTCTCATATTAAGTTTCTAGTCATCAAGTCAAAAAACCATCTAATCTTCCGAGGAAAGATAAAGTACTGGAATCAAGAGTCAAAACAACATTGAAGTACTTATGACAGAAAGGGACATGAAAGAACTTGCAAGGTAAAACTACACAGCTCAGTCAATTTCAAGGAAAGAAAGAAAAAAATCACAAAACACTATTCAGTTTGACAAAGAGTGGCACTGACATGTTCCAGAAACGCTGGAAAGAAGTAACATCTATCCAACTGGATAGAGTAAGATCATTAGAGAAAATTTCCAACACTGTTGGCCCTGTAATGGAATCACTGCTATGAAGAGAAGGCAACTGATCCATTTTTAAGCATACAACAGTCAAGAATGCTGAAGCATCTCAGAGAAAACACTCTGATTGTAATCACAGTCTCTAAAGTGGTTCAGCAAGGTTTAATTATTCAGGAAATGTATCACTGCTTCAACATATGTGATTAAATGGAAGACTACTCAAGATAAAGACATGTTAGTTTAATCTCCATAGAAACCATATCAGAAAACAGAATGCATGATACAGGAACAATAATGATTAATATATGAAGAAATCTAAAATTCTGAGAATACTTTCACATTATTCAAGTAGGAGGGAATACAAGACTTTTATAGAGAAACTAAGCAACAGGTCTGCTAATGATTCTCCATAAAGTCAGCAACAAACAATCCTAAAATTAAGGAAATAAAAATGGAAGAAAACAGAAATAGAGAGATAAGGAAACAAACGATCTTATCTCTTTAAATAGAATGAATCAGAAAGAGAAATAAAATCCCTACAAATAGGGACAATAAAAAAGGAAATAACAGAATAGTCAACACTCCCCCTCAAGCTAGGTTTCCAAGGTTGAACATGCCCAGCTTGTCAACTTGTTTTTCAAACATCCTTCTTGCTAAAATGTCTATCCACTTCCACATGTTTTGTGCAGTCATGATGGACAGGGTTGTGAGATATATTTATGGCAGCTTTTTTGTCACAGTAAATCTTTAGAGGAGTGTTAGACATGATGAATTGCATAATGATACATCTAGAACTTTGAAAGTGTATTATAGGAAAAGGGGTAAAAATAGGAATTAAACCTATTTAACCCTTTGACCTATTTGTTAGGTTTCTGTTATTAGTTAGTTTTCTGTCTTAGTTGTTAGGGGAGTTATGACAGTTTTTGTAACAGAAGTTGGTAACCCCAAACTTCTATAAATAGGACCTCTGTTTATGAAGAGGATAGCTTTTATTTTGGCTAGCTTTAACTGGACAGATTCCAGTGTGAAAGGAGCAGACCCCTTTGTGTACATTTCTTTTCTGTTATCAATAAAATTAGGGACGAATAAAGCCCTTTCTCTCTGTTCATCCCTGAACTCCTAACAATTTGGTCTGACTTGCCGGATCTTGATCACAATAGAGCAACGCATGGCGACCGTGGAGAAAACAACAGGCGATCATGGAGTCAAATTGGCGGAACTGCAGAAAGATGTGGCTTACATCAAAGAGAACATGCCCGATTTGAAGCAAATCCGAGGACTGATCATGGAGTGTTTAACAAAGAAGGCAGACGATGGCGATGACGAGAACTCCAACACCACGAAGACGGGTTCGAGCGAGGAGGAGGAACAAGAGGAGGCCCCAACGCATTCTTGGTTAAAGAAAGTGGTATTACCTACGTTTGAAGGAAGCGATCCCCTTGGTTGGCTTGCCCGCGCAGAGAAATTTTTCGAAGTGCACTAAGTACAGCCGTCGGAGCGAATGCGCGTCGCGTTCATCGGTATGGAAGGGAACGCATGCCATTGGTTTCAATTCTAGCGTGATAAGGCCAAGAATCCTTCTTGGGAAGATTTTTCGGGGGCATTGATGAAGCGATATGGAGGTAACGGGCGTGGGACTGTGTATGAAAGGTTGGCGGCCCTGAGACAAATCGGCAGCATGGAAGACTACGTCCAAGAATTCGAATTACTAGTAGCCCAAGCCAAACCCAGCTCAGAGGAGCAAGTCTTGGGGTATTTCTTGACTAGATTACGTGCCGACATCAGGGGCCAGGTTCGCCCTCATGACCCGAAGGAGTTAAACCACGCCATGGAGATCGCTCACAACATAGAAGAGGCCATGAAAGAGGTTCGCAGTTATGGAAATTCTCAGGGAAGGAATCCCAATTTGGGGTTCAGATATCAAGGCAGTAGCGGAATCGTTTTGTGAGTAGGAGTGACGGGGAGCACTAACACCACTGCAGCGGCCAGTAGCAGCAACTGCGGGTTCCAGGGAGGAAATCGCCCTACCCTTGAACCAACCAGACCCAAACCAAGGGCAAACAGTTTCCAAACAACCAGAAACCGCGGGACGAGGAGCTTGCCCTATAATGAATACATCAAGCGAAGGGAGGAAAATAGGTGCTTCCACTGCGGGTTAGCGTATGCTCCGGGGCACTGATGCCCGAAGAAGAATCTGCGGGTCATAATCTTGGCTAATGAGGAGAGCAAAGATACAGAGGGTGACTGCGCAAGGCTGGATGGTACAGAGGACCAGAATGCAGAGGAAGAGGATCTCATAACCGCAGATTGCAATTGGCTGGATCTTTCTGTTTGTTCAGCAGGAGGATTAACCGCCCCACAAACCATGACACTCAAGGGCAAGTTGCAAGATCAAGAGATTATTGTGTTGATCAATAGTGGTGCCAGTCATAACTTCATCTCGAATAAGCTGGCTGAAAGGTTAGGCCTCAAAATTGATCAAGCAAAACCATATTGTGTGAGGCTAGGAGATGGGAACCGCAAGCAAACTCAAGGAAGTTGCAGGAGTGTGGAGGTCCGAATGGGAGAGTATGCCATGCCAGGGGAATTTTTTCTCTTTGATCTCGGAGGAGTGGACGTGATCCTAGGGGTAGCTTGGTTGATGATCCTAGGGGAAGTTAAAGTGAATTGGAGGAATTTGAAAATGAATTTTGTGCACCAAGGACAGCATGTGACCATCCAGGGAGACCCAAGCCTCTCCAAGGAAATGATTACTGCTAAAGCTTTGAGAAAAATGGATCAAGAAGAAGTGGAGTCCATAGCTATGTTATGGATGGGGGAGAAAAACCGAGACATACCCCAGAAACTTGCAGGGAATCAGGAAAAACAGTTACAACAAGTTTTGACTGAATTTGCTCAAGTGTTTGCAAAACCAAAGGGGTTGCCACCTCATAGGGAAGTTGACCATAGGATTCCCATCAAAGCTGGGGTGGAACCTATCAATGTGCGGCCTTATAGATACCCGTACTTGCAGAAAAATGAGATAGAGACCCAGGTGAATGAAATGTTAATTGCTGGACTGATAGGGCCAAGTAACAGCCCGTACTCAAGCCCCGTTATTTTGGTGAAAAAGGAGGACGGTAGGTGGAGGTTTTGCGTAGATTGTGCCCTAAACAAAGCTACAATTCCCGATAAATTCCCCATTCCTATGATAGAAGAGTTGCTGGATGAACTCAAGGGAGCCACTTATTTTTCCAAGATCGATCTACGAGCTAGGTACCATCAAATAAGAATGTACAAGCCAGACATCCCAAAGACGGCTTTTAGAACTCACAAGGACACTATGAATCTTTGGTTATGCCTTTTGGCTTAACCAATGCGCCGGCTACATTCCAATGTGTTATGAACTCTACACTGAAACCATTCCTTCACATGTTTGTTTTAGTGTTTTTTTATGACATTTTGGTATATAGTAGCTCCTGGGAAGCACATTTAATACACTTGAGGGCTGTTTTGACTAAGTTAAAGGAGCATTGCTTATTTGCTAACCAGAAAAAATGTAGTTTTGGACAAACTGAGGTGATTTACTTAGGGCACATTATATCAAAGGATGGAGTTTCTATGGATCCTCAAGATTGAGTCTATCTTGCAATGGCCACTCCATAAAAATATTAAGGCTCTAAGAGGTTTCTTGGGCCTTACGGGATATTATAGACGGTTCATTTGTAATTATGGCAAGATTGCTAAGCCGTTGACCGAATTGTTGAAGAAGGGGAATTTTTGTTGGAATGAGGACAGCACTGCTGCTTTCAAACAGTTACAGCAAGCAGTCACAACAGCCCCCGTTTTGTCCTTGCCCGATTTTTCAAAACCGTTTGCAATTGAATGTGACGCTTCCGGAAAGGGAGTTGGGGCAGTTTTGACACAAGACAAGAAGCCCATTGCTTTTTTCAGCAAAGCATTGGCCGATTCAAGCCTCACAAAATCCATTTACGAGAAGGAGCTGATGGCATTAGTTTTGGCTATCCAACATTGGCGTCCATACCTTTTGGGGCGGAAATTCACTGTTTTTACCAATCAAAAGAGCCTAAGATATCTATTAGAACAGCGAATTACCACCCAAAACCAACAAAATTGGTTAGCCAAGCTTCTTGGGTACGAATTTGACATTGTTTACAAGTTAGGGGCTTCGAACAAAGTTGCAGATGCTTTATCTAGAATTGATGAGGACAAGGAATTTCTAGACCTTTCTGGCAAGATATAACAGAAATTGATGAGGAGATCCGAAGAGATCCGGTGTTGACAAACATCAGAGCTGCTTTATTAAATGATCCCAACTCACATCAGCATTATACCCTGGAAAATGACAAGCTGCATTATAAGGGAAGGTTAGTTTTATCAGCTACTTCCGCATGGATTCCCAAATTATTACAAGAGTTTCATGCTTCACCTATGGGAGGACATTCAGGGATCTATAGAACTTATAGAAGAATAGCTCAATCCCTTTATTGGGTTGGCCTAAAGAACACAATTACTCAATATGTTGCATCATGTCACATTTGTCAACGAAGCAAGTATCAAGCCTCTTCCCCAGCTGGACTATTGCAACCTCTACCCATTCCTAATGCTGTTTGGGAGGAAATCAACATGGATTTTATTGCGGGCTTGCCAAGGTCTAAGGGTTTTGATGCTGTTATGGTGGTTGTGGATAGATTAAGTATGGGCATTTTATTTTGATAAAACATCCCTATTCCACCAGAACCATTGCTGAAGTTTTTGTTAAAGAGATCATTAGACTACATGGAGTCCCTATTTCTATTGTTTGTGATAAAGATCCTACATTTATGAGTCACTTTTGGCAGGAGATGTTCCGATTGCAGGGTATCCAACTGAAAATGTCTACAGCATACCATCCTGAAACCAACGTACAAACGAAGGTTTTAAATAGGACTCTTGAAATTTATCTTTGGTGTTTTAGTTCTGAGCAACCTAAAGTTTGGGCTGAATTCATCCTGTGGGCTGAGTATTGGTATAATACAAGTTTTCAAGCTTTAGCTCATTGCACCCCTTTTGAAGTTGTCTATGGAAGGCCACCTCCCTCTTTGGCTCGGTTTATCCCAGGAGAAACACTTGTAGAGGCCGTAGCACAGGATCTCATGGATAGGGATGAGGCTCTAACACAATTGAAGTTCCACTTAAAAAGAGCTCAAGATCAAATGACACAATATGCAAATGCACATAGGAAACCGGTTCAATTTTAGCAAGGGGAACATGTCTATTTGAAAATCAAGCCACATAGGCAAACGTCCATGCCAACCAAGCTGCATCCAAAACTATCAGCTAGATATTATGGGCCCTATCAAATCCTTAAGAAGATTGGAGTTGTTACTTATAGATTACAGCTGCCAGAGGAGACAAGAATCCATCCGGTATTCCATGTCTCAACTTAAAAAGGCAATAGGAAACCATATAGTGGAAACCAGTCAGCCAGTAGAGTTACAGGACACAAATGAGCACTACCAACCATTTAATATTCTGGGCAGTAGAGTGATCACACAAGATGGGCATGCAGTACCTCAAGTCTTAGTTCATTGGCAAGGGAAACAACCTGAAGAAGCTACTTGGGAGGAGACAACCAACATTCAGACTCAATTTCCAGATTTTAACCTTGAGGACAAGGTTGTTTTAGAGGGGGAAGGTATTGTTAGACATGATGAATTGCATAATGATACAACTAGAACTTTGAAAGTGTATTATAGGAAAAGGGGTAAAAATAGGAATTAAACCTATTTAACCCTTTGACCTATTTGTTAGGTTTCTGTTATTAGTTAGTTTTCTGTTTTAGTTGTTAGGGGAGTTATGACAGTTTTTGTAACAGAAGTTGGTAACCCCAAACTTCTATAAATAGGACCTTTGTTTATGAAGAGGGTAGCTTTTATTTTGGCTAGCTTTAACTAGACAGATTCCAGTGTGAACGGAGCAGACTCCTTTGTGTACATTTCTTTTCTGTTATCAATAAAATTAGGGACGAATAAAGCCCTTTCTCTTTATTCATCCCTGAACTCCTAACAAGGAGGGATAGTTTTCATCTCTAATTCTTCAAGGAGAACTTTCAGCCATAACATCTCACAAATTCCGTGAGCAACAACTCGAAATTCAGCTTCAGCACTACTTCTTGCCACCACATTTGGTTTCTTGCTTCGCTAGGTGACCAAGTTACCCCATACAAAAGTACAGTACCCTGAGGTAGACCTCTTGTCGTCAATAGAACCAACCCAATCTACATCATTGAACCCTTCTATGCTTCTGGACTCATTTTTGCTAAAATATAGGCCTTTACCAGGTGATCCTTTGAGATATTTAAGAATTTGAAGCACAGCCTCCATGTGCTCTTCACAGGGAGCATGCATGTACTGACTAACCACACTTATAGCAAAGGCTATGTCAGGTCTGGTATGGGAAAGATAGATAAGCTTCCCTACTAGACGTTGATATCTTCTAGTGTTAACTGGAGTTGCATCCTTCTGGTTGCCAATCTTAATTATAGAATCCATTGGTGTGTCCACTGGTTTATACCCAAGCATCCCCGTTTCCTTTAACAGATCCAGCACATATTTTCTTTAAGTGATAAGAATTCCTTTCTTGTTTCTAGCAATCTCCATTCCAAGAAAGTAGCGAAGAGATCCTAGATCTTTTATTTCAAATTCTGTTGCCAGCCTATGTTTCAATCTTGTCATCTCCATTACATTATCTCCTGTCAAAATTATGTCATCCACATAGACAATAAGAATAATAATCTTCCCATCTTTGTGTCGATAAAAGAGGGCGTGGTCAGACTGAGCTTGCTTATACCCTAGTTGAAGAATTGCTTTGGTGAATCTACCAAACTAAGCTCTCGGGAACTGCTTTAACCCATAAAGAGCCTTTCATAGTCTGCAAACCATTACATTTCTCCTTTCATTATCAAACCCAGGTGGAAGATCCATGTATACTTCCTATTCCAAGTCTCCATTGAGAAAAGCATTCTTTACATCAAGTAGTTGTAGGTCCCAATCTAAGTTGGCAGCAATAGATAAAAGGACACGGACAGTATTGAGTTTGGCAACTGGAGCAAAAGTCTCGTTGTAATCTATGCCATATGTTTGAGTAAATCCTTTTGCAACCAACCTTGCTTTGTACCTTTCAATAGTACCATCAGAACTGTACTTTACTGTAAATACCCATTTACATCCGACCGGAGCCTTCCCTTCGGGTTTCTGTACAAGATCCCATGTTTGGTTCTTCTCGAGAGCATGTATTTCCTCAATTACAGCCTTTCTCCATTCAGGATCCCTTAAAGCCTCCTGTACATCTTTTGGAATTTTTTCTTCTGACAGGCTAGTGATAAAAGCTTGTAGAAAAGGTGAGAAATGATTGTAGGAAACATAATTAGAGATGGGATGCTGAGTACAAGAGCGACTTTCTTTCCTTAATGCAATAGGTAGATCAAGATCACTAACCTTAGGAGATGAAATCGATTCTGATTCATGGCAAGGCATCAGGTCCACAACAGTCTCAGTTCTGTGTGATGCATTTCTTCTGGAATAAACACGTAACTCAGGCTGTTGTTGAGGATCTCCCCCTATCAACTTAGTCTCCAGTTGAGAATCTCCCCCTTTTCAAAATTGGTAATATTTATGGCAGACTCTAGGTCATTTGTTTCAGGTGTAAGCTTCTTTATTTGTTCAGCTAGTGTGGGTGAATCATCCTGAATGGGTAAGATAGGGCTTGGTGAAAGTTCCCAAGAAAGAACTTCGTTCCCATTCCCCCCCTGAAGTGAATTCTTGGGGTAAAAAGGCTGATTTTCAAAAAAGGTGACATCCATAATGGTAAAATATTTGCGTTTATCAAGAGAGTAGCAACGATACCCCTTTTGAGTGGCTAAGTAACCAAGAAAAATATAGGGTATAGCACGAGGGTCAAGGTTACTTCGGTTATGGTTATGAACATGGACAAATGACTTACAGCCAAACACTTTGAGAGGTAAGGAACTTACAAGGTGAGTTTGAGGATAGTAGTGGAGAAAGAGCTGATAAGGAACCTGATGGTTGAGAACACGAGAAGGAAGCCAATTGATAAAATTGCAGGCTGTCAAAATAGAATCACCCCAAAAAGATTGAGGAACATTGTTAGCAAACATAATGGAGCGAGCAACTTCCTAGAGGTGTCTATTTTTACGTTAAGCTACCCCATTCTGTTGAGGGGTATCAACACAAGAACTTTGGTGAATAATACCGTTTTCTAGAAAATACGCCTCAAGAATGGAATTGAAGTACTCTCTCCCATTATCAGTACGGACAATTTGAATTTTTTTATTGTATTGATTGTGTACCATCAAGTGAAATTGTTTAAAAATTTGGGCAGCCTCACTCTTTTCTTTCAAAAGGTAAACCCAAGTGATCCGTGTATGGTCATCAATAAATGTGATGAACCACCATTTGCCAGTTAGATTTGGAACCCGAGAAGGACCCTATATATCACTATGGAAACACAACTCTTTGGTGTTTGGCAACTTGACAAACATCACACTGAAATATATCTTTATTCTCAAAAAGTGAAGGAAACAACTGTTTAAGGTAAGGAAAACTAGGATGGCCTAAACTAGAGTTCCAGAACATTTGTTCTTTTCAAGACAAGGAAGTGGAGCGGCTGCCAGTGGTCAAGGCATGTTGATTGCCGGGATGACTTCTTCAAAGTAATAGAGACCATTGTGTTCCTTAGCACTGCCAATCCTCATGCCCGAAATCATATCCTGAAAAACACAGTGAGAATGTGAGAACTCAGCAATACAATTTAGATCTCTAGTTATTTTACTAACAGAAAGCAAATTGCAAGATAACTTGGGGACATGGAGAGTATCTTTGAGGGATATGTGAGGGCTAATATTAATGGTACTAGTTCCAGCAACTATTGCAAACGATGCCTCAGCAATCTTAATTTTCAGGTTTCCTAGACTAGGTTTATAAGAACAGAAAAAACTTGCACAACTTGTCATATGATCTGTGGCGCTAGAATCTATCACCCAAGGGTCAATAGTTTCAGATTTACCGCTTAAAGCAGTAAGAAAAGTACCTTTTTGAGCCAAAAGGGAAGAACTAGAGGCTAGTTCCTATCCCTGAGTGGGGAAATGATTCTGGCTTGTCAGTTGAGTGTTGAGGATTTGTTGCAACTGCTCGAGTAGCTCCTTGCTAAGAGAAAGATTGAGGTTGTTACCATTTTTTGATGTTGACTCAGTGGTAAGTTGCATGCCCTTAGAATCCTTCCTATTATTACGAGTCTGGTTTCCCAAACAATTTCCAACATTTATCATGGTTGTGATTTGTTTTCTGACAGAAATCACACCAAAGGTTCCCATTCTTTTTTTGACTCCGAGATTCTCCACGAAAATTCTCCGATCCACGGACAGAGAAGGCATAGTTTTCAGTTGCTGGTATTGAGGTACCAAGCATAATGCGTTTGCAAGTTTCTTCTCAGCGAACCTCAGCAAAGATATCATCAATACTTGGTAGGGGTTTAGAGGCAAGTAGGTGTCCTCTGGCCTCATCTAGATCCTTGTTAAGTCCTGATAGAAAGTCATAAATTCTGTCCTTGTTCACAGCTTTTTGATAGTGCTCAATGCAGCCCGAACACAACCAATGACGATTATTAAATAGATCTACTTCCTGCCATAATTTTGTAAGGGCGTTGAAGTAGGTTGTAACATCCCTTTCGCCTTGCGTGAGGTTTCGAGCCTTATTTCTCAATTCAAACAGTTGGGCTGAGTTTTCCAGATCATAATATTGCCTCTTGGCAGCCTCCCATATCTGCTTGGCAGTCTTATAGTACATGAAGTTCTCACTAATCTTCTCATCCATGGAATTGATCAACCAAGCCATCACCATTGAATTCTAGGCATCCCATGTTTCGAAGGCTGGGTTTGATTCTGTCGGCTTCGTGGCAGTCCCATCAAGGTACTTATACCTACCTTTCCCTCGAATCACCATCTCAACAGAACGTGACCATGGCAGATAATTTTTTCCGTTGAGTTTATGAGTGGTAATTTGAAGGGAAGAATTATCGGAGCAGGGAACCTGAACCGTACCTGCATTAACTACTTCTGAAGTTCCATTTGGAGTTTGCTGTGCAGATTCTAAAGTTTCGGAAGTTTCATCCCCTCTAGTGCCAATCATGGCTCTCCCCCAGGGAAACAATGGAGGTTTGCCAGCCATAGGAAAAAAAACAACAGCAAGGGAACAAGATAAAAGAGAGAAATCTCATAAAATGAGATGATGGGTAATAGCGGAATTAAGCGAGGGCATAGTGATTAGAACCTTGCTCCAATACCATGAAGAAATCTAAAATTCTGAGAATACTTTCACATTATTCGAGTAGGAGGGAATACAAGACATTTATAGAGAAACTAGGCAACAAGTCTACTAATATTCTCCATAAAGTCAGCAACAAACAATCCTAAAATTAAGAAAATAAAAATGGAAGAAAACAGAAATAGAGAGATAAGGAAACAAACGATCTTATCTCTTTAAATAGAATGAATCAGAAAGAGAAATAAAATCCCTGCAAACAGGGACAATAAAAAAGGAAATAACAGAATAGTCAACAATATATATTAAGTTGATGGAAAGAATTTAATGCATGCATATGCTTGTGATATTCTTGTTAGTGAATAATGTATCAGAGCACACTAAGTATGCAATCTGTTGCTCACAATCATTGGCAAAACCCAAATCTCATGCATAAAAACCAAGAATTCTCAACAGAAAGAAATGGATTCATACTCAACCAAGAGATAAGCTAAACTTACCTAACTACAACAATCTCAAAATTAATCAGATATATATAACAAGCAGCAACCTCTAGTTTGTAGTCACACAGGATCAAATCCGCTAGGTAATCTCAAATTTATAGACAAAGGAAAACCACTTAGTCAATCAATTATGATTATCAATCTGTCATATATACAACAACAACCCAGGTTTTTCCCACTAGGTGGGATCGGCTACATAGATCAAACGATGCCATTGTACCTTATCATAAATCAAGTCTTCAGAAATGTCATTCAAATCTAAATCTTTTTTAATCGTTTCACTTATAATCTTTTTTAGTCTCCCTCTACCTCTAGCTATTGGGCTATCCTCTACCTGATCTACTCTTCTTACAGGGGCTTCTAAAAGTCTTTTCCTTACATATCCAAACCACCTAAGACGAGATTCTCTCATCTTTTCCACAATAGGTGCTACCCCTAAATTCTCTCTAATGCATTCATTCCTTGTATGGTCATACATCCAGCGCAACATTCTCATCCCAGCCACACTGATCTTATGTTTTTGCTGGCTTTTTATTGCCCAACATTCAGTGTCATACAACATTGCAAGTCTTATAGTTGTGCGGTAAAATTTACCCCTAAGCTTGAGAGGCACTTTTCTATCACAAATAACTTCTGAAACACTCTTCCATTTCATCCATCCAGTTTGAATCCTATGGTTTACATCTCTCTCTATCTCTCTGTCATTTTGTATGATAGATCCAAGATACCTAAACGGTGTGACTTATGGTATAGTATGGTCTCCAATTTTCACCGCTAAGCTAGTATTAGCACGCCTCTTACTGAACTTACATTTCATATACTCCGTCTTACTCTTGCTTAGGCAGAAATCATGCTCTTCCAAAGCTCGTCTCCATCGCTCTAGCTTCCCATTTGTTTCTCTCTCGACTCTCCAACTAAGACTATATTATCTGCAAAAAGCATGCATTGTGGCACCGACTCTTGGATATGCGAAGTAAGCACATCCAAGACCAAGGTAAAAAGATATGGACTCAAAGTTGACCCTTAGTGCAATCCTATAGTTATAGGAAAATTTTCTGTGACCCCACCCTGTGTTCAATTACTCTTTCCCATAACTTAGTATGACTCATGAGCTTAATCTCCTTGTAATTTGCATAGTTTTGTATATCTATATTGTTCTTATAAATATGGATTAAAGTGTTTCTCCTCCATTCATTTAGCATTTTCTTAGACCTCATTATCTCGTTAAACAGCTTTGTGAGCCAACTTATACCTCTCTCCTAGGCACTTCCATACTTCAATAGGTATATTATCTGGTCCGACCGCTTTTCCATCATCCATCATCTTCAATGTTTCTTTTACCTCAAACTCCCGAATTCTACGATAAAAGGTTTTATTTTGGTCCTCCTCTCTAGTGTTTAGAATATCTGAGTCTCCTAAAGTCTCATGTCCCTCGTTAAATAACTTGTGAAAATAACCCTTCCATCGATTCTTGATATCTTGTTCCATAACCAAGACTTTACCCTCTTCATCCTTAATGCATCTCACTTGATCCAAGTCTCTTGTCTTCCTTTCCCTAATTTTAACAAGCCTGTAAATATTCCTTTCTCTGTCATATATATTAAAAAAAAAAACAAATCTACTCAAAACTGAGTTTCTTTCTAAAGGAGGAACAAGATTGTAAGGAGGCAAGGTTATATTGGAAGACTATTATTTATATACTGCAGTAGAGGAATCTATACAATGATAAAGCTGCTTACTTTGCTTCCTTTCCTAAAAGCAGTATAAAAAATTATTCTAATTTTCAGAAAATGTTATGTATATGCATCCTGCATTGAAGCATTGTTAGTTCAAAAATCCTTGTTTACAGCATTACTCTTTTAGAACAAGGAGAAGACAAGAGCTCATGTTTAACATCACCACCAATTAAAGACAAAATGTGACCTTCAAAATCAAATAGAATTCCCAGAGCACAAAATTCATAACCATTTGCAATTAACAAAATTACTTGTCAGCAAATCATGCAAGAGATTTTACCCCATTTTCTACAAGAAACAGCAAATCATAAATACTGCTACTGCTAAACTTTGAACATCATGATGCTCAAAACAAGAAACAGCAATTTTAATATACCAGATTCCTTGGTCACTAAACATAGAAACCTAATCAAATAAGCATATTATGGCAACAGCCAACAAATTTGTCAAAAATCCACTCATATCCAATTCATCATTCATCATTATGGCATCCCTGACATCCATAAATCGATCAAAACCAAACAAACTGAGATTGGGTCACACAGAGCCACGGAGAACAGAGGATAACAGTATAACAGAGGAGAACAGGAGCCACAGATTAATTGACCAGTTGCAAACAAACAACTTGATTTGACTTTGCTGACACCATTTCTATGTTTTACTACCATAATTTTCTATGTCTTGTGGCCAATGGGTCTAGTACATAAGCTGTAAGCACATAACTGTAAAATGGAAAAAACATTCATATGTTCTTTTTCCGTAGTTATTCTATATAACTAGTACACCAAAGACATCTCTATCTTCCCCCTTGCTCCCTCTCTGATGCTTTTTATGTTTTGAATCTTTTCCAAGGTGATGAAAATTTAGAAAACAACTCTCCCCATGCTTTTCATCTATTTGTTTCAAAGTAGGAAAAAAGCAATCCATATTTCTATTGTAGGAAACAGAAAGTAACATAAAACAAGAGACATACCACCAGCATTTTGCATGAAAGCCCTTGGATGACTTTGAAAGACCATAATTGAACTATTGAAGCTTTGATAGAAACAGTAGGCTCAGAGTAGTACACCATCTCTAACTCTCACCTTCTCCATACTCTTTAATGAATCCTACCCAGAAGAAGCATTCCCTTGCTCCCTTTCCCATTCCTACAATCAAACGAACCACACAACATCAGACAACATCTACACGGGGAAGAGACTTATCACTCTATATTATCCATTTTCTTCCATCTCTCCTTGTTTCCCTTTCCCATTTCACAGTTATTGCTTCTTCTCTTCTCTTCTCTTCTCTTCTCTTCTTTCAGGAATCCTTTCCTTGGTTTTGGGTACCCTCAATCTGAAACTCATAAAAATCTACAGTCTAAACTAGCCCATTATTCACATTTCACAATATAAGTATAAGCACAACGTGACGAATTGAATCAAATTAAATTAAATTAATTGAAATCAATATTTATCCTCGGAAGAATAAAAACCCATTATCTCAACATCTACAATTCCTCAGAGTGTTCAAGCTGAAAAAAGAAAATGAAATTTGAAAATAGATCAAATAGATCTAACCAAGGGATAAGAAGCCCAGAAAACAATCTCACGTGAAAGAAGCACAGATCAAACGAAATGCATATGGTGTACAAGGGTAGGGGGTTCCCGATCCAGAAGTGATATGCAAAATTACCAGTGAAACAGTGAGTTTGCGTGAAAATTGAAGCAAAGGAGAAAGAGATATGAAAAGCGAAACCCTAATTGGGAAAGGGGAAAGGGAGATCTCAGAGAAAAAGAGGTTACCTGTTGGTTGGAGGAGCAGATATGGAACGAATCGGGTTTGACGGAGTTGGAAGCGAATGAGGGAATGAGCGACACGCACACTGCCGCAGCCTTCGACGAAGATGGGTAGCCACCACTGCTGAAGGCTGAAGCCTGAAGCCTGAAGATGTCGCCAATTTAGCAATTCAAGGTACTCAATTTGGGGTTAGGGTTTAGTGAAGTTAAGTGATTTAGGGGTCAGGATTCATAAAAGTGAAAAAGTCTATCATACACCCATTTTGTATGCATTTATTAATGGATTTTTTTTAAAGTATTTATATATAGATTTAAATATATATAAAAATTATTAATTGAAATTTATAATTTTTTTATATGTATAATTATTTTTAAAAAAATTGATTAAATAAAATTTTTGTATAAATTTAAGTGTTATTAGTTGAATTTAACATTTTAATCTCAATTATTGATTTATTAATAATAAATCAATGGCGAAAAGAACCTAGGTCCATCTATAGATAATCTATATTAGACATTCCCCATAAAAGTAGGCCATGTATAAAATGAACTTTTTTCTCTTTGGGTCTATCAACGGACTACTAATTTTAAACCATTGGATAAGTAAAAATATAGATGGATAGTTGAGATAAAACACATGTAACTTGTGTAAAAAGTAACCAGAAGAATTGAAAAATTATATCACTCTATATTAACCTAAGTAACCTACCACTTTAGTTCTTGAAATTATATGTATTAGTCACATTCATTCTTAACTTTAAAAAATTAACAACTCAATCCCTACAACCTTATAACGCCGGTCATGTTAGTCCATGCATTAGTTGCTATCAATTAAAGTTGACGGAGATGCATGCATGGCACGTTAAATGCCAACGTGGATTCTACATGGCAAACAACTCCTCCCCCCATTAGAAAACAATGTCGTTTCGCTCCAACACTAACCTTAGGCACTAACCAAAATGGCGTGTTTTGGGTTTTGGGGGGGAAACACCTAATTTCCCCCAATTGCAAGCAGATAAACCACACAAATAACCCTAACCCACCCCACAAATATTCCTGATCCCAATATCTAGTGCGGTCTACTACAAAATTCAAGGGGATTTACTCTCAATCAAAGTGAAATCAATGCAAAATCTTGAACGTGACCCACAAAATTGAAAAATGTATGAACCCTAAACCCCAAATATGCCCTATTTTTTATGCATTATGTTGTTCCCTTTTTGGTGTTGTAGTCCATGCATTTGTCTACTCTTTTTGGTATTTGTAGTCCCCTTACTTGGTAATCTTGGTTCTACGGTCAAGCTCAATATCATCTCTATTCCCCATTCCCCACCTATGTTTGAAAGATTTAATGTATGTCTTCAAGGTATGAAGAGAGTGTTTAAGGCAAGATGCAGGCCATTAATAGGCCTAAATGGAGCTTTCTTAAAAGGATATTATAAGGGAAAATATTAGTTATTGTGGGACAAGATGTCAATACTGACATTTTTGTCATAGCATATGTTATGTGGGGATGGAGAACAAAGAAACTTAGAAATGGTCCCTAACCCTTTGCATGAGGACTTGGGGGACTACAAACAACATCGATGAAACTTCTTATCAGATATGCAAAAGGTAAGTGATCTGGTTCGCAAGAACTAATTTGAATACATTTTATTCATTATAGGGACTAAAATGAATTAGTTATGTAAGTTACAAGGACTAAAATGAATTAGTTCTGTATGTTATAGGGACTTATATGAATTATTTGTGTTATCAGGGACTGATACCAGCAATGCAAGAGGTGATGCTCGAAGTGCATCATAGGTTCTGCGTTTGGCATCTTCAGAAGAATTTTACAAAACAATAGAAGTATAAGGAAATAAGAGGGATGCTATAGGAATGTGCAAGGTCAACAACCCACTCACAATTTTTGGCAAATATACAGATAATTAAGATGAAGTTGTCAAGGTATATCGGGCCTTTAGCTCCCAAGCAAAAGAGTAGGTTGGAGAAGGAGAAAAATGAGAGTAACAAATGGACTCTTGTGTGGTTAGGTAATAGAAACCATAACATGTATTATGTTATGTTCTCAAAATTGTACATTTATGACTTTTATTTGCTTTGTATATAATGTCTTAACGGATGATGATGGTGGAAACAAGTTTAAGGTGCACGAGTACCTTTCCAAGGTGGTTGTTAATTTAGGCACCTAAACCTGCACCTGCAGGTTCTAACAGAGGAGAAGGAACTAAGCTCGGGGCACCAATTGCCCCTGTGATACCATATAAGATTGACCTATCACAGACTTTAGTGGGTTCTTAACCACAGTCCACTCAAGCTTAAGCTGCAAATGAAGCCCCAAATGTTCTAACAGTAACAACCAAACTATTATTGTTATTTTTTTTAGCATATTAATATAATATATTTTATTTATCACTGACTTGGGTGCATCATATGTTGCAGGGAATTATCATATCACTCCCTACTAGGCCATTTAGTTTTAGGGCTAAACTCCTGTGAGGCCAACTAATTTAAGACCACCAAAACCAATTGCTACAACTTCAATTCCAGCTTCCTCTGCCTCCTCAAGTTCAGTTCCACCACTAACTGCCCTAATTGCAATTTTAGTTCCACCATTTTCAACCACTACAACTTTTGTTCCACCACCATCTACCACTACAACACCTACTCAAGCTCTAATTACTGCAAGATCTGGTTTACCACCTCCACAACACTGTGTTAGTGCATAAATCATTGCTACACCAAGTTCTGCAACAACATCAAGGTTCCTCAAGTTCATGCCCACACCTGGTTTCAAGCCTGCTCTACCAAAGATCGACAAATAATGACAATTTGGACCTTTTTTGGACATAAGATTTGGTCTTCTTTTTTGGAAGATGTATAGGTTTATCTTAACCGATTTATGGATTATTTTGGAATCTGTATAGGTTTATTTTTAAGCTATACATAAAGGGTTATTTTGATATGATACATGAGCTTTTGGATTGTGTTCTTAGACAAGTTGATGTGAGTAGTGGTTTTTTGTTTTGAAAATGGTCATAATGCTTATATAGACCTCTTTTGATACTTTTGAGGCAACATTTTTTGTAAATTTCTTCATATCCACACTTGTAAGACCCATTTAAAGATCAATGAAATATGCTTGATTAGGTTCGTTCCAATTGTGTTCATTTCATATTAAGTTATTTATGCAATTCCTTCCAATTCAAATTGAATAAAAATGATCATCAAAACTCATATTATTTCATTTTAAAGGCCAAGTGGCCAATTACACAACATTACAAACCAACATTACTACCCCAATTGTCTACTTCCCCAAACAAAATAATCCTCACTTTATGATCAAAGCCAGCATCATAATACACTGGTCGATTACACAAAATCTTAAGGTCCTAACTTTATCATCTAAACTACTAATCTTTTAAGCAACATTCATTCTCTAATCTTTATTCTCACTTGTAGTAGCCCCAACACTAGCTGCAGCAACAGCTTCATATGCATCTTCATAAGTAGCTTCATTACCACCTCCATTACCAATTTCATTGTCCTCTGATCCATTCTCAACCCAGTAGAAATATCTACAGTGGTCACAATTCTGCAACACATAACACAGTAAGTATACCAAAAAATGAGTATAATAACAGTAAAAGCTTCCCCTTACATAACCCAACCCAACCTCTTACCTTTACTTTGAACTTTGGGCACCCATAGAATGGTCTTCCAAGATTTGTCATTATTTTGGATGTTCAAGACCAACTTCCTTCGGAGTGTGGTGATGCGATTTGGGGTCAGTTTTCACCACCCATCCTCTTAACCAAGCAAGCAACTTAGGAAATAGGGGTTAGGGTTTTCGAATTTTTGGATTTACAAAAGAATCTAGTCTTCGAGTAACAGTCATAGAGATCAGAAAGAAAGGGGAAATGATTTTGAAGGAAGATGGGTCGCACGACGTCATATATCAGGTTCTGTTTTTTTTTCTTTTAAAAACAACATCATTTTCTAATAGGGGGAAGAGATGTTTGCCACGTGGGATCCACGTTGGCACTTAACGTACCATGTGTGCGTCTCCATCAAGTTTAACTGACGGCAACTGATACAGGGACTAACATGACCAATGTTTTGAGGTTTCAGGGATTAAGTTGTTAATTTGTTTAAAGTCAGGGACGAATGTGACTAGTATATACATTTTCAAGGACTAAAGTGAAGGTTTACTCTCACATTTCCTTTGCTTCTAGACACCACAAACTATCGCACGACCTCCATCTAATTTCCAATCCTGTCGTCCACCATCGCACCTTTACTCCGTTCTGATAGTGCCATCCATGCTGGCCAGGCGAGCACCACCACACTACCTTGTCTCCATTGTCATCAAGCCCTCTATTTTCATTGATCTCGAACCCTAATAAAGAAAGCCTTATGGTGTTGTGTGGTTACATGGTATGGTGTTGCTTGGGTGGTTTCGAGAGGTTAGTTGAGGGAAATTGGAGCTATGGGTTTTGGTTTACTGACAGGTTTGTGGATTTGGGGTATGGTGGCTTTATGGCTAGTCGACGGTGGCAGGGAGGTTTCGATGGAGGACAATGGTGGTGCATCCCTAACTTCAAGTAGTGGAGTTGGTGTAGGGGTTCCGAGGGTGGCATATGGGATTCAATTCTGGTCTTAGGGGTGTGTTTGTGGTGTTTGGGCAACCGTGTCAGAGAGGGAATCATGATCAAAGAGTTTGGCAAAGACGACCATGGCAATGATGATGTTAGTGGCTTTGATGGCGGCGTTGTGGAGGTGGATGCCTTGGGAAAGGAGGAGGCAGCACTAGTCGAGAAAGGCATCAATGATGACGATGACGGTGGTTGTGTCGTTGCCAGCGACAACATCCTAGTGATGGGTTTTGGAGTTTTTTGGTGATAGGTTTTACAGTGGTGGTGGGATAAAAATGAAAAATAATAGAAGTTGTGGAGCTAAAAAGAAAACAACTGAATGGGCCATTTTGTAAATGAGTAAAACTTGCTATAGCAAGTATTTTTGGGAGTGCATCCATGGACCATAACTCATAAGGTCCATGGTAAAGGCACCATAAAAGCAAAGTTCTAAAAATCGAACCAATCATTAAACCTATTGAGTGACTGATTTAAGGTTCAATGGTTGAACCTTGGTCGAACCGAAATATAACTTTATATATATGTGTATACAAGAATCTTGGATGAAGACCCATTTACACACAACAAAATAATGAAAATGACTCCTATGAAATACTTCAACATGCTTATTGATGAGAAGTAGTTTTAGGATGAGTTTCAAAACTAAAATTCATTAAAAAATGGTATAACAAGTACAGGTTGTGGTAGGAAATTCACTACAAAAAGAATAAAATTAAAAATAGTTTTAGGATCCATGTACACAGTACACCCACACCCACCTACAGCTCATAGAAATTTAGCTACTAAATTTACAAGTCTCGCGTAGTATGTTACATGTGGAGTTGAGGTTCAATAAATGTTATATTTACTACGAGTTTCACATCGGTGAGCTGGTGGGATTTTCAACCACATAGCAACTATAAATAAATGGTGAGAAGATTTCCTTCGTAGGCTGTGAGCATCTCCGCCTCACATGGGTGACCTTTTTGGTTGCCTTTAAGATAATAATATTATATTTATTAATTCCTTTATCTAAAACATTAGTTAAATAGGATCCAAAGTGATTGTTGTCTAGCAAACCAAAGTTTAAAATTTTTAAAAAATTGAACCAATCATTAGTTGGAACTAGTGTTAGGCTAACTGATTTTACAATTCAAAATTAATTTATCAATTTTTGACCATACTAGTTTATGGGACATAACCGAACTGGGAAGAGGGCCGATTCCCGATTTAATCAATCAAACTGGTCGGTCCAGTTCAATTTTCAGAACTATGCATAAAAGTATATAGGGATTTCGGAAAACAGGTGCTCGCTGAGTGCTCCATCTGGTTTTAGCCATTGGATATAAGGAAAATAAGATCAATGGCTAAGATTGTTCACTTTTAACCTGATGATCAGGTTCAAGTAAGTTGGTAAAAAATGATTACTGTAAAATAGTTCCTAAAAAAATGATATTATATATATAGTTATTTGTAAAAAGACCCCTATCCATCATAGTGATTTTCCTTTGTTCACTTTCACGTTTCTCTCTGCCATTCTCATTCTCATATTTTCAAATCTAAAATAGAAAAAAAAATTATATCTGCATTCCTTCAACTATGTTTCTCTGGCTTTGTCCTTGGTGAGGTGCTAAGGTCTATGGTTTTGCGATCTGCGTGGATCCATCTTCGTTCCTAGTGTTGGTTCAAATGCCGACGGTAAGATATTTAGTTTATCATCTTTTGCAATCAATTCTGCTATTTGGTATTGATTTTATCTTGCTAGTATGATGTTGTGGTGACAAGGCCCAATATAATAAGGCAAATTTTAAGCATATGTTTGGGTTGGCATTATAGGGGGTCCAAATAGGATTTGCACCATGAAGTAACATTGAGCTCTAGTGGGCAAACACTTTTAAATTGACAAAAGTGAAATAAGAAAGGTGTATAGTATCTTTATCTTCATGCTATTTATGTCCACTAGTGATAGATCAATAACGTAAAAACATAATATTCATTACTGCATATCAAAATACAAAAATTCAATATTCACACAAGTTTGGCCTTCGTTTAGGTGTCTCTCTTAGCTCAAATCAGATACATGAAACTAACATACATAAGACAAGAAAAGAGCAGCTCAAGTGAAACTTGATCATGGTGGACTTGTGAATCTCGACAATGCTGGAGTTAGTGTGATTCATTAATGGAGATTCTAAAAACATACTGAAGGACTAAATAAAAATATCAATAGATGTAGGGCTAAAACATAAAAAATGTCAAGGACTTCAATATGAATTATAAAAACTTATCATACCAAGTCAAGTCAAAGGTGCCCCTGACTTGGTATAATAATTTAGCCATTGTTTTTGGCTAATTAACCACAGTTGAAACCATGGCTATTCAATTCTTCTTTTAGATTTAGAGATGTTAAAGTTAACAATTTTCACTTTAGTCATACAAAAAAAAAAGTTTAAGCAGGTCGAGCATTGCCATGTGAAAGTAGAGGGAGATTTTGTATAATTTACCCTAATTTTTTTAATAAAGTTAAAGAAGAATAATAATTCGTTATGTTTATTTATGATGTAACTCCTAAATACAAGTAACAAAGCTTTATTCCATTTTTTTTATTAATCTTCCAAATAAGGGAAAATTAACTTTGTTTCATTTCTTTCCTTCCCTTTCCATCCTAACCTCACTTGTTCTGCTCCGTTCCATTAATAAAAAAATATCCAAACATAGTTTAGTATCAATGATGAGTGATAAACAGAAAACACCAATGAAAGAAGCATTACCGTGTTAATTTAGTTCGACTAAGCAAAATGAAATGAAGTAGAGATTACATGCATTGAAGCTCATCCCTCTCTCTACTTCACTTCTCTTCTCTTCTTGTGGGAATGGGACTTAAAGAGTTCGCTAACACTGAGACATGTGGACCAACCATTTTCCTTTTGGGGTAACCAAGGAGATGACTCTCACTGCAGTCTTCCTCATGGCGACAAAGCTCGCCTAAGCTAATGCCTTCTTATTTTCTTATTTCTGTAATAAAAACCTTCACATTTTCCATTGCTTTATTAATGAGTCCTATGACACTCTCACCCTCTTCAATGTTAGTGGCGGTAATTACCAAATTAACTAAACACTCTATGCTATTTCACCATTCAAATATCAGAAAAGTTGTGATTGTGTTGATTCAACACTAGCATTGTTATTCATTGTTGTTTTCATTATGCCTAACTATTGATATAAAAATAACATTTTTTGATTTAAACAATTTTGAGGTGTAATCAAAGACTTTCTTCGAGAACTTATATGTTATGATTCTATTAGAATTAAAGTTGTAATAAGGTTATTTAAATAATAATTTTGATTAAGAAATTATCAAAATAGTAATTTTAATTTGGTCTCGAAAAATGAGACTCAAAGCAACTACACTTGAGATTTTTTGAAGATGGAATTAGAGATCTTGACCAAAAGATAGTAGTTGTTCGAAGGATCAAGTTTAAATTCAAATAAAATAGAACTTGAATTTAAAACAGAAGTTAGCAGCGATTATGAATGTAAGATCCAAACTATACAATGATTACTGACAAAGATCAAGCAGTTATTGGAGCACGAGGATTGCTGACAAAGATTGAACTGTTACTTCACGAGGATTGTTGGCAATAATTAGGCTGCTAGTTTTGTTTTAGATACTTGTCAAAATCTTGTAAAGGGTGATAGTTACCTAGGATTTCAATAAATATCAAAAGAATGGAAACATTTAAGGGTTAAAAATTTTATACTCACAAACACTTGTAAGCACACTCTCTAGTCACTTTGACATTCACGAGCAAACACACAAGTCTAGTCAAATATGTTTTCATCCTATTCCTTTTCTGTACAACTTATATTTTCAATGCAGATCTAATTCAGTCTATTTGCGCTTCTAGTCATTTACATTTTTACAAAATCTCTTCTACTTCTAATCGAGTGATTCTCCCTGGATCATTTAGTTTCTTTTAATTACTTTCCTTTACTTGCTTTCTTTACTTTCTTGCAAATTTACATTCTTGCTTACTTTACTTTTTTGCATGATCGCTTTATTTTAATTGCTGTCATTTATCTTTCTGAAGTTATATTTCCTATTAAGTTTACTATACTGCATTTTATTTCTTATATTTTATGTCTTTTACTTGTTTTCTTTAAATTGATTCATTTGTCTTACTACAAACTTTAACTTTCGAGTAAGTTACTTTCATCGTATCTTTATCTATTTTTCTTTAACTAAGTTTACTACTACAATACTATTTCATTTCAATTTCGATCTACACATCTCTGTGTTATACTTGAAATTGTTCTTGGCATTCTTGATTAAAATATCAGTCAAAGTACTATAGAATCCCTTGAGTAAATTGAAACAACCTGATATAATTATCTCAGTATATTTCATATATAGAAATATAAATGGTATTAGTTATGCTATTACTAACTCGTCTAATAAACTAGTCCCATATCATTTATGCAAATAAATATGGAGAGCATCATTAAACAAAAGTTATAAATATTTACTTACAAAAGACTCAAGGGCAAAGGTAATAAATACAACATAACACAACTCATAATAACTAATTACAAGAGTTGTTATAAAAAATATAAAACTAAAACTATTTATTCTATAGACTTTTTCTTCTTTTCCCCTTATTTTTCTTGATTTCCACAGTTGAGTCTTGTCTTCCTATTCATGAAACATAAAACGGGTGAGAACATAATATTCTTAGTAATAATATACATCTCACGGCATTAATTCAAGTTTAAGAAATATACAACTAAAAACTACAATTCATAGAATCACTATTGATATCTAACAAATGACTTCTCAATTGTAAAATATCAATTTCACTTGTATGTATATTTTAGTTCAACTTTAATTAATAAAGGAACAATCTGGATATGGTTCAACCTTATTATATAAGGGAGCCAATACTAGGTTCAACCTTATTATACTAGGATTCAACTTTATTATATAAGGGAGCCAATACTAGGGAAAAGCTTGAAAACTCAATTCATGCTCATATCTAATTCTTTATTTCTATCCCTTCTCAACTATTTAATTATGTAATTTCATGTTATCAATGGTCCTAGATACCCAACTAAGGCATAACATCACTTAGGAAAGCTCAAAATCCTCAAAATGGTAAATTCTGCATATATGTCGCGGCATAAATCCTTGGGCGCCATGGCCTCAAGGTCTCAGCAGGAAAAATCCTGCATAGCTACAAGTGGGGTGTCGTGGCTCACTATCCTTTGGTACCGCGGCCTCCCTATAACTTTCTGGTTTTTTCAGAAACTTAACTGAAGCATCAACCAAGCTCAACACAACCAATTTCTCTCATCATTTAAACATCAACAGACTAACAATCAATTCCATAGCATTAAATACTAGAGATTCAAGCATTCAAACATTATCAAATCATCACAAACAAAATTATTTACAAATCCATATCTTAATAAACTATTCACTAAGAAGCTATGGTTTCATTACTAGGAAACTGTGGATCTCAAGATTTTTCATTTCTCAAACAAACATCAACTCTCTATTCTCACCCAAGAACCATTATTCCTCATCAAATCGCTTAAGGAACAAGATGAAGATTAGGGAAAAAGAGTGAAAATCAAGGACTTCTACCTCTTGTTGCTTGGATGATGATAAATTTAGCTTTCTCTTTGGACTTCTCCTCTTGCTCCTCTTCTTCCCTCTCTCTTTCTCTCCTTTTCTGTTCTATTTTTCTGCCTTCTGTTTCTAGCTGAGGAAACGTGTGGGAGAGGAGGAAAACCAAGTCAAAAGATATAATCCATAAGTCACTTAACGATGCACAGGAAAATTCTTATCTGCTATGAACACTTATATTTTAATAATTATAGTTTTCTAACTTCTAACAATTTTGAAATAAATACTAAGATTCATCAAAATTATTGTTTCACTATTTTTCTCAAATTTTTATATCTGCTGGAGGTCAATCTGATATTAAAACACACAATTGGTATGCTTAAAAATGTCAAACGAACTCCTATTGCTCTCAAATTTTAACTACATCCTTTTTCCCTTATTTGTTATGTAGAAACAAACTCTCTGGGTTTATTTCCCTCAAATTAGTCATTTATGTTACTATCTGAGTCATTTTAAGCTACTTTTCACACTCTGAGTTGCAGCAAAGTGTCTAAATTAACTCACTTTGTCACAAAACTTAACTGACATGTTATACAAGTATAATAGTACCTTTGATATCATATACAAGCCTAACATGTTTCTCGGGATGTTACATTTCTCCCCTCCTTTAAAAAAATTTTGACATCAAAATTGCTTACCTCAAATAAACATCTCTGGGTAATCTTATTGCATCTAGGACTCTAGCTCTCATGTAGCTTCTTTTGTACTTAATAGTAATGTATTTTATTCAATTTATCATCCTCTCACTAGGCTTCTTAAGGTTCAATTAGGCTTAATTAAGTTGATTTTGTCATATTTTATGAAATTGAGCTTAATTTGATCATTGAAGAAATTATTGCTTGAATTGTCATTAATTTAGGTGATTGCATTCTTAAGTAAATTGACTATAATTTGAGTTGCAATTATCTGATTAATATGATTTTGGTTTTGTTGGAAAGTTAAGAAAATTCTCTAATAACTATTCATTTGATAGCAGGAGCTATATTGATAGCAATATATTTCATTTATTGTATAATTTTCTCATTTGGCTTTTTCAGTAAATTAGCTATAATTTGAGTTACAAATATCCGATGGATGTGATTTTGGTCTTGTTTTAAAGCTAAGACAAATTTCTACAACTTTCATGAAGACCTCAAGACTTGGAACACACGTTTGGATAACTCAAATTGGAGTTGAAGTAAAATCTAGAGTTTTGAACTTAACAGCTTAACCTATGCGTACTCATTAGATCATATTTTGAGTTATAGGAGAGCTTTAGGAATGAAACTAGTGTCATTTGAAAGTTAAGACCTAAATCTACAACTTTCATGAAGAATACAAGAGTCAGATCAGAAGTCTTGAAGGTGATATTGGGCTTGGAAGTCAGAACAAAGGAGCTGAAGTTAGGCCTAACCTATGTACAGTAATTGGGTCATATTTCGGGCTGTAGGCGGTATTTTTGGCTGAAATAAGAGGTTATGGTAAGCTAAGACAATTTTCTAGAACTTTCATGAAGAATACTAGATCTGGTTCTGATGTATGCCATGAGCTCAGAGCAGAAACATTTTAGAGACAAGAATCTCTATAATTTCCACTCATTCATCATCATTAAGCAACTACTTTGGCATTTATTCATCATCATCAAATAACTCCATTATCAACTTGTACTCCTTGAGCTCTATAAAAAGGAGCTTGGGTGCTCATTTAGATCATATTTGATTTTAGTTTAGATTATACTATTGTGTTATTTGTTTCTCTTGTTGTAGTTTTTTTTGTTCTAAATTGAAGTTATGTTCATTTCTTTCTTCTTATTTCTTTCTTTCTTCTTGTTCATAAGTAACTAATTTTTATTTTACTTAGGTGAAAGGATGAAGCTTTTGGTAATAAGTTGAGGTTATATTAATTTTTTTCTTGTGCTTAAATGATATATTTTTAAGTGATCATTATATGTGTTGTATGTTGTTTCCAATCAATTTAGAAACCCTTCTTGTATAATGAAGAACTTGATTCATTGTAGATAAGACATTGGCACAGTGGATGCTTGAGACCATTTACAAGTGTTAGTGAATAATTAAAGGAACCATAATATGATTACATATATAATCTAAATTGAACTTTGAATCTTGTATTTTCCGATTAGAACCTCCATTATGTGTTATTTCAATTGAGTTATAAAAAGCAATAATCTTGTCTTTAATTTATTGCCAAGAATGGATCTCCTAACCCAAGTAAATCCTTTTCATCTATCAACAACTTTTATCGCCTTTAGTATTGTGACAAATCTTATCCTTACCTTAAATAATTTTTTCTTCATCAATTCCCTGTGAATCGACCTCGGACTCCCGAGAATTTACTACTTGAAACAACCTGTGCTTGAGTTTGCAACTTTTAATTACCATCAGTACCCGTTTCATCTCATAAGACCTTCACTAGAGGAATCTTCTTACATCTAAGTTCTTTGACTCCTCTATCTACAATCCTTACCAGTTTCACTGCATAAAACAAATCATCCCTTAATTGTATAGATTTATTTCTTATGATGTGTGAAAGGTTCAGATCGTACTTTCTGAATTGAGATATATGAAACATGTAACACCCCAAATTTTCGTATCTCTTAAATAGTAATTTTGATAGTTAACAGAATTTTACTGTTTAGTAATTTTGTGTACTGTAAAATTATTTTATTTATTCCGTCAGCATTTTTGATCTTTTTTAGTGATTTACTCCGTGTCAGGAAAATAAAAATTTTTGGGCCAGAGAAAACTTTATGTAATTTAATTTTTACCGTTAAGTAATTATTTTACGTAATTTGATTTAATATTTGTGCATTTTATAATTTTTGTGATTTTTGTGGATGATTATGAATTTTTTTGTCTGTATGTGGGCCCAGGTGGTCCTATGTGGACCCAAGTGACCATACGTGGGTCCAGGTGGGTCCTGCAAAGCAAAAATTTTTCTACGCATAGAAAAATTTGTACTGTTTAGACGAAGACATGGGATCTTACTAAACCTGAATTCGGAAACAGTTTTAGAAAATTTCTTGTACTGTGTTTTGTACTGTATTTATTTATCGGGCGATAAAAATACAATAAATATATTTTCTTTCGTGAGGTTTTAGCAGATAAAAATATAAATTAAAATGCTTAAGTCAAGCATGGTGGTTTGGATATCCACCATTGATTTAATTAATGATGGAGACTTGATCTTGATTTAATCAACGGTAGAGATTTGATCTTAAAAGTGAATAAGATCATTTATACCCGTTAGATGGAGATTAAATCAAGGGTAGAGATTTGGTCATATAAAGTGACTATGACCATTTGTAACCATTGGATTTAGAAGTGATCAAGAGTGGAGATTTGGTCTTGTAAAGTAACAAGGACCATTTATGACCATTGGATGAAGATTAAATCAATGGTGAAGATTTAGTCTTAAAAAGTGACAAAGACTAATTATAACCCTTGGATTAAAAGTTTGAAGGAGCAATCTTAACCCTTAATTTTTGGAGACACATCTAATGGCCTAGAATTTAAATGAGAAAGATCCAATGGCCTAGATTAAGTCTTCTAATCTAAAGCTACACCTAAAGCCTACATAAATCCAAACCATTGAATTAATCAATGGCTTAGAATGCTTCAAATAATGGCTTGAAAAGATGACAACTTTGAAGAAGCAAGGATGAAGGGGGGGGGACAGTTTTTGCATGTTTTTGGAACTAAAGGAAAAGTTTCAATGCATTAATTGACGTTTTATGTCATTGTTAGATGTCTTGATCAATGTTGCATCATTATTGAACTCTTTGAAGAAGCATAGAAGGGGGCTACGGTTTTGGGCTGCATTTAGAGACAAAAGTGACATTTGAAGACCATATTGGTCACCTTTGGTCATTATTGATCATACTTCATCATTCTTGAAACTTTCCTTCAAGCAAAGCTCTTAGAAAATTTTCTCTCCTTCTCCTTCTAGCAAGATCACGGCCAAGCACCATTGATGTGGCCTCCATCACTCTTTAATTTCATCCAACCTAGTTTCTTGAATCCTTACCTTATTCTAAACAACTTTCATGTTGAAGGTTTCTTCAAAATCCAACATCTAGTACTTCAAAATCCAAGCTTCAAGATTCTACCAAAAATGGAATTTTCCATGGAGATCCATGAAATTGGTGCAAGGAAAACTAAGTGTTTTCACTTCATCCTTTGTCTTAACCAAATCTAAGAAGCTTTTCTCTCACAAAAATAAAAAATTTCATCTTTGTTCTTCAAGAGATACCATTCGGTCAAGACCCCTAAAACCACTCTCCAATCTCTTTTATTTTCATCCAACCATAGATCTTGAATCTACATGATATTCTAAGCAATTTTCATGTTGGATATTTTCTCTAAATCATCTATCTTCAACCTTGTTCTTCAAGCTAAAGATTGAAGCTTTAATGGTGAAGTTTGTTACTCTTCACTTTTCTTTTGATTTTCAAGGTTCTAACCATGTTTGATCCATGGTTCTCTTAATCAAGCTTAGTATACTAATTTTTATGTATTTTGTTTTGTATTTGAGAAGCCCTTGGTAGTGAAGGACTTGGAAAAAGAAACAAAACAAAGAGTTTTTGAGGATCTTCAAGAGGTAAGAGGGAGATCCATCTCACCAACCAAGCATGGTGGTGAGAGATGGTCTTATATTTGATGGATGTTGAATCCATGTGAGGATTCATATCCATGGTCATGTAATAATTTATGTGTGTTTATGAGCTTTGATTTATTTGCCTATGCTTGATATGCTATGCATGATTTTATGGCTTTGATGGTATGCTTATATTATGCATGATGAGTATATGGCATGCTTATAGTATTTATGATGAAATATGTATGTGTATGCCATGATGTATTGATGGAAAAGAAATCAATTTTTGGCTCCAAAAGCCAAGGAAGAGCTACGATTTTGATGCCCTTGATTAGGGTTGATGTTGAAAATTTTTCAAGAACAAGGAAATTGATTTGTTTAATGAAAATTATGAAGTGGAGAAAAATGAATTTTCTTGGTTCTAAAGGCTATGGGATTTTCGGTCAAGACACCTCAACATAGGTGTTTATAACTTAAGATTTTCATGAAAGATTAAAAATTGGATTGATTTGAAGAGTATGAAAAATGAACAAAGGATATGTTTTTCAAGAGAACAAGAACATGGTTTTGAAGGATTTTTATTGATTTATTTTGTGTAAAAAGATCTTAAGTGTTTTTCTAAACATGAGTTTTGAATGAAACAGGCAAACGTTGATTTTAAGGATTTGTAAAGAAAGTGAAAAAGAATTTGTAAAGAAAGTAAAAATGAATTTGAACAAATGGGTTTGGTTTTATAACCATTGGTATTTCGGTTTTGAAAACAAAATTTTAATGGTTTTGTTTGTATAAAACCATATCAATTTAAAAGGAAAAGTATTTGATGGCTTTAATGGTTTTGTTTGTGTAAAACCATATTGGTTTAGAAAAAAAATGTTTTGATGATTTCAATAGTCATGTCCACGTTTTTTAAGGCTTGTAATGCCTTGATTTTTTTTATGAACAAAGTGAATTTCAAAGTAGAAACGTAACTTGATTTAATACAAGGAATTTGGAAAGGGAATCAGAGTGTTTTATCTCTTGAGAGAATTTTGTAAACAAAAGACAAAGAAAGGTTGAACATGTTTGAACTTCAATTTATTTTAAAGAATTGATTTTAAAATTGATTTGAGAAAAATGGAGAATATAATGGTGTTTTGAAAATTTACTAACGTATAATTAATTTTCGAGTTTTGGAGTACGTTAGGAAATTCTTAAACTTTTGAAACGTTGATTTATATCATTGGAAAAGTGATTTTTGCGGATTATATTTTGGAAAAGGATTTCTTGAGTAAAGAAATGTGGAAAAAGATTTTCTTGAGTAAGAAAATGTGAAAAATGAAATACAAAGTTATATTATTTTGAGAAAAGTTAAAAAGGAATTTTTGAAGGTTAAGAAATATTTTCTGTATTGAAATTGTGATGAAAAAATGTTTTACGTATCTTAAAAACGTGATTTTTAAGCTACGCAATTTGAAAAATAATATTTGAAATATTGAAGAATATTTTACGTCATTGTTGAAAAATATTTTACATATCTTAAAAACGATTTGAAATACAGTAAAATATTTCTACGCAATTTGAATTACGTTTAAATATTTTACATAATTTGAATTACTATTGAAAAATCACTACGTGATGAAAAAGTGATGAATTATTTTTACGTGATTGTGAAAATGATGGAAAATCATTATGTGATTTGGAAAGTGTTTTAAATATTTTGAGAATGATGGAAAATGATTTACGCGACTTAAAAGAATGATTTTTAAGTTACGCGATTTTGAAACAGTGGAAAAATACTATACGATTTGAGAAACGTATATTTTTACGCGATTGAGAAAAACGTAGAAAAAATAGTACGTGTTTTAAAAGTGCAACAGAAGAGTTGCAGCATTTTGAAAATGTAACAGAAATGTTATGAAATTTTGTAAACGTAACAGTAGTGTTACGATATTGTGAAAATGTAATAAAAATGTTTTGGAATTTTAAAAACGTAACCAAAGTGTTACGGTATTTTGAAAACGCAATAGAAGTGTTGTGGAATTGTGAAAATGTGACGGAAATGTTGCGCAATTTTGTGAAAACACGACAACAGTATTTTATAACTATGAAAACATGATAAGATGATTTTGTTATTGAAAAATACAATATGAAAATGTGACGAAAAATTATTGGCATGTGTTATTTTAGATGCATTGGTGCATATTTAGATATATATATAATATATATATATATATATATATATATATATATATATATATATATATATATGCGTTGAGGTATATGATTTAATTGAACAAATGAATTTGAAAAGAATGACCCTTGTAGTTGGACTTGCACTGATATATTTGTACATTGTATAAACTATATCTGAAAAATTATGAGATATACCTGTGATTGGTATTATATCTGTGATTGGTATTTGGTGCATTATACATGCATTGGAATGGTCCGATGAGGACTGGATATGATTGATTGCCTAGGAGAAACACACCTCTAGAGTGGATGTGATATGCGTAGTGTAAGTCACTTGTTGACCTTGGGGGCATCGGGATGCGGGTTGCCTACACGGGTGGTTGGTCGCGCTTCTTCCCGTAGGTTAGACCGATGCAACACACCGATGATCCTGACCGAGACATTATTCTTAATCAAGATCTGATAAAGACTGTCGTGTATGTGCTAGATGTGCAAAAAATTGAAATAAGAATTAAAGCATGTGGTATGAGGCACGTGGTACTGGCAGGTCTTTTCGATCATTTCTCCGACCTGAGTTTTAGCTCCATGGAGTAGGAAATCGAGTCTTGTGTACATGCATAATCTGAACACTTATATCTGTATTGTATATTAATTGAGGAATATTGGCTATGACAACTGTTTTGAATACTGGGATTGATATATGATTGGATGATGATAGTTGATTAATATTGAATATATTATTGGAAGTTTGGTATGATATTCCTGTATGATATTGCTGTTTGTGTTATCTCTGTGCTGCCATGTTGGTATTGGCGTAGGTGATCTCACCTCTTTGTTATGTTGTTTTGTTGTGTCTGTACTGTTAAAATCAAATAATAGAAGGATCGAGTTGTCTTAGACATAACGGGCGATGAATACTCTGAGATGGGTGACAACAATAAGGAGTGGACATTCAGGACTCGAAGATATGCAGTGTTGACAAAGAACAGATGTAGAACAGATGTCTGATGCAACAAGATGGATACACAACAGAATAAGTATGTTAAGTTTTAACGTTAGTGTTGTACCGTGCTATTAAGTAGGACCCGTCATGAGGTTTGCTACTGTTAAAAAAAAAGAGTCTGTTAGTTTTATATTTCTCTTTAAATTGTGAAATATTAATTAGTGTCAATATTGCATAATGAATAGTTGAAATATAATTTTCAATATTACCTAATATTTTCAGTAAATTTATGTTTCAGTAAAGAAGAAATTTTAAAACCCACTTTTTATAACTCAAACTTTATGCAAATTTCTTTTCAGATTATGAGTTAGGAGTCAGACATGTGATACCCTAGTGCGGGTGTTACAAAACACATTGTGAAGCTTTGACAAACTATGAGGGAGGGCTATTTGATAGGCTACAGGTCTAACTCTTTTAAAAATTTGGTAAGGCCAAATGAAACAAAGGTTTAATTTTCTTGTTCTCAATGCTCTACCAATTCTTATTGTAGGAGTAACTCTAAAGAAAACATGTTCTCCTTCCTCAAACTCTAGAGGTCTCCCTCTTTTGTTAGCATAACTCTTTTGCCTACTCTAAGCTATAGTCATTCTATCCATAATCTTTCTAATTTGTTCTAATGTTTGTTGCACCATCTCAAGTCCTAGAATAGCTTTTTCTCCAACCTCATACCAACATAATGGTGATCTACATTTCCTACCATAAAAGGCTTCATAAGGTGCCATTCTAATACTGGTATGGTAACTGTTGTTGTAGTCAAATTCTACTAAAGGCAACTGTCTATCCCAACTACTTTGCTGATCTAAAACAAATGCTCTAAGCATATCTTATAGGGTTTGGATAGTTCTGTCTGACTGCCCATCTATTTGTGGATGCTATGTTGTACTAAAACTTAGCCTAGTCTCGTAAGCTCTTTGCAAAGCTCCCTAAAATCTATATGTAAATCTAAGATCTGTATCTGAAACTATGCTAAGGGGAATACCATGCAATCTAACTATCTTCTATAGATATAACTGAACTAACTTGTCTAAGGAGTAGCTAGTCTTAAGAGGCAAAAAATGGGTAGACTTAGTTAGTCTATCCATTATGACCCAGATTGTATCATTTCCTGATTGAGTTCTAGGTAGACCTGTCACAAAGTCCATTGTGATATAATCTCATTTCCACTTGGGAATCTCTAAAGATTGGAGTGGTCTTGAAGGTTTTGGTATTCTATCTTAACTTTTTGGCATATCAAGCACCTAGACACAAACTCCGCAATTTCTTTCTTCATTCCCGGCCACCAAATCATTTCCTTTAAATCTTGATACATCTTAGTGGCTCTTATATGGATGGTGTATTGACTCCTATGAATCTCCTCTAAGATCTTTTCCTTGATTGCAGAATCTTTTGGGATGTAAAGTCTATCTCTAAACTTAATCATTCTATCATCTGTCATATCAAACTCTGTTTGATCCCCTAAGAAGATTTGCTCTCAAATCTTACCTAAGGTTTCATCCTTACTTTGAGCTTCTAAAATTTGAGCTCTCAGATCACTAACTATGTCCACCCTACTCATAAAGAGACTTTGTGGTATCACAGTTATCCTAAGACTCAAATCTTTAAACTTCTCAAGAAGTTGACCTCTTGAATCATCATCTGAGACACATGTAAGGATTTTTTACTCAGTGCATCAGCCACCACATTGGCCTTACTTGAGTGATACTTGAGCTCAAAGTCATAATCCTTTAGGAACTCAATCCATCTCCTCTGTCTCATATTTAATTCTTTTTTATCAAATAAGTATTTTAAACTCTTATGATCACTAAACACTTCAAATTGGACTCCATAAAGATAGTGTCTTAGAATTTTTAAGGCAAACACTACTGCAGCTAATTCCAGATCATGAGTGGGATAGTTTTCCTCTTGAAGCCTTAACTGTCTTGATGCATAAGCAACTACTCGTATATGTTGCATGAGAACACACCTTAAACCCAGTCTTGAATTGTCACAGAACACCTCAAAACATTCTTGAGGATTTGCAATCACCAAAATGTGATTACCATGCAACAATGAAGATGAGTTTTGATGATAACAAACATGAAGATGATGAGAAGACCAAGTCCAAGATCTTCAAGATTAGCTTTAGGACTTAGGATCTCTTTTGTACGGAGCTTTATATAGGATATCTCATTGTTTGACTTAAAAGATCTAAAAACCTGTTTCTTACAAACTAAATTAAAGTTTTAATATAAAAGTTTGTGGAAATTCAGAAATCACCTAGTCTGTTTTCTAAAGGTTTTTTAAATGGCTTTCAACAGAGGTATTCAAATAACCTCTTAAGGTATTCGAATAACCTGCTTCTATTTTAACACGTTTTCATGTTTTCAAAAGAGGTATTCGAATACCATGCATAGCATTCGAATACAAAGCTTTTCAAAATCTATTTTAAAATTGAGGTATTCGAATAGCCCATGTGGTATTCGAATATACCTGATTACAGAAAATTATTTTCAAACAGAAGTATTTGAATAACATGAGAAGTATTCGAATACACTTCGTCTGAATTGATTTCACAAGCCTTTTTAAATAGAGGTATTCGAGTAACCTTATAGGTACTCGATAACTCCCTGCAGAACTGTTTTTCACTAAATAGTGGTATTTGAATAACCATATAGGTCAAATAACCCACAAATCCTATTTTAGAAAGAAACAGACATATTTCAAAATCAAATACGTAATTAATGCTTCCAACGAGCATTTGTGCTCAAAAGCTCTATAAATAGAGACCTTGGGTCATTTCTGCAGGTCCTAGACAATCTGAACTTACTTTACTTGTGCTAAAACGTGGTTTACAATTTTCTCTCTTATTTTCTGTGCTCTTTTGCCAAAATTCTGATATATCCTTAGAGAGTTTTATAGTGCTTCAATTTGTGATATTTACTCTTTGTGAGAGTTTCTCTTCATCTATTTTCTGCTGTATTTATGAGAGGATGAGGTATCCCTCAAAGGCTTTGTAACAAGGGTGAGGTATCCCTTAAAGGTTTGTGTAAGGGTGAGGTATCCCTAATAGTTCTTCTTCTTTTCTTTTATCTTCACGCCTTTTTAATATTTTATTTTAGCATATTTAATTTGTTTATGCTTTTGCGAAAAGTTTTTTTTAAATACTCAATTCACCCCCTCTTGAGTATTGGAAGTCATTTGGTAACACAAAACTTGTGTAGTTGTTAACCTATCTTAAGCTCTTGCAAACTATCTTCACACTATTGAGTCCATATAAAAGTACTATCTTTCCTAGTTAATCTAGTCAAAGGTAGTTTTATCTGAGAAAATCCATTAATAAATCTCTTATAGTACCCAGCTAAGCTAATAAAACTTCTTATCTCGGTCACAGTGGTGGGTCTCTCCCACTGTAACACTGCTTCAACTTTACTAGAGTCTACTGAAATTCCTTCTTTAGAAATCACATGCCCTAGAAATTGAATTTCTGAAAGCCAAAACTCACACTTTGAAAGTTTGGCATACAACTTCGTTTCTCTAAGAATCTCTAAAACTACTCGGAGATGCAACTCATGCTCTTTCATTGTCTTTGAATAGATTATGATATCATATATGAATACTACTACAGACTTGTCTAGGTAGGGTTTAAAAATCCTATTAATGTAATCTATGAATACAAAAGGTGCATTTGTTAACCCAAAGGATATCATAAGATATTCATAATGTTCATACCTAGTCCTGAAAGCGGTTTTAAGGATATCTTCTTCCTTAACCCTTATTTGGTGATATCCTGATCTTAGGTTAATTTTTGAGAACACTGATGCTCCTCTCAATTAATCCATCAGATCATCTATCCTAGTTTTTGGATACTAATTTTTTATGGTTACCTTATTTAATTGTCTATAGTTTACACAAAGCCTCATGGTACCATCTTTCTTCTTCATTAGCAAAACAGGAGCTCCCTAAGGAGAAACACTCGGTCTTATGAATTATTTCTCTAACAATTCTTCTATTTGCTTTTTGAGCTCAGCTAGTTCTAGAGGTGCCATCCTATAGGGTGCTATAAAAATAGGTTTCGTCCCTGGTATTAAATCTACAGTAAACTTTATCTCTCTCGCGAGTGGCAACTCTACTATATCCTTTGGGAACACTTCAGGATACTCCCTCACTATTAATATATTATCCAAACTGTAACATCCTCCTTATAGTATCATATGTCTGACTCCCGACTCATAATCTAAAAAGAAGTTCGCACAAGGTTTGAGTTATAAAATGTAAGTTTTAAAATTTCTTCTTTACTGAAACATAAACTTACTGAAATTCATAAGTATTACTGAAAATATATTTAATATACAATATTGACACCAATTAACATTTAACAATTTAAAGAGAAATATAAAACTAACAGAAAACTCTCTCTTTTTAACAGTAGCAAACCCTATGACGAGTCCTACTCAATAACACGGTATAACACTAATAAGAAAACTTAACGTACTTATTCCTTCTTGTATCCATCTTGATGCATCAGACATCTGTTCTTTATTAACACTGCACACCAACGAGTCCTGAGTGACCACTCCTCCATGTTGTCACCAATCTCAGAATATCTACCACTCGTTATGTCTAAGACAACTCGTTCCTTCTACTGTATAGTTTTAACAATACAGTTACAGCAAGACAACATAGCAAAGAGGTGAGATCACCTACACCAATACCAACATGGTAGCACAGAGATAATACAAACAGCAATATCATGTAGGGATATCATACCAGACTTCCAATAATATATTCAATATTAATCAACTATCATCATCCAATCATATATCAATTCAATTATCATAAACAACAATTACGATAATGTCCTCAACATTGTCTAATTATCATCATCATCATCCAAGTATTCAAAACAATTGTCATAGCCAATATTCCTCAATTAATATATCAGATAGATATAAATGCTCAGATTCATGCATGCGCACATAGACTCAGTTTTTCAAAAACAACTCCATGGAGGTTTTCATAATTTCGAGAAGAATGCTCTGGTTAATTGCCTAGCCTAAGCCCACAGACAATTTCCCAGTCGTTGAAAAGAATCGTGTGCTTGTCGGGTATCGTCAATGCGTTGCAACGGACTGCATCACCAAGTGGCATATGGTCCAGCCTTAGCCCACAGATAGATATCCACTGGTCGACCGCCGCGCCTTGACGCCCCCAAGATCCATCATAGACCTCACTATCAATTCTCATTCCCTCTTCAACCACAAGGGCCAAAATAGCTTATTAGCTATACTTTATACAATGCACGAATATATCAGTGCAAGTCCAACCACAAGGGCCAAAATAACTTATTAGCTATACTTTATATAATGCATGAATATATCAGTACAAGTCCAACCACAAAGGCCAAATCTTTTCAATTTCATTTGTTCAATTTAATCATATGCCTCAATGCATATTTTTCCAATGTATGTATAATGCACCAATGCCAATCACGGGCATATCTTTCCAATGCATATAAAATGCACCAAATACCAATCACAGGCAAAACTTATCATTTTCTTATACAGTGTATGTACACTAGTTTAGCAGTAATCATCATGTTATTATGTTTTTATAGTCATAAAACACTTTTGTCATATTTTCACAACCGCGTAACATTTCTGTTATGTTTTCACAATTCTAAAACATTTTAGTTATATTTTCACAATACCGTAACACTTCTGTTACGTTTTCACAATACCACAACACTTCTGTTGCATTTTCAAAATACCGTAACACTTTTGTTACGTTTTAAAATTTCAAAACATTTTTATTACGTTTTCACAATACCGTAACACTACTGTTACGTTTACAAAATTTTGTAACATTTCTGTTACGTTTTCAAAATGCTGCAACTCTTCTGTTGCACTTTTAAACTACGTACTAATTTTTTAACATTTTTCTCAATCGCGTAAAAATATACATTTCTCAAATCGCATAGTATTTTTTCACTGTTTCAAAATAGTGTAACTTAAAAATCATTCTTTTAAGTCGCGTAAATCATTTTCCATCATTCTCAAAATATTTAAAACACTTTCCAAATCACATAACGATTTTTCGTCATTTTCACAATCACGTAAAAATATTCTATCACTTTTAAATCACATATTGATTTTTCAATAATAGTTCAAATTACGTAAAATATTTAAACGTAATTCAAATCGCATAGAAATATTTTACTATACTTCAAATCGTTTTTAAGATACGTAAAATATTTTTTAACATTTTATAATCACGTAAAATATTCCTCAATATTCCTAACATTATTTTGGACTTAAATAAATCAATATCATTTTCAACACATTTTTCAAATTGCGTAGCTTAAAAATCACGTTTTTAAGATACGTAAAACATTTTTCATCAACAATTCATTACAGAAAATATTTCTTAACCTTCAAAAATTCCTTTTCAACCTTTCTCAAAATAATATGACTTTGTATTTCATTTTTCACATTTTCTTACTCAAGAAAATCTTTTTCCACATTTCTTTACTCAAGAAATCCTTTTCCAAAATATAATCCACAAAAAAATCACTTTTCCATTGATATAAATCAACATTTCAAAACTTAACATTTTCTAACGTATTTTCAAAACTCAAAAATCAGTTATACGTTAGTAAATTTTCAAAACACCATTATATTCTTCATTTTTCCCAAATCATTTCCAAACATAACCTTCTTCAAAATAAATTGAAGTTCGAAAACATTTTCATTTACAAAAACTTGATTTTCTCAAGTGATAAACACTCTAATTCCCTTTCCAAATTCTTGTGCGAAAATCATTTTGTTATAAAATCAAGGTATCCGCAAGTCTTCAAAAATCGTGAACGTGTTCATTGAAAATTGTTGAATCTTTCGAGAGACAAAACACTTCGTTTTATAAAATATCACTTTGTTCCATAAAAATTTAGGCATTACAAGCCTTCAAAAACATGGACATGACTATTGAAACCATCAAATACTTTTCATTCTAAATTGATATGATTTTACACAAACAAAACCATTAAAAATCCTTTACAAAAACTGTGAACACTTGGTCTTTGAAATCAAGTCATTTGTTCATTTTCATTTTTCACTTTCTTTGCAAATCCATTTTCACTTTCTTTACAAATCCTTTTTCACTTTCTTTGCAAATCCTTAAAATCAACATTGCTATTTTCATTTAAAATTCATGTTTAGTAAAACACTTAGACACTTTTTACACAAAATAAATCAATAAAAATCCTTCTAAAACCGGGTTCATGTACTCTTTGAAAAATAAACCTTTGTTTATTTTCCATGCTTTTCTAATCAATCCAATTTTGTTCTTCCATGAAAATATTAATTTGTAAACACCTATGTTAAGGTGTCTTGGACGAAATTCACCATGTTCTAGGGACCAAAAATTAATTCTCTTGTTCTTGAAAAATTTCAACATAAACTCTAATCATGAGGGTCAAAACCGTGACCACTCTTCCTTTGGCCATTGGAGCCAAAAATTGATTTCCTTTCCATCATCACATCATGGCATACACATATATATTTTATCATATATACCATAAGCTACCATAAGCATGCCATAATCAAAAGCAATAAATCATGCAAATCATATAAAGCATGAACAAATAAATCAAACACATAAATACCCACAAATAATTACATGACCATGGATATGAATTCTCACATGGATTCACCATCCATGAAATATAAGACCATCTCTCACCACCATACTTGGTTGGTGAGATGGATCTCCCTCTTACCTCTTGAAGATCCTCAAAAGCTCTTTGTTTTGCTTCTTTTTCCAAGTCCTTCACCACCAAGGGCTTCTCAAATACCAAACAAAATACATAAAAATTAGTATACTAAGCTTGATTAAGAGGAACCATGGATCAAACATGGTTTAGAACATGAAAAAGAAGAGAAGAAATGAAGTTTCCTTACACTTTACCATAAATACTCCATAACATGGATCTTGAAGAAAGTCCATGAAGATGAATGATTTAGATGAAATCTTCAACATGAAAGTTGTTTAGAATATCATGTAGATTCAAGATCTATGGTTTAATGAAATTAAAAGAGATTGGATGGTGGTTTTGAGTGATATGGCCAAATGGTGTGTTTAGGGAGAGAAATGGAGTTTTCTTTTGTTTTGCTTCTTGGAAGAGAGAGAATGGAGAGAATTGTTTTTAGTCTTTAGTAGAAATGAAGATAGAAATGAAAACTCTTCCTACCTAGTAGTTGCATGGAGAGAAAGGTAATATTGTGTGTGTAGCTTTTTGTTTTTCTTTGATAAGAATAAAAGAAAAGTTGATAGGAAAGATTAAGTGTAGAAATTGTCTTGCATTATTCATTGCATGACCATAGGTGAGTAGGAGAAAAATGAATCAATTATGGGTAGTTTGTCTCCAAAAAGAAGTGCATGGTCATATGATACAAGTGCTAAGTCATCAAAAATTGACTTACTTTTATTTAGCTTCTTGTAGGTATAAAAACAATAGCCAAATGAATGAATAGCACAAATCTTGTCTCCTTCAAAATGAATGGCCATAGAAAACAAAATGGAGGGCCACTATATTTGACTATTTTCATTGATATTTGATATAACTGAAGAAAGAAGAATTAAGTGTATTATTTTGACCATAAAAGAGTGCATGGTCATATAGTAAGGAGAGAAAAGAATGAATTATTTGAGCAAATAATTGGTACTACATCATTTGAGAGAAAATGTGATGAAGTGATATAGCAAATATATAAAATGATTTTGGCCCTCTTTGGAGTGCATGGCCGTAGCTATGCTTGGAGAGAAAGAAGAGAATATTTTTGTTTTAGGAAAATGATCAATAATTATGTATAATTGACCAAGACATCCAATAATGACATAAAGTTTTTCTTTAGCTCCAAAATGAAGCACAAAACCATCCCCCTTGCTTCATGCATGCAATAATGTTGTCATCATTATTAGCCACCATCTAGAGCATTTCTAGCTATTGATTAATTCAATGGTTAGGATTTAGATAGACTTTTGATTTAGAAGACTTAATCTAGGCCATTAGATGCATCTCCAAAATGAAGGGTCAAGATTACTCCTTCTTACTTTTAATCCAAGGGTCAAAATTAGTCTTTACTACTTTTTAAGACCAAATCTCCACCATTGATTAAATTTACATCTAATGGTCATAAATGATCCTTGTTACTTTACAAGACCAAATCTCCACCCTTGATTAATTCTTCATCCAATAGTCATAAATGGTCTTTATCACTTTTTGAGACCAAATCTTTACCATTGACTAAATCCATATCTAATGGTTACAAATGGACATAGCCACTTTATATGACCAATTCTACACCGTTGATTAAATCGACGGTTGATATCAAAGCCTTCAATATTAGACTTGTTTCCTATTGGTCCATTATCATAACCACTAATGTTGACTTAACAGTATAATATTTATTTTTATCTGCTAAACCCCACAAAATTATATTTACTGTATTTTTATTGTCCGATAATTAAATACAGTACAAAACACAGTACAAGAAATTTTCTAAAACTGTTTTCGGATTCATGTTTAGTAAAATCCCCTGTCTCCGTCTCAACAGTACAAATTTTTCTATGTGTAGAAAAATTTTCACTTTGCGGGACCCACCTGGGCCCACGTATGGCCACCTGGGCCCACATACACCCCCTGGGCCCATAAGCAGTAAAAAATTTCATAATCATCCACAAAAATCACAAATATTAGAAAACGTACAAATATCAAATCAGATTACGTAAAATAATTAAAACCTAACAGTAAAAATCAAATTACGTAAAGTTTTCCCCGGCCTGAAAATTTTTATTTTCCTGACACGGAGTAAATCACTCAAAACGATCAAATATGCTGACGGAATAATCAAAATAATTTTACAGTATCTAGAAATTACTAAATAGTAAAATTCTGTTAATTGTCAAAATTATTGTTTAAGAGATATGAAATTTTTAGAGTGTTACAGTACTCCCCCTCTTTGCAGAAATTTCATCCTCAAAATTTAATAACCATGATTTCACATCCTTGGAATAAATACAACTATTCCTCTTCCATCTTTTCTTCCAATCCTCATGTTACATCTTTCCTTACGTCATTCCATATGATTCTAACCAAATGAAAGTTCTTTGTCTCGAGTTCAACTTTTCCTGATCAAATAGATATCTCAATAATTTTTTTCTACAGTTTTTCATTACCGTCTTAACTTTTCACATTGATGAACCTCTTCAACTTTTGAAGAATCCATCACGCTTCCGCTGCGCCACTCTAATACGATGACATGGATATAAACATATAAATATTCTTTCTTGCAAGATATTCCTTCAATTGCAGTAGATGAAAGAAAATATTATGGAAAATAACAAAACGAATTGAATATGTTATCAAACATATCCAACAAAGAATTGGATGTAACCCCAATTTTCAAGAATAGATTTTCTCTGAATTACTCACACTTTGTTGAAATAATCTCATAGGATATGGTTGAAAAATAACCAATCCATTTTCAAAGATCACATTTGTTTATAAAACAGATCAAACTAACACAAAAATTTTGAACGACAAATTAAACTAACACAAAGATTTGATCTATAACAATATTTGAATAACACAAGTAGCTCGATCGGCTAGAAATAGAAACAAAATTAAACAAATCAGAGGATAATAAATAACTCTAACATATAATTGATCTACTCAATCATATTATACAAAGAACAGGCTTTCTCCCAAAGATATACACTATGATCAAAGAATTACCTCTTGTAGTACAGTCTCCCTTGTTTAGGTCTTCAGCTCAGAACACTCCCGTTCCATTCAGAGTAACAACTTCCCTTACTATCTAAAATTTTACTAACAGAAAATTGTGTTTTCAAAGAGCATAATCTCTGGGAAAATGTGTCCAACTTTTCCTCAATTTGTTTCCTTGACGTACATTCCTTCATTAAGTACCTTCTTTCACATCACTTACTGCTTTTGGTTTCCTCAATGGTTTAAATACATCTTCCATCGAAATCAATTACTTTCTTAATATCCTAAAAAAATACCAGGTTCCAAAATTACAAAATCTTATATTCCAAGACTAATTCTCTTTCATCAGATCCTGAACTTCAACTTCCAATTTCTGTTGTTCAGCGATCCTCTGTTCGTGTAGTCGTCTTTCCACATTGCTCCCGTTGCTCCCGTAGCTGCAACTGTATTACTAGTAACATGTTCCACTTCCACACAAGTATAACTATCCCAAGTCATTCCCTTTTTTTTTTCTTTTTCTTCAAAGACGAGCGAATCTAAATACAATGGATTTGATATCCATTATAAACAACATTGTTTCCTTTTGGAAAACAATAACACAGAGAACACAACACAAGCAAAATAGACCTAACCACAAACTCCAAAAGACTCAAACCGTGCTCTGATACCAACTAATGTAACACCCTCCTTAGGGTATCACATGTCTGACTCACGACTCATAATCTGAAAAGAAGTTCGCACAAGGTTTGAGTTATAAAATGTGAGTTTTAAAATTTCTTCTTTACTGAAACATAAACTTACTGAAATTCATAAGTATTACTGAAAATATATTTAATATACAATATTGACACCAATTAATATTTAATAATTTAAAGAGAAATATAAAACTAACAGAAAACTCTCTATTTTAACAGTAGCAAACCCTATGACGGGTCCTACTTAATAGCACGGTATAACACTAATGAGAAAACTTAACGTACTTATTTCTTCTTGTATCCATCTTGATGCATCAGACATCTGTTCTTTATTAACACTGCACACCAACGAGTCTTGAGTGACCACTCCTCCATGTTGTCACCAATCTCAGAATATCTACCACCCGTTATATCTAAGACAACTCGTTCCTTCTACTGTATAGTTTTAACAATACAGATACAGCAAGACGACATAGCAAAGAGGTGGGATCACCTACACTAATACCAACATGGTAGCACAGAGATAACACAAACAGCAATATCATACAGGGATATCATACCAGACTTCCAATAATATATTCAATATTAATTAACTATCATCATCCAATCATATATCAATTCAATTATCATAAACAACAATTACGATAATGTCTTCAACATTGTCTAATTATCATCATCATCATCCAAGTATTCAAAACAATTGTCATAGCCAATATTCCTCAATTAATATATCATACAGATATAAATGCTCAGATTCATGCATGCGCACATAGACTCAGTTTTTCAAAAACAACTCCATAGAGGTTTTCATAATTTCGAGAAGAATGCTCTGATTAATTGCCCAGCCTAAGCCCACAGACAATCTCCCAGTCGTTGAAAAGAATCGTATTCTTGTCGGGTATCATCAATGCGTTACAACGGACTGCATCGCCAAGTGGCATGTGGTCCAGCCTTAGCCCACAGACAGATATCCACTGGTCGACCGCCGCGCCTTGACACCCCCAAGATCCATCATAGACCTCACTATCAATTCTCACTCCCTCTTCAACCACAAGGGCCAAAATAGCTTATTAGCTATACTTTATACAATGCACGAATATATCAGTACAAGTCCAACCACAAGGGCCAAAATAGCTTATTAGCTATACTTTATACAATGCACGAATATATCAGTACAAGTCCAACCACAAGGGCCAAATCTTTTCAATTTCATTTGTTCAATTTAATCATATGCCTTAATGCATATTTTTTCAATGCATGTATAATGCACCAATACCAATCACAGGCATATCTTTCCAATGCATATAAAATGCACCAAATACCAATCACAGGCAAAACTTATCATTTTCTCATACAGTGTATGGACACTGGTTCAACATTAATCATCATGTTATTATGTTTTTATAGTCATAAAACACTTTTGTCGTGTTTTCTCTACCGTGTAACATTTCTGTTACGTTTTCACAATTCTAAAACATTTTAGTTATATTTTCACAATACCATAACACTTCTATTATGTTTTCACAATACCACAACACTTCTGTTGCATTTTCAAAATACCGTAACACTTTTGTTACATTTTAAAATTCCAAAACATTTTTATTACGTTTTCACAATACCGTAACACTACTGTTACGTTTACAAAATTTTGTAACATTTTTGTTACGTTTTGAAAATGCTGCAACTCTTCTGTTGCACTTTTAAACCACGTACTAATTTTTTAACGTTTTTCTCAATCGCATAAAAATATATGTTTCTCAAATCGCATAGTATTTTTTCACTGTTTCAAAATCGTGTAACTTAAAAATCATTCTTTTAAGTCACGTAAATCATTTTCTATCATTCTCAAAATATTTAAAACACTTTCCAAATCACATAACGATTTTCTGTCATTTTCACAATCACGTAAAAATATTCTATCACTTTTAAATCACATATTAATTTTTCAATAATAGTTCAAATTACGTAAAATATTTAAACGTAATTCAACTCGCATAAAAATATTTTACTGTATTTCAAATCGTTTTTAAGATACGTAAAATATTTTTCAACATTTTATAATCACGTAAAATATTCCTCAATATTCCAAACATTATTTTGGACTTAAATAAATCAATATCATTTTCAACAAATTTTTCAAATTGCGTAGCTTAAAAATCACGTTTTTAAGATACGTAAAACATTTTTCATCACCATTTCATTACAGAAAATATTTCTTAACATTTAAAAATTCCTTTTCAACCTTTCTCAAAATAGTATGACTTTGTCTTTCATTTTTCACATTTTCTTACTCAAGAAAATCTTTTTCCACATTTCTTTACTCAAGAAATCCTTTTCCAAAATGTAATCCACAAAAAAAAATCACTTTTCCATTGATATAAATCAACGTTTCAAAACTGAACATTTTCTAACATATTTTCAAAACTCAAAAATCAGTTATACGTTAGTAAATTTTCAAAACACTATTATATTCTTCATTTTTCCCAAATCATTTCGAAACACAACCTTCTTCAAAATAAATTGAAGTTCGAAAATATTTTCATTTACAAAAACTTGATTTTCTTAAGTGATAAACGCTCTAATTCTCTTTCCAAATTCTTGTGCGAAAATCATTTTGTTATAAAATCAAGGTATCCACAAGTCTTCAAAAACCGTGAACGTGTTCATTGAAAATTGTTGAATCTTTCGAGAGACAAAACACTTCGTTTTATAAAATATCACTTTGTTCCATAAAAAATTAGGCATTAGAAGCCTTCAAAAACGTGGACATGACTGTTGAAACCATCAAATATTTTTCCTTCTAAATTGATATGGTTTTACACAAACAAAACCATTAAAAATCCTTTACAAAAACCGTGAACACTTGGTCTTTGAAATCAATGTAATTGGCTAGCTATCATAAGCAATAGTTTTGATGATAACAAACGTGAAGACAAACATGAAGATGATGAGAAGACCAAGTCCAAGATCTTCAAGAATAAGCTTTAGGACTTAGGATCCTTGTAAAAGCCTCATTGGATATCTCATTAATTGGCATTGCAAAGAAATGTTTTCAAAATTGTTTTTCCAAAATTAAACAACCATTTTCTGGTCATTTGAAAGCATTTAAAACTGGTTTTATAACAGAGGTATTCGAATACCCTGTTAGGTATTCGAATAGAGTGTTTTTCAAGTTTGAACGTTTTGTTTTTCAAAGTGGTATTCGAATACCCATCTATGGTATTCGAATAACTGTTTCAAACCGATATTTCTCTTGTGCAGGTTAAAACAGAGGCATTCGAATACCCCATATGGTATTCGAATACCCTAGATTCAGAATGAACCTTTTAAATGAGGCATTCGAATACCATAGCGGTATTCGAATAACCCATTGCCTTAATCAATTTTTTTAAGAGAGTTTTGGCAAGAGGCATTCGAATACCTCATAAGGTATTCGAATACCGTTCGCAAAATTGATTTTCACGAAACGTTCAAAAATGGCAAAGAACGGCCATATTTGCTTTTAATGGTTTCTTAATTGGCACCCAACGGCTAGTTGCTTTCTTTGCTCTATAAATACAGACCTTGGGTCTCTTCTGAAAACCCCCAACCACTTGAATTATTTTTTGCTTGGCTGAAAACGAATTTTACATTATTTTCTCTCTTTTCTGTGCTCTCTTTGCCAAAACCTTGAGATATCCTTTAGAGAGCTCATTAGCACTTCAAGTTGTAATATCTGCTCTAAGTGAGAGTTTATTTTTCATCTATTCTCTGCTTCTGTAAAAGGGTGAGGTATCCCTTAGTGAATTTGTGAGGGTGAGGTATCCCTCTAGTAAAAGGGTGAGGTATCCCTTGGTGTAAAGAAGGTGAGGTATCCTTCAAAGGGGGTGAGGTATCCCTCTAGTAAATAGGGTGAGGTATCCCTGTTGTGTAAAGGTTGCAAGCACCTGTTGTTAAGCTTGTGTTGAATAGTGAAAAATCTCGAACTGTGTTTCGGGGACTGGACGTAGGCCACAAGTGGTTGGTGGTCGAACCAGGATAAATATCGTGCTTGCTTTTCTACCCTTAATCTTTTATCTTTATGCACTTTATTTATTCTTGCAATTTAATTATTATTTGTTCTTCTTATCTTTATCTCATTCTCGCCTTTATTATTTAAATTTAGTATAATTCATTTGTTTAAGGCTTTTGCGAAAAATTTCTAATTACTCAATTCACCCCCCCTCTTGAGTACTGAAGCCACTTGGGTAACAATCAAGTCATTTGTTCATTTTCATTTTTCACTTTCTTTGCAAATTCATTTTCACTTTCTTTACAAATCCTTTTTCACTTTCTTTGCAAATCCTTAAAATCAACATTGCTATTTTCATTTAAAATTCATGTTTAGTAAAACACTTAGAAACTTTTAACACAAAATAAATCAATAAAAATCCTTCTAAAACCATGTTCATGTACTCTTTGAAAAATAAACCTTTGTTTATTTTCCATGCTTTTCTAATCAATCCAATTTTATTCTTCCATGAAAATATTAATTTGTAAACACCTATGTTAAGGTGTCTTGGACGAAATTCACCATGTTCTAGGGACCAAAAATTAATTCTCTTGTTCTTGAAAAATTTCAACATAAACTCTAATCATGAGTGTCAAAACCGTGACCACTCTTCCTTTGGCCATTGGAGCCAAAAATTGATTTCCTTTCCATCATCACATCATGGCATACACATACATATTTCATCATATATACCATAAACTACCATAAGCATGCCATAATCAAAAGCAATAAATCATGCAAATCATACAAAGCATGAACAAATAAATCAAACACATAAATACCCACAAATAATTACATGACCATGGATATGAATCCTCACATGAATTCACCATCCATGAAATATAAGACCATCTCTCACCACCATACTTGGTTAGTGAGATGGATCTCCCTCTTACCTCTTGATAATCCTCAAAAGCTCTTTGTTTTGCTTCTTTTTCCAAGTCCTTCACCACCAAGGGCTTCTCAAATATAAAATAAAATACATAAAAATTAGTATACTAAGCTTGTTTAAGAGGAACCATAGATCAAACATGGTTTAGAACATGAAAAAGAAGAGAAGAAATGAAGTTTCCTTACACTTCACCATAAATACTCCATAACATGGATCTTGAAGAAAGTCCATGAAGATGAATGATTTAGAAGAAATCTTCAACATGAAAGTTGTTTAGAATATCATGTAGATTCAAGATCTATGGTTGGATGAAATTAAAAGAGATTGGATGGTGGTTTTGAGTGATATGGCCGAATGGTGTGTTTAGGGAGAGAAATGGAGTTTTCTTTTGTTTTGCTTCTTGGAAAAGAGAGAATGGAGAGAATTGTTTTTAGTCTTTCGTAGAAATGAAGATAGAAATGAAAACTCTTCCTACCTAGTAGTTGCATGGAGAGAAAGGTAATATTGTGTGTGTAGCTTTTTGTTTTTCTTTGATAAGAATGAAAGAAAAGTTGATAGGAAAGATTAAGTGTAGACATTATCTTGCATTATTCATTGCATGACCATAGGTGAGTAGGAGAAAAATGAATCAATTATGGGTAGTTTGTCTCCAAAAAGAAGTGCATGGCCGTATGATACATGTGCTAAGTCATCAAAAATTGACTTACTTTTATTTAGCTTCTTGTAGGTATAAAAACAATAGCCAAATGAATTAATTGCACAAATCTTGTCTCCTTCAAAATGAATGGCCGTAGAAAACAAAATGGAGGGCCACTATATTTGACTATTTTCATTGATATTTGATATAATTGAAGAAAGAAGAATTAAGTGTATTATTTTGACCATAAAAGAGTGCATGGCCATATAGTGAGGAGAGAAAAGAATGAATTATTTGAGCAAATAATTGGTACTACATCATTTGAGAGAAAAGGTGATGAAGTGATATAGCAAATATATAAAATGATTTTGGCCCCCTTTGGAGTGCATGGCCGTAGCTATGCTTGGAGAGAAAGAAGAGAATATTTTTGCTTTAGGAAAATGATCAATAATTATGTATAATTGACCAAGACATCTAATAATGACATAAAGTTTTTCTTTAGCTCCAAAATGAAGTACAAAACCGTCCCCCATTGCTTTATGCATGCAATAATGTTGTCATCATTATTAGCCACCATCTAGAGCATTTCTAGCCATTGATTAATTCAATGGTTAGAATTTAGATAGACTTTTGATTTAGAAGACTTAATCTAGGCCATTAGATTTTTCCTTTTTGAAATCTAAGCCATTAGATGCATCTCCAAAATGAAGGGTCAAGATTACTCCTTCTTACTTTTAATCCAAGGGTCAAAATTAGTCTTTGCTACTTTTTAAGACCAAATCTCCACTATTGATTAAATTTACATCTAATGGTCAGAAATGATCCTTGTTACTTTACAAGACCAAATCTCCACCCTTGATTAATTCTTCATCCAATGGTCATAAATGGTCTTTGTCACTTTTTGAGACCAAATCTTTACCATTGATTAAATCTATATCCAATGGTTACAAATGGTCATAGCCACTTTATATGACTAATTCTACACCGTTGATTAAATCGGCGGTTGATATCAAAGCCTTCAATATTAGACTTGTTTCCTATTGGTCCATTATCATAACTACTAATGTTGACTTAACAATATAATATTTATTTTTATCTGTTAAACCCCACAAAATTATATTTACTGTATTTTTATCACCCGATAATTAAATACAGTACAAAACACAGTACAAGAAATTTTTTAAAACTGTTTCCGGATTCAGGTTTAGTAAGATCCCCTGTCTCTGTCTCAACAGTACAAATTTTTCTATGCGTACAAAAATTTTCACTTTGCGGGACCCACCTGGGCCCACATACACCCTTGGGCCCACAAGCAGTAAAAAATTTCATAATCATCCACAAAAATCACAAATATTAGAAAACGCACAAATATCAAATCAGATTACATAAAATAATTAAAACCTAATGGTAAAAATTAAATTACGTAAAGTTTTCTCCGGCCCAAAAATTTTTATTTTCTTGACACGGAGTAAATCACTCAAAACGATTAAATATGCTGACAGAATAATCAAAATAATTTTACAGTATCCAGAAATTACTAAACAGTAAAATTCTGTTAACTGTCAAATTACTGTTTAAGAGATATGAAATTTTTAGGGTGTTACACAAACTATGCTCAACCTCTATAGTTGAAGAAAAAAAGAGAATATACCCTTGAACTCCCTCCTCTTAACAATGATGCACTTGGTTAGCATTGAGAAACACTAACTCAGAAGGGGTATCTTTGATGGATATATTTGACATAAAAGCAAGGGTTTTATCTACACAATTTAAAATCACATGATTGGCAGACAACCTGTAACACCCTCCTTAGGGCATCACATTTCCGACTCCTGACTCATAATCTGAAAATCAATTTGTAAAAGGTTTGAGTTATGAAAATATGAGTTTCAAAATTTCTTCTTTACTGAAATGTAAATTTACTGAAAATATTAGGTAATATTGAAAATCATATTTCAACTATTCATTATGCAATATTGACACCAATTAATATTTCACAATTTAAAGAGAAATATAAAATTAACAGACTCTTTTTTTTAACAGTAGCAAACCCTATAACGGGTCCTACTTAATAGCATGGTACAACACTAATGAGAAACTTTAACATACTTATTCCTTTTTCTGTCCATCTTGATGCATCAGACATCTGTTCCTTTGTCAACACTGCACACCTTCGAGTCCTGAATGTCCACTCCTTATTGTTATCACCACCAATCTCAGAGTATCCATTGCCCGTTATGTCTAAGACAACTCGATCCTTCTATTATTTGATTTTAACAGTACAGACACAGCAAAATAACATAACAAAGAGGTGAGATCACCTACACTAATACCAACATGGCAGCACAAAGATAACACAAACAACAATATCATACAGGGATATCATACCAGACTTCCAATAATATATTCAATATTAATCAACTATCATCATCCAATTATTCAAAACAATTGTCATAGCTAATATTCCTCAATTAATATATCACACAGATATAAATGTTCAGATTATGCATGTACACAAGACTCGATTTCCTACTCCATGGAGCTAAAACTCAGGTCATAGAAATGATCGAAAAGACCTGCCAGTACCACGTGCCTCAGACCACGTGCTTTAATTCTCATTTCAATTTTTTTTTGCACATCTAGCACATACACGATAGTCTTTATCAGATCTTGATTAAGAATAGTGTCTCGGTCAGGATCATCGGTGTGTTGCATCGGTCTAACCTACGGGAAGAAGCGCGACCAACCACCCGTGTAAGCAACCCGCACCCCGATGCGCCCAAGGTCAACAAGTGACTTACACTACGCATATCGCATCAACTCAAGAGGTGTGTTTCTCCTAGGCAATCGGCCATATCCAGTCCTTATCGGACCATTCCAATGCATGTATAATGCACCAAATACCAATCACAGGTATATCTCATAATTTCTCAGATATAGTTTATACAATGCTCGAATATATCAGTGCAAGTCCAACCACAAGGGCCATTCTTTTCAAATTCGTTTGTTCAATTAAATCATATGCCTCAACGTATATATATATATATATATATATATATATTCCAATGCATCTAAAATGCACCACGTGTCAATAACAGACAAAACTCGTTGTTTTCACAAACAGTGTCCATACACTGGTTTTACAGTAATCATACTGTATTTTTCAATAACAAAATCATCTTATCATGTTTTCATAGTTATAAAACACTGTTGTCGTATTTTCACAAAATTGCGCAATATTCCCGTTACGTTTTCACAATTCCACAACACTTCTGTTGCATTTTCAAAATACAGTAACACTTTTGTTACGTTTTTAAAATTCCAAAACATTTTTATTGCGTTTTCACAATATCGTAACACTACTGTTACATTTACAAAATTTTGTAACATTTCTGTTACATTTTCAAAATACCGCAACTCTTCTGTTGCACTTTTAAACCACGTACAAATTTTTCAACATTTTTCTCAATCGCATAAAATCATACATTTCTCAAATCGTATAGTATTTTTTTCTGCTGTTTCAAAATCGCGTATCTTAAAAATCATTCTTTTAAGTCGCATAAATCATTTTTCATCATTATCAAAATATTTAAAACGCTTTCTAAATCTCATAGCAGTTTTCCGCCATTTTCATAATAGCGTAAAAAATATTTTATTTCTTTTTAATCACAAATTGATTTTTCAACAGTAGTTCAAATTACGTAAAATATTTAAACGTAATTCAAATCGCGTAGAAATATTTTAAATTATTTCAAATCGCGTAGAAATATTTTAACATATTTCAAATTGCGTAGAAATATTTTATTGTATTTCAAATCATTTTTAAGATATGTAAAATATTTTTCAACATTTTACTATCACGTAAAATATTCCTCAATATTCCAAACATTATTTTGGACTTAAATAAATCAATATCATTTTTAACACATTTTTAAATTGCGTAAAAATATTTTACTGCATTTCAAATCATTTTTAAGCTATGCAAATAATTTTTCACCACAATTTCATTACAGAAAATATTTCTTAACTTTCAAAAATTCCTTTTCAACTTTTCTCAAAATAATATAACTTTATACTTCATTTAATATATTTTCTTACTCAAGAAAATATTTTTCCACAGTTCTTTACTCAAGAAATTCTTTTTCAAATATAACCCACAAAATCACTTTTCCATTGATTTAAATCAATGTTTCAAACTTTAAGAATTTCCTAACGTACTTCAAAAATCAGTTATATGTTAGTAAATTTTCAAAATACCATTATATTCTCCATTTTTCCCAAATCATTTCCAAAATCAACCTTCCTCAAAATAAATTGAAATTCAAACGTTTCCAACCTCTCTTTATTTTCCGTTACGAAAATTTTTATTCTCTCAAGTGATAAAATGCTCTAATTCCCTTTCCAAATCCTTGTATTAAATCAATTATATTTCCACTTGGAAAAATCACTTTGTTTCATCAAAATCAAAGCATTACAAGCCTTCAAAAACATGGACATGACTATTGAAAATTATCAAAACATTTTTCCTTCTAAGTCAGTATGGTTTTACACAAACAAAACCACTAAAATTTTGCTTTCAAAACCGTAAGACTTATGGTCATAAAAACCAAACCCATTTGTTCAAATTCATTTTCACTTTCTTTGCAAATCCTTTTTCACTTTATTTGCAAATCCTTAAAATCAACGTTTGCCCGTTTCATTCAAAACTCGTGTTTAGAAAAATACTTAGGATCTTTTTACACAAAATAAATCAATAAAAATCCTTACAAAAATTGTGTTCATGTACTCTTTGAAAACAAACCCTTTGTTTATTTTCCATGCTTTTCTAATCAATCCAAGTTTTATTCTTCCATGAAAATATTAAGTTATAAACATCTATGTTGAGGTGTCTTGGCCGAAAATTTCATAGCCTTTAGAACCAAAAAATTTATTTTTCTCCACTTCATAATTCTTCATTAAACAATTCAATTTCCTTGTTCTTGAAAAATTTCAACATGAAACTCTAATTATGGGCATCAAAATCGTAGCCCTTCCTTGGCTTTTGGAGCCAAAAATTGATTTCTTTTCCATCAATACATCATGGCATACACATACATATTTCATCATAAATACTATAAGCATGCCATATACTCATCATGCATAATATAAGCATACCATCAAAGCCATAAAATCATGCATAGCATATCAAGCATAGGCAAATAATTAAAACACATAAACACCCACAAATAAATTACAAGACCATGGATATGAATCCTCATATGGATTCACCATCCATCAAATATAAAACCATCTCTCACCACTATACTTGGTTGGTGAGGTGGATCTCCCTCTTACCTCTTGAAGATCCTTAAAAGCTCTTTGTTTTGCTTCTTTTTCCAAGTCCTTCACCACCAAGGGCTTCTCAAATACAAAACAAAATACATAGAAATTAGTATACTAAGCTTGATTAAGAGGAAACATGGATCAAACATGATTTAGATCATGAAAAAGAAGAGAAAAAAATGAAGTTTCCTTACACTTCACCATAAATACCCCATAACTTTGATCTTGAAGAAAGTCCTTGAAGATGAATGATTTAGAGAAAGTCTCCAACATGAAAATTGCTTAGAATATCATGTAGATTTAAGATCTATGGTTGGATGAAATTAAAAGAGCTTGGAGAGTGGTTTTGGGTGCCTTGGCCGAAGCTTGCTTGGAGAAGGAAGGAGAGAAAATTTTGAAGAGCTTTGGCATTTTGGAATTGATCAATAATGACCAAGAATGACAATGATGGTGTCTTCAAATTTTCCTACACAAGAAAACATCACAAAACCGTCCCCCCTTCATAATGCACTTAATAATTTGTCATCTTTTCATGCCATTATTTAGAGCATTCTAAGCCATTGATTAATTCAATGGTTAGGATTTAGATAGACTTTTGATTTAGAAGACTTAATCTAGGCCATTGGATCTTTCTCCTTTAAATTCTAACCATTAGATGTGTCTCCAAAATGAAGAGTCAAGATTACTCCTTCTTACTTTTAATCCAAGGGTCATAATTAGTCTTTGCTACTTTTTAAGACTAATTCTCCACCATTGATTAAATTTACATCCAATGGTCATAAATGGTCCCTGTTACTTTACAAGACCAAATCTCCACCCTTGATTAATTCTTCATCCAATGGTCATAAATGGTCTTTGTCACTTTTTGAGACCAAATCTCCACCATTGATTAAATCCAAATCCAATGGTTATAAATGGTCATAGCCATTTTATTAAACTTATCCTACACCATTGATTAAATCAAGATCAAGTCTCCAATGTTAATTAAATCAATGGTGGATATCTAAACCACCAATGTTGACTTAAGCAATATAATTTCTATTTTTATCTGCTAAAACCCCACGAAAGATTATATTTACTGTATTTTTATCATCTGATAAATAAATAAAGTATAAAACACAGCACAAGAAAATTTCTAAAACTGTTTTCGGATTCAGGTTTAGTAAGATCTCTTGTCTCCGTCTAAACAGTACAAATTTTTCTATGCGTAAATTTTTTTTTTACTTTGCGGGACCCACCTGGGCTCATGTAAGGTCACCTGGGCCCACATACAGTCAAAAAATTTTATAATCATCCACAAAAATCACAAATATTAGAAAACGTATGAAAATCAAGTCAGATTATTAAAAATAATTAACAGTCAAGAGAAATAAATATTTAAAGATTTTCTCCGGCCCAAAAATTATTATTTTCCTGACACGGAGTAAATCACTCAAAACGATCAAATACGCTGATGGAATATACAAAATAATTTTACAGTACACAGAAATTACTAAACAGTAAAATTCTGTTAACTGTCAAAATTATTGTTTAAGAGATAGGAAATTCAGGGTGTTACACAACCAATACATGCCAAGGATGGCATCAATATCTACAAGAGGTAAATAGATAAGATTTACAAAGAAAGTTCTATCTTCTATCTTGATACAACAATCTAGACAAACTTTAGAAGTTGTAATAGATTTGCTGGTAGGAGTGGAAACTGTGGAAATAAGTTTGCCCCAATGATTTAATATGTTAAGTTTTGATGATGACAAATACAATCAAAAAAAGAATGATGTTTATGCTACATAGATGTACTTAATAGATTATATGAAGATATTGAATTATGAGTTTGGACTAACTATATTTTAAGTGAGTAATACTTTGTAGGATAGTCCAAGTACCAAGAGTGAGCATTGCAACAAGAAAGCAAAGATCTCAATTATGTTCAACTCAAGGAGAATGTGCATGCCTATCTCATGAAGGTTTTGATAAACAACAAAGACATGTTAAAGACCAAGTCTAGAGGAAGATTAAATGGTATAACTTATAGGACTTAGCATCTTTTATGTAAAAAGCCTTTTGGATATCTCAAATATGTTTTCAAATATTTACAAATGGTTTTCACACGCTAAAATATCCAACAAACAAGTTTTGAAAAGCTAATTATGGTGGTAGTTTAAAACTATGAAAAATAGTCAAGTTTGCGTTTTGTAAAACTGACATTTAGTTACTCTTTTGATCATAACTTTCAAAATACTTTGAGTTTTTTTTGAAACTTGTTCCATTTGAAAATAAACTCAAAGATCTTTCCAATGAGTGGTTATTTGCTTTAAACGGATGAGAAATGAAGAAGTTATGACCATTTAAAGTCAGTTTTCAAAATCACAGTGGTTTATTTGAATAAGTGATGTGTTATTCGAATAACACAACCCAGAAAACGTTCCAGAATGTGTTTTTAAAGATTTATTCAAATAACCAAAGGGTTAGTCGAATAAAACAGTCCAGAAAACGTTCCAGAACATGTTTTTGACTATTTATTCGAATAACCAAAGGGTTATTCAAATAAACACGACTCAAAACACACAACGACTATTTTTCTATGCATTCAATGATGAAATAAATGATACCCAACGACTATGTTCTCAAGAAAACTATAAATACATGGTTTTGGGTCATCTTTTACATACACCCAACAATCTGAAACCATTCTTTCTTGCTTTAATTTGTTATTCATATTTTTATATATTTCCTGTGCTCTTTTTCACTTAAACTTTGAGATATCCTTAAAGAGCTTTCTTAGTCCTTCAAGTAGTAGTATTTGCTCTTTGTGAGAGTTTTTCTTCTTTTATATTCTACTCTTTTGAAGAAGATGAGGTATCCCTCAATGGTATTGTAAAGAGGGTGAGGTATCCCTCAAAGGTTTGTGTAAGGGTGAGGTATCCCTGAAAGTTGAGGCTTTAGCACAAGGGTATAGTTTCCCTGCGTGTGAAAGTGCTCTAGTTTGTAATGGTAGCAAGCACCTGTTCAAGCTTGTATTGATAGTGAAAAATCTTGCGTGATTTACTTGAGGACTGGATGTAAGCCACAAGTAGTTGGTGGCTGAACCAGGATAAATACTGTGTTTGCTTCTCTAAACTCTGTCTCATTTACATTTATGCTTTAATTATATACGCTTGAGTTGAATTTGATATCTAGTTTATTTCCTTGATTTTCCTATAACCCAAGTTGTATTTGTGTAATTTACAATAATTGTTTCTTTGTTAAACTTATTCCGCTGCACGTGTTGATTAAAAATATCAAAATGCATAATTTCTTAATGTTGTTTTAAAAATCTGTAATCACCCAATTCACCCCCCTCTTGGGTGATGGTTGCCATGACTAACAAGTGGTATCAGAGCTTTGTGCTCTGTTGAAAGCTTAACCGCTTAGAGTTAAATATCCTTATTTGCTGGCAACCATTGAAAGCTTTTCAAAATGGAAAGTTTTGAAATTGACAAACCACTATTCTTTGATGGTGTGCATTTTGTTTATTGGAAATTTAGAATAGAATTTTATATGCAATCTATTGATCTAGATTTATAGGATATTGTGCTTAATGGATTTACTTGCAAACTAAAACAAACTTGGAATGCCTATGATAAGAAATGTTTTTTCTTGAGCATTAGAGCAATGCAAATGTTGAGAAGTAGTTTGAATGATGATGCTTATGGTAAAATTAAAAATTGTTATAGTATCAAAGAAATTTTGGATACACTTGATGCTCTTTATATTGCTAATAATGATTTTGTGTATAAAGTTGTATATAGAAAGCAAGAAGATCAAAAGTCATTAAAGGAAGCTTGTCTTGAAAAACATCCTCAAATAGATGTTCAAACTGTTGAAGGGAGTCAAATGTCTCTTGGTGATGATAGTGCTTAATTTCAAGAGGCAAAGCAAAATAAAATTGATGAGGAAGAATGTGATTCTCTTAAAGAGTCAAGTATGCTAGAAATTGAGACTACTTCCTATATGCCTAAAAAGGACTTTGAGGTAAATGATACTAAACTAGATTATAGTCCTTCTTATTATGAGCTACAATGTGCTTATGATGAATTGTATAATGGTTTGTTGAATTTAGAAAAGAAAAACTTATCTTGTTTGGAAAACATTTCCTCCATTGAAAATGAAATTGAGACATTGAAAAATGAATATACTTTTCTTGATGAGGAAATGCCATTGAAATGTGAAACCTTAACTTCTTGTGAAAAGTGCATTGATTTAGAAAATCAAGTTGAGGACTTATATTCCGAATTTGCCAAAACTAATAATTCTAATTGCTTACATTCTATGCTTATTAATGAGAATAAAATTAATGTTATTCCACATAAAAATTCAAGTAAGGCTTATGGCAAAAATAGTATAGAATGTAATAACAACAAAAGGTATAAGTTTTCCAATGATGATCTTCAAAGGACCAAGCCATCATTAAATTCAATTGTTTGCAATTTTTGTGGTCATCTAGGACATATTTCTCATTTATGCAATTATAGAAGAAATCCTTATATGAGAAATAGTATGGTATGAGTTTCTAAACATCTTAAAGGCTCTAGTACTAACATTCAAGAACCTAAGATGAAATGGGTACAAAAAAGTCCCCCTAGTGTTTTGACTATATAGAAAATTTATCAAAAAGATGGACTAATTGGTCAAAAAAAGAGGAGTCATCAAGAAGATGCTTCTAAAACCCAATGGTAGACATCTTGGACATGAAGGCAAGGATTCTTCAATTGAAACTTCTCACATGCATAATGTGGAACTTGCAAAGTTCAAAATACCAAAAGAGAAGCAATAGGTAAAGAAAAGAGTTTCCTTGATTACCAAGGCCAAGGTATCAAGTGCTTTTACCTCTTATGCACATTCACTTAAAAAGACAATGAATATGAGGTATACTCCTTGTAGACCCTATGTGAACACTCAATTTTGACCGGACTAAAAAAATAAAATATAAAAAAAGAGAGGAAAATTAATTTAAAAAAGAAAAAAAATCAAAAAAATTATGGCCCACCTTTTAGCCCATTTTACTTAGCCTTTTTTTAGCCTAAACAGATTAAGCTCATCTTAGTCTTAAAAATAATAATAATAATAAGAAGAACAAGAAAATAAAAATATAAAAAATAAATAAATAAAAAAAAAAAAAATAAAAAAAATAAAAAATAATAAAAAAAGGGTATAATAAAAAAAAAAAAGGAAGGCAATCATCACATCCACTCACTTTCACATTTTTTTCCACTCACTCACGTAAGACACTCCCACTCACTTTCACATTTTTTCCCACTCACTCACCAGCACAATTGCACTCTGCACCCACTCACAATTCACTCTGCACTAATCACTCTTTTTTTGGCACTCTCAAATTGCACTCCACTCACGGCACTCTCATTTTGCACTTACACTACACTCCAAATTGCACTCCACTCACGACACTCTCAAATTGCACTCCACTCACGGCACTCTCATTTTGCACTTGCACTACACTCCAAATTGCACTCCACTCATGGCACTCTCAAATTACACTCACTCACCTAATTGCACTCACTCACCAAATTATATAACCACTCTGCACTCACTCACCAGGGGGGACACACACAGAGGAGGCAAGGGGAAAACTCACAAGTTTTTCTTTCCCTCACAGTTTCACGCAAGCACAGGGGGGGCATTTTTTTCTGGCTTTTGAAAGAAAAACAGAGAACACACACTGGGAGGTGGGCAAAAGGTCTCCCAAATACATACTAGTGTTGCTACTAGCAGTGGCGTTGGCAAGCTCTTTGGCATATTACCCAAAACCTCCAATTAAGGGAAGGCCAACAGAGGAGTTGTTCATGCAGGAGGCAAGGGAAACTCACAAGTTTTTCCTTTTCCTCACGGTTTCATGCAAGCACAGGGGGGGACTTCCATTTTTCCTTATTTTCACTTCACCTCTCCAACGTGCAACACCAGCCACTAACCTTCACCTCTCCAACGTGCAACACCCTCCACAAAGCAACCATTTCCTTTTCATCTTCACTCTCAACTTCACCAACCATCACACTACCAACCCATCTTCAACCTCCTAAAAACCACCACTTTCTCCAAGCTGCTACCACCATTCTCACGTGAAGCAACCTTCCCACAATTCACCACCACCTTATCTTCCTTCAACCCACCATAATCTTCATTCCCTCACCATGACCATCTTCCTTTTCTCACCATAAATATATACATAGCACAAAGCAAAACCATCACCACGTAACCACCCCACCCTTCAAGCAAAACGTAGCCTTTCTTCTTCACCCTCTACCTTCAACTCGCAAACAACCACTAAACCAAGCACCTTCCCTTCAACCTTCAACTTCACTCTCACCCCCCTACGCCAAACTTCACCTTCACTAATCACCTCCTCTCTACCACCATTCTCACGTGAAACACAACTCTTAACTTCACTTACCCAAGCCACCATTCTTCCATTTTCCATAACCGAAACCAACCTCCACGTGACCACCAAGCCCCACCACCTTAACTTACTGAGTCAACTCGGTAATCACCCACAACCATCTTCCATCTCACCCTTAGCCACCTTCACCGTCCGCCCCCTCACCGTGATCTTCAGATCCACCACGTCACACTCGTAACAAACTCCACCCATCCATAACAGCCTCCAACCGTGATCTTCAAACTCCCAAAACAGCCACCCAAACCGTGACCATCTTCACCTATATCTCTCTCTTCACCCACCAGCAGCCATCACACGTTTCACCACCAAGCTTCATCCACCTTCACTCCACCAAAGTCCAGCAGCCCTACGTCCAAGCAGCTCCACCACGTCCAAGCAGCTCCACCACGTCCAAGCAGCTCACAAGCCGTAGCAGCAGCCTCCATTCTTCAGCCACGTCTCTGCCCGTTACTCCACAACGCAACCCAGGTCCCTGTTTGTGTTTTTGTTTTTTCGTGTTTGCTGTTGCTTCATTTTAAATATTGGCATCTTTTATTATACATATATATTCATGTTTTTGTATTTGGCTTTATCAAAGCATTGTTTCTGTTATCTATGTATATATATACATGTATATATGTTCGTTTGGGCTGCAGCTTGGTAGCCAGCCCACCCTACGTTGGGTTTGGTGTTCTGCTAGGAAAAAGGGATAAATAACAAATAACAAGGGGTTTGTGTCTTTTTTTTATTGTTTATTTTTAAATGAAAAAGGGTGAAGATAATCATAAATAATAAGTGTATGCGTTTTGATTTTGGTTTTTCTGTTTAGTAGGTTTCATTTTTACTTGATAGTGTTTTTTTTTTTACGTTAAGCTTTTCGTAAATAAATAAGGAGTTAAAAAAGTAAAAAATGAATGAAAGTAAAAAATAAAGAAGGAAAAAAATCCAAATTTTGTCATAAAAATAAAAATAATGTTGTTTGGAGTTATTTGATTTTTAATACTTATATTTAATCTTGTTTTTTTAGTCATTCATTTGGATCATGGAAACTTTATGTTTGTTTTTTTTTTAAAAAATGAAAGTAAAAATAAAAATAATAATAAATAATAAATAAAGAAAATAAAAATCTTTTAATTAATGCGATGACCCACGATGATGATTGAATAACGGATGTTATCTTCAATGTCGTTGGATCATAAAGGTTTATTGAGTAGCCTAGTGCTAACTTGAACCCTATGCAAGTTTGTTTTTATTTTCTAAAAAAGGAATCCCATTTCAAATTTATTTATTTATTTAATTATTTATTTATTTATTTCCTTAAATTAAAATCAATTAACTCGCACTTATTTTTTATACAGAACTACGTAACTTTGAGTTCCTCATTGCACCTGAGGGTACGTAGGAGCAGAATTTTTATTCTGTCAAGTTCAAAAATTAAATTTTTACAATTTGGTTTTTCTTTTCTTTTAAAATAAATAAATAAATAAATAAAAAAAAAAAAATAAAAATAAAATAATTACAAAGTTTTTTTAGAAGGGTAAAATAGATAAATTCGAGATTATTAATTTTTTGCACAACTGACTTAAGGTACCGTCTCAGGACGGGTGTGATAGGGGTGCAGTGGGATTAAGTTTCTATCCTTCTCTATCCATAACCGACTCCCGAATCCGATTTGGTTCCAAAGACCATTTTCTAAAAAGGTTTTCCAATTTTTCCTAAATTTAAATAAAATTGGTGGCGACTCCATATTTTTAATCATTTTTTTTAAAAATCACGCGAGTTGCTATTTCCCGCCGCGATCCCGGTCGCGAAAGATGGCGACTCCACTGGGGAAGCTTGGAGAGTCAAGCCTGTTATTCAGTTGTGCAAATTGTTAATAATCTCTATTTATTTATCTTACCCTTTTTGTCCTTGTTTTTGTTTTTGTTTTTTTATTTGTTTGTAAATAGATTTTATTTTATTTTGTAAATATCTGATATCATTATTCTGTATATTTTTTTTTTGTGATTAATTGTTGAAACCCTAGGGTAGATGATTGCTGGCTGGCGTTTGTATATATGTTTTGCAGGTTGGGGGGTAATTTTTTGGTCTTTTTAAATTTTTGATACAGGTTTGTATACTCCCTCACACACGTCACTGCCACTTACCTCACACACTTTTTTGGGGCTCTATACTCGAGTCTGTGTAAACCCGAGGAATAGGAGGGGTCTCGACTTTTGTTATTGAGGGGCTTCATGCTCACTTGACATTGGTTGGGACACCACTCAGATTGTTACCAATATCATGGACTAATCATATTGAGAGGGTTTTATCCCTACTTGTGATTAATTCACGAATTGGATCCTTGTCTTTCGAGATAGGGGCAATCTGGGGACCATGACTTTTAGAGGTCTAGATCTGTCCTAAAAAACCTTGCCCTGGTAGATTGAACATAGTGACTCTCAAAATTAGAGTTGTGACTTTGTCTAACCTTTAAGTTTCACCTGATTAGGACACAAAGGGAGCGTGCTTTTTCTTTATTTGTTCGTTTCTCATATCATTCATTCATTGTAAAAAAAAAAATCATAAAAAGGGGAATGTTTCATCTTGCATGACATTCATAGCATTTTTCAAACAAAAGAGAAAATAAAAAAGACATGCATTATCTTGCATTTGCATGACATTCCCAAAAATATACCTCATCTTGCATTTTTTTTGTCATTTTCTTGCATTCCAAAATAAAAAAATAAAAAATATACCTTGCATTTTCATAGCATTCTTGGTATTAAAAAAAAATCATGCATTTTCATGTCATTCATAATTTTTGAAAAAAAAAAGAAAAAAAACATATACATCTTACATTTTCATGGCATTGATCGCATTTAAAAAAAAAAGAAGAAGAAAAAGAAAAAATGTCTTCTGAGTTCATTCATTTCCTTATGCATCTCATGCATCTCATTCATCCCATTTCATTGCATCTCATTTATTTTATCTTGTGCTTCTCATGCATCTCATTCATTTCATCTCAGTCTTTGTTAATAAATCAAACTGGTTCAGGAACCTTTGCGCGGCCTAGGAAAGAAGAGACCAATCAAGCTCGAGTTCACAATACCAGATCTTGGACCAGAATGGCTGCAAATAATCCTGAGACAGGGAGAAACTTGAGCAGAGAAATAGATGAGATGAAAGAGATGATAAATGAAATAAAAGGGTCACAGAGAAGAATGGAGGAAATGTTGTTGACCATGATGGAGACCCTCACTTTAATCAGGGGTCACGGAAGTATGGGAGTAACTGGATCATATTCGCACCCAACTTATGGCCGATATCCACCTCCACTTCTACGCAAAATCACCCACAACCTCGACCCGGACTTCCACAATCAAGGCCGTTTCGTCCCCAAAACTTACCCCTTTCCCAAAACTATCAATTTCAAATGCGATTTGTTAGAAAGTCTGTTTGATGCTCATCTCATTTCTGGAAATCCTGTAGGTCCCTTACAACCACCATTCCCAACATGGTATAATCCGAGTTTAACTTGCAAATACCACATGGATATCCCAGGGCACTCAATTGAAGATTGTGAGTCCTTCAAGACTGCAGTAAGGAAGCTAATTGCTTATAAGAAGCTTGACATTGAAGAAGTAGCCAGACCTAGTATTGTTAACAACTCTTGAAGTGATTGCCATAAAATATCCAATGAGGTTGAACTTATGTTAACTTTTTTGAAGCATTAATGTAATGGATTTGCATGGATCTCATGTTTTGTTTCATTTTCTTATGTCTTTGACACGTCTTTCTTGTCATTCTTTTTTCTCTTTACTTGTTATCTTTTGTTTCGGATCCCATGGATTTCTCGTTCAGAAAAAATTTGGTGGTCATGCAGCCCATGTGTGTAGGTGTATTTGAAAAAAAAAAACAAAAAAGCAAAAAAAAAGAAAGGGGATTAAAAAATAGTAATAAAAAAGAAAAATAAAAAGGGGAGCAAGGAACTCATCACTTGGCATGCATTTTTTGTCTCGAAATTAAATTTTTTGAAAATAAGCACTCAAGATTTGAAATGAAGATTGGCCATCTTTCTTTATCTTTCACAGGAATTCATCTTTTCATCATCTCTTGTTGTCCCTTTTTTGAGCTTGAAAGTTTTCTTCAATTTAACCCTGGACAAGGATCACCCCTACATTAGGGGTTAACACAAAGTGAAAATTGTGTTTTTCTGAAAAAAGAGGAAAGAAAATGAAATGAAAGAGGTCACTACAAAGGTGAATTATTGAAGTAAAAAGAAAATGGGAAGAAATGAAGAACAATAAAAGAAAAGTGTGCTTGAAAGCGCAAAGTCAATTGACGAGGTTTAATTTTGAACAAGGATCCTTGGTCTCATTCAACCCTTAAACACTTGTTTGAGCCTTATATCCTTCATTTCATAACCTTTAACCCTAACCACGTTACAAGCCTTAAAAAGTCCATTCTGATCAATGAAGGATTGCTGCATTTTCATTAATTTTAATTTTGAGACAAGAGGTTAGTGCTATTTCGATGTTGTTAATTTCTTGCTCTTATAAAAAAAAAAAAAAAAGAAAAAAAAGAAAAAAGAAAAAAACAAGAAAAAGGAGGCGCTTGCTAGTCCTACACTGGGGCAAATTTCTCTTCGGTTCAATTTGGCCTACACTGGGGCAAATTTTCCTTTTGGTTCAATTTGGTTTTGCACTAGGATAAGTTTCTATCATGTTCAAGTTGACTCCAAACTGGGGCAATTTTTCATTTCCCTAGTTCAATTCATTTCTAGACTGGGGCAAATTTTTCTTTGGTTCAATTTGCCTTGATGTACATGCTCAGCAGAAGCCAACTAAAGATCATTTTCATGTAAGTTGAACCAATCCATATGGGGATGACACCTCTTCGAATCTCATATCTGTGTCTGTGTCTATCCTTTGTAAATAATCCTTTTGTGTAGTCAAAATTTTGATTCCAGTCCAGAAGTTGTTCGCTTAGTCAATTTCTTTGTTGTTGTGCTTTGGAATCCATGCATGTTTGTTATGTAATGCTTCAGGTAAGGTGAACATGAGTACAATGCTATGATTTGACCATCTAATGGTAATCTCCAGATGAAAAATTCAGAACAAAAAGAACTTGGAAGTTCCAATTGAATGAGGAAATGATATATCAAGGGATAATCTAGAAATCCCAAGTTCTTGGCTTGACGGTTCTCACAAGATTCCAGGTCCATGGCCTGATGATTGTGTCAAAAAGAATTGCAGGTCCTTGCCTTGATAGTTCTCACAAGATTCCAAGTCCATGACCTGATGATGGTGTCCAAAAAAATATCAAGTCCTTCATTGATGGTCTTATAAAATCTCGGGTCCATGGCCGATGAGGTGTTCGAAAAAAAAAGAAAAAAAGTAAAAAGAGAAAAAAAAATGAAGAAGGGATAAAGGAAATCAAGAGGATTCCAAGTCGACCGAAGGGTTTGATGAAGAAAAGTATGTGGACAAATGGTTTGATTGGTCAAAGCTTTCCATGGCCGCCATTGGTTCATATGGTTTTCTGAAGAAAAAGGGAAGATAAAAAGAGAGAAAAGAAAAATTTTAATTCCATATTTTTTTGAGCGCATCGGCTCCATGCATTTTAAATTCATTGTCATTAATTTTGAGCGCATCGGCTCCTGTCATTTATTCTTTGAGCGCATCGGCTCCATACATTTTAAATTTTTGAGTGCATCAGCTCATTCCATTGTCATTTAATTTTCGGGACACAGGTTTGCCCACTGTCATTTAAATTTTCGGGACACAGGTTTGCCCATTGTCATTTAAATTCTGTCATTTAAATTTTCGGGACACAGGTTTGCCCATTGTCATTTAAATTCTGTCATTTAAATTTCGGGACACAGGTTTGCCCATTGTCATTTAAATTCTGTCATTTAAATTTCGGGACACAGGTTTGCCCATTGTCATTTAAATTTTCGGGACACAGGTTTGCCCATTGTCATTTAAATTCTGTCATTTAAATTTCGGGACACAGGTTTGCCCATTGTCATTTAATTTTCGGGACACAGGTTTGCCCATTGTCATTTAAATTCTGTCATTTAAATTTCGGGACACAAGTTTGCCCATTGTCATTTAAATTCTGTCATTTAAATTTCGGGACACAGGTTTGCCCATTGTCATTTAAATTTTCGGGACACAGGTTTGCCCATTGTCATTTAAATTTTGTCATTTAAATTTCGGGACACAGGTTTGCCCATTGTCATTTAAACTTTCGGGACACAGGTTTGCCCATTGTCATTTAAATTCTGTCATTTAAATTTCGGGACACAGGTTTGCCCATTGTCATTTAATTTTCGGGACACAGGTTTGCCCATTGTCATTTAAATTCTGTCATTAAAATTTCGGGACACAGGTTTGCCCATTGTCATTTAAATTTTCGGGACACAGGTTTGCCCATTGTCATTTAATTTTGAGCGCATCGGCTCCATGCATTTTAAGTTTTCTGTTGAGCGCATCGGCTCCTTGCATTTTTAAATTTCCTGTTGAGTGCATCGGCTCATTGCACTTTAATTTCGGTTGAGCGCATCGGCTCCATGCATTTTATTTTCTGTTGAGCGCATCGGCTCCATGCATTTTAATTTTCTTTTGAGCGCATTGGCTCCATGCACTTTAAGTTCTGTTAATTCTTTGAGCGTGTCGGCTTTTCGCTTTTATTTATTCTTGCTTTGTTTTGCATATTATCCTCTGCATTGCCGGACAAAATTGAAGTTCATGTCTTTACTCGTTTCTTACGACGATAATTTGAAAAACTACGGTTATTCTTATTATCTAATAAGAAACAAGTAAAGAGGGGCAACTGTGAACACTCAATTTTGACCGGACTAAAAAAATAAAATATAAAAAAAGAGAGGAAAATTAATTTAAAAAAGAAAAAAAATCAAAAAAATTATGGCCCACCTTTTAGCCCATTTTACTTAGCCTTTTTTTAGCCTAAGCATTAAGCTCATCTTAGTCTTAAAAATAATAATAATAATAAGAAGAACAAGAAAATAAAAATATAAAAAATAAATAAATAAAACAAAAAAAATAAAAAAAAATAAAAAAAAAAAAAAAAGGGTATAATAAAAAAAAAAAAGAGGAAGGCAATCATCACATCCACTCACTTTCACATTTTTTTCCACTCACTCACGTAAGACACTCCCACTCACTTTCACATTTTTTCCCACTCACTCACCAAAGCACAATTGCACTCGCACCCACTCACAATTCACTGCACTAATCACTCTTTTTTTGGCACTCTCAAATTGCACTCCACTCACGGCACTCTCATTTTGCACTTACACTACACTCCAAATTGCACTCCACTCACGGCACTCTCAAATTGCACTCCACTCACGACACTATCATTTTGCACTTGCACTACACTCCAAATTGCACTCCACTCACGGCACTCTCAAATTACACTCACTCACCTAATTGCACTCACTCACCAAATTATATAACCACTCTGCACTCACTCACCAGGGGGGACACACACAGAGGAGGCAAGGGGAAAACTCACAAGTTTTTCTTTCCCTCACAGTTTCACGCAAGCACAGGGGGGGCATTTTTTTCTGGCTTTTGAAAGAAAAACAGAGAACACACACTGGGAGGTGGGCAAAAGGTCTCCCAAATACATACTAGTGTTGCTACTAGCAGTGGCGTTGGCAAGCTCTTTGGCATATTACCCAAAACCTCCAATTAAGGGAAGGCCAACAGAGGAGTTGTTCATGCAGGAGGCAAGGGAAACTCACAAGTTTTTCCTTTTCCTCACGGTTTCATGCAAGCACAGGGGGGGACTTCCATTTTTCCTTATTTTCACTTCACCTCTCCAACGTGCAACACCAGCCACTAACCTTCACCTCTCCAACGTGCAACACCCTCCACAGCAACCATTTCCTTTTCATCTTCACTCTCAACTTCACCAACCATCACACTACCAACCCATCTTCAACCTCCTAAAAAACCACCACTTTCTCCAAGCTGCTACCACCATTCTCACGTGAAGCAACCTTCCCACAATTCATTCACCACCACCTTATCTTCCTTCAACCCACCATAATCTTCATTCCCTCACCATGACCATCTTCCTTTTCTCACCATAAATATATACATAAAGAAGCAAAACCATCACCACGTAACCACCCCACCCTTCAAGCAAAACGTAGCCTTTCTTCTTCACCCTCTACCTTCAACTCGCAGCAACCACTAAACCAAGCACCTTCCCCTTCAACCTTCAACTTCACTCTCACCCCTCTGCCAAACTTCACCTTCACTAATCACCTCCTCTCTACCACCATTCTCACGTGAAACACAACTCTTAACTTCACTTACCCAAGCCACCATCCTTCCATTTTCCATAACCGAAACCAACCTCCACGTGACCACCAAGCCCCACCACCTTAACTTACTGAGTCAACTCAGTAATCACCCACAACCATCTTCCATCTCACCCTTAGCCACCTTCACCGTCCAGCCCCTCACCGTGATCTTCAGATCCACCACGTCACACACGTAACAAACTCCACCCATCCATGTGACCTCCAACCGTGATCTTCAAACTCCCAAACACCACCCAAACCGTGACCATCTTCACCTATATCTCTCTCCTCACCCACCAGCAGCCATCACACGTTTCACCACCAAGCTTCATCCACCTTCACTCCACCAAAGTCCAGCAGCCCTACGTCCAAGCAGCTCCACCACGTCCAAGCAGCTCACAAGCCGTAGCAGCAGCCTCCATTCTTCAGCCACGTCTCTGCCCGTTACTCCACAACGCAACCCAGGTCCCTGTTTGTGTTTTTGTTTTTTCGTGTTTGCTGTTGCTTCATTTTAAATATTGGCATCTTTAATTATACATATATATTCATGTTTTTGTATTTGGCTTTATCAAAGCATTGTTTCTGTTATCTATGTATATATATACATGTATATATGTTCGTTTGGGCTGCAGCTTGGTAGCCAGCCCACCCTACGTTGGGTTTGGTGTTCTGCTAGGAAAAAGGGATAAATAACAAATAACAAGGGGTTTGTGTCTTTTTTTTATTGTTTATTTTTAAATGAAAAAGGGTGAAGATAATCATAAATAATAAGTGTATGCGTTTTGATTTTGGTTTTTCTGTTTAGTAGGTTTCATTTTTACTTGATAGTGTTTTTTTTTTTACGTTAAGCTTTTCATAAATAAATAAGGAGTTAAAAAAGTAAAAAATGAATGGAAGTAAAAAATAAAGAAGGAAAAAAATCCAAATTTTGTCATAAAAATAAAAATAATGTTGTTTGGAGTTATTTGATTTTTAATACTTATATTTAATCTTGTTTTTTTAGTCAGTCATTTGGATCATGGAAACTTTATGTTTGTTTTTTTTTTTTTAAAAAAATGAAAGTAAAAATAAAAAAAATAATAAATAAAAAATAAAGAAAATAAAAATCTTTTAATTAATGCGATGACCCACGATGATGATTGAATAACGGATGTTATCTTCAATGTCGTTGGATCATAAAGGTTTATTGAGTAGCCTAGTGCTAACTTGAACCCTGTGCAAGTTTGTTTTTATTTTCTAAAAAAGGAATCCCATTTCAAATTTATTTATTTATTTATTTATTTATTTCCTTAAATTAAAATCAATTAACTCGCACTTATTTTTTATACAGAACTACGTAACTTTGAGTTCCTCATTGCACCTGAGGGTACGTAGGAGCAGAATTTTTATTCTGTCAAGTTCAAAAATTAAATTTTTACAATTTGGTTTTTCTTTTCTTTTAAAATAAATAAATAAATAAATAACAAAAAAAATAAAAATAAAATAATTACAAAGTTTTTTTAGAAGGGTAAAATAGATAAATTCGAGATTATTAATTTTTTGCACAACTGACTTAAGGTACCGTCTCAGGACGGGTGTGATAGGGGTGCAGTGGGATTAAGTTTCCACCCTTCCCTATCCATAACCGACTCCCGAATCCGATTTGGTTCCAAAGACCATTTTCTAAAAAGGTTTTCCAATTTTTCCTAAATTTAAATAAAATTGGCCGCGACTCCATATTTTTAATCATTTTTTTTAAAAATCACGCGAGTTGCTATTTCCCGCCGCGATCCCGGTCGCGACACCCTAGATAAAAGATAAAATCATGTGTACTTGGTAAAAGTTAAATATTATATATAGCACATGATTATGTTCATTCTTGTTACACCATTTACTCACTACCTTGCATATTTATTGAAAATAAGGTATTCTATGATTGTGTATACTTTCTATGCTTTAAATTGTCTATATATCATGAAAGTGAGTATGTTATTGGCTATGTGCTTAATGGTAATTGTTTATTTAACTTATTGTGCTCAATTTAATTATTATTGAAAAATTGATCTTTATGAGAGCATAATGGATTAATATTCAAAAATTAACACACAAGGACCCAAAAAAATTTGGGTACCAAAAGTCAAAAATTGAGGTGTGTTGTAGGTGTGCTTGAAGGCCAAGAGCTGACTTTGGCATCTTGAAAGTGGCAGCTCCAAGTACAAAGACCATAAATAATTCCAAGCTCTCTTCCTTGTCTCCATGAAGCTTGGACTTGCAATCTTTGGATAAGTGGAAACTAGTGTTATGCTTTTCTAGCCTTATATCTTGAAAATATCTTTACATGTCTTAAATGTGCTAGATAAGTATGATCCTTGTTTGAAATGACATGTTTTATGATAATATCCTTGAGCTTGAGATTTTGATCAATCATGCATATAAATGAATGTTTGTGATTATTGTTTTATCATTGAATTATTTCCTTTGAATTATTACCGACTTGAGCGTCGGAGATATCCCATAATTTGTTGATGTACCAAAATATGACAAGTATTGCCTGAATAATCTTTTATATCTTAAAAGCATGCTTGTTTCATCTCTCTATTCTTGAATCATATGTACAATCAAATAGGGGGATATAGTTATGTTTTGAATACATTAAAAAAGTTTTTGGTTTTGATGATCCTACTTTTTTTGGCAACATGAGTTTTATCTATAGGGGGAGAGAAAATATGATCATTCCTTCCAAAGCCTTTTTGTTGATGTCAAATAGGGGGAGTGAGAATTGGAAAGAAAAATATATTCTTGTGCTTATTGTATGATATGCTTATATTGCTCAATATATATTTTTTTAGTAATTTGTCATCATAAAAAAAGGAGATATTATGGAAATAAGTTTGCCTCAATGATTTAATATGTTAAGTTTTGATGATGACAAAAACAAGTAAAAAAAGAATGATGCTTATGCTACATAGATGTACTTAATAGATTATATGAATATATTGAATTATGAGTTTGGACTAACTATATTTCAAGTGAGCAATACTTTGTAGGATAGTCCAAGTACCAAGAGTGAGCATTGTAACAAGAAAGCAAAGATCTCAATTATGTTCAACTCAAGGAGAATGTGCATCCCTATCTCATGAAGGTTTTGATAAACAACAAAGACATGTCAAAGACCAAGTCCAAAGGAAGATTAAATGGTATAGCTTATAGGACTTAACGTCTTTTATGTAAGAAGCCTTTTGGATATCTCAAATATGTTTTCAAATTTTTACAAATGATTTTCACATGCTAAAATGTCCAACAAATAAGTTTTGAAAAGCTAGTTATGGTGGTAGTTCAAAACTATGAAAAATAGTCAAGTTTGAGTTTTACAAAATTGACCTTTAGTTACTCTTTTGATCATAACTTTCAAAATACTTTGAGTTTTTTTTTTCTGAAACTTGTTCCATTTGAAAATAAACTCAAAGATCTTTCCAATGAGTGGTTATTTGCTTTAAACGAATGAGAAATGAAGAAGTTATGACCATTTAAAGTCGGTTTTCAAAATCAGAGTGGTTTATTCAAATAAGTGATGTGTTATCGAATAACACAACTCAGAAAATGTTCCAGAATGTGGTTTTAAAGATTTATTCAAATAACCAAAGGGTTATTCGAATAACATAGCCCAGAAAACGTTCCAGAACATGTTTTTGACTATTTATTCGAATAACCAAAGGGTTATTCAAATAACCAAAGGGTTATTCGAATAAACACGACTCAAAACACACAACAACTATTTTTCTATGCATTCAATGATGAAATAAATGATACCCAACAACTATGTTCTCAAGAAAACTATAAATATATGGTTTTGGGTCATCTTTTACATACACCCAACAATATGAAACCATTTCTTCTTGCTTTAATTCGTTATTCATATTTTTATATATTTCCTGTGCTCTTTTTCACCAAAACTTTGAGATATCCTTAAAGAACTTTCTTAGTCCTTCAAGTAGCAGTATTTGCTCTTTGTGAGAGTTTCTCTTCTTCTATATTCTACTCATTTGAAGAGGGTGAGGTATCCCTCAAAGGTATTATAAAGAGGGTGAGGTATCCCTTAAAGGTTTGTGTAAGGGTGAGGTATCCCTCAATATTGAGGCTTTAGCACAAGGGTACAGTTTCCCTGCATGTGAAAAGTGCTCTAATTTGTAACGGTAGCAAGCACCTGTTCAAGTTGTATTGATAGTGAAAAATCTCGGATGGTTTACTTGAGGACTGGATGCAAGCCACAAGTGGTTGGTGGCTGAACCAGGATAAATACTATGTTTGCTTCTCTAAACTCTATCTCATTTACATTTGTGCTTTAATTATATATGCTTGAGTTGAATTTGATATTTAGTTTATTTCCTTGATTTTCCCATAACCCAATTTGTATTTGTATAATTTACAATAGTTATTTCTTTGTTAAACTTATTTTGCTGCACGTGTTGAATAAAAATATCAAAATGTATAATTTCTTAATGTTGTTTTAAAAATCTGTAATCACCCAATTCACCCCCTCTTGGGTGATAGTTGCCATGGCTAATAGAAATAACTAGGTCATAAAGAAGGTCTGTCCTAGGTAAACTCAACATTTTCACACAATCACAAGAAACAAAAAAGTGAGATGCTCCCGAATCGTATAAAATAGTTAACATGTGATTATGGATTATGCATTTACCTTAGATCAAATCCGTAGACTGAGTCACCTCATTACCACTCAAAGTATAAACTCTTCTTGGAGCTTGCGGTGTTGAGATGAACACTGCTTTTTGTTTCTGTGGACACTTCTTGGACATATGTCCTGGCTGACCACATATATAACAAACCGATTGCCATGCCAAGCAAGGCTTGTTCCCATGATGTCTCCCACACTTAGGACATATAGGTCCCCTTGTTCTTCCTTGAACTTGTTTACCCTTATCTTGTAGGTAACCCAGTTTAAGAGTATTTTTCTTCTCATTAAACTTCTTTCGCTTAAGGGAGCTTTCTGTTTACTATTCTGGTTGGAAATGAAGACAATCCTTTTCCACTATTTAGCACTTGTTCACTAAAGAAGAAAAATATCTTATCTCCAAGGGTTGTTTCATCATTCTAATATCTTCTCTTAATCCAGATTCAAACTTGACATATATGAAGTTCTCATCCGAGTTAAGCCTGTATTGAGGTGAAAATTTTGACAACTCGTCAAATTTCGCCTCATATTAACCCACTGTCATGCTTTCTTGTTCGAGCTTCAAGAACTCTACTTCTTTTTCCTCTCGCACTGATTTTGGGTAGTACTTCTCTAAGAAAGTGTTTTTGAACACTTCCCATGTAATCTGTGCAGCTGCAACTTCTAGCAATCTTCTAGCATTCCTCCAATAACATCCGCTTCTCCGCTAAACATGAAGGTAGCAAAGGATACTCTTTGTTCATTAGAATACTGAATGGCTTCGAAAATCTTCTCTATTTCAGTTAGCCATTCATCGACTTTCACTGGGTTGTACTCGCCTTTGAACATTGGAGGATTCAACTTTCTAAACTCTGCAAGGTCTTGAAAATGCTGATTCCTTCCCACCAGTACCTCTTGTACTAGAGGTGGTACTGGTGGAGGTACTTGTTGAGGTTGAGTGGCTCCCAACCTTTCCAACATCCTATTGGTAGTAGTTGTTTGCTCCTGCATAGCCCTAGCCATTACCACTATTGCTTCAGCCATGCTAGGGTTCTCATTAGAAGAACCCTGGTTTCCTCTAGTATGTCTTGACAAAGCCATAGTTTTGTGTATACACAAAATATTAAATATTGAGGTGATCAATGTCAATACCATGTAATAGTGTAACAATAGCTAATAACATTCAAACAAGGTCAAGTCATGCAAACATTTCACAAAAGAGACAAGAAATGCATAACATTAAGTGAAATTCTAACTTGCCTAAGCCTAGTCAGTTCATACCCCGGATCAACAAGACGAACTGTTCTGATACCATAATATAACATCCTAATACAACTATCTCAATATATTTAATATATAGAAATATAAATGGTATTAGTTATGTTACTACTAACTCGTCTAATAAACTAGTCCCATATCATTTATACAAATAAATGTGGAGAGTCTTGTCAAACGAAAGTTATACATATTTACATACAAAAGCCTCAAGGCCAAAAGTAATAAATACAATATAACACAACTCATAATAACTAATTACAAGAGTTGTTATAAAAAATATAAAACTAAAACTATTTATTCTACAGACTTTTTCTTCTTTTTCCCTTTATTTTTCTTGATTTCCACAATTGAGTCTTGTCCTGCTATTCATGAAACATAAAATGAGGTGAGAACATAATATTCTCAGTAATAATATACATCTCATGGCATTGATTTAAGTATAAGAAATATACAACTAAAATCTATAACTCATAGAATCACTATTGATATCTAACAAATGACTTCTCAATTATAAAATATCAATTTCACTTGTATGTATATTCTAGTTCAACTTTAACTAATAAAGGAACAATCTGGATATGGTTTAACCTTAATATATAAGGGAGCCAATACTAGGGTTCAACCTTATTATATAAGGGAACCAATACTAGGGAAAAGCTTGAAAACTCAATTCATGTTCATATCTAATTCTTCATTTCTAACCCTTCTCAACTATTTAATTATGTAATTTCTTGTTATCAATGGTCCTAAATACCCAACTAAGCCATAACATCACTTGGGAAAGCTCAAAATCCTCAAAATGGTAAATTTTGCATGTGTTGTGGCACAAATCCTTAGGCACCATGGCCTCAAGGTCTCAGCAGGAAGAATCCTACGTAGCTACAAGTGGGGTGTTGCGGCTCACTATCCTTTGATGTCGCGGCCTCCCTGTAACTTTCTGGTTTTTCCAGAAACTCAACCGAAGCATCAACCAAGCTCAACACAACCAATTTCTATCATCATTTAAACATCAAAACACCAGCAAATAATTTCATAGCATTAAATACTAGAGATTCAAGCATTCAAACATTATCAAATCACCATAAACAAAATGATTTATAAACCCATATCTTAATAAACTATTCACTAAGAAGCTATGGTTTCATCACTAAGAAACTATGAATCTCAAGATTTCTCATTTCTCAAACAAACATCAATTCTCTATTCTCACCTAAGAACCATTATTCCTCATCAAACCACTCAAGGAACGAGATGAAGATTAGGAGAAAAGAGTGAAAATCAAGGACCCCTACCTCTTGTTGCTTAGATGATGATGGATTTAGCTTCCTCTTTGGACTTCTCCCCTTACTCCTCTTCTTCCCTCTCTCTTTCTCTCCTTTTCTGTTCTATTTTTCTGCCTTCTACTTCCAGCCTAGGAAACGTGTAGGAGAGGAGGAAAACCAAGTCAAAAGATATAATCCCCAAGTCACTTAACTATGCATAGGAAAATTCATATCTGTTATGAACACTTATATTTTATTAATTCAAGTTTTCCAACTTCTAGTAATTTTGAAATAAATACTAAGATTCATTAAAATTATTGTTTCACTATTTTCTCAAATTTTCATATCTGCTGGAGGTCAATCCGACAATAAAACACACAACTGGTATGCTTAAAAATGTCAAACGAACTTCGATTGACCTCAAATTTTAATTGCCACATCTTTCCCTTATTTGTGACTTAGAAACAAACTCTCTAGGTTTATTTCCTTTAAATTAGTCATTTATGCCACTATTTGAGTCATTTTAAGCTACTTTTCACACTCTAGGTTGCAGCAAAGTACATAAACTAACTTAGTTTGTCATAAAACTTAACTGATACGTTATACAAGTATAATAGTACCTTTGAGACCATATACAAGCCTAACATATTTCTCATGATGTTACAGAAGTGATTCCCTTCCTTGAATCAAGATCTGGAATCGAATTTGTCCTTTGACAAAAGTTTACACTAAACAAATTGGCATGCCAGTGGGACCTAGTCAAAAGACTAGTACTTAGAAGAACTTTTTTGTCATTTATGCGATTAAGAAGTGGAAAAATTGTATCAAGAATGTCTACCAATACATTTTTCAATGCTCAAAGCCCTCAGGCAGGGAACAATGGAGCAAATGGGAATAGAAACACTAGTGCCTGCAACTTTGCCACAAACCTTTGATCTTGTGGTGAGTGAAATCACTTCAACTGCAGGAATTCTTGTTTCCAACTTGGAAAACAAAAGTCTTAGGATGAATAGGACAACACCCTTATATGGGTTACCTCCTGGTTTCACACCCTAAAACATTACACAAAACGTAAGCACTGCCCAGGCTACATACACAAGTTAAATACCTAATGTTTTGCCTAGAAACCAAGTGGTAGGTACTAATAGCCAAGGGGTAGGGACAAGTGTAAATCGAACTGATAGGCTAAATGTGGGAACACTTGTTTTCCCTAATTTGCCCAAGGACATGTCTTCAGCTCCTTCGAGAACATGAATACAACCTTGAATAATATCAGACAAAAAATTGATGAGAGTAATCATTAAATGGTCCATATGCTCACTTAACAAATGACCACTGTCATAACCCTACTCATAGAGTTAACTAATAATACCTACACCACGTTGGCTAGGCAAATGAGTAGGATTGTTGATGTCTTTGGGAACTTAAATGAGTCTATTGGCAATCAAAGGGGAAATACTCAGCCAATTTATCAGGATAATACTTAATTGGTAAATAACCCAAATATTAATAACCTATTTGAGGGTAATCAGTCAAGAGAAAACTAACTTAGCCCAAATGTAGGTCTTCGATTAGTAAATCAAAACTAGAATACTGATAACCTTATAGAGAGAATTAGACTAAACAATCTCGGGGGGCATCAAAATATCAACCAAGAAGTTGAACAAGTGCTAAATAGGTATGCTTTCAATGTAGGTTATGCAAGTCAACCTTACTTTGTGTCATCCTTTCTGGAATTTATCTAACAAACAAAATTGCCTTGAGGATGGAAAGCCCCTAAAATCTCAACCAAATTTGTTGGTGAGAGTGGGAGAGTCCACATTGCTCGATACACAATCAAAGCAGGGGATATAGTCACTAATGAACACTTGAAAATGAAATATTTTCCCAGTTCTTTAACCAAGAATGCCTTTACTTGGTTTACAACTCTTCCACCAAATTCGATCCACTCTTGGAACTAACTTAAAAGAAACATTCATGATCAGTTCTTTATGGGAGAAACTAAGGTAAGCCTCGTGGATTTGTTTAACATTAGAAGAGGTAATAAGGAATCCATTGATGATTACTGTAACACCCTTGTGGGGATGTCACATATATAAAGAAAATAAAAGAAAGATAAATAAAATCTACCCAAGTTGTAAAACATTTGTTACATACTACTACGGGTTGTAAAATAATTCCTGTTAAACAGAATATTATTAAATAAAATAATGCGGAAACATAACATAAACAGAATAACATCACACATAATATACATATGGTCCAAGTTATAAGTTATACAAATAATTTACAACTATATCTACAAATATTTAAACAGAAACAGTAAAGAGTCAATATATACATACGTAGACGCGCCCAAAAATACACATCATAAACATTGAATCCTCTGATGGATCACTCTCAGGAAACTCATCAGAAGATAAATATCCAGGATGCCTCGACATTCGGTGAAAACGAGACCGCACAGTCGATACGATACTCATCTCACTAGGCTCAGTGGATACACCACCCCAATGACGCCTAAGAGATAAAGGTAACACTAAGTGCAAAAACACAGTAGTCGTCATCACTGGCTCTCTATCAAACATATGTCGTAGGGACACAGTCAGCCGTCCCACGTAAGTCACTGAGTCTCTATCTCCCCGCAGATGCCAAGCTAACGATCCACCGTGAAACTCGAATGTCACAAAACCCAAAAATCCTGGCACCGCCATACCCAAACAAATCAGTCTAATGGATATGGATGATCAGATGGTTCTTGGTCGTCGTACTGATCTTCAGCTTGCTGCTCTTCTTCCTCCTCAGGATACAAAATCTCAAGAGGCTATTCCTCTTCCTCAAACTCTTTACCATGTAAGTAAATATACAGAAAACACATACAATAAAGAGGTAAGACAATCTAAAATCATCACAAACATGGCAAATATGAAAACGACAAACAACAGATATACAGTTCATGCAATATGAAAAGCTATAACAGTAATTAGTAACAGAATAGTATCACAACAACATATAATATCACAGATAAAATAATATCACGAGATAAGATAATATCATGAGATAAAATAATATCATAGATAAGATAAAATAAGAAATAGACAAATTATCATAATAATAACCAAATAAAATAAACAGATAAAATAAAATAATATCCAAGATATAATCATATACAATATGACATGATCCTACTCCATGGAGCTAAACACATACAGATATCAGAGAGAGAATGACCTGCAAAATCTATTAGTACCATGGCTGCCCAACCAAACTATTGCGCTGTCACACGTTGCATCTATAGCCCCACGTCACATGGAATCCACCATCCAAGGCGTGGTGTAGTTCACGGTCTCACGTTGTGGCACTATAGGCAATGTACTATTAGACTTTACAAGATCTCGATTAAATATAGTGCGTGTCGAGTCCATTAGTGTGCTATCGGTTACCACGGCCCAGCGGAGCGATCGACTGTCCATATATGGGATCCCGTACACTAATGTCTCCAAGTTCATAAAGACAATGAATCATACTACATTTATCGCATCGACAACACGATGTGATTCACCTCGTCAACCAATCCACCAAAAATTGGCATAAACTCAATATATGAGAAATTACCAGAATACCCTCAATAAAAAAAATATCCCTAAAGATAAAAAGATACAGTAAGTCCCACTGGATAAATACTGTTCCAAAGCCTGTACGGGTTCACCTCATAGCCCGACAGCAGAAAAATACAGAAAATACCGTTTTGGTCAATCGCGTAGAAATTTTATCGCGTTTTCACAATCTCATCATTTTTATAAACGTTTTTAAATTGCGTAAATATATTTTGCTGTTTTTGCAATTCGCGTAGGATTTTTAATACGTTTTCTCAATCGCGTAAGGTTTTTAAATCATTTTCTTGTCCAAATTCCTTAAAAATTATTGTTTAAATAAACAGAAATAATAAATAATACGTTTAAACTACGTAAAATATTTTTCATACTGTATACTGTCTTTTGGACATCTTTTCTATCTTATTGGCCCATTTTTACTAAAAATTGACAGTATTTTGTTTTAAAAAAAATATTAATGGTTTCCTAATTTTTTCGTAAAAATTTTGTTTACTTAATTTTTAACCGTATAATTTAATCCTTTTGAAAACTACTAACATGCTTCAAAATAAAGTATGAGCTATATGTTAGAAATTCTCAAAAGTTACTGTATTTCCTTTCTAATAGTAAAATCAATAATTTTAGTTGATTAAACTTAATTCAATTCAATTTATTTCTTCAAAACTCATTTTAGAAAAATTCTTTTTAACATATATTGCATCTTTATACTTGGAAATGGTTTGGATTTAATTTTAGATATCATGAATTCTTGGTTTGGCATGTTGGCCGAAATACATACTTGTGTCATTTGATTTCTAAATTCATTTTCCTTGATCTAAACAATCTTATATCTTGTTAATTTTCCTAAGTTAATTAAATCATATTTTAAGAAAATAATGAGAACATTTTGGTTCTCCTTTTGGTCAATGGCCGTGAGCCTTAGTGTGGTGTTCTTTGGAACACTCATGCATTCCTTAGCATGTTATTCACATCCTATACATTATCATGCATTTCTAACACATACAAATTATCAAAGCTTGTAGACATGCAAATCAAAGCTTGTAGACATGCAAATCAATGCTTGTAGACATGCAACTTCATACAAATTATTACAAACATCAAATAGGAAAGCTACTAACAACCACACAAACAAGCTACTAACAAACACAAACAAAGGAATCCTTATGGATTCTACAATCACAACAATCAATCTCCATCTTCTTACCACCACCCATGGATGATAAGATTTGTCTTCCTCTTACCTTAAATGAAGACAAAAATACTCTTTCACACCTCCTCTAGGTTTCGGTTTTCACTCCACCAAGTCACCTATCAAGCTTAAACAAAACTACAAATTACTAACCATAAAAGAGAGCTTAAACCATGGAGAAATCATGGCCTAGAACTTTGAAAAAGAGTTTAGAAATGGAAAACAAGAAATTTCACCTTCTAGGTAAAATTTTCCAAGTAGGTTTCCAAGCTTCAAATGAAGGATTTTGCAAGAACTCCTAACTAGAGATGTTCTTAGGATTGTGTTTAGGTTTAGAAAACTTGGTTGGATAAAATTTTGAGTGATTGGATGGTGTAGTTTATGGCTTGGCCGAATAGAGCTCCAAGAAAGCTTCAATGGAGTTTAGGGTTTTTGGAAGAGAGAGAAGAGAGAAATTGCATGAAAGATGAAGTGATTTTTGTCCTCCAAAGGCCAAATGGCCGTGGACTTCAAGTCATGCAAGGTGTAGCCTTGCTTGGCTTCATCCAAGCCTTAGGATAAATCAATGATCAAGATTAAGCCTTGTTCACCAAGCTTTGCTCCCATTGGTTAATTCTAACCTTGTCACCATGCTTAGTCACTAATTAAGCTTAGTCATCTAGCTTAGTCACTATGTTCTTGAAAGTTCTACTACTAATGATGCTTAATTAAGCTACTAAGTTAACTGTTTTAATTAAACGTGGGTCCCGTAAAATATATCTGGGTCCACTGTCATCTAATTATACTGACTAATAAAATAATATTATAATAATACAAAATTATTTTATTTGACAGTTAAATCCTAAAAATTAAAAGATTAATTATCGTCTCATTCAGAATTGGGTTTAGTAAGATCCCCTAGTTCTGAATAATTAAAATAAGATTTCCCCGGCCCGAAAAAATATTATTTTTCTGTCCCGGAGCAAATCACACAAAAAGTCCAAATAAAATCACAGACAGTAATATTAAGCACTGTAATATATAGAAAAAAAATTAAAACAGTACAATCGGGACATAATGGTCATTTTTTTATTTTTTCCCACAACGAAGCAAATCATCCAAAACATTCAAATAAAATTACAGACAATATTATATGTCTGTATATCTCTCAAAAAAATTAAAACAGTAACTTGAGAAAATTTTTATTTTACCGTCTCGAAACAAATTACGTAAAACGACCAAATAAAATTTTAACCTGTAAAACATATTTATATTTCATACAGAAAACAAGAAACAATAAATAGGGACACAACGATCTTTTTCACAAAAGCTTGAAAAACAGCAAACAGAACATTCGGGACATTTTTCTAAAAATTGGGGTGTTACAATTACTTAGCAAGATTCAAGCAAATGAAGGCTAGATGCTTTACAATTATTCTAGAATCTGAAGTGGACAAAATGGCTGGTGGTGGTTTAGATTATTCTATTCAAAAGAAACTAATATACCAACAACTGTTAGATATGTCTCAACTTGTTAATAAGGTAAGACAAATTGAGTAATTAAAACTCAAAAAAGAGAGATTCAAGAAACATCTTAGAAGAGAGAAAATTGCTTATGTTCAAACAACTGATATGTAAGAGAAGTATTATAGACAATTAAAAGATGATAAGGTGGCTTATGTCAAAATTGATGAGGATGAAATGATGAGGAGAACGAGGTTGACATTGCAAAATTAAAATTTGGTCCTCCTTATACTTGCCTATCTTTAATGTCTAATTAAACTAAAGATAAAATGAAATCCCCAAGTAGGCTATCATATGCTTTTAATATAACTAAGGCAGACCAAATCTTACATGTTGTTGAAAGATAAACAAATCAAATTTCCTGATGATCATAAGATCCCTTCTTTGGAAGAAATAAAAGGTTGGAAGTATTGTAAATACCATAACAGATATGGTCATTCAACTAATAATTATATTCGTTTCAGGGATTTGATCCAGAAAAGCATCAAAGAAGGAAGGTTAAAGTTTGAACAAAAGAAGAAAGAAAAGAAGATTGATGTGGATCCTTTTGAGGTCAATGCCTATTACATTGAGCCCATAAGCTTTGCACCAGTGAACATGGTCAAAGTAGCTAAGGAGACTACTCCTGAGGTCAGTGCTCAAATTGATCTCGATGCCTATGAGGCCACTAAGGAGGAAGTTTACCCCAAGATTAGGGAAACGTTGGTGGAATTTCTACTAAGGAAGAAAGAAGGAGAAAGAGAAGTATTTTTGTGCCCTAGATGCACCATGTCTCGATGACCCTAATTACTAAACACGCAGACCCTGAAGAGTTCGTTGATGAGTGACTCCTAAGTGATGAGGTTATGAGACACATTACCCATAGGAGTCCCCTAGAGACTCTGTCGAGGTTTCAAATTTTTGCACTCTGGGCCACTGCCGAAGCCCACTATCTTGAGAGGACCTTGGGGGAGTATGAGAAGAAGTCAACTGAGCAACTGAAGGCGGTCGAGGCAGAAGGGAAACAGAAGCTTGATTTGGCTCTTAAGGATAAGGAGGAAGCTGAATCAAAGGCCCAAGACTTGAAAAAAAAACTAGCCGACTCCAAGTTCAAACTCAAGAGAGAGAAGGCCAAGTCTGAAAAGGCCAATGCTGACCTCCAAGTTCAGATTCAGGATCTTGGGGCCAGAGTGGCGTAACTGGAAAAGTATAGTGCAGAGCTGGAGGCAATCTGCATGAATGTTAGTGGTGAATAGTTCCATGTTAGCCATGACAACTATCACCCAAGAGGGGGAGTAAATTGGGTGATTACAAATTTTCAAAGTAACTTTGAGAAATTATGCATTTTGATATTTTTAATCAACACATGCAGTGGAATAAGTCTAACAAAGATATAACTATTATAGATTACTCAAATACAAGTTAGGTTATAAGATAAATCAAGCAAATAAGCTAGATATCAAGTTCTTAAAATCAAAACATTAAGATGACAAGATATGCAATAAATAAATATGTTGCAATAAATATTGAAATTAAAGAGTGTAAGGAAGAGAGAATCAAACTCAAGAATTTATTCTGATTAAGCCACCAACCACTTGTGACCTACATCTAGTCCTTACCCTTAACTTGAGATTTTCTTCACTATCTCCTAGACTTCATGGGTGCTAGGAAAACCTTTGTACAAACAAGAACACTCTTCACACCTTGAGATACCTCACCCTTGTGCTAGAGCCTCCGACTTTTCAAGCTTCATAGGTGCTTGAAAAAACCTTTACATAATAGAGCACTCATCACACCTTTGGGATACCTCACCCTTTGTGTTTGAGCCTCACTACAAGGGATACCTCACCATTTTCTCTCTTGAGGGATACCTCACCCTCTTATAATGATTTCAAGATGAAGAAAAAGATTATAAATTCTCACAAGAGGAGATATACAACTTGAAGAACAAATGAATAGAAGGGTTTTGTAATAAAGAACTCAAAATATGATTTTGATGATTCAATGATCAAACCAAGTGTTCTAGAGGTTCTTGAAGATGTAAATGCTCAATATACACTTATTTATAAAGCCCAAGTGATAAAATAGTTGTTGGTAGTGTTTAGAAATATTTTTTTTTATGAGAACTAGCCATTTATAGCTGTTGGAAACGTTTTTGGGCACTTAGTAATTGATTACATGGATGTTGTAATCGATTACATGACCTCTGCCAAAGTTGTAATCGATTACAAGACTTGTGTAATCGATTACATCGCCTCTAGTTTTGAAAATTGACTTTAAAATGTCATAACTTTTTCATTTTTTATCCAATTAAAGCAAACAACCATTCATTGGAAAGATCTTTGAGTATATTTTCAAATGAAAGAATTTCACAACAAAACTCAAAGTAATTTGAAATTTATGTCAAAAGAGTAACCAAAGATCAACTTTTCAAAATTCAAACTTGACTATTTTTCATAGTTTAAAGCAAATAATCATAACTTCTTCATTTCTTATCTGTTTAAAAGAAATGACCATTCATTGGAAAGATCTTTGAGTCTATTTTCAAATGAAATAAGTTTCATAACAAAACTCTAAGTATTTTGAAAGTTATGACCAAAATAGTAACCAAAGGTCAGTTTTTCAAAACTCAAACTTAACTATTTTTCATAGTTTTTAACTACCACATTGACTAGCTTTTCAAAACATGTTTGTTAGGCATTTTAACATGTAAGAACAATTTTTAAATATTTAAAAACATATTTGAGTTTTTTTCATGTAAAACCTCTATTTTTACATAAGAGAAAGCCTAAAAGGAAAATATACTAATTCTAGTCCTTAGGCTTCTTGATATAATCCAAGCTTCAAAAAATTTCTTCTCTTCAAATCTTGAAAATGCTTGGAACATCTTATCATTCTCATTCTTCTTGAGTTTAGCATAATTGTGATCTTTCACTTTCTTGTTGCAATGCTCACTCTTGGTACTTGGACTATCCTACAAAGTATTGGTCACTTAAACAAACATAGTTAGTCTAAATTCATAATTTAATATTTTCATATGCATGATTCATAAATATGTAACTCTAATTAGTCTAACATGCATATAAGACTTTCATAGGCACATCCAAATAAGACATTTATTAATTACTAATAAATATGCTCTATATAGAATGCAACAAAGAACACTTTGTATATTTTTATTTAAATAGGGCCAAATCCAATGTTAATTTAATATAACTCATATAACATATTATTGAATATATCCTATAAAAGATGTTATAATATGCATGATTCTTATATGAAATATAATAAGATGGAGTACTTGATCATGTGTGATCCAATCTAATATATTAAGCACATCTATGTAACATAAACATCATTCTTTTTATCTTGTATTTGTCATCATCAAAACTTAACATATTAAACCATTGGGGTAAACTTATTCCTACATTCCATAATGTGGTTTCCTGATGTGTGGATAAAATACACACATCTTGTTCTTGATTTGAAGGGGATTTAGGTGTGCTTTGATTGATTTATGTTAGAATTTATGGCACATTTAATCTATTTATCCTTGGTATCTCATGATTGATCTTTCTTTATGTTTTTAGGTCCAAAAGAGATGTTTGGACATGGCTCTATGAAGCTTTGGATGGATTCATTGCAATAGAGTTGAGCTCATAATTTATATGGCTAAGATTCTTAGAGTTTTTGACCTTTGCGTGATAAAATGAGAATAGCTTGAGCTATAGAGATCGAAACGAGGTGATTCTAGTGGCATTAGAAAGCTAAGAAAATGAGCTACAACTTTTATGAGACCACTTATCCAAAAAGTGACGTTTTGAGAGATTTAGGAGTTAGACACGGTCGTGTCTAGCTTAGAAAACGCTTCTGTCAAGCTCACATGGCCGTGTCTATCCTTCTGACATGAAAAAAAAAAAGTTTTGTCCCCAAATTATTATAAATTAGGCAAAAACACCAAACCTAAGGGGACTTTTTGCTAGAGACTTGTGAAACAACAGGTTTGAGAGGCGAGGCATAAGGATTTGACGCGAATGCTTTGAAGGCAAGAGTAAGACTCTTTGAAGATCAACCATTGAAGTTCTTTTCTCCATCTTCTCTTTTTCTTTAGAAATTATGGTTGTTTCTTTAACATCTGTTCTTATTTGTGTTATAACTGCCATGAGCGGCTAAACTCTTTTTTTAGGATTAGGATGAAACTCTCTATTTCCCTATTATGAATTGTTAATTTGATTCTTTGTCAATGAAATTATCGTTCTTGATTCATTCTTGGTATGCTAAATGCTTGTGGTATGTTGCGCGCTATATTTACATGATCTTAGGTTTTAGGTGAAGAATCGAAAGATGAAATCTAATTGCTTGATAATCCAAGAATTGAACTTAGGAATTGAGACCAAGATATAGGCTCAAATCCTTTGAGAGTTAAACGATTGTCATGAATCTTAATGAGTTGGAACTTGGATTAATTGTCATGAGAATGTGATTAGTGAAGTTTTAGTGCGTTTTTAGTGCCAACAAATTGGGCTTTAAATAATTTAGGACAATTTGCCTTCAAGAACATAATTGAACATTAACAAAGATAGGATTACAATTTAATGTATGGGGTAGTGTAGTGGATTCCGAGTCCTAGGCCTTTAAATCTTTGTTAAATCTCATCTTTTCTGGTTTCAATTGTTTACTTAATTGCTTTAAGTTTCATTCTGATTTTAATATATCTTTCACTATTGCCTTTATTTGCTTAAACAATCAAAATTACTGTAAGAGTTTGTAATCAATCGATCCTCATGGGAACGATATTTATTTACTACTTGTATAATCCGTGCGCTTGTGAAAAATCCACAACATTGCCCAAGTTCAATTTTTCAATCCTGATGTCACCATAACCTTTGAAGGATTGAATCATGAAATTCTAATCCAAGATGGTCACCTGGTGATGGCAGGAAAAGTTAATCAGGTTGCTGTTAGGGTCCCCGCTGGCGAGCCTTCAACTAGTGTTCTCGATCTAACAGAAGGCGATGGTGGGGCATCTGATGAGGACCAGAAGAGTCCAGAGGGAGATGCAGCTGAAGCTTAACTTGCCTTTCCCATTTTCCTTTTCATTTATTGCATTCCTTCGCCCCCTACGTGGGGCATTTTATTTCTGTAAAGGTAATTGCCTCAGTCACTATGGTATATTAAATGCATCTCCTTTGTACTTATAACTTAGTGTTATATACTTGTTTGTTTTCCATGGTCCATTTTGGGTCCAACGTCCATCATGGTACACTTGGTAGCCATTTAGTGGACTTAGGAAAATTTTAATCGCTCAAAACCATGGTCCAGGTTTCAATGCCCAAAGCATTTGAGCACTCAGAATTTCGTTGAGGACTTAGGGTGATCCATATTCGGGGTCTTTAACGTTTATGGTTTAGTTCAAAAAATCGTCTAACACTTAGGAATTTTCAACTTCAGAACTAGTTTTAAACAAAACATTCACAATAGGTACCTAATCGCGGACCACAAATTTCATAACTCGTGTTGCCAATTAACTATAACTACAGAATGGTTATGGCCAAATTTTGAGGATTTGGGTATGGACCTTACACTCACAACAAAATCGCGGAAAAGGGTTTCGTGGATCGTTCCTCTTAACCTAGAATCTAAGGCATTCCCAGATCCTATCGGGAGCAGGCTCCTATAGGCATTCTTAAGGCAGAGTCTGACTTGAGAGTCCTAAAATCTTTAAAAGAGAACTCAGATTCCATAAGGAATGAGCTCAATGGACATTCTCAAGACAGATTGTAGTTTGAGGGTCTTTTGAGAATTTTTAGGGAAAGTATAAGTAGATGAATAAAAAGAACTTCATTTTATTAATTGAGTAAATGACCAAAGCCTGTAAAATATATTCTCACAAAACTAGGGCAGATAAAATATAAAGTAAACTAAGAGACTAGCCTTAAAGGGCACTTAGCTATAGTACTTTCTAAGTTTGTTTGCATTCCAATAGTTTTTTATTAACTTGCCAGTTAATGTCTCCAAAGTGTAAGCTCCATTGTTAGTACTGATCACGATATGGTAGGGGTCTTCCTAATTAGTGGCTAACTTCCCTTGGGAGGCATTCCTACTACTGATGTCTGCTCTCTGGAGCACTAAGTCACCTGCCTAGAATTTCCTTGGGATAATCATCAGGTTATATTGAGTCACCATCTTCTGTTTAACGGTGTGTATTTGGGCGACACACCTTTTTCTTCCAAAAGAACTAAGTCTTCTCTTATCAATCAGGGATTGTTGTTGGGTTAGAACTGTTGGAGGCGCCAGTTAGGTTCCCTTATTTTCACCAAGATCATAGCCTCATACTCATAAGTGAGTTTAAAGAGAGTTTCACCTGTTGTAGAGTAAGGTGTAGTCCGGTAGGCCCAGAGGACATGGTCTAATTGTTCATCCCAATTTCCCTTAGCTTCGTCCAACTTTCTTTTAATTCCTCAAAAAATAACCCAATTGGCGGCTTCAACTTATTAGTTTATCCTGAGATTCTCCACGGAACTGCAATGATGCTTGATTTTTAACTTAGCAAGTAGCTCTTCGAAACTTTTGTCTTTAAACTGGGTTCTGTTGTTCGTCGCAATGGACTCCGGAACCTCAAACTTGGTGATGATATGACGTCAAGTGAACTTTTGGATATGGGCGGAGGTAATCATGACTAAGGGCTCTATTTCGATCCATTTGGTGAAGTAATCCACAACTACCACTAAGTACTTCAGTTGTCCAAGTGCTTGAGAAAACCAACCTAGGATATTCATACCTCATCTGTAGAATGGCCAAGTTACAAAAGTCGTGGATAGTTCCTCAGGTGGAGCTTGATAATAATCTGAGTGTCGTTGGCATTTATCACTATCGCGACCAAGATCATGACTGGAGCAGCGGACAAATGAGATTTTAAAAATAAAAAATGAAGTTGCCACTAACTTTATTTGTATTAGGAAAAATTGAAAAAAAATTAGAAAATAATCTTTGAAACTAGATTAGATTCAGGAGTCGATTATGTATAGGAGTGGAAACAGGTCAGGGTAGGCCATACTTTGCCTTAAATAGGCCTGACCCGTATTCCAATTATAAGGCCTGAGCTTGGCCTGTGAGCCTGTAATAGGCCGATTTTTAAGGTCTGACCTGACTTTTTCAAAAGTCTGGCTTAGTCTGAAAGTCTATTTAAAGGCCTACTTTACAATGAGGCCTTTAAATAGGCTAACATGTCTACCTTTAAATAGGCTAACAGGCCTTTACATAGGCTAACATGCCTACCTTTAAATAGGTCAACATGCCTTTACATAAGTTAATAGACCTACCTTTAAAAAGGTCAACTTGCCTTTTGATAACAATGTATTTTATTCATTTTATAATCCTCTCACTAGGCTTCTTAAGGTTCAATTTGGCTTAATTAAGTTGATTTTGTCACATTTTATGAAATTAAGCTTAATTGGATCATTGAAGAAATAATTGCTTGAATTTTCATTAATTTAGGTGATTGTATTTTTAAGTAAAGTGATCACAATTTGAGTTATAATTATCTGATTAATGTGATTCTGGTCTTGTTAGAAAGTTTAGATAAATCTTTAATAACTATTCACTTGATAGCAAGAGCTACATTGATAGCAATATATTTCATTCATTGTATAACCTTATCACTTGGCTTTTTCAGTAAACTGGCTATAATTTGAGTTACAAATATCCGATGGATGTGATTTTGGTCTTATTTTTAAGCTAAGATAAATTTCTACAACTTTCATGAAGGCCTCAAGACCAGGGACACATGTTTGGATAACTCAAATTTGAGTTGAAGCAAAATCTAGAGTTTTGAACCTGATAGCTTGACCTCTATGTACTCATTAGGCTATATCTCGGGCTATAAGAGTTCAACAATTCTGAAATTTTGATAGTAGAAGGTTAAGACCCATATCTACAACTTTCATGAAGAAACAAAAGCTAGTTCGGATTCCTTGAAGGTGATATTGAGTTTGGAAGTCAGAACAGAGGTGCTAGAGTTAGGCCTGACCCATGAGCAGTAATTGGGCCATATCTTGTGCTGTGGTTGTTGAATTTGGATGAAATAGGTGTCTCTGGAAAGCTGAGACAATTTCTTAGAACTTTCATGAAGACCAGTTGATGGAATTTTGACGCATGCCATAAGCTAAAAGCATAGACATTTCAGAGCCAAGAAAGTCTATAATTTCAGCTCATTCATCATCTATTTTGATTTTACTTCTCATCATCAAACAACTCCATTGTCTTCTTGCACTCCTTGAACTCTATAAAAAGAGGCAAAAGGCTGATCATTTAAGGGTGTTAGCTTAGCTTAGAGTTTACTTTTATGTTTGTATGTTAATTGTTTCCTTTGTGCAGTTTTCTATTGCTCTTAATTGAAGTTATGTTCATCATCTTCTTCTTCTCTTTTTCTTTCTTCTTGTCTATGAGTAACTAAATCTTCATCTTGCTTGGGTGAAAGAGTGAAGCTCTTGGTAATATGTTGAGGTTAGATTAATTTCCTTCTTGTGCTTGAATGATATATTTTTATGTGATCTTTATATGTGTTGTATGTTGTTTCTGATTAATTTAGAAACTCTTCTTGTATAATGAATATCTTGATTCATTGTAGAGAAGACATTGGCACAGTGGATGCTTGAGACCATTTACAAGTTTTGGTAGATAATTATTAGAACCATAATATGATTACATGTTTAATCTTAATTGAACTTTGAATGTTACATCTTCCGATTGGAACCTTCATTATGTATGATTTCAATTGAGTTATAAAAAAAAATAATCTTGTCTTTAATTTATTACCAAGAGTAGATCTCCTAACCCAGGTAAATCTTTTTCATTTGTAAACAACTTATATCATCTTTAGTATTGTGACAAATCTTCTCCTTACCTAAAATAATTTTCTCTTCATCAATTCCCTGTAGATCGACCTCGGACTCCCAAGAATTTACTACTTAAAACAACCTGCACTTGGGTTTAAAACTTTTAATTACACCATCAAGTTTTTGGCGTCGTTGCCAGGGACTTGATTTGAAGTCCTAATTCATTGAGGTTCTCTTTCTGTAAGTAAACTTCACCAACAGGTATATTCTTCCTCTACTCTTTTCACTTTTTAATTTGCTAATTTACTAACTTACTAATTAACTTACTACTTTCTAACTTAATAACTATTATATTTATGTTACTTATTTTTACTTTTTAATTTTTATTTATTCATTTATGTTTTTTTTTTTATGCTTTTTTTAATTTATTTATTTATTTTTATTTATTTATTTATTTTATTTATTTACGCTTTCTCGCTTTTATTTTTTTTATTTATGCTTTATGCTTACTAACTTTCTAAATTTATATTTATATCATTTATTTATGTTTTCTAACTTTTAATTTATGTCATTTATTTTTTTGCTCTTTAACTTTAATTTACGTTATTTATTTTCTATCCTCTAACTTTTTAATTTCGTCATTTATTATTACTTTCTAACGTAATGAAATAATCTTTCTTTTTCTCTTCTCTTTCACTTACTCTGTGGGGCTCTGCCACTCTCCGGTTTTCATATTTTAAATTTACTTTCTGCACTTTATTTTTTGTATTTTATTTTCTGTATATTATTAACTCTCAAACTTTCTAACTTTTTAATTTATCAGTTATCTAACTTTTTACTTGTTAATATTTATTTGGTGACTAGTTTATACCACATCCTTGTTAATATTCAATGGTTGGTGTAAACAACCGACTTGTAAATTATTTTTATTTTACGTCACTTATTTATGCTTAATTGGTATCGTGATTCAAATTCTGGTTGTTTGGTTAAAATTAATCATGGTACTTTATATATTAATTTATTTGAATCACAATCACATATAATTGACACAATGGCTGAAATTGAAGGTGCACATGTTGAACATGAAAATAAAAAACAACGAGCTGAAAATGAAAGTATACATGATGAACAGGAAAATCAACAGCTACGAACTATGTGTGCATATTTGCAACCACCTCGAAATTCTAGTCCATCATGTTTTATCTTTCCACTCACTACTAATAATTTTAGATTTAAGTCAGCTATTACTTTTTTACTTCCTAATTTCCATGGTTTAGAATCTGAAAGCCCATATTTATATCTAAAAGAATTTGAGGAAGTCTATATTGCTTTCAATGATCAAAATTGCACTGAAGAGATTGTAAAGCTTAAATTGTTTCCTTTTTCTTTGAAAGATAAAGCAAAAACTTGGCTTAACGCATTAAAACCAAGATCAATTGGCATTTGGCAAGAAATGCAAAGTGAGTTTTTAAAGAAATTTTTTTCAATACATAAAACCAATGCTTTGAAAAGACAAATCCAAAATTTTTCCCAAAATTCAAATGAAGCGTACTTTCAAAGTTGGGAACGTTTTAAAGATTTGTTAAATTCCTGCCTATATCATGGTTTTCAAAAATAGCGGACTATAAGCTTCTTTTATAAAGGTTTAACACCTGAAACTAAACAATTTGTGAAAACGATGTGTAATGGCGAGTTTCTTGATAAAGAACCCGAAGAAGCTTTAGATTATTTAAACCATTTGACTGAAAATTCTCATTCTTGGCATAGTATTAATCCTTCTGAAAATTCAATTAGATATAACCTTGCAAATGCTGGTAAAAGAAAATATCATCTTAGTTAAGAAGAAGATCTAAATGCAAGGTACGCTAGTTTGGCAAGAAAGGTTGAATCCAAGGAATTAGGCAAAGCAAAAGAAGTCAAATTTGTAAAAAATAAAGAAATTTGTGGCATTTGTGATGAATTAGGACACTCGACAAATGAATGTCCTAATATTCCTATTTTAAAGAAGTTGTGCATGAACAAGTAAATGCAATAAACAATTTTAAAAAGCCATTCACCTCTTCTTTTTCAAATTCTTACAATTTAGGATGGAGAAATCACCCGAATTTCAGTTGGAGGAATAATAATCAAGCACAATTTATGCAACCACCGCCTCCTCAGGAACAACAGGATTCTCAAAATTCTCAAGAATATGCATCTTATGTCCCACCATATAGGAAAAACCTTGAAGGAACATTGAATGCATTCATAGAAAAGCAAGAGGCCATCAATAAACAAAACACTCAAACCATGATCGACATAAAAGACACTCTTTCCAAACTTACTTCTGCACTCACCATTCACGAAAAAGGAAAATTTTCTTCTCAACCTCAACCGAATCCCAAAGGTCAATATAGTCTAAATGAGGGTAGTTCAGAAAACCAACAAATAAATTAAGTCAATTCTGTGATAACCCTTAGGAGTGGAAAAGTTGTTGAAAAAGGAATTTTTGGACCTTGTGAAAAAGATGGTGAATCAATTGCCTAAGATAAGGAAGATGTTGATAAGCCATCTGACCAGAATGAGACCAAACTCTCGTCTCCTCCACCTCCTTTTCCTCAAGCATTAAGCAAACCAAGAAAATTGGACTACCAAACTGAAATTTTTGAAATTTTTAAACAAGTGAAGGTCAATATTCCATTGTTAGATGCTATCAAACATGTTCCTTCTTATGCTAAATTTTTGAAGGACTTATGCACTGTTAAAAAGAAATTAAATATGAAAAAGGATGCCTTTTTGACCGAACAGGTAAGTTCCATTATTCAAAGTAATAATGTTTTGAAACATAAAGACCCTGGTTGTCCTACGGTTTCATGAATTATTGGAGAACATAAAATTGATCAAGGTTTACTTGATCTTGGTGTTAGCGTTAAGTTGCTTTCATATTCAGTTTATCAACAACCCAACCTTGGTGAGTTAAAACTAACTTTTGTAACTCTTCTACTTGCTGATAGATCAATTAAAATTCCAAAAGGAATAGTGGAAGATGTGTTAGTACAAGTTGATAAATTCATTTATCCTGTGAATTTTATTGTCTTGGAAACTAAACCTATGGTTAATAGTTCCAAGTCAATTCCTATTATTTTTGGTCGCCCATTTTTAGCAACATCGAATGCTTTGATAAATTGCAGAAATGGAGTGATGAAGCTAACATTTGGAAACATGACACTTGAGCTTAATGTTTTCAACATATGCAAGCAACCACATGAAGTCAATGATGAAAATGAGGAAGCTGATGGGATTGAGTCCATTGTAGATGATCATCTTCTAAAAGGGAGTTCTTCTGACCCATTAGAAGTTTGTTTAATTAATTCATTTGATTCAGACACACAAGTAGATGATGATATTTCTGAAATATGTTCTTTACTTGATTGTACATAGGCAATGAAATATAAGGGATGGAAGCTGAGATTCGAAGATCTACAACCTATGAACGATAATATTCATGAAGAAGTACCCGTACTAGAACTAAAGCCATTACCTGCTGGGTTGAAGTACACATTTTTGGGAGAAGACTAAAGCTTTCTAGTAGTAATTTCATTAATCCTTACTGAAGAACAAGAAGGTATGTTGATAGAAGTACTTAAAAGGCATAAAAGTGCAATTGGATAGACATTAACAGATATAAAAGGAATTAATCCATTAATTTGTACACATAAAATACATTTAGAGGATAATGCTAAAACATCACAACAACCTCAAAGAAGATTAAATTTGCACATAAAAGAGGTAGTTAAGGTTGAAGTTCTTAAATTACTTGATGTTGGAATTATTTACCCTATTTTCGACAGCCAGTGGGTAAGCCTTACACAAGTTGTACCTAAGAAATCTAGAATAACAGTGGTTGAAAATGAAAAAGGTGAGTTAATACCTACGCGAGTTTCATCTAGTTGGCGTATGTATTTTGATTTTCGAAAATTGAATGTAGCCACTAGGAAAGATCATTTCTCTTTACTATTTCTTGATTAAATTCTAGAAAGAGTAGCAGGACATCCCTACTATTATTTTCTTAATGGTTATTCGCGGTATAATCAAATATCAATTGCATTAGAGGATCAAGAAAAGACTACTTTTATGTGCCTCTTTAGCACTTTTGCATATAGAAGAATGCCTTTCGGTCTTTGTAATGCTCCGACAACTTTTCAAAGATGCATGCTAAGTATTTTTAGTGACATGATTGAACATTATTTAGAAGTTTTCATAGATGATCTGACAGTTTTTGAAAATTCTTTTGAAAATTGTCTTGATAATTTGGATAAAGTTCTTAAAAGATGTGAAGAAAAAGGATTTGTTTTAAATTGGGAAAAATGTCATTACATGGTTACCTCAGGAATCGTGTTAGGTCATGTGACATCTTCTGAAGGAATTGAAGTTGATAAGGCCAAAGTTGAATTAATTGCTCATTTGCCTTCCCCAAAAACAGTCAGAGAAGTTCGTTCCTTTTTAGGACATGCAGGATTTTATCGAAGATTCATTAAGGATTTTAGTGTTATATCTAGACTATTATGTAATCTTCTGATAAAAGATGCACCATTTGATTGGACTTAAAGATGCCAAAAATATTTCAAAAAATTAATTGGTCTTCTGACATCCACTCATATCATGCAATCCCCTGACTGGTCTTTGGCTTTTGAATTAATGTGTGATGTAAGTGATTTTGTTGTTGGCGCTGTTTTAGGCCAAAGAAAGGAAGGTAAGCCTCATGTGATTTGTTACGCAAGTAGAACTTTAAATCGTATACAAATGAATTATACCACTACTGAAAAAGAACTGCTTACTATAATTTCTGCATTAGACAAATTTCGAGCTCATTTAATTAGTTCTTCTACTGTTGTTTTCACTGATCATGTTGTTGTTAGATATTTAATGTCTAAGCAGGATGCCAAACCTAGGTTGATACGGTGGATCTTGTTGCTTCAAGAATTCAACATCATAATAAAAGATAAGAAAAGAGCCGAAAATGTTGTCGCAGATCATTTATCTAGACTTACAACAGGCTCACCTTTTGATAGCACACCTATCAATGATTCTTTTCCTAATGAGTTTTTATTTTCTGTCAATTCTATGCCTTAGTTTGCTAATATAGTCAATTTTCGTGTGACAAAAAAGATGCCGCCTCAGTGGTCACATCAAGACAGAAAAAAGTTTTTGACTGAGGTGAAATTTTTTTATTGGGATGACCCATATTTGTTTAAATATTGTCCTGATCAAATCTTTCGGAGATGTGTACCTGACTCTAAGGTAGGCAGTGTCATTAAATTTAGTCATTCAGAAGCATGTGGATATCATTTTTCTTCAAAGAAAATAGCTGTGAAAATGTTGCAGTGTGAATTTTATTGGCCTACTTTATTTAAAGACAGCTATACCTTTTGCAAAAGTTGCGAAAATTGTTAGAAATTAGGGTCCATTTCTAAAAGAAATGTGATGCCTCTGAACCCTATCCTTGTCATTAAAATTTTTGATTGTTGGGAAATTAATTTCATGGGTTCATTTCCATCCTCATTTAGATTTGTGTATATTTTGGTTGTAGTTGATTATGTCTCAAAATGGATTGAGATGATTCTATATCGACAAAATGATCATAAAACTGTTCTCAAATTTTTAAAAGAAAATGTCTTAAGTCGATTTAGAATCCCTCGAGCTATCATCAATGATGGGGGAACACATTTTTACAATAAACTATTTGAATCTTTAATGAAGAAATATGGTATTACCTATAAAGTTGTCACCCTTTATCACCCTCAGACAAGTGGACAAGTACAATTAGTAAATAGGAAAATTAAAAAAATTTTGGAAAAAATGGTTAACCCAAATCGTAAAGATTAGTCTTTAAGACTAAACGATACACTTTGGGCTTACTGTACTGCTTTTAAAACATCTTTAGGCATGTCACCCTATCGATTAGTCTATGGAAAACCTTGTCACTTGCCTGTAGAACTGGAACATAAAGTATTTTGGGCTATTAAAGCTTTCAATTTAAATCTTGATGATGCTTGCAAGTTACGCAAATTGCAAATAAATGAACTTGAGGAATTGAGAAATGATGCATATGAAAACTCAAAAATTTATAAAGAAAGAACAAAAGCTTTTCATGACAAATCTATTTTGAGAAAATCTTTTGAAATTAGTTAAAAAATTCTACTTTATAATTATCGTCTTCACCTATTCGCTGGAAAATTGAGATCTAGGTGGACTGACCCTTTTATTGTCAAACATATATATCCTTATGGGGCCATAGACATTGAGAATCCTAGGAATGGTAATGTGTTTAAGGTCAATGGACAAAGACTTAAACCATTTCTAGAAAATCAAGCTGTTGAGGTAGAATTCATTTCTCTTTCTAATCCTTATTATGAGAATAATTTACTCTAATTTTGTGGCTTTATTTTGTTTTATAGTTCTTTAGCTCCTCAGTTAAATGGCGGATGACAGTACTTCGTGACTCTCAAGTCGATTTTTTTTTCAGTTTCCCAAAATAACTGATTTCTTCTCCTTCAAAATGGATATCATTCTCTCAAACCTGAGAAAACATTTTCCTTCTCTTCCTCAAATGCTCTAACAAAAATTTACAAAGCTAGATGTGAAAGATTGAGATTGTTAATGAACAAGGGTATGCCAGAAGATGTATGTTGGATAATCGAAGCAAAGGTCCAACTAGCAGGTGAGTCTTCAATTTCATTTGATTCATACATGCCAAGTCTTGGTAGAAGTTCATATTCTAAAAGAAGAAGAGCAAAAAGATTACAAGTCTGTCACATATGCACACGATGGAATTATAACAAGCGATGTCGTTCTTTGGGGATGATTTCCGCAAATAGAGAAGATAAAATTTTTTTCATTAAGAATGGACTGAATAAAGAGTCATTAGATAATATCTTATTGACTCTTGATACGCATTCTTGTGGTTTAGTGCATCGTGAACTTCTTAACTTATGGAATCTCTTCAAGGATGAACAAAAGCAATACAGTCTTGGGAATCTGACTCTAAAAGACCCTGTTTGCCAATTTATAAGAAAATTAGATAGGAAGCTTATCCTCGATTCATAGAAGGCGTTTAAGCTGTTTCTAGACGTGAAACCAGAGGCAGATGTGAGCCATATCCACAACAACATGTACATATTTTCTTCTTCTTCTTCTTCATGTTCAAAAAAAAAAAGAATGTATACATCTTAGGTTTGGCTTTGGTAACACAAAACGTAAATGGGGAAATGCATGCATCCTGATCCAGCCTTCTTAATTGAAAAACAAAGTAGGTAGATTGTATCCCACATATGAGGCAGCCAGTCCCATTATGGCCACTTGTCCCTTTTGGGAGCCCTATGTTACACTGGTCTTGAATGGGTCTAATACTAGTCAACAATATTTTGGCACAAAGTCGAAAGAGCAGACTACCTCCATCCCAATCTCAAGTGAGTATGCATTCACCTTTCATCAGGTTTCTAATAACTTGAAAAAAAAGAGGGTGAAACTATGGTTGTACTTAGTCTTTAATTAGATTAGGAGCCCCAGGCGGATGCCCGTCTTGTCATAGACTCAGGAGGAGACCTTCACATGCTAGTATGTAAATAAAGTTTGTGTGCTATGCTCTGTAAAGAGCCGCGTGCTATATTCCCAGTTCTTGGAACCAAGGCTCTGTAGCGCTGATGGATAGAAAGAAGCGTCTCATCTTTACAGTGAACGAAAACTATTAACTGAGCTGTATACTTACTTTAATTAGTAGGCCTCTATGGTGAGTTTTGACTGGCTGCGGTCAGGTACCATCTTCTTAGAATACAGGCCTTTAATTAGGTTTGCAGGAAGATAGAGAGCTGTTATTCCGTAAGCAGGATGGAAAGGATTCAAAGGTTCTTATTGTCGATTCGACAATCCTTGTGGAGTTCTTATGTTGTACTAGTGACACGCAACTCAAAGACATGCCACTACTGCACTCATGATGTGCAGTATAAATATACGCTATGAAAACTATACATACAGGTATGTTCTCATTTGTTATTATATTTCTTTTATCTTTGTATGATTTTGCTGTATTTTGGTTTTTGGACAGACGATCCTTTGAGCATGGTCCTTTAGGGGTTTCTAGACTTCTTTACCCTGATAGTTTTCTTTAAGTAAAAAAAAAACAAAAATAGTGAAAAAAATAAAAAAATAAAAAAATAAAAAAAAAGATTCTGTGTTTCTTAATTTCAAACTTTTCTGACAATAGCCAACCTACCTATATAGGTGCTATGACTACTTTTCCCCTTCTTTTTCCTATTTAAACACTCCATTCTCTCAACTTTCCTTCAACTCATAATCATTCAGAGGGAAGATGAAATTATGGGACCTCCTGTTCGTAACCTTAAAAATGTTTGTATTTTTTGTGGGTCAAGTTATGGGAAGGGTTTAGAGTTTATAAGTGCAGCAAGCGCTCTTGGACGAACACTTGCTGCGAGAAATATTCATGTTGTATATGGGGGAGGTTGCCGTGGGTTAATTGGGGCTGTATCACTTGCTGCGAGAAATATTCATGTTGTATATGGGGGAGGTTGCCGTGGGTTAATTGGGGCTGTATCACTTGCTGCTTTTATAGGAGACAGTCAAGTTTTAGGTGTCATTCCTAGACCTTTAGCTCAAAAGAACATCACTGGAAAGACAGTTGGAGAAGAAATTCAGGTATCATCTATGCTTGGATGAATGAAAACAATGCTTGACAACTCTGATGCATTCATTGCCTTACCAGGTGGTTTTGGTACTTTGGAAGAAATTTTTCAAATTATCTCTTGGGCCCACCTGAACATCCACCATAAACCCATTAGTTTGTTGAATGTTAATAATTTCTTTGATCTTTTGTTATTTTTTCTTGACAAAGCTGTGGAACAGAAATTTATCACTCCTTCGGCAAGAAAACTTCTTATCTTTGCCTCCACTATTGATGCACTGATTGATAAATTAGAAGTTTTCGTTTATGAACCTGATAAAACAATAGCTCAGATAGATTAGTCAGTAGGAAGCAGTGCGGGAAGTAGCATGCAAAGAAAGCAAGATTTGACACTTCATCTTTAATTTTCCTTTACCTTTAATTTTATTTATCATACTTTGTTTTTATTTAAATTTGTATCAAATTTTTCTAAATAGGTACTATCTTCTATCCTTTACTCATCTATATTTTAATATTACAGACAATGTTGTGATCTAATTGGGGGGAAAGATAGTTAAAAAAAGGTAAAGAAGTATGATATGATTGTTATGAACTTACTAAACTAATGAATAATGGCAGAGTAAGGAGTAATTTTACTTCTGAGATACATTTTAGTTGAAGAAAGTATGTTTAGTGAGATGATTGTCAGAAACCTACAACAAAACCAATTAAGGATGGCAGAGTAAAGAGTAAATTTTGCCCTGGAGGTAATTTTATTCTTGAGACGCATCTTAGTTGAGGAAATAACTGTTTTAGAAGCAGCAAAAAACATATCTTGGGTTATAGCATAATTTTTTTCTTCTTTCTTAAAAATCACATGCTTGGATATGAATGTTGAATTGATGGACAGAGAATGATAGAAATATGCCTTATGAGATTTTGAGCCTATTGATGAATGGAATGAACATTTGTACCATTCTCTTCTTTCTTGTGTGATTTTCACTCATGAAATTGTTACTCTAGAACTTGCTTTGATTCTTTTTTAAGCTACATTTTCACATGCATACATAAATATGATTGAGGCATTTTGAAATAGCTACTTTGACCAAATAGCCATCCTTGTATATTTTCCATTGTGTAACCCTTTTAAGCTTATTTGACTATTCCTTGTTTTTAGCTCATTACGTACCTTTAAAAAAAAAAAAAAGAACATGTTTTTACCCAACCTTAGGGAATAAGAGAGCATTGGCCTTGTTCTTAAACAAGTGTGGGGGTGTGTGTGTAAAATGTTGAAAAAAAAAGAAAAGAAATAAAGAGTTGACCACCACTGCAATCAAAGGATTATCAAAGTCTCCTGATACACCATGTGACATATCCATATCTAGAATAAAGATGGATGCTTGGAAATAACAGGAAGAGAAGGAGAAGGTTCATGCCTAACAATGAATTCAACTCACCAATTTAGGATTAATCTTCAACAATACATTAGTCAAATATTGGTCATTGTCCTTATTGATGAATGTTCTCAAATATCTTCTCCACTCTAACTGTACCATAATGCTCTTTTATTCTCTTTGATATTTATCTTCTTATATCCATATTATCCCTTCTCCTTTACCATGACCCCGTTACAACCTTGAATAAAGTCCTCATGATTTTTGTGTGCATGTGTTTTGAGTAGTGGAGAAGTAGAAGATAAGCAAGCTTATGGCAATGCAATTTTTTATGGGTTGAATTGAGTGAAATACTTACCTTTTAATGCTTGAAAGATTAAGAGTGAATCCTGTGAGGATCTTTCATTCTTCATTCGTTTTTTTTAACTGAAGTTTCCTTGCTTGATGGTTTGAGATGTGAAGAAATATTACCTCAAAAATGCTTTGATCTCTTGAATGACTGGTTGCTCTTCTTGTTTCATTAAATCTTTTAGAGTTTTTAGCTTTTGAGTCTGTGTCGTTTTTCTTTGTTTCTTAGTTTTTTTTCTTATATGTTTTGCCCAGGAGTGTAAAAGTTTAGTGTGGGGGAATTTGATAACAATGTATTTATTCATTTTATAATCCTTTCACTAGGCTTTTTAAGGTTCAATTTGGCTTAATTAAGTTGATTTTGTCATATTTTATGAAATTAAGCTTAATTGGATCATTGAAGAAATTATTGCTTGAATTATCATTAATTTAGGTGATTGTATTCTTAAGTAAAGTGGCCACAATTTGAGTTGCAATTATCTGATTAATATGATTCTGGTCTTGTTGGAAAGTTTAGATAAATATCTAATAATTATTCACTTGATAGCAAGAGCTACATTGATAGCAATATATTTCTTTTTGGCTTGAATCTTGTTAGAGGACTTGAGGATGGCTTATATATGAGTTGTTGGGTGCATAGAAATGGATTTCCAGCCCTTGATCTTCCATTTGAGATGAGAATTTGGGGTTTTAGGTTTTGAATGACTGAGTATGAGTGATTTAGTGTTTTAATCCATTTTTGGTGAAATCAATTGGTGTTTTATGATTCCTATATGTTAGTGAACTTGTTAGGAACCTAAAATCACTTAGAAATTAGATTGGAGTGGCCAAAATCCATGAATTTGGCCAATGGAATAGTGTCACAGTTCTGCAGAATTTTTTATAGAATGTGTCTATCCTAAAAACACGACCCGTGTTCGAAGACACAGGGGGGCATGTTTCACTCTGGAAGCTTTTGTGGTCTTCATGAAAGTTATAGCTTTTTCTCTTAGCTTTCCAATGCCACCAGAATCACCTGGTTTCGACCTTCGTAGCTCAAGTTATGTTCATTTTACTAAGCAAAGGTCGAAGTGTTACCAAGTGGCCTCAATACTCAAGAGGAGGGTGAATTGAGTATATAAAATCTTTTTACAAATCCTTTGCAAAACACTTGAATGTTAGTTTTGGTTGAAGCTATTGATTGATTGAAGTAAATAGATAGATAAGATTGATCACTTTACTCACAAATAAATAAGCCAAAATGAATAGTATTCAATTAAGCATATAAAATTAAAGTACAAATATAAAGAGATAGGGTTGAGAGAATCAAATACAAGGATTTATCCTAGTTCAGTCACCCCTTGCGTCCAGTCCTCAAGCGAACCACTGGAGATTTGTCACTAAACTTCAAACTTGAATGGGTGCTTGAAAACCTTTACAGATTGGAGCACTCAATAACACCTTGGGATACCTCACCCTTGTGCTTTGAGCCTCAAAACAGGGATACCTCACCCTTTACAATCTTTGAGGGATACCTCACCCTCTTTACACCTTTGAAGGATATCTCACCTTTTTTTCAACAAGGGATACCTCACCCTTTTTCACTAGAGGGATACCTCACCCTCTTTACAGAATGAACAAAGTGTTTGAATGATAGAAACCTCTCAAAGAGTAGATAATACAAATTGAAACTCTATGGGTATCAAGTATTCACACTTTGAAGCTCAAAACAGAGTTTTTAAAGAAGTAAGAGTAAAACATGAATTTGATGATCAAGAAATTTATTCATATTGATTGCCAACTTTTCTTTGATGCCAAAACACTTGCATTTATAGCCCAAAACATTTAAGAGTTGTTGGTGGTTGTTAGGGGCATTAAATGCTCCAATATAGCAGTTAGAAAGAGTGTTCTGCTATCCCAAATAACCTGTTATGGGAAATCCATAACCTGTTAGGAGAAATCCATAACATGTTATGAGCCTTTTAAAAACAAAGCCTTCGTCACTAACTTTTAGAATAACCTGTTATGAGAAATCCATAACCTGTTATGAGAAATCCATAACCTGTTATGGGAAATCCATAATCTATTATGGGAAATCCATAATCGATTATGAGCTTTAGAAAAACATGTTAAAAATCTCCTGACTTGATCAATAACCAGTTATGGATATTCCATAATCGGTTATGGCATGTTTGTTTTGAAAAACTGATTTTAAAATGGTCATAACTTTTTTATTTCTCATTCGTTTAAAACAAATGACCACTCATTGGAAATATCATTGAGTCTACTTTTATATGAAAAAAATTTTAAATCAAGACTCAAAATATTTTGAAGGATATCATCAAAAGAGTAACCAAAAGGTCAGTTTTGCAAAACATAAACTTTACTATTATTCATAGATTTGAACAACCACCATAACCAACTTTTCAAAACTTGTTTGTTAAGCATTTTAGCATGTGAAAATCATTTGTAAAGATTTGAAAACATATTTGAGCTTAGTGTGATTCCTAAATACCTATACACAAGATCTAAGTCCTATAAGCTAATCTTGAAGATCCTTGGGACTTGATCATTGTACTTTCATTTCTTGTCCTTGTTTATTATCATCAAAACCATTGTTTTATTGCTTTAGCCAACGCCAATTACACGAAGGTTGAGATTGAGAAAAAAGGGTAAAATGTTATTTTGGGAGAAACGAGTTTTCCTAAGTGTTGGAACCTTTCATGTATGCCTTTATAAGTATGATCAGACCTTAATTAAAGTATTTAATGAAGTGAATTGTGGAATGCAAGTAAATCAATTGTGATACTAATCATTATAAGTAATTAGTAATTGTTTTGCATGATATGTTTATGAAAAAATTATTGTGTGATGCAATGGAGCCTATGAAAGGTGTAGTTCCTTCTTTTATGCTTCTTAGTGAGTGTGAAGACTCTAATAGGAGTATTTAATGAAGTGAGAATGTGATAAATCAAGAATGATTTGTAATGCTAATTATGTAAGGTAATTAAGCATGGATATGTATACATACATAAATTGTGTATTGTGATATTGACAAAATGAGTTTCCCTATGAGTTGGAATAACTCATGTGTACTCTTTTAAAAGTGTTGAAGTACTTTTAGAAGTATTTGGATAAAATGTTTGGGAAATGAACTTGAGATACATGTAAATCAATTGTGGAGCTAATTATGTGAAGTAATTAGTAATTGTACTGCATGAGTGTTTGTGAAACATATTAAGGTGAATAATATCCTCTTTATTTTGATTGAACAGTGAGGTAAGTAATTCCTCTTTATGTTGAGGTAGATAATTCCTCATCATGATTGTTGATTAGTGGAAGTGAGTAATATCTTCCTTATAATTGTAGACTAGTAGAGGTAAGTAATATCCTCTATATGTGTTGATGGATAGTGTAGGTGAGTCATATCCTCACTATGCCTGATAATTCATGACATTACCATGGAATTGGAGTTCCTGAATATGGTATCATGACATTACAATGGACTTGGTATCATAACATTATTCATTTCATACTTAGGATTTGCATAGGCATAAACACTATACATAATTTGGAATAGCATGACAATTTATGGCAGTTGCTATCATGACATTAAATCATAACATTGCAATTGTATAGGCTCGCGTGTCTCTGAGATGGAGATGTTGTTTGCTTTTATGATTGAAGTGTTAATTCAATAAATGTATAATATTTATGAATGTATAAATTGCTGGTTTTGGAATACTTCTGCTGAAATGTGATTTCTCACCTCGATTGTGTTGCCATGTAAATCCAGGTACAAGTTCTTCAAAAAGAGAAGCAGGAGCTTGGAGTGCTTAGCTTAGTGTAGCTAGGTAGTTTTTATTGAAATGATGTACGTATGGTATTTATGGGAAATACAATTATGGTGTAATATTTATATATTCATTCGTGGCTTATATTTTCTATATAATGTTATTATGTTATATTGAAAATCACATAGCTGTGAAGTAGCAGGTCCGAATCTAATGACTGTGGTAATATACTATGGTTATTAAATTTGGGATGTTACATGCTCAAAGGTAAATGACAAGAACATTTAAATGCAAAGAGTCGATGCACTCAAAATAAATAACGAGAATTTAGAATGTAGAAAGCTGATGCACTCAAAATAAATGACAAGAGCTGACACGCTCAAAAGTAAAAGATCAGAATTTAAAATGCCTAGAGCTGATGCGCTTCACAAGTAAATGACATAAAAATATTTGTGCTGGTTAGACATGGACTTAAGATCTTTTTATTCTCTTTCTTTTCTCTCTCTCTCTTTTTTTATATATATAAAAAAAAAGACTGAATGTTTTTTTATTAAACTTATTTATACTAACAAGAACTTTAAAAAGATTTGACTAATCAAACCCTTGTTCATATGTTTTTCTTCATCGGACCCTTCGGTTGGATTGGAATCCTCTTGAATTGCTCATTTCCCTTCTTCATTAGACCCATTTTTGATGTATTTAACATTTTGATGTAGGGTGGAAGGAACAACACCAGTGGCATAGATCCATGTTCTCCCCAGGAGTATGGTGTAGCCATACCCATAACCTAGAACAACACTTGAAAATTACTTGGACCAATCTCTAGCAGCAACATCATCTCTCCCAAAATGCCTCTCTTATTTCCGTCAAAGGCTCGCACTACCATTTCTCAAGGTAATAGTTCATCCTCGCTTATTGATAATGAGGTCAGAGTCGACTTAGGTAGGAAAGTTAGTGCAGACCCCTCATCAATCAAAACATTTGTAACTATATACCATTTACATTTGAGGGTTATGTGCAAGGCCCGTGGACTTTTCTCCGACCGAGAGGTGATCTCTTCATCAGTAAATGTGATCAAGTTGACGCATTTCCCCAAGTTTACCATGTTGACAACACTTTCAGGGGTAACATCGGGTTTAACATAGGCTTCATTAGAACTCTTAGTAGAGCCTTCCGATGCAACTCAGATGTTAAGATGAGTGATAATAGAGATATTCTGGCTTGAGTCTTCTTCAACTGTTCCCTCACTTCATATTTACTTTGCTTCATGATCTTCAAGAATTTTTCTTCTTCTTCTTCCTTCCTTTTCTTCTCTTCTCTTGAGGTTTCCTACTAAGGCAGAAACTAACCACTCTTTTACTAACGGCAAGTGCACGGGTCTCTCAAGTAATAAAAATGATAAGTAAGAGCGTCTCCACAGGGACTATGGTAATTTCCAAAGCTAAATATTAATTTACAGCTTAATTAATTCTATTCAAGCAAACGTAAAGTGGAAAAAGGGATTGATAAATAAATTACAATGCATAAAGGAAAATAAAGATAGGTTGAGAATATAAAGAATCCTTTTTCCTCCCATATTAAAACTGATAACATGCAATCCTTTTGAGCAAACAAACGATTAGATTAGGTTAGCCTGAGAAACTGACTTAGTGAAAACTAGAGCAAACAACAAGCATTAAGATCGATTCTCAACTAAGACTATGCACAGCTAATAGGTATATGTCTATCATATTAACGAATCAACTTATTCCGCCATTGGAATGAAATCAAACATGCATCAATCATACAAATGATCTAAAACCTAAAGTCCTATGTCTAAGCTCAATAGATTTCAACAAATCACCCACAAATTAATCAGACAAATAAGAGCATTAAACACAATATGATAGAACAAAACCCAAATCTTTCATATAAACTCAAAAGGGGTACAAATCAATCAATATTCAAAGAAAGATTCAAAGAATACTCTAAACACAGCTAGCTACTCATTGAATATGAAAATGTAATACAAAAATCCATATTCAAGATAAATGGGAGAGAGAGATAGGAAGAAACAAAGATGAAGCCCAAATGGATTGAGCCTTAAAGCTTGAATCTCCTTCCAAGATGAAGAGAACCTCTGATCTTGGCTCTTTCAACTCTCTTTCAACCCCAAAATGCCTTCCTAACTGCTGGATTTTCTAATGGGCAAAAGCCCCAAACCGTGATAAGAGAGGCGGAAGAGAGAGAAAGGGGAAAAAATAGAAAAGCCTAGGAGAACCCCCGCTAAAATCTGTGTTCCAAGTATTTATAGACGTACAGATTTAGCGCATCACGCCACGACATTGCACAATATGCGTTGCGGCGTGCAAAACTTAGGCCACCACTGCCGTGACGTACACTTCCTCGCACCGCGGCACTGAGGCTTTGGGTTATCAGGGTGCACTGGTAGAGAGTAGGACGCCGCAGTGTAAGAATTCCAGCACCGCGGCGTGATGTACTAAAACTTGTCTTGTGATTTCTCTTCCAATGCAAGGCCTTTGTTTGCATCAAGTTGGCTTTTTTGGGACCATCCTGCAATTAAGAAATCAACTAGTCAAATACAAATATAATCAAGCTCAATCCAATCAAAGATTAGGAAGAATTAAGGCAAGATTAGAAATGAAGACCTCATCATGGATTTCACATGAAAATGGGGCTAAAGTCTTTTGACAATGCATAACAATAACGACAAAGCTATCAATAATGCACAGAGATAGGGCACAAATAACTACTTTCTATGGAGTTATCACACCCCCAAACCTAAGTATTTGCTAGTCCTCGAGCAAAACAAATTCAGACTACACTTACAAAGACAAGCTCAACTTCAACACTAGTGTATGATGATTGCATTAAACCTCATCACACATACACAACCCTTATCATACAAATAATCAAAGCTTCAAATCATGTATAGTATATTTCCAACAAACATGCAAGTCAAACCTCTTCAGTCCACATCATACTTAACGAGATAAACTTATGAGCAAACACATAGATATCAATTAAAGCATCCACAAGATTGTAATGCAACTCTCTCTCCACAAGTAAATGACACATAAAGGAGGATCAAAAGGGTCTTTATTAGCTTGTAATGCAAGGCTATGGTTATAGAGTGAAGAAGAAAGGGGAAATGATAACAAACAAACATTGAGAAACAAAAATATGCGATTTCAAGACTTGAGAACAAGTGAAAATAGCAGAGTATTCAACAATGAAAGATCACAACTCACCAAAACCATGCAATGCTTTTTATTTTAACTTTTCTTCTTTCTTTTATTTGCTTTGCTTTTCTTTCTTTTCTCTTTTTCCTTTTTTTATACTTATACAAAGCAATCTTTTTCTCTTTCTTTTATTGCATTTGGTTCCTTTAGGCTCATTTTTGTATTTGAAAATATTAATACCCCTAATTACTGAACTCACTTCAAGAAATAACATACCATGCACTCAACAAACACTGATGGTAGGAAGAAAATGTAATGCTTTCACATGCATTAGAATGGTTAACATGGTAACGAATACAAAAGTAATGAAAGACAAATAAGGCCAATAGTTAACAAGCTTCAAAGGGGACCTATGAATATCATCATTAAAGGGTAAGCTTGAAAGGCTCAATTGGTCCAAAGATTACCCTAATCATTTCCTCAATCATGCACAACCTAAGATTTCGCTTCAAGAGAGTGGCAAAACAATTTCAGAGATATAAGACATCTCCACATGTACTAATCATAGGCATTCTCTAGAAAAGCACTCAAATCCAATCCAAAGCCAAACAAGCATAAGAATGAAAAATTTATAATGCATAAAAAGAAACTAGATTGATTGGCATGCTTCCAAGATCGCATAGGGATTCATAGAAAAAGTTGAGGTGAATTTGCATCGCTAATTATCATTAGGCAATCATTACATTAGCAAATGGCATCATGTTATGCATTCAAATAATTTCACAAGAATCAAACATGCAAATCAGCCATTACGTGTACCAAATCATATAATAAACAACAAAAAATAATACTAAAAATATCAATAATTAAACTAATAAGAATTTAACACTAATAAAAAGTCAATGTGTGTGTGTATGTGTATATATATATACTAAGACACCCCCCAAACTGAGGGAAATAGTGTTCTCACTGTACACATACATAAGAAAAATAAATAAAGAACAATAAATAACGATGGAGAATGCCCTGAAACATACCAAGCTACTCGTCATCAACATCAGGAAGGACCTCAGTGTCACCACTGTTGTCATCGTCTGGAGCAACAGGATCCTAGTGTTGATGCAAAGGGCCAGCTTTGTCAAAAGGAAGGTAGGGTGGCTGTTGTTGGTGAGATGGGCCGGCACCATCAAAGAGTGGGTATGGAGGAATGGGGAAGTCGTGAGTGGAGATCTGGAGGTGCTCCGCCAACCATCTAATGCTCTCAACAGTGTGTGCCTGCATAGCGGCAATTTGGTGAAGCTCTGCGCACGTGTCATCCATCTTCTGGGGAATTTGGGGCTCTAGGGCCGTTCTCTGAGCCCGTCTCTGCGCTCGGTGGAGGACTACTGCCTCTGGAGGAGTTGCTTCAACCCTCCTGATGAAGTACTCATCGAGAGGCTGTTTAACCTCTGAAAGCTCCTCATGCAGGCCAATGGGCACACCCCTCCTCAGGCATAATCTATGAATAAGGGAGGGGAAGAAAAGACTACGTGGCTCCATGGATGCCCTCCGCAACTGCATTTATAAGATGTCAGCGACATCAATGGAGCATCTCTGCAGGATAGCGTAGATGAGGATGGCTCGGTCGCGCGTGACCTTTGATAGGTTGTTAGAGGGCTGGATCCTGGTACTGATGAAGTGGTACCAGACTCTGGCCTCTGTAGTCAGGCAAGAGCGAGGGAAGAATCGCGCACGACCCTGCTAAGACATGGTCCAGACGACCGGCTATGACTCAGCAGTGCAGATGCGAGTAGTGACATTCTGCAAGTTGATTCCCTCCACAGGCTCCCATCTAGTGAACTTCTAGTTATCACATATCTCAGGAGGAGGAGGTAAGGACAATGTAGTTCTGATGAACTCTGGAGAAAAAGAGACTCGGCACCTCTGTACACCGATAGTGGCGGACTTCTGATGGATGAACGCAAGGTTCACATCGAACTCATGAACCAATAGGACAAGGGCCCTGCTGGGGTATTTTGCGAACTCCCCCAACTGGTAATGACAGATGGTGGCCTCTATGTCAGGCTGTAAAGAGTTCTTAAAATTGAAACCCCTCTCAACGATCACTTTCTTTGAGACTAGAGTCCCATAATGGTCCTGCGCCTCAGCAGATATGAATCGCGAGTGGTCAAAAACTCAGGGAGGAGATAGCTCCCTGGCCTGCTCACTGATTTCGCACCTAACTCATTTAGGACCCATTTGTAGAGTATAAAAACATCTAAAAAGATGCCTTTTTTATAGTTTAGGCAGGACTTTTTCTGCTTCTTCAATTTGGGGAAGCATGCTTGAGAGAGGCCTCCCTATCATCACTTAAGGACGTCCCCAGGGGCCTATTGTTCATTGCATTGACCTGCTACCCCACTTGAGTTCCAAGAGCCCTGATTGAAGACGTTTGACTCTAAAGAAGAGAATCATTTTTGGCCAAATGAACATCGATTTTAGTCATGTACGAATCAGTTTTCACCATGAATTGTATGAACATGTCTTCCAATGCTGGTTTCCTTTCTTGCATAGGTGGCCTTGCTTGTGATGAGAAACCAAGAGGATACGATGGTCTCTCATTGTCAGTAGATGAAGATGCTGGCCCTTGGCTATCCCTCTATGAAAAATTGAGTGGTTTCTCCACCTAGGATTATATTGCTGTGAGTAGGGGTTGTTAAGAGGTGGATGATAATTTCCTGCATATTGAACACTCTCCAAAGTAGATGGACAACTATCGTTGGCATGATTGTTCCCACATCGGTCACACAGCACGAAGGGGCTTTGATTAGGGCCTGTACCCAAATTGTTGAACTTGTTTGCTAATGATGCCACCTGAGCCGACAAAGATGTAAGTGCATCGACATCATGAACTTCAGCTACCTTTCTTTGAGTGTTTCTTGCTGAAGGTCATTAGTAGTTGTTGGCGGCCAGTTCTTCCAACAGTTTGTATACTTCATCAAAAGATTTACTCAATAATGAATCACCTGTAGCCACATCCACAATTGGGCGATGGTGAGGTAGTAATCCTTTGTGAAAGGAGTAAATCTTATGCCACGGAGGAATTTTATGATGTAGGCACCTTCTGAGCAGATCTTTGTACCTTTCCCAGGCTTTGTACAAGGATTCAGATTCCGATTGTGTGAATGAAGTGATGTCATTCACTAACCTAGCAGTCTTGGCCGGTGGAAATTATTTGTTGAGGAATTTGCTGCATATATCCACCCAAGTAGTTATAGATCCTGTAGGTAAAGACTGCAATCAATTCTTGGCTCGATCTCTGAGAGAGAAAGGAAAGAGCCTGAAACGAATGACATCTTCTGAGACTCTATTATGCCTGATGTGGCTTCCCGGGGCTGACGAGGGCGGGGAGTGGTCGTTGATGCTAAGAGAAAGCATCAATGAGCAGCTCTTAGTAGGCTTCTAGGCGAAAAGTCCCATGAATGAACTGAATACGCACCAGAATGAGAGGGATTCAGAGACTGTGTAGGTATGAGACTGTATAGTTGAGGAAGACTTAAAGGAATTGATTAGGTGTAGCTATATCAACAAGTTGCAACTTCTTTTTGGAAGCCTAGACCATAAGAACTCCATGGTTAAGCGTGCTTGACCTAGAGCAATTATGGGATGGGTGACTTCTTGGGAAGTTTTCTAAGATGCGTGCAAGTAAGGACAAAGCACATTGAAAAGACTTGTGTTGGTTTATGGAGACACTCATCAATCTTGCAAGCAATCCCGGGATGTTACACCTGAAGGTGTCACAAATCTCCAAAAAGTTTGACAAATGTGCATTGGGATCTTCATTCAGCAAACCATCAAATTGTACAAATGTCTGAATCATTTGGATAATGGCCGGTTTGATCTCAAAATTATTTTTGCGGATGGGAAGCTGTCTGATACTTGACTGGAGATTTTCCATTTGAGGATTAGCAAACTCCCTCAGAGGCCTCGTATGATCATTGTTTTCTACCATTGATGGTACCTTATTCACAAAAGAATAAGATATTAAATCAAAATATGATTAAATAAAAGACTTGAATTACAACTAATAAAGCTCGATATCAATATTAGCAACACAAAAATTAGCTGTAGTCCCCAGCTACGGTGCCAAAAACTTGCTGAGGCAGAAACCAACCGCTCTTTTGCTAACCACAAGTTCACGAGTCGCTCAAGTAATAAAAATGATAAGTAAGATCGTCTCCACAGGGACTATGGTAATTTCCAAAGCTAAATATTAATTTACAACTTAATTAATTCTATTCAAGCAAACGTAAAGTGGAAAAGGGGTTGATAAATAAATTACAATGCATAAAGGAAAATAAAGATAGGTTGAGAACATAAACAATCATTTTTCACCCCTTATTACAATTGATAACATTAAATCCTTTTGAGCAAACAAACGATTAGATTATGTTAGCCTAAAAAACTGACTTAGTTAAAAGCCTATGTCTAGGATGACTAACCCTATGCTATTTGCCTAATTTACTATGGGTCCATGAGAACCAGAGCAAACAACAAGCATTAAGATCGATTCTCAACTAAAACTATGCACGACTAATAGGTATATGACTATCATTTTAACGAATTAACCTATTCTGCCATTGGAATGAAATCGAACATGCATCTATCATACAAATAATCTAAAACCTAAAGTCCTATGTTTAGGCTCAATAGATTTCAATAAATCACCCACAAGTTGATCAGACAAATAAGAACATTAAGCACAATATGATAGAACAAAACCTAAATCTTTCATATAAACTCAAAAGGGGTACAAATCAATCAATATTCAAAGGAAGATTCAAAGAATACTCTAAACACAGCTAGCTACTCATTGAATACGAAAATGTAATACAAAAATCCATATTCAAGATAAATGGGAGAGAGAGATAAGAAGAAACGAAGATGAAGCCCCAATGGGTTGAGCCTTGAAGCTTGAATCTCCTTCCAAGATGAAGAGAACCTCCGATCTTAGCTCTTTTAACTCTCTTTCAACCGCAAAATGCCTTCCTAGCTGCTGGATTTTCTAATGGGCAAAAGCCCCAAACTGTGATAAGAGAGGCGGAAGAGAGAGAAAGGGGAAAAAATAGAAAAACCTAGGAGAGCCCCCGCTGAAATCTGTGTTCCAAGTATTTATAGAAGCACAAATTTAGCGCATCACATTGCGGCGTTGCACAATACGTGCCGCTATGCGCAAAACTTAGGGCACCAACGCCGCGACATACGCTTCCTCGCGTCACGGTGCTAAGGCTTCGGGTTATCAGGGTGCATTAGCAGAGAGTATGACGCCGCGGTGTAAGCATTCCAGCACCGCGGCGTGATGTACTGGAGCTTGTCTGGTGATTTCTCTTCCAATGCAGGGCCTTTGCTTGCATCAAGTTGGCTCTTTTGGGACCATCTTGCAATTGAGAAATCAACCAGTCAAATACAAATGTAATCAAGCTCAATCCAATGAAAGATTAGGAAGAATTATGGCAAGATTAGAGAGGAAGACCTCAACATGGATTTCATATGAAAATGGAGCTAAAGTCTTCTAACAATGCATAACAATAAGGACAAAGCCATCAATAATGCACAGAGATAGGGTACAAATAACTACATTCTATAGAGTTATCATTTCCTCTTGATAACAATGTATTTTATTCATTTTATAATCCTCTCACTAGGCTTTTAAAGGTTGAATTTGGCTTAATTAAATTGATTTTGTCACATGAAATTAAGCTTAATTAGATCATTAAAGAAATTATTGCTTGAAATGTCGTTAATTTGGGTGATTGTATTCTTAAGTAAACTGACTACAATTTGACAACTTGAAGTTGAAGCAAAATCAAGAATTTTGAACCTGAGAGCTTGACCTATCGGTACTCATCAGACCATATCTTGAGATGTCAGTGAGCTTTGGAGCTGAAACCAATGCCATTTGAAAGCTAAGATCCATATCTACAACTATTATGAAGACTACTTGATCAGATTACGAACTTTTATGCTTGTAAATACACATGGAAGAAGACTGGACGCATGAAGAAGGAAGGAAAGCTTGAAATTTTCTAGGCGCCCTAGCGCTTAAGCTCTCGTAACCCAGCGCTTAAGCGCCCGTAACCCAGCGCTTAAGCACTGGACGCGTATTCAAAGTCTATAAATAGGGTGTTAGGCAGAATTTTTGAGAATGTTTTTAGTTTTTTGCACCAGATGTGAATTTCTAATATATGTAATTTGGAATTCTCTTCTTCCTTCTTCTATGGAGTTCATCTTTTCTTTCTTTCTTTCTTCTTTATTCACGAGTAACTAATCTTCATTTTGCTTAGGTGAAAAGGTGAAGCTCTTGGGAATAAATTGACGTTAGATTAATTTCTTTCTTGTGCTTAAATGATATATTTTTATGTGATCTTTATATGTCTTATATGTTGTTTATGATTAATTTAAAAACTCTTCTTGTATAATGAATATCTTGATTCATTGTACACAAGACGTTGGCACAGTGGATGCTTGAGACCATTTACAGGTATTGGTTGATAATTATTGGAACCATAATATGATTACATGTATAATCTTAATTGAACTTTGAATGTTAAATCTTCCGATTGGAACTTTCATTATGTATGATTTCAATTGAGTTATAAAAAGAAATCTTGTCTTTAATTTATTACCAAGAGTGAATCTCATAACCCAAGAAAATCCTTTTCATCTGTGAACAACTTTTATCACCTTTAGTATTGTGACAAATCTTCTCTTTACCTCAAAGAATTTTTCTTCATTAATTCCCTGTGGATTGGCCTCGGACTCCCAAGAATTTACTGGTTGAAATAACCTGCACTTGGGTTTGAAACTTTTAATTATGCAATCAAGTTTTGGCGCCGTTGTCGGGGACTTGTTTTGAAGTTTTAATTTATTGAGGTTCTCTTTTCATCATCTTGTATATTTATCATCTTGTATATCTATCTTTACTCTTGTAACTTACTAACTTTTTAATTTTCTATTTTTTATGTCATTTATTTATACTTTTTAACTTCCTAACTTTTATATTTATGTCATTTATTTTTACTTTTAAATTTTTATTTATTTATTTACGTCATTTATTTATGTTTTTTCTTTTTTTTTTTTCATTTTTAATTTTTTTTATTTATTTACGCTTTCTCGCTTTTTTTTTTTATTTACATTTTATGCTTACTAACTATCTAACCTTTTAATTTATGTCATTTATTTATGCTCTCTAACCTTTTAATTTTTATTATTTATTATTGCTTTCTAACGTAATGAAATAAGTTTTCTTCTTCTCTTCTCTTTTCACGGCCTCTGGTGGGGCTCGCCTCTCTCCGTTTTCATATTTTAAATTTACTTTATGTACTTTATTTTTTGTATTTTACTTTATGTACTTTATTTTTTGTATTTTACTTTCTCGTACTTTATTTTTTGTATTTTATTTTCTGTATATTATTAACTTTCTAACTATCTAACTTTTTAATTTATCAATTATCTAACTTTTTACTTTTAATATTTATTTGGTGGTTGGTTTATACCACATCCTAGTTAATATTTAATGGCCGATGTAAACTACCGACTTGTACATTATTTTTATTTTACGTCACTTATTTATGCTTAACTGGTATCGTGATTTAAATTCTGGTCATTTGGTTAAAATTAATCCCTGTACTTTATATATTAATTTGTTTGAATCACAATCACACATAATTGACACAATGACTAAAATTGAAGGTGCACATGTTGAACATGAAAATCAAACACAACGAGCTAAAAGTGAAAGTGTACATGATGAACAGAAAAATCAACCTTTGCGAACTATGCGTGCATATTTGCAACCACCTCGAAATTCTAGTCCATCATGTTTTATCTTTCCACTCACTGCTAATAATTTTAGATTTAAGGCGGGTATGATTTCTTTACTTCCTAATTTCCATGGTTTAGAATCTGAAAGCCCATATTTACATCTAAAAGAATTTGAGGAAGTCTGTATTACTTTCAATGATCAAAATTGCACTAAAGAGATTGTTAAGCTTAAATTGTTTCCTTTTTCTTTGAAAGATAAAGCAAATACTTGGCTTAACGCTTTGAAACCAAGATTAATTGGTTCATGGCAAGAAATGCAAAGTGAGTTTTTAAAGAAATTTTTTCCAACACATAAAACCAATGCTTTGAAAAGACAAATCCAAAATTTTTCCTAAAATTCAAATGAAGCGTATTTTCAAAGTTGGAAACGTTTTAAAGATTTGTTAAATTCTTAACCACATCATGGTTTTGAAAAATGGCAGACTATAAGCTTTTTTTATGAAGGTTTAACACCTAAAACTAAACAATTTGTGGAAATGATGTGTAATGACGAGTTTCTTGATAAAGAACCCGAAGAAGCTTTAGATTATTTAAATCATTTGGCTGAAAATTCTCAATCTTGGCATTGTACCAATCCTTCTGAAAATTCAATTAGATATAACCTTGCAAATGCTGGTAAAGGAAAATATCATCTTAGTCAAAAAGAAGATCTAAATGCAAGGTACGCTAGTTTAGCTAGAAAGGTTGAATCCATGGAATTAGGAAAAGTAAAAGTCAAATCTATGCAAAATGAAGAAATTTATAGCATTTGTGATGAATTAGGACACTCGACAAATGAATATCCTAATATTCCTGTTTTTAAAGAAGTTGTGCATGAGCAAGTAAATGCAATGAACAATTTTAAAAAGCCATTCACCTCTTCTTTTTCAAATTCTTATAACCCGGGATGGAGAAATCACCCGAACTTCAGTTAGAGGAATAATAATCAAGCACAATTTATGCAACCACCGCCTCCTCAGCAACAACAGGATTCTCAAAATTATCAAAGATATGCACCTTATGTCTCACCATATAGGAAAAACCTTAAAGGAACATTGAATGCATTCATAGAAAAGCAAGAAGCCATCAATAAACAGAACACTCAAATCATGATTGACATAAAAGACACTCTTTCCAAACTTACTTCTGCACTCACCATTCACGAGAAAGGAAAATTTTCTTCTCAAGCTCAACCGAATCCCAAAGGTCAATATAGTCTAAATGAGGGTAGTTCAGAAAACTAACAAATAAATCAAGTCAATTCTGTGATAACTCTTAGGAGTGGAAAAGTTGTTGAAAAAGAAATTTCTGAACCTTGTGAGAAAGATGATGAATCAATTCCCCTAGATAAGGAAGATGTTGATAAACCATCTGGCCAAAATGAGACCAAACTCTCGTCTCCTCCACCCCCATTTCCTCAAGCATTAAGCAAATTAAGGAAATTGGACCACCAAACTAAATTTTTTGAAATTTTTAAATAAGTGAAGGTCAATATTCCATTGTTAGATGCTATCAAATAGTTTCCTTCTTATGCTAAATTTTTGAAGGACTTATGCACTGTTAAAAGCAAATTAAATGTGAAAAAGAATGTCTTTTTGACCAAACAGGTAAGCTCCATTATTCAAAGCAATAATGTTTTGAAACATAAAGACCTTGGTTGTCCTACGATTTCATGTATTATTAGAGAACATAAAATTGATCAAGCTTTACTTGATCTTGGTGCTAGTGTTAATTTGCTTCCATATTTAGTTTATGAACAACTCAACCTTGGTGAGTTAAAACTAACTTTTGTAACTCTTCTACTTGCTGATAGATCAATTAAAGTTCCAAAAGGAATAGTAGAAGATGTGTTAGTACAAGTTGATAAATTCATTTATCCTGTGAATTTTATTGTCTTGGAAACTGAACCTATGGTTAATAGTTCCAAGTCAATTCCTATTATTTTAGGTCATCTATTTTTAGCAACATCTAATGCTTTGATTAATTGCAGAAATGGATTAATGAAGCTAACATTTGGAAACTTGACACTTGAGCTTAATGTTTTCAACATATGCAAGCAACCACATGAAGTCAATGATGAAAATGAGGAAGCTAACGAGATTGAGACCATTGTAGATGTTCATCTTATAAAAGGGAGTTCTTCTGATCCATTAGAAGTTTGTTTACTTAATTCATTTGATTCAGATATGCAAGTAGATGATGATATTTCTGAAATATGCTTTTTGCTTGATTGTACACAGGCAATGAAATATATGGGATGAAAGTCGAGATTCAAAGAGTTGCAACCTATGAATGATAATATTCATGAAGAAGTACCTACACTGGAACTAAAGTCATTACTTGCTAGGTTGAAGTACATATTTTTGGGAGAAGAACAAAGCTTTCCAGTAGTAATTTCATAAATCTTTACTGAAGAACAAGAAGGTATGCTCATAGAAGTACTTAAAAGGCATAAAAGTGTAATTGGATGGATATTAACAGATATAAAAGGCATTAATTCATTAATTTGTACACATAGAATACATTTAAAGGATAATGCTAAAACATCACAACAACCTCAAAGAAGATTAAATCCACACATAAAAGAGGTAGTTAGGGCTGAAGTTCTTAAATTACTTGATATTGGAATTATTTACCCTATTTCCAATAGCCAGTGGGTAAGCCCTACACAAGTTGTGCCTAAGAAATCTGGAATAATAGTGGTTAAAAATGAAAAAGGTGAGTTAATACCTATGCGAGTTTCATCCAGTTGGCGTATATGTATTGATTTTAGAAAATTGAATGCAGCCACTAGGAAAGATCATTTCCCCTTACCATTTCTTGATCAAATTTTAGAAAGAGTAGCAGGACATCCCTACTATTATTTTTTTGATGGTTATTCGGGGTATAATCAAATACCAATTGCATTAGAGGATCAAGAAAAGACTACTTTTACATGCCCATTTGGCACTTTTGCATATAGAATAATGTCTTTCGGTCTTTGTAATGCTCCGGCAACTTTTCAAAGATGCATGCTAAGTATTTTCAGTGGCATGATTGAGCATTATTTAGAAGTTTTCATGGATGATCTGACAGATTTTAGAAATTCTTTTGAAAATTGTCTTAATAATTTGGATAAAGTTCTTAAAAGATGTGAAGAAAAATGATTTGTTTTAAATTGGAAAAAATGTCATTACATGGTTACCTCAGGAATTGTGTTAGGTCATGTGATATTTTCTGAAGGATTGAAGTTGATAAGACCAAAGTTGAATTAATTGCTCATTTGCCTTCCCCAAAAACAGTCAGAGAAGTTCGTTCCTTTTTAGGACATGCAAGATTTTATCGAAGATTCATTAAGGACTTTAGTATCATATTAGACCATTATGCAATCTTCTGATAAAAGCTGCACTATTTGATTGGACTCAAGAATGCCAATTTTTTTTTTGAAAAATTAATTGGTCATCTAACATCGGCTCCTATTATGCAATCCCCTGATTGGTCTTTACATTTTGAATTAATGTGTGATGCAAGTGATTTTGCTATTGGCGCTATTTTAGGCCAAAGAAAGGAAGGTAAGTCTCATGTGATTTGCTACGCCAGTAGAACTTTAAATAGTGCACAAATGAATTACACCACTACTGAAAAAGAACTGTTTGCTGTAATTTTTACATTGGATAAATTTCGAGCTCATTTAATTGGTTCTTCTATTGTTATTTTCACTGATCATGCTGCTGTTAGATACTTAATGTCTAAGTAGTATGTCAAACCTAGGTTGATACGGTGGATCTTGTTGCTTTAAGAATTCAACATCATAATAAAAGATAAGAAATGAGCCAAAAATGTTGTCACAGATCATTTGTCCAGACTTACGACAAGCTCACCTTTTGATAGCATACCTATCAATGATTCTTTTCCTGATGAGTTTTTATTTTCTGTTAATTCCATGCATTGGTTTGCTAATATAGTCAATTTTCTTGTGACAAAAAAGATGTCGCCTTAATAGTCACATCAAGATAGAAAAAAGTTTTTGACTGAGGTGAAATTTTTTTATTGGAATGACCTATATTTGTTCAAATATTGCCCTGATCAAATCTTTCGGAGATGTGTACCCGACAATGAGGTAGGTAGTGTCATTAAATTTAGTCACTCAAAAGTATGCGGAGGTCATTTTTCTTCGAAGAAAATAGCTGCAAAAATCTTGCAAAATGGATTTTATTAGCCCACTTTATTAAATGATAGCTATACTTTTTGCAAAAGTTATGAAAATTGTCAGAAATTAGGTTCCATTTCTAAAAGAAATATGATGCCTCTAAACCTTATCCTTGTCATTGAAATTTTTGATTGTTGGCGAATTGATTTCATGGGTCCATTTCCATCCTTATTTGGATTTGTGTATATTTTGGTTGCAGTTGATTATGTCTCAAAAAGGATTAAGGCGATTCCATGTTGACAAAATGATCATAAAACTATTCTCAAATTTTTAAAAGAAAATGTCTTAAGTCGATTTGGAATCCCTCAAGCTATCATCAATGATGGGGGAACACATTTTTGTAATAAACCATTTGAATCTTTAATGAAGAAATATGGTATTACCCATAAAGTTGCTACCCCTTATCACCCTCAGATAAGTGGATAAGTCGAATTAGCAAATAGGAAAATTAAATAAATTTTAGAAAAAAATGGTTAACCCAAATTGTAAAGATTGGTCTTTAAGACTAAATGATGCACTTTGGGCTTATTGTACTGCTTTTAAAACATCTTTAGGCATGTCACCCTATCGGTTAGTCTATGGAAAACCTTGTCACTTTCTTGTAGAACTGGAGCATAAAGCATTTTGAACCATTAAAGCTTTCAATTTAAATCTTGATGATGCTTGCAGGTTACGCAAATTGCAAATAAATGAACTTGAGGAATTGAGAAATGATGCATATGAAAACTCAAAAATTTATAAAGAAAGAACAAAAGCTTTTCATGACAAATCTATTTTGAGAAAATCTTTTGAAATTAGTCAAAAAGTTCTGCCTTATAATTCTCGTATTCACCTATTCCCTGGAAAATTGAGATCTAGGTGGATTGACCCTTTTATTGTCAAACATGTATCCTTATGGGGCCATAGACATTGAGAATCCTAGGAATGGTAATGTGTTTAAGGTCAATGGACAAATACTTAAACCATTTCTACAAAATCAAGTTGCTGAGGTAGAATTCATTTCTCTTTCTGATCCTTGTTATGAGAATAATTTACTCTAATTTTGTGGATTTATTTTGTTTTGCAGTTCTTTGTGTTACAGGATAAATGGTGGATGACAGTACTCCGTGACTCTTAAGTCGGTTTGTTTTTTTTTTGTTTCCCAAAATAACTGATTCCTTCTCCTTCAAAATGGATATCATTCTCTCAAACCTGAGAACATATTTTCCTTCTCTTCCTCAAAATGTTCTAACAAAAATTTACGAAGCTAGATGTGAAAGATTGAGATTGTAAATGCACAAGAGTATATCGAAAGATGTACGTTGGATAATCGAAGCAAAGGTCCGACTAGCAGGTGAGTCTTCAATTTCATTTAACTCATACATGTCAGGTCTTGGTAGAAGTTCATATTCTAAAAGGAGAAGAGCAAAAAGATTACAAGTCTATCACAAATGTGCACAATAGAATTGTAACAAGCGATATCGTTCTTTAGGGATGGTTTCCGCAAATAGAGAAGATAAAATTTTTTTCATTAAGAATGGACCGAGTAAGGAGTCATTAGATGATATCTTATTGACTCTTGATACACATTCTTGTGGTTTTGTGCATCGTGAACTTCTTGTGGAATCGCTTCAAGGTGGAACAAAAGTAATACAATCTTGGGAATCTGACTCTAAAAGACCCTGTTTGTCAATTTATAAGAAAATTGGATGGGAAGCTTATTCTCGACTCATAGAAGGCGTTTAAGTCGTTTTCTAGATGTGAAACAGAGGCAGATGTGAGCCACATCCACAACAACATGTGCATATTTTCTTCTTCTTCTTCTTCTTTATGTTCATCAAGAAAAAAAAAGAGAAAAAAGAGAAAAAAAAGAGTATGTATACATCTTGGGTTTGGCTTTGGTAACATAAAACATGAATGGGGAAATGCATGCATCCTGATCCAGTATTCTTAATTGAAAAACAAAGTAGGTAGATAGTATCCCAAATGTGAGGCAGCTAGTCGCATTATGGCCATTTGTCCCTTTTAGGAGGCCTATGTTGCGCTGGTCTTGAATAAGTCTAATACTGGTCAACAATGTTTTGACACAATATCGAAAGAGCAGACTACCTCCATCCCAATCTCAAGTAAGTATACACTCACCTTTCCTTAGGTTTCAAACAACTTGAAAAAAAAAAGAAGAGGGCAAAACTACGGTTGTACTTGGTCTTTAATTAGATTAGGAGCCCTGGGTAGATGATCAGTCCTGTCATAGACTCAGGAGGAGACCTTCACACGTCTGTATGTAAATAAGGTTCGTGTGCCATGCTCTGTAGAGAGCTGCGTGCTACATTCCCAATTCTTGGAACCAAGGCTTTGTAGTGCTGATGGACAAAAAGAAGCATCCCGTCTTTATAGTGAACAAAAACTGTTAACTGAGCCATATACTTACTTTAATTAGTAGGCTTCTATGGCGAGTTTTGACTGGCTGCGGTTAGGTACCATCTTCTTAGCATACAGGCCTTTAATTAGGCTTACAGGAAGAAAGAGAGTTATTATTTCGTAAGCAGGATGGAAAGGATTCAAAGGTTCTTGTTGTCGATTCAGCAATCCTTGTGGAGTTCTTATGTTGCACTAGTGACATGCATCTCAAAGACATGTCATTACTGTATTCATGACGCGCAGCATAAAGATACGCCATGAAAACTGTACATACAGGTATGTTCTAATTTATTATTATATTTCCTTTATCTTTATATGATTTTGTTATATTTTGGTTTTTGTACAGACGTTCCTTTAAGTAGGATCCTTCAGGGGTTTCTAGACTTCTTTACCCTGATGGTTTTCTTGAAGTTAAAAAAAACACAAAAAAAAAGATTATGTGTTTCTTAATTTCAAACTTTTCTGATAACAGCCAACCTACCCATATTAGTGCTATGATTACTTTTTCCCTTCTTTTTCCTATTTAAACACTCCATTCTCTTTACTTTCCTCCAATTCATAATCATTCATAGGGAAGGTGAAATTATGGGACCTCCTGGTCGTAACCTTAAAAATGTCTATATTTTTTTGTGGGTCAAGTTATGGGAAGGGTTTAGAGTTTGTAAATGCAGTAAGCGCTCTTGGTTGAACACTTGCTGCGAGAAATATTCATGTTGTATATGGGGGAGGTTGCCATGGGTTAATGGGAGCTGTATCAGTTGCTGCTTTTATAGGAGACAGTCAGATTTTAAGTGTCATTCCTGGACCTTTAGCTCAAAAGAACATTACTGGAAAAATAGTTGGAGAAGAAATTCAGGTATCATCTATGCATGGACGAATGAAAATAATGCTTGACAACTCTGATGTATTCATTGCCTTACCAGGTGATTTTGGTACTTTGGAAGAAATTTTTCAAACTGTCTCTTAGGCCCAACTGAACATCCACCATAAACCTATTGGTTTGTTGAATGTTAATAATTTCTTTGATCTTTTGTTAATTTTTATTGACAAAGGTATGGAACAGAAATCTATCACGCCTTCGGCAAGAAAACTTCTTATTTCTGCCTCCACTATTGATGAGCTGATTAATAAATTAGAAGCTTTTGTTTATGAACCTGATAAAGCAATAGCTCAGATAAATTGGTCAGCAAGAAGTAGTGAGGGAAGCACCATGCAAAGAGAGTCAGATCTGACACTTCATCTTTAATTTTTCTTTACCTTTGATTTTATTTATCATACTTTGTTTCTATTAAATTTGTGTCAGGTTTCTCCAACAGGTAATATCTTCTATCCTTTACTCATCTATATTTTAACATTGCGGACAATGTTGTGATCTGGTTGGGGGGAAGAATAGTTTTAAAAAAAGTAGAGAAGTATGATATGATTATCATGAACTTACTAAACCAATGAATAATGGCAGAGTAAGGAGTAATTTTACTCCTGAGATGCATTTAAATTGGGAAGTATGTTTAGTGAGATGACTATTAGAAACTTACAACAAAACCAATTAAGGATGACAGAGTAAGGAATAAATTTTGCCCTGAAAGTAATTTTACTCTTAAGACGCATCTTAGTTGAGGAAATAATTATTTTAGAAGTAGCAAAAAGCATATCTTGGGTCATAGCATAAATTTTTCTTCTTTCTTAAAAATCACATGCTTGGATATAAATGTTGAATTAATGGATTGAGAATGATAGAAATATGCCTTGTGAAATTTTGAGCCTATTGATGAATGGATTGAACATTTGTACCATTCTCTTCTTTCTTGTGTGATTTTCACTCATGAAATTGTTACTCTAGAACTTGCTTTGATTCTTTTTGAGGCTACATTTTCACATGCATACATAAATATGATTGAGGCATTTTGAAATAGCTACTTTGACCAAATAGTCATCCTTGTATATTTTCCCTTATGTAACCCCTTTGAGCTTATTTGATCATTTCTTGTTTTTAACTCATTATGTGCCTTTAAAAAAAAAGAACATGCTTTTATCCAACCTTAGGGAATAAGAGAGCATTGGCCTTGTTCTTAAACAAGTGTAGGGGTGTGTGTGCAAAATGTTGAAAAAAAAAGAAAGAGCTGACCACCTGATACACCATGTGACATATCCATACCTAGAATAAAAATGGATGCTTGGAAACAACAGAAAGAGAAAGAGAAGGTTTATGCCTAACAATGAATTTAACTCACCATTTTGGGATTGATCTTCAACAAAACATTAGTCAAATATTGGTCATTGTCCTTATTGATGAATGTTCTCAAATATCTTCTTTACTCTAACTGTACCATAATGATCTTTTATTCTCTTTGATATTTATCTTCTTATATCCATTTTATCCCTTCTCCTTTACGATGACCCCATTACAACCATGAATAAAGTCCTCTTGATTTTTGTATGCATATGTTCTGAGTAGTGAAAAAATAGAAGATAAGCAAGCTTATGGTAGTGCAATTTTTCATGGGTTGAATTGAGTGAAATACTTACCTTTTTAATGCTTGAAAGATTAAGAGTGAATCTTGTGAGGATCTTTCATTCTTGATTTGTTCTTTTTAACTAAAGTTTCCTTGCTTGATGGTTTGAGATGTGAAGAAATATTACCTAAAAAATGCTTTGATCCCTTGAATGACTAGTTGCTCTTCTTGTTTCATTAAATCTTTTAGAGTTTTTAGTTTTTGAGTTTGTGTCATTTTTCTTTGTTCCCTAGTTTATTTTCTTATATGTTTTGCCTAGGAGTGCAAAAGTTTAGTGTGAGAGAATTTGATAACAATGTATTTTATTCATTTTATAATCCTCTCACTAGGCTTTTAAAGGTTCAATTTGGCTTAATTAAATTAATTTTGTCACATTTTATGAAATTAAGCTTAATTAGATCATTGAAGAAATTATTGCTTGAAATGTCATTAATTAGGTAATTGTATTCTTAAGTAAACTGACTACAATTTGACAGCTTGGAGTTGAAGCAAAATCAAGAATTCTGAACCTGAGAGCTTGACCTATCGGTACTCATCAGACCATATCTTGAGATGTAGGTGAGCTTTGGAGCTAAAATTGATGCTATTTGAAAGCTAAGATCCATATCTACAACTCTTATGAAGACCACTTGATCAGATTACAAACTTTTATGCTTGTAAATACACATGGAAGAAGACTGGACGCATGAAGAAGGAAGGAAAGCTTGAAATTTTCTAGGCGTCCTAGCGCTTAAGCGCCCGTAACCCAACGCTTAAGCGCTGAACGCGCATTCAAAGTCTACAAATAGGGTGTTAAGCAGAATTTCTGAGAATGTTTTTAGTTTTTTGCACCAGATGTGAATTTCTAATATATGTAATTTGGAATTCTCTTCTTCCTTCTTCTTTGGAGTTCATCTTTTCTTCTTTATTCATGAGTAACTAATCTTCATTTTGCTTGGGTGAAAAGGTGAAGCTCTTAGTAATAAGTTGGGGTTAGATTAATTTCTTTCTTGTGCTTAAATGATATATTTTTTATGTGATCTTTATATGTCTTGTATGTTATTTTTGATTAATTTAGAAACTCTTCTTCTATAATGAATATCTTGATTCATTGTAGACAAGACGTTGACACAGTGGATGCTTGAGACCATTTACAAGTATTGGTAGCTAATTATTGGAACCATAATATGATTACATGTATAATCTTAATTGAACTTTGAATGTTAAATCTTCCGATTGGAACATTCATTATGTATCATTTCAATTGAGATATAAAAAAAATAATTTTGTCTTTAATTTATTACCAAGAGTGGATCTCCTAACCCAAGTAAATCCTTTTCATCTGTGAACAACTTTTATCACCTTTAGTATTGTGACAAATCTTCTCTTTACCTCAAAGAATTTTTCTTCATTAATTCCTTGTGGATTGACCTCGGACTCCCAAGAATTTACTACTTGAAATAACCTGCACTTGGGTTTGAAACTTTTAATTATCCCATCACATCCCTACTCTCTTCTTTAACATTCTTCCTCTTCTCCACTTCTCCTAGGCTATAGCATCGCCCACTCCTTGTAGTTCCTTCTACTCCAACTATATTAGTCATCGACTCTTCCTCCTGATGTATTTCAACAACTTGGGTCCTCGAAGCACTTCCCCAACTCCCTTTGTATCTACCTTAGTTTCATAATTCCATGACACTGTGTGGGTATCACTATAAGCAAATGGTGTTAGCTTCTTGACTGTCACTACTACCTTTCCTAGCATCGAAGCTTGGTTGAGAGGTAGCACCTTAAGCACAAAGCGTTCCGCCACATTGACCTCTTCAGAAGAAGTTACCCTTTGTCTGGCTTGTATTACTCCCGTAGTGAGCAATCCTTGGATTCAAACCTTAAAGTCCCAACAATTCTTGATATCATGTCCTATTCCTCTACAATGATAAGCACAACTTGACTCTTCATCGTACTTCTCATATTCTTTCATCGTTGTAGCTGGTGCATTGATACTACAATTTGCTTTCTTCAACCCCTCAAATATTTCAACCATCGGCGTTCACAAGCTCATGACCTTTCTTATTGGTGATCCTTCCTTCACCAAAGCATTTATATAATTCCTTCTACAATGATTAGGAATTTGGTTGTTGACAATGTTGGGTCCAGCCTCCTCTTGAATGTCAAGCCTACCACGAGCAATTAGCTTCCTTACTACAGTCTTGAATGATTCACAATCTTTGATTGAGTGCCTTGGGACATCCATATGGTATTTACAGGTTAAACTCGAGTTATATCGTGTAGGGAATGGTGGTTCTAAGGAACGTACAGTATTTCCTGAGATGAGGTGAGCATCAACCAGCCTTTGGAATAAGTCTGCGTTTGAAATGGATAATCTTTTGAAATGGGATAGGTTTCAGGGGCGAAAATGACCTTGATTTTAGAAGTTTGGTCGAAGTTGTGGGTGGCTTGGGCAGAGGTGTAGATGGATATCAGATATAGGTTGGGCGAGTTGGTATATATGGTTGTAGTGTGAGAACATTGCTGATTTGGAATTGTGGAGTTAGGGTGATGCTTGTGGTTGACACAATTTGGTGGAGTAGGTAATAAGGAGGTGTAGGTGTATGGTATGGAAAGTAAAGGTGAGGGTTATATGGTGGTTGATGCCTTGAGTATTGTGGTGAATATCGAGGTCTAAAGGTCTGCTGGTGTTAGACATAATTCACTTTGGGTTCTTTCTTTTCTGGTTGGAATCCTTCTTAGGAGTGGTATTCTCTGTATTACTAACTGACAACTTCCCACTTTTGGCTAATATCTCGATCCTTTTTTCTATAGTAATTAACTTAGAAAAATCTTTATAGCCTGTTCTGGCCATTTCCCCAATAAAAAGAATTCCCAAGGTTCCCAAGAAATATGAATACATCTTAGACAATGTCAATAGGGGTTAAACTTGAGTCACCAAGGTTCTCCACCTTTGTGCATATTGTTTGAAAGATTCCTCATTTCCTTTATGCATTGAGCTCAACTGTTCCCGATAGGAGTTGTATTTAGATTGAACTTGTATTGATCCATGAATAAATCAACTAATTTTGTCCAACGAGAAATTTTAGAGTGGTCTAATTGAAGATACCACTCTAAAGCGATGCTTGTAAGACTCATGTGGAAAAAACTGAGGAACTTATCATCCCTAGACCAAATAGTCATTTTGCTTCCATAACTGATCAAGTGAAATCGAGGATTGCCACTCCCATTATACTTGGCAAAATCAGGAATATTGAAATCTTTAGGGATGACGACATTTGTGGTAGGGCACAGTTCTTCCATTCTAAGAGGTCCATAAGCACTAGAACCCTTGATTACCTTAATATATTCTTCCATTTTCTCTATCCACTCTTCCTTCGTCTTGTCTTTCTCAATCATGTTGTGACTATTCCCATAGTGAAGCATTGTTATCTGCCCCAAAATGGACACATGAGGCTATTCCTAGGTAGGTCTAGCATAACCGAGAATTCCATTATGAGCACTTTCTAAGGCGCGATACCCCTCCCTAATAGGCATTACTATTGATGTTGTTTGATGTGGTTGCTCATGAAAGTCGCTCATCCCTATAATGATGCTCAAGGTTACAGTCGAGAATGCTGGGGCTGTTATCATGGAGGAGATTAGTGGCATACTTATATATGTTTCAACCCCATTTGTACCCTTATTTCCACTGAATAAGTTAAGAGACTCCCTCACAACTTGCAATATTACTTTTAACCTTGCTTGGGTCTCAGACATCTCATTCATCACCCTGTCATTCCATCAACTTCCCTGCTCAAATTTCTCCCTGCCTCAGCATTACTAGCAATCATTCTAGTCTAAGATATAGTATTGTGAATTCAGGCTTAATTGGTCTTTTCTTCTTAGGCTGTGCAATGGTTCCTTCAAAGAGTAATAAAATATGTAAGCAAACTAGAAAAAAGGAAGAATGTACCCTAAGGGTACCTTTTATTGAAGTAGGTTTAAAGAATGTATCCTAATAGCCTACATAGATAAACCCTTGTAGGGTCGTAAACCCAAAGGGTGGCGTATGATTTGCTAATGCATCTGTCTCTCATTTTTTCTCTCTTTCTTTTTTTTTTTTAAAAAAAAATGCTAAGAATGAAAATGCAAGATGATGTATCATTTCTTCTATTTTTTTAGCTATTTTTTTTTTTAAAAATACAAGAATGAATGACATGAGAAATAGATAGATATAGAAGAAGTATGCTCCCTTCGCGCCCTAGTTAGGTAAAACCTAAAGGTTGGATCTCCTTAAGGTCATAACTCTAATTTTGGCAGTCATTATGTTCAATCTATCAACGCAAGGTTTTTTAGGATAAATCTAAACTTTTAAAAAGTTATGGTCCACATATTGCTCCCATATCAAAAGACAAGGATCCAACTCATGAATTAATCACAAGTAGGGATAAAACCTCTCAATATGACTAAACTATGATACTAATAACAATCTAAATGGTGTCTCAACAAATGTCAAGTAAGCATAAGACCCCTCAATAACAAAAGTCGAGACCTTTCCTACTCCTCGGGTTTGCACAGACTCAGATATAGAGCCCAAAAAATGTGTGAGGTAAGTGATGGTGATGTGTGTGAGGAAGCATACAAACCTGTACAAAATTTTAAAAAGATAAAAGTTATCCCCTCAACTTGTAAAAATAATAGTCAAACAAAATATACATACAACAGCCAGTCAACAATTGTCTACCCTAGGGTTTCAACAGTCAAGTACAAAATATTAAAGCAATAAAATATATACAATTAGATCATGAACATTAAAGTTAACACAGGATAACACCATAAAAAAATTACATAAAAGTACTAGATAAAAAAAAGATTTATTTACAAACAAATAAGAAAATGAAAACAAAGACAAAAATGAGTAAAATAAATAAATTAATTAAAGTTATTAATAATTTGCACAACTAATAATAACAGACCTGACTCTCCAAGTCTCCTTAGCGGAGTCTGTTGGGAATTGCGGATCAAAAGTCTCGCAACGGAATAATAGAATTCCTTCACAGGATCCATGCGAAAAAGTCCATAATCCGAGTTTTTAAAAATTACCTCTTGAAGCGTGATAATCACAAGCGAGGTGAATCACCAACATCGTAATAGTGACGATGTCTCTGCGGTATCCACACGAACAAACTTGCAAAAGGGAGTCACGCCTCTGTTTTCGTAGTGTTAGCTGCGAAGAGAGGAGAAGAAGACCTCACTATCTCTCACTCACTTTCTGTAGGTGCGGCTAGGGTTGTGTTGTAACCTAGTAGCAGCCCCCTTAGCAGTACTATTTATAATAGTAGCTGCCTTAAGTGAGTGTGAGTAGTAACAAGGTAAGCTGTGCAACCCTAAACCCATCTATTATGAGTTAGGCCTACAATTGAATCCGAGTCCAACTTGGATCCTTATTGCTCCAATCTAGTCGGTTCTAAATGTGCGACCCTGCAAGTTCTCATGATATTGGTAGTAATATTAAAATCTCATTTTAATATTACAAACAGTGAGTGATATCTAGCAACACATCACTGCTACCCAAGTAATGAGAATGTCAGTGATTTGACATAACCTATCCGTGACCAATGTTTCCATGTAGTTTAGTCCCTTTGTCCAGGTATCCAGATTGAACACAAGGCATGGAACGTGTCACCCTTGTTTAGTTCAATCTTCAATTTCCTGATTCCCGAGTAGACATAGCAATAACAAATGAGATCAATATCTCATACTGACTCATTTGAGCATGGCCATGTATTTCGTAGTCTCACTCAATCAGGGGGCCCGAAGATATCACTCCTGTTACGTAGGAGGGACAAATCCCATCTAGGTCACTCACATCCCTCCACATGTATCACGGTATGTCTAATAACCAACTTTATAATCATCTTGTTACAGATGACGTTTGATGGCATTAAAACACACAACTCCTCATATAGGAATTGTAGTGATTTCAGGTCAAAGGACCACATACACTATTATCACTATGAGAATCGCTTATGACACTCACGTAACGATCCACGTAGCATTCTCATGGCGGGTCTGTCCAATACATCATTACTCTAATATGTATCCATGTGTAGACTTGATATCTCATATCCCTGACCCATGAGATGTGGTCATCAGTCTACGCACGTACTAGTCTCAATGCATTATCGTTGTCCTATTTGACAATAATACTTGACTAGGGACATTTTAAGAATAGTGCTCTATCCAATAGGATCTCACGATCAAGTCATCCACTTGATGTCCTATGGTATCAAACTTACTATTCTAAAGACTTTATTATGTCTTCCAAAAATAACACAATAAATGAAATGCCTCATATATCAAAAAATAGTATAATATAATGTATGTAAACACAGACAAAATGTATTGGCCTCTAGGGCATACACCATCAGAGTCACTATCTGTCGCGACCGAGATCGCGACGAGAGCGACGAACAAATGAGATTTTAAAAATAAAAAAAAGAGTCGCCACTAATTTTATTTGAATTAAGAAAAAATAGAAAATATTTATTAAAAAATAGTCTTTAAAACCAGATTGAATTTAGGAGTCGATTATGTATAGTGAATGGTGAAAACTTAATTCTACAGCACCTCTAATACATTCGACATGAGACGGTTACCCTAAGTCAGTTGTGCAAATTTTTTATAACTTTAAAATATTTATTTTATCACTTTTTTTCATAAAGAGAAAAAGGTTCATTTACAAAATTAAGAAAAAATAGTCCCATTTATTTAATTATTTTTGTTTTCAATATATTATTTTATTATTTATTTATTCATTTTTTTAATTTTCTATGCCTAGATGAGCATTTATCAAAATATGAAATTAAAGGAAAAACTAATAAAAGAAAGAAAAGATTTAAAACATAGTAGAACACTTATCCTGCCAAGGAGGAACATTGCACCATGTTCGTCAAGCCTTACGCGAAAAGGCTGCGAAACATTTATTTCATTTTTTTTACAAACAAATTTTATGCACACACTTCAACACATGGGAGTAAGTCAAAATGCACCTAGACAAATCCTTTACAAGTCAACAAGTAAAATGACCTATAACTTATGGCACCTCAAGTAGCAGTACTCAACAAACCTTGAATCATAATTCTAGCATGTTAAATGATAATCATATATTTTATACATTAATAAACCCTTATTTTTAGTTATTTACACTCTTCATGTACTTAATTGATTAAGCCTGGTTATGTTTTGTAAGATTGGACTCAAATTGGACTTAATTGATTTTTTCAGTATTATTTGAGTCTTACACTATTTCTGTATTTTGGTCATATCTTGAGTTCCAGATGTCTAGCAATTATGAATTTTATCTTGTAGGAAAGCTGAGAGAAAGCTCTACAACTTTCATGAGAGCTCCAGGTAAAATATGGACATCTAGAAGAGCTAAATGGTCTTGGAAGACAGAACATAAGTTTTGTGTCTGGAACCTGAACAGTGTACAGTAATTAGAGCATAACTTGGGCTGTAAGAATGATCTTGGGCTGAAATTTAGACATTTGAAAGTTGAGACCCAGATCTACAACTTTCATGAAGAACACAAGAGCTCATTCGAACAGCTTAGAGGTGATATTGGGTCTGGAAGTCAAAACAAAGGTACTGAAACTGGGCCTGAACATTCTACAGTAATTAGGCCATATCTCGAGTTGTAAGAATGATCTTGGGCTGAAATTTGGACCTCTAAAAGTTAAGATCGAGATCTACAACTTTCATGAAGATGATTTTTCTATTTGATGACAGAATCCATAAGTTAAGCAATGAATGATTTCAGAGACAAGAAATCTCAATGATTTTTCACTCTTATCTTCACCATTTGGCATTTTCCACTCATTCATCCACTCATCTACCTATTCTTAATCAGCCCTTTTGTCATTTTGTATTCCTAATCCTCTATAAAAGGCACCATTGGCTGACCATTTGGGGCACTTGGTGTTAGGCTTAGTTTTTTACAAGTTGTGGTTATGCTTGTTTATTGTTTTCCTTTGTTGTAACTTTCTCTTGTTCTAAATTGAAGCTATGTTCATCTTTCTCTTCTTCTCTCTTTCTTTCTTCTTATCCATGAGTAACTAAATCTTCATCTTGCTTGGGTGAAAGAGTGAAGCTCTTGGTAATGAAATAAGGTTAGATTATTCTATTTCTTATGCTTAAATGATATATTATCAATTGGACATTATATGTGTTGTATTTTGTTTCCAATTAATTTAGAAACCTTCTTTGTATAATGGAGATCTTGATTTATTGTAGACAATAGGATTGGCACAGTGAATGCGTAAACTCATTTACAAATGTTGATAGATAATTAAAGGAATCTTAATATGATTGCATATATAATTGAACTTTGAATGTTATATTTTTCGATTGTAGCCTCCGTTGTGTGTGGATTTCAATTGAGTTATAAAGAGAAATAATCTTACCTTTAATTTATTACCAAGAGTGGATCTCCTAACCCAAGCGAGCCCTTAAATTCATTTGTGAACTTGTTTTATTACTTTTGGTGTTATGACAAATCCTTTTCTTACCTCAATTAATTTTTCTTCATCAATTCCCTGTGGATCGACCTCGGACTCCCGAGAAATTTATTACTTGAGACAACCTGCACTTGGGTTTGCATCCTTAAATCTCGCAGTCAAGTTTTTGGCGCCATTGCCGGGGACTTGATTTGAAGTTTTGATTTATTGAGGTTTGTTTTCTTTAATAAAATTTATTCTGTCTTCTCCCTCACCGGAGCAAAAGATCGGCCATTGCCGATCCTTGATTTCTTTACTAACTCTCTAACTTACTAACTTGCTAACACACTAACTTTCTAACTTTTATATTTATGTCATTTATTTTTATTTTTTAATTTTTTTTTAATTTTCGTCATTTTTTTTCGTCAGTGGAGGTAACTCTCCCTTTTACTTTTCTGTTATTTATTTTTCCGTACTTTATTTTTATTTTTATTGTTATTTTTGGGTGGTTGGTTTGTTACCCCACCTTTGTTATATATTTTTATTTAATATTTAATGGTAGGTTACACCGCTAGCTTGTACATTATTTTTTTTTGTTTATTTATTTTAAGTTATTATGTATTTATGCTTAATTGGTATCGTGATTTAAATTCTAGTCGTTTAGTTAAAATTAATCCTGGTACTTTATATATTGATTTGTTTGAATCACAATCACACACAATTGACACAATGGCTGACAATGAAAGTGTACATGATGAACTTGAAAATCAACCGTTGCGAACCATGCGTGAATATTTGCAACCACCTCGAAATTCTAGTCCATCATGTTTTATCTTTCCACTCAATGCCAACAATTTTAGATTTAAGTCAGGTATGATTTCTTTACTTCCTAATTTTCATGGTTTAGAATCTGAAAGTCCATATTTACATCTGAAAGAATTTGAGGAAGTATGTATTACCTTCAATGATCAAAATTGCACTGAAGAGATTGTTAAGCTTAAATTGTTTCCTTTTTCTTTAAAAGATAAAGCAAAATCTTGACTTAACACTTTGAAACCAAGATCAATTGGCACATGGCAAGAAATGCAAGGTGAGTTCTTGAAGAAATTTTTTCCAACACATAAAACCAATGCTATGAAAAGACAAATCCAAAATTTTTTCCAAAATTCAAATGAAGCATATTTTCAATGTTGGGAACGGTTTAAAGATTTGTTAAATTCTTGCCCACATCATGGTTTTGAAAAATGGCGCACTATAAGTTTCTTTTATGAAGGTTTAACACCTGAAACTAAACAATTTGTAGAAACAATGTGCAATGGTGAGTTTCTTGATAAAGAACCTGATGAAGCTTTAGACTATTTGAACCAGTTGACTGAAAATTCTCAATCTTGGCATAGTACTAACACTTCTGAAAATTCAATTAGATCTAATCTTGTAAGTATTAATAAAGGAAAATATCACCTTAGTTAAGAGGAAGATCTAAATGCTAGATTTGCCAGTTTGGCTTGAAAGGTTGAAGCTATGGAATTAAGAAAAGCAAAAGAAATCAAATCTGTGCAAAATGAAGAAATTTGTGGCATTTGTGATGATTTAGGACACTCAACACATGAATGTCCTAAGATTCCTATTTTTAAAGAAGTTGTACATGAGCAAGTAAATGCAATGAATAATTTTAACAAGCCCTTTACTTCTTCTTTTTCAGATACATATAATCTGGGATAGAGAAATCACCCAAATTTCAGCTGGAGGAATAATAATCAGTCACAATTCGTGCAACCACCACCTCCTCAGGCACAATAGGACTCTCAAAATTCTCAAGGATATGCACCTTATGTCCCACAATATAGGAAAAACCTTGAAGAAACACTGCATGCATTCATAGAAAAGCAAGAAGCCATTAATAAACAAAACAATCAAATCATGAATGACATAAAAGACACTCTTGCTAAACTTTCTTCTACACTCACCATTCATGAGAAAGAAAAATTTCCTTCTCAACCTCAACCAAATCCCAAAGGTTAGTACAGTCTAAATGAGGGGGGTTCAGAAAACTAACAAATGGACCAAGTCAAGTCAGTGATAACTCTTAGGAGTGGAAAGGTTGTTGAAAAACAAATCCCTGAATCTTGTGAGAAAGAAGTTGAATAAGTTCCCCAAGAAAATGAAGAAGTTGACCAAAAGGCGACCAAACTCTCGCCTTCACCCCCATTTCCTCAAGCATTGAATAATCCAAAGAAATTGGACCACCACACTGAAATTTTTGAAATTTTGAAATAAGTGAAGATCAATATTCCTTTGTTAGATCTATCAAACAGATTCCTTGTTATGCTAAATATTTGAAGCACTTGTGCACTGTTAAAAGGAAATTAAATGTGAAAAAAAGCATTTTTGGCTGAACAAGTAAGCTCCATTCTTCAGAATAATAATGCGTTGAAATATAAAGACCCTGGTTGTCCTACAGTTTCATGCATTATTGGAGAACATAAAATTGAAAAAGCTTTACTTGATCTTGGTGCTAGTGTCAATTTGCTTCAATATTCAGTTTATCAACAACTCAACTTAGGTGAGTTAAAACCAACTTCTGTAACTCTTCTACTTGCAAATAGATCAATCAAAATTCCAAGAGGAATAGTGGAAGATGTGTTGGTTCAAGTTAATAAATTCATATATCCTGTGGATTTTATTGTCTTGGATACTGAACCTATGATTGATAGTTGCAAGTCAATTCCTGTTATTTTAGGCCGTCTATTTTTAGCAACATCTAATGCTTTGATAAATTGCAGAAATGGAGTGGTGAAGCTAACATTTGGAAACATGACACTGGAGCTCAATGTTTTTAACATGTGCAAGCAACCACAAGAAGTCCTTGATGAAAAGGAGGAAATTGAAGGAATTGAAGTCATTATAGATAATCATCTTCAAACAAGGAGTTCTTCTGACCCATTAGAAATTTGTTTAGTCAATTCATTTGATTCAGGCATACAATTAGAAGATGATATCTCTAAAATATGTTCTTTGCTTGATTGTACACAGGCAATGGAGTACAAGGGATGGAAGCCAATATTTGAAGAACTAAAACCCATGAATGATAATGCCCATGAAGAAGTACCTACACTAGAACTAAAACCATTACCTGCTGGGTTGAAGTACATATTTTTGGGAGAAAAGCAAAACTTTCCAATGGTAATTTCCTTATCTCTTACTGAAGAACAATAAGGTATATTAACAGAAGTACTTAAAAGGCATAAAAGTGCAATTGGATAGACATTAAAGGACATAAAAGGCATTAATCCATTAATTTGTATACATAGAATACATTTAGAGGATAATGCTAAAACTTCTCAACAACCTCAAAGAAGATTAAATCCACACATGAAAGAGGTAGTTAGAGCTAAAGTCCTCAAATTGCTTGATGTTGGAATTATCTATCCTATCTCTGATAGCCAATGGGTAAGCCTTACATAAGTTGTGCCTAAGAAATCTAGAATAACAGTGGTTGAAAATGATAAAAGTGAATTGATACCTACGCGAGTCTCATCTAGTTGGCGTATGTGTATTGATTTTAGAAAATTAAATGCTGCTACTAGGAAAGATCATTTTCCCTTGCCATTTCTTGATCAAATTCTAGAAAGGGTAGCAGGACATCCATACTACTATTTTCTTGATGGTTTTTCGGGTTATAATCAAATACCAATTACATTGGAAGATCAAGAAAAGACCACTTTTACATGTCCCTTCGGTACTTTCGCATATAGAAGAATGCCTTTTGGCCTTTGTAATGCTCTGGCAACATTTCAAAGATGCTTGTTAAGCATTTTTAGTGACATGATTGAGCATTATTTAGAGGTTTTCATGGATGATTTGACAGTTTTTGGAAATTCTTTTGAAAATTGTCTTGATAATTTGGAAAAAGTTCTTAAAAGATGCGAAGAAAAAGGATTTGTGCTAAACTAGGAAAAATGTCATTACATGGTTACCTCAGAAATAGTGTTAGGTCATGTGATCTCTTCTAAAGGAATTGAAGTTGATAAGCTCAAAGTTGAATTAATTGCTCATTTGCCTTCCCCAAAAATAGTCAGAGAAGTTCGTTCCTTTTTAGGACATGTAGGATTTTACAGAAGATTCATTAAGGACTTTAGTATCATATCTAGACCATTATGTAATCTTCTGTTGAAAGATGCACCATTTGATTGGACTCAAGAATGTCAAAAATCTTTTGAAAAATTAATTGGTCTTTTGACATCTGCTCATATCATGCAATCTCCTGACTGGTCTTTGCATTTTGAGTTAATGTGTGATGCTAGTGATTTTGCTGTGGGCGCTGTTTTAGGCCAAAGAAAGGAAGGTAAGCCTTATGTGATTTGTTATGCAAGTAGAACTTTAAACAGTGCACAAATGAATTACACCACTACTGAAAAAGAACTACTTGCTGTAATTTTTGCACTAGACAAATTTTGATCTTACTTAATTGGCTCTTCTATTGTGATTTTCACTGATCATTCTGCTGTTAGATATTTGATGTCCAAGCAAGATGCCAAACCAAGATTGATACGGTGGATCTTGTTGCTTCAAGAATTCAACATCACAATAAAAGATAAGAAAGGAGCCGAAAATGTTGTCGCTGATCATTTGTCCAGACTTACAACAGGGTCACTTTTTGATAGCACACCTATCAATGATTCTTTTCCTGATGAATTTTTATTTTCTATCAATTCCATGCCTTGGTTTGCTAACATAGTCAACTTTTTGGTAACACGAAAGATGCCGCCTCAATGGACGCACCAAGATAGAAGGAAATTTTTGACAGAGGTGAAAATTTTTTATTGGGATGATCTATACTTGTTCAAATATTGTGCTGATCAAATCTTTCGGAGATGTGTACCCAACAGTGAGGTAGGTAGTGTCATTAAATTTTGTCACTCAGAAGCATGTGGAGGTCACTTCTCTTCAAAGAAAATAGCTGCGAAATTCTTGCAGTGTGGATTTTATTGGCCCACTTTATTTAAGGACTACTATACTTTTTGCAAAAGTTGTGAAAATTGTCAAAAGTTGGGCTCAATTTCAAAAAGAAACATGATGCCTTTGAACCTCATCCTTGTCATTGAAATTTTTGATTGTTGGGGAATTGATTTCATGGGTCCATTTCCATCTTCATTTGGATTTGTGTATATTTTGGTTGCAGTTGATTATGTTTCAAAATGGATTGAGGCGATTCCATGCCGACACAATGATCATAAAACTGTTCTTAAATTTTTAAAAGAAAATATCTTGTGTCGATTTAGAATCCCTCGAGCTATCATAAGTGATGGGGGAACACATTTTTGCAATAAACCATTTGAATCTTTAATGAAGAAATATGGTATTATACACAAAATTGCCACCCCTTATCACCCTCAGACAAGTGGACAAGTTGAATTGGCAAATAGGGAGATTAAACAAATTTTGAAAAAAATGGTTAATCCAAATCGTAAAGATTGGTCTTTAAGACTAAACGATGCACTTTGGGCTTACCGTACTGCTTTCAAAACATCTTTGGGCATGCCACCCTATCAGTTAGTCTATGGAAAACCTTGTCACTTGCCTGTAGAATTGGAACATAAAGCATTCTGGGCGATTAAAGCTTTCAATCTAAATCATGATGATGCTTGCAAGATACGTAAATTGCAATTAAATGAACTTGAGGAATTGAGAAATGATGCATATGAGAACTCAAAGATTTATAAAGCCAGAACAAAAGCTTTTCATGACAAGACAATTTTGAGAAAATCTTTTGAAATTGGTCAAAAAGTTCTGCTTTATGATTCTCGCCTGCACCTATTCCCAGGAAAATTGAGATCTAGGTGGAGTGGTCCTTTTGTTGTCAAACACGTGTATCCTAACGGAGCCGTAGATATTGAGAATCTTAGGAATGGTAATGTGTTTAAAGTTAATGGACAAAGGCTCAAACCATTTCTGGAAAACCAAGTTAATGAGGTAGAATTCATCTCTCTTTTTTATCCTTGTTATGAATAGAATTCACTCTAATTTTGTTGCCTTGTTTTTGCAGTTCTTTATGTTGCCAGTTAAGTGGCAGATACGATACTCCGTGACTCTCAAGTCGGTTTATTTTTCAGTTTCCCAAAATAACTGAATCCTTCTTCTCCTTTAAAATGGATGTCATTCTTTCAAACCTGAGAAAACATTTTCCTTCTCTCCCTCTAAATGCTCTGAAAAAAATCTACAAAGTTCGATGTGAAAGATTGAGATTGTTAATGCACAAAGGTATGCCAGAAGATGTGCACTGGATAATTGAAGCAAAGGTCCGACTAGTAGGTGAGTCTTCAATTTCATTTGACTCATACATGCCAGGTCTTGGAAGAAGTTCGTATTCTAAAAGGAGAAGCGCAAAAAGGTTACAAGTCTGTTACAAATGTGGACGATGGAATTGTAACAAGCGATGTCGTACTTTGGGGATGGTTTCCGCAAACAAAAAAGATAAAATTTTTTCATTAAGAATGGACTGAGGAAGGAGTCATTAGATGATATCTTATTGACTCTTGAGACGCATTCTTGTGGATTGGTGCATCGTGAAATTCTTAATTTGTGAAATCTCTTCAAGGATGAAGAAAAACGCTACAGTCTTGGGAATCTGACTCTAAAAGGCCTTGTTTGCCAATTTATAAGAAAATTGGATGGGAAGCTTATCCTTGACTCATAGAAGGCGTTTAAGCCGTTACTGGACGTGAAACTAGAAGCAGATGTGAGCCATATCCACAACAATCTGTACATATTATCTTCTTCTTCATATTTTCTTTTTTTAAAATAATGAAAAAAAAGAGTCTAAACAAGGGCGATCCGGAAGGAGTACTATAGCTTTAATTAGTTGTGGAGCCCCAGCCTTTGGTTGACCCGTCATTGACTTGGATGGACCTTTGCATGCTAGTCCTTAAAAAAGTTCGTGTACCATGATCTGTAGAGAGCCGCACTCCATAACCCAATGTTTACCATCTAGGTACTGTGGAGTTGCTGGGCAGGCAGAAGCGTCCCACTCTGGTTATTAGTGAGAAGTAACCCGCAGCGGTCGAAGCGTATGAGGCATCTGAGCTTGATCCTCTCTTTTATTAGAAGGGGCTCTCAGCGCCCTAGGATGGGATGTTTTGGATCTTGGACATTACGGGTTTCAGATTTTAGCATCTTTGTTGATGTTACGAGCCCAAGTTTGAGTGCTCCAGGTTCCAGACCCAGGATGGAAAACCACGATGGTTTCTTCTTTCTCCTTTCTTCGAATAAACGGACGTGAGTGTCTACTGCACTGGTGACACGCAATATAAAGATATGCCATTACTGCACTCATGATGCGCAGTATAAAGATACGCCATGAAAGCTGTACATACAGGTATGTCATCATTTGCTATTATATTTATTTTATCTTTGTATGATTTTACTGTATTTTGGTTTTGGACAGACAATCCTTTGAGCAGGGTCCTTCAGGAGTTTCTAGACTTCTTTACCCTAATGGTTTTCTTGAAGTAAAAAAACAACAAAAAAAACAAAAAACAAAAACAAAAACAAAAACAAAAACAAAAACAAAACAAAAACAAAAAAAAACAAAAACAAAACAAAAACAAAAAAAAGCAAAAAAAAAAAAAAGAAAAAAAAAAAAAAAAAAAAAAGATTCTGTGTTCCTTAATTTTAAACTCTTCTGACAACAGCCAACCTACCCTTATAGGTGCAATTATTACCTTTTCCATTCTTTTTCCTATTTAAACACTCCACTTTCTTCACTTTCCTCCAACTCAAAATCAATCAAAGGGAAGGTGAGAATAGAAATGGAAGGTGTTTCTGTTCTTCAACTTAAAAATATCTGTGTATTTTGTGGATCTAAGTATGAGAAGGGTTTAGAGTTTGTAAATGCAGGTACCACTCTTGGTCGATCACTTGCTGCGAGGAATATTCATCTTGTATATGAGGGAGGTTGTCGTGGGTTAATGGGGGCTGTATCACTTGCTGCATATATAGGAGGCAGTCAGGTTTTAGGTGTCATTCCTGAACCTTTAGCTCAACAGAACATCACTAGAAAGACAATTGGAGAGAAACTTAAGGTATCATCAATGCATGAACGAATGAAGATACTGCTTGAAAACTCTGATGCATTCATTGCCTTACCAGGTGATTTTGGTACCTTGGAAGAAGTTTTTCAAATTGTCTCTTGGGCCCAACTGAACATCCACCATAAACCCATAGGTTTGTTGAATGTAAATAATTTCGTTGATATTTTGTTAATCTTTCTTGACCATGCTGTGGAACAGAAATTTATCACACCTTCGGCTAGACAACTTCTTATCTTTGCTTCCACTATTGATGAGTTGATTGATAAATTACAAGTTTTTGTTCATAAACCTGACCCAACAATAGCTCAGATAGATTGGTCAGCAGGAAGCAGTGAGGGAAACAGGATGAAAAAGGAGCCAGATTTGACACTTCGTTTATAGCTTTTCTTTTGCTTTTATTTATCGTACTTTGTTTTTGTTTAAATTTATGTCATATTTCTCCAATAGGTAATATCTTCTATCCTTTACTCATCTATATTTTAACATTGAGGATAATGTTGTAATCTAGTTGGGGGGGAAGGATAGTTGACTACTAATTTTCTTTTCTTTTCTTTTTTGGGAAGTATGATATGATTGTCATGGACTTATTAAACTAATGAATGATGACAGAGTAAAGAGCAATTTTACTTCTGAGACGTATCTAAATTGGGAAGTATGTTTAGTGATATGACTGTCAGAAACCTATGCATAGTAAAACCAATTAGTGATGACAGAGTAAGGAGTAAATTTTGGAAACAATTTATTACTCTTGAGATACATCTTAGTTGGGGTAGTAATTAATTAGTATTGATTTATGGAAGTAACAAAGTTTTTATTTTTTGATTTCCTTTGAAAGATTCAAGTGAATGCACTCTCACATCCTTTGAAGCAATTGAGATTCTTGGATCTTAGCATAACTTGTATTCTTTCTTAAAAATCACAAGCTTGGAAATGAATGTTGATATAATGGATTGAGAATGATAGAAATATGCCTGGTGAGATTTTGAGCCTATTGATGAATGGATTGAATATTTGTACCATTCTCTTCTTTCTTGTGTGATTTTCACTCATGGAATTATTACTCTAGAACTTGCTTTGATTCTTTTTGAGGCTACATTTTCACATGCATACATTAATATGATCGAGGCATTTTGAAATAGCTACTTTGACCAAATAGCCATCCTTGTATATTTTCCATTGTGTAACCCCTTTGAACTTGTTTGACCATTCCTTATTTAAAGCTCATTTCATCTTTCAAAAAAAAAGAGAAAAAAAATATTTTTACCCAACCTTAGGGAATAAGTGAGCATTAACCTTGTTCTTGAACAAGTGTGGGGGTGTGTGTGCAAAATAATCAAAAAAAAAAAATTGACCACCATTGCAATCAAAGGATTATCAGAATAAAGGTGGATGCTTGGAAACAACAAGAAGAAAAGGAGAATGTTCAAGTCTAACAATGAATTCAATTCACCAATTTGGGATTGATCTTCAACAAAATATTAGTCAAATATTGGTGATTGTCCTTTATGATGAATGTACTCAAACATTTTCTCCATTCTAACTATACCATAATGCTCTTTTATTCTCTTTGGTATTTATCTTTTCATATCCATATTATCCCCTCTCCTTTACCATGACCCCATTACAACCTTGAATAAAGTCCTCTTAATTTTTGTATACATGTGTTTTGAATAGCGGAGAAGTAGAAGATAAACAAGCTTATGGTAGTGCAATTGTTCATGGGTTGAATAGAGTGAAATACTTACCTTTTAAACACTTAAGAGATTGAGAGTGAATTCTGTGAGGATCTATCATTCTTGATTCATTCTTTTCAATTGAAGATTCCTTGCTTGTTGGTTTGAGATGTGAAGAAATGTTACCTCATTAATGCTTTGATCCCTTGAATTTCTTGTTGCTCTTCTTGCTTCATCGAGTCTTTCAGAGTTTTTAGCTTTTGAGTCTGTGTCATTTTTCTTTGTCACCTAACTTTGGTCTTTTGTGTTTTGCCCAGGAGTGCAAAAAGCTAAGTGTGGGGAAATTTGATAATCATATATTTTATACATTAATAAACCCTCATTTTTAGTTATTTACACTCTTCATGTACTTAATTGATTAAGCCTGGTTATGTTTTGTAAGATTGGACTCAAATTGGACTTAATTGATTTTTTCAGCATTATTTGGGTCTTACACTATTTCTGTATTTTAGTCATATCTTGAGTTCCATATGTCTAGCAATTATGAATTTTACCTTGTAGGAAAGCTGAGAGAAAGCTCTACAACTTTCATGAAGAGCTCCAGGTAAAATATGGACATCTAGAAGAGTTAAATGGGCTTGGAAGACAGAACACAAGTTTTGTATCTGGAACCTGAACAGTGTACAGTAATCAGAGCATAACTTTGGCTGTAAGAATGATCTTGGGCTGAAATTTGGACATTTGAAAGTCTACAACTTTCATGAAGAACACAAGAGCTCATTCGGACAGCTTGGAGGTGATATTGGGTCTGGAAGTCAAAATAGAGGTGTTGAAACTAGGCCTGAACAGTCTGTAGTAACTGAGCCATATCTCGGGCTGTAAGAATGATCTTGTGCTGAAATTTGGACATCTGAAAGTTAAGATCCAGATCTACAACTTTCATGAAAATGACTTTTCTATTTGATGACGGAATCCATAAGTTAAGCAATGAATGATTTTGGAGACAAGAAATCTCAATGATTTTTCACTCTTATCTTCACCATTTGGCATTTTCCACTCATTCATCCACTCATCTACCTACTCTTAATCAGCCCCTTTGTCATTTTGTATTCCTAATCCTCTATAAAAGGCACCATTGGCTGACCATTTGGGGGCACTTGGTGTTAGGCTTAGTTTTTTACAAGTTGTGGTTATGCTTGTTTATTGTTTTCCTTTGTTGTAATTTTCTCTTGTTCTAAATTGAAGCTATGTTCATCTTTCTCTTCTTCTCTCTTTCTTTCTTCTTATCCATGAGTAACTAAATCTTCATCTTGCTTGGGTGAAAGAGTGAAGCTCTTGGTAATGAAATAAGGTTAGATTATTCTATTTCTTGTGCTTAAATGATATATTATCAATTGGACATTATATGTGTTGTATTTTGTTTCCAATTAATTTAGAAACCTTCTTTGTATAATGGAGATCTTGATTTATTGTAGACAATAGGATTGGTACAGTGAATGCTTGAACTCATTTACAAATGTTGGTAGATAATTAAAGGAATCTTAATATGATTGCATATATAATTGAACTTTGAATGTTATATTTTCCGATTGGAACCTCCGTTGTGTGTGGATTTCAATTGAGTTATAAAGAGAAATAATCTTACCTTTAATTTATTACCAAGAGTGGATCTTCTAACCCAAGCAAGCCCTTAAATTCATTTGTGAACTTGTTTTATTACTTTTGGTGTTGTGACAAATCCTTTTCTTACCTCAATTAATTTTTCTTCATCAATTCCCTGTGGATCGACCTCGGACTCCCGAGAAATTTATTACTTGAGACAACCTGCACTTGGGTTTGCATCCTTAAATCCCTTGATCAAGTTTTTTTGGCGGCGTTGCCGGGGACTTGATTTGAAGTTTTGATTTATTGAGGTTTGTTTTCTTTAATAAAATCTATTCTCTCTTCTCCCTCACCGGAGCAAAAGATCGGCTTGCCGATCCTTCGGTTTCTTTACTAATCAACACCTCTAAAGTTACCAATCAACACTGCAAGCACAAGGCAAGATCTAATAAATCAAAAGATCACAACAATCATCATTGACCCACCATCAAAGAAGTTAATCTAGAGATAATAGACTTTATTCCATTTCCAAATTGCTACAAGGAAAACTCACAATTATCGAATAGAATAAGCAAATTAGCATAATATCTTCTTACTCATTAGCAAATAAACAATACACACAAGCCTTTTGCACCATGATACCTATGAGGAGCAAAAAATAAACAAAAATAAATAAGGACAAATGACCAAATCATGAAGCAAAAACTTGAAGCAATGACTTAGCATCTTAAGTCTGAAACAAACTTAGAATTCAAGTAACAAGAAAACCCCAACTCCATCTATTATCATTTTTCATTTTTAGCAACAAAGACAGAAAAGACTATCAATCAAGCTCTTCTTATCATTTACCAATATTCACAAACAAGACCTATATTTATCATGAGTTAACCAACTAATTGGCATTTTATCAAGTAATGCATGTGCAACTTTCATGAAAGAAATTTTGTAATTTAAAAGGAGCAAGGTGAGAAACTTAATCACTAATAGGTCCAGGCTACATAGTAGAAACAAAACATCAAATGAACTCCATCATTCACTCATAAAAACCAAAGGTCAGTGTACCATACACTCACACATTCATAGCCATTCATACAAAAAACAAATTCAAGCATTTTATCATGTAGCTTATATGCAATCTAAACAAATACTAAGTGAAGACAAAAATTAACATTGTAAAAGCACAACTCAATCAAACTAACAGAGCGTAGTAATCATATGAACAATCAACATGATACATTGATCCTTAATTTTTCTCAATTTTCTTAATTCAACAGTAGAAAAAAAATAAAAATAATGATAAAGAGGCGTTACCGAATTGATTTATCCCCCAAGTGGTTGTGTACAATTGTTCCCTATCTTTCAATTACAAATAATTTCCCCAAAATACCAAACATTAACAAGAGAAACCTTCTCAGAATATTACAAAATTCCTCTTAAATTTTCTCTCAAAAAATACAAAGGAAAATTCTCTTCTTAAGATTACATCAGCAGAACCTTTCCCTCGATTTTTCTTTGATTTTTAGTCTTTTTCCACTTTTCTCTTTGTAACTTCCTCTCTCTTTTTGTATAAAAAAAACTCATTGACACCATCTGAAGCATGACTTATAACATAGACAGATTCAGACATGAGATGGCGTCAGAGGAACTGGGGTAGTACTAGATTGCTTCTTCCCATACCTAATTTCCTTCAAATTAGTTGATTTCCTCTTCCAATTTCGCCTTTTTATTCTATTCTTCAATTGCTTCCCTTTTGACTCCTGCGATTTTAGCTGATTATGGTCGCTTCTTCTACTTGCGTAAAGGATTGAGGTTTGTGTGCTTGGTTAGAGACAGGTACAATAAGAGATGGATTGTAGGTGTGCACAGGAGTGCAAAGCTTGGAGGTTCGCGGGTTAAAGTGAATTCATGGAGGGGAAGATTTGGTTGGCTATCGCTTTTATCCTTAGGGTTATTGAGTGCTGACGACTGGTTACAGGTCACGTAAGGGAGTAAGGTTCGACTTGCAACTAGGTTAGGGATAAGAGGTGGCTAGAGTTCTTAGAGGGTGGAGGCTGCAAGGATTTTCCCTTGTGTTTAGAAACTAATGAGTTATTGGGTTAGGTGATGGGATGATGGGTCAGGTTATAAGACATAAGTGGTTAATGCGTTAAGTTTAGTGGGTTTTAGGCTAGAATGGATGATTAAGTTCAATGGCGATAAGATAGCCCAAATCTCTTTTTTTCTTCACCTACTCTTTATTTTTTCCTTTATAAAAAATATTTTATTTTTTTAATTATTTTTTATTTTTTGAGTCCTGGTAAAATTGGGTTTTCACAATCACAAACCCGGACATGTGCAAGGGAATCAGCTTCCATTGTTGGCTAATAGTATCTAGTCCTAAGTGCTTTTAAAGCTATGGGTTTGCCCTCCAAGTGGTGTCCACAACTCCCCTCATTGATCTCGGCCAAATCATATTCTACTTCTTTTGACATGAGGCATTTAAGGAGCGGTAAGGAGAATCCATGTCAGTATAACTGCCTATTGTAGATGGCATACCTAACTGTGATTCTAACCAATTTGGAGGCTTCCTTTGGATCTTTAGGCTGGGTCCCGGACTGTAGATACTCTGTAATTGGGGTGATCCAGGTACACTCTTCTTTTTCCACCTAGAAAATGGGTGTGTCCGTGATGGAAGGTTGAGATAAGGTTTATTGGATCACGAAGTAGTTGTTGCCCGGGCTCTTTATGCTGGCCAATTTGGACAGGAGGTCTGCCTTGGAGTTCTGCTCCCTAGGTATATGCTCTATTTTAATTGCCTGAAAATGTTTGAAGAATCCTTGAACTTTGACTAAGTACTTTTGAAAGAGGGGTTCCTTAGCTTGATAATCACCCTGAATTTGGGAGGTCACAAGCAGATAGTCATTGCAAACTATGATCTTTATTGCTCCTAAGTCTTTGGCCATTACCAGTCCGACGATGCATACTTCGTACGCCATCTAATTGTTTGAAGTGGGGAACTCAACTCTAGGAAGTTTTCTATCATTACTCCTTCAGAATTTACCAAAATCACCTTGGCACTACTCCCTTTGGGGTTCAAGGATTCATCAACGAATATGATCCTCAAAGTTCCCTTAGGGTTACTGGGGTCTGATGTGAGCTTTGCCAGGAAGTCTGAAAATCCTTGTGGCTTAATCACTAACTGGGGCTCATATAAATTCCAAACTCAGAAAGCTCAATGAACCAAGCAATCATCCTCCCAGCTAAGTCCGACTTGTGCAGTATCTGACGGATAGGCTAATCCATCCTTACCACCACGAGGTAGCACTAAAAATACTATTTAAGTCTTCTGGCCATAGTGATGAGTGCGAAGGTAACTTTTTTTATTTTCTAATAGCAGAGCTCAGGGCCTTACAATACCTTGCTCACAAAATATATCGATTTTTGTTCTTCTATCATTTCTCAAATCAACATTGAACTTACGACCTTTTCGTGAACTGAAAGGTATAAATACAGTGTCTCATCAAGTTCTGGTCTTGTCAAAATAAGGGGAGAGGGCAGAAAATTTTTCAGAGATGTAAAGACATCCTCACACTCCTGAGTCTACTCAAAACATTTCCCCCTCTTAAGCAATTTGAAGAGGGGAAGAAATTTGTGAGCAGCTTTAGCCAAGAAACGAGTGAGGGCTGCAATCCAGCCAATCAGCTGTTGCACTTCTTTAATGTTCTGTGGGCTACGCATGTTGAGCACCACCTGAAATTTATCTGAATTTGCTTCTATCTTGCGGTGAGTCAGCATGAAGTCTAAGAACTTTTCGGCCTGGACTCCGAAGATGCACTTTTCTAGGTTGAGCCTCATGTTATGTTTTCAGAGTTGTATAAACACTTCCTCGAGGTCTGTGACATGCAATTTGGCCTAGGGAGTCTTCACTATCATATCATCAATGTACGATTCTAGCATATTCCCTACTCGGCCTTTAAAAACCCTATTCATCGTTCTCTGATAAATGACTCCTGTAATTTTTAGACCAAAGGGCATAACCTTGTAGTAGTAACTCACCCTTTCAGTGATAAAAGTTATTTTTTCCTCATCTTCGGGTATATTGGGATTTAATTGTACCCGGAGTATGCATCCATGAAAGATAGTAAATGGAATCCAGAGGAGCTGTCTGCCAGTTTATCCATATTAGAAAGTTGGTATGGATCTTTAAGGCATTCCTTGTTTAGATCTGTGAAGTCCATGCACATCCTCCATTTCCCGTTGGACTTCTTCACCAAGACAATGTTAGATAACCAAGTTGTGTAAGCTACTTCCCTGATGAAGTCGGCACTGAGCTGCTCATTTTCTTGTTCTTCATTGACCTGCTACCTCTCCGAACTAACTTTTCTCTTTTTCTAGGAGACTGACCTAGCATCTTTCTTTATGGATAGGTGATGTCAAATGAAGGTGGGGTCAAGCCCAAGCATGTTAGAGGACGTCCAGGCGAAGAGGTCTCTATTTTTATTTAAGAGCTCAATGAGTTAGCACCTTTCTTTTTCTTCCAAATTTGTTCCAATCTTGGTGACTTAATCTAGCTTGATACCAAGTTGGAGGAGCAGTAATTCTCCCTCCAGCTGGGGTCTGGTACCTCGAATTTCCTCTTGCATATCCAACTTATTCATGACAATGTTAACTTGGTCCAGAACTGGGCTAGATGTGCTAGCTTTTGCTTTTTTTTGTCGTCCGACCAATCTTGAGGTTCTCGTTGTAGCATTTACATGTCATGACCTGATCCCCCTTGACTATGATGACCTTATTATTCTTGCTAAGGAATTTCATGGCCAATTGGGTAGTAGAAACCACAACACCAAGGGCATTCAGAGTAGGTTGGCCTAAGATGATATTATACGCTGAGGGGCAGTCCATGACCAGAAACCTGATCTTGATAGTCCTGAAGAGTTTAGTGCTCCCTAGGGTCAAATGAGTCTTGAAATATCCTATCGAGGTGATCTTTTCTCTAGTGAACCTGGTAAGCTCACCATCATATGGAATCAGCTCTGAGTGTGGAACTTCTAGTTTTTGGTATAGGTCCATAAACATAATATCAACTGAACTCCCTTGGTTAACGAAGATGTGTCGGACCTCAATATTGGAAAGTACTCCTGAGATAACTAGCGGGTCATCATGATCTAAGATAATTCTATCGTAGTCCTCGTCTAAAAAGGTGATAGGGGCAACTTCTAATCTTCGGCCTGTGATTTGGGTGTGGAGTGGGAGACGCTTAACACTGTCATCCTAAGCACTTTCTTTCGAGCACCATTGAATGACCCATCGCCTGCAAACCTACCAGTAATAGTGTTGATGGTTTAGTTGGGCTGAGCTCGGCGGTCGTCGTTGTCATCAGGTGAAGCGTCCTGATTCTGATCCTGCTAGTTATCAATGTCGCGGAGAGGTAAACTCTAGGATCTTCTCCTAGGACTGCGGCTACGTCTTCTTTTATTTTGTCTTCTGTCTCGTCCATTGTTTTGGATATGGCTGATGTACTGATCCAACCGTCCTGCCCTAATCAGGGACTTAATGGCGTCACAGAGTTAGTAACAATTTTTTGTTTCATAGTCATAGCTCTTGTGCCATGAACAATGCTTTGTGCGATCCTTCTGTGTATGTTTCTTCAATGGAGTCGACCTTTTTATATCTTAGAACTTGGTTTGAAACATTACCCTCAGAATTGTTTCATGTGGAGTGTTCAGAGGAGTATAGCTAAAGTACTTGGTCTGGGGTGGATCATCCTTAGAGGAGTTCCGGGGCTGTGAGGAGTTTTGATTGCTTTTCTGGTGAGAGGGGTCACCCTTCTCTTGGCTCTCCTTGGCCTTAGTAACCTCTTTAAGGTTTATGTACTTTACAAACCGTTGTCGAAACTCTTCCATATTCTTTGGCTTTTTCTTTGCCAAAGATACAAAAAACCAAGAATCAGTCTGAAGGCCGCATCTGGCATAGTGGGGAGCAATCTTGTCATCAAGGTTCTCCACATTGATACAAGGTGTATTGAACCTCTTAAGGTACTTATGAAAGGGCTTGTTGCACCCTTGGTGAATCTCAGAAAGAGATTTAATGGACCTAGGTTGCTCTTTGCTGGTGGTATAGTGGAGCAAGAAACGTTGACTGAGGTCCGGCTAGTTAGTGATGAATCCCCGTAGCATGGTCAAAAACCATCTGAGGGCCCCCTCCTTTAGGGACAAGGGGAAAGTATGACATGATAATTTTGAGGATCCCCCAGGGAAGCATATAGACTAGACGTAAACGTCTATATGCTCCAGAGGGTCCGTGGTCTCGTCATAGAGCTCCACGTTAGCGGAAACTTGAAGTTTCTTGGAACCATAAACTCCATAAGCTGAGCAGAGAAGGGCTGCTCCTAAGCGTCAAGGTCTAGGTTATTATTAACAACATTGGACATTTCGACGTCAGCGTGCAATATTCCCCTCTGATCATTACTCACACTCCGCCTTTCGTCATCACAATGAGGTCTGGACTGGCCCTCATGCATGGATCACTTTAGATTTTCTAATCTGTGATGCTGCTCTTCAAGTATCACAGTTTGTCATTGCACTAAGTCCAGGAGATGATTTCTGGACATATCAAGCTAGATCGTACCCTCTAGATAGGACACACGATCTTCTGCATCGTCGTTCTTGGGTCCCAGGCATTGGTGCACTAGCATTTTGGGCCTGTGAACCTTAGCATTGGCTCCCTACACGCAGCAACCAAGTCTTTCCCTCACAGAGATCCTGTGCGATGGGTGTGGGCTTTCATCAAAAAGTGAAGTTTTGTGCCCATCGCATAGAGGTTTAGCATTGGGTGCCTGGTTTCTCGCGGCGGAGGTTTCAACAACTGGTAGTGGAATATGGTAGGGAGGATGGTGCACCATTTGTCCTCGCCTTCGACCCCTCTCTTCTCCTTGAGTTATGACTCGTATTCACCATGATTAAGTGGGAATGAAAGTTTATGGATTCCCACATATGATACCAATGTTCAGTAGTGGATATTGAGGTGTACTTGAGATAGACACATACATAGTGGTTTCCTCCTTGAGCAACAGCAGCTTAGGTCAGGCTGTACACAAGAAGGATTTATGTTATAAGCAATAAGTTACATGTAAAAGGTTAATAAGCCTGGTATTTATAGAGTGCAACTAGGGTTTTGTCTCCCTTAATTGTAGCAAGAAATTCCTATAAGATTAGATCACTAATACTATAATTATGAGCAGTTTGGGCGATTATAGGCACTGTAATTTCATAAGATTGTGATTGATAGTTATAGATATTTTAGGATTTATCCATTACGCAAATCTCATGATTATGATGCAGTTGCCCAATGCCGCAATCCGATGTACGTGATACCGAAGTCCTGACATTGTGTCACCAATGCTTAGCTGGGATGTCCATGGCAGACTCTGGTGGTATGCGTGCCAGATTAATCCACTGAATGTGGTCCAGATCACGATCCAGAATTATGCTCATTAATCCGTTGAAATTGAGTTCTTGCTCAAATCGAAACTCTCCAGTCTATGCAAAGAACACACTCAATCCATTCATGATCACATTTGTGATTTTAAATCTATATGTGATGATCTCTCTCTAATCGAAAAACCCTTTTCCAAACTCGACAAGGTTTTCCATCTCCTCCGTGGCTCAAGACCAAAATATAACCCCTTCACTACCACCATAATGCATCCCTCATTACCCTAATACCAGTTTGTTATTCCTCAACTCATTAACTATGATACTCGGACCACCGAACTTCCAAAATCAGCCACCTCTGCCTTCTATGCCAAACGTGAGATCAAGAACCCAAGACGTGCTCCACCTAACCCTAAGTCACGTCCTAACTACTCATCCTTCTCATCAAATGGCCATAGGTTTGTGCATCATTCCTCCTCATATGTTCAGCATGCCTCTCGTCCTTCATCCTCTATTGCAGTTGTGAAGTGTCAAATATGAAAGGGCAGTAATCATGATGCTCTTAGTTATCCACATCTCTATAATCATGCCTATCAACTTGAGACACTCTCACCTGCCTTGGCAACAATAGTGTTAAATGATCCAAATGATTCTAATGAATGGCTACTAGATATAAGTGACGGTGCCCATATGACCAATAATGCAGGTATCTTACACAATCTTTGTCCTTATACAAAGAATAAATTTGTTGCTGTTGGTAATGGTGAGATTATTAATTAAAATAATAATAATTTCAAGTTAATAGAATTTTGGTGGTTATGTGACCTTTGATGTGGTAGCTATTATGAGTTATGAAAGTTATGAGAGTTATTCTATGAGTAATAAAGAATTATGGTGTTATATATCATTAAGGAGAATTATTTCATTGGGGTTATGTAGTTATAGGATGGTTTATTTCATGAGTTAAAGGAAAATTACTATTGTTAATTAGGGAGAGTTATATAATGTGTAAGGTCTCTTTTACTTCTATGAGTATCCTATGTACTTTTGAGTTTGTTGAATAAGAAATAAAAATATTACAAAGTGTCTTTTCTATTATTCTTTCACTCTAACAAAGTGATATCAAGAGCTAGTGAGATTTGAATGATGACAAATAATGGAATGGTTCCATTTCAATAATTCCATTGTCTTACAAAAGATAACTATGAAGTTTGGTTTCGTTGCATGAAGGCATTGTTTGGATCACAAGATACTTGGGAGATTGTAGAGAGTGGCCACACTAAGCCACAAAACGAGGCTACTTTGTCTCAAAATGAGAAGGAAGCATTGGCAAAGTCAAAGAAAAAGGACCAACAAGCCTTGTCCCTCATCCATCAAGGTCTAGATGATTTGATGTTTAAGAAGGTGAGCAATATGTCCTCCGTGAAAGAAGCTTGGGGAATTTTACAAAAGTCTATCCAAGGCCTGTATCATTTTATGGCTTGTCCATATGACCACACCTTTGTCTCTGTGGCTATGTTGGTTCTTTGAAGTCTGAACGAAGCCAAACTCTTTCTTTCTTTTCTTTTTTCCTTTTTATCTTTTTTTTCCCTTTGTTTATTATTTTTCTCTTTGTTTTTTGCATAGATTAATTTAAGTTTTTGCTGTTTTAGGCTTTTGGTTGTTTTCTTGACTTTTACTTAGTTTGAACGATATTGGTGTTCTGAAATTTTAAGTTCTACAAACAAAAAATTAAATAATTTTGGCTATGTTTTGTTAGTGGGTTATGCATTTTTTTGTGATTTATTTGAGTCTTTTTTTAGTTAAGTTTGTTATACTTAAAGTAAATTGTTTTCTTTAAAATAAAAGATTTTTTAAAAAAATTATGTTAATCAAATTAGTGTTCTTATGAACAATAAAAAAAAAAAATTAATTTATGTTCAACCAATTAAACCAAATGAACGAACCAAATGATATTATATTATCGACCATGTTATTCGTTTAATTTTTATACTTTAATTTTTTTTAATTTATTTACAAACTCATTTTATATCCTGTAGAAAAATAGTTATATACAATTTGATTTAACATCTCTCTCATATAAATAGATAGTGAAAAACGTATTTCTTATATTAATGTATCAGATCTCTTTTGCTAAGATTGGAAGATGGTAAGGCCCACCATACCATATAAATAAAAAAAATTAATTTAAATTCAACCGATTAAACTAAACAACTGCGATTTTCTTACCGCGCACAGTGCCAACACCCATTTCCACACCGGTTACTGTTCATGAGACCCACCCGTGAACAATATCAAATCATGTTTCTGTCTTCTTTTTTTTTTAGTATATGTCCATTAACTAACTTCTCTACGTCATTAACCACTTTTTTGTTCTTCGTTAACTAACTTATTTCACTAGCATAAAAATCATGTGGTAAAATCTTGCGTCATTAACTAACTTCTATATGTAATTAACCACTTTTTTGTTCTTCACTAACTAACTTTTTTCACGAGCATAGAAACAAAGTTGGTTAATGAATAACAAAAACATAGTTAATGACCTACAAAAGTTAGTTAATGACACAAGATTTTACCACAGTTTCTATGCTCGTGAAATAAGTTGGTTAACGAAGAACAAAAAAATAGTTAATGATGTAGAGAAGTTGGTTAATAGACATATACTAAAAAAAAAGACAGAAACATAATTTGGTACTGTTTACGAGTGTGCCCCATAAATAATACTTGGTGTTAAAAATGGTGTAGTACTATTTGCAATAGGATGATACTTTTCCTAAACTAAATGAACGAACCGAATGATATTATATTCAACCCCGATAATCCTACCGTGCACAGTACCCACACCCATTTCAACACCGGGTACTGTTCACGGGGCCCACCCGTGAACAGTATCAAATCATGTTTTTGTCTCTTTTTTTTTTAAGTATATGTCCATTAACCAACTTCTCTACGTCGTTAACCACTTTTTTGTTCTTCGTTAACCAACTTATTTCACGAGCATAGAAACCATGTGGTAAAATCTTGTGTCATTAACCAACTTCTATATGTAATTAACCACTTTTTTGTTCTTCGTTAACCAACTTTTTTCACGAGCATAGAAACAAAGTTGGTTAATTAAGAACAAAAACATGGTTAATGACCTATAAAAGTTGGTTAATGACACAAGATTTTACCACATGATTTCCATGCTCGTGAAATAAGTTGGTTAACGAAGAACAAAAAAGTGGTTAACGAAGTTGAGAAGTTAGTTAATGAATATATACTTAAAAAAAAAACAGAAACATGATTTGATACTGTTTAGGGTAGACCCGTGAACAAGATTCCGTTGTTGAAAAATGAAAGAGTGGTATCAGACGATTGGATGAAACTTTTCCTATTATATTATATATCATATCTCTTTTGCGAAGACGGTAACATGGTAAGCCCCACTATACCGTAGGAAAAGTATCATCCTACATCTAACAGTACCCACACTCATTTCCACACCAGGTACTGTTTATGGGGCCCACCCATGAACAGTATCAAATCAGGTTTTTTTTTTAAAGTATATGTCCATTAACCAACTTCTCTACGTCATTATCCACTTTTTTGTTCTTCGTTAACCAATTTTTTTCACGAGTATAGAAATCATGTGGTAAAATCTTGTTTCATTAACCAACTTCTATACGTAATTAACCATTTTTTTGTTCTTCATTAACCAACTTTGTTTCTATGCTCGTGAAAAAAATTAGTTAATGAAGAACAAAAAAGTAGTTAATTACGTATAGAAGTTGGTTAATGACACAAGATTTTACCACATGGTTTCTATGCTCGTGAAAAAAGTTGGTTAACGAAGAATAAAAAAGTGCTTAACAATATAGAGAAGTTGGTTAATGGACATATACTAAAAAAAAAAAGAGAAACATGATTTGGTACTGTTCACGGGTGGGTCCCGTGAACAGTACCGGTGTTGAAACGGGTGTGGTACTGTGCGCGGTAAGAAAATCACGGTTGCTATACCGTATTATCTTTTTTGCTCTTTTAAAAATTGTTTATTTTATGTCATTTCATATCAGAAAAAGAGTATATTGAAATCTGATTTCATGTCCACACTCCACATAGCCTTCGTTTCCCACTTTCACTCCAAGCCTTCTCAAATCAGAGCTTTACCCCTTTACCTATTCACTTGACCCTCCCAATCACCCACCTTTACACCAGAATCAAAGAAAGATAAGAGTATTTCATTTGTTCAATCTAAACGACATTCAGGCATCGGTAGAAATGATGAAAGTAGAGCCAAACAAGGTGCACAGGTGGGAGATGAACAGCACAACTTTGACAGCTTCTGCCATTAGAGCACCAAATATGCAGCATTAGAAAAATGAAAATAGAAGATTTTTTTTTCTTACAACCGGTTTAGCATGAACCACTGATTGTCACGGTTAGACTCGATTTTTCACCGATTTTGACCGATTTAATCTAGTTTAACCGCAGAAATGGTTATGGCAATAAATCATAACCGAAATGATGAACAGTTCACAGTATGGCCGGTCTGACTGTTTGGTTTGGTCCGGTCCAAACAACACTTAGTGCATGTTTGGTTGTACTTTTTTTAGCTGGAAATAGTTTTTTTTGGGAAAAAAATTATTTTAATAGTGTTTAATCATGTTTGACAAAATCAGCTTCAGTTTTTGCATAAAATTCAACGTAAAATAAAAAAAAATTTAAGCTTTTTTTCATAATGCTAAAGATTGAAGTTTATGATTCTAGCTTATAGATTATTCCTTATATTTTGATATATAAGTACTATTTTATCCTTAATCAAATAACATTTTTAATCATTTTATACCTATTTTAGTAATTTAATGCATAAAAATGATTCTTTTTTATATCATCCAAACAAAACAGATTAACTTAAAATCACTTTTCAGCTAATATATCAAAATATAAAAACGATTCGATTATAATCAATTATAATCGATTATAACAAAAAACTTTTATACAATAATCGATTAAATAATTAAATTTTTACATCCGAACCAAACACACACTTAATCAAATAACTTGAGCTAAGGTTATAGTAATTGAAAATACAAATAAAAATCATAAAAAAAGATAATAAAGATTAAAAAACATATTTTTAATTTTCTTGTTGACTTATTGAGATTTGCTTTATCTTTATTAGTGTGTTTATTTTAATTACATTATTAACCTTTTTAAATCGTGATTTTGTACTACTTTTAACAAAATAAAAGATTTTAGCTTTTTCTAAAAAAAAATTAACTGAGTTGTGACAATTTGTTAATTCTATTGTTTTTAAAGAGTCATTTAAACTATGATAGTTCGACGACTTAAAATTTTTCACGTAAAATCACGTGAATTTTCCAAAACAATAAAACAAAACATTTTCTTTAAATAAAATCAATTGACCCAAAAAAAAATTTCCTAAGCTAGTTTTGTCACTTTAATTTTGTCAAAGGATAAAATAAATATTTTTTAAAGTTATTAATAATTTGCATAATTAACTTAGTATAATCATCTTAAAATAGATATATTAAGAGTATTGTGAGATTAAGTTTTTATTATTTTCTGTGCATAATCAAATCTCGAATATAATCTTATTTTCAAAAAACTAATTTTTATAAATAAAAAAATTCTATTTTTTTCTTAATTAATATAAAATTAGTAATAACTTTATTTTCTTTTTAAATTTTATTTTTTGTCGTTCTAGTCGCGTTCTCAGTCATCGTCAGGATACTCACTCTTTGCTTGGTGATACTGTGATGCTCCTTCTACTTTATGTTGATGATATAATTCTCACGGGTAACATCCCTTCTCTTATAAGTGCATTTGTACACAAACTTGGCAGCACTTTTTGCAATTAAGGATTTGGGCAAATTACATTATTTTTTGGGGATAGAAGTTCAGCATACATCTTATGGTTTATTTACAAATCAATCAGAGTATGCTCTTAACATACTGCAACGGGCCAACCTGTCTAATGCGAACTCTATTGCCACGCCAATGACCTCAAATGATTAAGCTCATCCTCTATTTATTGCACATAAAATATAAAGAATGAAAACTTAAATGAAAAAAAAACTATACAACTTGAATTAGAACTAAATAAGCTCGTTGTTGATATTAGTAATACAGAAATAGACCATCATCCCCGACAATTGCCAAGGAATAAGGCTAAACTATACGGAAATAAACCATCATCCTCGGCAACGACGCCTCTTTATTAGACCGCAAGTGCACGAGTTGCACAAGTAATACAGTTATAGAGTAAGAGATCGTTCCCTCGAGGATAATTGGCTTCCAATGCTAAGTATCAATCAATAGCTTAGCTATTTCTATTCAATAACATATATAATAGGAGAAAGTGCAGTAAAACTAATCTAATGACAGAAAAGCGATAAATGAAAATAAAGATAATGGTTTAGAGATTTAGGGAATCCTTCTTCACCTCATACTTCAATTAATGATATGCAATCCTCACAAGCAACGTGCATGCATTATTTAAGTTAGCTTGAGAATCTACTTTAGTCAAAAGCCTATGTCTAGGTCAATCAACCGTAGCTTTATTTACCTAATCTACTATGTTTCCATGAGAGCTAGTGCAAACTCCACTCATTAAGATCTATTATCAAACACACGCTATGCATGACTAAGAGGTATATTTATATCCCATTAGCGAATCAACTTATCCAAGCCAATTGAATGAAATCGAACATGCATTAACCATACATATGATCTAAAATCCAAATTCTAATGTCTAGGTTCATCAGATTGCTACCCAAGTGGCTTCAATACTCAAGAGGGGGGGTGAATTGAGTAATTAAGAACTTTTTTGCAAATTCTTTTTAATACAAATTTCTTGAAGCAATATAATGAATATATATAAAGATGATAAAATGCCTTAAGAATAGAAAATAAGCAATTAAACAATAATAAATAAATTGCAATAAATAAAGAGATAAAGAGAAGAAAACCATGCACAATATTTATTCTGGTTCGACCACTAACCACTTGTGGCCTACGTCCAGTCCCCGAAACACAGTTCGAGATTTTTTATTATTCAAAACAAGCTTAAAAACAAGTGCTTGCAACCTTTACATAACAGGGATACCTCACCCTATTTACTAGAGGGATATATCACCCCCTTTGAAGGATACCTCACCTTCTTTACAACAAGGGATACCTCACCCTTTTACTGAGGGATACCTCACCCTCACAAATTCACTAAGGGATACCTCACCCTTTTACAAAAGCAAAAAATAGATGAAGAGAAACTCTCACTTAGAGTAAATTAACAAATTGAAGTGCTAATGAAGCTCTCACAAAAATATCTTGAAGTTTTAATCTAAAATAGAGCGTAGAAAATAATTTCACAGAATAGAGCAAGTAGAAAATAATTCAGAGTGTCAGGCAATTTTAGAAAGGACCCAAGGCTTCTATTTATAGAGAAAATTCAAAGAAACAGCCGTTGGGGGTATTTAATACTCAAAATTTCAAAAACTTGTTTCCATATCAGAATTCGTAATAACCGTGTTTATTCGAATAAATGAAACTTTATTCGAATAACACTATTTGTAAAGACTTTGTAAAGGGCCAGCTGATATGGGTTATTCGAATGACTTTAAGTCTATTCGAATAACTCTTTTAACAAGCAGTTCTGGAAAACTAAGTGTATTCGAATAACTACTGAGTTATTCGAATAACTCTTTTGAGAAAAGCCTTTCTGGAGGTCCTGTTATTCGAATAAACACTTGGTTTATTCGAATATCATATTAAGAAAAACAGAGGCTTTAAAACTATTATTCAAATAGCTTAGATGTTTATTCGAATACCATTTTAGAAAACAGAAGAGAGCTGAAAGACATTATTCAAATAGCAGGAGCCTTATTCGAATAAGGCTATAGCTCGTGGAAATGTTTATTCAAATAGAATAATCTTTGTTTGAATAAAACAAGAGAAACTGATTTATTTCAAAAACACTTGATTATACCAAACTTATTTTTCTTTCAAAAACTAAGAGATATTAGAGTGAGCTTCGTACAAAAAGATCCTAAGTCCTAAAGTTATTCTTATGCGATCTTGGACTTGGTCTTTCTATCATCTTCATTTTAGTCTTCACGTTTGTTATCATCAAAACAAAATCCTCAAAGGCATATGTCCAATTACACAGATTTCAATAAATCACTTAAAAGCTGATCAAACAATCAAGAGCATTAAGATTCATATGATTGAACAAAACCAAACATTAATATATACTCAAAGTAATACAAAATCATTAATATTCAAAGAAGGATTCAAAGTTATCCCTAAATACAGCTTAGCTACATCATGAAACATGAAAATCTATCACAAAAATCATGTTCATGGAAGATGAAAGAGAGAAAAGAGAAGGGAGAAGGAAGGAAGCTCATGGATATATATTTGACGCTTGAATCTTCTTTCATGAAGAAGATGGCCTCCAACCTTGGCTCCCCTAGCCTCCTCAGCCTCCAAAACGTGAATTTCAGCCGCAACTTCTCTAAAACCTAAAAAGCTCTATTTATAAAATCTGTTAAAATTGTATTTATAGGCCCAGAAAATAGAGTCACGCCGCGACATTAAACATGTTGCGCTACGGCACGCTTACAATTAGGTCATTGGAGCCACGACATCTCTTACTTGCGTCGCGGTGCTCTACTCTCGAGTCTCTCTGCCTAATGCAGGGGATGTACCATGCCGCGGCATTGCACAACTGTGCCGCGGCGTTGAGTGTTGAGTTGCACACTTGGCTTTCTCTTTCAGTTTTTGCTCAAATGCTCCATATATTAGCTTGTTTGGAACCCTTCCTACAATAGAGAAATCACCAAATCATTAACAATTGTAAATCTACTTAATCTATAGCAAAGTAAGCACAATTTTCTCAATATCATATTAGAAAGGCATCAAAATAGAATATAACAGATATAAGTACAAAATCTTCCAAATATGCATACAATGAGGACTTAAGCAATCAATGAAAGCATAGATACGGGACATAAATAACTACATTTCATGGAGTTGTCACGTTCTCATGGTGGGTCAGTCCAATACAGCATTACTCTAATATGTACTTATGTGAAGACTTAATATCTCATATCCATGACCCATAAGATGTAGCTATCAGTCTACGCACATACTAGTCTCAATGTATTATTGTTGTCCTAATTAACAATAATGCTTGACTAGGGACATTTAAGAATAGTGTTCTGATTCTATCCAATAGGATTTCACGATTAAGTCATCCACTTGATGTCCTATGGCATTAAATTTACTATTCTAAGGACTTTATTATGTTTATTATAAATAACACAATAAATTAAATGCATCATGTATTAAATAAATAGTATAATACAATCTAAGCAAGTACAGTCAAAACAAATTGGCCTCTAGGGCATACACCAACACCAGAGAGATGAGTTGTGTTCTGGATAGCTCTAGAAGAGCGAATTCAGCATGGCGGGACTAAACTTCTTCATTCTCCACCCGGGTTCCTAGGCGTTGCAGTGCTTATACCCTCGACATGACATATCCAAAAGGTGCTCCTTGTGGACCAAGATGTTGCCTCACTAGAATTTGCACGAGCCGAGGGGGGAGATTCTCACTAATATAAAAAGTCTCTACCTTGTCCTGCCTGGGTTTCGGTTGGGCAACGAATGGTTCTTGGATAGGCTCGTGGGTGGGGGCGAACACCCGTCAGTGATCAGAGCAAGGTTGGTTCTACACAGCACATGCGTGATTCTAATTTGTAGAGACTTGATTTCTCTTTGTGGTAACCATGATGATGATGATGGGAATAGAAATTTATCTTTCCCACAGACAATGCCAATGTTCTGAACAAGGTTCAGAGAGATACTTGAGTAGGTGGTTGAAGGTGGAGTCCTCCATAGCACAATGGCAACAATAGTGGTGCGAGGGATAGGTACTTGCAAAAGTCACCTCAACGCTCAAGTTAGATCGTGCACAAGGTTGGTAGTGTTTGAAATTAGATGTATACATTTGAGTCTTTGTAGGATATTTATAGGAGAGTCTTGGGTGATAAGAATCATAATTCAATCTGAATTAAATGTTATTATTTAGAATCAGAATCCATGAGATTGTTATCTCTTATAACTAATTTTCCTATTTATATGAGATGTAATTAATGTTTATATCTGCAAGGGATTTTATGAGAGATTTGTGCCTCGTAAATAGGTATATCAACTTATCAAATAACGCACATAAATATTTGAGATCCTATTTTAGTGGGTTGAATTGCTCCTAAACTGCAAATCTGTAACCCGATCCAAAACACTTATCATATAGTCTTAGAGTTTTTTAGCTGCTTATGCTATTTTCCTTGTGTAATCAACATTTTATATTTAAATAAATCATATACAGCCTCATCTCTGAAGACTAGCCTTTCACCAAACTTCTTCAGTCTCTACTAGACATTTTTTAAGGCAAATAGAAATTACTAACTACTTTTTTAATAAAAAAAAATTGCTTATATAATGATATATTTAGTTTTAACTATCAATGTTATTGATGCAAGAAATTGCTCTTATCAAACTGAATTATCCCAAAATTCTAGCACAGCTATACTAATGTTTGTTTTCGGAATGGGATTTCTAACATTTTAAAGTGTATGTGTAATATCCCACTTTTTATAAAATATTTTGTAGATCAATTTTTAATTTTTTTATTAGAATGTTTTATTTGATTTTATTTTGTAGTAGTTGCTATTAAGTAAAAAGATATTAGACAAAGTTTGTAAGTATTTAAATTGAAATCTTAAAAACCAACTTTCTAGATAAATTAATAAGGGTGAGTTAAAAGTATATGATACTAAAATTGAAAATAATAGTATAAAAATTATAAATAAAAATTTATTAAAATAAGATATTACATTTAATCTTTGTAATAGGGAAGATACAATTAAAAAGATATTATTATTATTCTTATTATAAAAAGTGAGATACTTGTTAAAAGTTATGATTATAATTATAAAATATCTCTAATGTAATTATTATCTAGATAAATATCATTTATGTAATCATTATTTATCATTAAAAAAGAAAAGAAAAAAAAAAAAAGAAAAAAAAGTGGTATAACATGCACCAATAAAAACAAACAAAAATCATGCAAGATGACTGTCAGCACCCAATTTTGATTGGGTTACAAAAAATACGATATTAAATAAAATTTATTTTAATGGTTCTTTTTAAATTATTAATTGTGGCTAAAATAAATCAATCAAAAGTCAATCACACTTAGCCCAAGACTCGCGACCCAATTTACAAAATTTTAATAATCCAACTTCCTAACTTCTAGTTAAAATCCAATGAAATTTCAAATAATTAATTTCTTCTTAACTAAGTTGCAAGTAATAAGTTAAGTGATTATTACAAGTAATTAGGAGTAGGGGTAAATTTATGCATGCAAGCAAAAAGAACACTTGGGCCATGTTAGGATGAACTTTAGGCCAGATCCTCCAATTAGTTAAGGCAGAATAAATAACGTGAGAGAGTTAGCTCCTTCAAGTGGTTATTTCAACCTTTTAAATCTTTGTTTGATACTGATGACTATTTTGTGAATGAAATTTCTTGTAATTTTGTACTTGTATTTGAAATGCTTGTTGTTTATTTTACCACTTATTCTTAGTTTTTTGTTACTTTCCTCTGCTCTTGAACGTGTATTTTGTTGGTGCCTCACTCAAAATCAAATAGAGTAGCCTAAACTTCATATTTGAAACACCTATGCCCTTCCAATCCCATAAAACCAATACAAACCTCTTCCATCCAACTTGAAAACAAAGCCCATATATAGAAAACATCCTATGCCATTGCTACCTTACGTATAAAACAATCCCAGATCACCAAAAGCTTTCCTTACAAATACCAATCTCATCATCTAAGCTCCTTGTAACAATCAACCCATAAAAACTTCACATAAATTTAGCCATATAGGCAAAAATAAAAAATCACCACACAATTGTCATCACCATTAACTGGGAAACAAGATTTCACTTACAAGCCACCTTACCCAGAAATTAGAACTCCAACAATCACCAAAATACTTGAAAAAAGGAACCCTATAACCCATCACCAAGCTTCCCCTACAATGGCCGAGCACCCTTGTGATCTGCCGATCTCACCATATCACCTCGTAACCTAGAACCTGACCCAAACCTATAGACCCACAAGGTACATGAGCCCAAAATTCCTCCAAGCCAGAGCCGCAATCCAGCCGTGAACCACCCCTCACCTACCACCTATACTACCAGGCCATGTCTTTAATCGGCCCACCCATGAACCACCGCGCCTTAGCCAAAACAACCCTAACAATGTTAACCTAAGACGCACTGCGAGATGGCACCCCAGGTGAATCTTGCTTCTTCTCTGCCACCGCTATTCTGGACCATGATTCGGGACACTAGTTCCATGGGTTAACCCGGCATGCATCTAGCCGAAGTCTGTCATTGACACCTCAACGAGAATTCATGGTATACTATTGAGATCCTAGCACAATAGATATCGGATCACGACATTTGGTAGCAACAACATTACTGCAAGATTTATGCAGTGGATAAATCCTATAATTATCCGTAACTGTCAATCATGATCTTGCGTAATAATAGCACCCATAACCACCTTTGATTGCTCATAACTGTAGTATCAAAATTTTGATTTTATAGGGATCCTCTGCAACTATTAAGGGAATGTATCTCCCTATCCAACCTCTATAAAGATTATGTTTAATCACCTCTAATAGGTATCTATTGCTCTTTAGCTTAAACCCTAATTGTACACAGTCTGACTTAAGCATTGGAGTGCCTTTGCAAGTACCAATCCCCCTCGGTTCAACATGCTCTACTGCTACGCAAGGAGAAAAATACCAGTACTTGCCTATCCAAGTACATGCCAGTAACCACTACTGAACATTGGCGTCATCTGTGGGAAACCTTAAATTTATATTCCCACTCAACCATGGGGAACACGAGACATAACTCGAGGAGATGAGGTGCTACACGCCCCCTACAAGACAACGCCAAGGACCAACAGTGCACCATCATCCTCACACAGTCCTACCACCTCGCGATGACTGTGCAGCCCAAAATCCACCAGTTGCTGAAACCTTCACTGCTAGGAGCCAGGAGCCCAACACTAGGCACCTATGCAATGGGCATGAAACCTCGCTTTCTGATGAAAGCCCTCACCTATCGCGCAGGACCTTTATGATTAATCATCTTGGTCCTTGTATACTTGGAGCCAATTCTAATGGTCATAGGCTTAGAATCCCAGTGCACCAGCACCTGGGAACCAAGAACAAAAAAGTTAATGATCATGTGTCCCATTAAGAGGGCACTGATACGCGTAAAATACACTAAGAGTAAGTGCACTCTATTGCAAAGTAATGTAAGATTTGAGTCCTAGTTGTCAATCCCACGAGGAATAAGAAGTAATTATTAAATTCGTTAAGCCCTTGGTTATTTAAACAATCAGAAATGTAAGAAGAAACTCAAAATAAAATCAAACCACACATAAAGAAGAAAGATGAGCAATCAAACAATATAGAGAGAAATCAATTAGAGAGAAACCAATTAGAGAGAAACTAGGACGCATTGTTCACTTGAATCTAATTAATTAGATTTTTATTCATTTATGGAATAAGGTAATGGATAAAACAATATTCTATTCCCAATTTAATTCACCTATTTGGTCATTTAGTTGAATTAATCAAGAATGCAGTAAGTCCTAAATTCAAGAGATGAACTAACATAATCGTCAGTTCGATTGATAGAATAATTGATGTTTGGTCATTCACCAATCTAATCCTAAGTTTATTATATAGGTCCACTCATTGGATGTAGATGGTCACTAGTCAAACACTGAATTAAAACATGCTAAAAGTGATTAAGTCTTGACAAGGATTCAAACAATACAATAAACCCAAAAAAAATTACTGTAATCAAATCTGAATTGAAAATCAATTAATTATGAAAATAAGATCCCTCATAACCCTAGCTATGAGATTAGTTACTCATGTTCAATAACAAACTCATATCATAATATAAATCTATGGAAAGAAAAACCCAAAGAAAGGGGAAAAACTAGGAGGAAGAGAAATCAAAACCCCTTTTACAGAGATTGTGATCTTCAAGCCTTCAAGAATGTCGTCCTTTCTTCGTGGTTGTCCCATAAAGATTTGTTATAATTCTTTCTTCTAAATTATCTCTCTAAAGTCTTCTGTCTCTCTCTCTAAATTTCTACTAGATGATCTGAATCAAAGAGAGCTCTATTTTATAGAAAAGTTGACTGCTTTTCATATCTGACTTGCATGATTTTTGTCACCCTTCAGATGACAGAATTTGTCCTCGATCTCAATATATAATTTGTAGGATTTTCTGTTATCTTTTCAATGCCGTAAACGGCGCCTCGATCTGATCTTTGTAGCCCAAAATATGACACAATTAATAAGGAATGATCAGGATAGTGTGGAAATCTGAATCAAATCACTTTGAGAATCTTTATTTAATCTTCAATATTAATGGCAATTTAATTATAGAAAGTTGTCAACATGAGATTTGTAGATCTCTTTCTTAGCTTTCAAACGCCACCAGAATCAAGTAAATCGTATATTTATAGAGAAAATTATCCAAAATTTATTGAGACAGGTTTGATAGCGATACTTTCCTTAATTAATCTTTGACCAAATATCTTGTTTCCTATTTCTTTTTGTTGAATCCATATAAATTAGGAAACAAATATCTCACTCAAATTAAGAAACTTCTTGAGGTCCTTGCATTAAACATATAGATACTTGGTCATTAAGTAGAGATTGTTTGCACTCCAATTAAGAATCTAACTTGATTCTTCCTTAAATTCTTACAAAACATAATAAAAATATATTTAATTTGGTGGGCCCATAATTCACTCAATATCATAAATAAATAGTATAATTCTTATCTCAAAATATTCAAATGCTTCAAATATTTATCTTTAGGAATTTCTTATTTTTGCACAAAATCTGATGATTTATCCTAAAATTCAAATAATCCTAGGTGAAGAGATAATTATTTAAAAATAAATTAAAAATAAATAAAAACTAATTAAAATTTAATTAAAAATCCTAATAAATAAACCCAAAAGATGAGTGTATTTTACACTTATCAGGCACAATGGAATCCAATATATCTAGAAATCACCTCTTGGACTTGGTGCAACAACAAGTTGCGATGCTAGAAGAACAACGCCACAGACTAGAGAATCTTGAACGATTTGTGCAAGAACGTTAGCCTAGGCCATTCCATGATGACAAAAGACGGAATACGGCCAATGACCAGAGGAGAATGTCGCATGCTGATATTGAAATGTCTAACGTTGTTAATAATAACCCAGACCTCGACGATCAGGAGTAGCCCTTCTTTGCCTAACTCTTTCCCAACAATGTGGAGCTCTATGACGGGACTACGGACCCTTAGGAGCACATAGATGTCTATGTCTAATCTATCCACTTCCATAGGACGTCCTCACAATCACTATGTCGTGCCTTCCCCCTTTTTTCTGAAAAAGGTGGCCCTCAGTTAGTTCGTAACCTTACCACGGTGATCCGTCCTCAACTGGTAGGACTTCATACATTGTTTCTTACTCCACTTCACTACTAGTAAAGAATAACCTAGATCTATTGAATCTCTCTCCGAGATTCACCAAGGGTGCAATGAACCCCTCTGTGAATACCTTAAGAGGTTCAATATGTCTTATATTAATGTGGAGAACCTTGATGAGAGGATTGCTCTTCACTATGCTAGAAGCGGCCTCCGGACTTACTCCTAATTTTTTCAGTCTTTCGCGAAGAAAAAACTAGAGAACATAGAAGAATTCTACCAGCGGTCCCAAAAATACATAAACTTGGAGGACATTACTAAGGCTAAAAGGAGCCTTGAGAAGGGTGAGCCCTATCACCAAAGGGCAATTAGAACTCTTCACAGCCCTAGAACTCCTCTAAGGATGATCTACCCTAGGCTAAGTACTCTAGCTACACTCCTCTAAACACTCCACGCATAATAATTTTGAGGGAAGCGTTTGAAACTGAGATATGGAATATTAAGAGGTCAGCTCATCTGAAGAAACATGCGTAGAAGGATCGTAACAAGCATTATTCATGGCACAAGGGCTACGACCATGACACTAAAGATTGTTTCCAACTTTGTGACGCTCTGGAGTCCTTAACTAGGGCAAGATGATTGGATCAGTACATCAGCTATGTCTAAAACAATGGATGCCACGGAGGATGGAGTGAAAGAAGACACAACCCTCGACGGAGCCCATCTCCGCGCCAAAGTAGAAGGATTCGGAGTCTTAGGAGAAGATCCTGGACTCCACTTCACCGTGATATTGACAATCGATAGAATCAAAACCAGAACACTCTATCAGACAACAACGATAATAGCCATGCCTAGGTTAATCGTACCATTAATATTATTGCAGGTGGTTTTGCAGGCGGTGGGTCATCCAATAGAGCCCAAAAGAAAACGCTAAGGATGGCGGTGTTGAGCGTCTCCTATTCTGCACCTAAACAACAAGCTGAAGATAGGAAGGCACCCCCATCTTCTTTTCAAGCAAAGATTACAGTGAGATTATCCCAAATCATGACGATTTGTTGGTGGTCTCTGGGATTATCTCTAATGCCAAGGTCCAGCGTAATTTCGTGGACCAGGCGAGTTCGGTTGACATTATGTTCATGAAACTACATGAGAAGCTGGAATTTCCAAATGCAGAGTTGATCCCCTATAATGGCGAGCTCGCTGGTTTTGCTGGTGAAAAGATAATTCTTATAGGGTATGTTGAGACTTACCTATCCTTGGAGAGCAGTAAGCGCTTCAAGACTGTCAAAGTCAAGTTTCTGGTAGTGAACTGCCCCTCAACATATAACATCATCTTGAGTCATCCTGCACTGAATGTACTTAGTGTCGTGGTGTCTACCACCCACCTGACCATGAAATTCCTCAGCAAAAACAATAAGGTTGTCACGGTCAAGGGGGACCAGATCATAGCGAGTCAGTGTTACAATGAGAGCCTCAAGGTCAGCAGGACCCCCAAGAAAGCAGAAGTTGGCACAACTAACCTAGTTCTAGACTAAGTCAACATTCTTATGACTGAGTTGGATGTGCACGAAGAAATTCAGTGTACCAAACGCCATCAAGAGGGTGAACTACAACTGCTCTAACTTGGTATCAAGCCATATCAAGTCACCAAGATTGGAGCAAATTTAAAGGAAGAAGAGAGGGGCCCACTGATCGAGCTCTTAGTGAAAAACAAAGACCTCTTTGCTTGGACATCCTCCAACATGCTTGGGTTTGACCCCACCTTCATATGTCATCCCTTATCTATAAGGAAGGATGCGAGGTTGGTCTCCCATAAAAAGAGGAAAGTTAGGCTAGAAAGATAGTTAGTCATTGAAGAACAGGTTAAGGAGTTGCTTAGTATCGTCTTCATCGAAAGGTAGCTTATACAACTTGGCTATCTAATGTAGTCCTAGTGAAGAAAGCTAATAGGAAGTGGAGGATATGTGTGGATTACACAGACTTAAATAAAGCCTTTGTTCGTTCTTTTGCTTACCGCAAGTGCACGGATCGCACTTATAATATAGCTAGGAGTTGGATATCATTCCCACGAGGATGTTGGCTTCCAATGCTAAGTATCAACTAATAGCTTATCTAAATTCTATTCAAGAACATATAAAATAGAGGAAGAATGCAATAAAGCTAATCTACAAACAGAAAAATGATAAATGAAAATAAACATAATGGTTTAGAGATTTAGGGAATCCTTCTTCACCTCATACTTCAATTAATGTTACGCAATCCTTATAAGTAACATTAATGAATAGTTAAGTTAGCTTGAGAATCTATTTTAGTTAAAAGCCTATGTCTAGGTTAGTTAACCCTGGCTTCTTTCACCTAACTTACTATGCTTCCATGATAACTATAGTGAAATCCACTAATGAACGATCTATTCTCAAACACATGCTATGTATGGTTAAGCGGTATATTTCTATCCCATTAGCGAATCAACTTATCTAAGCCAATTGAACTCATCGAACATGCATCAACCATACATATGATCTCAAATCCAAATTCCTATGTCTAGGTTCATCAGATTTCAACAAATTAATTAACAACTGATCAAACTATCAAGAGCATTAAGATCTATATAATTGAACAAAACCAAACATCAATATATGCTCAAAGTAATACAAAGTCATTAATATTCATATAAGGATTCAAAGTTATCCCTAAATGCAGTTAAGCTGCATCATGAAACACAAAAATCTATCACAAAAATCAAATTCATGGAAGATGGAAGAGAGAAAAGAGAAGGGAGAAGGAAGGAAGCTCATGGATGTGATCTTCTATGCTTGAATCATCCTCCATAAGGAAGATGGCCTATAACCTTGGCTCCCCTAGCCTCCTTAGCTTCCAAAACGTGAATTCCAGCTGCAACTTTTCTAAGACCTCCAAAGCTCTCTAGGAGTTCTCTGAAAATCTGTTAAAATTGTATTTATAGGCCTAAAAAAACAGAGTCACGCTGTGGCATTAACATGCCTATGTCTCAGTGCATTTCAATTTAGGTCACCACACCGCGGCATTAATGTGCCTACGCCGTGGCGTGCAAAATTCATAGCTCTCTGTCTGGATACAGGGGATTCACCACACCGCGACATTAACATGACTACACCGCAGCGTCATCTGCCAGAATACTTCTTTGGCTTTCTCTTCTAGTTTTGGCTCAAATGCTCCATATATCATCTTGTTTGGAGTCCTTACTGCAATAGAGAAATCACCAACTCATTAACAATTGCAAATCCACTTAGTCAATAACAAAATAAGCACAAATTGCTCAATATCATATAAGAAATGTATCAGAATTGAATATAACAAATATAAGTACAAAACCTTCCAAATATGCATACAATGAGGACTTAAGCAATCAATGAAAGCATAGATACAGGGCACAAATAACTACATTTCATGGAGTTATCAGCCTTCCCTAAGGATCCGTATCCGCTCCCCAACGTAGATAAACTAGTTAACAGTTCCTCTAGCTTTTGTTTGCTGTCTTACATGGACGCGTACTCTAGGTACAATCAAACCCTAATATACCCTGGAGATGAAGATAAGACCGCTTTCATCACTGACATGGTGAGCTACTCCTATAGGGTTATGCCCTTTGGACTGAAAAATGTAGGAACCATATATTAGAGAATAACAAATAAGGTCTTTGAAGGCCAAGTAGGAAAAATGTTGGAGGTGCATATTGATGACATGATAGTGGAGACCCCATAGGCTGAATCACACATTATGGACCTCAAAGTGGTGTTTGAACAACTCTAGAAACATAACATGAGGCTCAACCTGTAGAAATACGCCTTCGAGGTTCAAGCTGGAAAGTTCTTAGACTTCATCCTGACTCACTGTGGGATTAAGGAGAACCCAGATAAATGTCGAGTTGTGCTCAGCATGCGCAGCCTATAGAGCCTAAATGAAGTGCAGTATCTGACAGGTCAGATTATAGCTCTTACACGTTTCCTTGCCAAAACTGCTCATAAATCTTTTCCCTTTTTCAGATTGCTAAAAAAGGGGAAAGATTTTGAGTGAACTTAGGAGTGTGAGGATGCCTTTACATCTTTGAAGAATCTTCTTTCCTCTCCCACCATATTGACAAGACCAGAATCCAGTGAGACATTGTACTTGTACCTTTCAATTCACTAAGAGACTAAAAGTTCAGTACTAATCCAAGAGACGACGGAGGGACAAAAGTCGGTCTACTTTGTGAGCATGGTGTTGCAAAGCCCCGAATTCCGCTACCAAAAAATAGAGAAGGTTAATTTTGTGTTTATCACCACCACTAGAAGACTTAAACGGTACTTTCAGTGTCATCTTGTGGTGGTGAGGACAGACTAACCTATTGTCAAATACTGTACAAGCCAGACCTAATAAGAAGAATGATCACATGGTCCATCGAGCTATCTGAGTTTAAAATCACGTATGAGCCTCGACTAGTAATTAAGGCTCAGGAACTTTCATATTTCCTGGCAGAACTCACGTCAGACCTTAGTGACCTTAAGGAAATTTCTTAAACCATATTCATCGATGGAGTTGGGAATTTGCGGATCAAAAGTTTCGCAGCGGAATAATAGAATTCCCTCACAGGATCCATGCGAAAAACCCATAATCCGAGTTTTTTTAATTTTTACCTCTTGAAGCGTGATAGACACAAGCGAGGTGAATCACCAACACCGTAATAGCGACAATGTTTCTGCGGTATCCACACGAACAGACTTGCAAAAGGAGTCACGCCTCTGTTTTCGTAGTGCTAGCTGCGAAGAGAGGAGAAGAAGACCTCACTATCTCCCACTCACTTTCTGTAGGTGCGGCTAGGGTTGTAATGTAACCTAGTAGTAGCCCCCTTAGCAGTACTATTTATAACAATGGCTGCCTTAAGTGAGTATGAGCAGTAGCAAGGTAAGTGGTGCAACCCTAAACCCATCTGTCATGAGTTAGGCCTACAGTTGAATCCGAGTCCAACTTGGATTATGATTACTCCAATTTTGTCTGTTCTAAGTGTGTGACCCTACAGGTTCTCATGACGTTGGTAGTAATATTAAAATCTCATTTTAATATTACAAACAGTGAGCGGTATCTAGCAACACATCACTGCTACCCAAGTAATGAGAATGTCAGTGATTTGACATAACCTATCTGTGACCAATGTTTCCGTGTAGTTTAGTCCCTTTGTCCAGATATCCAGATTGAACACAAGGCATAGAACGTGTCACCTTTGTTTAGTTCAATCTTCAGTTTCCTGATTCCCGAGTAGACATAGTAATAACAAATAAGATCAATATCTCATATTGACTCATTTGAGCATGGCCATGCATTTCGTAGTCTCACTCAATCAGGGGCCCCGAAGATATCGCTCTTGTTATGTAGGAAGGACAAATCTCATCTAGGTCACTCACATCCCTCCACATGTATTGCGGCATGTCTAATAACTAACGTTATAATCATCTTGTTACAGATGACGTTTGATGGCATTAAAACACACAACTCCTCATGTAGGAATCGTAGTGATTTCAGGTCAAAGGACCACATACACCATTATCACTATGAGAATCGCTTATGACACTCACGTAACGATCCACGTAGCGTTCTCATGGCGGGTCTGTCCAATACATCATTACTCTAATATGTATCCATGTGTAGACTTGATATCTCATATCCATGACCTGTGAGATGTGGTCATCAGTCTACGCACATACTAGCCTTAATGTATTATTGTTGTCCTAATTAACAATAATACTTGACTAGGGACATTTAAGAATAGTGTTTTATCCAATAGGATCTCACGATCAAGTCATCCACTTGATGTCCTATGGTATCAAACTTACTATTCTAAGGACTTTATTATGTCTACAAAAAAGAACACAATAAATGAAATGTCTCATATAAAATAACATAATATAATGTATGTAAATACAAACAAAATGTATTGGCCACTAGGGCATACACCAACAGATGGTTCCTATAACCCCAAGGGGAATGGTGCTGGGGTGATCTTAGAAAATTATGAAGGAGTAGTAGTAGAAAACTCCTTGAAGTTTGAGTTCCCTACTTCAAACATCTAAGCGGAGTACAAAGCATGCATTATCAGACTAGCAATGACTAAAGATATGGGGGCAACTAAGATCACACTTTGCAGCGACTCCCAACTTGTGACCTCCTAGATCCGAGGTAATTATCAAACCAAGGAGCCTCTCATTTAGAAATATTTGGCCAAAGTCTAAGAGCTCCTAAAAAAATTCCAAGTAGCCAAGATTGAGCATATACCTAGGGAACAAAACTCCAAAGCAGACCTCCTATCCAAACTGGCTAGTACCAAGAGTCTGGGCAACAACTGCTTTGTGATCCAAGAGGCCCTTGCTCAGCCTTCCATCATAGAAATGTCAATTTTCTAGGTGGACGGAGAGGAGCGTACTTAGCTCACCACAATAATAGAGTACTTGCAGTTCGGAACCTGACATGATGATCCAAAGGAAGCCTCCAAGCTAGTCAGAACCGCGGTTTAATACACTATCTGTAATGGACAACTGTACCATCATGGATTCTCTTTACCTTTCCTCAAATGTCTCACACCAAAGGAAATAGAATATGTTCTGGCTTAGATCTATGAGGAGAGTTCTGGACACCACTTTGGGGGCAAATCCTTAGCTTTGAAGGCACACAAGGCCCGTTACTATTGGCCAACAATGGAAGTTGACTCCCACACACATGTCCGAGTTTGCGATAAATGCCAATGACACTCGAACCATTATCAAGCTCTTCCTGAAGAACTATCCATGACATCTATACTCTGGCCATTTTATAGATGGGGCATGGATATCCTGGATCTGTTCCCTCAAACACTTGGACAACTGAAATACTTACTGGTGGCTGTGGATTATTTAACAAAATGGATCGAAGGGGAGCCCCTAGTCATGATTACCTCTGCCAGGATCCAAAAGTTTACTTGATGTCACATCATCACTAGGTTTAGGATTTTAGAGTCTATAGTGATGGACAACGGAGCCCAGTTCAAAGATAAGGATTCTGAAGAGCTGCTTGCTGAGTTAAAAATCAAGCATCATTGCAGATCTATTGAGAATTCCAAGACAAATGGACAAGCTGAAGTCGTCAACCAGGTTATTGTTTGAGGAATTAAAAGGAGGTTGAATGAAGCTAAGGGAAACTAGGTCGAGCAACTTGACCATGTCGTCTAGGCTTACCGGACTACGCCTCACTCCACAACAGGTGAAACCTCCTTTAAATTCACTTATGGGAGCAAGGCTATGATCTTGGTGGAGATAGAGGAACCCAGCTGACATCACCAAAAATTCTCACTTGACAATGACCCCGAACTGATTAGAGAAGACTTAGATCTTCTAGAACAAAAAAGAAGCGTTGCTCATATAAACGACATCGCCCTCAAACGGAGGGCGACGACTTGATATAATTTGAAAGTTATCCCAAGGAAGTTCAAACCAGGTGATCTAGTACTTCAGAGAGCGAACATCGGTGGTAGGAATGCCTCCCAAAGAAAGTTAGCCCCAAATTAGGAAAGCCCCTACCGGATCATGATCAGTACTAGCAAGAGAGCTTACACCCTGGAGATACTAATAGCCAAGCCAATAAAAAACTATTGGAATGTGGACAAACTTAGAAAGTACTATAGTTAAGTGCCTTTAAAGGTCAAGTTTCCTAGTTTACTTTATGTTTGATTTGCCCTAGTTTTTATGGGTATACATTGTATGAACTTCGGTCATTCATTCAATCAATAAAATAAGAAGTTATTTTTATACATCTACTTGCACTCTCTAGTATCAAAGATCCTTAAGCTGGACTCCGCCTTAAGAATGTCTATAGAGCCCAGTCCTTATGGGATTTGGGGGTTTCTTTTTAAGGTTAAAGGCCCTCAAGCTAGACCACGTCTTAAGAATGTCTACAAAGCCCATTTCTTATGGGATCTGGGGTTTCTTAGCTTCCAAGTTAAGAGGAATAACCCACAAAACTCATTTGTGTGTTTTTGTCGCTAGTTATGGGCTTATACCCAAATCCTCAACACTTGGCCATGACCATTTTGTGATTGTGAAATTAATTGGCAACATGAGCAACGATATTCGTGCTTCGCCATTAGGTACCTACCATGGATGTCATACGTTAAATTGATTTTCAAATTGAAAATTCCGACGTGATAGGTGATTTTTTGAACTAGATCATTAACACTAAAGACCCCGGCTATAGATCACCTATTATTTTTCCTAAGTCCTCAATGGAACTCTAAATGCTCAAAAGTTCTAGGCGTTGGACCCCGGGCCAAGTTTTATGCGAATAAAATTCTCTTAAGTCCCAAAATGGTTATTAAATGCATATTGATGATGGGCGTTGGACCCAATACGAACCATGGGAAAGCAAATAAGCATGCAACACAAGTATAGTGTGAGCAGTCTTAATTTAAACCTGGCAATTAGGGAAATTATTTTTACAATAAAAATTAAATGCCCCACAAGGGGGCAAAAGAAAGTAGAAAAGCATGAGAAGATCAAGCTCTCGTGGCATCTTCCTCCGGGCTTTGACTGTCCATTTTCACTACTCCGCCATCCCCTTTGAAAGTCAGATCCAGAATATCAGTTGAAGGCCCAATAGTAGGGACCCCGATAGCACCCTGGTTGTTCTGTTGAATGATGAACCTACAAAAACTCATGATTTTACTATTCAAAACCTTGATTTTCATCCTCTTCAAACACCTTTTGATTGAGCTTTGTTCTCTATTTTTAATCATATTTTTACTATTCTAACCTTTGTTCTTATTATGTGCTTTTATTTGTTCTTGTTAGGTAATTACACATGGAAAAAGATTGGATGCATGAACAAGGAAGAAAAAACTGAAATGAAGTTGCTGGTGCTGGGGGCTTAAGTGCCAAACTTTTGAGCACTTAAGTGCCCAAAGGTAGAGACATCTACACTGTGTGCCTAAGCGCCCAAAAACTGAGTGCTTAAGCGCTCAATACATTTAGTGACGTGTTTTGTTGCTATAACTAGAAAAAGTAAGGTTTTTGGGCAGAAATTCAGTAGAGATTTAGAGAGAGAAGTGAAGGCACAAATCCTAATTTAGCGCGGGAGCACCTATGCTTGAACATTAAGAATTTTCTTCAACCTTTCCACCTATCTTCCATGAAGTTTGTTAGAATTTCTTCTCTGTTTTCTTCTTTCTCCATGTGTAGCTAAACTTCTCTAGTTAGGGTTATGATGGATCTTTGCTCTTGGATGATGTAAATTCATTTTTGTGTTTAATCTATGTTTCTATTTCATGATTAACGTGTTTATCTCTTCTCTTAATGTTTTCCTTGGTTTGGCCAATTTGGGAATAATTTTAGGGCTTATATATGATTTGGGAAAATTGTGTCTGAACCTAGAGCTTGTGATAAACACCTTAACTTCTGCAATAACTAGGAACAGACGATGTAGGTTATGTGGTCTTGCTTTCTATTCCCTCGTTTTTTATAAAGTCTTCTCTATTTGGGGTTATACTAAGGGATTGGTTAACTCAAAGTAGTGTGGAGATGATTAATATACCAAGGGATTTGATATTAGTTAATTTTGGGAATTTGATCATGAATCATGGAATAGAACTTAGTTAAACTAATATTTGAATTTGCATCAAAAGAGTTCAAGTGAAATCGAAACCCTAACACTTTGATATCATTGTTTTCAACCTTTGCCTAATTGATTTATTTTTACTCTTATTAATTTTGATTATTTTCTAATTAGTGTTTTCTTTTATTGATATTCTTGTCATATCCTAATATTCGATAGCTTAAATAATGTTGATTTAACGAATTTAATAATTAACAACATAATCATCGTGGGAACTATACTTTTACTCATCATTTATTACTTTTGCGATTTGGTTCATTTGCCAATATATTAACATTGAGTGTCCTCTGGAAGTACGAGACAGTCGTCTCCGATCACCTTCTCAGGGTCCAATTCGTCCAATGCCAGCGCCACCCGGGGTTGAAGAGCTGGACTTGGGCAACTGCATTTTGGAGGCGTTGATTTTCAATCCGGAGGCCTTTTTTCTTAGTACGGAGGCTAGTGACTTCCTTCCTAGCCTCCTTGGAGCAAGCTTTCTCATTCTTTAGACCATCCTCTGAGTCCACTAGTTTCTTTTGTAGCTCATCATTCTTTGCCATAGCTTCCTCCAAGGCCTTCTCAGCCTTCTCTTTTGTTTTAAGGGCTAAGTCGAGCATCCGGGCCCTTTCCTCTTCGACCGCCCTCGTCGTTTTTGCCTCCTCAGATAGTATTTGCTCTCCAAATTGGTTCAAAAACCTTTCGACGAAATAAGTTTTGGCAGCAAGGTGGAGTCTGCTGATCTGGAACCTTGTCAAGATATCCGACAGAGTTTTCTTAGAATTGCAGCCAACAACATCGTCATCCAAGAGCTAGGAGTCTAGAAATGGCCAAGGCATTAAATCCTTCTTGTATAAGGAAAACGGGCTCGGGACCTTAACTAATTCAACGACCGGCCTCTTCCCACAATCCGCCCTAATGTCTTCACTAGCCTTCTTCTTTTATCTTTGAAGGGCCTGAGCAGAAGGTTCCTCCCTTTGAGTCGTATCTACCTCGATCACCAGACTCTAGATAGCGGAGTTTGGAAAAATGTGTGCTGGAGTATTGGAGGGACCGACATCCAAGTTCTTCGCTTTCAGGGTCCGAAGGGCGGCTAAAGCTTTTTCGGATGCCTTGTTTTCTACAAAACAAAGATGAAGTCAGAAATGGCAGAAAAAAAGTATCATAAATAAAGGGGTAAAAATAGACTGCGACCTAAACTTCACCTAGAAAGGCCTCAAGAGTTTCATCATCAGTGGTGTCTAAGACATCTTTATAAGAAATGAGGCCAACATCCTAAGCCCACGTATTCATGAAATCAACACACTCAGTGTCATCCCGATTAAGATCGAGCTTCTCCATTTCAATCATTTCAATGGGGGTGTCCCATGCCCTTTTAGTCTAGTACAAGTCGAACATTGGGTTCGCACTAGCCCCTAGGAAGAACGGATGGGTCCCTAGCGCCGCCATCAGCTTAAAGAACTTTGTCTTGCAGTTTTTGAAGCTATCTTGGAAGACTTCAAAGGCCTTCCGACTGGGCCTTGACTGGAGTGTGAGCGAGTAGTTCTTCATTGCCCTCTCCCTTTGGGGGCACCACCTAGTGAAGAGGTAGAAAAACACTTTTTTTGAGTACTATAGTCTAACTAATTAGTAAAATCTTTTGAAGGCGAGAATGTTTCCCTAGCTATCGGGGTGCAGCTGGGACAAAGCAACATTGAGAGCATGGAGGACTGCAATTTGAAACCCAGTGAATCAGATCTGGAGTCCCAATCGAACGAAGAGATCTTTGTACATAAACATGTAGTTTGTGCCTGCCTCTTGGGTCGAACATACTCTCTCGTTCTCCCTTGGAGCCAGGACCTGATAATTTTAGGTCGAACATCTTTTGTCAATTTCAAGTAGCTCATGAGCTCTTTAACGTCCTTCGTAGTGATAAATTTGGACTCGTTATTCCAAACGTTGTCTCCAACCTAAAGGTATATGCTCTTTTTGAAGACAAGTACCATGGACCTCTCTATAGTCAATCTATGTTGTCTTGCTCTTCTTCTTGCCATTGACTCTTGGAAACACCCACAAAAGTCGGTAAGGTGTTGTCATAATCAAGAAATTCTAGTAACCTATAGATCTAGACATGGATGAGGGCTGACAATGGATAGAAGTCCGATTAAAATACTTTCTACATCTGCCTTCATGCTCTGTATCTAGTTGTCTACACAATTTATGGACACCAGCCTTTGTGTCCTCAAAGACTTATTATCCTGAGATAGGTACCCATGCTGCTCATGGCGTGATGGAGAAGGTGCTCCAGAGAGCAACGCCATTGAGCAAGACTCTAATCCCTGGTTTCCTTACTCGTTGGCAACTAAAGGAGGCGGAATACTCCACAAACGAAGAAGGCAGAAACCCTCTATAATGCTAAAAATAGCAAAAATAGAGGGTAGAAGGAGACGTACCTTGAAAAGTAAAGAAATTAGATGACTAAAGGGTGTTTAACTGAAGAGAAATTGCTAAAAATTGCTTGGAACCGTTGGAAGCTGCCAAGTGAATAATGCTCCTTAGCTGCGCTCGGTCGTCGGGAATCACTTCATGCTACCAAAAATTTGAGAGGAATAATAAAGTGTGATGGAGGCACCCTTAGCCCCTATTTATACAGACAAGGTGGTTGAGGGGAAATTCTGTCCAAACACTTCTAATTTCAAGACTTATCATTATGACGTGCAAAACCCTATCCATGACTATCCAGTCAAAACAAGCCATACGGACTTCACAACTACCATAGTAGTTAAATCGACAGTTGCTCATAAAACCAAACATCACGCAAGCACTACTATTTTGAGCACTTATCTACGGACCTCGGTTACACTCCGAAATGTCCACCTATGGTCACCCGACGCGTGGGCCTCGGCCGGACTACGGTGTGTCTACAAGTGTCAAATGAGTTGGTCGTTATCGCCTCTAGATTAGAGATCTTAACCCATTAGGGCAGTTCAGACCATGACTTCAAGTAAAGCATGGATCCTGTCACCCGAGGGCATTGAGACTTACCTTAATACTTAGCTATATTAGCCAAGCATCAAGCGGGGAGCAATATAAAGAGGCTAAACGTATTATTACATGATGAGCATTTGACTCATCCTGGTGAAAGAAGCAAACAATGAAAATGGAAAATAGAACATTTAAGGAAGTAAAAGGAAACTTTTTATTCACATTCTATACATCGTCAGCTTTAACAAAAAAGCCTATAAATTATCCTAATACAAGAATGCCCACTGGAGAAAGCCGAAAAGGAAGTCAGATGAGATAGTGATGATGATGATGACCACTGACCACAACCACATCCATGATTCTTCTAGAAACCAGCACCCATCTCTTCCCTGTTGGCCAACATGAGCACAATGCTTCACTCCAAAAGATTGTTCTATGCCAACAAGAACAAGCTTCACAATCCTACTTATCCAGCTACGCTGATCTGTCAATTATTTTTATATCTTGAGTGCCTTATGTTTGATCTAATTGGACTCCATATGTGCTTAATTGTTAACTTTTAGCTAAGTTTCTAGATATGAAGCTTAATCGGAACTTTATTGTGAAACTATGCTCAAGTATGTTTATAAGCACACATAATTGCATTGTGTTTTTCAGGAGAACTTTGAGTGTTTGAGTCCATTAGCATCAAACCAAGCTTGTTATCCATTTGAGGAGAGAGCTAAAAACTCAAAGAGATCAATATCACCCCTAGAAGCAAAGAAAGGAGAATATATGTAAAGAATCAGGGCTGAATATGAAGAATTTAAGTGACACGGTCCGTGTCCCCAACACAAGGGAGGTCGTGTCCCTCTCTGGAATCACAAATTAGATTCAGTTCTGAGTTTACTCAAAGACATGGCTTGTGTCTGAGGACACGGGGCAGGTTGTGTTCCTCCCTGACTTTCAATCTTGTGGGAATTATGTTGACAAACATGAACATAGGGGGGGTGTGTCATCAGACACGACCCGTGTCTACGAATCAGGAAATTAGTTTCGAATTTTAATGATAAGCTAGGTATTCAAATGCATAAATAGCTGCCTAGGGTTCTAAAAGGGATACTTCTGAACTGCAAGCTGCCAAGGAATTGAGAGAGGGAGGTTTAATCAAAGATTGGAGATTTAGGTTCGAACTATCAGAGATTAACCAACCTCGATCATTAAAAATCAGTTAGATTTTCAGTTTTCTTTTGCGCTTGTGTTCTTGATGATGACTTTCTTTAGTTTTTGTTTTGAATTTGAATTCGCCAATGTGTGGCTAAGTTTCTTATTTGGTTAAGGGAAGATGAAACCTTAGTTTTGAACATGTGAATCCTACATAATTTTTTATATTCAATACAATTATATTTTTATTCACATGTTTCTACTCTTAACTTGGTATAAATGTTTTTATACTCTTTGTTATTTTCGAAAGTGGTAAAACTAGGATTGTTATGCGCGGTTGCGGTGGTAGAACTAGTGAAACATATTATCTAAGTAATTCAATCTCAGTGTGTAATTGAACCTTAGTATGATTGGTTTTCTGAATCTTAATACAATCAGTAGATAGATGTAAGAGCAGTTGCTTTACAATTAACTAAGGATTAGGGCTTGATTTGAGCGGTTGCTAAATTAACCAAAATTTAAGAAAAATAGAGAATTAAACTCACAATCGCATGAAAACATAATTGATTATGTTGGTATAAAGGATATGTAGGTTAGCATTATCATATAAATCTAGTGGTAGATTCTATTTCTTAACTAATATTTCTTAATTGGTAATTTAAATCGTGTTTATTACTTTTGCTTTAGATTCAATTGTTATTTTTAGTTTTAATAAACAAAACCCCATTTTTACTATTTATTATTTTTAGAGTTTAAATTAAGAATCGATTTATAGTGTCAATTGAATTGGATCTTTGTGGATCGACCCTTACTAACTATAACCAGTTGTAAGGTTTTTATATTTTTAGTGGAACTTGACAACTAATTTTTAATCTTAATTTTTAATCACAATCTTTAGTACACCAAATTTTGGTGTCGTTGCTGGGGAACTAATTTTCTAATTGCGCTATTAATTTATTTCCTATTTTTCACTTTGTTTTTGTTCCAGTTTTTAAATACTTTAATTAGTTCTTCTTGACATTTTGCGGGTGCTTATGTCCATTGAAGGATTTGACGAGAAATTGAAGAATTTAGGACTACTTTGATCAAGTCAATTCACATCCTCAATTTCGCTTCCATCCATCTAATTCCCAATTCACACTTGCTGAAATTGAAGCTACTTGCCATATAGATCTATCAAGTTTTGAGACATTTGAAGAGATATCTAAAGAAGTAGCAATGATAGAGTCTACTCTAAGGACGATGGGTGCTCCAGACTTGGACCAACAACCTATGTGCATAGAAATTCCAGAAACTGAGAAGGCATTTGAGTTGAAGTCTGACTTAATCCATCTTTTGCCATCTTTTAATGGATTAGCCAGGGAGGACGCCAACAAACATTTGAAGAAGATCCATGTGGTGTGTTCTAACATGAAGCCTACAGGAATTCCAGTAGAACAAGTCAAGTTAAGAGCTTTTCCATTCTCATTGAAAGATTTTGCAAAAGAGTGGCTATATTACTTGCCACCTAGATCTATCCAATTATGGCAGAACATGGCTCGGGCTTTTTTGGACAGATACTTCTCTACCTCAAAGGCTACAACCATTTGAAAAGAAGTTTGCAGCATCCAACAAAGACATGGGGAATCACTTCATGACTATTGGGAGAGGTTTAAGAGATTGTGTGCTAGCTGCCTTCAACATCAAATCAGTGAGCAACTCCTGCTTCAGTATTTCTATGAAGGTTTGCTAATGATGGACCGTAACATGATTGATGTTGCTAGTGGAGGAGCTTTGGTTGATAAGACTCCTCAATAGGCTAGGAACTTGATATAAAAAATAGTTGCAAACACTCAACAATTTTTCACCAAGAATAACACCAGAATGAGAGCAGTTAAAGAGGCAGAAATGACCAGTTTACAATAACAAATGACTCAGTTTACTGACATAGTTCAAAGGCTAATGGATAATGGGAAAGCACCAGTAAATACTTGTGGGATTTGTTGCTCTTCTGGACATCCCACTGATATATGTCACACTCTACAAGAGGATACAAATGAGGAGGTAAAGGCAGCAGGGGGATATTTTGAACCTTCCAAAAACTACAACCCCTACTCTAATACATATAATCTGGGGTGGAAAGATCATCCTAACTTGAGCTATGGAAAGTAGCCCCATAATCAACCTCCACCCTATGGACCTTCAGGATTTCAACAGAGGCAAGCACCTTTCCCTCAGAGATAACAACAAGCTCAAGCTCCTAGGCAACCTGAGCCTTCACTAGAGAAGTTAATGAGACAAATGACCACTAATAACATTCAATTTCAACAAGAAACAAGGGTCACTATCAATAATTTGCAGAACCAAGTGGGCCAGTTAGCCACAGAAATCAACAAGGTTCAGAGCCAACTTTCTAGGAAACTTCCCCCATAACTGGAAGTGAATCCGAGGAAAAATGCTAGTGTTGTCACATTGCGAAGTGGGAAGACGTTAAATAAACCTACATCTTCTCCACAAGTCACTAAAGAGAAAGATCAAGAGCCTAAGGATGTAGATAAGGAGGGGCAAAACTCTAAAGCCCCTAAGGTAAGTATTCTTGAACCACTTCCTAAGTATGTCACTAAGGCCGTTTTCCTAGTAGGTTGGTTAAGAATAAGAAAGATGAAGTAGATAAGGAGATCTTAGAGACTTTTAGGAGAGTGGAAGTTAACATTCCTTTATTAGATTCTATTAAGCAAGTACCTAGGCATGCCAAGTTCCTAAAGGAATTATGCACTAACAAAAGAAAGTTAAAAGGTAATGAGAGGGTCCAAGTGGGAGTGAATGTTTCATCTGTAATTAAAAAGAAACTCTCAACTAAGTGTAAGGACCCTGACATATTTACTATTCCATGTACTATAGGTAACACAAGGTTTGAGAGGGCAATGCTAGATTTAAGTTCATCCATAAATGTCATGCTTTATTCAATTTATGCATCTTTATATCTAGGTCCTTTAGAGCCAACTAGTGTAATTATTCAATTGGCAGATAGATCTAACGCATACCTAATAGGTGTTATTGAGGAAGTATTCGTGCAGGTGAATGAATTAGTATTTCCAGTAGACTTCTATGTGTTGGACATGGATGAGGATAAATCTCCTAACTCTACTTCTATCTTGTTAGGGAGAGCTTTCTTGAAGACTGCATAGACAAAAATTGATGTGCACTCAAGGACATTGATCATGGAATTTAATAGGGAAATGATCCAATTCAACATTTTTGAGGCTATAAGATACCCAAGTGATATGCACTATGCCTGTTTGATTGACTCCTTTGATGCTTTTGATTCTTTAATTTCTATAACTTTTGAGTCTAATCATTTTAATGCTCTTGAAATAGTACTGACTCACATCTTAGATTTGCAGGAAGAGAAGAGGGATGATGAAAGAGAGTCATGAGTGAAGATATTCATGATGTAGTAGCAGCCTTGCATGAGCTCTCTTCCACTTCAGAAGGACATGAGGTTTCTTATGTTGAGTTACCAGTTACTAGTGATGTACCTAAACCTTCTGTTGTGCAGGCACCAAAGTTAGAAGTCAAGGAATTACCTGATCATCTCAAATATATATTCATGGGAAAGAAGAAAACACTTCCAGTGATAATTACTAAGTCACTCACCCAAGAATAAGAGGAGAAATTAGTGGCTATTTTGAAGGAGCATAAGACGGCCATTGGTTGGACTATAGTAGATATTAAGGGTATTAGCCCCTCAATTTACATGCACAGAATCTTAATAGAGGAGGGGGTTAAACTAGTGAGAGATCCTAGAGGAGGTTGAATCCTCCTATGATGAATATTGTGAAGAAGGAGATACTGAAGTTCCTAAGTGTGGGTGTGATCTACCCCATTTCTAACAGCAAATGGGTTAGCCCGATCCAGGTAGTACCAAAGAAATCTGAAATCAATATGGTAAAAAATGCTAAAAATGAGCTTATTCCCACTCAACTATAAACAGGGTGGCATGTTTGTATAGACTATAGAAAATTAAATGCTGCCACTAGAAAAGACCACTTTCCTTTTCCTTTTATTGATCAAATATTAGAGAGATTAGCTGGTCATTCTCACTATTGTTTTCTAGATGGGTTTTCAGGTTATAATCAGATTGTTATTGCTTTAGAAGATCAAGACAAGATCACTTTCACTTGCCCTTTTAGCACCTTTGCATATAGGCAAATGCCTTTTGGACTTTGCAATGCACCAGGGACCTTTTAAAGATGTATGGTGAGTGTATTTTTTTATTATATAGAGAACATTATAGAGGTCTTCATAGATAATTTTAGTGTATTTGGGAATGGATTTGAGAATTGTTTAGAACATTTAAAATTAGTTCTAAAAAGATGCATTGACACTAACCTTGTATTGAATTAGGAAAAATGTCATTTCATAGTAGAAGAAGGTATAATGTTGGGACATGTGATCTCTACTAGGGAAATTGAGGTTGATAGAGCTAAAGTAGAGCTTGTGCGTTCCTTACCCCTGCTCACTAGTGTGCAGAAAATTCATTCTTTTCTTGGTCATGCAGGGTTTTACTGAAGATTCATCAAGGATTTCTCCAAGATATCTTTGCCTCTTTGCACATTACTCCAAAAGGATACTCCATTCCACTTTGATAAGAGGTGTATGGAGGCTTTCACCAAACTCAAGAAGTTGATGACTATGGCGCCTATCATTAGGCCACCAAATTGAGAGCTACCATTCGAGTTGATGTGTGATGCTAGTGACTTCACGGTAAGGGCTGTCCTAGGACAGCGAGTTGATAGGGTGCCTTATGCTATCTACTATGCATCAAGGACCCTAAGTGATGCTCAACTCAATTACTCTATAACTAAAAAAGAACTTCTAGATGTGGTTTTTGCTTTAGAAAAATTTAGATCATATTTAATTGATTCTAAAGTAATTGTTTTTTCTGATCATGCAGCCTTGAAGTACATACTTACGAAAAAAGAAATGAAGCCTAGATTGCTCTGATGGATTTTACTGCTCTGTGAGTTTGACTTGGAGATTAGAGACAAAAAAAGGGAGCGAAAACTTCGTGGCAGACCATTTAAGTAGGTTGGTGACTGAGGAGGAAAAGATTCCTACCAAAGAAAGTTTTTTGGATGAGCATCTTATGGCCATCGAGACTACAATTCCTTAGTATGCTGATATTGCCAACTACTTGGCCACCAAGGACTTTCTAGAGGGCTTGAATAAGGCACAACAGGATAAACTAAGGAGTGTTTGCAAATATTACATCTGGGATGATCCTTACCTTTGGAAGCATTGTACAAATCAAGTGATTAGGAGGTGCATTCCAAATTTAGAAACTCACTCCATACTCTCTTTTTGTCACACCTATGCATGTGGAGGGCATTTTGACATGAAGATGACAGCCAACAAAGTGCTCGATAGTGGTCTCTAATGGCCTATAATTTTTAAGGATGCTTATAACTTCTATAAGTCCTGTGACTGCTGTCAAAGAACATGTAATATTGGTCCTATAAATCAAATGCCTCAAACTCCGATAATTTTTGTGGAAATCTTTGATGTTTAGGGCATTGACTTCATAGGACCATTCCCTCTCTCATTTGGTTTTTCATATATTCTTCTAGCTGTTGATTATGTATCAAAATGGGTGAGAACAAAAGCCACCGGATCTGATGACTCTAAAATTATTGTGGATTTTGTGAAGTCTAACATTTTCTCTAGGTTTGGAACTCCAAGGGCCATTATTAGTGATGAAGGAACACATTTTTGCAGTAAAACATTTGATGCTCTCTTGAAGAAATATGGTGTGGTGCACCGGACTTCCACTTCCTACCATCCATAGACAAACGGGCAAACCGAAGTGTCCAATCAGAAAATCAAGTCCATCCTTGAAAAGACAGAGAATCTAACCAAAAGGATTAAAGTACTAGACTTGATGATGTGTTATGGGCTTATGAGACTATATATAAGACTCCAATTGGCATGTCACCATTTCGGTTGGTATATGGGAAGCCCTATCATTTACCCGTGGAGCTGGAGCACCGATCTTAGTAGGCTATTAAGCAAGTCAACCTGGATTTGGAAGGTGCTGGAAAGGCAATGAAGCTCCAATTACAGGAGTTGGAAGATGATAACTCTTAGAAATAAGAGTTATTACTATCCTTTTAGCTTAATCATTGTTCTTGTTTTGATCAATTTTGGAGAAGAACTTCAAGTTTTCTTTGATTGAGTAAAATTCTGTGTTAATCTGATTAATTGTGAAAAGCTGTAAATTCTGATCTGTTATTGCTGAAGGTTTGATTTAATTTTGAGCAGGTTTTAAAGGTGTAATTGCTGAAGGAATTGCTCTGGGATGTTTTGGAATGCTGCAGCTTTGGGGGAGCGAATCATTATAAGATAAAATCATTTCCAGCTCAGCTCTTGCCCGCTAGAAGACAAAATACCTGTTGTGTTGTACTTAAAAGGAAGAAAGAGAATACAATGCAGCAGCTGTGTATACTTGGGAATTGGACCAAGGAATATTTTAGTATTTGAATTTGTAAAAGCCCAAAAAGTGAGGCATGAGAGAAGGTGTAACCCTATTTTGGGAGCTAGTACAAATAGTGAGTGTGACCTTACTTTTGAGAGAGAGCTTTTTGGGGGGTACTGTGCAGAGCCGTCAGCTTCTGGCTTTTATCTGTAATTCCAGTTTTTACGCATCATGTCTTTATTTTCCATTTCCTTTTTATACTTTGTCTTCAAGCTCATTATGAGCTAAATTCCATTAGTTAGGATTCTATGAATTTATAATTGTACTGAAGGGTAATCAAATGTTATGGATGTTATTCATTTTCTTCTATTCTACTTTAATGTTTAATTTAGGTTTAGCCTGATCAACTAATCTGAATTAGCAACTAATTTCGTTTGGAAAAACCAAGTTAGTGGACTTAATTAGAAGATAAAGATAGAACAATTAATTGGAAAATTAATTGTGTTGAATGAGCTAGGACTAGCCTTCAAGTCTTTAAGTAGCTGGACGTGCTTCTTTGACAACTGAGGGAAATTAAATTGAATTTAGGAATAAGAAGCTTTTAATGAACTCAGTTTTTACTGCTGGAAAGCAAAATTTATTTCCTGGACTAAATGTTGTAGCATCCTGAAGCATGCGTTACCCTGAAGTTAAGAATTACAAAGGATTAGAATCCTAGCTGTTTCCATTTCTGTTTTAAACCACTCATTTATTGCTTTTATTAATTCCTTGCATTTATTACTTACTGCTCTGATACCTCATTACTCCATTTACTTTACATGCTTAAAAATTTCTCTTTATTTTATTACGTTAAATAGGAAAGGTTAAATCTAGAATTTGTATTTAATCCAATTAAATCCCCGTGGGAACGATCTTTACTCACACTTTATTACTTGTTTGACTGTGTACACTTGCACATCTTTTAACAAAAACACTACACCAACAAGTTTTTGACGCCGTTGCTGGGGATTGACAATGGTGTTGAATATTTAAATTCTTTTGTTAACTTTTTCTATTTAGTTACTTCTAAAAATTTGGTGTACTGTGCTCAGCAAGAGGTATTACAATCTGTATGTGCAGCAAGGGTGCACCTGAGTTTCAAATTGACTTGGAGATAGAGAAAGCAACTAAGAGGTTTAGGAAGAGAACCAAAGAACAACGTGCTCAAACTCAACATTCTGAGTTAGGCTTCATGGCTGATCTTTTCTTAAATGAGGAGGAGCAGCCTAGTATGATCGACATAGCAAATGACAGAGAGAGGTCCATCAGGGACTATGCAGTCTTTGATCCCCAAACGATGAATACTGGGATAGTGAGGCCAGAAATAACTACCCAGCAGTTTGAATTCAAGCCTATGATGTTTCAAATGCTTCAAACTATTGGGCAGTTCAGTGGTGCTCCTACTGAAGATCCTCATTTGCATTTAAGGTAATTTTTGGATGTGGCTAGCTATTTCAAGATCCCTGGAGTGAGTGATGATGCGTTCAAATTGAGACTTTTCCCTTATTCATTGAGGGACAAAGCAAAGACCTGGTTGAACTCTTTGGAACCCAATTCAATTACTACTTGGAATGGATTAGCTGAAAGGTTCCTGACAAAATACTTCTCTCTCACTAAAAATGCCAAAATATGGAATGACATTACTTCCTTTAGGCAGATTGATGATGAATCACTGTATGAAGCATGGGAGAGGTTTAAAGATCTATTGAGAAAGTGCCCTCATCATGGCATTTCTGTATGTATTCAAATGGAAACTTTCTACAATGGATTATTACCTCTTTCAAGGTTGATGCTGGATGTCTCTTCTGGAGGTGCTCTGTTGACTAAGTCTTATAATGAAGCTTATGAGCTAATAGAGAGCATAGCTGCCAATAGCTATCAGTGGCCAACCAGTAGAGCAACTTCTTCTAAAGGTGTGGCTGGTGTTCATGAAGTAAAGGAGATAACTGCTATGTCTGCTCAGTTGGCTGCCATTACCAACATGCTGAAAAATTTAACTGCGGCTAACACTAGTAAGGAACTTGTTATGGTTGAACCTACTATGGGCCCTGTAAATTCAGTAGCTTGTGTTTTTTGTGAAGGAAGACATCGGTTTGAAGAATGTCCTGATAATCCAGTGTCAATGAATTATGTGGGGAATAGAGGGAACAATTCTTTCTCCAATACTTATAATCCTGGCTGGAAGCAACATCCTAATTTCAGTTACAGTAATCATAGCAACACCTTAAATCCTCCAGTTGGTTATGTTTCTCCACATTACCAACAACAGCAACAGAATAGTCAGCAGCAGCAGAATTATGCTCTTACAAAGGAATCATCTTTGGAAGCCATGTTGAAAACTTTCATGGCTGAGAATAAGGTTCAAATCCAGAATCAAGCAGCTGTTGTAAGAAACTTGGAGAATCAAGTAGGTCAGTTGGCCAATGCATTAGCTAACAGACCTGCTGGCACCTTACCCACTTCCACAGAATCTCCATCTTCAAATGATAAAGGGAATGAACAAGTTAAAGCCATAACCTTGAGAAGTGGTAAAGAGCTACAGGATGCTTTAGCATCTAAGCAGCAGGGAACAAAGACAACTGAACCAACTGAAATAGAGGAGCCTAAGCATGAATCAGCTCCACTGCCTGAAGATACAGAGCAAGTCATTCCTAAGTGGATTAAGCCAAAGCTGATTCCAGAAAGGCCACCTCCTCCATTTCCACAAAGATTGAAGAGGGCAGCTCAAGAGAAGCAATTCAATAAGTTTCTGGAAATTTTGAAGCAGTTGCATATTAATATACCTCTGGTTGAAGCTCTACAGCAGATGCCCAACTACACCAAATTTATGAAAGACATCCTTACTAAGAGAAAGAGATTGGGAGAATTTGAAATAGTGGCAATGACAAAAGAGTGTAGCCAGCTGTTGCAGAATAAAGTTCCACAGAAAATGAAAGATCCATGCAGCTTTACTATCCCTTGTTCTATAGGAAATACTTATTGTGGAAAAGCCTTATGTGATCTTGGAGCAAGTATTAATCTGATGCCTATGTCCATTTTCAAACAACTAAAAATTGGTGAAGCCAGGCCTACCACTGTGACTTTGCAAGTGGCTGATAGGTCTATTGCTTACCCAGAAGGAAAGATTGAGGATGTCCTAATCAAGGTGGACAGATTTGTATTTCCAGTGGATTTTATTATCCTAAACTTTGAGGCTAACAAGGAAATTCCGATCATCCTTGGAAGACCCTTCCTGGCAACTAGAAGAACATTGATAGATGTACAGAAAGGAGAGCTTACTATGAGGGTGAATGATCAGCAAGTAACTTTCAATGTTTTTAATGCATTACACTATCCTGATGAAGATATGGAAAGCTCTTCTGTTATTACTGATATTGACTTTCTTGTGCAAGAGCAATTGATAGCATCAGGGCAAAACTTAGAGCATGAGTCTGAATTGAATAAGGAAACTGATTTTGAAAATAAAAAGTTAAAGCAGCTAGTTGAAGGGAATTTGACACACAGATCTTGGATCAGAAAATATGAATCCTTAGATGTATCTGCAGACACCTTCAAGGATAATGTACCCTCTGTTGAAAGACCTCCCACCCTTGAATTGAAACAACTACTTTCTCATTTGAAGTATGCCTATCTTGGAGAAAAAGAAACTCTTCCTATCATCATATCTTCCTTCTTAACTTCTGAGCAAGAAGATAGTCTTATTTTACTTTTAAAGAAGCACAAGAAGGCTATTGGGTGGCAAATGGCAGACATTAGAGGAATCAGTCCTAGCCTTTGTATGCATAAAATTCTATTAGAAGAAGATGCCAAGAACAGTATTGAAGGCCAAAGAAGATTGCACCCGATTATGAAAGAAGTGGTAAAAGGGGAGATCATTAAATGGCTTGATGCAGGAATTATCTACCCCATCTCAGATAGTGTATGGGTAAGTCCTGTGCAGTGCGTGCCAAAGAAAGGAGGAGTTACTGTAGTGAAAAATGAGAAGAATGAGCTGATTCCTACAAGAACAGTCACAGGTTGGAGGATATGCATGGATTATAGAAAGTTGAACAAGGCTACAAGGAAGGATCATTTTCCATTACCATTCATTGATCAGATGCTTGATAGGTTGTCTGGGAGAGAGTTTTATTGCTTTCTGGATGGCTATTTTGGTTACAATCAGATAGCAGTAGCACCCGAAGATCAGCAGAAGACTACTTTCACTTGTCCCTATGGTATATTTGCTTTCAGAAGAATGCCTTTTGGGCTCTGCAATGCTCCAGCAACTTTTCAGAGGTGCATGATGACCATCTTTTCTGACCTTATTAAGAAAATTATAGAAATTTTCATGGATGATTTCTCAGTTTTTGGAGATTCATTCTTGGGATGCTTGGACAATCTAGAGCAGGTGCTGGATAGATGTGAGGAAACTAATTTAGTTCTGAATTAGGAGAAGTGCCATTTCATGGTCAAGGAAGGCATTGTACTAGGTCACAAAGTGTCAAAGAAAGGCTTAGAGGTGGACAAGGCTGAGATTGAAGTAATAGACAAACTCCCTCCACACAATTCTGTCAAAGGCATCAGAAGTTTTCTAGGACATGCTGGGTTTTATAGGAGATTCATCAAAGACTTCTCTAGAATATCCAAGCCACTGTGCAAACTGCTGGAGCATGATAGTGTATTTAAATTCACAGAAGAGTGTTTATCAGCTTTTGAAACTTTGAAGAAGGCTCTGATCACTGCTCCTATAATAGTAGCTCCGGATTGGGAGAAGCCATTTGAATTGATGTGTGATGCAAGTGAGTTTGCAGTAGGAGCTGTGCTAGGTCAGAGGTATAACAAGATCTTCCATACTATCTATTATGCGAGCAAAACTCTCATTGATGCTCAGATCAACTACACCACTACAGAAAAAGAATTGTTGGCAGTTGTATTTGCATTTGACAAGTTCAGACTATATCTGGTGGGAACCAAAGTAGTGGTATACACAGATCATGCAGCCATCAAGTATCTCATTGACAAGAAGGATGCAAAGCCAAGGCTTATCAGATGGGTGCTCCTGCTTCAAGAATTTGATTTGGAGATCAAAGACAAGAAGGGAATTGAAAATCAAGTAGCTGATCATCTCTCTAGAATTGTTGAGAAAGGAGAAACCAAGCCTCAAGGAGAAATTAAAGAAAATTTTCCTGATGAACACATTTTACTGATTGAAGATGCTGCAGCACCCTGGTACGCAGACATTGTGAATTTTTTGGTCAGCAGGGTAATTCTAGTGGAGTTGAACTCGCAACAGAAAAGGAGGTTTCTGCATCAAGTTAAACACTTTTACTGGGATGAACCTTTTCTGTACAAAAGGTGCCAAGATCAGATCATAAGGAGATGTGCTGCTGAGGAAGAAATGCAAGCTATCCTTAGTGATTGCCATGCTGCTCCTTATGGTGGTCATTTTGGAGGAAAAAGAACAGCTACAAAGGTCCTGCAATCGGGGTACTTTTGGCCCACTTTGTTCAGAGATGCTCAAGAGTTTGCCAAGAATTGTGATAGATGTCAGAGGGTGGGGAATATTTCCAACAGACAAGAGATGCCTCTCAACACCATTTTGGAGATTGAATTGTTTGATGTTTGGGGAATAGATTTTATGGGACCATTCCCTATATCTTATGGAAATGCCTACATCTTAGTTGCAGTAGATTATGTCTCTAAATGGGTAGAAGCAGTAGCATTGCCTTCCAATGATGCCAGGGTAGTCACAAAATTCCTGCACAAGAACATATTTACCAGATTTGGCACTCCTCGGGCTATAATCAGTGATGAAGGGACACATTTTTGCAACAAGCTGTTTGCTAACTTGCTTGCAAAATATGGAGTGAAACACAAAGTGGCCACTGCCTATCATCCTCAGACCAGCGAACAAGCTGAAGCGTCTAACAGAGAGATCAAAAGAATCCTTGAAAAAATGGTGAATCCTTCAAGGGAGGACTGGTCTGTGCACTTAGATGATGCTCTTTGGGCCTACAGAACAGCATTTAAGGCCTCCATTAGCATGTCCCCTTACAGATTGGTTTATGGCAAGGCTTGCCATTTACCAATAGAGCTGAAACACAAGGCATTTTGGGCCATAAAGAAGTTGAATTTTGATGCACAAGCAGCTGGAGAAGCAAGGTTACTGCAACTAAAAGAACTTGAAGAGTTTAGGCTATTTTCTTATGAGAATGCTGAAGTATATAAGAGCAAGGTCAAGGCATGGCATGATTAGAAAATCCAACCCAGGGAGTTAGTTGAAGGCATGCAAGTGCTCCTGTTTAATTCCAGATTAAAATTGTTCCCTGGGAAGTTGAAATCAAGGTGGTCTGGGCCATTTAAATTGGTCAAAGTGCATCCTCATGGAGCTGTGGATTTGTTGGAAGAGAGTTCTGGAAGAGAGTTCAAGGTGAATGGCCAAAGAGTGAAGCAATATTGGGGTGAGCCATGTGCAAGAATGAAGGCCACCACTCATCTTTCAGATCCTTAGCCACCAGTGTGGAGTCAGGCTGAGGACATTAAACCAAGCGCTACTGGGAGGCAGCCCAGCTTTATATCCTTTATTTTGTCTTTTGAATTTTAGTTAAAATGGGGTAGTTTAGTTTAATAAATGTTGCTAACAAATGTTTGCAGATTAGAGCTTTCTAAACCCAAGGTTGTGCTGGAAAGGGTGGTGTGTGGTCACATCGAGCCCAGTTAACAGTGTTAGTGGTGGTGTGATAATCACATATTTTATTCATTAAGAAACCCTTATGTTTAGTCATTTACACTCTCCATATTCTTAATTGATTGAGTTTGGTATGATTTTGTGAGTTTGAGCTCAAATTGGTCCTAATTGAATATTTTCAGCATTATTGAGAATTGATACTATTTCTGTATTTTGGCCATAACTTGAGTTCCTGATATCTGATAATCATGAATTTTATCTTGTAGGAAAGCTAGGAGGAAGCTCTACAACTTTGATGAAGAGCTCAAAGTCCTAAACAGATGTCTAAGGGACCTAAGTTTACATGGAAGTCAGAATACGGGTTCTATCACTAGAATCCAAACGGTGTGCACTCATAAAATCATATCTCAAGCTGTAATAAGGGAGACGGGCTGAAATTTGGATAGTTGATAGTTAAGATCCAAATAAACAACTTTCATGAAGAACACTTTTTGAAAAAATGAAGTCTAATGGGTCAGTTTGAGCTTGCAAGTTGGAACAGAGGTGCTGAAGTTAGGTTTGAGCAACCTGCGGTATTTGGGTCATATCTTGGGCTATAGGAAGCCAAATTGGACGATCCAGATATGCATGTTATAGCCAAGACAAAGATCTACAACTTTCATGAAGAGTACTTTTCATGAATCTGAAGTATAGTTGGTCGTTTTTGGCTTCTAAGTCAGATAAGAAATTTTCATCCTCAACCACTCCACTCACCAACCCATTCAACCACTCCACTCACCAACCCACTTAACCACCCCACTCAACCACTCCACTCACCAACCTATTCAACCACCCCACTCATCCACCCACTCCCCTTTGTCATTTTGTTACCCTAGACTTCTATAAAAGGCACCATTGGTTATCATAAATAACAAGTTGTATTCTCCTTCATTTCTCTCATAGTTTCTTCTTGTTTCTTCATAGTTTCTCATAGCTTTTGTATATTTTGATGCTCCCCTTCATGGTAATGGAGGGCTAAGCTACTTTCAGTCAATTCGGGACTCTTGAAGAGATTGTGGTTTGGATTCTTGAGACCTTGGTTATGTAATGTATTTGATTTATATTTGGATTCTTCTTCTCTTCTTCTTCTTCTTCTTCTTCTTCTTCTTCTTCTGTTTTCTTGATCTTGAATGCATGAATAGTGATTCTGTTTATGTTTGGTCAGATTTGATCTTGTTTTAAGATTAAGTATTGTGATGAAATTTAGAACTGATTGATCTGAATTAATCACTTAACTGAAGGTTGAGATTTGTGATGAAACTTAGAACTGATTGATCTAAGCTAATCATGTAATTGAAGAGGTTAGGTTACTGATTGGTACCTAGGTTAATTGAATTCAGTGCTTAAATTGACATATATCTATATGAATGGTGCGATTGCAGATTTGTGTTTATCACTTGTCAATTGAATTCTAGACGATCGTCTAGTATGAATTCTGGATCTGATGCAGAGATCTCGGTTAGATCCAAGTTAACCATTCAAATGTGTTTCAAGTATTTGTTGAAAGGTTCATGATTGAATCCACCCAATCTCGGATAGATTTCTAAATTGACTGTTCTTTTAATTGTTATTTCTTTTTAAATCTTGTCACTGTGATCCTTGAACCATCAAAATCCCTTTTTCTAACTTAACTTAATTTGATTAAATTACATTTACGATCCTTGAGGAGACGATCCGGTATTGTTCACTATACTGCAAATTTAGGTAATAACTTCGGTTATAATTTTGACTGAGTTCGACGTTCGTCAAAATTTTGGCGCCGTTGCCGAGGATTAGTAAGTGTAATCTTTTCATTTTAAGTGTTTTTACTAACTTTTGCTTTTTATTAACTTTTCTAACATTTTTATCCATTGTTTAGTGTATTTGCTTATTTATTTGTTTTTGTGTGATGCATGACTAGGTCCGAGCCTGATAACTTGGTTGACTTTGATCCTGAGATTGATAGAACCTTGCATAGGTTGATTAGAGCTCGTAGGCTAAGTGCAAGAATTGCTTCTGAATTTGATCTTAATATTGGGAGTGAACTTGAGATCTTGAATAATTCGAAACCATGGCCGATAACATGCGAGAATAGAACTCTTAAGGAACTTGTTGCTCCCGATATAACTAACTGAGTCTTTGTGTATTCAATACCCAAATCTTGATGTTGATTTTGAGTTAAAATCTGGATTGATACATTTGTTGCCCAAGTTTCACGGTTTTGCAGGTGAGGATCCCCATAAGCATCTAAAGGAGTTCCATGTAGTTTGTTCAACCATGAAGCCACATGGGATCTCTAAGAAGAGCACATCAAGCCGAGGGCATTTCCTTTCTCTCACTACGATACTGACCAAGGATTGGTTATTTTATCTTTCACCAAGTTCAGTAATAAGTTGGACTGACATGAAGCGGTTGTTCTTAGAGAAATTTTTCCCTGCCTCTAGAGCTGCTGCCATTAGAAAAGATATATGTGGCATAAGACAAATGACAGGAGAGACCTTGCATGAATATTGGGAAAGATTCAAGAAGCTGTGCTCGAGCTGTCCCTACCACCAAATCACCGATCAACTCTTAATTCAATATTTCTATGAAGGCTTGCTGCTAAATGACAGAAGCATGATGGATGCTGCCTCTGGAGGAGCCTTAGTAGACAAGACCCCTGCAGCAGCGAGAGATTTGATAGCAAACATGGCAGCCAATACCCAACAATTTGGTACATGAATTATTACCTCAACCAGAGGAGTCAATGAGATTCAATCATCTCATGTAGACCAACAGAGAATGGAACACAGACTTGATGAATTGACTTCTTTGGTGAGGCAGTTAGCAGTGGGACAACAAGCACCAATGCAGATGGCTGCAACTGTGTGTGGCATTTGCTCTTGTTCATCTCATCCTACTGATGCATGCCCCACACTTCAGGATGGTGGTTCTATTTTTCCAGAGCAATCTGTTGCAGCAGCTGGTATTTTTCCTAGTAAACCCCAATATCAGCAATCACAGCAGCAGCCCAGATATAATCCATTTTCTAATACCTATAACCCTGGCTGGAGGAACCATCCCAACCTAAGATATAGAAATTCTGGTCAACAACAACAACAGCCCTACCAACAGCAACAACCGCAGTTTAGATACCAAGCTACAGGCCCTAGCAACAAGTACCAACCACCTGCATTTAGGCAAGCACAACCTGAGCCACCACCCATGCAGCAGCCCCTCCAGCCTACTGTTCCCGTGCAGCCCACTCTAGCCGAGCCACCTTTCGAAGACTTGATGAAACAGCCACAGAATGTCAATGCCACCATCCGTAATTTACAAACTCAAATTGGGCAAATGGCAACCACTGCGAGTGAGTGAAAAGTCAAGGGTCGAACCAATTGCCTTCACAAACAAATCAACAACCCAAGAGGCAATGTAAGTGCCATTAGCTTAAGAAGTGGCAGAGAAGTTGATGGTCCTACTCCACCACAATCTGAACTACAAGTGCAAGAACCAGAAGGTGACCAGAAACAGAAAAAAATGGATAGCTCAGTCCAAAAATCTGTGACATAGAAGAAATGTGCAGAGAATTCAAATCTGGCCATTCCACTACCTTTTCCAAACAGAGTCACACAGTCCAAGCATACTGCGCAAACAGAAATAGAAAGAGAAGTCATGGACATATTCAGGAAGGTGGAAATCAATATTCCCCTCCTTGATGCAATCAAGCAGATTCCCAAGTATGCCAAATTCCTCAAAGAGTTGTGTACTCACAAGAGAAGACTTAAGGGTATTGAGAAAATAAGCATGGGCAGAAATGTTTCTGCAATAATTCTACCAAGCATGCTACAAAAATGCAAAGATCCTGGAACTTTCACAATTCCTTGCACGATAGGTAACTCCAAATTTGAACATGCAATGCTAAACTTGGGTGCTTCGATTAATGTCATGCCTATGTCAATATATCAGTCCTTGAAGATTGGCACTTTGCAACCTACTGGTATAGTGATTCAGTTGGCAAATAGGACCACTGCTCATCCTGCAGGAGTGCTAGAAGATGTGTTAGTTCAGGTGAATGAGCTAATTTTTCCAGCGGACTTCTATATTCTGAACATGAAAGATGAGTCTTCAACAAACCATGCTCCATTAATCCTACGCAGACCTTTTCTCAAGACAGCCAAGACCAAGATAGATGTGCATGCTGGCACCCTTTCTATAGAATTTGGCGACGATGTGGTACAATTTAACATTTTTGAGGCCATGAGACATCCCCTAGAGGAGCATTCTGTTTTCCATGTTGATGTGATTGATATGCTAGTTGACGATGCTTATGCTGATATTTATGTTGAATTTCCTGATATTTCTTGATTTTCTCGGATTACATTACTGTGAAACATGTCTTGGTGTGATATTGTACCATGTGCTGCATGTGCTGAGATTTATGTAGTTATGAGTGGTGATGTAGCTGCTGACTTGAATGATGCAGCATGTGAAAATGAGAGTCAGAAGTATGTTGAATTTAATGTTACTGAGTTAGTTGTTTCAAAATGACTTCTTTGCCCTCCATTGTACAGCCTCCATCCTTGGAATTAAAGATTTTACCGGACCATCTTAAATATGCATATTTGGAAGATGGTGAGAAGCTGCCTGTGATTGTTGCTAAAAATTTACAACCTGATCAAGAAGAAAAATTACTGCAGGTTTTGAGGCAGAATAAACAAGCCATCGGATGGACACTTGCAGATCTTCCTGGTATCAGTCCCTCCACATGCATGCATAGGATTTTGTTGGAGGAAGATACTAAACCAGTACAGCAGCCCCAAAGGAGACTGAACCCCCTGACTCTGGATGTGGTAAAGAAGGAAGTTACCAAACTACTACAAGCTAGCATTATTTATCCCATATCTGATAGTAAATGGGTGAGCCCCGTGCAGGTTGTTCCAAAGAAATCTGGGGTCACAGTAGTTGAAAATCAGAACAATGAGCTACTACCCACAAGAATTCAAAACAGCTGGCGGGTTTGCATTGATTACAGACGACTTAACCAAGCCACCAAGAAAGATCATTTCCCATTACCTTTCATTGATCAGATGTTAGAGAGACTAGCTGGCAAGTCGCATTACTGTTTCTTGGATGGATATTCGGGTTATTTTCAGATCCATATAGCCCCAGAAGACCAAGATAAAACTACTTTCACTTGCCTATTTGGCACATTTGCATACAGAAGGATGCCTTTTGGTCTGTGCAACGCTCCAGGCACCTTTCAAAGGTGTATGGTAAGTATATTTTCTGACCTTTTAGAAAATTGCATGGATGTATTCATGGATGACTTTACTATCTATGGCTCTTCCTTTGATGTATATTTGGATAGTTTGACTCAGGTTTTGCATAAATGCATTAAGGCTAACCTTGTTCTGAATTTCGAGAAATGTCATTTCATGGTGGAGCAGGGCATAGTTTTAGGGCATATAATATCTAGCAAGGGTATTGAGGTAGATCCTACGAAAATAGATGTTATTTCATGCCTATCTTACCCTACATGCGTGCGGGAGGTTCATTCTTTCCTTGGTCATGCAGGTTTCTATAGGTGATTCATAAAAGATTTCAGCAAAATTGCTCTTCCACTATCCAACTTGCTACAAAAAGAAGTGGAGTTCCATTTTGACCAGAAATGCAAGGATGCCTTCAATCACTTGAAGCAAGCATTAACCAGTACACCTATCATCCAGCCACCAGATTGGACACTCCCATTTGAGCTCATGTGTGATGCCTCTAATTATGCTTTGGGAGCTGTTCTTACACAAAGGGTCGGCAAAATATCTCATGTCATCTCCTATGCTTCAAGAACTTTAGATCCTGCACAAGTCAACTACACCACCACTAAAAAGGAACTTTTAGCAATTATTTTTGCTTTAGACAAATTTCGATCATATTTGTTTGGTTCTAGAGTGGTTGTGTTTTCAGATCATACAGCTCTAAAGTTTCTCCTGAAGAAGCTTGATGCAAAGCCTAGGTTGATTAGGTGGATTTTGCTCCTCCAAGAATTCGATATTGAAATTTGTGATAAAAGTGGAGTGGAGAATTTAGTGGCTGATCACCTAAGCCGAATTGAAAGGGAGGCAGATACTTTTCCTATCCATGATGTCTTCCCTAATGAGCAGCTTTTCAAGTTGCAAGGTAACACTCCTTGGTTTGCTGATTTGATAAATTTCTTAGTTGTTGGTGTTTTCCCTGCACATTTTATTAGGGCTCAGATTGATAAATTGAAGAGTGAGTCAAAATATTATGTGTGGGATGACCCTTATCTATGGAAATTTTGTAGTGACCAAGTCATTAGGAGATGCGTGCCTGATAATGAGTTCCATTTTATTCTTAGCTTTTGTCATACACTTGCATGTGGCGGTCATTTTGGTCCCCAAAGGACTGCTAGGAAAGTTTTGGAATCTGGATTATATTGGCCCACTCTATTTCATGATGCATATGTGTTTTGTAAATCTTGTGATCAATGCCAAAGAACAGGAAACACTTCTCGAAGGAATGAGATGCCCAAGAAATCCTTATTGTTCTGTGAGATTTTTGATGTATGGGGTATTGATTCTATGGGACCCTTTCCTGTTTCTTTTGGTTTTGTTTACATTTTGCTAGCTGTTGATTATGTATCCAAGTGGGTGGAGGCGAAAGCTACTCGGACTGATGATTCCAAAGTTGTTGTGGATTTTGTTAGATCACAGATTTTCTGCAGGTTTGGAGTTCCGAAGGCCATCATCAGTGATCAGGGTTCACATTTTTGTAATCGAAGCATTGAACTTTTGATGAAAAAGTATGGGGTCTTGCACAGAGTTTCTACACCTTACCATCCCCAAACTAATGGGCAAGCCGAGATTTTCAACAGGGAGATCAAGCAAATACTCCAGAAGACAGTTCAACCTAATAGAAAGGACTGGAGCAAGAGGCTTGAGGATGCTTTATGGGCTTACCGGACTGCTTATAAGACACCAATCGGGATGTCTCCGTATCAGATTATTTTTGGAAAAGCCTGTCACCTGTGTCGGTGGAAATTGAGCATCGTGCATTTTGGGCAGTGAAAAGGTGCAACTTGGACCTAGATCAAGCAGGTATGGAGAGGAAACTGCAACTGCAGCAATTGGAGGAGATTCGCTTGGAGGCTTATGAAAGTTCCAAACTTTATAAGGAGAAGACCAAAGCCTTCCATGATAAGTTGATTCTGAGGAAAACATTTGAGATTGGTCAAAAAGTTCTCCTCTATAACTCCCGCCTCCGACTCATGCCTGGCAAATTAAGGTCTAGATGGGATGGACCATTTATTATTACTAAGGTTTTTCCTTCTGGTGCTATTCAGATTAAAAGTGAGATCACTGCCAAAGCTTTCATCTTAAATGGACACCGCCTCAAATAGTATCATGAACTTCCAGAGAATGCAAAAATGGAGGTGATGAACCTTCTCCATCTGCATTATGAATAAAAAAAAGGAAAAAAAAACAGCTGTGTGCCCGACAATAAGGTAGATAGTGCCATTAAATTTTGTCACTCGGAAGCATGTGCAGGTCATTTTTTTTTCTTCAGCAACAACAACTGTAAAAATCTTGCAGTATGGATTTTATTGGCCTACTTTATTCAAGGTCTGTTACACCTTTTGCAAAAGCTGCGAAAATTGGTCAAAAAAGTTCTGCTTTGAGATTATCATCTGCACCTACTCCTTGGAAAATTGAGATCTAGGTGGCACGGTTCTTTTGTTGTCAAACATGTGTATCCTCTTGGGCCGTAGATATTGAGGATCCTAGGAATGGCAATGTACTCAAAGTTAATGGACAGAGACTCAACCATTCCTGGAAAACCAAGTTCTTGAGTTCTTTGTGTTACCGGTTAAGTAGCGGATACTATACTCCGTGACTCTCAAGTCAGTTTATTTTTCAGTTTCCCAAAATAACTGAACCCTTCTTCTCCTTCAAAATGGATGTCATTCTTTCAAACCTGAGAAAACATTTTCCTTCTCTTCCTCAAAATGCTCTGAGAAAAATCTACAAAGTTCGATGTGAAAGATTGAGACTGTTAATGCACAAAGGTATGCTAGAAGATGTACGCTGGATAATTGAAGCAAAGGTCCGATTAGCAGGTGAGTCCTCAATTTCATTTGACTCATATATGCCCGGTCTTGGAAGAAGTTCATATTCTAAAAGGAGAAGAGCAAAAAGGTTACAAGTCTGTCACAAATGTGGACGATGGAACTGTAACAAGTGATGTCATACTTTGGGGATGGTTTCCGCAAATAGAGAAGATAAAATTTTCTTCATTAAGAATGGACTGAGTAAAGAGTCATTAGATGATATCTTATTGACTCTTGAGACGCATTCTTGTGGATTGGTGCATCGTGAAATTCTTAAATTGTGGAATCTCTTCAAGGATGAAGAAAAACGCTACAGTCTTGAGAATCTGACTCTAAAAGACCCTGTTTGCTAATTTATAAGAAAATTGGATGGGAAGCTTATCCTCGACTCATAGAAGACGTTTAAGCTGTTACTGGACATTAAACCAGAGGCAGATGTGAGCCATATCCACAAACAATCTGTACATATCATCTTCTTCTTCTTCTTCATGTCATCTTTCAAAAAATAAATAAATTTATGTATACGTCTTAGGGTTGGCTTTGGTAATACAAACCGTGAATGGGGAAATGCATGCATCCTGATCCAGCCTTCTTAATTGAAAAACAAAAAGGTAGATTGTATCCCACATGTGAGGCAGCCAGTCGTATTATGGCCACTTGTCCCTTTTGGGAGTCTTATGTTGCGCTGGTCTTGAATGGGTCGAATACTGGTCAACAATGTTTTGGCACAAAGCCGAAAGAACAGACTACCTCCATCCCAATCTTAAGTAAGTATACACTCATCTTTCATCAAGTTTTTCTGACAATTTCAAAAAAAAAAAACAGACGTGATGACTACTGCACTCATGACGCGCAGTATAAAGATACGCCATGGAAACTATACATACAGGTATGTCATCATTTTCTATTTCTTTTATCTTTGTATCATTTTGTTGTATTTTGATTTTTGTACAGACGATCCTTCGAGCAGGGTCCTTCAGGGGTTTCTAGACTTCTTTACCTTGATGGTTTTCTTGAAGTCAAAAAAAAAAAAAGATTCTGTGTTTCTTAATTTCAACCTTTTCTGACAACAGCCAACCTACCCTTATAGGTGCAATTATTCCCCTTTCCATTCTTTTTCTTATTTAAATACTCCATTTTCTCCCTTTTCCTTCAACTCAGAAACATTCAAAGGGAGGAAAAGTATAGAATGGGGCCTTCTATTCGTAACCTCAAAAATGTCTGTGTTTTTTGTGGGTCGAGTTATGAGAAGGGATTAGAGTTTGTAAACGCAGCTAGCACTCTTGGTCAATCACTTGCTGCAAGGAATATTCATCTTGTATATGGGGGAGGTTGTCGTGGGTTAATGGGGGCTGTATCACTTGCTGCTTTTATAGGAGGCAGTCAGGTTTTAGGCGTTATTCCTAAACCTTTAGCTGAAAATAACATCACTAGAAAGACAGTTGGAGAAGAAATTCAGGTAACATCTATGCATGGACGAATGAAAACAATGGTTGACAATTCTGATGCATTTCTTGTCTTACCAGGTGGTTTTGGTACTTTACAAGAAATTTTTCAAATTGTCTCTTGGGCCGAACTGAACATCCACCATAGGCCCATTGGTTTGTTGAATGTTAATAATTTCTTTGATCTTTTGTTATCTTTTCTTGACAAAGCTGTGGAACAGAAATTTATCACTCTTTCGGCAAGACAACTTCTTATCTCTGCCTCCATTATTGATGACCTCATTGATAAATTAGAAGCTTTTGAGTATGTACCTGATCAGGCATTAGCTCAGATCGATTGGTCAACAGGAAGAAGCGAAGGAAGTAACAAGAAAAAAAAGCTAGATCTGAAACTTTCTCTTTAATGGGTTTGATTTTATTGTACTTTGTTTTTGTTTAAATTTGTGTCAGCTTTCTCCAACAGGTAATATCTTCTATCCTTTACTCATCTATATTTTAACATTGAGGACAATGTTGTGATCTAGTTGGGGGGGAAGGATAGTTGACCCAAAAAAAAAAGAAAAAAAAAAGAAAAAAAAATTGTTTTGTTTGGAAAGTATGATATGATTGTCATGGACTTATTAAACCAATTAGTGATGGCAGAGTAAGGAGTAATTTTACTCTTGAGACGCATCTTAATTGGTGGCAGAGTAAAGAGTTTTTAGGTAGTAATTAATTAGTATTAAATTGTGGAAGTACCAAAGTTTTATTGTTTGATTTCTTTTCAGGGTCTGATGCGGCACTGACAGTGTGCCTCTTTTCTACTTGGCGTTGATTCACTTTTTATCAGGTTGTGTTGTTCTTTTTTATATCTCTCTTTCACATTAAAGGCAATGTTATATTAAGTGTGGGGGAGAGATTTTACCATGTTTTTTTTTTGTTAAAAAAAATCAAGAAAAAAAGGGGTTCATTGCATGATTGAATAACTTTTCTCCCTTCTTGAACTGATATGCCTGGTGATGGATGATTGAATTGATGAATTGAGTTTGATGGATGCATACCTTGTGAGATTTTAAGCCTAATGGATGGATTCAACATTTATGTCATTCTCTTCTTTCTTGTGTGATTTTCACTCATGTTAATGATCACTCTAGAACTTGCTTTGATTCTTTTTTAGGCTACATTTCACTTGCATGCATGAACATGATTGAGGCCCTCTTTCTTAATTAGCTAGTTTAACCAAATAGCCAACCTTGTTTTCAATATGATATCAAGCACTCTTTTGACTTCTTGAAAATTCTCTGATTCCTGCCAACCTTGTATATTTTCCTTTACTTAACCCCTTTGAGCTTATTTGACCATTCCTTGTTTCTAGCTCATTATGTGCCTTAAATGAAAAATCGTGTTCTTACTTTACCTTAGGGAATAAAAGAACATTAACTTGGTTAATGGATGAGTTTTTGAACAAGTGTGGGGGTGTGTGTACAAAATAGTTGTTGAAAAAGGAAAGAGTGCCTAAAAAAAAACCTATGTATATAGTTATGTTCATATATATATATATATATATATATATATATAAAAGAAAAGGATTGGGAAATGAATATGTAAAGGGATATACATTAGAGTTGGGATGAACTTTTATGCTTGTTATTTGAACTCAACTCTCATTTGCTTTTATTCTCTTTGGTATTTATCTTCTCATATCCATTTTATCCTCTTTTGTTACCTTGACCTCACTACAACCTTGAAAAAGTCCTCATGATTTGTGTGAGCAAGTGTTTTGAGTAGTGGAGAAGTAGAAGATAAGCAAGCTTATGGTAGTGCAATTTTCATGGGTTGAATTGAGTGAAATACTTACCTTTTAAACACTTGAGAGATTGAGAGGGAATCTTGTGAAGATCTATCATACTCGATTCATGTTGAAGATACCTTGCTTGTTGGTTTGAGATGTGAAAAATTGTTAACTCATGAATGTTTTTGATAAAATATAATAAGGATAATGTGAGGAAATGTCCAAATGATTCCAACTCTCACACGGATGAAGTGATGCTAACAGAAATGCTGAGTCATGATCAATCCCAACCATATTCACATATTCCCTCCAGGTCCAACTCTAACAAACATAACAACTCCAACAAACTCAACAGATTGCTGGATGTGCAGGCCAATATACTTCAATAAGACAGCACCTCTTCTCATATATATAGATATAGCTGTAGCTCACCAATGTATTCGAATATATATCTACCATTGTAAAATTTCTAACGTATAGCTCACCTTGTGTTTTGAAGAACGTTAGTAATTTTCAAAAGTGTAATTTATTGGTTGTAATAAAAATAAAAAGAATTTTTGACAGTAAACCTAGAAAATCATTATTATAATTTTTCTAAACATAATACTATCGATTTATATTAAAAATGGACAAATAAGATAGAAAAGATGTCCAAAAGACAGTATACGGTATGAAAAATATTCTACGTAGTTTAAATGTATTAAATATTATTTCTGTTTGTTTTAAACAATGTTTTTAAGGAATTCGGACAAGAAAATGATTTAAAAATCTTACGCGATTGAGAAAACGTATTAAAAACTCTACGCGATTTTAAAAACAGTAAAATAAATTTACGCGATTTAAAAACGTTTATAAAAATGACGAGATTGTGAAAATGCGATAAAATTTCTACGCGATTGACCGAAACAGTGTTTTTCTGGATTTCTGTATTTTCTGCTGTTGGGCTATGAGGTGAACCCGTACAGGCTTTGAGACAGTATTTGTCCGGTGGGACTTACTGTATATTTTTGCCATTGAGGGCAAGCCATGAGGGCATATTTTTATACCATGAGGGTATTTTGGTAATTTGCCAATTTTTGGTAAATTTTGGTTGACGAGGTGAATCACATCGTGTTGTCGATGCGATAAACGTAGTGTGGTTCATTGTTCTAATGAACTTGGAGACTTTAGTGTACGGGATTCCATATATGGACAGTCGGTCGCTCCGCTGGGCCGTGGTAACCGATAGCACACTAATGGACTCGACACGCACTATATTTAATCGAGATTTGTAAAGTCTAGTAGTACATTTTCCCGTAGTGTCACGACGTGAGACAGTGAACTACCCCACGCCTGGATGGTAAATTCCCAGTGATGTGGAGCTATAGACGCAACGTATGACCGCGGAATAGTTGGCTGGGCAGCCGTGGTACTAATAGATTTTTGCGAGTCATTCCCTCTGATATCTGTGATATCTGTATGTGTTTAGCTCCATGGAGTAGGATTGTGTCATATTGCATATGTTTATATGCTGTACATTATTATCTTTTATCTGTGATCTTATGATTATATATTGTTATTATCTTTTTATCTCGGATCTTATATGTGGTTATTTTTTTATTATGTGGTTATTTCTTATATGTGGTTATTTCTTATATGTGATTATTTCTTAGATGTGGTTATTTCTTATATTTTTATCCATGATATCATATGTCGTTATTTAGTATATATTTATCTGTGATGTTATATGTTGTTATTGTTATTCATTTTATTATGATATATGCTTATTTGATTTTACTTATAAATTGATAACATGATAATATTTGTGATATCTGTATGTATGGAATGACTTTGTCATTCGTATAATTCTTTGCTACCGTACTGGTATTGGTGAAAGGGGATCTCACCTCTTTCCTGTATTGTTTTTTGTTGTGTTTGTATTGTTAAATTCGTATAGTAGGTGAAACGAGTTTCTTAGACCTACTAGAGGCTATGTTCTGAAGATGGTGACGGCGTCAAGATGAAATCTTCCGAGTTTCAACCGGATGCAGCTTGGTGGAGAAATGGAACATGTAGGTTGGGTTTTTCTCGTTAGTGTTATTACCGTGCTATTAGTAGTAACCTTCATTGGGTTTGCTACTGTTTCTCTGAGTCTGTAAATGTTATGTTTTAATTTGTTGTTGGATATTTTGTAACATATATAATATGTGTACTAATCAATTCAATTTAATTTCTGTTTTTCTTATAATTTTTGGTAAGTTTATATTTTCGCGAAATGAAATTTTAAAATTCGTCTTTTAACAATCAAAACTTTTATAAAATGGTTTCAGTTGATTTTATATTTTATTTAAAATGTGACGCCTTACGGAGGGTGTTACATTAGTTAGTATCAGAGCACGGTTAGAGTCTTTTTGGGGTTTGTGGTTAGGTCTGTCTTGTTTTTGTTGTGTGACTCTCTGTGCTTGGACTCTGAAAGGAGACAATATTTCTTTGAAATGGTTACATCTGGTTTCCATTGTACTATGATTCGTCCGTCTTTGAAGAAAGACGATGATTTGTGGTAAACGTGCATGTGAGGAAGCAGGACGCGATAGCGGCGATATGACTGCAACTATGAAAACAAGGTAAAGAATAGTTGAAGGAACAGTACAATATGATTTGAGGATTACTCAACAGCGAGGAACGATAGCCGAGGATTAGAAGCAGACAAAGTTGAAATAAATCTTAGAATACGCAATTTCGTAACATTGGACCATATTAGTTCCGAAGGAGGAGAAATCGAGAAATCGTAAGGTCAAGCAAGTCCAGTGGAAAAACGTATTCGTGATCATCGGGAAGTCAACAACAACAGCAATCTCGTGGAAGAAGAACTAGCGGTAGCAGGTTTGATTAGACTGTGACATCTGCACCAAAATGTTGAAAGTGCGGGGAAGATCATCTAATAAGGGACTGTACAATCAAAGGAAAATCATCTGTTTTCAAGTGTAGGATGCCCGGATGTTTTGCTGAACAGTGTATCTTGTTAAAAACGAAGTCATCTGTTAGTAACGTACGTGCTTCGACATCTTAAGTAGAGTGGAACATCAATTCTTCAAGTGGAGCAAAAGCATCTTAGGTTGCGGACCTAAACAAAGAAGATTGTGTCACAAAAAGGTGATCCTTTAACTATACTGTATAATTCTGAGAGTAACCTATTTCTTTATGGCATATAAGTATGTGGGTCAATTAGAGTTATCTGTGCTTACATTATCTTTTAACCTGGTTGTTTCTACTCCTATTGCTAAAATGTGAGATTGAGGACTTGAGTTGCTTAAACCATTTTAAGTCTATTGAATAATTGAATCTTTTCTGTTGATTCAATTTGTATGCTTCTTTCTCAAAACAGAAGCAATCTAAAAATATGGATTGGGCATTTTCCAACCATCCATGCTCTGATAGACTTATCAGTTGAATTGTTCAAGTTAAAAAGTTCACTTCTAAATTCATCGGACCATATCAATTTCTCTATTGGATGGGTTCGGTGGTATGGATGATTTTATCATCTCTTTCTATCATCTCTTATTTCTATGCTTCCATGATATCCTTCATATGCCGCAATTGCGAAATATGCGGGAAATGTACTTTTGGTCTAACTCATTCTTTTATGACTAATTGACTATTTGAGTTGATTAGAGCTATTAATACCTTTGTTACCTTTTGATTTATCTATTTCTGCTTTTGTTACCAAACCTATTGTTATTATCCAGTTACTTAAACAATCTTTTCTGTTAATCTAAACTGTCTACCTCTTTCGAGAGAGAGATGTGATCTTATACAGGGATTGGTTATCTTTAATCATATCCTATAGTTATTTCAGTAAAACTTTGGTGTCCCAGACAACTCATTCTTAAAAATCAGACAATGTCAGATTCTTTGTTGGACATGTCTGGTAACAATTCAGATAGTTTCTCTACCTTCTCTTTTTAAATTTTTATAATGTCCTTTTATGTATTGCAATTGCAAAAGAAGGGATATTTTTAGTCAAAATTATGTCACAAGTATCAGATACAGTATTGTTGAAAAAGAGAACTTGAATTGTGAGGCACTTCCAGCTAAAAGCAAAATCAGAAGAACGAAACGGTACGAAGGCAGGGATAATTTCAAGTGGTACTGATCAGAGTGACGCAGCGGAAGCATAGTGGATAGTATCTTTCGTCTTTATTTAGACAGAATTGTCATTATCTTTATTAACGACATTCTGATCTATTCTCGAAATCATGAAGAATCACACTAAAACACTATTCTCCATGTTTTACGCGATGCAAGGAGTTTTCGTTAATTGGGGTAATCTGGAGTGGCGTAAACGGATGTGCAACGTAGGAACAAAAAGACAAGAATGAAGGAGTAGTATCCGTGATTGTTCAGAGACTGCTACGAATTTCGGGGGCGAAATTCTTTTTAGGAGGGGAGAATTGTAACACCCCAACTTTTGGATAAAAGACCGTTGTGTCCCTATTTTTCTTGTTTCTTATTTTTACGTATGAAATACGAGAAAAAAATATCTTGTTTGTTATTTTATTTGGTCGTTTTACATAATTTGTTTCGATACAAGATAAAATAAAAATTTTATCAAATTCTTGTTTTAAATTTTTTCGTGTAATATACAACTATATAATCTTCTTTGGATATTTTATTTGAACATTTTGGATGATTAGCTACATTGTGGGAAAAAATGGGAAAATGACCATTACGTCCGAATGTCTTGTTTTTTCTTTGTTTTTTCTTGTTTTTAATTGTTTTCTACTTGATACGATTGCTCAATATTACCGTCTGTGATTTTATATGGACTTTTTGTGTGATTTGCTCGGGGTAGGAAAATAATATTTTTCCGGACTGAAAAATCTGTTTTTAATTATTCGGAGGCGGGGATCTTACTAAACCCATTGAATGAGCCTAAAATTAATCTTTTAATTTTTAGGATTTAATCGTCAAATAAAATAATTTTATATTATTATAATATTATTTTATTAGTCAGTACAAATAAGTGACAGCGGACCCGAAAATATTTTGTGGGACCCACGTTTAGTCATCAAGTGCTGTACACGTGGACCGATGAGGAGCTGGTCAAAATTGGTGGCTATGACTCATCGCAACGGGCCAATAAGACGATGACACGTGGCGTGACACCTCAGCATCATGACTCAGCAGCTTCTAGAAGGTTCCAGAAGTGCTGACTCGGCCTGTGACTCACCGCAGTGACTCGCCAGTTCCAGAAGCTTCTCTGATGACTCAGCGCTGTGACTCACCATTGATGACGCAGCCAATGATGCAGTTGTGATGCAGTCAGTGACTCAGCATGCTGACTCGCCATGCTGACTCACCTGTTTTGGAAAATATCTATGCTGACTCATCTGCTCTAGAAAATATCTACGCTGACTCGCCATGCTGACTCACCCGTTCTAGACAGTTCCACGATGACTCATCATACTGACTCATCGTAGTGAGTCACATATTCTAGAAATTTCTCTTTGATGATTCGCTTTATGACTCATCAAGGGTAATCAGTAGAAAAAAATGATTAATAATAACTGCTACTCTGTTAGTCTAAAATAAAAATCTATGTATATTTTATTACCCGTTAGATAATAAACACTGACTTTATAAACAGTAATTATTGTATAATTATTGTTTATTGGTTAAAGTATGTTAGAAAATATACAATGTGCACCAATAGGAATTGGTCAACAAAAATAGCAACCAATAAGAATCAAGTTAGTAAATATTCAACCAATAAAAATTGGTCAAGAATAATGGCTTGAATTTTAAGAACCAATAGAAAACAAGCTATCAAATAAATTTAGGCTTCTTGAAATTGGTTGATTCTACGGTGAAGGAAAGGAGCAAATTGCTCTAAATAGCCAATTCACTTTGAAATTTACGTAACAAGCCTAAGTTGAACCAAGTAAAGACTAGTCAATATTGATGGCTATTCTTTGTTGTGTCCTACGGCCAAGCAAAATTTTTGTGAGGCAAATATCACAATTCAATTCTTATCACCTTTTATTAATTGAGCCAAATAACACAAGTCAATTTTGGTGGCTTCTCTTTAAGTGTTTCTACGGCAAATGCATGCCTTTAGGAAGGCAATTTTACATTTCAATTCATTCTTACTTCTCTATGCATTTACGACCATGCATAGAAAAAGGAAACAAGTTTAATTTCAATTTCATAAAGCTAGTCAATCTTGGTGGCTCTTCACTTGGCTTCTACGGCTATTCACATTTGGTGAAATGAATTATTCTACATTTAGCTATCATTTAAAGAAGCAAAACAACAAATAATTCTCACTTTCTCCCAAAGTGATTCACGGCCATGCATAGTCAAAACCTTCATCTTTCTCCAAACTTTTCCAAATAGCAAAAGCTCTCAAATTTCCTTCTCCTTTTCTTCTCCAACCTCATGGCCTTCCACCCTATTTCTATCAATCACTCTTTTATAATTCTAAACCACCTTATTTCTTGCTTCTTTACTTCATTTCAAGACACTTTGTAGTTGAAACCTAAGCCTAAATCACCCATTTATCTCACTTGTTCTCTTCTATATCCTTTTCTCCAAAGAACCAAGATCAAGCAACCAAATTTCTCTTCTTTTTCTCTTCCCCATGGATTCGGCCAAACACACTTCAAGACCATCCAACCACTCAAAAATTTATCCAACCAAGTTTTCTAAACCTAAACACAATTCTAAGAACATCTCTAGTTGAGAGTTCTTGCAAAATCCTTCATTTGAAGCTTGGAAACCTATTTGGGAGATTTTACCTAGAAGGTGAAATTTCTTGTTTTCTATTTCTAAATTCTTTTTCAAAGTTCTAAGCCATGATTTATCCATAATTTAAGCTCTCTTTAATATTAGTAATTTGTAAAAATTTTGTTTAAACTTGTTAGGTGATTTTGGTGGAGAAAACCGAAGACCCTAGAAGGAGTGAAATCATACTTGTCTTCAAGAGGTAAGAGGGAGATTACCCTCATCAACCATGTGTTGGTGGTGAGGAATGTTTGTGTTTGTGATGAAGAATCCATAAGGATTCATTCACTTGATTGTTTATAGCCTTTCCTAATTGTGATTGATTATATGTGAAAGCATGTCTAATAGCTTTAATATTTTGTATGTGCTATATGTGTAACATGTCTAATAGCTTTAATAATTTGTATGAGTTTTATGGTTCTTTTAGTATATGGTATGTATATATATATGCATGATAATTATTGTAACATGTGAATAATATACAAGGAATTGCATGAGTGTTCCAAAGAATACAAACCCAAGCTCACGGCCTCAAGGCAAAAAGGAGAACCAAAATGTTCCCATCAATTTTCTAAATGTGGAATTTAATTAACCTAGGAAAATTGACAAGTTACAAATTGATTTAAAGTAAAAAAAATGAATTTATGGATTCAAGAATGAAATTAGGTATTTCGGCCAACATGCCTAAGTTAAATGTTTTGATTTCTAAAACCATTTTCTAAAACAATGATTTAATAAATACAATGAATTTGACATTGATTTAAAAGATGAAAAATAATTTAAAGATCAAGGACATTGTTAAAATTGGCCAATATGCCACATACTTTTAATCCAAATTTATTTTCTAATTATGGACTAGATAATTTAATAAAAATAAATTAGATCAAGAATTTTATAAGAGATTAAATGTATGGAAATAATTAGGAATGAAATATAAAGCATAGAATGATTTTCGGCCAAAATGCCAAATTTAAATCTTTTTGATTTATAGAATTGTTTTCAACTAAGTTTAAGTAACAAATGCCAAAAGGATTTTATTACAATGAGTTTTGAAGAAATAAATTGATTAGAATTAAGTTTAAGAAGTTTAAGCTAATGATTTTTACTGTTAGAAGAAATACAGTAGCTTTGTAAAATTTCTAACGTATAGTTCACCTTGTGTTTTGAAGCACGTTAGTAATTTTCAAAAGTGTAATTTATTGGTTGTAATAAAAATAAAAAGAATTTTTGACAGTAAACCTAGAAAATCATTATTATAATTTTTCTAAACATAATACTGTCGATTTATATTAAAAATGGACAAATAAGATAGAAAAGATGTCCAAAAGACAGTATACGGTATGAAAAATATTCTACGTAGTTTAAATGTATTAAATATTATTTCTGTTTGTTTTAAACAGTGTTTTTAAGGAATTCGGACAAGAAAATGATTTAAAAATCTTACGCGATTGAGAAAACGTATTAAAAACTCTACGCGATTTTAAAAACAGTAAAATAAATTTATGCGATTTAAAAACATTTATAAAAATGACGAGATTGTGAAAACGCGATAAAATTTCTATGCGATTGACCGAAACAGTGTTTTTCTGGATTTCTGTATTTTCTGCTGTCGGGCTATGAGGTGAACCCGTACAGGCTTTGAGACAGTATTTGTCCGGTGGGACTTACTGTATATTTTTGCCATTGAGGGCAAGCCATGAGGGCATATTTTTATACCATGAGGGTATTTTGGTAATTTGCCAATTTTTGGTAAATTTTGGTTGACGAGGTGAATCACATCGTGTTGTCGATGCGATAAACGTAGTGTGGTTCATTGTTCTAATGAACTTGGAGACTTTAGTGTACGGGATTCCATATGGATGGATCGGTTCGCTCCGGCCGCCGTGGTAACCGATAGCATACTAATGGACTCGACACGCACTATATTTAATCGAGATTTGTAAAGTCTAGTAGTACATTTTCCCGTAGTGTCACGACGTGAGACAGTGAACTACCCCACGCCTGGATGGTAAATTCCCAGTGATGTGGAGCTATAGACGCAACGTATGATCGGAATAGTTGGTGGGCAGCGGCCGTGGTACTAATAGATTTTTGCGAGTCATTCCCTTTGATATCCGTGATATACGTATGTGTTTAGCTCCATGGAGTAGGATTGTGTCATATTGCATATGTTTATATCTTTGTACATTATTATCTTTTATCTCGTGATCTTATGATTATATATTGTTATTATCTTTTTATCTCGGATCTTATATGTGGTTATTTTTTTATTATGTGGTTATTTCTTATATGTGATTATTTCTTAGATGTGGTTATTTCTTATATTTTTATCCATGATATCATATGTCGTTATTTAGTATATATTTATACGTGATGTTATATGTTATTATTGTTATTCATTTTATTATGATATATGCTTATTTGATTTTACTTATAAATTGATAACATGATAATATTTGTGATATCTGTATGTATGGAATGACTTTGTCATTCGTATAATTCTTTTGCTACCGTACTGGTATTGGTGAAAGGGATCTCACCTCTTTCTGTATTGTTTTTGTTGTGTTTGTATTGTTAAATTCGTATAGTAGGTGAAACGAGTTTCTTAGACCCTCTTTGGAGGCTATGTTCTGAAGATGGTGACGGCGTCAAGATGAAATCTTCCGAGTTTCAACCGGATGCAGCTTGGTGGAGAAATGGAACATGTAGGTTGGGTTTTTCTCGTTAGTGTTATTACCGTGCTATTAGTAGTAACCTTCATTGGGTTTGCTACTGTTTCTCTGAGTCTGTAAATGTTATGTTTTAATTTGTTGTTGGATATTTTGTAACATATATAATATGTGTACTAATCAATTCAATTTAATTTCTGTTTTTCTTATAATTTTTGGTAAGTTTATATTTTCGCGAAATGAAATTTTAAAATTCGTCTTTTAACAATCAAAACTTTTATAAAATGGTTTCAGTTGATTTTATATTTTATTTAAAATGTGACGCCCTACGGAGGGTGTTACATCATGCGTCAAGGCCCCAATTGTTTAACAAAGGAAAACACCGGGGGGTGTCAAAAGACACGACCTGTGTTCGCGTATCAGATGCCTAAAATCCTCACTTAGGGTTTTATTTGGCATTTTTAGCCCCAAATCCTCAACCCCTTTATGCCATCCCTTTGAGCAGCCCCCATCTCCACCAAGCCCTCTCCCAATTTCTTCCCTTCGAGCACCATTCAAGCCCCTCTTGCATTCTTCCAATCATCCCCAAACATCAAATCTTCCCCTTTCTTCCTCAAACACACCCAAAAGACCCAAAACCTTCTCCTTCATCTTTTCCTTGATATCCACCTCCATCTCCCTTAGTTTCACTGTAATATGCCTCCAAGGAAGCATATAAAGATGCAAGTCAGGAAGGAGGTACCACCTCCCCCACCTCCACGTGTAGCACATCCTCCACAAGTACCTATTCATCCTTTAGATAAGAAGGAAGTAGTCCCTACTAGGTTTCTAGATGTGGACACATTAAGGGCCATTGGTTTATATGAAGAGGTCTATGCTTTCTTGGGTAGAATATGATGGGTCAAATTTGTAAATTTGCGTAGGCCTACCTATGCTGATTTGACTCAAGAATTTTTTTCCACTTTTAACTGTAAGTTGTACCCTCTGAGTGATCAAGCTGAGTGGCCTGGTGAGATTACTTTTAAACTTTTAGGCACACCCCATACATTAAACATTCACCAGTTTAGTGTCATTTTTGGTTTTCCTGTGGGGCATGATTGTCTTCCCCGAGATTTTAATCAGGAACATGTTTGGTCTAATTTAACTGTTACTGATTCTGCTTATTATGATCCCAAATCCTCTAAGGCATCCAAACTTCGATCCCTTGCCCATAGGTACCTCCAAAAGTGGTTAGCAAATACCATTTGTGCTAGAGGGAAAGCCAGGGGACCCTTAGTAGGCCTAAATTATTTTTCCTTCACTGCATGGTCAATGGGGAACCAGTGAATGGGAGTTATGGGTTGTGTAACCATTTCAAGCATGTTAGGTCTACTAGAGCTAGACGTATCTTACTTGGTGGTTATATTACTGTTATTGCAGAACACTGTGGCCTTAATTTGGATTTGCTGGAGGAGGATCCTGTAAGGGGTCCTAGTGCTGTTGATGGGTCCATTTTGGTCGCCATGGGCTTATGCGTACACCAGGATGGTGCCCTACACTTGGTCGGAGCAGATGGAGATGTTTTACTCAGGAGAGCTCCGACACTTGAGCCACAGGAACACGATGCTGCATCAGCAACCCCAGAGTATGCTCCTCATTTTGTGGCAGATGCAGGGCCATCATCCACTCGAACTGCTTCTTATGATGATGTCGTGGCACGTATTGATCGACTGGAGTTTGATTATGCCACCTGATTCCAACGATTAGATGACCGATTCCAGGCGTTGGAGGACTTCACTACTAGGAGGATGGATACCATCAATAACAAACTAGATGCTTTGCTTTAGAGAGCGTCTTATCCTCCTCCCCCGTCTTGATGTATTACCTTTGTTGTTTTTGGATTTTAATTTGAATTTGAATTGATATTTTGGCATTGTATTGGATCCTATTTTGGGATATGAATTATGATTAATGGTTTTGGATTTGATTTCTTAATGTCTTTGACTATGCACTACTAATTTATTTTCTCTGCTGTATGTATGCTTTGACATTAGGGACAATGTCTGCTTTAAGTGTGGGGGATAATGCTCTTAATTGCATATTTGGTGAATATCTTTCCAATGGGCTTTAAAGTGATTTGAGAAGTGAGCAAAAGATTCAATATTTTTTAAAAAATTTGATAAGATTTTAAGCTTGAAGGAGTGAACTTTGTTGCTTTCAAATTTGTCGAGTGAGGTTTTGAAAATTTGAGGGGTTAATTCAAATGTGATAGATTGAAACCTAATGCGATTTTGGGCCTTGATGTGAATGACTAATTTTAGGCCATCTTAGTTCTTTGTTGTGTGATTTCTCTCATGACTGTGTGTTCTTCACAACTTGGTTTGATTCTTATTTAAGCTACAAATGACCACTGTATACTTTTGAAATAACAAAGGCATTTCTTTCTAATAACTACTAGTTAAATAGCCATCCTTACATTTTTATCTATTGTTCGCCCCCTTTGAGCCGATTTTACCTTTTATTCATTTCCTTCTAGCAAAGCTCAATACAAGCCTAAAAGCGAAAAACCATTATGCTACCCTACCTTATGGTGTAGAAGAGCTTAGTGATTGTGTTGGGAATTAGTTTTGAATAAGTGTGGGGGATTTAATAATGTGATGCAAGGTATATATATATATGTATATATATACATACATACATATATTTATATATATATATATATATATATATATATGAATGAATAAGTGTGGGGGATTTAATAATGTGATGCAAGGTATATATATATATATATGTGTGTGTGTGTGTGTGTGTGTGTGTGTGTGTGTGTGTGTGTGTGTGTGTGTGTGTGTGTATAAAAGAACTCAAAAGTGAAAAAATAAAGAAATGAAGAAAAAAGGGAAAAAGTTGATTGTTGTATGGAGAAAGCTAAGAAAAAGGATAAGATACAAAAAAGAAAATTGAGGTTGAAGAATTCTGAGAAATTTTTATTATAATGATTGAATATATTCCCCTTTGCTATTCTATTTCCTATGGTCTAACTTTGTTTATCCTTGGTATATCCTACCTTAACCTTGACCCCATTACAACCTAATTAAAGATCTTTTGATCTTTGTTGCATGTGGCCTAGGTGGTAGAGAAGTAGAGGCTTGCCAAACCTATGGTAGGGCATGTTTTCATGAGTAGGTTGAGAGTAAACACAAGCCCAAAACACTTGATTGAAAGAGTATATCAGTAAGGATTTATCATGTTAATTTAACTCTAATATTTGATTGACTTTGCTTGTCGATTTGGATTGTAGAGGGAGGAAATTACTGATTGCTTAGATTCCTTGAAGAAACTAAGGTGTGTAGGTCTTTACTCATTATTCTGCACTTTCATTACTTATTGGGAAGCATGTGTTGGTTGTTTATGTTTGCCCAGGAGTGCAAAAGGCTAAGTGTGGAGTTATTTGATCTGCCAATTATTTCTATATCTTTAGTGCCTTATGTTTGATCTAATTGGACTTCATATGTGCTTAATTGTTAACTTTTAGCTAAGTTTCTGGATATGAAGCTTAATCGGAACTTTATTGTGAAACTATGCTCAAGTATGTTTATAAGCACACATAATTGCATTGTGTTTTTTAGGAGATCTTTGAGTGTTTGAGTCCATTAGCATCAAACCAAGCTTGCTATCCATTTGAGGAGAGAGCTAAAGACTCAAGGAGATCAATATCACCCCTAGAAGCAAAGAAAAAAGAGTATATGCGAACAAATTGGATCCAGTTCTGAGTTTACTCGAAGACACGGCCTGTGTCCTCAGAATGGGGTAAGTCATGTTCCTCCCTGACTTTCAATCTTGTGGGAATTATGCCGACAGACACAAACACGGGGGAGGAGGGAGGGTGTGTCTGCGAATCAGGATATCAGTTTCGAATTTTAATGAAGAGCTAGGTATCTAAAGGTATAAATAGGATTGCTTAGGGTTCCAAAAGGGATACATCTGAACTGCAAGCTGCCAAGGAACTAAGAGAGGGAGGTTCAATCAAAGATTGGAGATTCAGGTTCGAACTATCAGAGATCAACTAACCTCGATCATTAGAAACCAGTTTGATTTTCAGTTTTCTTTTGCACTTGTGGTCTTGATGATGACTTTCTTTAGTTTTTGTTTTGAATTTGAATTCGCCATGTGTGGCTAAGTTTCTTATTTGGTTAAGGGAAGATGAAACCCTAGTTTTGATCGTGTGAATCCTACATAATTCTTTATATTCAATACAGTTATGTTTTTATCCATATGTTTTTGCTCTTAAATCGGTATAAAGGTTTTTATACTATTTGCTATTTTCATAAGTGGTAAAACTAAGATTGCTATGCGCGATTGTGATGGTAGAACTAGTGAAACATATGATCTAAGTAATTTAATCCTGGTGTATGATTGGACCTTAGTGTGATTGGTTTTCTGAATCTTAATGCAATCATTAGATAGGTGTAAGAGCAGTTGCTTTATAATTAACTAATGATTAGAACTTGATTTGAGCGGTTGCTAAATTATCCAAACCTTAACGAAAACAGAGAATTAATCTCACATTTGCATGAGAACATAATTGATTATATTGGTATAAAGGATATGTAGGTTAGCATTATCATATAAATCTAGTGGTGGATTCTATCTCTTAACTAATATTTCTTAATTGGTAATTCAAATCATGTTTATTACTTTTGCTGTATATTCAATTGCTATTTTTAGTTTTAATAAACAAAACCTCCTTTTTATTGTTTATTGTTTTTAAAGTTTAAATTAGGAATCGATTTATAGTGTCAATTGAATTGGTTCTCTGTGGATCGACCCTTACTAACTATAATTAGTTGTAAGGTTTTTATATTTTCTGTGGAACTTGACAATTGATTTTTAATCTTAATGTTTAATCACAATCCTTAGCACACCAAATTTTGGCGTCATTGCCGAGGAACTAATTTTCTAATTGCGCTATTAATTTGTTTTCCTATTTTTCACTCTGTTTTTGTTCTAGTTTTTAAATACTTTAATTAGTTCTTTTTGAATTTTTGTAGGTGCTTATGTCCATTGAAGGATTTGACGAGATCACAACTGTGGGTGGCAGCAGCATTATTGCGAGATTTACACAATGAATAAATCCTATGATTATCTATAACTACAAATCATGATCTTGCGTAATAATAGTGCTCATAATTACCTTTGACTGCTCATAACTGTAGTATCAACATTTTGATTTTATAGAGATTCTGTGCAACTATTAAGGGAATGTATCTCCCTATCCAACCTCTATAAATATCAGACTCAATCATCTCTAATAGGTATCTATTACTCTTTAGCTTAAACCCTAATTGTGTACAACATGACTTGAGCCTTAGAGTGCCTTTGTAAATACCAACCCCTCCAATTCAACACGCTCTGCTGCTGTGCAATGAGAAAAACACCAGTACGTGCCTATTTAGGTACACGTCAATAACCACTACTGAACATCGCAAATCGCGAACCTTCACCTTTGTCGTCCACCAACACCACTTCTTCCTCCCTTGCGCACATCATACCAGAACCACCTTAGGCCAGATACACCTTGACACTGCCAATGCCCAAAGCATCATTCCCTCTGCGCACACCGCCGGAAGCTCGCGCCATCTAAGCTGCATCACCGATTGGACCACCGTTGTCCTCACTAAACCGTAGGCCACCACCTGGCCATCAAACCCTCACCTTCTCCAATTTTTGTGTTCTTCATACCAGAGCTTATCTTTTTCTATTTTTTCCTTTTTATTTTATCACTTTTGTTTAGATTTATTTAAAATGTCGATGGCCTTCTATATATTTGGAGTCTCAGTTAGTTGGGTTTGTTCAAAAGTTGGGTCCAACTTTAGGTAATGTGCTTTAATGAGTTTTGAGGTGGTCATGTTGAATTTTATGTTTGTGGGTTGTAACCTTTTTTTTATTAGGTACTTATTTCTTCTTCTTTTTTTGTCATCTTTGGGCTCCTAATATTTGTAAAAGTAGTAAGTATATTTCCCTTAAAAAAAACTTTTCTAATCCCCGCAACAACCATCAATATTGATTGTATAATGCTATGCTTTCTTTAATGTTAATTGATACTATAATGATTTATTGTATAGCTTAATGCTATCTCAAATTATGTGCAAAAGTGGATATGTTTTAAAATTAAATTTCTCCACAAAAATCTTTTCAAAATTAAAATCAACTAACTCATAATAATTTTATAAAGAACTACGTGACTTTGAGTTTTTCATTACACAGAGAGGATACGTAAGAGTGGAAATTATTTCTGCCACAAGGCAAAATTAAATTTTCATAATTTAGCCTTTGATTTTCATCTTTTATGTCTTCTTGGTTTGTAAATCTTTAATTCATGTTTTATTTTTTATTTTTACTTGTAAATATTATCATTTATATTTTCTTGATATTATAAATATTGTGTTTATTGACACTTGCCTTTGTTCATTTTGAGGTAAATTTAAAATGTTCAAGTTATTTAATTTGCATAATTAATTTTCAAGTAATTGTCTTTAGACGGATGTATTAGGGGTGCAGTAGGGTTTAGTCTTCACCATTTCCTGTGCATCATCGACTCCTGAACCTAGCTCTGTTTTCGTAGATTAGTTTTTTTGCTAAATTTTTAAGGGTGTTTTCCAATTTCCCCCTGATCAACAAAGTTGGTAGCAACTCCCTCTGAAACATTTTATTTTTTTTTAAAAAAATTGAGTTGCCTGCCTATCACGATCACGGTTGCCACAATGGCTATAAATAGGAGTGATCTGTTATTAAAAAGAAAAAAGTAAAGAAACACTTAAGAAACGTAGAAATAGAAAGGGAGAGAGTGAGAGTGAGAGAGAGAGAGAAGAAAGAGTGAAAGAATGCTGAAATTATGTAACTGAGGGAGAAAAAGAGAAAGAGAAAAAGAAAGAAGGGAAGAGAATTAAAATCATGGTAGGAAATGAATTTTCCTTTTTTAAAAAAAATTAAAATCATGGTACCTAGTGTGTTTATAATTAGTTGATAGTGGATATGGCTATATGCTTTAGTATAATTTTTATTTATAAGATTGATTAATTTCTTAATTTAGTATTTTATGTATATTGTTATAATCTCCTCTTCATGCCAATTTAATTGTACACATGTAATATTGAAAGGGTTGTGGTTAGATTGTAGAAACTTGATATGATTTATGATTGTGTTATGGCTTTAAAATCCTCATGATGCTTGACAAAATTTAGAATTGTTATAATTTGAATGTTAATTCTTTCATGGGACTAATATTATAATTTATAAAAAAATTAAAATATTATTCAAACTTAAATTAATTAAATAATATTGGTTTACATGAACTATCTTACCTTGAATTATCTTACTTTGACTTGGAGACAATTTTATGATTTCTATGCTACCTTTGCAAAGAAAGGAATCTTGTACAATGAACTCATTATTGACCTTTATGCTGAATTTTTGTAAGGAAATGACTCTTGTACAATGAAATCATTTTTGAGGCCTGGACAAAACTATAGATTATGATATGAATTATGATGAGAACTACAAATAAAACCTTTAAAAGAATTAATAAAATATTCTTAAACTAAAGGTAGTCCTTTGAAGAATTGACATTTGAATTGGTGACTTTAAGTTTTGTGAATTTTTATGTCATGATTTATTTGAAGTTTATTGCATCCTTACATATGATGAATTTATTTTGTGATATATTGAGTATTTTATATTGCTTGTATTTGTGTATTTGTGTGTAAAGACAAGTAAGTAATTTAAAAGAAAGATACTTAAAACGTTATACCTAACCATTAAGAAAGTAGAGAGATAGATGTAAGATCCTTTTATGTTACATGCCTTAGTTAATGTGGAAATGTTTTGCTTTGTCATCACCATGTTAAAAGTAACACCAAAGATAAAGAATTCCCTAAGAAAGAGAAGGTCTTCGACCAAGGCGTGAGACAAACTAACATTGAAAATAAATGAAATTAAAGCATAGATGATATAATATGTTAAGAGCTTGCCTAATGATGTTTGCATATAAAGCTACATTGAGTTATGTTTTAGCATTTATTTATTTATGCTATTGTAATTTAGTTATGCTGCTTGGATCAGTCTTATTTTATCACTATTGATTGACATGTGGCTTTTTGTAGTTCTACAAAGTTGAAACTCACCATGTGTTTTATCAAACATTTTTCTAAATGAGAATTTTAAATTCTCACTTTATTCATGGTGATTTCAAGCTAGCACATGATATATTAGGATTTTCACCTAGATTAACTATGCATGAATTCTGATTCTCAAGGAGGGAATGATATATTAGAGTTATTAGAAATATATGTATTTTTAGTCTTGAGTAAACATGTTTCCCTAACTAACTAAAGGCATAACTTTTTCGAAGGACTATATGTTATACGTTATGTAATACGACTTAGTGATATAGTTTAGTGATATTTATTCTGCAATTATATATGACTGATAATATGTTCTTGACAACGACCTATTAGTTCTTGATGTAATGATATAATAATTATGCTCCTAATCGTATTGCGTGCTGACATAATATTGGTTTTAAAAAAATTAAATTAATATTAATCTAATTCAAGTATTAGTTTTAAATTCTTAGCAAGGTAAGAAACTAAATGTTGTTATAAAAAAAAAGAAAGCATTACATTATGGAAATTAAATGAAATAATTTTCTTTTAAATCATGACGTGGAATATTATTTAATTAAATTGTCTTATTTTGTTTGCAATAATATTGTCACATTGCTATAGACAAAAATCGGAAAGGGAAATAAGTAAGGAAGTATTGGTAATTTTCTTGTTTTATTTGCAAGAACAAAAGTACAATGAGAATCTCGAAAAACTTTTTATCTTCTCCTCTAAAAGGTTTAAAGCACCTTGCACCTATAAATCCTCAATGTCATCTTCTTTGTTTGCTAACCGAAAGGATTCCATGTATCAGTTTCTAATTTCTAAATCTCTATTGCCAGATGAGGATATTCTCTCATTTTCTATCTTCATCCCCCATAGTATCTTCGCATGACCACAAAATGTGAGGATGAAACACCACATTCTAATTCCCAGTTTCAAATGACTCACTAGCGAGAGAGGACAAAGCATGAAAGTATAAGACCTACGAAGGTCCCACATTTTCGAATTCCTATCTTACCTCTATCGCTCGCATTCCTCCACATTGCACCGCTGAAAGCATTCCTCCATCTTTTTCTCTTATATAAAACATTATAATTAAATAAACAAATTTCATTTGAAGCTAAGTGTAAAATACAGTATCTGTTCCTTTATATTGAAATGTGTTTGTTTTCTGATAATCGAAATAGGTTATAGGGCTCCATATATATATACACATCCGATCCTAATCTATTAGATAGCTAACAAACTGATAAGATAACAACCTGTCAGGATAAAAGGCACTAACAGTTCACTTACATAATTGAATTTGAATTTGCAACAACTCCAGCTAATCATAACAGACATATATTTGCAACAACTCCAGCTAATCATAACAGACATATCTATATCTCTAATACTCCCCCTCAAGTTGGAGTGTGGGGGTTGTGAACACCCAACTTGAACATAAGATCTTGAAACACCTTTGTCCCCAAAGATTTAGTGAATATATCAGCTTCCTGCCTCCGAGTGGGCTTGTAACTAGTGGAAATAACCCCTGCATGCAAGTGTTCCCCTGATGAAATGACAATCAACTTCTATGTGCTTTGTGCGCTCGTAATAGACCGGGTTTGTTGTAAGGTGAAGGGCCGCTTGATTGTCACAATGAAGGATAGTTGGTTCATCACAGCTCACCTGTAAACATTTTAGTAAACTGCGTAGCCATAAAACCTCACTTGTAGCATGTGCCATTGCACGATATTTCGCTTCACTAGAAGACTTGGAGACAGTAGTTTGCTTCTTTGTCTTCCAGGAAATAGGAGCTGACCCCATCTTCATAAGGTAACCCGAAATGGACCTTCTTGTAAAAGAGAAAGAAGCCCAATCAGAGTCACAGAAAGCAACGAGCTGCAGGTCATTTTCTTTGGGCAGGGTAATACCCTGTCCCGGTGACGATTTTAAATAACGAAAGACCTTCATGGCCGCCTCCCAATGTCCTTCTCGAGGCTCCTGCATAAACTGGCTCAAGATATGGACTGCGTATGTGATTTCTGGACGTGTGATTGTGAGATAATGAGCCTCCCTATGACTCTTCGGTACCGGGGAGGATCTGCATAGGGAGGGCTCGAGTCTAAGGCCAATTGATGATTTTGCTCAAGTGGGATGGATGAGGGTTTGCAAGCAAGTATCCCACACTCACTGAGAATGTCCAAAACATATTTTTGTTGGCATATGAACAAACCATCAGCTCCTCGAGCTAACTCCAGGCCAAGGAAATATTTTAGTGTCCCTAGAACTTTCATGTGAAAACACTTGCTGAGATACCTTTTAAACTTGCTGCAGGTTACTGCATTGTTCCCAGCAATAACCAAATCATCAACATAAATGAGCACAGCAAGGAAAATTGACCCGTGTGAGTAGGTAAAGAGGCTATGATCAGCATGGCATTCTTGAAACCCATAGTCTAATAGAGCCTATGACAGCTTGGCGTACCAGTTCTGCGAGGCTTGTTTCAAGCCGTATAGGGACTTCCTCAATCTGCAAACTATCCCTTCTTTGCGAGCTTGATACCTTTGTGGAAGCTCCATGTAAACTTCTTCATTGAGCTCCCCATGCAAGAAAGCATTGTTAACGTCCATTTGATGCAATTCCCACCCTTTGGCTACTGCAACCGAGAGTAGGCAGCGGACTGTGGTCATTTTGGCGACCGGGGCAACTGTTTCGTGGAAGTCCTCCCCTTCCTTTTGCGTATAACCCTTTGCCACGAGACATGCTTTGTATTTATCGATCTCCCCGTTGGCTTTATATTTAACTTTATACACCCATTTGCACCCGATTGCTCATTTCCCTTTGGGCAGCATTGCAAGCTCCCAAGTATGATTGTCTTCCAAAGCCTTGAGCTCTAGACTCATGGCTTCACACCATTATGTTTTCTGGACTGCTTCCTGATATGTCTTAGGCTCCTCCTGGCTCGCAATGGCTGTAAGAAAAGCTTGGTGTTTTGCTGAGAATTTGTCATAATTTATATATTTTGAGAGAGAGTGAACCGTACCTGAAGAGCATGTTGGATTCTGTGACTGGCACGTAGGGTTCTTCGTTGCTGCATGACAGAAATAATCTTGGAGGTAACGTGGGGGTTGCCGTGAGCGTGGTGCCAATTCTTGTACCTCATTTTGTTGTGCATTATTTTCAACTTATATCTCCCCCTCATTCCCATATTCCTCACTTGAAGAATCAATGGTGACTTGTTCTGGATTCTCCCCAGCGACTTCATCATGCTTATCTTCATGGTTTTCTTCCTCCATGCCCGAGGGTACATCATGGAACGTGACTGAATGAGTTCCTGTGTCCATGTTCTTTGCTTGCAATCCAAAAGGAAAAATTTTCTCATAGAATGCAATATCCCTTGACGCATAAAATTCTCTAGTTTTGAGGTTGTAAACCCTCCAACCTTTCTGACCTTGAGGATAACCGATGAACATACATCTTTCTGCCCGAGGATCAAATTTATCCTTCTGTTTGGATGGATCTTTCACGTAGCACAAGCACCCAATCACCCTCATATGATCATAAGATGCTTGCTTTCCGTGCAACATTTCATAAGGTGTCAACCCTCCATTGCCAGTTGTGGGCGTTCTGTTGATAATATGTGTGGTAGCAAGTCCACACTTCCCCCAAAAAGATATGGGTAAGTTAGCTTGAAACCTTAGGGCCCTTGCCACATTGAGAATGTGGCGATGCTTGCGTTCCACAGGCCCATTTTGTTGAGGCGTTGCAACGCAAGAGGTTTCATGCAAGATGCCTTCCTTCTTGAGAAAACCTTGAAGTGATGAGTTTGTGAATTCAGTCCCATTGTCACTGCGAAGTCTCCTTACCTTCTTGTTGAACTGTGTCTCCACCATCCTACAAAAATTAATCAAGTGCCCCATCGTTTCTATTTTATTCTTCATGAGATATATCCATGTGGCCCTCGTGTAATCATCAACTATAGTGAGAAAATAGTGAGAGCCATTATGAGAGGCTGTGTGGTACCTCCCCCATAAGTCACAATGAATAAGCTCAAAAAGTACTTCAGCTTTATTATTACTTTCAGGAAAGGGAACTTTGCATTGCTTGGCCTTGTGACAAGTATCACAACAGCCAATTTTGTTGGAATTGAAACTACATTTAAACAAATGCGAAAGACTTTGTAAAACTTGGATAGAAGCGTGACCCATCCTAGCATGCCATAGAGCAGCAGCATTCTTTTCAATGACGGCTAGGGAGCAACCTTGCGTGGTACCTCTGAGCATATAAACCCCATCATGTAGATCACTGGATCCAATCATCCTCTTCATGGTTCGGTTCTGTATCACACAATAATTTGGATGGTAAGTGACTGTGCAGTTTAAATCATGTGTAAGTTTATGAATGGAGACTAAATTGCAACTGAAATCTAGCACAAATAAAACATTAATGAGTTTTATATCACTGTTGAGATTAACAGTGCCCATCTTTTCCATAATACGCTGTCCCCGGTGGGAACAGTGATGTGAAATGGCTCCTTTAAATGGCATACTTCCTCCAAAAGGCTGAATATGGAAGTTATATGGTGTGAAGCACCACTATCAAGAACCCATTTTTGTTTCTGATGTAAATAAATATTACCAGTTGTAGCCTCATGCACCGAGGCACCTTTCTTTAGGTGGGTTCCATACAGTGCATGCCCGGTAGCTATTCCTTCTTCACTCTCCTTCTCCTGGCTCTCATCTCCTCGTGCATGATGTGCACTGGGTGTGCCATTTTGTTTGTTTGCACCGCATTGGGTCCTTCGTGTCTCCCAAGTTACTGGGTAGCCAATTATCTCAAAGCATTTTGACTTGACGTGTCCTAACTTGCCACATTGATCGCATTTTGGCTTAGGCCCATCACAGCCTTTGTGCTTGCTTGAGTAAAAGGCTGAACCAGGTTCGGGTCTCACACTTCTTTCTTTATCTGCAACAAAACGAGCCTCTTCCAGTAATACTTAGTTGAATGCACGTCGAAGTGAAGGCAACGAATTCGTATTCAGGATCGTTGCTTTGATGTGCCCAAAGCAATCGTTGTCCAGCCCTCCAAGGAATAGATGGAGGTGGTGATCTTCTTCTTTCTACATAAGCTGCCTAGCCGCCCCACAGGTGCATTCTTGTGCCGGCTGCAACTCATTCAGCTCATCAAGGATGCTTTTGAACCTAGTGTAGTAGTCCGTTACACTAGCATCTCCTTCTTGCTGCATCAAACACAGCGTACGCCATAGTTGATGGATACGAGGCGCGTTTGTCTGAGCAAAGCGCTCTTCCAGGTTCACCCAAATATCTCTCGCAGTTGCTGCATGTGAGATACTTCCATGCAGGCTTGGATCAGTGGAGTTAATCACCCAGGCCATCACCATTGAGTCAGCTTTTTCCCAGCTCAGGAAATCAGCTGCATTTGAGTTTGGCTTCTTGATGCTTCCATCGACAAAGCCCAATTTCGATTTTGCACGCAAGGCTGTCCTCATCGACCTTGCCCAGGTGCGATAATTGTCCCCATGAAGTAACGTAGCCACAAGAGGAGTTCCTGGGTTATCTGAGGAACTCAGATAGAAAGGCGAAGACTGCGCGACAACGAATGAGCCTGTTTTGTCATCGGATGCATTTTGTTTCTTCTTCGATTCACCTTGATCGACTCTCTCTGATACCATATTGAAATGTGTTTATTTTCTGATAATCGAAATAGGTTACAGGGCTTCATATATATATATATATACATCCGATCCTAATCTATTAGATAGCTAACAAACTGATAAGATAACAACCTGTCAGGATAAAAGGCACTAACAGTTCGCTTACACAATTGAATTTGAATTTGTAACAACTCCAGCTAATCATAACAGACATATATTTGCAACAACTCCAGCTAATCATAACAGACATATCTATATCTCTAATACTTTAGAAAGTAATCACAATTTAATTTAGATTTTTTGAAACAGATCTTAATCAATTGAAGATTAAAAATTTTAGGATAGTTTTAATAGTTTAGATAAAACAAATTTTATTTTTTTACTAAAATTTAACATAAAAAACTTGTACTTGTTCAGTCTAGCAAGTACCTAGGGCCTGGTTTTGTAGTCCGGAGCGTCGTTTGGATACCTACAAGAACACTTTAAAGGCTAAGTTAGTAAATGTCAAAGATGCGGTGAAGTCTTAGGGTTTTGGGGCTTACATCCCACCTCCCTCCTGACTCTGCCTTGAGTGTCCCTTTCCTTTATATATGATTGGACCTTACCGTGCCCTTTTGCATGTCCCATTTGTAAAATGCTCTGATCGGCGGTATCGATCACTACTAACTCCGATAAGAGGCTGTAAGGTGGGTCAACGTGTATAGACTATAGAGTGTAGGTCATACCACTCATACGGCGTGACAGTGTTTTAAAGATCATTTTTTTTTTGGGGTCATGGTGTACTGTAGGTTCGGGTGAAGAATGTGGAGGGTTGAGAAAGGGCCTAGAATGCCATAGTAAATGGGCCTATTATTGGCCGAGAGTTAATACGACTAAGAGAACCTTACATGATTAAAAAATATATATCCATGTTTGTAATATATATATATATATATATATATATGTGTGTGTGTGAGTGACACGACAAAGAAAAAAAACTTATCCATATATATATTTTTCCGAGTAGTGATATAAACACAAACACCTTTAAAACATAAACTTCACATATTGCATTATTTCACATTTTTTGTTGTCTTTTTCTTTCATCTCTCTTTCTCAATTAATGTAAAGAAAAAGAAAAAAAAAAGTCAGTTCGTGTAACTTCTATAATTGCTTTTTCAGTGTATCTATATTTTCCCTACATATTGAAATATCAAGATTCATTCATTGGTCCAGTAAAAAAAAGATGTCTACAGGCTCCATAATGCGTTCCAACATAAATGAAGTGATGTTACGAAGAATTTGAATTTGATAGTGTTTATGTTCTAAATGAAAGGTAAGGTGAGAGATGAATAAAGAAATCCTAGTTGACATTTTCCTTATTTGAAACTCTTCTTTATACCGATCCCTTTCATCTTTATTTACTTTTTCAGGCAAATAAAATAAGCAAAGCATATCCAGCCGAAAAAAACAAAACGCAAAGTATATGAAGGATTTACCGTCATAGAGTGACTGTGAATTTGGATTATTTTTTTTATTTAAAAAAAATTAAAATTGAAATTTTCAGGAGAGAACCTTTCATAGATTTTTTTTAAATATAAAATAAACTAATTCAAACTTATAATGAAATATTGTATTCTTTCTATTTCAAAAAAATGTCATTTTTGTGTTGCGAAAAATAGAATTTCATTGAAATAAGCTTAGGAATAGAAATAGAAATTATAAATTGAAATCAAAATTCTATTTTGATTCTACAGTTTGGTAGAATGTTATATAACATGGAATGGTAAACAATTTCACAATTTTGTGAACAAGATATAATATATAATAAAATATAAATTGATATAAATGACATAATTATTTTTAATAAAAAAATCAAATAAATTATTCTCTCTCTCTCTATATATATATATATGAATATGAGTGTGAATTTTTGAAATAATATTTAAGATTAATTTTTCTTTATAACAAAAGTCATGATAATATTTTTTCATTAATTTTGATAACATTATTGTACTCTCTTAGGCAAGAGCAAAAGCTTCTATCCTCTCGTTTCAAAAGCAACATCACAAAACTTGACGGCTAGATTGAAGTTCGATGGACTTTGATAGATTATGATTAAGTAGATTATGGAAAGGTAATCTTTATCAATTTGTAAATTTAATAAGGGCATATTAAGTAAAAACTGTATAATCTGATTCCACAAAAATATAGAATCTCATTCCTTTTTTTTTCTTTGAGGAATGAGATTCTACAAATTTATGGAATAGAACTTGGAATAGGAATAGGAATACCATTGCATATTTTTTTTTTTCATTAACAAACATTAGAGTTCTCTAATTTCATGATTGAATATAGAATGTCATTTTATTCCTTCACAAAAACATAACTTTAAGATAATTGTACAATGATTAAGAAAGCTATTAAATAATTTCAATTGTAAAAAATATAACCACATTTGACTAAATTACCATCTATTGGTTGCATTTAACTAAATTTCCAAATTTTTTTATAAAAGAAGATTTGAGAAAGAGATTGAATCAAGTCTTTCCCAAAAGAAGCCTTTTTTTTTTTTTGCAAAAGCACTTTAATACAACACAAGAATGACATAATTCAAATAGTTCATGAGATACAACGAAATAATTGACATGTGCCCTAGTCATCTAACTCGTGGGTTAAGAGGGGCCGAGCCCAAGTTACCTATTTCTTTAGCCTTTTTATTAAACAACTCAATCTAGTCTAGCTTGCTTAAGGTAAACCCATCATCAATCGGATTATTTTGTATACCCACCTCTATATATCTACCTTTATTTTATAAAAGAGAGTATTCTATTTTGAAAGTGAGATATTCTTTTATCATACTCTTTTTCTCTTTTGAGAGTATAATATTTCTTTGTAGTTGTTCTGGACGGGTTAGTAGTTTAGGAGCAACCCAACCCACCAGAATTAGATCCCAAATATTTATGCGTACTATTAGATAAGTAAATCTACCTATTTATGAGGAGTAAATCTTTCATAGAATTTCTCAAAGATAGGAAGATTAATTATATCACTCATAAATAGAGGAATCAACTATAAGAGATAACAATCTCATTTGATTCTTATCCTAATTAACAACATTTAATACAAACTTAACTATGATTCTTATCTATCAAGACACTCCAATAAATATCATACATGGTAGCAACGATATACATCTAATTCAAAACACTATCCACCTTGCGCACGGTCAAACTTGAGCATCGGAGTGCATTTTGCAGGTACTCACCCGTTGCACAACCGTCGTTGTCACTGTGCTACAGAGGAATCTACCTTATTCAAGCTTATTTAGGTGATTCTATGAAACTCGTTCACAAGGCGAAATTGCGCCTATGCCACTCAGAATCAACCTTATTGGCACCATCTGTGGGAAAAGATAAATTTTAATTCTCATTACCACCATCATGGTTACTACAAGGCAAAATTACGTCTCTGCCACTCAGAATCAACCTTCTTCTTGCCACCGTCAGGCATCCACCCATGCAAGAAGGGGTAGAGACTTCCCATACTGGCAAAAATCTCTCCCTCTACCGCAACTAGTTCTAGTGAGGTAATGACTCAGTCCTTAAGGAGTACCTTCTAGAGATACTAGACAATAGGTATCAGTGCTACAACGCTTAGGAGCATGGGTGGATAATGATGAAGTTTGGTCCCATTAGGGCGAATCTGGTCTCCCGAAACTCTAGAGAAGAACTCATATTTCTTGTTAGACTCTAGGACGAATGTATTCATAACATGGAGAGAGATGTTGATAATCACATATTTTATACATTAATAAACCCTTATTTTTAATCATTTACACTTTCCATGTACTTAATTGATTGAGCTTGATCATGTTTTGTATGTTTGGTTCAAATTAGACTTAATTAATCTTTTTCAGTATTATTGAGATTTTACACTGTTTCTGTATTTCGAACATATGTTGAGTTCCAGATGTTTAAAAATTATGAATTTTGCCTTGTAGGAAAGCTGAAAAAAACCTCTACAACTTTGATGAAGAGCTCGAAGTCTCAATCAGACATCTAGTGGAGCTAATTAGGCATGAAAATCAGAAAACGGGTTCTGTCACTAGAACCTGAGCAGTGTGCACTAATCAGGACATAACTTGAGCTATAGGAGAGGTTTTGGACTGAAATTGGTGCCATTTTACAGTTAAGACCCAAATTTACAACTTTCATAAGAACACAAGAGCTAGTTCGGATGGCTTGGAGGTCATATTGAGCTTGTAAGTCAACATAGAGGAGTTGTAGCTGAGCCTGAGCAATGTGCAGTGATTGGGCTCGAATTTGAGTTGTAGGAGTTGTATTGAGCTGAAACCGATGTCATTGGAAAGTTAAGAAAAAACCCTTCAACTCTCATGAAGACCATTTTTTCAGAAAATGACATTTTAACAGAGTTATAATCGTGTGAAGATAGTTGAATTAGTTGGTACAAGTAGAGAGACAAGCATCATTAATCATCCACCCACTCATTAATCATCTACTCATTAAATAATCATCTTCCCACTCAATAATCATCCACTCACTCATTAATCATCCACCCTCTCATTAAATAACTCCATTGTCATTTTTCACTCATCCACCCATCATCTACCTACTCATTAAATGACTCCATTGTCATTTTCCACTCATCCACCCATCATTTACCCACTCATTAAATAACTTCATTGTCATTTTGTACTCCTCAAGCTTTATAAAAGGGAGCATTAACCGATTATTTTGGGTATATTGGCTTAGAGATCAAGATCATACTATTGTGTTATTTGTTTCTCTTGTTGTAATTTTCTTTTGTTCTAAATTGAAGTTATGTTCATCTTTTTCTTCTTGATGGTAATTAAAAGTTACAAACTCAAGTGCAGGTTGTTTCAAGTAGTAAATTCTCGGGAGTCCAAGGTCAATCCACAGGGAATTGATAAAGAAAAAATTATTTAAGGTAAAGAGAAGATTTGTCACAATACTAAAGGTGATAAAAGTTATTCACAGATAAAAAGGATTTGCTTGGGTTATGAGATCCACTCTTGGCAATAAATTAAAGACAAGATTATTTCTTTTTATAACTCAATTGAAATCACACATAATGGAGGTTCCAATCAGAAAATACAACATTCAAAGTTCAATTTAGATTATATATATAATCATATTATGGTTCCTTTAATTATCCACCAACACTTGTAAATGGTCTCAAGCATCCACCATGCTAACGTCTTATCTACAATAAATCAAGTTCTTCATTATACAAGAAAGCTTTCTAAATTGATTGGAAATAATATACAATACATATAATGATCACTTAAAAATATATTATTTAAGCACAAGAAGAAAATTAATCTAACCTTAACTTATTACCAAAAGCTTTACCTTTTTACCCAAGCAAAATGAAAATTAGTTACTCATGAACAAGAAGAAAGAAATCAACATAACTTCAATTTAGAACAAAGAAAACTACAACAAGAGAAACAAATAACACAATAGTATAATCTAAACTAAAATCAAAGATGATCTGAATGAGCACCCAAGCTCCCTTTTATAGAGTTCAAGGAGTACAAGATGACAATGAAGTTGTTTGATGATGATGAATAAATGCCAAAGTAGTTGCTTGATAATGATGAATGAGTGGAAATTATAGAGATTCTTGTTTTTGCTCTGAGCTCATGGCATGCGTCAAAACCAAATCAAGTGGTCTTCATGAAAGTTCTAGGAAATTGTCTTACCTTTCCATAACTGCTAGTTTCATCCAAAAATACCACCTACAGCCCGATATATGGCCCAATTATTGTACATAGGTCAGGCCCAACTTCAGTTCCTCTGCTCTGACTTCCAAGCCCAATATCACCTTCAAGACTTCCGATCTGACTCTTGTGTTCTTCATGAAAGTTGTAGATCTAGGTCTTAACTTTCAAATGGCACTGATTTTACTCCCACAGTTCTCCTATAACTCAAAATATGATTTGATGAGTACGCATAGGTCAAGCTATCAGGTTCAAAACTCTAGATTTTACTTCAACTTCAATTTGAGTTATCCAAACGTGTGTTCCAAGTCTTGAGGTCTCATAAAAGTTGTACAAAATTGTCTTAGATTTAAAACAAGACCAAAATCACATCCATCGGATATTTGTAACTCAAATTATAGCCAATTTACTGAAAAAGCTAAGTGAGAAGATTATACAATGAATGAAATATATTGGTATCAATGTGCCTCTTGCTATCATGTGAATAGTTATTAGAGAATTATCTTAACTTTCCAACAAGATCAAAATTATATTAATAAGATAATTATAACTCAAATTGTAGCCAATTTACTTAAGAATGCAATCACTCAAATTAATGACAATTCAAGCAATAATTTCTTCAATGATCTAATTAAGCTCAATTTCATAAAATGTGATAAAATCAACTTAATTAAGCCTAATTGAACCTTATGAAGCCTAGTGAGAGGATTATAAATTGAATAAAATACATTATTATCACTTCTTCTCTCTTTCTTTCTTCTTACTCATAAATAACTAATTTTCATCTTGCTTGGGTGAAGGGGTGAAGCTTTTGGTAATAAAATAAGGTTAGATTAATTTCTTTTTTGTGCTTAAATGAAATATTATCAAGTGATTATTATATGTGTTGTATTTTATTTCCAATCAAAACCCTCATTGTAAAGTGAAGTTCTTTATTCGTTGTAAACAAGTGATTGACACAATGAATGCTTGAACCCATTTATAAGTGTTGGTGTTAGTAAATAATTAAAGGAATCATAATATAACTTCTTATATAATTCTAAATGGACTTTTAATGTTTTATTTTCCGATTGAAACCTCCGTTATGTGTTGATTTTAATTGAGTTAAAAAAAATTAATTTTGTCTATAATTTATTACTAAAAGTGGATCTCCTAGCCCAAACAAGTTCTTTTTTTAATTGTGAACAAGTTTTATTATCTTTATTGTTGTGACAAATTCTTTCTTTACCTCAAAGAATTTTTCTTCATCACTTTTTTGTGGATCGACATCGGATTCTCGAGAAATTTATTACTTGAGACAACCTGCACTTGGGTTTGCATCTTTTAATCCATATCAAGTTTTTGGCGCCATTGTCGAGGACTTGATTTGAAGTTTTAATTTATTGAAGTTCTCTTTCTTTAAGTAAACTTCACTTTCTAGTATATTCTTTCTCTACTATTTCAATTTTTTAATTTTCTAATTGTCTAACTTTCTAACTTATTTATGTCATTTATTTATACTTTCTAACTTTCTAACTTTCTAAATTACTAATTTATTTATTTATGTCATTTATTTATTGTTAATATTTTAATGGCTGGCGTAAACCGCCTACTTGTACATTTTTTTTATTTAAGTTATTTATTTATGCTTAATTGGTATCGTGATTCAAATTCTGGTCGTTTGGTTAAAATTAATCCTGGTACTTTATATATTGATTTGTTTGAATCACAATCACATACAATTGATACAATGACTGAAAATGAAGTTATACATGATAAACATGAAAATCAACTGTTACGAACCATGCGTGAATATTTACAACCACCTCGAAATTTTAGTCCATCATGCTTTATCTTTCCACTAAATGCTAACAATTTTAGATTTAAATCAGGTATGATTTCATTGCTTCATAATTTCCATGCTTTAGAATCTGAAAGCTTATATTTATATCTAAAAGAATTTGAGGAAGTATGTATCACTTTCAATGATCAAAATTGCACCGAAGATATTATTAAGCTTAAATTGTTTCCTTTTTCTTTGAAAAATAAAGCAAAAACTTGGCTTAATGCTTTGAAACCAAGGTCAATTGGCATATGGCAAGAAATGCAAAGTGAGTTTTTAAATAAATTTTTTCTAACACATAAAACCAATCCTTTGAAAAGACAAATCCAAATTTTTTTCCAAAATTCAAATGAAGCATATTTTTAATGTTGGGAACATTTTAAAAATTTGTTAAATTCTTGCCTTCATCGTGGTTTTGAAAAATGGGGCACTATAAGCTTCTTTTATGAAGAATTAACACCTAAAACTAAACAATTTGTGGAAATAATTTGTGGAAACAATGTGCAATGACGAGTTTCTTGATAAAGAACCTGAAGAAGCTTTAGTATATTTAGACCATTTAGCTGAGAATTTTCAATTTTGACATGATACTAATCCTTCTAAAAATTTAATTAGATCTAACCTTGTAAGTAAAGGAAAATACCACTTAAGTCAAGAAGAATATCTAAATGCTAGGGTCGCTAGTTTGGCTAGAAAGGTTAAAGCTATGAAATTAGGGAAAATGAAAGAAATCAAATTTGTGCATAATAAAGAAATTTGTGGCATTTGTGATGACTTAGGACACTCAACACAAGAATGTCCTAAGATTCTTATTTTTAAAGAAGTTGTACATGAGCAAGTAAATGCAATGAATAATTTTAAAAAGTCATTTACTTCTTCTTTTTCAGATTCATACAATCTGGGATGGAGAAATTACCTGAACTTTAGCTTGAGGAATAATAATTAAGCATAGTTTATGCAACCACCGCCTCCTCAAGAACAACAGGACTCTCAAAATTCTCAAGGATATGCACCTTATGTCCCACCATATAGGAAAAACCTTGAAGGAACATTGCATGCATTCATAGAAAAACAAGAGGCCATTAATAAATAAAACACTTAAACCATGATTGACATAAAAGAAACTTTTGCTAAATTTGCTTCTGCACTCACCATTCACGAGAAAGGAAAATTTCCTTCTCAACCTCAAACAAATCCCAAGGGTCAGTATAGTCTAAATGAGGGTAGTTCAGAAAGCCAACAAATTGATCAAGTCAAGTCAGTGATAACTCTTAGGAGTGGAAATGTTGTTGAAAAATAAATTCTCGAACCTTGTGAGAGAGATGATGAACTAATTCCCCAAGAAAATGAAGAAGATGACAAAAAAGAAACCAAACTCTCGCTTGCACCCACATTTCCTCAAGCATTAAATAATTCAAAGAAATTGAACCATAACACTGAAGTTTTGAAATAAGTGAAGGTCAATATTCCTCTGTTTGATGCTATCAAACAGATTCCTTCTTATGCTAAATATTTGAAGGACTTGTGCACTGTTAAAAGGAAACTAAATGTGAAAAAGAAAGCCTTTTTGACTGAACAGGTAAGCTCCATGCTTCAGAATAATAATGCCTTGAAATATAAAGACCCTAGTTGTCCTACGGTTTCATGCATTATTGGAGAACATAAAATTGAAAAAGCTTTACTTGATCTTGGTGCTAGTGTTAATTTGCTTCCATATTCAGTTTATCAGTAACTCAACTTGGGTGAGTTAAAACTACCTTCTGTAACTCTTCTACTTGTCGATAGATCAATTAAAATTCTAAGAGGAATAGTGGAAGATGTACTAGTACATCAATTAAAATTCCAAGAGGAATAGTGGAAGATGTGTTGGTACAAGTTGATAAATTCATATATCCTGTGGATTTTATTGTCTTGGATACTGAACCTATGGTTGATAGTTGCAAGTCAATTCCTGTTATTTTAGGCTGTCCATTTTTAGTAACATCTAATGCATTGATAAATTGCAGAAATAGAGTGGTGAAGCTAACATTTTAAAATATGACACTAGAACTCAATGTCTTTAACATGTGCAAGCAACCCCAGGAAGTCATTGATGAAAAGGAGGAAGTTGAAGGGATTGAAGCCATTATAAATGAGCATATTCAAACAAGGAGTTCTTATGACTCATTAGAAATTTGTTTAATCAATTCATTTGATTCAGGCATACAATTAGATGATGATATTTCTAAAATATGCTCTTTGCTTGATTTTACACAGGTAATGGAATACAAGGGATGGAAGCCAAGATTTGAAGAGCTAAAACCCATAAATGATAATACCCATGAAGAAGAACCCACACTGGAACTAAAGTCATTACCTGCTGGGTAGAAGTACCCATTTTTAGGAGAAGAGCAAAGCTTTCCAGTGATAATTTTCTCATCCCTTACTGAAGAATAAGAAGGTATATTAATAGAAGTACTTAAAAAGCATAAAAGTGCAATTGGATAGACATTAAAGGACATAAAAGATATTAATATATTAATTTGTACACATAGAATACATTTAGAGGATATTGCTAAAGCATCTCAATAATATCAAAGAATATTAAATACACACATAAAACAGGTAGTTAGAACTGAAATTCTTAAATTACTTGAAGTTAGAATTATTTATCATATCTCTAATAGCTAGTGGGTAAGCCCTACACAAGTTATGCCTAAGAAATATAGAATAACAGTGGTTGAAAATGAAAAAGTGAATTAATACCTACGTGAGTCTCATCCAGCTGGCGTATGTGTATTGATTTTAGAAAATTAAATGCTGCCACTAGGAAAGATCATTTCCCTTTGCCATTTCTTGATCAAATTCGGGAAAGGGTAGCAAGACATCTATACTACTATTTTCTTGATGGTTATTCGGGTTATAATCAAATACCAATTGCATTATAAGATCAAGAAAAGACCATTTTTACATGCCTCTTTAGTACTTTTGCATATAGAAGATTGCTTCTTGGCCTTTGTAATGCTCCAGCAATATTCTAAATATGCATGCTAAGTATTTTTAGTGACATGATTATGCATTATTTAGAGGTTTTCATAGATGACCTGACGATTTTTGAAAATTCTTTTGAAAATTGTCTTGATGATTTAGAAAAAGTTCTTAAAAGATGTGAAGAAAAAGGATTGGTGATAAACTGGGAAAAATGTCATTACATGGTTACCTCAAGAGTAGTGTTAGGTCATGTGATATCTTCTAAAGGAATTGAAGTTAATAAGGCCAAAGTTGAATTAATTGCTCATTTGCCTTCCCTATAAAATAGTTAGAGAAGCTATTAATTTGTACACATAGAATACATTAAGAGGATAATGCTAAAGCATCTCAACAATCTCAAAGAATATTAAATCCACACATGAAATAGGTAGTTAGAGCTGAAATTCTCAAATTACTTGATGTTAAAATTATTTATCCTATCTTTAATAGCTAGTAGGTAAGACCTACACAAGTTATGCCTAAGAAATCTGAAATAACAGTGGTTGAAAATGAAAAAAGTGAATTAATACATACGCGAGTCTCATCCAGTTGGCGTATGTGTATTGATTTTAGAAAATGAAATGCTGCCACTAGGAAATATCATATCCCTTTGCCATTTCTTGATCAAATTCGGGAAAGGGTAGCAAGACATCTATACTACTATTTTCTTGATAGTTATTCGGGTTATAATTAAATACCAATTGCATTATAAGATCAAGAAAAGACCACTTTTACATGTCTCTTTAGTACTTTTACATATATAAGAATGCCTATCGGCCTTTGTAATGCTCCAGCAACATTCCAAAGATGCACGCTAAGTATTTTTAGTGACATGATTGAGCATTATTTAGAGGTTTTCATGGATGACCTGACGATTTTTGAAAATTCTTTTGAAAATTGTCTTGATAATTTGGAAAAAGTTCTTAAAAGATGTGAAGAAAAAAGATTTGTGATAAACTAGGAAAAATGTCATTACATGGTTACCTCAGGAATATTGTTAGGTCATGTGATATCTTCTAAAGGAATTGAAGTTGATAAGGCTAAAGTTGAATTAATTGCTCATTTGCTTTTCCCAAAAAATAGTCAGAGAAGTTTGTTCCTTTTTAGGACATGCAAGATTTTACAGAAGATTCATTAAGGACTTTAGTGTCATATCTAGACCATTATGTAATATTCTGTTGAAAGATGCATCATTTGATTGAACTCAAGAATGTCAAAAATCTTTTGAAAAATTAATCGATCTTCTGACATCTGCTGCTATCATGCAATCTCCTGACTGATCTTTGCCTTTTGAGTTGATGTGTGATATTAGTGATTTTGTTGTTGGCGCTGTTTGAGGCCAAAGAAAGAAAGGTAAGCCTCATGTGATTTGTTACGCAAGTAGAACTTTAAAGAGTGCACAAATGAATTACACTACTACTGAAAAAGAACTACTTGCGGTAATATTTACATTGGACAAATTTTGATCTTATTTAATTGGTTCTTCTATTGTGGTTTTCACTGATCATGTTTCTGTTAGATATTTGATGTCTAAGTAAGATACCAAACCAAGATCAATACGGTGGATCTTGTTGCTTTAAGATTCAATATCACAATAAAACATAAGAAATGAGCCGAAAATGTTATCGCAGATCATTTGTCCAGACTTACAACAAGCTCACCTTTTGATAACACACCCATCAATGATTCTTTTCCTGATGAATTTTTATTTTCTGTCAATTCCATGCCTTGGTTTACTGACATAGCCAATTTTCTTGTAACAGGAAAGATGCCGCCTCAATGGACGCACCAAGACAGAAGAAAATTTTTGACGGAGGTGAAATTTTTTTATTAGGATGATCCATACTTGTTCAAATATTATCCTGACCAAATCTTTTGGAGATGTGTGCTCGATAATGAGGTAGATAGTGTCATTAAATTTTATTACTCAGAAGCATGTGGAGGTTACTTTTCTTCAAAGAAAACAGCTACAAAAATCTTGCGATGTAAATTTTATTAGCCCATTTTATTTAAGGACAGTTACACCTTTTGCAAAAGTTGTGAAAATTGTCAAAAAATGGCTCCATTTCTAAAAGAAACATGATGCCTCTGAGCCCTATCCTTGTCATTGAAATTTTTTATTATTGGAAAATTAATTTTATGGGTCCATTTCCATCCTCGTTTGGATTTGTGTATATTTTGGTTGCAGTTGATTATGTCTCAAAATGGATTGAGGCAATTCCATGTCGACACAATGATTACAAAACTATTCTCAAATTTTAAAAAGAAAATGTTTTATGTCGATTTAGAATCCCTCGAGCTATCATCAGTGATGGGGGAACACATTTTTGCAATAAACCAATTGAATCTTTAATGAAGAAATATGGCATTACACACAAAATTGTTACTTTATTACCCTCAGACAAATGGACAAGTTGATTTGACAAATGGGGAGATTAAACAAATTTTGAAAAAAACAATTAACCCAAATCCTAAAATTAGTCTTTAAGACTAAACGATGCACTTTGAACTCACCGTACTGCTTTTAAAACATCTTTGGGCATGTCACCTTATCGGTTAGTCTATGGAAAACCTTGTCACTTGCCTATAGAATTGGAACATAAAGCATTTTGGGTCATTAAAGCTTTCAACCTAAATCTTGATGATGCTTGCAAGTTACGCAAATTGTAATTAAATGAACTTGAGGAATTGAGAAATGGTGCATATGAAAACTCAAATATTTATAAAGCTAGGGCAAAAGCTTTTCATGACAAGTCAATTTTGAGAAAATCTTTTGAAATTGATCAAAAAGTTCTGCTTTATAATTCTCGTCTGCACCTATTCCTTGGCAAATTGAGATCTAGGTGGAGTTGTCCTTTTGTTGTCAAACATGTGTATCCTCATGGGGCCATAGACATTGAGAATCCTAGGAATGGTAATGTGTTTAAAGTCAATGGATAAAGATTCAATCCATTTCTGGAAAACTAAGTTGATGAGGTAGAATTCATCTTTCTTTCTAATCCTTGTTATGAATAGAATTTATTCTAATTTTGTTGCCTTCTTTTTGCAGTTCTTTATGTTCTCGGTTAAGTGGTGGATAATGGTACTCTGTGACTCTCGAGTCAGTTTGTTTTCAGTTTCCCATAATAATTGAATCATTCTCTCAAATTTAAGAAAACATTTTCCTTCCCTCCCTCAAAATGCTTTGACAAAAATCTACAAAGTTCAATGTGAAAGATTGAGACTGTTAATGCACAAAGGTATGCCGAAAGATGTACACGGGATAATCGAAGCAAAGGTCCATCTAGCAGGTGAGTCTTCAATTTTATTTGACTCATACATGCTAGGTCTTGGTAGAAGTTCATATTCTAAAAGGAGAAAAGTAAAAAGGTTACACGTCTATCACAAATGTGCATGATGAAAATGTAACAAGCGATGTTGTTTTTTGGGAATGGTTTCCACAAACTGAGAAGATAAGAATGGACTAAGTAATGAGTCATTAGATGATATCTTATTAACTCTTGAGATGCATTCTTGTGGATTTGTGCATCGTGAACTTCTTAATTTGTAGAATCTCTTTAAGGATGAACAAAAACGTTACAGTCTTGGGAATCTGACTCTAAAAGACCCTGTTTGCCAATTTATAAGAAAAATAGATGGGAAGCTTATCCTCGACTCATAGGAGGTGTTTAAGCTATTACTGGACGTAAAACCAGAGGAAGATGTGAGCCACAATCACAACAACATGTATATATTATTTTGTTCTTCTTCTTCTTAAAAAATAAAAAATAAAAAATAAGGGTGATCTGGAAGGAGTACTATGACTTTAATTAGTTGTGGAGCCCCAGCCTTTGGCTGACCCGTCATTGACTCGGGTGGACCTTTGTACGCCGGTCCTTAAATAAGGTTCGTGTACCATGCTCTATAGAGAGCCACACTTCATAACCTAATGTTCACCATCTAGGCACTGTGGAGTTGAAGGACAAGCAAAAGCATCCAACTCTGGTTATTAGTGAGAAGTAACCCGCTCAGCGCCCTAGGATGGGACGTTCTGGATCTTGGACATTATGGATTTCAGATTTTAGCATTTTTATTGATGTTACGAACCCAAGTGTGAGCTCTCTAGGTTCCAGACCCAAGATGGAAACCCACGCAATATAAAGATATGCCACTACTGCACTCATGACGCGCAGTATAAAGATACACCATGACAACTATACATAAATGTATGCCACCATTTGCTAATATATTTCTTTTTTCTTTGTATAATTTTGTTGTACTTTGGTTTTGGACAATAATCCTTTGAGCAAGGTCCTTCAGGGGTTTATAGACTTTTTTACCCTGATGGTTTTCTTGAAGTAAAAAAAAAACAAAAAAAATAAAAAAAGGATGTTTCTTAATTTCAAACTTTTCTGACAACAGTCAACCTATCCTTATAAGTGTTATCATTACCTTTTCCATTATTTTCCCTATTTAAACACTTCATTTTCTCCACTTTCCTCTAACTCATAATCATTCAAAAGGGTCTAGGTATGGGACCTTCTATTCGTCAACTTAAAAAAATATATATATATATATATATATATATATATATATATATATTGTGTGGGTCTAGGTATGGGAAAGGTTTAGGTTTGTAAACGCAATAAGTACTCTTGATCGAACACTTGTTGCGAGGAATATTCATGTTGTATATAGGGGAGGTTGTTGTGGGTTAATGGGGGTTGTTTCACTCTCTGTATTTCGAGGAGGCAGTCAGGTTTTAGGTATCATTCCTAGAGCTTTGATTCAAAAGAATATCACCGGAAAGACAATTGGAGAAGAACTTCAAGTATCATCTATACATGAATAAATGAAGACAATGCTTGAAAACTCTAATGCATTCATTGCCTTACTAGGTGATTTTGGTACTTTGGAAGAAGTTTTTCAAATTGTCTCTTGGGCCTAACTGAACATCCACCATAAACCCATAGGTTTGTTAAATGTTAATAATTTTTTTTCTGGTTTGTTATCTTTTCTTGACCATGCCATAGAACAGAAATTTATCACACCTTTGGCAAGACTACTTCTTATCTCTGCTTCCACTGTTGATGAGTTGATTGATAAATTAGAAGCTTTTGTTTATAAACTTGATCCAGCAATAGCTCAAATAGATTGGTCAGAAGAAAGCGGTGAGGGAAGCAGCATGAAATGTAAGCCAGATCTGACACTTCATCTATAACTTTTCTTTACCTTTGGTTTTATTTATCGTACTTTGTTTCTGTTTAAATTTGTGTCAGATTTCTCTTTTCCGTAATTGCCGCAACATGTAATATCTTCTATCCTTTACTCACCCATATTTTAACATTACAGACAATGTTATGATCTGGTTGGGGGGAAGGAAGTTAACCAAAAAATAATATTTTTGGGAAGTATGATATGATTATCAGTAACTTACTAAACCAATGAAGGGTGACAGAGTAAGAAGTAATTTTACTCTTGAGAAGCATTTAAATTGGAAAGTATGTTTAGTAATATGATTGTCAGAAACCTACAACAAAACTAATTATGGATGGCAGAGTAAGGAATAATTTTACTCTTGAAGTAAATTACTTCTGAGACGCATCTAGATTGGAGAAGTAACTATTCTGTGTTGATTTGTAGAAGTAACAAAGTTTTATTGTTTGATTTCCTTTGAATGATTCAAGTGAATGAACTCTCACATCCTTTAAAGTAATTGAAACTCAGGGATCATAGCATGATTGAATAAATTGTCTTCTTTTTTAAATTTCACATATTTGGTTATGGATGTTGAATTGATAGATTGAGAATGATAAATATATGCCTTGTGAGATTTTGAGTCTATTGATGAATGAATTGAATATCTGTACCATTCTTTTCTTTTTTCTGTGATTTTTTCACTTATGGAATTGTTACTCCAGAACTTGCTTTGATTCTTTTTTAGGCTACATTTTCACATGCATGCATAAACATGATTGAGGCATTTTGAAATAACTACTTTGACCAAATAGTCATCCTTGCATATTTTCCCTTGTATAACTCCTTTGAGCTTATTTAACCATTCATTGATTTGAGCTCATTACGTGCCTTAAAAACACATGTTTTTACCCAACTTTAAGGAATAAGAGAGTATTGACTTTGTTATTAGATGAGTTCTTGAACAAGTGTGGGGGTGTGTGTGCAAAATGTTGACAAAAAGAGAGAGAGTTGACCATCGCTGCAATTAAAGGATTATCAAAATCTCCTGATACACCATGTGACATATCCATACCTAGAATGAGGGTGGATGCTTGGAAACAACGAGAAGAGAAGGAGAAGGTTCAAGCCTAATAATAAATTCAACCCACCAATTTGGAATTGATCTTCAACAAACATTAGTTAAATATTGGTCATTGTTCTTTATGAGATTTAAACTAAATGTTGTCAAACATCTTCTCCACTCTAACTGTACCCTAATGCTTTTATATTCTCTTTGGTATTTTAACTTGTCATATCTATATTACCTCTTCTCCTTTACCATGGCCCCATTACAACCTTGAATAAAGTCCTCTTGATTTTTGTGTGCATGCGTTTTTGAGTAGCGGAGAAGTAGAAGATAAGCAAGCTTATGGTAGTGCAATTGTTCATGGGTTGAGTAGAGTGAAATACTTACCTTTTAAACACTTAAGGGGTTGAGAGTGAATTCTGTGAGGATCTATCATTCTTGATTCATGCTTTTCAACTGAAGTTTCCTTGATTATTGATTTGAGATGCGAAGAAATGTTACCTCATGAATGTTTTAATCCTCTGAATTTTTTGTTGCTCTTCTTGTTTATAAAATTTTGCATTCTTGAATATCATTGGAAATTGAGTCTTTTAGTGTTTTTAGCTTTTAAGTCTGTATCATTTTTCATTGTTTCCTAGCTTTGGTCTTGTGTGTTTTGCCCAAGAGTGTAAAAAGCTAAGTGTGAGAGAATTTGATAATCACATATTTTATACATTAATAAACTCTCATTTTTAATCATTTACACTCTTCATGTACTTAATTGATTGAGCTTGGTCATGTTTTGTAAGAAGCCACAGACCAACGTAACAACCTAGTTCTAGTAATTACCAACCACGTCAATATCCTCCTGATTGAGCTAGATGTTCGCAAAGAGAACCGTGGTATGCATCTTCAACCTGATGGAGAACTTTAGTCTTTTTAACTCGGTGCCAAGCTCGACCAGGTAACAAAGATTGGAGGACATCTGATCCTAGAAGAAAGATCCCTATTAGTTGAATTTATGAAGAAAAAGAAGGGTCACTTTGCCTGGATGTCAACGGATATGCTGGGACTAGATCTCGAATTTATTTTCCACTAACTTTCCATCATAAAGGATGTGAAGTCAATGGCACAATGAAAGAGGAAAGTCAGACCTAAAAGACAAGAGGTAATTCAAAAGCAGGTAAAAGAACTCCAAGACGCTAGATTTATCAGAGAAGTTTCTTATACCACTTAGCTCTCTAACATGGTCTTGGTTAAAAAGTCTAATGAGAAATGGCATATGTGTGTCGACTATATAGACTTGAATAAAGCTTGCTCAAAAGACCCCTATCCACTTCATAACATAGACAAATTGAAGGATAATTCATTCAGATTTCGGTTACTCTCGTTCATGGACGCTTATTCTGAATATAATCAGATTCCTATGAACCCAGAGGACAAAGACAAGACTACATTCATAACCGAGATGGGAAGTTATTGTTACTATATCATGTCGTTTGGATTGAAAAATACAAGAGCAACTTACCAACGAATGATGAATAAAGTCTTTGAAAAACAAATTGGAATATACTAGAAGTCTATATAGATGACATGATAGTCAAGACAACGGAGATAGATGACCATGTGAAATATATGGAAAAGGTATTCACCAAAATACAGAAGCATAACATGAGATTGAACCTGAAAAAATATGATTTTGGTGTACAAGCCAGTAAATTTTTAAGGTTTTTGGTGACAAATTGAGGTATTGAAGCCAACCTAGAGAAATGTCAGGCCGTCCTCAACATACGTAGCCTGCAGTCTGCAAAAGAGGTACAACAATTAACAGGACAAATAGCAGCCCTCACTTGCATTCTAGCCAATGCCGCTCAAAGATCTCTTCCCTTTTTCAAAATCTTTAAAAAAAGGGAAGGAATTTTGAGTGGATCCCAGAGTATGAGGATGCCTTTCAAGAATTGAAGAAAATGCTATCCACACCTCCGATTCTGATGAAACCGGATCCTGGTACCTTTCAGTAAATAATGAAGGAATCAGTTTAGTCTTGATACAAGAAACTAAGGAAGGACAAAGTCTAATTTATTTTGTCAGAAAGGTCCTACAAGGCCCTAAACTCTGTTATCAGAAGATTGAGAAGCTAGCTTGGGCGTTGCTAATTATGGCGAGAAGGTTACAATAATACTTTCAGTGTCACCCTGTGATAATGAGGACAGATCAATCGATCTGGTAAGTGCTGCATAAGCCAGATCTTGCCAGGAGAATAATTGCTTGGTCAGTGGAGCTCTCTAAATCCGATATCACTTATGAGCTAAGACAAGCCATAAAGGCTCAAGTTTTATCTGATTTTTTGATGAGCTTACACTGGATTCTAGCCATCCTAGAATGAATTCTTGGACCATCTTCATTGATGGATCTTCAAATCCCAAAAGGAGTGGTGCCAGAGTAATGTTAGAAAATGAAGTCAGACTCAAATTAGGACATTCTCTGAGGTTTGAGTTTTCGAATTCAAATAACCAAACTAAGTATGAAGCATGCATTGCGGGCATCAACATGACAAAAGAGATAGTGGCTACAAATATAATTCTATGCAATGATTCGTAGCTAGCAATGTATCAAATCTAGGGTGAATACCAGGCTAAGGAGCCTTTGTTGCAGAAATACTTACCTAAAGTAAAGAAGTTAATGGAAAGTTTTGATAGTGTTAAGGTATAACATATTTCAAGAAAGCAGAATTCTAGAGTCGACATCTTGTCAAAGCTTTCCAACACCAAGAGCCTTGACAACATCAAGTTCGTAATCTGAGATACCTTACTCACTCCTAGTATTATGGACAATGAAGTCCTTCTACTGGAAGATGATGAAACTTGGAAGACATCCATAGTTGCCTACCTCCGCAATGGCTTATTACCAGAAGACTAGAAAGAAGCCCAAAATATAGTACAAAAAGTGGCTTGGTATACCATCCTTGATAATCAGTTGTACCATCGCATGTTTTCTTCTCCCATCCTTAAGTACCTCGGTCCTAAGGAAGCAAAATACATCTTGGCCAAAATCCACGAAGGGAGTTGTAACATCCCAACTTTTGGGTGAATGACCGTTGTGTCATGATTTTACTGTTTCTTGTTTTTCTGCATGAAATACAAGTATATTTTACAGGCTCTAATTTTATTTGGTCGTTTTGCGTAATTTGCTTCGATACAGTAAAATAAAAATTTTGTCAAAATTACTGTTTTAAATTTTTTGTGTGATATACAGATATATTTTACTGTCTGTAATTTTATTTGAGTGTTTTGAGTGATTTGCTCAGTTGTGGGGAAAAATGAAAAAATGACCATTATGTCCCAAATGTACTGTTTTAAATTTTTCTGTATGATACAGTGTTTTATATTACTGTCTGTGATTTTATTTGGGTGTTTTATGTGATTTGCTTCGAGTCAGGAAATTTAAATTTTCTGGACCGGGGAAATTTTATTATTATCTGGAGCCGGGGGAGCTTACTAAACCCGAAACCGGAGTCAGTTTTTGAAGTTTTATTTTCTTACGATTTTATCTGACAAATAAAATTGGGGTATGTTTTATTATCTATTGGATGATATTTTTCTTGAAAAATATCTAGTGGATGATGACTCATCGCAACGGGCCAATAGAAACTCGACACATGGCGTGACGCCTCAGCACCATGACTCAGCAGATTTCGGAAGGTTCCAGAAGCGATGACTCGCCCTATGACTCACGTAGTGAGTCACCTGTTCCAGAAGCTTCTATGATGACTCACCATGCTGACTCAGCGCTGTGACTCATCATTGATGACTCAGCGCTGTGACTCATCATTGATGACTCAGCTGATGACTCAGCGCTGTGACTCATCATTGATGACTCAGCTGATGACTCAGCGCTGTGACTCACCGTTGGTGACTCAGCTGATGACTCGTCATGCTGACTCAGCCAGTGACTCAGCACTGTGACTTATCATGCTGACACAGTCAGTGACTCAGCACGCTGACTTGCCATGCTGACTCACCCGTTTTAGAAAATATCTACGCTGACTCATCATACTGACTCATCATAGTGAGTCACATGTTCTAGAAATTTCTCTTTGATGACTCGTTTTATGACTCATCAAGGGCAATCAGTAGAAAAATGATCAATAATAATTGCTACTCTGCTAGTATAAGATAAAAATTTAGGTATATTCTATTATCCATTAGATAATAGACACTGACTTTATAAGCAGTAATTATTGTTCATTGCTTATAGTGTACCGAAAAATATCTTAAGCTTTCATCTTTTTCCTGGAGTCTATAAATAGAAGGGCCTTAGTTTATTTGAAACTTTGGCAAGAAGCTCTCACTCTCCTTTTCTCTCCTTGTCTTCCACGGCCATAGCTCCCAAAATGGAAGACAATCTTCATTGATTCATCTCACTTACTCTCTTACATATCCTTTTCTCCAAAGAACCAAGAACAAGCAACCAAAACTCTCTTCTTTTTCTCCCCCTTGATTTCGGCCAAGCCATCTTGTATCATTCTCCACTCTTCTAAAATTCTAAATAACCATAGATCTTGAATCTCCATACAATTCTAAGGAACTTTCATGTTGGAGATTTTTCCTAAATCATCCATCGTCATTTTCGTTCTTCAAAGCTCAAGTTTGAAGCCTTGAAGGTGGAATTCTTTAATCTTCATGTTTCTATCCATTTTAAAGTTCTAATCATGATTTTAATCCATGATTATTTTAGTTTAGAGCCTTAGGTATTAATATTGCATGTTTTCTTTGTTTTTCAAGAAGCTCTTGGTGGAGAAAATTTACTTGAAGGAGACATACAAGGAACTTTGGAGGTTCTTCAAGAGGTAAGAGGGAGATTACCCTCATCAACCATGTGTTGGTGGTGAGGAATGTGTGTGTTTGTGGTGAAGAATCCATAAGGGTTCATTCATATGATTGTTTATTGTTTTTCCTAATTGTGATTGATTATGGGTGCAAGCATGTCTATAGCTTTAATATGTTGTATGTGTTTTATGATTGCTTTAATATATGGCATGTGTACATATATGCATGATAATTATTGTAGCATGTAAATAACATACAAGGATTTGCATGAGTGTTCCAAAGAACACAAATCCAAGCTCACGGCCTCAATGCAAAAAGGAGAACCAAAATGTTCTCATCAATTTTCTAAAAGTGTGATTTAATTAACCTAGGAAAATTGACAAGTTACCAATTTGTTTAGAGTAAGAAAAATGAATTTATGGATTAATGGATGAAATTATGTATTTCGGCCAACATGCCAAAGCCAAGCAATTATGATTTCTAAAATCATTTCTAAACCATTTTCTAAAACAAAGATTTACTGAATTTAGGTAATACAATAAATTTGACATGGATTTAGAAGATGAAAAATAATTTAAAGATCAAATACAAAGACTTTGTTAAGTTTGGCCAACATGGCTCATACTTTTGATCCAAATTTATTTTCTAACTATTGACTAGATAATTTAATAAAAATAAACTAGATCAAGAGTTTTGTAAGAGATTAAATGTATGGAAATAATTAGGAATGAATTATAAAGCATAGAATGATTTTCGGCCAATATGCCAAATTTAAATGTTTGTGATTTATAGAATTGTTTTCAACTAAGGTTAAGTAATAAATGCCAAAAGGATTTTATTACAATGAGTTTTGAAGAAATAAATTAATTAGAATTAAGTTTAATAAGTTAAAACTAATGATTTTACTGTTAGAAGAAAATACAATAACTTTTGTAAATTTCTAACATATGGCTCATATTATATTTTGAAGCATGTTAGCGGTTTTCAAAAAGTTAAATTATATGGTTAAAAAAATTAAGTAAACAAAATTTTTACAGAAAAGTTAGGAAACCATTATTATAAGTTTTCTAAAACATAATACTGTCAATTTTTATTAAAAACGGACAAATAAGATAGAAAAGATATCCAAAAGACAATATGCGGTATGAAAAATATTCTACGTAGTTTAAACGTACTAAATATTATTTCTGTTTATTTTAAATAGTGATTTTTAAGGAATTTGGACAAGAAAACGATTTAAAAATCTTACGCGATTGAGAAAATGTATTAAAAACTCTACACAATTTTAAAAATAGAAAAATAAGTTTACGCGATTTAGAAACGTTTGTAAAAACGACGAGATTGTGAAAAAGCGATAACATTTCTACGCGATTGACCGCAACTGTATTTTTCTGCTGTCGCGCTATGAGGTGAACCCGTACAGGCTTTGGAACAATATTTGTCCAGTGGGACTTACTGTATATTTTTATCTTTGAGGATATATTTTTTTTATTGAGGGTATTTTGGTAATTTCTTATTTTTGGATCATATATTGAGTTTATGCCAATTTTTGGTGGATTGGTTGACGAGGTGAATCACATCGTGTTGTCGATGCGATAAACGTAGTGTGGTTCATTGTCCTTATAAACTTGGAGACGTTACTGTACGGGATCCCATATATGGACAGTTAGTCGCTCCGCTGGGCCGTGGTAACCGATAGCACACTAATGGACTCGACACGTGACGAGCGCCGAACTCAGTCAAAATTATAACCGAAGTTATAAACTAAGTTTGCAGTATAGTGAACAACATCGGATCGTCTCCTCAAGGATCGTAAATGCAATTTTATCAAATTAAGTTAAGTTAGAAAGGGGGGGTTTTGATTGTTCAAGGATTACAATGACAAGATCTGAAGAAAAATAACAATTAAAAGAACAGTCAATTCAGAAATCTATCCGAGATTGGGTGGATTCAATCATAGACCTTTCAACAAACACCTGAAATACATTTGAATGGTTAACTTGGATCTAACCGAGATCTCTCGCATCGATCCGTAATTCATACTAGACAATCGTCGTAATTCAATTGACAAGTGATAAACACAAATCTGCAATCGCACCATTCATGTAAATATATGTCAATTTAAGCACCGAATTCAATTAACCTAGGCACAAATCAGTAACCTAACCTCTTCAATTACGTGATTAGTTTAGATCAATCAGTTCTAAGTTTCATCACAAATCTCAATCTTCGGTTATGTGATTAATTCAGATCAATCAGTTCTAAATTTCATCACAATACTTAATCTTAAACCAAGATCAAATCAGATCAAACATAAACAGAATCACCATTCATGCATTCAAGATCAAGAGAAAGAAGAAGAAGAGAAGAGGAATTCAAATATAAATCAAATACATTACATAACCAAGGTCTCAAGAATCCAAGCCACAATCTCTTCAAGAGTCCCGAATTGACTAGAAGTGACTTAGCTCTCCATTACAATGAAGGAAAAATATATAAGAACTATGAAAAGCTATCTCTAACACCAAGTGTGTGTTGTCCCTAGAGCTCTCAACATGCTTCCTTTTATAGAGGATTCAGAGTAGTAGTAGATGGGTAGATGGGATGAGTAGGTGGATGAGTAGGTGGGTGAGTAGGTGGGTGAGTAGGTGAGCTACCTTGTCTCTGAAATTCTTTATTGCTGAACTCATTGATTTCGTCATTTCTGAGCCAAGTGGTGTTCATGAAAGTTCTAGGAAATTGTCTAAGCTTTCCAATGGCTTGGAAACACCCAAAAATTCGTCCTACAGCCCAAGATATGACTCAATTACTACAGACTGTTCAGGACCAGTTTCAGCACCTCTGTTTTGACTTTCAGACCCAATATCTCCATCAAGGAGCCCAAATCAAGTTTTGTGCTTGACATGAAAGTTGTACATATGGGTCTTAACTTTCAGATTACAAATTTTCAGCCCATTTTATATGCCCAAACTCGAATTATGTTCTGGTTACTACACACTGTTCGGGTTCCAGTCACAAATCCCGTATTCTGATTTCCATGCCCAATTAGCTCCACTAGATGTCTGAAATTGACTTTGAGCTCTTCATCAAAGTTGTAGAGCTCTCTCTTATCTTTCCTACAAGGTAAACTTCATAATTATCAGACATTTAGAACTCAAGATATGGCCAAAATACAGAAACAGAGTAAGACCCAAATAATGCTGAAAAAATCAATTAAGTCCGATTCGAGTTCAAACTTACAAAACATAATCAAATTCAATCAATTAAGTACATGAAGAGTGTAAATGACTAATAATGAGGGTTTATTAATGTATAAAATATATGATTATCAGATTCTCCCACACTTAGCTTTTTGCACTCCTGGGCAAAACATATAAAACTAAAGTTAGAAGACAAAGACAAACGACACAAACTTAAAAGCTAAAAACTTTAAAGGACTCAATGAAGCAAGAAGAGCAATAAGAAATTCAAGGGATCAAAGCATAAATGAGGTAACATTTCTTTACATCTCAAACCAACAAGCAAGGAAACTTCTGTTGAAAAGAATGAATTAAGAATGATAGATCTTCATAAGATTCCCTCTTAATCTCTCAAGTGTTTAAAAGGTAGGTATTTCACTCAATTCAACCAATGAAAATTGCACTACCATAAGCTTGCTTATCTTCTACTTCTCCACTACTCAAAACACATGCACACACAAATCATGAGGACTTTATTCAAGGTTGTAGTGAGGTCAAGGAAACAGAAGAGGATAAAATGGATATGAGAGGATAAATACCAAAGAGAATAAAAGCAAATGAGAGCTGAGTTCAAATAACAAGCATAAAAGTTCATCCCAACTCTAATGTATATCCCTTTACATATTCATTTCCCAATCCTTTTCTTTTTTTTCTTTTTTTTTTTTTTTTTTTATTTTTTTTTTTTTTATTTTTTTTTAGCACTCTTTCCTTTTTCAACAACCATTTTGTACACACACCCCCACATTTGTTCAAAAACTCATCCATTAACCAAGCTAATGTTCTTTTATTCCCTAAGGTAAAGTAGGAACACGATTTTTCATTTAAGGCACATAATGAGCTGAAAACAAGGAATGGTCAAATAAGCTCAAAGGGGTTAAGCAAAGGAAAATATACAAGGTTGGCAGGAATCAGAGAATTTTCAAGAAGTCAAAAGAGTGCTTGATATCATATTGAAAACAAGGTTGGCTATTTGGTTAAACTAGCTAATTAAGAAAGAGGGCCTCAATCATGTTCATGCATACAAGTGAAATGTAGCCTAAAAAAGAATCAAAGCAAGTTCTAGAGTGGTTATTAACATGAGCGAAAATCACACAAGAAAGAAGAGAATGGCATAAATGTTGAATCCATCCATTAGGCTCAAAATATCACAAGGTATGCATCCATTAAATTCAATTCATCAATTCAATCATCCATCACCAAGCATATCAGTTCAAGAAGGGAGAAAAGTTATTCAATCATGCAATGAACCCCTTTTTTTTTTAATACAAAAAGAACATGTTGAAATCTCTCCCCCACGCTTAATATAACATTGCCTTCAATGTGAAAGTGATAAATAAAACGGAAAGAAAAGAGCAACACAACCTGATGAGGGGCGAGATAATGGCAAGCAGAAAAGATGCATAAGAATCAAAGCTGCAACAGAACCTGAAAACTCACAAAACAAATGAGTAAAATGTAAAATCAAAATAACATGACTGGAATAATATAAAATTAAAGAGGAAATGCGGGTCTTTTAGAGTCAAATTCCCAAGACTGTAACACTTCTGTTCATTTCTGAAGAGATTCCACAATTAAGAAGTTCATGATGTACCAGGCCACAAGAATGCATCTCAAGAGTCAATAAGGTATAACTTACTGACTCCTTACTCAACTATTCAAAGTGAAGTATGCTTTTATCTTCTCAGATTACGAAAACCATCCCCAAAGATCTTGAAAACAAATCTAGTTGGGTTGCCTCCCAATAAGCGCTTGTTTAACGTCGTCAGCTCGACGTTGGGACACTTCTTAGTGATCTTTATAATGTGGATGGTAAAAGCCCATCACTTTCACTTCCACATTTTTCGGCTTGAGATGGTGTCCATTGGTCTTATTAAGTGAGGTTGGTGAAAAAACTCCACCAGGATCCCATTGGTTGAAACGTGATGACCAAGTTATGGTTGACACAACATGATAGCTTTCACTAGGGTCCCATTGGTTGAAGTGTAATGACCAAGTTAAGCTTGAAGCATGAGGGCTCCCATTGGGGTCCCATTGGTCTTCCTTGACTTCACCAATGACATGCAATACGTGTAATTTTGCAATCCTGCTTTCATTGATAATGCTAGACCATGGCCTAAAAACAAAATCCACTTCAGTAGTTACTAGCATCTGCTGACTTTCCTGTTTCTTTGAAAATTCCTCAATGGCCTTCAACTCCACCTCCTTATATGTTTCAGATTCTGCAACTACATTGTTGATAGACCCTTCTATATCATTAGATCCTGCGTAAACAGAATCATTAGTTTTCAAATATGCAGAAATTTCAGCACACACAACACATTTTATATCACCATCATGATCAGCACATGAGTTGCAATTGATAGAATCATCAAAACCAATTAAATCAGAAATTCAAAGACACAACTTATCATGAGTTTCCTCAACTAAGTCGCATGTAAATCAATATGACAATTAGAATGCGAGGGAGTTGGGAATTGTTTGGGGAAAGAGTTGGCCCGACTCTTGACATCTCAGTTCATTAACAATGGTGGTTGTCAACTGGTCAATTTGGGTTGTTAAATCCTGAATAGTGGTAGTGAAATTCTGCTGAAACTCAATTTGGGTTTTCATCAAGTCCTCCCATAAAGGCTCAAGTTTTGTGGTTGATGGACTTGTTATCTGCTGGAATGGCTGCTCATATTGAAATGATTGTTGCTGTAGTGATGCCGTATTGCCATATCCCAGATCCGGATAGTATTCCCAGCTAGGGTTGTATGTGTTGAAGAAGGGGTCATAACTCTGTTGCTGCTACTGGAATTATGGTTCATCAGGAAAATAACCAGCTGTTGCAACAAATTGATCTGAAAAAACAGAACTACCATACTGAAGTGTAGGGCATGCATATGTGGGGTGAGATGAACAAAAACAAATGTTACACACAAGTGTAGCTTCCTGCACAGGTGATTGTTGTCTCACTACTATATGTCTTACCAAAGAAGTCAACTCCTCAAGTTTTGACTCCATTATGCATGGTCCATTGTATCCTTAAAATGCAACAGAATGCAACAAAATGATAATGAAAGAAAAAGAAAAAATTAAAAAGAAAGAGTTAGTATGGGATCAACACTCAAAATATGCAAAAATAAATCTAGTTAATGTATCTAAACATTTTTAAAATTTATGGGAGCAACACAGGACAAAATCTACATAAAAATGAAACTAGAAAATGCAATAAAAAATTAAAAAAATGGTCTAAATGATAGAATTTCGAAAAACCAGGGTTGACCTCACAGTTTACTGTGAGTCTTGTTTATCAGGCTGTTTTCCTTCAGCCGACCAAGTTTCATATTTTTCTGGGCACGTTCAGTTCGAAAATTGTATCAACTACCCATAATCACCAGTTTTCCGTCTTTCCTTCACTAGAGAAATTCAGAAATCTAAGAAAAAAATTGTTAGTGTAGTATGAACAATACTAGATAATGGATAAAAATGTTAGAAAAGTTAATAAAAAGCAAAGGTTAGTAAAAACACTTAAAATGAAAAGATTACACTTACTAATCCCCGGCAACAGCGCCAAAATTCTGACGAGCGCCGAACTCAGTCAAAATTATAACCGAAGTTATAAACTAAGTGTGTGTTTGGATTACAGTTGGTAAACTTAAGTTTAGTTGAAAGTGTGTTTGCAAACTTAAGTTTGGTTGAAAGAGAGTTTGCAGTAACATGATTTATGTTTGGGAACTTTTGTTTCAAAAGTGAGTTTAACAAAATGAATGTTGTTTGGATGAAAATAACCAAAATCACTTTTAAATGTGAAATTACTAAAAACGGTATGAGTTTATATTACAATATTAATATTCTCTTTTATTTTATTTGATTATTTTTAAGAGCACATGAACAAATTATATAAATATTATCAATTTTTTTTACTTTTAATAGTAGAGTTAAATTATAAATAAAATATTATAATAAAATATTAAATTATATGCTTAATTGAAAAAATTATATAAACATTATTTTTTACCAGTGTCGATGGTCTCTGCAAGGTTAAAAATGTCAAAATTTTCTAACAGCCTTTTGGTACAATGTAAAAGCAAGAAATAGTTGCCTTAACTCAAACCCAAGTTTGAAGGAAAATCACATTGAACAAAGGACAAACGGAAATTTTACCAAACAACAAATTATCTCTTTAAACATGTTTTTGGAGCTGTCAACGGACGTTTGGTTTTTCTAACTTGAAACCAAACACACACTAAGTTTGCAGTATAGTGAACAACACCGGATCGTCTCCTCAAGGATCGTAAATGCAATTTTATCAAATTAAGTTAAGTTAGAAAGGGGGGGTTTTGATTGTTCAAGGATTACAATGACAAGATCTGAAGAAAAATAACAATTAAAAGAACAGTCAATTCAGAAATCTATCCGAGATTGGGTGGATTCAATCATAGACCTTTCAACAAACACCTGAAATACATTTGAATGGTTAACTTGGATCTAACTGAGATCTCTGCATCAGATCCAGAATTCATGCTAGACAATCGTCCAGAATTCAATTGACAAGTGATAAACACAAATCTGCAATCGCACCATTCATGTAAATATATGTCAATTTAAGCACCGAATTCAATTAGAACCTAGGCACAAATCAGTAACCTAACCTCTTCAATTATGTGATTAGTTTAGATCAATCAATTCTAAGTTTCATCACAAATCTCAATCTTCAGTTATGTGATTAATTCAGATCAATCAGTTCTAAATTTCATCACAATACTTAATCTTAAACCAAGATCAAATCAGATCAAACATAAACAGAATCACCATTCATGCATTCAAGATCAAGAGAACAGAAGAAGAAGAGAAGAGGAATTCAAATATAAATCAAATACATTACATAACCAAGGTCTCAAGAATCCAAGCCACAATCTCTTCAAGAGTCCCGAATTGACTAGAAGTGACTTAGCTCTCCATTACAATGAAAGAAAAATATACAAGAACTATGAAAAGCTATCTCTAACACCAAGTGTGTGTTGTTCCTAGAGCTCTCCACATGCTTCCTTTTATAGAGGATTCAGAGTAGTAGTAGATGGGTAGATGGGATGGGTAGATGGGATGAGTAGGTGGATGAGTAGGTGGGTGAGTAGGTGGGTGAGTAGGTGGGTGAGTAGGTGAGCTACCTTGTCTCCGAAATTCTTTATTGCTGAACTCATTGATTTCGTCATTTCTGAGCCAAGTGGTGTTCATGAAAGTTCCAGGAAATTGTCTAAGCTTTCCAATGGCTCTGGAAACACCTAAAAATTCGTCCTACAGCCCAAGATATGACTCAATTACTACAGACTGTTCAGGACCAGTTTCAGCACCTCTGTTTTGACTTTCAGACCAAATATCTCCATCAGGGAGCCCAAATCAAGTTTTGTGCTTGACATGAAAGTTGTACATATGGGTCTTAACTTTCAGATTACAAATTTTCAGCCCATTTTATATGCCCAAACTCGAATTATGTTCTGGTTACTACACATTGTTCGGGTTCCAGTCACAAATCCCGTATTCTGATTTCCATGCCCAATTAGCTCCACTAGATGTCTGAAATTGATTTTGAGCTCTGCATCAAAGTTGTAGAGCTCTCTCTTATCTTTTCTACAAGATAAAATTCATAATTATCAGACATTTAGAACTCAAGATATGGCCAAAATACAGAAACAGTGTAAGACCTAAATAATGCTGAAAAAATCAATTAAGTCCGATTCGAGTTCAAACTTACAAAACATAATCAAATTCAATCAATTAAGTACATGAAGAGTGTAAATGACTAATAATGAGGGTTTATTAATGTATAAAATATATGATTATCAACACACACTATATTTAATCAAGATTTTGTAAAGTCTAATAGTACATTGCCTGTAGTGACACGACGTTTGACAGTGTGCTACACCACACCATGTGTTGTTGGGCTATAGACGCAACGTGAGACAGCGGAATAGTTGGTTGGGCAGCCGTGGTACTAATGGACTTTACGAGTCATTCTCTCTGATATCTGTATGTGTTTAGCTCCATGGAGTAGGGTTGAGTCTTATTGCATATGTTTATATGTTGTACATTATTATTTCTTTATCTGTGATCTTTTATCTGTGATCTTTTATCTGTGATCTTTTATCTGTGATCTTTTATCTATGATATTATATGTTTATATGTTGTATTTTGTCTGTACATTATTATCTTTTATCTGTGATATTATATGTTGTTATTGCATTTAATAGTTATTTTATATTGTTATGATTTACTGTTATGACATTTTATATTGTATGAATTGTTATATCTATCCTGGTAATGTTATTGTAGTTTATTTTATTATGATATATGCTTATTCAAATTAATTGTAAATTGATAACATGACTATATTGGTATTATCTGTGTGTATGGAATGACTTTGTCATTCGTATTATTCTTTGCTACCGTACTGGTATTGGTGAAAGGAGATCTCACCTCTTTACTGTATTATTTTGTTGTGTTTGTTTTATTTAAATTCGTATAGTAGACGAAGCAAGTTTCTTAGACCCATTGGAGGCAAAATTCTGAAGATGGTGACGGCGTCGAGGAGTGATCTTTCAAGTTTCAATAGGATGTAGTTGGTGAAGATATAGAACATGTAGGTTGAGTTTTCTCGTTAGTATTGTTACCATGCTATTAGTAGTACCCGTCATTGGGTTTGCTACTGTTTCTCTGAGTCTGTAAGTTACAGGTTTTATTTCTATATTGAATATTCTATGGTATTTATAATATATGTATTAATCAATTCAATCTAATTTCTGTTTTACTTATAATTTTTGGTAAGTTTATAATTCTGCAAAATGAAATTTTAAAATTTATCTTTTAGAACTCAAAGTTTTTATGAAATCATTTTCAGATTTTAAGTTTTTATTTAAAAAATGTGATGCCCTATGGAGGGTGTTACAGGAGTCTTGACCATCACCTCAGAAGAAAGTCCTTAGCATAGAAAATGCTAAGGGATGGATACTATTGGCCTAGTATGGAAGCTGATAGCATGGAACATGTCCAGAAATGTGATCAATGCTAACAGTTCTTAGATATCTACGTTGTCCATCCCTTGACATTTTTACTAATGAGGGATGGATATCCTAGGTCCTTTCCCCCAAGCACCAGGACAGATCAAGTACTTACTGGTGACTATTGATTGTTTCACTAAGTGGATTAAGGCTGAATCATTATCCACCATCACCTCAGCTAGGATATAGAAATGTACTTATAAGAATATTATCAGTAGGTTTGGTATGCTAGAGTCTATCGTCACAGATAACGAAACCCAATTCACCAATCAAAAGTTCAAGGATCTCTTAGCCAGTCTCAAGATAAAATAGCACTTCACCTCAGTGGAACACCTAAAGACCAACGAGCAAGCTGAAACTGCCAATCGGGTCATACTTTGAGGAATAAAAAAAAGGTTTGATGACGCTAAGGGAAATTAAGTGGATAAAGTAAATCATGTCTTATGGGCATATCAGACCACAACTCATTCCACCACAATAGAAACTCTCTTTAAATTGACCTATGGTTGTGAGGCTATGATCCCAGTGAAAATAGAAGAACCGAGCTAGAAGAGACAAAACCTTTCAGAGGAGGCCAACCTAGACCTCTATTATCAAGTGGCCTTAATACCCAAGAGGGGGGGTGAATTGAGTATATAAAAAATTTTCGCAAATCCTTTACAAAACACTTGAATGTTAATTTTGGTTAAAGCTATTGATTAATTGAAGTAAATAGATAGACAAGATTGATCACTTTACTCACAAATAAATAAGCCAAGATAAAGAGTATTCAATCAAGCATATAAAATTAAAGCACAAATATAAAGAGATAGGGTTGAGAGAATCAAACACAAGGATTTATCTTAGTTCATCCACTCCTTGTGACCTACGTCCAGTCCTCAAGTGAATCACTCAAGATTTTTCACTAAACTTCAAGCTTGAACGAGTACTTGAAAACCTTTATAGATTAGAGTTCTTAACAACACCTTAGGATACCTCTCCCTTTACAACTTTTAAGGGATACCTCACCCTCTTTACATCTTTGAAGGATACCTCACCTTCTTTTCAACAAGGGATACCTCACCCTTTTTAACTAAAGGGATACGTCACCCTCTTTACAGAATAAACAAAGTGTTTGAATGATAAAAACTCTCTCAAAGAGTAGATAATACAAATTGAAGCTCTATGGTATTAAGGATTCACACTTTGAAGCTCAAAACAGAGTATATGATGAAATGATGAGAAAACTCATATTTAATGCTTAAAGATGTTTTTCAGAATGTTTTCTAACTTATTATCAATGCCCAAACACTTTCATTTATAGTCCAAATCATTTTAGAGACGTTAGAGGTTGTTGGGAGCATTAAATGCTCTCAAAAAGCCATTGCGGAAGAGTTTAGAACATGTCCATAATCTGTTATGGCATAGCTATAATCAATTATGGCTTCAAATGTGACATCCTAGGCTTCTTTTTCTAGCTTCATAACCTGTTATGAATTTCTCATAATATGTTATGAGTTATGTCATAACCTGTTATGAAATTTTTATAATCTGTTATGGAACATTAAAAATAAAAGAGGAACGTTCTGACTTCACATATAATCTGTTATGAAATTTTCATAATATGTTATGGAACATTTAAAACAAGAGAGGAACATGTTGTAGTATCTCACAATCTATTATGAAATAGTCATAATCTATTATGAGACTTTAAAACATGAAAGCCACTCTCTATTATGAACGTATAACCTATTATGCATTATTGCATAATCTATTATGGGCTTTTTAAATCAAACGTGAAATGCCCTGACTTCTCCATATAATCTACTTTGAACTTTCATAATCTATTATAAGAATTTCATAATCTATTATGGAAAGACAAAAGACATAGGTTTTTTTTAAAGAGTTTCTCAACCAAGGATATTCAAAAGACTTTCCAAACTTTCTAAAAGCATTTTACTTAAATTTAAACATAATTTTCACAAGTTGAAAACATGATTATGCAATGCCATTTAAGAATGAATTTAGAACAAAGAAATGAGTTTTTGTGTGAGTCCTTTATACCTCTACATATGATCTGAGTCCTATTAGCTAATCTTGAAAAATCTTGGGACTTGATCTTTGCACTTCATTGCTTTCTTGTTTGTTGATCATCAAAACCAAGACCATTGCCATTCACAAACTCATTCGTCATGACTTAGACTTATTGGAAGAACAACGTCGCGTTGCTCATGTCTGTGAAGTTGCCTTTAAATAGAGAATTAAAACACAATATAATTCTAAAGTGATAACACGAAGATTTATTCCCAGTGACCTCATACTTCGTAGGGCAGATATTGGAGGTAAAAATGCAAAAGATGGAAAGTTAGCTCCTAATTGGAAAGGACCATATAGGATCGTGTCCAAAACAAACACATAAGCTTATACTTTAGGACCATTATGTTTCCCTCACAAGGCTCAAATATAATAATATGTTAGAGTTAATTATCAAAGGATCATGACATATTAGTTGCGACGTGCCTAATCCTAATTACTCATGTATATTCCAGATATATTATTAGTAATAGTATTGTGGTGTTACACTATCTATACTATTTTCTAGGCTTCTTTCTGGTCTTCCGGTATGAATTGTTGTAGAGGTATGCAACTATGGGCGTCATCCAAGTATCGTCATCTTCCAGTAGGAGGACTTTGTTATCCGTAATACTGGGAGTGAGTAATGTATCCTAGATTATGGACCTATTATTGCTAGGGCTCTTAGTGCTGGCAAGCTTTAATAGGATGTCAGCTTTGGAGTTTTGATCCCTTGAGATGTACTCTATCTTAACACTGTCAAAGCTTTCCATTAACTTCTTGACTTTAGCCAAGTACTTCTATTACAAGGACTCCTTAGCTTGGTATTCACCCCGAATTTGGGACATCACTAGCTGCAAATCACTATATAGGATTATATTTATGGCCCCTATCTCTTTTGCCATGTTGATGCCTAATATACATGTTTCATATTCGGCTTGGTTGTTTGAAGTTAGAAACTCAAACCTTAAAGAATGTTCTAACATGAGGCCGGCTTCATTTTCTAACATTACTCTAGCGCCACTCCTTTTAGGATTCGAAAATCCATCAGCAAAGATGGTCCAAGAATTCGCTCTAGGATTGCCAGAGTTTGGCGTAAGCTCAACCAAGAAATCGAATAATACTTGAGCCTTTATAGCCAATCTTAGCTCGTAAGTGATACCGAATTCGGAGAGCTCCACTAACTAAGTAATCATTCTCCCAGCGAAATTTGGCTTATGTAGTACTGTCAGATTGACTGGTCTGTCCTTACTATTACAGGATGACACTGAAAGTACTGTCGTAACCTTCTTACAGTAATCAACAATGCTAGGGCTAATTTCTCAATCTTCTGATAACAGATCTCAGGGCCTTGCAGGACTTTGCTGACAACATAAACTGGCTTTTAACCTTCTTCAGTTTCTCTTATCAAGATTGAACTGATCGCTTCATTACTGACAGCGTGGTAGGCATAAAGTGTTTCACAATGGTCCGGTCATGTCAGAATCGGTGGCGTAGATAGCATCTGCTTCAGCTCTTAAAATGTAGCCTCACACTCTGGGGTCCACTCAAGATTCTTTTCTTTTTTAAGGGTTTGAATAAGGGAAGAGGTTTTCAAGCAACCTTGGCTAGAAAGTGAGTGAGAGCCGCTATCCGACCTATTAGTTGTTGCACCTCTTTATGAACTGCGGTCTTGACATATCGACGACGACCTAATATTTCTTTGGGTTGGCTTCAATACCTCGGTTTTTCAATAAAAACCCCAGAAATTTTCCAGCTTGTACACCAAAAGCGCATTTCTCTAGGTTCAGCCTCATGTTGTGCTTTCGTATTTGGGCGAACACCTCTTCCAGATCTTTCATGTGGTCACTAATGTGAATTTATATGTTGCAAACCCAAGTGCAGGTTGTCTCAAGTAATAAATTCTTAGGAGTCCGATGTTGATCCACAGGGAATTGATGAAGAAAAATTCTTTGAGGTAAGGAAAGAATTTGTCACAACAATAAATGAGATAAAACTTGTTCACAAATTAAAAAAAGAGTTGCTTGGGCTAGGAGATTCACTCTTGGTAATAAATTAAGGACAATATTATTTCTTTTTTATAACTCAATTGAAATCCATGCATAACGAAGGTTCCAATCAGAAAATACAACATTCAAAGCTCATTTAATATTATATATGTAGTTATATTATAGTTCCTTTAATTATTCACTAACACCAACACTTATAAATGGGTTCAAGCATTCATTGTGTCAATCTTTTGTCTACAACAAATCAAGATCTCCACTTTACAAGGAGGGTGATATGCCAACACGTGTAAATGAGTTCAAGGATTCATTGTGCCAATCTCTTGTCTACAACAAATCAAGATCTCCATCTTACAAGGAGGATTTCTAAATTGATTGGAAAAAAAATACAACACATATAATGTCTACTTGATAATATAACATTCAAGCATAAGAAAGAGATTAATCTAACCTTATTTTATTACTAAGAGCTTCACCTTTTCACCCAAGCAAAATGAGAATTAGTTACTCATGAAGAAGAAGAAGAAGAAGAAGAAGAAGAAGAAGAAGAAGAAGAAGAAGAAGAAGAAGAAGAATAAGAAGAAGAAGAAAACTTCTATTTAGAACAAAAGAAAATTACAACAAGAGAAACAAATAATACAAGAACTTGGTCTTAATCTCTCAACCAAGAAGAAGAAGAACATAACTTCTATTTAGAACAAAAGAAAATTACAACAAGAGAAACAAATAATACAAGAACTTGGTCTTAATCTCTCAACCAAGATGCCCATAATGAGCAACTAATGTAGCTTTTTATAGAGGATGAAAAGTATAAAATGACAATAGACCTGTTTAATGAGTGATTGGATGAGTTAGTGGATGAGTGGAAAATGATAATAAAGTTATTTAATGAGTGAGAATGAGTGAGTGGGTGATGGGTGGATAAGTGAAAAATGACAATAAAGTTGTTTAATGAGTGGATGGATGATGGCTGGATGAGTGGAAAATTATTGTCATGCTTGTCTTCCCACTTGTACCAACCAATTCAACTATCTTCACACGATTATAACTTTGTTAAAACTTCATTATCTTGGAAAGTGGCCTTCATAAGAGTTGACGGATTTTGTCTTAGCTTTCTAATGCCACCAGTTTCAGCCTAATCCAACTCATACAGCCTAACTTATGGCCTAATATTTGCACATTGTTTAAGATCTAGTAACAACACCCATGTTTTGACTTCCAAACCCAATCTGACCCAATTGAAAACCGATTTAGCTCTTGAGTTCTTCATCAAAGTTGTAGATTTGGGTCTTAACTTTCAATTAGGCTTAGTTTAGTATTTATTGAACTCCTACAATACAAGATATGGGCTAATGAGTGAGCAGAGGTCAAGCTGTTAAGATCAACATTTTGGCTCTTACTTCCACTTCAATTTAAATTATCCAAACGTGTGATTCAGCTCTTGAGATCTTCATGAAATTTGTAGAGAATTATCTTAACTTTCATACAAGACCCGAATCATATTAATTAAATATTTGCAACTCAGATTATAACAAATTTACTAAACACTGCTAAATAAACAAATTAAGGTCAATTCATGCAATAATTCCTTCAATGATCTAATTAGCCCCAATATCATAAAATGTGACAAAACTAACTTAATTAAGCCTAATTGAAAGCTTAAAAAGCCCAGTGAGATGATTATTAAATGAATAAAATATATTACTATCAGTCACCAGTCTTTGATGTCTTGACTACCATGTCGTCTATATATACTTCTAGCATCTTACTGATTTGTCCCTCGAAGACTTTATTTATCATTTGTTGGTAAGTTGCCCTTGTATTTTTCAATCTAAATGGCATGACACAGTAACTATACCTTCCCATCTCAGTATTGAACACGGTCTTGTCTTCATCTTTCGGGTTCATAGAAATCTAGTTATATCCAGAATAGGTGTCCATGAAGGAAAGTAGCCAGAATCCAAATGAATTGTCCATCAAATTGTCTATGTTCGGAAGTGGATAAGGATCTTTTAGGCACACCTTATTCAGGTCAGTGTAATCGACACACATATGCCACTTCCTATTAACCTTTTTTACCAAAACCACATTAGAAAGTCAAGTGGTATAAGAAACTTCCCTAATGAATCCAGCGTCTAGAAGTTCTTTTACCTACTTCTGGATCACTTCTTGCTTCTCAAGTCAGACTTTTCTTTTTTGTTGGGCCACCGGCTTTGCATCCTTCATGATAATAAGTCAATGGTAGATGAACTCTGGGTCCAATCTCGACATATCCGCAAAGGTCTAAGCAAAAAGGTATTTATTTTTCACTCGAAACTTGGTTAGTCAGGATCTTTCTTCCTGATTTAGATGTCCTTCAATCTTGGTTACTCAGTCTAGCTTAGCGCCAAGTTGAAGAAGCTGAAGCTCTACATCAGGTTGAGGGTGCTTACCAAGGACCTCTTCACGAACATCTAGTTCAGCCAAGAGGATGTTGATGGGGTCTATATTGATTGAAGCTAAATTATTGCGTTAGTCTATAGTCTGAGGCTTCTTGGTGATTTTCAAGCTTTTCATTATAGCATCTTCTAGTTGTAGCTTAGTCTCTTTTGAATCTAACGACCCTGTCAAATTGGTCCAAAAACTTCATGGCCAAATGAGGTGTGGAGATCAACCAATAGGAACTTAACCTAGAGTGTCTTGAAGAAAGAGTATTTCCCCAAAGTCAAGTAGGTGTCAATGTATCCCACTAGAATGATCTTATCTCTAGTGAATCTGATCAGCTTATCGATATATGGGATTCGTTCTTTCTTTGATAATCCTAGCTTCTCAAATAAGTTAAGGAATATGATGTCAATCGAGCTGCCCTAATTAACAAATATATAATGAACCCCGACATTAGTTATTATTCTCAAAATCACCATAGGGTCATCGTGATATGGGATAGTGCATCCATAATCCTCATTAGTGAATGAAATCAGCAAGGTCTTTCTCACGTTGTTATCCGACTTGGTTCCTAAGAGGGATGCCATGATCAGTACTACCTGGAGTGCTTTCATCCTTGTATTTCCCAACTCACTGCCACCTGCGAAGCCCCCCGAGATGGTGTTGATCATCAAGGTTACTTCGTCGTGATGACGGTTATTTTCTGGATCGTTGTCCTAGGATTATGCCCTTTCTTGGTTCTGGTCATTACCCCAGGATGGGCATGTGCTGAGATTTTCATTCCTCACAAGAGAGCATCTTCTCTGGTATGGTGGAGGTGGAGTTCTCTGAGGGTTGTATCTCTGCTTCTTGTAGTTCTGTCCTCCTTTCTGATTATTGTTCTAAGACTTACGCATATAACGGCATAGGCGACCATCTAGGATAAATGACTCAATAGTGTCTTAAAGTTTGAGGTAGTCTTCTATATTATACCTATGACCTTCTGATAAGCTATATTTTATAGTCTTATGCCAGATAAATTGTGGTGATTTGCTAATGATTATTGATGAATTTTAGATGGATCATTATCAATTATCTTTGTTTTTGCAGATTAAGAGAAATTTAACATATTTAAAGTGAAAGCAGACGAAGATATCTAATTTTTAAAGAAAAGAAGACTATTTTGGTTTAGACAAGGTCCTGTGTCAACTCAGAAGCGATTAAGGAGTTAGACACGACCCAGCCTAACTTGAAGATAACATTTGACTATGAGACACGGTCGTGTCTCTTGGTCACACAGTCATGGCTTTTCCAACGTTGAAGTTACGTTTTCCTTCCAAGAGACACGACCCTGTCTCACTCAGTTGAACCTTCTAACTTAGAGACACAGTCGTGTCTCTTGGTCACATGACAGTGTCTCACTTAAAGTGCAAATACGTGATTTTTAAAGGACACGACTGTGTCTAAGGGAGACACGGCTATGTCAAAGGGAGACACGATTGTGTAGAAAGGAGACACGACTGTGTCAAAGGGAGACATGGTCGTGTGAACCTTCATGACGTGAAAAAGAGGTTGTTTTACCCCAAATCATTATAAATAGAAGCAAACCCTTAAACCTGAGACACAATTTTGAGATGGCAGACTTTGAGAGGCAGATCAGAAAAGAGAATTGCCATGAATTCTTGGAGGACGACTTCGAATGGAGTATTCAATTCTTGAAGGCTTGAATATCATAATCACCGTAAAAAGGGTTTTGATTTCTCTTTCCCTCTAGTGTTCCCCTTTCTTTAGGTTTCCCTTCCATGGATTTGTATTGTGATATGGGTTTGTTTGTATTGAACATGAGTAGCTAATCCCATAGCTAGGGCTATGAGGTATCTTATTTTTGTATTTAATTGATTTTCATCTTGAATTTGATTAAGGTAATTTCTTTTGGGTCTATGATATTGCTTGTTTTCTTGTCATCACTTTTGGCATGTTTTAATTCATTATTTGACCGGTGACCATCCGCATCCAATGAGTGGACTTATATAATAAACCTAGGATTAGATTGATGAATGACCAAACATCAATTTATTTTATCAATGGAATTAATGATTATGTTAGTTCATCTCTTGAATTGGGGCTTAATGCATTCTTGATTAATTCAACTAAATGACCAAATAGGTGAATTAAATTAGGAATAAAATATTTTTTCTTCCATGACCATTGAGATTCAGTAGCAATTAAGAGAATTTTGGCAAGAGAATTACCTTACATCATAAATGAATGAAAATCTAATTAATTGGATTTGAGTGAACCTTGCGCCCTAGTTTCCCTTTTATTAATTTATCTCTATATTGTTTGATTGTCCATTGTTCTTCTTTATTTGTTTTCTAATTTTATTTTGAGTTTCTTCTATACTTTCGATTATCTAAATAACCAAGAGTTTAGCGAATCTAGTAATTATCTCTTATTCCTTGTGGGATCGACAACTAGGACTCAAGTCCTATATTACTTTACGATATAGTACACTTGCTCTTAGTGTATTTTACGCGTATCAAGTTTTTGACGTTATTGCTAGGGAATAAATTTGGTAATATTAAAAGTGAAAAGCTTTAGTTAATTTAGACGCCCTTTTATTTTATTTCTTATTTTATTTTTTATTATTTTATTTCTTATTTTTTTTTTTTTTTTTTTTTATTTTTAATTAATTTGTCACTTCATTTCTCTGCTCATATTTCTTGTTTATGCTTACTCATTCTCAATCTCCTAATCCGACATTTGATCATAAAATTGAGAAAACAGCTAGTAGGTTAATGAAGCAATCTTATATTGAAGTTGTAATAGAAGATATAAACAAGATAGAGAGACAACCAATAGTTGAGGTGAATCGTGAAGAACGTGTTATCCCAACAGAGCAGACCATGCTTGAATATTCCATGCCCACGACTGAAGGGTATGGAGGGAATATTATAAGACCAGCTGTGGCGGCTAATAATTTTGAGATCAAACCAACATTGATCTCCATGATTCAAAATTATGTTCTGCTTTCAGATGATCCAAATAAGCATTTGGTCAGGTTCTTGTAGTTGTGTGATACTATCAAGTACAATGGGGTGTCAGAAGATGCAATCTAATTGCGACTCTTTCCTTTCTCTCTTAGGGACAGGGCGAGTCAATGACTAACATCACTACCAAGGGGTTCTATTACTACATGGGATCAGTTGACATAACAGTTTCTGGATAAGTAGTTTCCTCCCTCTAAATCTGCTAAGTTAAGGAATGACATTTCTTCTTTTGTGCAGTTTAACATGGACACTTTCTATGAAGCTTGGGAGTGCTTTTAAGAGTTGTTGAGGAGATGTCCACATCATGGATTTCCCGTATGGTAGCAGGTACAAATTTTTTACAATGGTTTGTCGCCTGCCAACTATTCACTCATTAATGTCACCGCGGGAGATACAATATGGAGGAAAACACTTATTAAGAGCCAAGCACTGATTGAAGAAATGGCACTAAACAGTTTTCAATGGCAAAATGAGCGTCAGGTTCCTAATAAACAAGTCGGTATGTATGTTGTTGGCTCTTCTACTGCTATCTTAAGTCAATTGGAGGTATTAACAAAGAAGGTTAAGACTCTGATGGTGACAAATAGTGCAGCTCCAACAATCATATGTGAAGCTTGTGGCAAATAGGGTCATAACAGTTCAAACTATCAAGTTAGTAGTCCTTTTGGTGTTGAACTGATGCGTGCGGATGTAGTGATTAAAATTAAGATAAAAATCAGTTGTCAGGCCCACCAGAAAATAAAAACCTTACAACTAGTTGTAGTTAGTAAGGGTCGATCCACAGAGAACCAATTCAATTAACACTATTAAACAATTCCCAATTTAGACTCGATTAACAATAAACAAGAAAAGGGGGTTTTGGAGTTTTGATGAACAATGAACGACTTCAAAGATAACAATAAACAAACTGAAATCAACAATATAAGAAAATTGGTTAAGAGATTGAATCCACCACTAGATTTATATGATAATGTAAATCCACATATCCTTTTATTCCAACATGCTCAATTATGTTTTTATGCAATTGTGATATTAAATCTCTGTTTTCCTTATGTGTTGGCCAATTTAGCAACCGCTCAAATCAACTCCTAATCACCGATTAGTCATAAAGCAACCGCTCTTACAACTATCCAACAATTGCATTAAGATTTAGAAAACCAATTACACTAAGGTCTAATCACACATAGGGATTAAATTACTTAGAACATATATTTCTCTAGATCTAATACCGCAAGCGCATAATAAACCCGGATCTACCACTTTTATAAGCGGCAAATAGCACAAAGATAATTATACCCACATAAACATCATACGTCCCACTAGATCTACTACCGCAACCGCGCATAATAAACCTAGATCTACTACTTTGAAAGTAGGAACAAGTACAAAAACCTTCATACCAACAATAGATTCGAGAAATATATGAATAAAAACATAAGCGTGTTGAAATAATCAAATATGCAAAGTTTACAACATTAATACTAGCGGTTTCATCACCCCCTTAACCAAGGGAGGTTGAGTTACACATAGCTAGAAAGAAATCACAAGAAAAACTATGAAGAAACAAGAAGAAACTATGAAGAAACAAGAAACTAAGAGAGAAAATGAAGGAGAGTTACATCTTGTTCATGATAAATGGTGCCTTTTATAGAAGTCTAAGGTAACAAAATGACAAAGGGAAGTGGGTGGATGAGTGGGTGAGTGAGTGGAGTGTTTGAGTGGATGGATTAGTGGGTTGGTTTAGTGGATTGGTTTAGTGGATGAGTGAGTGGAATGGTTGAGTGGTTGAATTAGTGAAAAATGCCAAAGGACTTTTGGTGAGTGGGAAATTATGGACATGAATGGGTGAGTGGATGGATGAGTGGATGGATTAGTGGATGAGTGGGTGGAGTGGTTAAGTGGTTGGATTAGTGTATGAGTGGATGAATGGGTGAGTTAGTGGATGAGTGGATGAGTGGATGAGTGGATTAGTGGATGGATGAGTGGATTAGTGGATGGATGAGTGGGTGGTTGAGGACGAAAATTTCGTGTCTGACTTGGAAACCAAAAACGACCCACTATACTTCAGAACCACGAAAAGTGTTCTTCATGAAAGTTGTAGATCCTTGTCTTGGCTATAAAATGGATAGCTGGTTCATCCAATTTGGCTTCCTTAAGCCCAAGATATGTTCCAAATACCGTAGGTTGCTCAAACCCAACTTCAGCACCTCTGTTCCGACTTGCAAGCTCAAAATGACCTACTAGACTTCTTTTTCTGAAAATGTGTTCTTCATGAAAGTTGTTTATTTGGATCTTGACTATCCACTGACCAAATTTCAGCCCATCTCCATTATTACATCTTGAGATATGATTTTATGAGTGCACACTGTTCGGATTCTACTGACAGAACCCGTATTCTGACTTCCATGTAAACTTAGGTCCCTTAGACATCTGAATCGGACTTCGAGCTCTTCATCAAAGTTGTAGAGCTTCCTCTTAGCTTTCCTACAAGATAAAATTCATGATTTTCAGATATCAGGAACTCAAGTTATGACCAAAATACAGAAACAGTGTAAAATCTCAATAATGCTGAAAATATTCAATTAGGACCAATTTGAGCTCAAACTCACAAAATCATGTCAAACTCAATCAATTAAGAATATGGAGAGTGTAAATGACTAAATATAAGGGTTTCTTAATGAATAAAATATGTGTTTATCAAATTCCCCCACACTTAGTTTTTTGCACTCCTGGGCAAAACTCAAGACCAAAATTTTACATTCAAGAAGAACAACCAAAGGTTCAAGGGATCAAAACATTCATGAGTTAACAATTCTCCACATCTCAAACCATCAAGCAAGGTATCTTCAACATGAATCGAGAATGATAGATCTTCACAAGATTCCCTCTCAATCTCTCAAGTGTTTAAAGGGTAGGTATTTCACTCAATTCAACCCATGAAAATTGCACTACCATAAGCTTGCTTATCTTCTACTTCTCCACTACTCAAAACACATGCACACACAAATCATGAGGACTTTATTCAAGGTTGTAGTGAGGTCAAGGTAACAGGAGAGGATAAAATGGATATGAGAAGATAAATACCAAAGAGAATAAAGCAAATGAGAGCTGAGTTCAAATAACAAGCATAAAAGTTCATCCCAACTCTAGTGTATATCCCTTTACATATTCATTTCCCAATCCTTTTCTTTTTTTAAACACTTGGTTTTTTTTTTTTTTTTTTTTTTTTTTTCTTTCTTTTTATATATATGAACATAACTATATACATACATTTTTTTTCTTTTTGGGCACTCTTTTCTTTTTCAACAACCATTTTGTACATACACCCCCACACTTGTTCAAAAACTCATCCATTAACCAAGCTAATGTTCTTTTATTCCCTAAGGTAAAGTAAGAACACGATTTCTCATTTAAGGCACATGATGAGCTAGAAACAAGGAATGGTCAAATAAGCTCAAAGGGGTTAAGCAAAGGAAAATATACAAGGTTGGCAGGAATTAGAGAATTTTCAAGAAATCAAAAGAGTGCTTGATATCATATTGAAAACAAGGTTGGCTATTTGGTTAAACTAGCTAATTAAGAAAGAGGGCCTCAATCATGTTCATGCATGCAAGTGAAATGTAGCCTCAAAAAGAATCAAAGCAAGTTCTAGAGTGGTCATTAACATGAGTGAAAATCACACAAGAAAGAAGAGAATGGCATAAATGTTGAATCCATCCATTAGGCTCAAAATCTCACAAGGTATGCATCCATCAAACTCAATTCATCAATTTAATCATCCATCACCAAGCATATCAGTTCAAGAAGGAGAAAAGTTATTCAATCATGCAATGAACCCCTTTTTTTTTTTTCTTTTCTTTTTTTTTGAATTTTTTTTTGACAAAAAGAACATGCTGAAATCTCTCCCCCACGCTTAATATAACATTGCCTTCAATGTGAAAGAGAGATATAGAAAAAAGCAACACAACCTGATAAGAAGTGAATCAACGCCAAGCGTAAAAGAAACACACTTTGTCGATCGCATCGACACGAAAAGAAATCAAACAATAAAACTTTAGTACTAATTAGTTACTACCTAAAAACTCCTTACTGCCACCAATTAAGATGCGTCTCAAGAGTAAAATTACTCCTTACTCTGCCATCACTAATTGATTTAATAAGTACATGACAATCATATCATACTTTCCAAACAGCACAACAAATTTTTTTTATTTTTTTTTATTTTGGGTCAACTATCCTTCCCCCCCAACTAAATCACAACATTGTCCTCAATGTTAAAATATAGATGAGTAAAGGACAGAAGATATTACCTGTTGGAGAAAGCTGACACAAATTTAAACAGAAACAAGGTACAATAAAATCAAACCCATTAATGATGAAGTCGCAGATCGGCTTTTGTTTCTTGTTACTTCCTTCGCTTCTGTTAACCAATCTATCCGAGCTAATACCGGATCAGGTACATACTCAAAAGCTTCTAATTTATCAATGAGCTCATCAATAGTGGAGGCAGAGATAAGAAGTTGTCTTCTTTGAAGGAGTGATAAATTTGTTTCCACGACTTTGTCAAGAAAAAATAACAAAAGATCAAAAGAAATTATTAACATTCAACAAACCAATGGGTTTATGGTGGATGTTCGGTTCAGCCCAAGAGACAATTTGAAAAATCTCTTCCAAAGTACCAAAAAACCACTGGTAAGACAATAAATGCATCGAATTGTCAACCATTGTTTTCATTCGTCCATGCATAGATGTTACCCGAATTTCTTCTCCAATTGTCTTTCCGGTGATGTTATTTTCAGCCAAAGGTTTAGGAATAATACCTAAAAACCTGATCGCCTCCTATAGAAGCGACAAGTGATACAGCCCCCATTAACCCACGACAACCTCCTCCATATACAAGATGAATATTCCTCGCAAAGCAAGTGATCGACCAAGAGTGCTAGCTGCGTTTACAAACTCTAATCCCTTCCCATAACTCGACCCACAAAAAACACAGACATTTTTGAGGTTACGAATAGAAGGCCCCATTCTATACTCTTCCTCCCTTTGAGTGTTTCTGAGTTGAAGGAAAATGGAGAAAATGGAGTGTTTAAGTAGGAAAAAGAATGGAAAGGGGAATAATTGCACCTATGAGGGTAGGTTGGTTGTTGTCAGAAAAGGTTGAAATTAAGAAACACAGAATCTTTTCTCCTCTTTTTTTTTTTACTTTTTTTTTATTATTTTTTTTATTATTATTATTTTTTTTTTTTTTTTTGTTTGACTTCAAGAAAACCATCAAGGTAAAGAAGTCTAGAAACCCTCGAAGGACCCCGCTCAAAGGATCGTCGTACAAAAATCAAAATACAACAAAATGATACAAAGATAAAAGAAATAGAAAATGATGACATACCTGTATGTACAGTGTCCATGGCGTATCTTTATACTGCGCGTCATGAGTGCAGTAGACATCACGTCCTCTTTTTTTTTTTTGTTTTTTTTTTGTTTTTGAGAGATGACATGAAGAAGAAGAAGAAGAAGAAGAAGAAGAAGATGATGATATGTACAGATTGTTGTGATTGTGGCTCACATCTTCCTCTGGTTTTACATCCGAAACGGCTTAAACGCCTTCTATGAGTCGGGATAGGCTTCCCATCCAATTTTCTTATAAAGCGGCAAACAGGGTCTTTTAGAGTCGATTCTCAAGATCGTAGCGTTTTTCTTCATCCTTGAAGAGATTCCACAATTTAAGAATTTCACGATGCACCAATCCACAAGAATGCGTCTCAAGAGTCGATAAGATATCATCTAATGACTCCTTACTCATCCATTCTTAATGAAGAAAATTTTATCTTCTCTATTTGCGGAAACCATCCCCAAAGTATGACATCGCTTGTTACAGTTCCATCGTCCACATTTGTAACGGACTTGTAACCTTTTTGCTCTTCTCCTTTTAGAATATGAACTTCTTCCAAGACCAGGGCATATATGAGTCAAATGAAATTGAGGACTCACCGCTAATCGAACCTTTGCTTCAATTATCCAACAGTACATCTTCTCGGCATACCTTTGTGCATTAACGGTCTCAATCTTTCACATCGAACTTTGTAGATTTTTCTCGAGAGCATTTTGAGGAAAAGAAGGAAAATGTTTTCTCGGGTTTGAAAGAATGACATCCATTTTGAAGGAGAAGAAGGATTCGGTTATTTTGGGAAACCGAAAAATAAACCGACTTGAGAGTCACGGAGTACCGTATCCGCCACTTAACCTAAGCAACACAAAGAACTCAAGAACTTGATTTTCCAGGAATGGTTGAGTCTTTGTCCATTAACTTTACGCGCATTACCATTCCTAGGATCCTCAATATTTACGGCCCCAGAGGATACACGTGTTTGACAGCAAAAGAACCGCGCCACCTAGATCTCAATTTTTCAAGGAGTAGGTGCAGATGATAATCTCAAAGCAGAACCTTTTTGACCAATTTCCGCAACTTTTGCAAAAGGTGTAACAGACCTTGAATAAAGTAGGCCAATAAAATCCATACTGCAAGATTTTCGCAGTTGTTGTCGCTGAAGAAAAGTGACCTTCACATGCTTCCGAGTGATAAAATTTAATGGCACTACCTACCTTATTGTCGGGCACACTGTTTTTTTTTTTTTTTTTAGAGATTCAAATGCTTACAACCAACAAACAGATAAAAACATAATCTAAGGAACTAATGAAAACACAAAATAAAAAGGGATAAAGAGAGCAAATCTGGTTGGGTTGCCTCCCAATGAGCGCTTAGTTTATTGTCCTCAGCCCGACATGATGATACTTTCTTGCTCCTCATATTGTGGAAGGATGAGGGTCATCACTTCCATCTCTCGCTTGTCGGGAAGTTCATGATATGGTTTGAGACGATGACCATTGACCTTAAATGCTTTGCCGAATTTTCACTCCCGATCTCAACTCGCACCAAAAGGAAAAACATTAGTTACCACAAACGGCCTAATCCACTTAGAACGCAGGTTTACCCGGAAATAATTTGAGTCTTGATTGGAATAGCAGGACTTTTTGTCCTCTGTGAAATTTCTTTCTCGGAAATCAATTGGTCGTGGAATGCCTTAGCTTTAGTCTTATAAATCGGGGCATTCTCAAAGGCTTCATTTCTTAGTTCTTCCAATTCTCGTAATGGAACTTCCTTTGCTTTCCAAAGCACCTTCCAATTCCATATTAACTTGTTTAATGGCCCAAGTAAGATCGATGTTGCAACTCAACGGGCAAATGATGGGCTTTCCATACACCAACCGAAATGGTGACATGCCGATGGGAGTCTTATAGGCAGTCCTATAAGCCCATAAAGCATCTTCAAGTCGAGTGCTCCAATCCTTTCTTGAGGGATTCACTTTGTCTTTTCAAGGATTGACTTAATCTCCCGGTTGGACACCTCGGTTTGCCCATTTGTCTGTGGATGGTAAGGAGTGGAAATTTTGTGCATTACTCCATATCTCTTCAATAGAGCATCAAAGGTTTTGTTGCGAAATGGGTCCCTTGGTCACCGATGATAGCCCTTGGGGTCCCGAACCTGGAGAAAATATGTGACTTAACAAAATGCACATGATTTTAGAATCATCAGATCGAGTGGCTTTTGCTTCCACCCATTTAGACACATAATCAACAGATAAAAGAATGTATGTGAAACCAAATGAAGAAGGGAATGGTCCCATGAAATCAATACCCCACACATCAAAGAGTTCCACAAAAATGATCGGAGTCTGAGGCATTTGATTACGAGGACCAATATTACCTGTTCTCTGACAACGGTCACAAGACTTACAGAAGTTGTAAGCGTCTTTGAAAATTGAAGGCCAATAGAAACCCTTTGTCAAGCACTTTATTGGCTGTCCTTTTATTGCCAAAGTGTCCTCCACATGCATAGGTGTGGCAAAAGGAGAGGATGGAGTGTGTCTCAGAATCAGGAATGCACCTCCTAATGACTTGATCTGCACAATGCTTCCATAAGTACGGGTCATCCCAGATATAGTATTTACAGTCACTCCTTAATTTATCTCTTTGGGCCTTGTTCAAACCCTCCGGAAAGTCCTTAGTAACCAGGTAGTTAACAATGTCAGCATACCAAGGGATTATGGTGTTGACAACCATCAAATATTCATCTGGAAAAGTCTCCATGATAGGCATTTCTTCCTCTTCAGTTACCAATCTACTCAAGTGATCGGCCACCAAGTTTTCGCTCCCTTTCTTGTCTTTAATCTCCAAGTCAAATTCTGGAGCAATAAAATCCATCTGAGCAATCTAGGCTTTGCTTCTTTCTTTGTTAGAAGATACTTCAAGGCTGCATGATCTGAAAACACAATCACTTTAGAACCAATTAGATATGATCTAAATTTTTCTAAAGCGAATACAACAACTAGAAGTTCCTTTTACGTGGTTGAGTAATTAAGTTGAGCATCATTTAGAGTCCTTGATGCATAGTAAATGGCATAAGGAACTCTATCAACTCGTTGTCCCAAGACAGCTCCTACCGCAAAGTCACCGGCATCACACATTAGTTCAAAAGGTAACTCCGAGTTGGGTGGCACGATGATAGCGCAACAGCAGTTAACAACTTCTTGAGTTTATTGAAAGCTTCCATACATTTCTCATCAAAGTTAAAATTAACATCTTTTTGAAGAAGTCTCGCAAAGGGGCAATGGGACTTTAGAAAAGTCTTTAATGAATCTCGGTAGAAACCCGCATGACCAATAAAAGAACGAATCTCCCGCACACTAGTGGGTGGTGGCAAAGAATGCATGAGTTCTACCTTAGCTTTATCTACTTCAATTCCCCTAGCAGAAATTACATGACCTAACACAATACCTTCATTCACCATGAAATGACATTTTTCCCAATTCAAGTACTGGTTAGTGTCAATGCATCTTTTAAGCACCAAAGTTAAATGTTCCAAACAATTTTCAAAATCATTTCCAAAGACACTAAAGTCATCCATAAAAACCTCAATGATGTTTTCAATGTAATCGAAAATATACTCATCATGCATCTTTGGAAAGTTCTGGTGCATTGCGAGTCCAAAAGGCATTCGCCTATATGCAAAGGTACCAAATGGACAAGTGAATGTAGTCTTGTCTTGGTCTTCGGAGCTATGGCAATCGATTGTAACCCGAAAAACCATCCAGAAAACAATAATAAGAATGACCACTAATCTTTCTAACATTTGATCAATGAAAGGTAAAGGAAAGTGGTCTTTTCTCGTGGCGGCATTCAACTTCCCGTAATCAATACAAACACGCCACCACTGTCTCGTAACCTAGTGGGAATAAGCTCATTTTCAGCATTTCTTACCACAAGTAATGCCGATTTCTTTGGTACTACCCGGACCGGGCTTACCCACTTGTCGTCGAAATGGGGTAGATCACCCCCACACTTAGGAGCTTCAAGATCTCATTTTTCACAACCTCCATCATGGGAGGATTCAATCTCCGTTGAGGGTCTCTCACGGGTTTAGTATCCTCCTCCATTAATATCCTGTGCATACAAACGGAGGGACTAATACCCTTGATATCGCCTATTGACCAACCAATGGTGTCTTATGTTCCCGCAAAAAGCCTACCGGTTTCTCTTCTTGCTCTTGGGTGAGTGACTTTGCAATTATTACTTTGGAAGGGTGTCCTTCTCCCCAAGAAGATGTATTTAAGATGATTAGGTAGTGCTTTCGGCCCAATTCAGTGCTCGCACAATAGAAGGTTGAGGTATATCGGTAGTAACGGGTAAATCAACAAAAGTTACCTCATGCTCTTTCGGAGTGGAAGAGAGCTCTTGTAAGGCAAAGAACAATTTCATCAATGTCTTCACTCCATGGCTCTTCTTCACTCTTCTTCTTTTCCTCCTGTACATCTAAGCTATGAGTTAGAATTGTATCAAGAGCATCAAAATGGTCAGTATCAAAAGCTGCAGAAATTAAAGAATCAAAAGGATCAAAAGAATCAATTAAACAAGCAGAGTGCACATCACTTGGGTATCTCATAGCTTCAAAAATATTGAATCTAATTAATTCCCCATCAAATTCCATTGTTAGAATTCCTGAGTGCACATCAATTTTTGTCCGTGCAGTCTTCAAAAATGGTCTTCCTAGCAAGATAGGAGCAGATTTGGGAGACTCATCCTCTTCTATGTCCAAAACATAGAAGTCTGCCGGAAACACTAATTCATTCACCTGTACCAAAACATCTTCAACCACACCCTTAGGGTATGCATTAGATTTATCAGCCAATTGAATAACAACACCAGTAAGTTCCAAAGGACCCAAGTATAAAGATGCATAAATAGAATATGGCATGACATTTATAGATGCACCTAAATCAAGCATTGCCCTTTCAAACCTTGTGTTACCTATAGTGCATGGAATGGTGAATGTGCTGGGTCCTTACATTTGGTTGGGAGTTTCTTTTTAATTACAATTTGAAACATTTTCTCCCACTTGGACCTTTTCATTTCCTTTTAACTTCCTCTTGTTAGTGCATAATTCTTTCGAAATTTTGCATATCTAGGTACCGCTAATGGCATCTAACAAAGGGATATTAACCTCTACCTTCCTAAAAGTCTCAAGTATTTCTTTTTCTCGCTTCTTCTTTCTTGGTTTTAACCAACCTACTAGGAAAAGGAGCTTTAGTGACATATTTAGGAAGGGGTTCGTAAATACTTACCTTAGGGGTTTTGGAAGTTTGCCCCTTATCATTTGCTTCTTTGGGTGGTTCATCCTTCTCTTGAATGATTGGTGGAAGAGAGGTAGGCTCATCCATCGTCTTTCCGCTTCTCAATGTGACAAAGACTAGCATTTTCCCTCGGATTCACTTACATTTGTGAGGGTAGTTTCCCCGAAGCTTGGCTTTGAAACTTGTTGAATTCTGTGGACAACCTGTCCTATCCGATTCTCGCAAGTTATTGATTGCGATCCTTGTTTCTTGTTTGAAACTTTGTATAGTTGCATTTGTTTCTTGTTGGAGCGCAAATTATTAGTGGCCATTTGTTTTACTAGCTCCTCTAATGAAGGCTCGATTGCTTAGGAGCTTGAACTTGCTTCTTGTCTCTCGAGGGAAAGGTACTTGCCTTTGTTGGAATCTGGAGGTCCATAAGTGGAGGTTGATTTTGAGGTTGCTTTGCATAGCTGAAATTTGGATGATCCCTCCAACCCGGATTATATGTGTTTGAGTAGGGGTTGTAATTTTTTGAAAGTCCAAAGATATCCCCTCCGCTCTTACCTCCTCATTTGTGTCTTCTTGGAGAATGGGACACATATCGTTGGGATGTCCAGATGAACAACAGATCCCACAAGCATGAACGGTGCTTTACCGAATCCATTAACCGCATTTGAACCATAGCAGTCAATTGAGTCATTTTCTTCGTATCTTGGTTGTCTCTACTTCTTTCTTCGCTCTTACTCCGGTGTCATTTCTAGAGTAGAATTGTTGAGTATTGGCAGCCATTCTTGAGATCAAGTTTCTAGCTTCTTGAGGAGTTTTATCAATCAATGCTCCTCCGCTAGCAAAGATCAATCATGTTGCGATCCATCACTTGTAAGCCTTCATAGAAATACTTGAATTAAAAGTCGCTCACTTATTTGATGATGAGGGCACTGAAACATAGCTTCTTAAATCTCTCCCAAGTAGTCATGGAGTGATTCCCCATGCCTTTGTTGAATACCATGATTTCTTTTCGATTGTTGCGGCTTTTGAGGGGGAAGTATCTGTCTAGGAAAGTTCGGGCCATGTCCCGCCATGATTGAATGGATCCAGGGTGGCAAGTAGTAAAGCCACTCCTTAGCCGAGTCTTTCAATGAGAATGGAAAAGCTCTCAACTTGACTTGCTCTACATGAATTCTATGGGTTTCATACTAGAACATACCACATGGATTTCCTTCAAGTGCTTGTTGGGGTCCTCTCCGGGTAATCCATTGAAAGATGGCAAGAGATGGATTAAACCGGATTTCAATTCAAATGCCTCTTCATTTTCAAGAATGTCTATGCAAAGAGGTGTTGATCTAGATCTGGAGCACCCAATGCCCTTAAAGTGTTTTCGCCATTGTCACTTCTTCAGATATTTCAGATGGCTCAAATGTCTCTCGAACTTGATAGATCAATGTAACGGGCACTTCAATGTCGGCAGGTGTGAGTTGGAAGTTAGCGGATGGAAGGGAAATTGAGGATGTGAAGTGAGTTGATCAATATAGTTCCTCAAATTTAGCAATCCTTCGTCTACTCCTTCAAAGGACATCAACACCTACAAAACACTCGAGAAAGAAAGATTAAAAATAATATAAAATAAAATAAAATAAAAACAGAATAAAAATAGGAAATAAATTAATAGTGTAATTGAAAAAATTGGTTCCCGACAAGAGCGGCGCCAAAATTCGATGCGTGCGGATGTAGTGATTAAAATTAAGATAAAAATCGGTTGTCGGGCCCACCAGAAAATAAAAACCTTACAACTAGTTGTAGTTAGTAAGGGTCGATCCACAGAGAACCAATTCAATTAACACTATTAAACAATTCCCAATTTAGACTCGATTAACAATAAACAAAAGAAAAGAGGGGTTTTGGAGTTTTGATGAACAATGAGCGACTTCAAAGATAACAATAAACAAACTGAAATCAACAATATAAGAAAATTGGTTAAGAGATTGAATCCACCACTAGATTTATATGATAATGTAAATCCACATATCCTTTTATTCCAACATGCTCAATTATGTTTTTATGCAATTGTGTATTAAATCTCTGTTTTCCTTACGTGTTGGCCAATTTAGCAACCGCTCAAATCAACTCCTAATCACTGATTAGTCATAAAGCAACCGCTCTTACAACTATCCAACAATTGCATTAAGATTTAGAAAACCAATTACACTAAGGTCTAATCACACACCGGGATTAAATTACTTAGAACATATATTTCTCTAGATCTAATACCGCAATCGCGCATAATAAACCCAGATCTACCACTTTTATAACGGCAAATAGCACAAAGATAATTATACCCACATAAACATCATACATCCCACTAGATCTACTACCGCAACCGCGCATAATAAACCTAGATCTACTACTTTGAAAGTAGGAACAAGTACAAAAACCTTCATACCAACAATAGATTGAGAAATATATGAATAAAAACATAGCGTGTTGAAATAATCAAATATGCAAAGTTTACAACATTAATACTAGCGATTTCATCACCCCCTTAACCAAGGGAGGTTTAGTTACACATAGCTAGAAAGAAATCACAAGAAAAACTATGAAGAAACAAGAAGAAACTATGAAGAAACAAGAAACTAAGAGAGAAAATGAAGGAGAGTTACATCTTGTTCATGATAAATGGTGCCTTTTATAGAAGTCTAAGGTAACAAAATGACAAAGGGAAGTGGGTGGATGAGTGGGTGAGTGAGTGGAGTGTTTGAGTGGATGGATTAGTGGGTTGGTTTAGTGGATTGGTTTAGTGGATGAGTGAGTGGAATGGTTGAGTGGTTGAATTAGTGAAAAATGCCAAAGGACTTTTGGTGAGTGGGAAATTATGGACATGAATGGGTGAGTGGATGGATGAGTGGATGGATTAGTGGATGAGTGGGTGGAGTGGTTAAGTGGTTGGATTAGTGTATGAGTGGATGAATGGGTGAGTTAGTGGATGAGTGGATGAGTGGATGAGTGGATTAGTGGATGGATGAGTGGATTAGTGGATGGATGAGTGGGTGGTTGAGGACGAAAATTTCGTGTCTGACTTGGAAACCAAAAACGACCCACTATACTTCAGAACCACGAAAAGTGTTCTTCATGAAAGTTGTAGATCCTTGTCTTGGCTATAAAATGGATAGCTGGTTCGTCCAATTTGGCTTCCTTAAGCCCAAGATATGTCCCAAATACCGTAGGTTGCTCAAACCCAACTTCAGCACCTCTGTTCCGACTTGCAAGCTCAAAATGACCTACTAGACTTCTTTTTCTGAAAATGTGTTCTTCATGAAAGTTGTTTATTTGGATCTTGACTATCCACTGTCCAAATTTCAGCCCATCTCCATTATTACATCTTGAGATATGATTTTATGAGTGCACACTATTCAGATTCTACTGACAGAACCCGTATTCTGACTTCCATGTAAACTTAGGTCCCTTAGACATCTGAATCGGACTTCGAGCTCTTCATCAAAGTTGTAGAGCTTCCTCTTAGCTTTCCTACAAGATAAAATTCATGATTTTCAGATATCAGGAACTCAAGTTATGACCAAAATACAGAAACAGTGTAAAATCTCAATAATGCTGAAAATATTCAATTAGGACCAATTTGAGCTCAAACTCACAAAATCATGTCAAACTCAATCAATTAAGAATATGGAGAGTGTAAATGACTAAATATAAGGGTTTCTTAATGAATAAAATATGTGTTTATCATGAACCCAAAGTAGCAAATTTTATGGGGTAATTCCATCTAACAACAGTACAATCTATATGTCAATATGTACAATCTCGATTGGAGGGGCTGTCCTAATTTCAAAAGGGGAAATCAACAGGGTAGTCAACAAAATTAGTAGAGAACTCCGCAACCACCTCCAAGTTTCCAAGCAATTGAAGAGAGGCAAAGTTTTGAAAACTTTGTAATAAAGTGCATGTAGAGTTTAGAGGCAAGAATGAAGAGCATGGAGACTCAGATCAGTCAGTTGACTACATTGATAACAGTAAGGGCACCAAGGACATTGCCTAGTATTACTGAGACACTAATCCAAAGGAATAGGTCAATGCAATAACCCTGAGAAATGGTAAGGTGCTTCGGGAGCTTCCCAAGAAAAAGGAGAAGGAAATGTTAGAGCTTGGAAATACTCTTGTTAAGCCTTTTCATGTGGAAAACGAGAAGGATGGCAATAAAGAAAGAAAGGTTAAGAAAGAATTACCAAAGTGGCAGAAAGCGAAGAAGGATCGTGAGTAAGATCCCATGTGCTAAGATCCCATTCCCTCAAAGGCTCAAGAACACTAAGCCAGATAAAGAATTTACTAAATTCTTGGAGATTTTCAAGAAGTTGCAAATCAACATTCCGTTTGTTGAAGCCTTCTCTCAAATGCCCAAGTATGCTAAATTTTTGAAGGAAATACTTACAAAGAAATGCAAGGTTAATGACTTTGAGATGATATGTCTAAATAAGGAGTGCTCCGCTATTCTCTTAAAGAAGTTTGTAACACCCAACTGGGATGTCACATTTACGATAAATATAATAAACCTTTACCCAAGTTATAAATCATTTTCTTAATATATAATAATAGAAATTGTGAAAATTTTCTTTCTTGAACTTTATATCATAAAATAAAATAAATAGAACATGAAATAAAATCAACTATTACATACACACCATAATTATACATAGGATTTTGTCTTTAATAGGTACAAATAATTTACACACTACAAACTATTTAATAAAGCAGTAAACTGTCTGATTTAAAAGCAAACCATAAACTAGCCCAAGTATAACATTAAAAGTTCGGATCCTCCGAAAGATCCTCCTTTGGGAGATCATCGGAAGACAGAAAACTCCGATAAAACCATACAAAGTCGCAATCAATCCAAATGATATAAATGATCAAGCGGCTCGCCTTCCTCGAACTAATCGCTCAGTTGCTGCTCCTCAGGGTACTGAATAACTAGAGGTTGCTCCTCTTCCTCTTCCTCAAACTCTTTACAAGACATAAATAATAATACAGAAAAGTACATACAAAGAGGTAAGACAATCTACATCATTACCTATACGACAGTACAGAAAACTACAGTACAAATATATATCACAATTAATATAATAATCCATGTTATCACATCATACATAATATCTCAAATTTCTGTAAACAAACACATCATGATGCAGAATATATATGCAAATGTACACAGACTCATTCCTACTCCATGGAACTAAACACAAACATCAGAGAGAATGATTCGAAAGACCTGTCCGTACATCAGGTTGCCCCAACCCAGTATTACACAGTCATACGTCGTGTAAACAGTACACGGTCAAAACGTCGTGCACAACAGACATTGTACCAAACAGCCTCTACAAGATCTTGATTAAGAATAATGCTTGTCGAGATCGCTAGTGTGTTGCTCGTTACCACGACCCAAAGGAGTTACCAACTGTCCACATGTAGAATCCTCCGCACACTAATGCCTCCAAGTTCACTCAATGAACCACACTATGCATATCACACCCACAATACAGTGTAATTCATCTCGTTAGCCAATTGTCAATTTCAACCAAATTGACACATCTCTCAATGCATATATATATGAACCATAATTACACAAATACCCCTATTAACAATATTTCCAAATATAATGAACTATAATTACATAAATACCCTTATGATTAACATTTTCCAATATAATGAACCATAATTACATAACTACCCTCATTATCAATATTTCCAAATACAGTACATCTCCACCTGACAGTACTATTTCTCAATATAACTGGGTCCACCACTTTAGCCCGACAACAAATTTACTGTTCCTTTAGTCGCGTAAAATATTTTATCGCGTTTTCACAATTGTGTCACATTTTTCAAATGTTTTCAAATTATGTAAATATTTTTTGATATTTTTTTTAATATCACGTAGTGTTTTTAAATCGTTTTCTCAATCGCGTACTTTTAAAAATCATTATTTTAAATACGCGTAAGCTATTTCTAGTATTTTTCATCCACGTAAAATATTTTCTTTACGTTCTAATTATATTTTGAAACTTTCTCCATTATTTATCCATTTTTAATTACTTTTGACAACATTTTGTCTAGAAAATTCATTAAATGATTTTTTTTCTACGTTTTCCTTTAGAAACTACCTCGTTTAATCATAACCATTGTTTACACCTTGAAACTTACTAACGCGCTTCAAAACTCAAAGGGTGAGCTCTACGTTAGTATTTTTCAAGTGTTCAATCATTTCTCATTCATACTTAATTTCTCGAATTAAATTCCTAATGAAAATTCTTTGATTTTATTCTCCAAAAATCCATCAAAATTGAGTTTTCTTTAAATTAATTACTAAATCTACACTTGAAAAATAATTTTGGACCAAAGGTATATTAAATGGCTTGTTGGCTGAAATTTAATATGTTTTTAATAAATCATCTTTAAATTATTTTCTATCCTCTAAATTATTGTAAAATTTATTTATTCAACTAAGTTAATTAATTCATATTTTGGAAAATAGTTGAGAACATTTTGGTTCTCTTTTTATTAATGGAGTCGTGAGCTCCCTTGTGTTCTTTGGAACACTCATACAAATCTTTACATGTTATTCACATCCTACAATAATTATCATGCATATATAAAACACATACCATATAATTTAAAGGTATAGACATGGTTGCACACATAATCAATCATAAATAGAAAAGACATTAAACAACTAAGTGACTGAATCCTTATGGATTCTTCACCACAAATACATCCATTTTCTCACCACCATACATGGTTGATGAGATTAAATCTCCCTCTTACCTATAAGGAAGACAAAACCTTCTTAGATTTCCTCCTTTGGATTTCATCTAGCTCTAAGAAAAACCCCAACAAGCTTAAACAGTTTATAAAGTTACAAACTATGGTTGAAAAGGAAAAACCATGGATCAATCATGGCTTAGAACTTCAAGAATCAAGTTAGAAACAAGAAACAAGGATTTTTACCTTGTAGGGAATAAATTTCAAGGTTGGTTTCCAAGCTTCAAATGGATGATTTTGAAGAAACTCTCAACTAGAGAAGTTTTTAGAATGATGTTTAGGTTTAGGAAATGGTGTTGGATGAAAATTTAGAAGAGTGGAGGTATGAGAAGTAGTGATGGCCGAATTGCTCAAGAAGGAGAAACTATGGAGTTTTCTTTGTGTTCTTGAAAGAAAGAGAAAGGAGAGAATAGATTAGAATGATTGAAATGATGATGATGAAGTGAAAAATAGTCCCCCCTATAATGCATGGCCGTGGAGTTCAATCAAAGAAGGTAGCCACTTTAGTTGACATTCAAGAGCTCCTAATGGCCTTAGATGAGTTCAAGGGTGGATCTTCAACACGTCACCAAGTGTCTAGCACCTTTTTGAATACTCTTGGATGTGCTGTAGCCGAAATTCACTTAGGGAAGACTAATCAAGTCTTGATTCATTTTAGTCTCCTAATTATGCTTAAGCCATTCTAGTTAGGTTTAGGTAAAATTAGTTAGGTTTCTTAGTTATTTAATTAATCATTTTGTTACTTAGGACAACTAATCACCTTCTTGATTATACTATGACATTCTCTAATTAAAATTTTGATGAATGACTAACTAGATTTATTCCATTCAATTACTACTTAAGCACTTTGGATGAGCTTAATTAGATTTTTAAACTAACTTAGTCATGTTTTCTATTCACTAATCGAGTAAGTCCAACCATTATTGTTGACTATTTCCTATTGGTCTAGAATTATTCAAGCCATTTTTATTGACTTATTGCTATTGGTTTAGAAATATTTCAAGCCATTTATGTTAACCGATTTTCCAAATATGGGTCTAGTAAACCAAATGTGAGTCCCACAGACTTTTTCAGGTCTATGGTCTGTTTGGTTAGTACTGACCAATAAAATAATAATATAAAATATAAAATATTTTTATTTTACAGATAAATTCTAAAAATTAAAAGATTGATATACGTATTATTCAGAATTGGGTTTAGTAAGATCCCCCAGCTCCAAATAATCAAAGATTTTTCCCGGATCCAAAAATTATTATTTTCTTGACTTAGAGTAAATCACACAAAACAATCAAATACAGTCACGAAACAGATAAATTAATTTTATAATACACAGAAAACAGAAAATAGTACAATTAGGACAACATCATAATTTAGCCAAAAGTTAGGAAAAGTTGAGGTGTTACAAAGTTACCCCAAAAATTAAAAGATCCAGGGAGTTTTACTATTCCTTGCTTTATTAGTACATCTTATTTTGAGAAGACATTATGTGACTTAGCTGTTAGTTTTAATCTGATACCTTTCTCTGTGTTTAAGAAATTAGAAATGCAGGAATCGAAGCCCACTAATATTTCATTACAGTTGGCTGATAAATCCATTACTTACCCTCGCGGTGTGGTGAAGGATGTTTTGGTGAAGGTGGTCAAATTCATTTTTGCAGTTGATTTTGTGGTGCTGGATATGGACGAGGATGATGCTACTATTCTTCTCATTCTTGGAAGATCATTTCAGGTAACTTCAGGGGTCGTGATTGATGTACCTTGAGGTGAGCTCATTTTGAGAGTGGATGGAGATTCTGTGATCATCAATGTCTTTAGGGAGGCTAAATCTTCCCCAATGTTAAATCTCCATTCTCTTATCAATTTCGTTCAAGCTAAGACACAGGAAGCCTTAGCTATCAAAGACCTTCAGCCATCATACAATATTGATGTTGACCTTCCTGAAACCCAAGTTGTTGAATTAGAGAAAGGTCCTCCCATGATCAATGCTCCATTGTCAATTAGTTCTCCATATGCTGATCAACTGAAACCACCATGGCCAAGTGAATTCTCTTACGCTAAGGCACTTCCAGAACAACCAAGTCCTTATGATGTTCATAATGCTTTTGGAGGCACCTCAAGGGTCATGAACAAAGGCTGGAAGCATTGCTTTGAATTGAAGAAGGTGTCATCCTATTTCTCTTGTTTTAAGCCACCTTGATTTACTTGAAAAAAGGCAATGTCAAGCTAATGACGTTAAACAAGCGCTTCACATGAGGCAACTTGTGTTACTTCTTTATTTCTTTTATTTTAATTATTTTTAATTGTTATTTTCTAGATGCTACTCATTTGTTTTGGTATGACTATTGTGATTTTTCAGATTATGTTACAACACTGACTCTTATGCTTCTCCTTTGCGTGACAGTGTATCACTTTTTATCAGGTTGTGTTGCTCCTTTCTTTTTCCCCTTTATTTCTTTTTCTTCCACATTGAGGACAATGTTTATATTAAGTGTGAAGAGGTACTCTTTAAAAAAAATTGATGAGCACTTGAGTATTGCTGGTAATCAAGCAGGAATTGTGTGTTAATTTCTTGATTTATTCTGAGCTGATAGAGAAATGTTTGAAAGGGGAATCCATTGATCATGAGTTGATATTGTGTGAAACAATCTTTTTCAATTAAGTATTGAGAAATTTAGCATCTTGGTTGGAAATTAGCCATGTTTGCTTGCTTTTGTTCTCTTTATTAGCTTTAGTCAGAAAAGTGAGTTTTGAGCTTTAATGATTAGATTTTTCATAAACAAAATCCTATTTTTTCTTCTAGAATGAGATTTCTCTTGATTTATATGCGTTAGAACATGTTTTGATATCTTGTTGAGACTTTAATGATTTACATACATACTTAAATATGATTAAGGCAATTATATTCTTTCTTGCCTTTCAGAGTTGCATTGATAAAATAATCTCTTAGTTATCCCATTTGAGCCTAAAATTGATTTCTTTAAATACCGAATTGCATAATTAGGTTGAATTCTTTGGAGCAATTATGTGTTAATTGAAAGATCTTGAAAGGATGCTTTTGTCTTCGAGGGTTAAAAAAAATATTGAAATTGAAAAAAAAAAGAAAAAGAAAAGGATTGTTGGTGAAGAATAATGAGAATATTGAGTTGAAAGTGAGAAGTGGTTATATCCTTGTGCATTATGCTTTATTGATTATCTTTTCAACCTGACTCTGTTTTGCATAGCTTTATCCATAGCCATTCTTTACCTTTATTTATCTTTTTCCTACTATTGATTGTACCCTTGGCCCCATTACAACCAATGGAAGTCCTTTTGATTTTGTTATGTATGTGAACTTGAAAGTGAGGATTAGATTGATAACCAGGCCTATGGTATTGCATTTTTCAAGAGAAATTTGAGTGATCTCTTTGTCCTTACATACTTAAGCGATGGAAAGATAAGTGATCTCAAATGTTGGTAAAGAGAAAAGTTACAAGTTAGACTCAAGCATCTAATTGTTTTAAATGCTAAATGATCTTGCTGGATTGGATTTGATTATTGAACTTGAGAATTTTTAACTATGAAATTTCCCTTGATTCATGTTTTTGGATGTTGAGTTTAATCTTGTTTGTTGATTCCTATTCTTTGCTTGAGGACAAGCAAAGCTCAAGTGTGGGGGATTGATAAGCCTATATTTTATAGTCTTATACTAGATAAATTGTGGTAATTTGCTTATGATTATTAATGAATTTTATATTGGATCATTATCAATTATCTTAATTTTTACAGATTAAGAGAGATATAACATATTTAAAGTGAAAGCAGACGAAAATATCTTGTTTTCAATGCAAAAGAGGACCATTTTGGTTTAGATATGGTCCTGTGTCAACTCAGATGCGATTAAGGAGTTAGACACGACCCTGTCTAACTTGAAGATAACTTTTGACGAGGAGAGACGGTCGCGTCTCTTAGTCACACAGTCATGTCTCTTCCAACGTTGAAGTTACGTTTTTCTTCCAGGAGACACGACCCTATCTATCTCAATTGAAGCTTCTAACTTGGAGATACGGTCATGTCTCTTGGTCACACAGTCGTGTCTCACTTAAAGTGCAAATACGTGATTTTTAATGGACACAGTCGTGTCGAAGGGAGACATGGCTGTGTGAGCCTTCTTGACATGAAAAAGAGGTTATTTTACCCCAAATCATTATAAATAGAAGCAAACCCTCAAACCTGAGACACACTTTTGTAGCGGTAGACTATGAGAGGCATATCAGAAGAGAGATTTGCAACGAATCCTTGGAGAACGACTTCAAAGGGAAGATTCAATTCTTGACGGTTTGAAGATCATAATCACCGTAAAAGGGATTTTGATTTCTCTTTCTTTTTAGTTTTCTCCTTTCTTTGGGTTTTCTTTCCATAGATTTGTATTGTGATATGGATTTGTTTGTATTGAACATGAGTAACTAATCCCATAGCCCTATGGGATACCTTGTTTTCCTATTTAATTAATTTTCATCTCGAATTTGATTAAGGTAATTTCTTTTGAGTCTATTATATTGTTTGTTTTCTTGTCAAAATTTGATCACTTTTGGCATATTTTAATTCATTGTTTGACCAGTGACTATCTGCATCTAATGAGTGGACCTATATAATAAACCTAGGATTAGATTGGTGAATGACCAAACATGAATTTATTCTATCAATGGAATTAATGATTATGTTAGTTCATCTCTTGAATTAGGGCTTAATGCATTCTTGATTAATTTAGTTACATGACCAAATAGGTAAATTAAATTAGAAATAAAATATTGTTTCATCCATGACCAATGAGATTCGATAGCAATTGCGAGAATTTTGGTAAGAGAATTACCTTACATCATAAATGAATAAAAATCTAATTAATTGGATTCAAATGAACGTTGCGCCCTAGTTTCCCTCTTATTGATTTATCTCTACATTGTTTGATTGTCCATTGTTTTTCTTTTTTGTTTTCTAATTTTATTTTGAGTTTCTTCTACACTTTCGATTTTCTAAATAACCAAGAGTTTAGCGAATCTAGTAATTACCTCTTATTCCTCGTGAGATCGACAACTGAGACTCAAGTCTTATATTATTTTGCGATAGAGTGCACTTGCTCTTAGTGTATTTTACGCATACCAAGTTTTCGGCGTCATTGCCGGAGAATAAGTTTGGTGATATTATAAACGAAAAAACTCTAGTTAATTTAGACGCCCTTTTTATTTCTTATTTTTTTTGTTTTTATTTTATTTTTTTATTATTTTTTCTTATTTTTATTTTATTTCTTATGTTAATTTTTTATTTTTATTTTTAATTAATTTGTCACTTCATCTCTCTACTCATATTTCTTGTTTATGTTTACTCGTTCTCAATTTATTTGACATTTGATCCTGAAATTGAGAAAACAACCCACAGGTCAAGGAAGCAATCTTATATATTCGATTGCGACTATTTCCTTTCTCTCTTAGGGACAGGGCGAGTAAATAGCTAACATCACTATCAAAGGGTTCCATTACTACATGGGATCAGTTGGCTCATCAGTTTTTGGCTAAGTATTTTCCACCCTCTAAATCTGCTAAGTTAAGGAATGACATTTCTTCTTTTATGCAGTTTTACATGGACACTCTTTATGAAGCTTGGGAGTGATTTCAAGAGTTGTTGAGAAGATGTCTACATCATGGATTTCCCGTATGGCAGCAGGTATAAACTTTTTACAATGGTTTGTCGCCTGTCAACCGTTCACTCGTTGATATCGCTGCGGGAGGTACAATATGGAGGAAAACACCTAATGAGAGCCAAGCACTGATTGAAGAAATGGTGCTGAACAATTTTCAATGGCAAAATGAGCGTTAGGTTCCTAAGAAACAAGTTGGTGTGCATGTTGTTGACTCTTCTACGATTATCCTAAGTCAATTGGAGGTATTAACAAAGAAGGTTGAGACTCTAATGGTGACAAATAGTGCAGCCCCACCAATCATATGTGAAGCTTGCGCAATTCTGAATTGTAGAGACATGGTTATGCCTGGTAGTTATCATGATGTTGAATTATGATAATAGAAGTTTATCATTTCCCATTGACAGGGCCAATGTTTTGAACGTGGTTAAGAGAAATACCTAAATAAGGTTGACAATTGTGGTTTTCTCTTATGCACAGTGGTTGCAAAAGTAGTGCAAGGGGGTGGGTACCTGCAAAAAGTATTCTAATGCTCAAGTTAAATTGTGCACAAGGTGAGTAGTATTTTGAATTGATGCATACATTTGCTATCTTGTGTAGTATTTATAGAAGTGTCTTGGGTGATAAGAATCGTAATTCAATTTGAATTGAATGTTGTTATTTAGGATAAAAATCCATGAGATTGTTATCTCTTATAACTGATTTTCCTATTTATATGGAATGTAATTGATTTCAATATCTATAAGGGATTCTGTGAGAGATTTTTTCATCATAAATAAGTAGATTTACTTATTTAATAACTTGTATAAATATCTGAGATATTATTCTGATGGACTGGATTGCTATTGAACCGTTAACCTGAAACCCAGTATAAAACAAATATATACTTGACAATTGCCTTTTGTTTTACTAGCCTTTGCAACATTATGATAATCAACTCACAAAAGATCACACAGTACTCATAATTTCTTGAATTAACGTTGGCCAGTCAATGACCATAACCTGCGTCCGTTTTTTTCTCTTTTATTATATCCTGCAATTAGCTACAGAAATATTTGTCAGCTGAGTTAACTAACAATATGCTTTATAAAATACTTTTTTTTTTTTTTATAGATAGAAGTATTCTAACAATATGCTTGGAAGCTTCAAAATTGATAGTAAGAGTAGTTGATGTTCGGAATTTGTTATGCGACCAGTCCTTAATATAACTAGTTAATGTATGAAACTCAATGCATATAATGAGGAGTCTTTTCAATAGCAATGAAGTTTCATGAGTTCATTTTTTTATCCTCATCTTATTTGAGTGTCTTTTTTGAGTATACGGTTAAGAAAATTCCGATACTTCATGTATTTTGTTTTAATGCATCAATTTGTAGTAAAAATTTTAAAATAACTTTCATCTTTTTCTTTGGTTGGTTTGAGATAACCAGTTAGATACTCAATGTCGTTATCTTCTTTTTTGGCTAACCAAAAGGATTCTATAGACAATCTAAGCTACTATTAATGCTCATATGGAATATAGCTAAAGAATAGCAGAACAGTTTCTGGTTTCAAAACCTCTATTGGCAAAGTAGGATATTCTATCGTTTTCTATCTTCATCCCAACAAAGTATCTATGCAAGACCACTAAAAGTGTGAGGGTGAAACACCACATTCTGATTCCACGAAGGTCCCAAATTTTCATATTCCTCTCTTACTTATGTCTGCCACATATCTCCACCTTTTTCTTATATAAAAAAGAAACAAATTCCATTTTAAATATTACGTACGCTTAAGTATAAAATACTGTACCACGTTGTCAGTCCCTTTAAGCAATCACAAATTAGTTTAGAATTTTTGAAATGGATCCTAAACTACTAAAGATTAAAATTTTTAGAATAATTTTAATAGATTATATAAAAATAAAGTTATTATTTGCATCTAATATAGAAACTTAAAGATTTATCTCTATGTATATATTTTCGGGTTTTGCTATGAAAAATTTGAACATACAAGCATTCGAGTGTGTAAAACCTTGATTTCTATATTTTATTTTGAGATACATAATTTTTTTTTTAACGTAGAAGAAATGGTAATAATATTAAACAGGACAAAAAAGTTCAGAGCAGCCAAGTTACATATGGCACTAGGGACCCTTCCATATATCTACACAATATTTGGATTGGTAAGGGCCACAGTTCATAAGCAACAAGATTCCCATCTCTTTTAGCATTTTTAAATGCATAATTACTATCATCAATGCGTAGTACTAATAGCTTTCTTAAGAGAATTCTGATAAGCCCATAAAATTTGGCTCAAAGTTTCATGCCAATTTCTTAGCTTTCGACCAACATGCTTCTAAATCAAACCAATGAAAATCTTATTGGCTGCTTCGACTTGTCCATTAGCTTGAGTGTAATAAGGAGTCAAAGTAAATAACTTGATATTTCTTGACTTAGCAAACTCAGTAATATAACGACAAATAAATACAGTATCTTGGTCAATAGTTAAAGTTTGAGGAATACTAAATCTGTGTATGATATTTTTTTTGACAAAATTGATAATGTCTTGTTGAGTAACATCCTTCAAAGGGATTGTCTCGACCCACTTCGTAAAATAATCGATAGCAACTAATATATACTTGTACCCCTTTGAAGATGGTGGATTAATCTATTCTATCAGATCAAGAGCTCATTCTTGAAATGGCCAAGGTTTCATAATCGAATGCAAATCACTAGCAGTAACATGTTGAATGTTTCCATGCTTTTGACATTCTTTACAATACTTAGCATATGAATGACAATATTTAATCATTGTAGGCCATTAGACCCTCTGCCTATGCAGTACCCATTTCATCTTCTCACCAGCTTGATAAGCACCACAAATACCTTCATGCACTTTTACTAAGGCTGTGAATGCTTCCTTCTCACTTAAACATGTCAGTAAATTTCCATCCACTAACCTTTTGTAAAGTGAATCTCCCATTATAACTTAATGCAAGACTCAATATTTTAATTTTCTTTCTACTATTGTACTTGAATTTTGTAAATATTCATTAATTGATTTTCTCCAATCAGAATTATCCATGTCATCGATTAGACACACTTCTAAATTCTCAATTGGGTACAACTTTTCTTCGATTTTGATTAATTTAGACAAAGTTAAACTTGAAATCTTATAACCTAAAGCTATTTGAGCAAGCTTATTAGCTTCATAATTTTCTTCTCTCAGAATATGCTGCAATGTAACCTCATTGAATTCACATAACAATCTTGCTACAAAAACAAAGTATCTACACAGGTTTTGACTAATGCATTTATATTCTCAAGTTAATTGTTTAATGACTACTTGAGAGTCACCCAAAACTTTAATATTTTTGGCCTTGAGCGAAATTAACGTCTGTAAGCCAACAATCAAAGCTTCATATTCAACTTCATTATTCGAACACTCGTGTTTCAATTTGAACAGGAATTTAGTTGGAGTCCCAATAAGTGAAACAATTAAAACTCTAAGGCCAACTCTACCATTGTGTTTCGAGCCATCGAAATATAACTTCCATAGTTTTAAATTCACATAGTTAATACTAGATTCTTTGATATCAACACAAGAATGGTCAGTCAAAAAATCTGCCAATACTTGGCCCTTTATAGCCTTTAATGGCACATATTTCAAAGAAAATTTAGTTAAAACAAGAGCCTATTTCCCTACTCTACCATGCAAGATAGGCTTGGATAACATATACTTTATTATATCTATCTTTGAAATGACGAGTAAATTATGTGGCTTTACATTGTACTTTAACTTAGTACAGGAGAAATACAAAGCTAAACATAGCTTCTCAACTGCACTATATCTAGTTTCAATATCTATCAAAACTCTACTAAGATAATAAATGGCTCTTTCGACCCCATTTTCACCTTCCTAGGCCAACATGCACCCAATGGTTTCATTCAATGCTGAAATATATAACTTCAAGGGGCGTCCAGGCATTGGAGGCGTCATTACTGGAGGATTGCCCAAACAATGCTTGATTTGATCGAAAGCCTCTTGATGTTCTTTTTCCCATTGAAACTCTTCCTCAGCTTTGAGCTTTAAGAGTGAAGAGAAGACTTTGGTCTTCCCAGATAGATTCGAAGTGAACCTTCTTAGGAAATTAATCTTTCCTAATAAAGCTTGGAGCTGTTTTTTATTCGAAGGAGGTGATGCTTCAAGAATAGCCTTAGCCTTGTTCTGATCAACCTCTACTCCTTTCTTCTGAACTAGGAATCCAAGAAAATTTCCTGCAGAAACATCAAAAGTACATTTAATAGGATTCATTTTTAATCCATGTTTTTTCATTATTTCGAATGATTGCCTCAGATTCGAGAGATGTTCCTGTTCTAATCTCGATTTGACTACCACATCATCAATGTAAACCACCATGAATTTACCAATAATATCATGAAAAATGGCATTCATGGCTTTTTAATACGTGGCTCCACCATTCTCTAATCCAAATGGCATGACTACCCATTCATATGTACCAATTGCACCAGAACATCGAAAGACAGTTTTTGAGACGTCTTCCTCTACAATGTAAATTTGATTATACCCAGGATAGCCATCCATAAAACTTAGGATTTTGTGGCCTGAAGCTGAGTCAATTAGCATATCAATAATTGGCATAGGATATTCATCTTTAGGGGTAGCAAAATTTAAAACTAAAAAATTAATTCATACTCTTAACTTACCATTCTTTTTCATAATAGGAACAACATTAGAAATCTAGTTAACATACGTGGCAGTTCGAATGAACTTAGCCTTTAATAACCTTTTGATTTCTTCCTTGATCTTCAAGACCACTTCAGCGACAAATCTTCTTGGAGCTTGCTTGATTAGTCTTTGTTTTGTTTGAATTGGTAGTATGTGTTCTACCAAATCTCGATTGAGTGCAGACATTTCTTCATACTCCCATGCAAAACAATCTTTATATTCTTCGAGCAAATGAATTAACTTATACTTGAAACTGGAATTTATTAAACTACTTATAAAAGTAGGTTTCCTTATTACAACATTTCCTAAATTGATTTCTTCCAAAGGATCTTGTACCTCTATTCTTTTAATTTCAAAAGATAGAGGAGCTTGTTCGAATCCTAAAGAGGAATCATCATAAATACAATCCAAGTTAGTAACTTCCATGGTACCAAATTTATCAGCCATGTAGGCTGAAATTCGAGTCAGTTGACTTGAAATTGCACTGTCCATGCAGTTTTCAGCCATATAGGCTGTAATTCGAGCAATATGACTCTTAAGTTCTAACATTATTACAACTTGAGGCCGAATATACTCGGCCTGAAATATTAAACAGGTGCCTATAGGCCATGGAATCACTACAATTTCTAAGCTAAAATGAATCAGCTTTTAGTATTGTCGAAAAGCCTATTATGGTGAGAGCCACCATCTCGATTCCTTTCTTGTCCAAGGCTGTTGAATCCCAAATGCAGAATGGTCTAACTCCTAGCACGTATATCTGTAAGTCTATATGGTTTTGGTTAATATGACACGGCGTGTCATCACCCTCCACCATTTCGAGTTCTCCCAACTAGTTCCATAAAAACATCTGCTCGTGAACGGTCGAAGGCACTGCTCCTACAACATGAATCCACTCTCTCCTCAGTAAAAGGTTGCAGCTGGCTTTAGAGGGGACCACTATAAACAAGGTTGACTTCGTGACTGAGGCCACATTGATGTCGAGAGCAATAGCCCCTTCTGATGTGGAAGACCTGCCATTGAAGTCTGTCACCACTATATTATCTGGTAACAGATCAACCTTTAACTTACTAAATTTCTTCAGCAAATTCTTAGGCAATAAATTGATGGCAACTCCCTTATCAATCAGCACATTGCCCACTAATTTACCATTTATAGTAGCTTTGATAAATAATGGGCGTAGATGACTCTTCATTTCAAGGGAGGAAGTGTTGAAGACTATAGAGCTCTCCATCACTTCGACCGTGTCTTCTTCGACTGTGTACTAGCCTGATTCTTCTGAATCATCCTTGAAATCCTCCTTCTGATCCACTTCCTGATCACCTGAAATGGAAAAGTTATAAAAGAGAAGGGACACCACATTGACACCAAAAAAAGTGTCAAGGTCATCCTTGAATTCGAATTCGAATGAATCCGTAATAACATCTATCAGACTTAGAGGTTTTTGTTTTTCTGTCTTTAAGGGTGGTCCTTGGACCACCTGGGCATAAGACCTTTGTTGCATTTGTAGCTTGGCTAATGCCTACTATTGTAGTTATTGTTGTCAAAGCCTCTGGGCTTTGCGCCACTGAAACTTTGAAAAATATGAGCTTAAGCCTTGGCTCGAGTTCGATCCCTCTTCTCAAAACCAAATATTTAGCCTTCCACTAAAAGGATTCATCCCATATTCAAACCTTGGACAAAGTGGCCTGTTCTGAACTTTGTGGGGTTGTGGATTATTTCTTACCCACTGATTGGGAGCCACATTCGAAAAGGAAACCCTTATCTTCCCCTTCCTGATACTCTCAAGGTCCTGCACTACTATAACATTGTGGTTTTTTGGTTGACTATTGATGTTAATTGAGCCTCCTAAGGGATCTTTTCTTTCTGCTTTAAGGCTTCCTGATAGGACTTCGCAGCTAGCATGTCGAAGACAGCACTGCACCTCTGGCAAAGAGAGACTTCACTCTCATCCTTTTTTTTCCTTAGAAGGAATTCTACTAGAGTTTCCCCAGCATTGGGAAAAACTTCCTCTTCATTGGCCTCAAGTGCATCAAGGTTGCAGTTGGAGGTGGGAACAGGAGAAGATTCCCCTACTTCGACCATGTGGACTTCTATAAAGCCAACTGGCTCTGTGTAATTGGCATTTACTTCGAATGGGTCAACATCAACCTTCATTTTGCTTTTATCTTCGAATTTCAATCTTCCTTCTTGGATGGATTTCTTAATGAGATCCCTGAAATGGATACAATTGTTTGTTGAATGTCTATATCTATTATGATATTTACAATATTTTTGACCTTTTATCTCATCAAATGAAGGGATTTTATGTCAATCAAGAAGTTTGATTTGTTTATCTTTTAACAAGACATCGAAGATTAAATTAGCCTTTGATATATCGAAAGCATAAGTTAGCCTATTAGAGGATTTCATATTATCCTTAGTTTGATTAGGCATTAAAGAAAAGCAAATATAAGGAGGTCTAGAATTTAATTCTACTATATTAACCTCATTTTCCTCATCTTCCTCTAAAGAACTAGTCGTGAAAGTTTCTTTCCAACTAGTTCCATGAGTGGATCGAATTTGGAGGGAGAGTTGTGTAGGGAATTGCAAAAACAAAATGCAACAAAAAAACAAAATTCCCACCAAGTATCCATGCGAAAAAAGGACCATAATCTGTGTTTTTTTTTAGTTTACCTCTTGTAACGAGATGAAAAAAAACAAATGATGTGAATCACTAACACCATAACAACGATGATGCCTCTACGATATCCACACGAATAGACTCATGAACATCCAATGTCCACAATCTTGGAGTCTCACGTCTCTGACACAATACTAGCTACAAAAAGAAGATAAACTTGTCACGCTCTCACTCACTGTTATTGTAGGTGCGGCTAGGGTTCTGTTCTTCGTACTTAGTAGCCCCTTTAGCAGTACTATTTATAATAGTGACTGCTTTAAGTGAGTGAGAGCAATAGCAGGGTTAGTTGTACAACCCTTGGACTCATCTATTGTGAGTTAGACCCATGATGAGAACACAATCCAACTTGGATTCTCATTGTTCCAATTTAGTCTGCTCTATATGTGTGACCCTGTAGGTTCTCATGATGTTAGCAATAATATTAAAATCTCATTTTAATATTACAAGTAGTGAGCAGTATCTAGCAACATATCACTGCTATCCAAATAATAAGAATGTCAATGATTTGACATAACCTTTATGTGATCAATGTTTCCGTGAAGTTTAATCCCTTTGTTCAGATATCTAGATTGAACGCAAAGCATGGAACGTGTCACCCTTATATAGTTCAATCTTTCGTTTTCCTGATACTCGAGTAGACGTAGTAATAACAAATGAGATCAATATCTCGTATTGACTCATTTGAGCATGGTTATGCATTTCGTAGTCTCACTCAATCAGGAGCCCCGAAGATATCACTCTTGTTATATAGGAGGGACAAATCCCATCCAGGTCACTCACATTCCTCCGTATGATTCGCAGTATGTCTAATAACTAACTTTATAATCACCTTGTTACAGATGACGTTTGATGGCATTAAAACATACAACTCCTCATGAAGGAATTATAGTGATTTTAGGTCAAAGGACCACACACACTATTATTATTATGAGAATCGCTTATGACAATCACGTAACGATCCAGTAAGCGTTCTTATGATGGGTCAGTCCAATACATCATTACTCTAATATGTACCCATATGAAGACTCGATATCTTACATCCATGACCCGTGAGATGTAGCCATTAGTCTACGCACATACTAGTCTCAATGCATTATTGTCATCCTGATTAATAATAATACTTGACTAGGGACATTTAAAAATAGTGTTCTGTTTCAATCGAATAGGATCTCATGATTAAGTCATCCACTTGATGTCCTATAGCATAAAACCTACTATTCTAAGGATTTTATTATGTTTATTATAAATAATACACAATAAATGAAATGCCTCATATATTAAATAAATAGCACAATACAATGTAAGCTAGTACGGTCAAAATAAATTGGCCTCTAGGGTATACCCTAACAATCTCCCACTTGCATTAGAGTCAGTCAGTTATGTGTCTAATGCCTAAAGATCTAATGTGACCCTCATGTTTTTGTTGTGCAAGAGGCTTTGTCAGTGGATCTATGATATTATCATCTATTGGTACTCTGCATATCTTCACATTTCCTCTATCGATGATTTCACGAATAAGATTGGAGTGCCTAAGTATATGTTTAGATCGCTAGTGAGATCTAGGCTCCTTAGCTTGTGCAATGGTTCCATTATTATCACAATAGAGGTCCATTAGGTCCACAATGCTAGGAACTACACCAAGTTCAATATTGAACTTCTTGATCTAAACGGCCTCCATTGCTGCATCAGAGGCAGCAATATACTCAGCCTCTGTGGTAGAATCAGCGACTGTCTCCTGCTTTGAGCTCTTCCAACTCACAGCCCCACCATTCAGGCAATAAAAAAAAACTCGATTGTGATCTAGAGTCGTCCTTATTGGTCTAGAAGCTAGCATCAGTGTAACACTTTACAACTAGCTCTTCCTTGGCTCCATATACCAAGAATAAATCCTTAGTCCTTCTCAAGTACTTAAGGATATTTTTGACAGCAGTCCAGTGACTCTCACCGAGATTAGACTGGTACCTACTCGTCAGGCTTAAAGCATACGAGATATCTGATCGAGTATATAACATGACATACATAATAGATCTAATTGCAGTTGCATATGGAATCTTGCTCATGCGATCCCTCTCGTCTTAGGTGGAGGGGGATTGAGCCTTAAATAGGCTTACACCATGTGACATAGGCAAGAGTCCTTTCTTGGATTCATGTATGTTAAATCGTCTTAACATTTTGTCTATGTATATACTTTGACTTAGGTCAAACAGTCTCTGTGATCTATCTCTATAGATCCTGATACCTAATACATAGGTGGTTTTGCCCAAGTCCTTCACGGAAAAGCATTTCCCTAACCAAGTCTTTACAGACTGTAGGGTAGGGATGTCATTTCTAATGAGTAGTATGTCATCAACATACAACACTAGAAAGACAATTGTGCTCCCACTAACCTTCTTGTAGACACAAGATTCTTCTTTATTCTTGATGAAATTGAATTATTTTATTGTATCATCAAAACGAAGATTCCAACTTCTAGAAGCTTGCTTCAATCCATAAATCGTTCGTTGCAACTTGCACACTTTTCCAGCATTCTGTGGAGTGTCAAAATCCTCAAGTTGTGTCACGTACACATCGTCCAGAAGATTTCCATTAAGGAAAACAGTCTTGATATCCATTTTTCATATTTCATAATCGTGGTATGCTACAATAGTAAGCAAAATCCGAATGGATTTAAGCATAGCTACTAGGGAAAAAGTCTCATCATAATCTACACCATGAATTTGCTTGAAACCTTTAGCCATCAATTGCGCCTTAAAGGTATGCATGTTACCATCCATATCAATTTTTTTTTTGAAAACTCACTTGCACCGAATGGGTGTTATCCCTTCAAGTGGGTCAACCAAGGTCCATACCTGGTTGGCAAATATGGATTCTATTTCAGATCTCATGGCCTCAAGCCATTTCTCATATTCTGGGCTAATTATGGCTTCCTGGTAAGTCACAAGCTCATCTTGATCCATGAGCAATACGTCACCATGCTGGGTCACAAGAAATTTATATCTCTTTGGTTAATGATGTATCCTGTTAGACTTATGCAGGTCTTGTGCTACTAGAGCATGTTGTGGTTTCACAACGATTTATGGAGGAAACTCTATTTCCACCACTGGTTCGCTGCTACTATATGAATTTTGAATTTCTTCAAGTTCTATTTTCCTCCCACTAGTTCCGTTAGAGATAAACTCCCTTTCTAGGAACACAACAGTCCATGCGACAAACATTTTGCCTTCGATAGGATTATAGAAATAGTATCCTTTAGTTTTCTTAGGATACCCTATAAAGAAGCATTTATCTAATTTAGGCCCAAGCTTTTCAAAAACTTGACATTTCACATAAGCTTTGCAACCCCGAATCTTCATGAAAGACATACTGGGCCATCTCCCAAACCATATCTCATATGGTGTCTTTTGAACCATTTTAGATGGAACACGGTTAAGTGTGAAAGCTACTGTTAATAGAGCATGTCCCTAAAAGGAGTTTGAAAGGTCAGCATGACTCATCATGGATCGAACCATGTCCAACAAGGTCCGGTTCCTCCTTTCAGAAACACCATTCCATTGTGGTGTTCCAAGAGGAATGAGTTGAGATATTATCCCACACTCTTTCAGATGATCATCAAATTGTTGGCTTAAGTATTCACCACCTCGATCTGATTGAAGGACTTTAACACTCTTACCAAGTTGGTTTTGTACTTTATTCTTGAATTCCTTGAACTTTTTAAAAGATTCTGATTTGTATTTCATAAGATACATAAACCCATATCTACTGAAATCATCAGTAAATGTAATGAAGTATTGAAAAAGGCTCACATATCTCATATGATTCAAAATCAAATGAGTCCAAGAATCCATCTTTATGGAGTTTGGAGATGTTTTTCTCATTTATGTGGCCTAAATGACAATGACAGAGATAAGTTAGGTTTATTTTATTTGATTTAAACCTCTTAGTATTTATGTTATAGATGGATATTTCTAGATCGAGAACATAAAGTTCATTACTCAATTATGCACTACCATAAAAAATATCATTCAAATAAATAAAACAGCTTTTGTCCTTTATTATAAAAGTAAAACCTTTCTTGTCCAAACAAGAAATAGAAATAATATTCCTATTAATAGCAGGCACAAAATAACAGTTCTCCAACTTAATAACAAGCCTAGTGGGTAAAGATAATAAATAAGTCCCTGCAGCTAAAGTAGTAACTTTTGCTCCATTTTTAACTCGTAGTTCGACTTCACCCTTAGCTAATGGTCTACTCTTTTTTAGATCCTGCACATTTACACAAATGTGAGACCCACATCCAGTATCTAATACCCATGATGCAGAAGTAGATAAATTGACTTTTATAACAAAAATACCTGAAGTGGAAGTCTTACTTCCCTTCTTCTACTTAAGCTCCTCCAGGTACTTGCCACAGTTCCTCTTCCAATGTCTTGTCTGACTACAGTGGAAGCACAAACCTTCCTTAGCCACTATGCCCGAAGGTTTCAAGCTGGCAGTGTTGGGCTTGGATTTTTCCTTACCCTTGCCCTTTCATTTGTCCTTGGGCTTCTTCAATTGGTTTTTGCCCTTACCTTTTTGGACCATCATAATGGCCTTTCCTTTTCCTTTATTAATGTTTTGCTCAATAGTTCTCAATATGCTTAACAGCTCTAGTAGAGATTTGTCAATTTAGTTCACATTATAATTCATGACGAATTGATCGAAACTCACCGGCAACGATTACAGAACTAAATCAGTGGCCAACTCTTAGCCCAATGGGAAACCAAGCCTCTCTAGGTTCTCAATTTACCCAATTATTTTAAGCACATGAGTACCAACAGGGCTTCCCTCTACCAATTTGCATTGAAAAAGTGCCTTAGAGACTTTGTACCTCTCATGCTTAGCTTGCTCTTGATAGAGCTTTTTCAGGTATACGATCATATCATAAGCATCTATGTTCTCATGTTGCTTTTGAAGCTTATAGTTCATGGTGGTTAGCATGAGATAACTAACGTCCAAGGCGTCATCTTGATGCTTCTTATAAGCATCCTTTTTAGCTCTAGGGGCATTTGCAGTTGGTGACTCAGGAATGGGTTGCTTTAGAACATATAGTTTTTTCTCATGTTTGAGGACAATCCTCATATTCCTATACTAGTCTAGGAAATTTGTCCTAGACAATTCGTCCTTCTCAAGGATGGATCATAATGATAAGTTATTTGAAATGTTTGTTGTCATGGTAATCTATGAACAGAAATATGCAAAGTATAAGTTTCATGCCATAAACATATTTAACAAGGTCTTTAATTAAATATGTCTATCACTATTTTATTCAAATCAATGACCCTCAACATTGACTCAGAAAATCCCATCATAAGATTTCTTAGTGGGCCATGATCCATATTTCACCTAGCTTTGAGTCAGCTTTGGTTGATCACTCAAAATTTGGTTATTTAGGTAGAAAACATTTTCTAATTACATCACATGCAACTCTTGGATAGTTGGGTGAATAATACTTATTCTAATCCATCTAATGGACTAAAATCCAACTATATGCCTCTAAGCCTTCAATCTTATTGAAATGACCTAGTTAAGTCAGACCCAACAGTTGATAGTTGGATATTACCTTTATCCCATCACATTTTACTAATATGGATAAAGGCATCCTGCTTTGGTAGACCTACACTTAATCGATACTAGCCTTGACGAGTGCCACACATTAGAAGGCAACACACAATGACTTAATATTTGCTTTGAGGGAATTTTATAATTATTATTAGATCTCACCATTTATTAAACTATTTAACATACCATAAACATCTATGCATCTCATACATGTAAAGCTTAAAAAGAATGTGACATAGTTATGGCCCTTAACGCATTGATTCTCCCAAGCCAATGCGAGTATCAATAACTAAATCTAGGGAGCGAACTAGCTTCACCAAGCGTCTCCCACCAACGTCCTCGTTTGATGATGTCTTCTTGCCTCCACATCAAGATTACATTTTAAAGAAACTTGTTTTACATACGAGGGGAGTTAGGTGAGAAGAGAATGTACAACCAGAATGTAGAGAGAAAGGCACGACACGCAAGTCGTATTTAAAAATAACCAAAAGAGCAAAATAAAAGGACTAAGGCCATAACCATGCACCATTTACCACAAAGTACATAAAAACCCAAAACAATAATACATTATTATTTTTGTGAATTATAAAATGGATTTGAATTTGGCGCCTTCGAAAGACGCTCTACGCAGAGACCGCACGGGGGTCCTGTTGTACGCTTTATGCTCTACATTTTACGCTCTACTATTTCTTTGAATCATGAACAAGAGTCGAACCTCTTGCGCCTCCTTGACGGCTAGGGCGTCAACATTTGAACACCTCATAGTCACAAGGACATGAACATCATGTCGGGGGAACCCTTACACCGTTGTCCAGAAACAAGGTTTGCTTGACATCAACACTTGATGCCGACGCAAACCAAGAACAAGGTTTCTAGAACCCATGAGCCGTGCCGCTGTGCAAAAGCAAGGTTCACTTGACATCAACACTTGATGTCGCCGCAGACTAAAAACAAGGATTCCAAAACCCTTACACTGATGCGCTGTATATATCACATATATACCAAAAAACTTGACAAAAATATATATGCATATAAACCAACTTTCACAATCAACATTTGAACATCTTCATGGTTTTGAAAACAACATCATGGTTTCACATATAACATGTCAAACAAATTATGTTTTCGCAAAGGATTCATTTAGTTTATGAAACAACACATTAAAGATGATATCTTTTACCAAAAAGAGAACAACTAATCATGTTATTTCATACAACATGTAAACAGAAAAGACTGAATCATGGTTTCGCAAGTGGCTCTGATACCACTGTTGCGAATTACGGTAACAAAACGCAACAAAAAAAAAATTCTCACTAAGAATCCATGCGAAAAGATGACTATAATTCATCTTTTTTTTTACCTCTTGAAGCAAGATGAAAAAAACAAACAATGTGAATCACCAACACCATAACAGTGATGATGCCTCTACAGTGTCCACACGAATAGACTCACGAACATCCAACGCTTGCAATCTTGGAGTCTCACGTCTCTGACATAGTGCTAGCTGCAAAGAGAAGAGAAACATGTCACTCTTTCACTCACTATTTCTGTAGGTGCAGGTAGGGTTTTGTTCTGCATACTTAGCGGCCCCTTTAATAGTACTATTTATAATAGTGACTGCCTTAAGTGAGTAAGAACAGTAGCAGGGTAAGCTATGCAACCATTGGACTCATCTGTTATGAGTTAGGCTCACGATGGAATCCCTGTCCAACTTGGATTCTTATTGCTCCAATTCAGTCTGCTCTATGTGTGTGACCCTGTAGGTTCTCATGACGTTAGCAATTATATTAAAATCTCATTTTAATATTACAAGCAGTGAGCGGTATCTAGTAACACATCAGTGCTTCCTAAGTAATGAGAATGTCAGTGATTTGACATAACATTTGTGTAGATATCTAGATTGAACACAAGGCATGGAACATGTCACTCTTGTATAGTTCAATCTTTCATTTCCTGATACTCGAGTAGATGTAGTAATAACAAATGAGATCAATATCTCATATTGACTCATTTGAGCATGACCATGCATTTCGTAGTCTCACTCAATCAGAGACCCGAAGATATCACTCCTGTTATGTAGGAGGGACAAATCATATCTAGGTCACTCATATTCCTCCGCATAATTCGCAGTATGTCTAATAACTAACTTTATAATCACCTTGTTATAGATGACATTTGATGGAATTAAAACATACAACTCCTCATGTAGGAATCATAGTGATTTTAGGTTAAAGGATTACATACACCATTATTACTATGAGAATCGCTTATGACACTCACATAACGATCCAAGTAGCATTCTCATGACGGGTCAGTCCAATACATCATTACTCTAATATATACCCATGCGAAGACTCGATATCTCATATCCATGACCCATGAGATGTGGCTATCAGTCTACGCACATACTAGTCTCAATGCATTATTGTCGTCTTGATTAACAATAATACTTGATTAGGGACATTTAAGAATACTGTTCTGTTTCTATCTAATAGGATCTTACGATCAATATAACATCATCCCTAACATGTTAGCAATGTTTATGGATAGAAAAGAGCTATAATATTTGCCTAACATGTCCAAGTAATTATATGACTTTTTGAGTAAATATAGGCACTTTACCGTAACACAGAAAATGCAAAATGACTATTTTAACTCAGAAAAATAGCATAAATTACTTATATAGGGGAAATAAATGTAAAAAATTTATTTCTAAGTTACCAATGTATAAAATAAGGTGTAAATCAAGTTTCAAGACAAACTGATTTTATTTGGAATTTTTAAGTACACTGGTTATGTGTTTTAATACCGAAATGACTTGTAGCAGATATGAAAAATTATGGAAATGATGAAACTAAAATTTAGGTGAATCCTAGAATTTATTTTAATAGCATTGGAGGTTAGGAAATTTGATTTAGCAAAATCAAAGTGTTCCTTGCATATATAGAAATTTCAACAAAGTTACCTAACCAACCCTTAAGTCATACAATCATATCTTAATATCTTGACTTTCATGCCACTTTTCTCTTCTCATATATGGTATTGCAGTAGAAAAACAAAAAAGGAGGAACAAAGACAATAGAGGGAAAAAAATGGAGCAGTAGAGGAAGGAAGAAGATGAAAATAGATAAAGGGAAAGGCCAAAAATTAAAGCTTGAATGGTAGGGGGAGATGTTTCTACGACTTTTAACTTTCCTTCTTCTATATTTTTGAGTTCTGATTGCATAAACAAAATTGAATTTCTATTGTAAATCATGGTTTCTAGGTTTGGTTCCTTTAAATGAGGTTTGAAGGGCTTGCATGGTTGATGAAGTGTTATAGCAATTCTAAATGTTTGTTATGATTAGAAATATATAAACTTTGTTTGAAAGGATTAAATGATGTTTGAATGGTTCTAGGATTATTGAATTGATGCAACTGTGAGTTGGTAATGGATGTTGTTGAGATAGGTTTGATGGTGAATGAAAGGAAAATTTGTGGTTGTTATTCTGCTGATTTCTGGAAAAACCAGAAAACAAGTGGGAGGCTGCAACACTCCTTGAAAGGAGCCACGACACTTAGCTTGAGGGCAGTAGGAAAATCCTACATAGAGATAGGGAGGTCATGGCAGACCAGAATTAGATGTCGCGACAGTCTTTAAGAAAACTTGAATTTTGATGCAGAACAATATAGAATGCAAAAGTTTTTTTATTCCAAATGATATCTTATGATGTATCAATGTTGGATTGATGATAAGAACCCTTAAATGCTTACTATTATATGTTGATCAAAACTGAGGCCTTGAGCCAAGTTATGATGTAATGATGATAAATATCATAATATACAATTGATCAAGAATGGATTTAACATATTTATGCATGATTTGATTTTCAAACTTGTTATTTGAGATTTTCATGTATTGTAACACTATGGCTAGGACAAAAGGGCTCATAATGCCAAGGTTATATGTATATTTGGTAGTGTAAGGAACAAAAGGGCATCCTACTGATAACTCCATAAAATGTAATTATTTGTGCCCTATCTCTATGCATTATTGATTGCTTTGTCCAAGTTGTTAGGCATTGTTGGAAAGTTTTAGCCCCATTTTCATGTAAAATCCATATTGATGTCTTCCTCTTAAATCTTGCTAAAATTCTTCCTAATCCTTGATTGGATTGAGTTTGATTACATTTGTATTTGACTAGTTGATTTCTTAATTGCAGGATGAGCCCAAAAGAACCAACTTGATGCAAGCCAAGGCCTTACATTGGAAGCGGAATCACAAGAGAAGCTTCAGTGGATCACGTCGCGGTGCTGGCATGTTTACGTCGCGGCATGCTGCTCTCTGTCTGTGCACCCTGATAACCCAAGGGCTTAACGCAGCGACACAAGGAAGTGAATGCTACGGTATTAGTAACCTAATTTTCTGCGCGCTATGGCGCAAGGAAGTGAAGATCACGATGTGAAGTGAGAAATCTGTGGGCCTATAAATACTTTCTACATAGATTTCAGGAGAAAATTTTGGATAACTTTGTTTAGCTTTTCTCTCCAAGAGAACCCAGCGGCTAAATCTTCATTTTCAAGTTGAAAGAGAGCTGAAGGAGCCAAGATTGGAGGTCCTCTTCATCTTAGATGAAGATTCAAGCTTCAAGGCTCACCCCATTAGGCTTCATCTTTTGTTCTTTCTCCTTTCTCTCTTCCCTTTATCTTGAATATGAATTTTTGTAATGCATTTTTGTATTTAATGAGTAGCCAATCTGTGTTAGGGTATTCTTTGGATCCTCCTATGGAAATTGATTGATTTGTACTCTTTTGAGCTTATATGAATGATTAGGATTTTGTTCTATCATATGGTGCTTAGTGCTCTTATTTGTTTGATCAACTCTTAGGTGATTTGATGAAATCTAATGAGCCTAGACATAGGACTTTGGGTTTTAGATCATACATATGGTAGATGCATGTTCGATTTCATTCCAATGTCAAGATAGATTGATTCGCTAATAGGATAGACATATACCTCTTAGCCATGCATAGTCATAGTTGAGAATCAATCTTAATGCTTGTTGATTGCTTTGGTTCTCATGGATGCATAATGAACTAGGTAAGTAACATAGGGTTAATCAACCTAGACATAGACTTTTAACTAAGTTAGTTTCTCAGGCTAACCTAATCTAATCGTTTGTATTGCTTAAAAGGATTGCATGTTATCAATTGAAGTAGGGGGTGAAAAAGAATTCCCTATTTTCTCAATCATATCTTTATCTTTTCTTTATGCTTTGTATTTTAATTAATCAACTTATTTTCCAATTTACATTTGCTTGAATAGAATTAGTTAAGTTGTAGCTCTAGAAAGTAACCATACTCCTCATGGGAATGATCTCTACTTATCATTTTTATTACTTGAGCGACTTGTGCACTTGCGGTTAGCAAAAGAGTTATCCACAAGGTTGGTGTAGCTCCCAACACCTACCAATCCAGAAATAATACAAGGAACAATATGGCTTCCTGAAAGAAAAGAGCTTCCTATAAATGTTTAAATAACATGTGTTTTTTTTAAAAAAAGTTGTTTCATAAAATCATAGCACAAGCATCTTAGGGCACATCTTAGGCATACTCATGCATCATCATGCATTACATAAATTGACAATTGTATGGGTAATTGTCTTGTTTTGTATAATAAGGATATTTAAGTTTAATTGCCACTTTTCTAATGATAGTTAAATGTTCTAATTTGAATTTAAATGTTATGTAATGACTTAAAGTGTTTTATTTAATTTATTTGAGTGTCTACTTTAGGCAGGGAAAGGATTGAGTTTTTGGCTTGTGCCACCTTTCTAATCATTTTTTTTATATGAACTGATTTTTCCCTGAAGTAGTTGTATTTATTTTGATGTCATGTTTTAAATTTACTACTAAGAATTTAAATTCTCACCCTAGTTTCTTATTTTCGTGATAAATCCAGCTAATGAGCATAGCATGAGCAAGGGGGCGATGCAGATTTAGCTAGTTACTTTCTATTTATATATTACTTATGTATTTAGTTTATTACTTTTGTACTTATGCCTTTATGGCTTATTTTAGTTCTTTTCCGTATCTCAGACATATAATGTAAATTTGTAATAAAGAACAAGTTTCCAGCTGTGTAAAATTATCTTGTTCTCTTTACTCTTATCAAATGCTCTATATATTTAAATGTTATTAGTTATTACATATGTTGTGAATTACGTTTAAGTTAAGAAGTGTATAACATCCCGGGACTGCCTACAGGATTGACGAGTGTCTCCACAAACCAACACAGGTCTTTTCAGCGTGCTTTGTCCTCACTCACACGCTTTGTCCTCATTGCACAGTCTCTGAATCCCTCTCATTCTGGTGCGTATTCAGTTCATTAATGGGACCCTTTGCCTAGAAGCCTGCCAGGAGCCGCTCCTTGTACGTGCTTCTCTTACACCGACGTCCACTCCCCGGCCTCGTCGGCCCTGGGACACCACAAAATGACTGTCCTGATTCTACTTATCTGAGTATATTGATGTTATACATAGTGTAGTTTTAGGGTGTTATATTTTGGTATTAGAGCAGTTCATCTTGTCAAGCCGGGAAATAGACTGACTATGCTTTAGGGCGTGTTTTAATGTTTTGTTTGAGTTGTGCATTCTTTTATCTCTTATATGAGATATTTAGATTGTATTGCATAACTTGCCTCAGGATTAGTTGTTAATAGTTACTGACACACTATTACATGATATTGAGACTTATCAACTCAATATGTAATGTTTTCTGTGAATAGAAAATTATGGCACCACCTAGGCTAACAACACGGGGAGAGTAGAGAAGCTTCTAGTAGGAGTAATGCGGATATGTCTGAGATGGTTAGAATGATGGCGGAGGCAACGCGAGAGCAGACCGAGGCTACCACTAGAATGATGGAGAGAATAAGACAAAATCAAAACCCACCAATTGAAGAGGTGGCAATAGTAAGGAATCAACAATTTCATGAAATATCAGAGTTTAGAAAGTTGAACCCCCCATCATTTCAAGGAGAGCCAAATCCAGCAAAGGCCAAAGAATGGCTTAGTGAGATAGAAAAGATATTTGAGGTGATGGGTTATGCAGATGAACAAAAGGCGTCCTTCACTTCCTTTATGTTAAAAGGTGAAGTAGAGAATTAGTGGAAGAGCTCAAGAAGACTATTAGAAGTTGCGGGTACTCACGTGACATGAGAAGTATTTAGAACAACTTTTCTAGATAAATATTTCCGAATAAATGTGCAAGATGATAAAGAGGTGGAATTCCTTAAGTTAAAGCAAGAAAATATGTCTATACCACATTATGAAGCGAAGTTTGAAGAACTTCCCAGTTTTCTTCTTATTTTTAGTTGAATCCAAATGAAAATTAGAGGTGCCTTAAATTTGAGTCTGGGTTGAGGGATGAGATTAAGAGATTTGTTAGACCCCTGGAAATTAGGGATTTTTCTACCCTAATCAAGAAGTGTAAGATTGTGGAATCAAGTGAGTCTAAGCCTCAAATAAAGAAAAAGACCACGGGCTTTCAAAATAGGAAGCAAGGAGATGATAAATTTTAAGGAAGTGCATTTTGGCCAAAATTTCAATAGGAAAAAGGTAAACAAGTACAAACAGGGCAAGCAGGATTTAGGGATTTCAAATGTCCTAAATGTGGGAAAAATCATGGAGGGAGACCTTGTATGTTTGGTTAGACTGCATGCTATGTTTGTGGCCAGGAGGGGCACTTTGCTAAAAGTTATCCATAAAGACAGAAAGCCACATTAGACTAAAGACCTCAAGCCAGAAAAAGAGTTTATACTCTGAATGGTAAAGAGGCAGGTAGAACTCCTGATCTCATTCAAGGTACGTGTATAGTTAAAGATAATCTTTTAATTGTATTATATGATTCAGGAGCTTCTTATTCCTTTATTTCATATGAATGTGTGAAGAGGTTAGAGTTACTTGTGTTTGAACTCTCCAGTACCTTATCAGTATCCACCCCAATAGGAAAACCTGTAATCACTTCTTCCATATGTTTGAACTATTGTGTTAAAATAGAAAATAGGATCTTCTTTGTGGATCTTATTTGTCTACCCCTTGTTGGTATTGATACCATTTTGAGAATGGATTGGTTATCTTCCAACCATGTTGTTCTAAATTATTCTGATAAGACTATGATATTCATGTCTAATAAATCTCCTATACTTGTTTCTCCTGAGTCCATATTTTTAAATGCTAAACAAGTCGACTATTTCATAGTGGAAGGGGCTCAGGGATATGTTCTCTTGTTTTCTGTGAATGCTGAAGTTGAGCAAAGTTTAGAAGATATACCTGTGGTGAGGGAATATCTAGCAATTTTTCCTAAGGAAGTTTCCGAGTTGCCACTTGAAAGAGGGATAGAATTTAATATAGATTTAGTGCCAAGAATTGGGCCTATATCTATAGCACCATATAAGATGTCTCTTTTAGAATTGGTAGAACTCAAAAAGCAAATAGAAGAGTTATTAGATAAACTTTTTATCCAACTCAGTGTCTCACCATAGGGAGCACCAGTACTCCTGGTGAAGAAAAAGAATGGGAGTATGCGATTGTATGTAGATTACAGATAGTTGAATAAGGTCACAATTAAAAATAAGTACCCATTGCCTAGGATAGATGATTTAATGGATCAATTAAGAGGGGCAATAGTGTTTTCAAATATCGATTTAAGATCAGGATACCTTCAAATCATATTTAGGGAATCATATATCCCTAAAACTGCCTTTAGGGCTCGCTATGGACATTATGAATATCTTGTAATATCCTTTGGTTTAACCAATGCACTAGAAATGTTTATGGATTATATGAATAGAATTTTTAGACCTTATTTGGATAAGTTTGTAGTTGTCTTTATAGATGATATTCTCATTTATTCATAGACAATTGAGGAGCATGAAGAACATCTCAAGATTGTTCTAAAAATCCTAAGGGAAAAGAAATTGTTTGCTAAATTGTAGAAATGTGAGTTTTGGTTGGAAAAGGTACAGTTCTTAGGGCATGTGATATCCATGTAAGGAATATTTGTTGACTCTAGTAAAGTTGAAGTGGTATTGCAATGGGAGAGACCCTTAACAGAAATTAGGAATTTCTTGGGTTTGGCCAAATATTATAGAAGGTTCATAAAAGGATGTAACACCTTAATACAAATATCTCGATATAACTACTTATATAAAGATATATAAAGCATTAAACATGTCACTTCTTCTATTACTATACTCTTAATCCCATATAAGTAAGCAATTTCTTATGGAGAGCCACGATAAAAGTAGGTCATACATATATATATCAAAAGCCTCTAAGGGCATAACATTATATATACAACAAAATTATAACTCTAAGTAAATTATACAAGAGTTGTCCATATAATAAAAACTAATAGCTATCAAGTCTTGTTGCTCTTTCTTCATCAACTTAACCCCTTTAAAAGGGTATTGACTTGCTATTACCATAGAAACACGGAAAAGGGATGAGAACATAAAATCTTTAGTAATTAAACATGTATTTCATGGCACTCATTAATATAAATCACTTATAAGCATAATTAATAATCACATTATACTATCGTCTATGCCACCATATAATGTATAAAAATCTAATATACTTCGATATTACACAATTGGCCATACAACTTTATAACACTAACTAAACTTGACAAATTGCTTAACTCGCTTCAATACCTAACTTAGGACATAACTCATCCCAAGGCTCGTGTTAGTAAGTTTGACTCACTTTACTACATCTACATAAGGTTGATCATAATCTTCATGCTCTTGATAAATAGTTTAGCTCACTAGTTTGCCCTAGGTAAAGTGTTGTACTGACACTTACCTTTCTCAATTATCTTCTAAGAAAAGAGTTTAACTCACTCTTTTGCAAGGTTAGGAAGTTTGGCTCACTTCTGCAATTATGATAATTGCTCTATATAAATTTACACATTCAACTCATATTGGATTATAAGAGAATAAAGTATGCAACTATGATAAGTATACTTTCTTACCAAACTTGTATCTAGTTTACCTTATAATCACAATTTTAGTGATTTTCTAAAATCACACAAGGATATACAAGGTCCTAGATAACTACTTCAATTAATCAGTAACTATTAAATAACTTAACATTCAACTTGTACTCATAAATTAAGCAATTATTTCCTTTGTAAAATATCCCTAAAAGTATCTTAATACACTTGGGAAAACATATAAGAATGATTTTAATTAGTAGGAAACTTCAACACAACAGGAAAAATAATGCTGAAAATTCTTGGAACTTACGCCTAGGCGTGACTTTCCCACGCCTAGGCATGACCCGCTCTATCTCGCCTAGCTGAGAAACAGAACAACCCATGCCTAAGCATGGTTTAGTCATGCCTAGGCGTGACTCTACGACTGAAAGTTCTGTAGAACAATTTTACTGTTCCATTAATCAATTTCATCATTTCAATCACTCAACTTCTTATTTTAAACCATCACAAACGTCAAATATGATCCATTAACATATTGTGACACTTATACAATCTTAGTTTCACTTAATCATGGAGTAGTGGAAATTCAACCACCTAAGACCTAAAATCATTATTTTTGTCTCCAATGGAGATTAATGGGTCTTAGGTGTTAAGAACTCATAATCATACATCTAATAAGGTATAAACACTTTACTTTAACACTTGGAATTGAAAACCAAGTTCAAAACCTAGATTTGTTCATCAAATTAATCTTTTACAACTTAAGTAACCTAACTTCAACTATAGAGAAAAATAAAAGAAGAGGGATGAAGATTTAGGCTAGAATCCCCTACCTCAAGTCCTCTATGATGGTGGTTGTTCAGTCTTTGTTTTACCTTTAGCTTTCTTGCTCTTTTCCTCTTCTTCTCCTTTGGTTTTCTCTCCTTTTCTTTCTTATTTCTTTGTTGCCCTTCAGTTTTTTGTTTTTCGTGAATGAGAAATGAAGTTATGAGTGAAATATCGTGAGAAATGGTCCAATATATGGGTGGTTACTCGTATACCACTCATAAGTTTCATATACTTCACTGATAAATCATAATCTACTAAAAATGTTTAGATTTAGCTAAATCAAGTTTTTTAGCTTCCAACAACTTTGAAATAAATACTTGGATTCATCAAAATTATTGTTTCACTATTCTCTTATTTTTTCATATCAGTTGGGGGTCAATCTGGCATTAAAAGCACAACTACTATGCCTAAAAATACCAAATTGACTCTGATTGTTCTTAATTTTTTATTACACCTTACTTAGCTTATTTGTGACGTAGAAACAAACTCTATAGGCTTATTTCCCTCAACTTAGCAATTTATGCTACTATCTGAGTCATTTAAAACTACTTTTTAACTTCTGAGTTGTAACTAAGTGCATAAACTAACTCAATTTATCACAAAAATAGACACACATGTAAAACAAGTGTTATGCTACCTTTTGTAATAATAAACTAGTCTAACATGCTAAAAAAGAGTTATTACATTTTCCTAACTGGCTTTACCTTTAACTAAGTTGATTAGGAGGGTAGTCCTTTTGTGTGGACACAAGTTTGTGTGGATAGTTTCTAGGAATTGAAGTTGAAGCTAACTATGACATCTGTCTTAGTGATTCCAAATCTTCAGGAGAATTTTGAAGTATATTGTGATGTTTCAAGGATGGGGTTAGGTTGTGTCCTTATGTAGAATAGAAAGGTAGTTACATATACATCTAGACAATTAAGGCCACATGAAGAGAATTACCCCACTCATGATTTAGAATTGGCAGCGGTGGTCATTTGGAGACATTATCTTTATGGTGTTCAGTTTGAAGTTTTTAGTGACCACAAGAGCTTGAAGTATTTGTTTGACCAAAAATAGTCCAATATGAGACAAAGACGATGGATGGAATGCCTCAAAGATTATGACTTCGAATTAAAATATCATCCAGGTAAAGCCAATGTGGTGGTTGATGCACTTAGTAGAAAATCTCTACATGTGTCCTGGATGATGATTCAAGAAGCAGATCTTTTAGAAAAATTTAGGAATTTAAGTCTAAAGGTAACTATGCTTCCACACAGTCTCTATATGACTAAGGTGGATATCATTAGTGACTTAAGGACTCAAATTAAAGATGCTCAAGGAAGAGATGATTACTTGAGGAAAGTAAGTGAGCAAATCTTGTTGGGTTAACCTAAAGGGTTTAGTATATCAAATGATGGAATTATTATGTTTGGAAATAAGATTTGCATTCCTAAAGAAGATGACTTTAGAGAGAAGATTTTAAAGGAAGCACATAAGAGTATGCATACCATTCATCCTGGACAGACTAAGATATACCAAGATCTCAAAAGAATGTTTTGATGGTCAAGAATGAAAATAGATATAGCAGATTATGTGTCCAAGTGTCTAGTTTGTCAAAAAGTCAAAATAGAACACCAAAAACCTTCAGGGCCATTACAATCTCTGATAATTCCGGATTGGAAGTGGGAATTTATCACAATAGATTTTGTTATAGGACTACCAAGAACTTAGTAGGGTCTTGATGCCATATAGGTGATTGTGGATAGGTTAACCAAATCGACCCAGTTTTTGCCCATTAGATCCAACTTTTCCTTAAATAGACTAGCTCAGTTGTATCTGCAGGAAATAGTGAGGTTCCATGGAGTCCCCACCAGTATAGTGTCGAATAGAAATCCTAGGTTTACCTCTAGATTTTGAGGAGCTTTGCAACAAGCTTTTGGGACCAAGTTATATTTCAGCACAACTTACCATCCACAGACTGATGGACAGTCTGAGAGAAGTATTCAAACCATGGAAGACATATTGAGAGCATGTGTGTTCGAACAAAATGGTAGTTGGGATAAGTTCTTACCTTTGGTAGAATTTTCTTATAATAATAGTTATCATTCCAGCATAGGTATGGCACCTTATGAGGCGCTGTATAGTATGAAATGTAGGTCACCTCTATATTGGTATGAGGTAGGTGAGCAAACCATTCTAGGACCTGAATTAGTGTAACAAACCACCGATCAGATTAAGATAATCAAGGATAGATTAGTTACAGCCTAAAGTATGCAAAAGAGTTATGCTGATAGGAGGAGAAGACCTCCAGACTTTATGGAAAGAGAACATGTTTTCTTGAGAGTCACTCCTACTACAGGGGTTAGAAGAGCTTTGAAAACACAAAAGTTAAACTCACCGTTTCTTGGTCCTTACTAAATTTTAAAAAGAGTCGGCATAGTAGCTTACCAAATAGCCCTCCCACCAAATCTATCAAACCTTCATGATGTTTTCCATGTGTCATAGCTTCGAAAACATAATCTTGATCCTTCACACATTATGGAATTTGAATTAATACAATTGATAGATGACATAACATGAGCAATAAAACTTGTGAGGATCGTGGATGAGGGAGCAAAAGAGCTCAGAGGTAAACAAATTTCTTTGGTAAAGGTTATTTGGAATGGTGTCAGTTTAGAGGAGGCTACTTGGGAGTTAGAGTCCCACATGAAAAAGGATTATCCAAAGCTTTTCAACTGAGGTAAGTAATTTTGGAGACAATTTTAAAAAGGGGGCAGGAGAAATGTAACATCCTCCTTAACATGTTAGTCATGTTTATGGATAGAAATGAGCTATAACATTTGCCTAGCATGTCCAAGTAATTATGTGACTTTCTGAGTTAATATAGACACTTTGTCGTAACACGGAACATGCAAAATGACTATTTTAACTCAGGAAAATAGCATAAATTGCTTAGATAAAGGAAATAAATGTGAAAAATTTATTTCTAAGTCACCGATGTATGAAATAAGGTGTAGTTCAAGTTTCAAGACAAACTGAGTTGATTTGGTATTTTTAAGTACACCGATTATGCGTTTTAATACCGAAATGACTTATAGTAGATATGAAAAATTATGAAAATGATGAAACTAAAATTTAGGTGAATCCTAGAATTTATTTTAATATCATTGGAGGTTAGGAAATTTGATTTAGCAAAATCAAAGTGTTCCTAGTAGATATAGAAATTTCAGCAAAGTTACCTAACCAACCCTTAAGTCTTACGATTATATCTTAATATCTTGACTTTCATGCCACTTTTCTTTTCTCATATATGATATTGCAATAGAAAAAGAAAAGGGCTGAACGAAAGACAATAGAGGGAAAAACAAAGTGGAGCAGTAGGGGAAGGAAGATGAGGAAAATATATAAAAGGAAAGACCAAAAATTAAAGCTTGAAAGGTAGGGGAAGATGTTTCTATGACTTTTAACTTTCCTTCTTCTATATTTTTGGGTTCTAATTGCATAAACAAAAATGGATTTTTGTTGTAAATAATGGTTTTTATGTTTGGTTACTTTGAATAAAGTTTGAAGGGGTAGTAACTCTAAATGTTTGTTATGAACAGAAATATGCAAACTTTGTTTGAAAGGATTAAATGATCTTTGAATGATTCTAGGGTTATTGAATTGATGCAACTGTGAGTTGGTAATGGATGTTGTTGAGATAGGTTTAATGGTGAATGAAAGGAAAACTTGTGGTTGTTGTTCTGCTGATTTCTAGAAAAATAAGAAAACAGGTAGGAGGCTGCAACACTCCTTGAAAGGAGCCGTGACACTTAGCTTGTGGGCAGCAAGAAAATCTTGCACAAGGACAGGGAGGCTGCGGCACACCAGAAGTAGGTGCCACGACACTCTTTAAGAAAACATGAATTTTGATGCAGAATGATGTAGAATGCAAAAGTTTTTTATTCCAAATGATATTTTATGATGTATCAATGTTGGATTGATGATAAGAACCCTTAAATGCTTACTATTATATATTGATCAAAGTTGAGGCCTTGAGCTAAGTTATGATGTAATGATGAGAAATATCATAATATACAATTGATCAAGAATGGTTTTAACATATTTATGCATGATTTAATTTTCAAACTTGTTATTTGAAATTTTCATGCATTGTAACACTATGGCTTAGACAAAAGGGCTCCTAATGCCAAGGTTGTATGTATATTTGGTAGTGAAAGGAACAAAAGGGCGTCCTACCTACCCAGAAATAATACAAGGAACAATAGGGCTTCCTGGAATAAAAAGGCTTCCTAGAAATGTTTAAATAACATGTGTTTTTTTTTAAAATAAAGTTGTTTTTGTAAAATCATAGCACAAGCATCTTAGGGCACATGTTAGGCATACTCATGCATTGCACAAATTGACAATTATATGGGCAATCGTCTTATTTCGTATAATAAGGATATTTAAATTTAATTGGCACATTTCTAATGATAGTTAAATGTTCTAATTTAAATTTAATTGTTATGTAATGACTTAAAGTGTTTTACTTAATTAATTTGGGTGTCTACTTTAAGCAGGGAAAGGATGAAGTTTTTGGCTTGTGCCACATTTTCAATCTTTTTTTTATATGAACTGGTTTTTCCCTAAAGTTGTTAGATTTATTGTGATGTCATATTTTAAATTTACTCCCGAGAATTTAAATTCTTACCCCAGTTTCTTAGTTGTGTGATAAATCCAACTAATGAGCATAGCAGGAGCAAAGGGGGGGCGATGAAGATTTAGCTAGTTACTTTTATATATATATATATATATATATATATATATATATATATATATATATATATATATATACTACTTTAGGCAGGGAAAGGATGAAGTTTTTGGCTTGTGCCACATTTTCAATTTTCTTATATGAACTGGTTTTTCCCTGAAGTTGTTAGATTTATTATGATGTCATGTTTTAAATTTACTACCGAGAATTTAAATTCTCACCCCAGTTTCTTAGTTGCATGATAAATCCAGCTAATGAGCATAGTAGGAGCAAAGGGGGCGATGAAGATTTAGCTAGTTATTTTAGTTCTTTTGCGTATCTCAAACATATAATGTAAATTTGTAGTAAAGAATAAGTTTTCAGTTGTGTAAAATTATTTTATTCTCTTTACTCTTATCAAAGGCTCTATGTATTTAAATGTTAATAGTTATTACACAGGTTGTGAATTACGTTTAAGTTAAGAAGTGACTATCCTGATTCTACTTGTCTGAGCATATTGATGTTATACACAGTGATAGTTTTAGGGTGTTACAATCAGGTCATCCACTTGATGTCCTATGAAATAAAACATACCATTTTAAGGACTTTATTATGTTTATCATAAATAATATATAATAAATGAAATGCCTCATATATTAAATAAATAGCATAATATAATGTAAGTTAGTACGGTCAAAATAAATTGGCCTCTAGGGCATACACCAACAAGTTGTGAATCAAGTAAAGGCATTCTTGGTTAAAGAGTTGGAGAAATACTTCATTTTTAGGTATTGATATCATTTAGGCTGGTAAGGATCGCCCTTAGAGGAGTTTCGAGGCTGGTTGGAGTTTTGATTATTTTTCTGGTGAGTGGGCTCACCTTTTTCTAGACTTTATTTAGCCTTAGTAACTTCCTCTAATTCAATATATTTCTGGAAGCACAAGTAAAGCTCATTCAAAGTTGTTGGCTTCTTTTTTGCTAAGGACCGGAAGAAGTCTGAATTAGTCCAGAGGCCATTCCAGGCATAATGAAGAGCAATCTTGTCATCTGAGTTTTCTACACAAACGCTAGCATTACTGAATCTCTTGATGTATTCACGAAGGGGCTCGTTGCTCCCCTGACGAATTTCAGAAAAAGAATCAATTGATGTATTCACGAAGGGGCTCGTGCTCCCTTTCGCGGTGGATTTGGACTTTTGGCAGAAACCAAAGTCTCGTGCCCCTTGTTAAGAGTCTTGATGATAACTTCCCAACTCCTAGTGGCGAAGGTTTCTACATGTGCTGGTGGTGCAACTGGTGGAGGATCGTGTTGCGCCGTTGAGCCCAGACCTTAACCTGGGGCAGCGGGCCCAGCACCTCCTTTTCTAGGATGCTATCTCATGCTCACCATGAGTGAATGGGAATAGAAGTTTATCGATTCCCACAGATGACGCCAATGTTCTGAAGTGGATTCAGATGGATACCTAAGGTAGGTATGTTACGGTGGTTTCCTCCTTGAACAGTTGTAGCAGAGCGTGTTGGACCAGGGGGTGGGTACCTGCAAAGGAACTCCAACGCTCAAGTCAAGCAATGCACAAGTAGGGTTTATGCAGTGAAATCACAAATACCTTATTAGAGTAACTTAGCCTGGTATTTATAGAGCGTGACTAGAATCGTAATGCAATCTGTGTTAAATGCATGTATTTAGGATTAGTATCCTGGTAGAAATTAACATCTCATTATTGTTGATGTAAATCCTTATAAGTTAGGAACTTAGATATGGAAGCTACTTAGCAGATTGAGACAATTATAGGTCCTATAATATCATATGACGATGATTAGCACTTGCAGATATTTAGGGATATATCCTCTTCACAAATCTAACAGTCTTAATAATATGGCCTAATGCTGCTCAACATGCATAGCTTCAGGGTCTAGCCTATCGTTAAGGCTGAGCTGTCAAACAAGGCGGAGTCTAGTTGTACCCGTGTCGGGTTAATCCACTAGACGGGATCCCGAATCATGGTCCATAACACTTTCTTTCCTTGTTAACTCTAATTCTCCATTTTGTTTTATTGGTTCTATTATGCACGAATACATGTACAAGTATCCGATATGACACAGGTACTGTATGAAAATATGGTAATTTCTTAAAAATTTGGATAAGGGTATGATACGATACAGCATAACATATATATAAGAAATCTTAAAACATGTTATTTTAAATAACTCAAAGTATTAAGTATCGTAATATATTATTAAACTTTGAATTTTTTAAATAAAAAAATGAGTCAACCTCATAAACTTACAAGACAAAGAATAATTCTTCTAAATTAAAAGTTATATTGATAAGAAGAAATTATAATTTATAAAGTTGATCAGTATCATAAAATTAAAGTCACATATTAAAACTTGTCAATATCATAAAATTTCTAAACATTAAAAATTATAACTAAAAGGAGAGAGTCATGAGAAAAACTTACAAAGTTGAAAGTTCCAAAATTGTGAAAACTAAAAAGTGAATGAAAAGTCTTTGTTTTGCTAAAAGGTGAAAAGTCTTTGTTTTAATTCAAAACAGAGTCACCATGACTCAAAACCAGTCACGAAGACGGAGGAGAAGCTTCGAGCAGGGAGATACAAGACGAGCTTCACCACTATAGCGAGCTACTCCAAAGCGTGTTACGAACACACGAGTAGTAGAGGTCAGAGACAGAGGTCAAAGAGTCACCGAAAAAGTTGTAGTCACAGATCGGAGAAGGAGATCGCAGATCTAGAAAACCATGGGTGAATGAGTGTTTTTTGACTCAAAATATAAGGCTGAGGTGAGTTAAATAGGTTAAATATCTTCGGTAAGTTTGGTCTCGAAAAATCTAGAAATTTTTGAATTGATTTGATTCACTGGCCATTTACACGTTTTTGGCCGTTTTAGGGTGTTTCGAGACGTTTTGGAACATGTCTAAAAATAAAAGAAAGGAGTTGTTCATACATTTTTTGACATGCCATACACATCTCCGTTTCTAGTACGCACCAGACACCAGTACAGCGGCCTGAGAGCTATATCATTGCTTCATAATATTGGTTATGTAAAGGGGACGAGTTCAGGCCTGCATCTAGGGATGGATCTATTTGTAAATGAGTGGGGACATATGCCTCCACTTTGTTTTGGAACTTTTCTTTTATCTTATATAGGTATATATCTTTTATATTTTTTTATATGTGTAATTTTTACCTCTATGTCCCCACTTCTAAATATGTTATTTTTGTTAAATGATTATTTGGTTATATACATTGAGAGAGAAATATTTGATAGTAATAATAATGAAAATATCATTTAGTATTTTTAAAATATGAAAACGCGAAAGGAATAATTATAAATTGATCTTTCATAATTTTGTATTAATATATTTTTTAATATATAAATATAATTATTAAAACTTTTTTTATATTTCTAAATTGATAGTATTATATTTGCTCATACTACTTAAAATTTGAGTCCATCACTGCCTGCATCTAAGGGGATGGGTACATGCAAGGGAAAGGGCTCACCTGGCAAATGCGAGGTGACCACACTAATTCTCCAACTATCTACACTTTTGGAAAATGATTTTTTGCATATTACTATTTTTCATCTTTTGTTTACACCTACTTGTTTGGCAAAATAGAAAATGAGAGAGAATGTATTAAAAAGTGTATTTCCTAATAGTTCCTAAAGCACAATTCCAGTTCCTATAGTCAACCCAAAAATCAATGCAAACTTGATCCCAATTTTTAGTTTCCTCTTAAAAAATTGAGTAAACTTTCACTTTGGTCCTTGAAATTATATGCACCGGTCATATTCATCCCTGAAATATGAAAAACTCTACTTTAATCCATGAAACATCAATCTGTACAGTTAATTTGGTCCTTATTAGGGATTAATGTGATAGGGTTTTAAGAGCCAAATTGACCGTACATATTAATATTTCACGAATTAAAGTGAAATTTTTCATATTTCATGAACGAATGTGATCGGTACATATAATTTTAAGAATTAAAATGAAGGTTTACTCTAAAAAATCCAATCAAACCTAGCGAATTTGTATCTGTAGACTTCTGTCACCTGTTTTCCCACTCTGTAAATAACCCAATTTAAATACTTGCACCTTTAAGGTAAAAGGTGCAAGAATACCTTACCAAAATGAAAAATGATCATCCTACACTTTTAAAAGGAGTGTAAGACCTATTAATACTCTTTTTAAAAATATTAATTAAGTGAAAAAAATGAATAAAAAAAAATATGTATGATAAATTATATTAAAAAAGTATAAAAAAATATATGTATTATTTATGATAAGAATATAAGAATTATACTAAAATTGAGTATGATAAAAGAAGTAAAAGGAAAAGAAAATATATATGCTCATTGCTCAGAGCCATGAGCTTTGGGAATTCTGTTTAGAAGACTAAAAGATAATTAGCGGTCCCAAGGAAAATTCAAAGGTCACGAACTGTAACGGAAAGAAAAATAAAAAGTTAAAAATATGATGGAAAAAGAAACTGAAATGCACATTACACATTACACGATGAGAATTTAACAGTTAGCAATAATTTATTTTAGTTATTTAGCAAACATGAAATTAAATATGATGTGATGAGGTGACAATCAAAGAAAGTTCAAGTTTACACGTGACATTTCAACTTTTGTATATTATAATATACAGTTGTGTTATTTGGATTTTTTTACACTATTTATATATTTAATAATTCACATGTAAATAAATAATAATTTAGCTATATTATGTAATAATTGATAACATTAATTAACATGAGAATAATTAATAATTAATATATAAATAATTAATAATTGATGTATATTACATAATAATTTAATTACCAATTATTTATACACTAATATATACTTCAATCATTATATAATGCACGTTGATAATTAATTATATACATATAAATTATTAAATATATAAAAGGTGTGAAAAAGGTATATAAATAAATTTTTCCTATAATATAATAAATTTTACAATGCATGTTATATGAATTCCACATATACATGTACATACGCAACATAAATACTGTCCGCTCACAAAATTCTTTTGAAGGGCCACATTTGATTCCGGATTAAAGGTAAATAAGTTAAGACATTTTTAAATTATCTGCCGACCAAGCAACCACAACATGTGAAAGCTGGTTTCATATGGATTCCCGAACTTTTAAATTGTTCCCTTGTATGGCCAAAACAAAAAATGTTCCCTTGTTTTGTTGTGACTCATGATATTGAATATCTGCCACTCAGCTTTGAGTCTCTTATCTTTTTAATGTGATAGGGTTGGAAAATAGGGGAAAAGGAGAAGAGTTCAAGGGAACTAAATAAAGTGATTACTGCATATATTTCTTTTTATTAACTTTTTAAAATAATGTACCTAAAAAAGGAAAATGAAAAAAAAAACTACTTAAACAACTTGGATCAACAACTAGATTAAAATAGAAGTAGTTTGTTTTTTCAAACCTCAATCTATAAGTTTGCTCTTGCATCTCATTCTATTGAGCCATTTGAATGAATCAGTTGGAAAAAAAAATAAAAAAATAAATATTGATAATTTGTGTATATTTTTGAATAAATGAATACAAGAGAATTAATCTCTATATATATAAAAAGGTTGTTGTACAAAAAAATATATTAAATTATAATTATGTTTTAAATCAAACTAATTATGTATTAAATCAATTACAATTATCTTTAAAATTAATCATGATCAATTACAAAATTAATCATGATCAATCACAATTAATCACGCTAACATCTTCCCTTAAACTCAAGTGGGTGTAGAAGAAACAACTTTGAGTTTGAAAACCAGAATGTGAAATCTGTCGGGATGATGAACTTTGGTGAACAGATCGGCTGGCTGATCAAGAGTGTCAATGGAAAAGAGATGAAGAGCACCACGAAGAATGTGTTGATGGATGAAGTGGCGGTTGATCTCAATATGCTTGGTGCACTCGTGAAATACATCATTGTGAACAATCTAAATAATACTCTTATTATCACAGTAAAGAGCAGTGAGAGAGGACTGAGAAATACCTAAGTTGTTAACAAGCCAATGTAACCAAAGTATCTCATATGTGGTGTCAACTAGTACTTGATATTCTGCTTCAATACTTGAACATGTAGTTAAAGTTTGTTTCTTGCTTCACCATGAAATAAGTGCATCACCAAGATATATACAATAGTCAGTGGTGGAATGACAATCAGTGGGATCTCTAGCTCAGTCAGCATTAGAATAAGCCTGGAGAACTAAGGAGGAGTTGGCTGAGAAATGAAGCCATTGAAACATAGTTTCTTTTATATACCAAATAATACGTAGAACAACAACATAATGAGTAGTGCGCGTGATAATCATATATTTTATACATTAATGAACCCTCATTTTTAGTCATTTACACTCTCCATGTACTTAATTGATTAAGCATGGTTATGTTTTGTAAGTTTGGACTCAAATTGGACTTAATTGATTTTTTCAGCACTATTTTAGTTTTACACAATTTCTGTACTTCTGTAATATCTTGAATTCTAGATGTGTAAAAATTATGTATCTTATCTTGTAGGAAAGATAAGAGAGAGCTCTACAACTTTTATGAAGAGCTCCAGGTAAAATATAGATATATATAGGAGCTAAATGAGCTTAGAATTCAGAACACAAGTTTTATGAGTAGAACCTAAACAGTGTGCAGTAATTAGAGCATAACTCAGGCTGTAGGAACTTTCTTGGGATGAAATTTGGAGAATTGAAAGCTAAGACCTATATCTACAACTTTTATGAAGAACATAAGAGCTCATTCAGACATCTTAGAGGTGATATTAGGTCTAGAAGTCAAAACAGAGATACTGAATTGGGCCTGAATAGTTTGTAATAATTGGGTCATATCTTGGGCTGTAGGATGAATTTTTGGATGATCTTGCTAGCATTGGAAAGCTGAGACAAAATGCTACAACTTTCATGAAGACCATATTGCTTCATTCTGATGGCATCCATAAGAGCAGTACTGAATGATTTCAGAGACAAAGAATCTCAATAATTTTTCACTCACCATTTGGCATTTTCCACTCATCCACCTACTCCTCACCTACTCTTAATTAGCCCCCTTGTCATTTTGTATCTCTAATCCTCTATAAAAGGCATCATTGGCTGATCATTTGGAACTCTTGGTGTTAGGCTTAGTTTTGAGAAGTTATGATCATGCTTGATTTGATGTTTTAATTTATTGAGGTTCTTTTTCTTTAATAAAATCTATTCTCTCTTCTCCCTCACCGGAGCAAAAGATCGGCTTGCCGATTCGGTTTCTTTACTAAATCTCTAACTTTCTAACTTCCTAACCTACTAACTTGCTAACACTAACATACTAACTTTATAACTTTTATATTTATGTCATTTATTTATGTTTACTAACTTTTAATTTATGTCATTTATTTTTGCTTACTAACTTTTATATTCTGCTCTCTAACTTTTAATTTACGTCATTTATTTTCTGCTCTCTAACTTTTTAATTTCTGTTATTTATTATTGCTTTCTAACATAATGAAATAATCTTTCTTCTTCTCTTCTCTTTCGCTGGCTCTGGTAGGGCTCTGCCTCTCTCCGATTTTCATATTTTAAATTTACTTTCTGCACTTTATTTTCTGCAATTTATTTTCTGCACTTTCTAACTTACTAATTATTAACTCTCTAATTATCTAACTTTTTACTTTATCAGTTATCTAACTTTTTACTTGTTAATATTTATTGGGTGGTTGATTTATACCACATCCTTGTTAATATTTAACGGCTGGTGTAAACTATAGACTTGTACATTATCTTTTCTATTTTAAGTCATTTATTTATGTTTAATCGGTATCGTGATTTAAATTTTGGTCGTTTAGTTAAAATTAATCATGATACTTTATATATTGATTTGTTTGAATCACAATCACACACAATTGACACAATGACTGAAAATAAAAATGTACATGATGAACATGAAAATCAACCGTTGCAAACCATGCGTGAATATTTGCAACCACCTTGAAATTCTAGTCCATCATGCTTTATCTTTCCACTCAATGCCAACAATTTTAGATTCAAGTCAAGTATGATTTCTTTATTTCCTAATTTTTATAGTTTAGAGTTTGAAAGCTCATATTTACATCTAAAAGAATTTGAAGAAGTATGTATTGCTTTCAATGACTAAAATTACACTGAAGAGATTATTAAGCTTAAATTGTTTCTTTTTTCTTTAAAAGATAAAGCAAAATCTTGGCTTAGCACTTTGAAACCAAGAGCAATTGGCACATGACAAGAAATGCAAGGTAAGTTCTTGAAGAAATTTTTTCCAACACATAAAACTAATGCTATGAAAAAACAAATCCAAATTTTTTTCCAAAATTCAAATGAAGCATATTTTTAATATTGGGAACGGTTTAAAGATTTGTTAAATTCTTGCCCATATTATGGTTTTGAAAAATGGAGCACTATAAACTTCTTTTATGAAGGTTTAACACCTAAAACCAAACAATTTGTGGAAACAATGTGCAATGGTGAGTTTCTTGATAAAGAACCTGATGAAGCTTTAGACTATTTAAACCAGCTGACTGAAAATTCTCAATTTTGGCATAGTACTAACCCTTCTAAAAATTCAATTAGATCTAACTTTGCAAGTACTAATAAAGGAAAATATCACCTTAGTTAAGAGGAAGATCTAAATGCAAGGTTTGCCAGTTTGGTTAGAAAGGTTGAAGCCATGGAATTAAGAAAAGCAAAAGAAATCAAATCTATGCAGAATGAAGAAATTTGTGGCATTTGTGATGACTTATGACACTCAACACATGAATGTCCTAAGATTCTTGTTTTTAAAGAAGTTGTACATGAGCAAGTAAATGCAATGAATAATTTTAAAAAGTCATTTACTTCTTGTTTTTCAGATACATACAATCTAAGATGGAGAAATCACCCGAATTTCAGCTGGAGGAATAATAATCAGTCACAATTCGTGCAACCATCACCTCCTCAGGCATAACAAGACTCTCAAAATTCTCAAGGATATGCACCTTATGTCCCACCATATAGGAAAAACCTTGAAGAAACACTGCATGCATTCATAGAAAAGCAAGAGGCCGTTAATAAACAAAACAATCAACCCATGAATGACAAAAAAGACACTCTTGCTAAACTTTCTTCTGCACTCATCATTCTTGAGAAAGAAAATTTTCTTCTCAACCTCAACCAAATCCCAAGGGTCAGTACAGTCTAAATGAGGGGAGTTCAAAAAATCAATAAATAGATCAAGTCAAGTCAGTGATAATTCTTAAGAGTGGAAAGGTTGTTGAAAAACAAATTCCCGAACCTTGTAAAAAAGATGATGAATCGATTCCCCAATAAAATTAATAAGTTGACCAAAAGGAGATCAAACTCTCGCCTTCACCCCCATTTCATCAAACATTGAATAATCCAAAGAAATTGGACCACTATACTGAAATTTTTGAAATTTTGAAACAAGTGAAGATCAATATTCCTCTGTTAGATGCTATCAAACAGATTCCTTGTTATGCCAAATATTTGAAGGACTTGTGCACTGTTAAAAGGAAACTAAATGTGAAAAAGAAAGCATTTTTGGCTGAACAGGTAAGCTCCATTCTTCAAAATAATAATGCGTTGAAATATAAAGATCCTGGTTGTCCTATAATTTCATGCATTATTGGAGAACATAAAATTGAAAAGCTTTACTTGATCTTGATGCTAGTGTCAATTTGCTTCCATATTCAGTTTATCAGCAACTCAACTTAGGTGAGTTAAAACGAACTTCTATAACTCTTCTACTTGCCGATAGATCAATTAAAATTCCAAGAGGAATAGTGGAAGATGTGTTGGTACAAGTTGATAAATTCATATATCCTGTGGATTTTATTGTCTTGGATACTGAACCTATGGTTGATAGTTGCAAGTCTATTCTTGTTATTTTAGGTCGTCCTTTTTTAGCAACATCTAATACTTTGATAAATTGCAGAAATGGAGTGGTGAAGCTAACATTTGGAAACATAACACTAGAACTCAATGTTTTTAACATGTGCAAGTAGCCACATGAAGTCCTTGATGAAAAGAGGAAGTTGAAGGAATTGAAGCCATCGTAGATGATCATCTTCAAACAAGGAGTTCTTCTGACCCATTAGAAATTTGTTTAGTCAGTTCATTTGATTTAGGCATGCAATTAGAAGATGATATCTTTGAAATATGTGTAACACCCACCATAGGATGCCACATTTAAATGTTATTATTATCGAAATACCCCTTCCATTATAAAATATGCTTTGTAACGTAAATACGAGTTGTAAAATTTCTTGATGTCGATAAAATAAACTTAGCAAAAAATAAAAATATTAAAACATCATCACAAATAATTTAGATCATTTACATTACACAAGTACTATCAAAATTATTTAGATACAGACCAAGTTCTCAAAAGTATTTGACATCATTTAAAATTAGCATACTTGCCCAAGTATGACTAGATAGCAGAACCCTCAGTCGGGTCCTCCTCAGATTCCTCAGCAGGTAGAAATCCGACTTGATGCGAAGTCCTACGGACAGGTGTTCGAGCAGACGACACAATACTAATCTCAGTTGGGACGTGAAACCTACCGCCCCAATATCGTCTAATTGACAGTGAAAATTCAACATGTACATATATAGTTACAGAAAAGAACGAGTCACCATGAAAAATCCTGCTCATGACGACCGTCAAAAGTCCCTGATAAATGAGTCCCTCCTCATTGGGACTCAACCTCTAAGCACTAGCTCTACCATGGAACTGTAGTCACATGTACCCAAAGAAACTTAACCGGGATGTCATCCGATCAAAACTCAGCTTCCTCTACAGGAATCTGCTCTTCTTCACCCTCTTGTTCAATCCCTTGTTCAGCGTCTCTACAAATATAAATACAGTACAAAATAGGCATACAAAGAGGTGAGATCATCTACGCCAATACCAACATGGTAGCATAGAGATAGCATAAACAACATACCATATAGATATATCATACCATAATTACAATAATGCCCTCAATATTATTTATCATAACATATACAATAATTACAATCATGCCCTCAATCATTATTTATCACAACAAATATAATAAATAATAATTGTCATCATGCCATTAACATTATTCAAATCAAATGATAATTACAGTAATGCCATCAACATTATTTATCATCATCATCATCTAATATTCCTCAATTAATATATCACACAGATATAATTATTCAATATTTACGATAATGCCTTCAACATTATCCAAGTATTCAACAGTTCAATTATCACAACCAATACTCAATAATTATGCATGTGCACATAGACTCACTTTCCTACTCCATGGAGCTAATACTCAAGTCAGAGAAATTGACCCAAAAGATCTGTTTGTACCAATATGCCTCAGACCACGTGCCACAATTCTCATATGTGTTTGTACATCTAGCATATACACGACAGTCTTTACTAGATATTGATTAAGAATAGTATCTCGGTCAAGATCATCGATGTGTTGCATTGGTCTAACCCACGGTACAGAAGAGCTACCAACTGCCCATTGTAGGCAACTCGCACCGCGATGCCCCCAAAATTAACAAGTGACTTACAGTAAGCATATCACACCCACTCAAGAGGTGTACGTCTCTCCTAGGCAATTAGCCTTATCCAGTCCATCGGACTTTTCCAATGCATGTTCAATGCACCAATGCCAATCACAGGCAAAATTCATCATTTTCTCATACAGTGTCCATACACTATTCCAATAGTAATCATACTGTTAAATTCATCATTTTCTCATACAGTGTCCATACACTAGTTGATAACTCCACAAAATGTTGTTATTTGTGCCCCATATCTGTATTTCTCTTATTGCTAAAGTCCTTGTATTCATGCATATTTGGAAGGTTTTGCGCTTCTATTTGTTATATCTAATTCTGATACCTTTTCTGTATGATATTGAGCAAACTGCGCATATTTGATATGTGGTTAAGTGAATTTATATTTGTTACTGATTTGGTGTTTTCTCTATCATAGGAAGGGCTCCAAACAAGATGATATATGGAGTAATTGAGCTTGAATGGGAAGAGGAAGCCAAATTTGCATTTCATACCTCAACACCGTGGAGTGGCATGTGAATGTCGCGGTGTGAGCCTCTCCTACATCAAAAGTCAGAGGGCACGAAGAATTGAACGCTGCGGCGCAAGGAAATCAATGTCGCGGCGCCCTTGACCTAATTTGACACGTGCTACGGCGTGGCATGTTAATGCCGCGGTGTGTCTCTATTTTTCAGAGTCTATGAATAGATTTGTAGCAGATTTTTAAAAGAGCTTCGTTTTTAGTTTCTAGGTTTTAGAGAGGCTGTGGCCTGAACTTCATTTCTAGGCTGATTGGAGGCCTAGGAAGGCTAGGTTGGATGCCATCTTTCTCATGGAAGGAGATTCAACCTTCAATGATCACATCCATGGATTCCTTCCTCTTCTCCCTTTGTTTCTCTTCTCTTCCCTATCTTTTGAGCATGGTTTTTGTCTGTAAATTCGTGTTCATGGATTAGCCAAGTTGTATTTAGGAAATACTTTGGATCTTTATATGAGTATTAATGTTTATGTTATCTTTTGAGTATATATTGATGTTTAGCTTTGTTCTTCCATGCCTATGCTTAATGCTTGCTTCTGTTTGATCAACAATTGCATGATCTTAATTGATGCAAATGAACTAGACATAGGGATTTGTGGAGATGGATATGGTATGGTTGATGCATGTTTGACGAGTTTAATTAGCTTGGATGAGTTGATTCGCTAACGGGATAGAAATATACCTTTTAGCCATGTATTAGTGTGTGTTTGAGAATAGATCGTTCATTAGTAGAGTTTGTACTAGTCCTCATGCAAACATAAGAAACATAGTGGATTAGGTAAATGACACCAGGGTTGATCGACCTAGACATAGGCTTTTGACTAAATCAGATTCTCAAGCTAACTATCTAATCATTGATGTTGCTTATAAGGATTGCATATCATTAGTATGAAGTAGGAAGTGAAGAAGGATTCCCTAGATCTCTAAACCATTATCTTTATTACTTTTGTAGTTTAGATTTAGATTATTTGCATTTCTTTATTTTATATGTTCTTAGATAGAATTTAGCTAAGCTATTGGTTGCTACTTAGTAATGGAAACCATATATCCTCATGGGAATGAACTTTTACTCTGTATCTATATTACTTGAACGACCCGTGTACTTGCGGTACACAAATCGTCTTAACACTAGTCCAACAGTAATCCTTCTGTTAAATTCATCATTTTCTCATACAGTGTCTTGTTGGTTGTTAACCGTAACTCGGCAAGCGCACAGGTTGACAAGTAATATATATTTGAGAGTAGAGTATCGTGTCCCAAGGGATTGATAATTAGAAAAATGCTAAACTTAACCAAATTCCACAAAATTCTTAATCAAGCAATCGAAATGTGAGAGTGGGTTGCAAAATTAAAATAACAATTTAAAAGAAACAAAATAAGAGAGGACCAAACACCAATTCCACAAGAGAAGATGAGAATGATTAAACCCTAGGGGTCCCTATTCACTTGCTACTTCAATGAATAATTGCAATTAACAAGCACCTGTCAATGAAATGATATTTATTGGCTAATAACTATCAATAGATAAGAGCTTATATCTAGGACAATTACCCATGTGAAACCTAGCTATTCCACTATGTGTCTATGTGAAGCAACATAAGAATCACTCATTGAGACCAATTATCAAACACTTGCCATGCATGACCAAAGGGTATGTGTCCATCTCCTTAGTTAAACATACATCAACCATACCATATCCATATTCACAACACCCTATTTCTAGTTCAATTGGAATAATAAAAATCGTTCAATTGATGGTCAATCAATAACAAGCACTAAGCATAGATATGGATGAACAAAACCAATTTCATTGAAAGGATACCCAACTAATTACACATTAATCAAATCCATAGCAAGATCCTAGAGAGTCCCTAGATTAGAATTTAGTTACACATCATAAAAGACGAGCAAACTAAGGAATTCAAGAAACCTATCAAATTACAAATCAAGAGAGAAAAGGGATAGAAAGAACAAGAATGGTAAGAATCCAATGCTTGATCTTCCTCCTTGATCTTGATTCTTCACTTAAATCCTTCTATCTTCCAAGAGTTCCTCCTCCTCCCACTTGGTATCTGGAAATTGTGCTTAGCTCCCAAAAATAGCAGATAATGAAAAATGCCCTCAAAATCAGATAAAAAGGGCCAAAATCGCTGACCAGGATTTTACCCACGCCTAGGCATGTCTTTTCCATGCCTAGGTGTGGTTATGAATCACGTGTTGGCATCTGCTGGCCACGCCTAGGCGTGGATTTTCCAAGCCTAGGTGTGGGTGCCTCTGTTTGAAAACCCTGGAAATCTGAGAGTGTCATGCCTAGGCTTGACTTTTCCACGCCTAGGCGTGGATGTCTCTGCCTGAGTTGGTCTGAAAGCCTAAGAGGACCATGCCTAGGTGTGTATTTGTCATGCCTAGGCGTGGGTTGACAGTTTTTCCTTCTTTCTTGCATCCTTCTTTATTTGAGCTCCTATTTGCTTCCTCATCCCTTCCAAGGCCTTTCCCATCTGAGATACCTGTATCAAAACAATGCTAAAGTCCATCAAACCATAATCAATCAAACTTCCATAAACATGATCTTCACAGGTTCAATTCTTAATCATTTGAAGTAACAAGCTTAATTCACCGAAGTCATGCAATAATTGAACCTATGGCCTTGAAAACTTAAGGATAGCATGCTCAAATACAATCAAATTCAAGTGAATTAACTTCATGTTCTGAAGTTAACATGTCTATACACTAGTCCAACAGTAATCCTACTGTCTATTCAGTCGCGAAATCATATTATCGCGTTTTCATAGTCGCGCAACGCTTTTGTCGTATTTTCACAATTTCACAACATTTCTATTGCATTTTCAAATCGCGTAGCGATTTTCCATCGTTTTCTCAATCACGTAAAAATATTCCATCATTTTCAATCGCGTTAGCGATTTTTCCACAATATCTCAATCGCGTAAAAAATATTTAAACACTTTCCAAATAGCGTAAAAATATTTAAACATTTTTCTAAATTGCGTAGCTTAAAAATCACATTTTTAAGTTACGTAAATCATTTTTCACCATTTTACAACCACGTAAAATATTCCTCAATATTTCAAAATTTTCAATCCAACCTTTCTCAAAATAATATGACTTCTCACATTATTTTTCACATTTTCTTACTCAAGAAAATCTTTTTCGTAATATGTTCCATAAATTGACCATTTCATTGAATTAAATCAATGTTTCTCACTTAAAATTTCCTAACGCGCTCCAAAACCCAAAGAATGAGTTTTACGTTAGAAAATTTTAAATCATCAACGTTCCTTTATAATTCAAAATAAATTCTCAAATTCAATCCTCTTCCAAAATAATTTGAGGTTCAAACCCTTACAACCTCTATTTTCCTTTCATAACCGAAATTTCTATTTCTCAAGTGATAAAACACTTTGTTTCCATTTGCAAAATCCTTGTACTAAATTAATTATATTTCCACTTTGAAAATCACTTTGTTTCATAAAACCAAGGCATTACAAGCCTTCAAAACCGTGATACATGACTATTGAAAACCATCAAATATTTTTTTTTCAAAATCAACTAAGTTCCATTCATGGTTTTACACAAAACAAAACCATTAAAATTTCCTTCAAAAACCGTGAGACTCATGGTCTTAAAAACCAATTCATTGTTCATTTTCCTTGCTCTTCAAGTCCTCTAATTTTATCATTCATGAAAATATTAATTTGTAAACACCTATTTTGAGGTGTCTTGGCCGAAATTCACATAGTCCTTGGAACCAAAATTCCTTTTCCTTTCCATCATCAAATCATGGCATACATATACATATTCATAATATATATCACAAGCATGCCATAAACAAAGCAATAAAAATCATATCAAGCATGTAAGCACAATTAAACCATGCAAAACACATAAACCACATAAACACCCACAAATAATTACACAACCATAGGTATGAATCCTCACATGGATTCACCATCCACCAAATACAAATTCATCTCTCACCACCATGCTTCGTTGGAGAGATAGATCTCCCTCTTACCTCTTGAAGAACCTCAAAAGCTCCTTGTTTTGCTCTTTGAACAAGTGATTCATCACCAAAAGCTTCTCAAATACAAAACAAAACACAAGTTTATTAGCATATTAAGCTTAAACAAGAAGAACCATGGATCAAACATGATTTAGATCATGAAAAAGACAAGTAGTGAAGTTTCCTTACACTTCACCTTAAAAACCCTATAACTTTGCTCTTGAAGAAAGTCCTTGAAGATGATAGATTTAGAACTTGCTCCAAACTACAAAGTATCTTAGATTGAGGTATAGATTCAAGAAGTAAGGTTGTTTGAAATTAAAGAGTGATGGAAGGCGGATTTAGTGGTCTTGGCCGAACCGAGCTTGAAGAGAAATGGAGAGAAAATTTTTGTGTGTTGGTTGTTGATATTGTTAGAGACAAGAATGAATGATTACATGAATGATAAGCTTCCTATGGCTAATGGCTTCTTCAAAACCGTCCTCCCTTTCATGCACTCTCCTTGAGTGACCAATCTCACTAGCCACTATTTTAAGCATTCCTAACCATTGATTAGTTCAATGGTTAGGATTAATGTAGATTCTAGGTATAGCCTTTAGATTAGAAGACTTAATCTAGGCTATTGGATCTTTCTCCTTGAAATCCTAGTTATTAAATGTATCTCCAAAATGAAGGGTCAAGATCACCTCTTCATACTTTCCATCCAATGGTCATAAATGGTCCTAGCCATTTTATAAGACCAAATCTCCACCGTTGATTAAATCGATGGTTGACATTCAAAGGCTTCAACATTAAGCTTGCTTCCTATTGGTCCGTCATAAAGCTGTCATAACCACTAATGTTGACTAAGCAGTATAATATTTATTTTTATCTGCTATTACCCTTCGAACAATATTTTTACTGTATTTTTATTGCCTGATAATTAAATACAATATAAAACACAGTAAAAGAAAATTTTAAAAACTGTTTCCAATTTCGATTGTAAAATCCCCTGTCCCTGTCTCAACAGTGCAAAATTTTCATTTTTTCGGGCCCACCTGGGCCCACGTACAGCCCCATGGGTCCACAGACAGCCCATGGATAATATTAAAATAATCAGAGAAATATAAAAATTTCATAATCATCCACAAAATCATAAAAATTATAAAACTTTTGAAAATCAAATTAGATTACGTAAAATAATTAAGACTTATCAGTAATAATTAAAATACGTAAAATTTTTCCTGGCCCGAAAATTATTATTTCTTGACACGGAGTAAATCACACAAAACGATCAAAAGTATTCACGGAATACTCAAAATAATTTTACAGTGAATAGAAATCACTAAACAGTAAAATTCTGTTAACTATCAAAATTACTGTCAAATAGTTAGGAAATTTGGGGTGTTACAACTCTCCGCCTCTAAAAAGAATTTTTGTCGTCGAAACTTGATAAACTTGATTTTACATCCTCAGAATAAATATGGATATTGCTCTTTTATCTTCTCTTCTAACTCCCATGTAGCTTCACCGCTTACATTGTTCCAAACTATTTTAACCAATGAAATTTCCTTACCTCGAAGTTGCTTCGTCCTTCGATCCTCAATCTTGACTGGAAATGTTTCATAGGTCAAGTTTTCCTTCAGTTGTATGGTGTCTGGTTCGATAACATAGGTAGGATTAGGAATATATTTCCATAGTTGCGATACGTGAAATACATTGTGAAGATTTGATAGTAAAGGTGGTAATGCAATCTGGTAAGCTAACGGACCTACTCGACGAAGTATCTGATACGACCCAATAAATTTTGGAGTGAGCTTCTTGGACTTAAGCACTCGTCCAACTCCAGTCATAGATGTCACTCTCAGAAATATATGGTCACCTTCCTCAAACTCAAGCGGTCTTCTCCTTTTATCAGCATAGCTCTTTGCTGAGTCTGAGTTGTCATCATCTTGTCTTGAATCATCTTCACTTTCTCAGTTGTCTGCTGTACAAATTCTGGTCCTATCATAACACTTTCACCATCATGATACTAACACAACGGCATTCTGCATCGTCTCCCATACAATGCCTCATAGGGTGCCATCCCTATACTCGAATGAAAACTATTGTTGTATGTGAACTCTATCAATGGCAAAAATTCATCCCAACAACCAGTTTGTTCTAGAACACAAGTTCTCAACAAATCCTCTAATGACTGAATCGTTCTTTCTGACTGACCATCTATTTTGGATGGTAAGCAGAACTCAAACGTAGCTTTGTTCCCATAGCTTCTTGTAAACTATTCCAAAATCTTGACGTAAATCTCGGATCTCGATCTGAAATAATACTGGATGGTATACCATAAAGTCTAACAATTTCATTGATGTACACTTGAGCCAAATTGAGTACTTATATTAATCGGCAAAAAGTGCGTCGACTTTGTAAGCCGATCAACAATTACCCAAATAGAATTGTGACCTTTCTGAGTCCTTGGTAGTCCTGTTACAAAATCCATCGCTATGTCATCCCATTTCTATTCAGGAATAGGCAAAGGTTGCAACATTCCCGAAGGTCTTTGATGTTCCACCTTAGCCTTCTGACAAACTAAACAGGATGATACATATTCAGAGACATCCTTCTTCATTCCTTGCCACCAATATAACTGCTTCAAATCTTGGTACATCTTTGTGGCTCCTGGATGCATAATCAACTTACTCCTGTGAGCTTCATCCAAAATCAATTTCTTAAGTTCTGGATCATTAGGTACACAAACTCTTCCTTTAAACTTTAGAATTCCATTAGCTCCTTCGCTTTGCTTCTTTCAAATATTGGTCACTATTCTGCCCTTCTCATATTCTATCTATCAAATCATTTGAAATGGTGATCATGTTTAAACGCATTCTTCCTGGCGTCAATTTCACTAACAAACGCATATCCCAAAATTCTTCTATCAGTTCCTTCTCCTTAATCATCATAACAGAAGCACTAAGCATTTTCCTACTTAAAGCATCCACTACGACATTCACTTTTTTGGGATGATATTATAATTGAAAGTCATAGTCCTTTAAAAACTCTAGCCAATGCCTTTGTCTCATGTTCAACTCTTTTTGGTCAAACAAATACTTCAAACTTTTATGATCACTAAAAACAGTGAACGTTGCTCCATAAAGAAAATATGTCCATACTTTCAATGCAAACACCACAACTGCCAATTCCAAATCATGAGTCGAATAATTCCTCTTATGCACTTTCAACTGCCTTGAAGTATAAGCCACCACCTTACGATTCTGCATAAGTACATAACCTAATCCTTGGTACGAAGCATCACAATATACTTCGAAAGGTTCGTTCGGATCAGGTAGAATCAATACTGGTGAAGTAGCCAGTCATCTTTCCAACTCCTGAAAACTTTCTTCGCATGCATCAGTCCATACAAACTGTTGATTCTTTCATGTAAGTTGGGTAAGAGGTCCTACAATCTTAGAAAACCCCTCAATAAACCATCGATAGTAACCAGCTAATCCGATAAAACTACAGATTTCCGATACAGTCTTCGGACTTTCCCATTCCAAAATCGTCTCCACCTTTGAAGCATCAACTTCAATTCCTTCCTTAGATATCACGTGTCCCAAAAATTGAACTTCGCTCAACCAAAATTCACATTTGGATAACTTGACATATAACTTATTCTCCTTTAAAATCTGGAGAACCACTCTGAGATGTTCAGCATGTTCCTCCTAACTTCGAGAATAAATCAAAATGTCATCTATAAAGATAACAACAAACTTATCCAAGTACAAACAAAAAATTCTGTTCATAAAGTCCATGAATATGGCCAGTGCATTAGTCACATCAAACGGCATCACGTGATACTCATAATGCCCATAATGAGTTTGAAACGTAGTTTTGGGAATATCCTCCGCTTTCACACGAATTTGGTGATATCCATATCGTAAATCAATCTTGGAAAATATTGCGGCTCCTCGCAATTGATCCATCAAATCATCGATTCTTGGAAGTGGATATTTATTCTTAATCGTAATCTTGTTCAACTGTCGATAGTTTACACATAGACGTCAAGTCCCATCCTTCTTCTTTACCAACAATACTGGAGCTCCCCATGGTGACACACTTGGTCTCACGAATTATTTCTCCAATAAGTCCTCCAGCTGTTTCTTAAGCTCTGTCAACTCTACTGGCAACATCCGGTAAGGCGCCATAGATATCAGTCCAGCTCTAGGTACTAAATCAATAGAAAACTCAATTTCTCTTTCTGGTTGTAGTCCAGGTATATCTTCAGGAAATACCTCAGGAAATTCATTCACCACGAAAATATCCTTCAAGACATCTTCACACTGAACCTCTAAAGAAGATATCAATAAGTACCCCTGATCTCCTTCCTTCAAACAAGCTTCTACTTGAGTAGCCGTTAGGAATCTAGAATCCTTAGCCTCAGGAAATACTAGTGTCTTACTAGAACAATCTATTAGGATATGGTTAGAAGATAACTAATCCATTCCTAAGATTACATTAATCTTGGAAAGAGGCAAACATATCAAGTCCACATAAAAGATTCTATCCCTAACATATACAGGACAATTCAAACATACTTTTGTAGTTATCACAGGCTTATCAGTAGGAGTAGCAACACTCAAATCATAAGGCAATGTAGTCACAGTCAATCCCAAACACTCCACACAATCACATGCAATAAAAGAATATATTGCTCCCGAATCATAGAGTGCGGTTAAAGGATTACCTTCGATGGCACACTCCTCCATAATTAAGTCCTCAGATTTTGCTGTTTTTTCCCCGTTCATGGTATACACTCGACCACCCGCCTGTGGCCTTGCGGTACGAACATTTCCCACCAATGGTTTTGCCTTCAACTGATCACATTCCATGGAGAAATGTCCAGGTTTCCCACATCTATAACAGATAAGTTCTTTATGTTGACAATCTTTGGTGAGATGATCCTTCCCACACTTGAAACATTTAGTCATAGGAGTTCTAGCTTGACTTGCCTTACTGCCACCAGAACTTCCTCTAACAGATTGTTGCCGGTTTTGACTTCCTGCTGGTTTGGTATACAGTTTCTGCTGAAAACGATTTCCTTCACTACTCTTTCCTCTTTGGAATCTTGTAGGTCCAAATTTCTTATTTCTTGTCGCACATTGTTGATCAATCTCCTCAACCTTACGGCACTTGTCCAACAATTCTGGAAATTGTTCAATTCCTAAGGTTGCTATAGCTCGCTTAATGTCAAGCTTCAATCCTTCCTCAAATTTTCTGCACTTCCATTCTTCATCCGGGTGCATCTGAAAATAACTCGAAAACTTATATAAGCTTTCGAATTTTGCAGCATACTCACTTACAGACATCACCCCTTGCCTCAAACTAAGGAATTCCATCTCCTTAGCATGACGAACACTTGCTGGAAAATACTTTCCCAGAAACTTTTGCTTAAAGAGCTGCCACGTCACAACTCTTCCCTCAGCTTGTAACAATCTTCGGGCTCCTGCCCACCAAGCGTCACCATCTCCCACTAATACAAAAGTTGCAAAAGTAAGCTTTCGCTCATCGGTACAACCCATACTTTCAAATATCTTTTCCAGTTCTTTGATCCACAGATCAGCTTTGTTTGGGTCAAATTCTCCACGAAACTTGGGTGGATTGTTTCTACGAAACTCTGATAAACTGTGAGCATCCTCAGTTACCCTTCGGTTTTACTATACAACAACATCAGTCATCTGTTGCATTGCTGCTACAGCCGCAGCCATGTTCTGGTTATCATCACCAACATTTCTCATTCCTGCTCTAGTATTAATACGTCCTCTTCCTCGTCCAGTCATTTTGTTCTCTCTAAATCAAACTGGACAGCACAAAGAAAATAAGGTTAATCTTCAAACAATATTGTTTCTTTTCAGAAAACAATCACAAAGAATCATACAATACAAACAAGACAGACCTAACCACAAACCCAAAAGACTCTAACTTGGGCTTTGATACCAACTAATGTAACACCCACCATAGGATGCCACATTTAAACGTTATTATTATCGAAATACCCCTTCCATTATAAAATATGCTTTGTAACATAAATACGAGTTATAAAATTTATTGATGTCGATAAAATAAACTTAGCAAAAAATAAAAATATTAAAGTATCATCACAAATAATTTACATCATTTACATTACACAAGTACTATCAAAATTATTTAGATACAGACCAGGTTCTCAAAAGTATTTGACATTATTTAAAACTAGCATACTTGCCCAAGTATGACTAGACAGCAGAACCCACAGTCGGGTCCACCTCAGATTCCTCAATAGGTAGGAATCCGACTTGACGCGAAGTCCTAAGGACAGGTGTCCAAACAGACGACACAATACTAATCTCCATTGGGACGTGAAACCTACTGCCCCAATACCGTCTAATTGACAGCGCAAATTTAACATGTACATATATAGTTACAGAAAAGAATGAGTCACCGTGAAAAATCCTGCTCATGACGACCGTCAAAAGTCCTTGATAAATGAGTCCCTCTCATTGGGACTCAACCTCCAAGCACTAGCTCCACCGTGGAACTGCAGTCGCACGTACCCAAAGAAACTTGACCGGGATGTCATCCGATCAAAACTCAGCTTCCGCTATAGGAATCTGCTCTTCTTCACCCTCTTGTTCAATCCCTTGTTCAGCATCTTTACAAATATAAATACAGTACAAAATAGGCATACAAAGATGTGAGATCACCTACGTCAATACTAACATGGTAGCGCGGAGATAACACAAATAGTATACCATACAGATATATCATACCATAATTACAATAATGCCCTCAACATTATTTATCATAACAGATACAATAATTACAATCATGCCCTCAATCATTATTTATCACAATAAATATAATAAATAATAATTACCAACATGCCATTAACATTATTCAAATCATATGATAATTACAATAATGCCATCAACATTATTTATCATCATCATCATCCAATATTCCTCAATTAATATATCACACAGATATAATTATTCAATATTTATGATAATGCCCTCAACATTATCCAAGTATTCAACAGTTCAATTATCATAACCAATACTCAATAATTATGCATGTGCACATGGACTCACTTTCCTACTCCATAGAGCTAATACTCAAGTCGGAGAAATTGACCCGATAGATCTATCTGTACCAACATGCCTCAGACCACGTGCCATAATTCTCATGTGTGTTTACACATTTAGCATATACACGACAGTCTTTACTAGATCTTGATTAAGAATAGTGTCTCGGTTAGGATTATCGGTGCGTTGTATCGGTCTAACCCACGGTACAGAAGAGCTACCAACTGCTCATTGTAGGCAACCCGCACCCCAATGCCCCCAAAGTCAACAAGTGACTTACACTACGCATACCGCACCCACTCAAGAGGTGTACGTCACTCCTAGGCAATTAGCCTTATCCAGTTCATCGGACTTTTCCAATGCATGTTCAATGCACCAATGCCAATCACAGGAAAAATTCATCATTTTCTCATACAGTGTCTATACACTAGTCCAACAGTAATCCTACTGTTAAATTCATCATTTTTTCATACAGTGTCCATACACTAATCCAACAGTAATCCTACTGTTTATTCAGTCGTGAAATCATATTATCGCATTTTCATAGTCACACAATACTTTTGTCGCATTTTCACAATTTCACAACATTTCTATTGCGTTTCCAAATCGCGTAGCGATTTTCTATCATTTTCTCAATCACGTAAAAATATTCCATCATTTTTCAATCGCGTTAGCGATTTTTCTACAATATCTCAATCACTTAAAAAAATATTTAAATGCTTTCCAAATAGCATAAAAATTTTTAAACATTTTTCCAAATCGCGTAGCTTAAAAATTATATTTTTAAGTTACGTAAATTATTTTTCATCATTTTACAACCACATAAAATATCCCTCAATATTTCAAAATTTTTAATTCAACCTTTCTCAAAATAATATGACTTCTCACATTTTTTTCACATTTTTTTACTCAAGAAAATCCTTTTCGCAATATATTCCACAAATTCACCATTTCATTGAATTACATCAATGTTTCTCACTTAAAATTTCCTAACGCGCTCTAAAACCCAAATGATGAGTTTTACGTTAGTAAATTTTAAATCATCAACGTTCCTTTATAATTCAAAATAAATTCTCAAATTCAATCCTCTTCCAAAATAATTTGAGGTTAAAACCCTTACAACCTCTATTTTCCTTTCATAACCAAAATTTCTATTTCTCAAGTGATAAAACACTTTGTTTCTATTTGCAAAATCCTTGTACTAAATCAATTATATTTTCACTTTGAAAATCACTTTATTTCATAATACCAAGGCGTTACAAGCCTTCAAAACCGTGATACATGGCCATTGAAAACTATCAAATATTTTTCCTTCTAAATCAACTAAGTTCCATTCATGGTTTTACACAAACAAAACCATTAAAATTTTCTTCAAAAACCGTGAGACTCATGGTCTTAAAAACCAACTCATTTGTTCATTTTCCTTACTCTTCAAGTCCTCTAATTTTACCATTCATGAAAATATTAATTTGTAAATACCTATTTTGAGGTGTCTTGGCAGAAATTCACATGGTCCTTGGAACCAAAATTCCTTTTCCTTTCCATCATCAAATCATGGCATACATATACATATTCATAATATATATTACAAGCGTGCCATAAACAAAGCAATAAAAATCATACCAAGCATATAAGCACAATTAAACCATGCAAAATAGATAAATCACATAAACACCCATAAATAATTACACAACCATGGATATGAATCCTCACATGGATTCACCATCCACCAAATACAAATTCATCTCTCACCACCATACTTGGTTGGTGAGATGGATCTCTCTCTTACCTCTTGAAGAGCCTCAAAAGCTCCTTGGTTTGCTCCGTGAACAAGTGATTCACCACCAAAATCTTCTCAAATACAAAACAAAACACAAGTTTATTAGCATATTAAGCTTAAATAAGAAGAACCATGGATCAAACATGGTTTAGATCATGAAAAAGACAAGTAGTGATGTTTCCTTACACTTCACCTTAAAAACCCTATAACTTTGACTCTTGGAGAAAGTCCTTGAAGATGATGGATTTAGAACTTGCTCCAAACTACAAAGTATCTTAGATTGAGGTATAGATTCAAGAAGTAAGGTTGTTTGAAATTAAAGAGTGATGGAAAGTGGATTTAGTGGTCTTGGCCGAACCTAGCTTGAAGAGAAATGGAGATAAAATTTTTGTATGTTGGTTCTTGATATTTTTGGAGACAAGAATGAATGATTTCATGAATGATAAGCTTCCTATAGCTAATGGCTTCTTCAAAATCGCCCCCCCTTCAAGCACTCTCCTTGAGTGACCAATCTCACTAGCCACTATTTTAAGCATTCCTAACCATTGATTAGTTCAATGGTTAGGATTAATGTAGATTCTAGGTACAGCCTTTAGATTAGAAGACTTAATCTAGGTCATTGGGTCTTTCTCCTTAAAATCCTTGTCATTAAATGTATCTCCAAATTGAAGGGTCAAGGTCACCTCTTCATACTTTCCATCCAATGGTCATAAATGGTCCTAGCCATTTTATAAGACCAAATCTCCACCGTTGATTAAATCGATTGTTGACATTCAAAGGCTTCAACAGTAAGCTTGCTTCCTATTGGTCTGTCATAAAGCTGTCATAACCATTAATGTTGACTAAGCAGTATAATATTTATTTTTATCTACTATTACCCATCGAACAATATTTTTACTGTATTTTTATTGCCCAATAATTAAATATAGTATAAAATATAGTAAAAAAATTTTAAAAAATATTTTTGATTTCGAGTTTAGTAAAATCCCTCATCCTCGTCTCAACAGTACAAAATTTTCGAGTTGTAGAAAAATTTTCACTTTTGCTAGCCCACCTGGACCCACATACAGCCCGCCTGGGCCCGCAAATAGCCCATGGATAATATTAAAATAATCAGAGAAATTTAAAAATTTCATAATCATCCACAAAATCATAAAAATTATAAAACTTATGAAAATTAAATCAGATTACGTAAAATAATTAAGATTTATCAGTAATAATTAAAATACATAAGATTTTCTCTGGCCTGAAAATTATTATTTTCTTGACATGGAGTTAATCACACAAAACGATCAAATGTATTCATGGAATACTCAAGATAATTTTACAGTACACAGAAATCACTAAACAGTAAAATTCTGTTAACTGACAAAATTACTGTCAAATAGTTGAGAAATTTGGGGTGTTACGATATGCTCTTTGCTTGATTATACACAGGTAATGGAGTACAAGGGATGAAAGCCAAGATTTGAAGAGCTAAAACCCATGAATGATAATGCCTATGAAGAAGTACTCACACTGGAACTAAAGTCATTACCTGCTAGATTAAAGTATACATTTTTGGGAAAAGAGCAAAACTTTTCAGTGGTAATTTCCTCGTCTTTTACTGAAGAACAAGAAGGTATGTTAACAAAAGTCCTTAAAAGGCATAAAAGTACAATTGGATGGACATTAAAGGACATAAAAGATATTAATCCATTAATTTGTACACATAGAATACATTTAGAAGATAATGCTAAAACTTCTCCACAACCACAAAGAAGATTAAATCCACACATGAAAGAGATAGTTAGAGCTGAAGTCCTTAAATTGCTTGATGTTAGAATTATCTATCCTATCTTTGATAGCCAATGGGTAAGCTCTGCACAAGTTATGCCTAAGAAATCTGGAATAACAATAGTTGAAAATGATAAAGGTGAATTAATACCTATGCAAGTCTCATCTAGTTGGCGTATGTGTATTGATTTTAGAAAATTAAATGCTGCTACTAGAAAAGATCATTTTCCTTTGCCATTTCTTGATCAAATTCTAGAAAGGGTAGCAAGACATCCATGCTACTATTTTCTTGATGGTTTTTCGGGTTATAATCAAATACCAATTGTATTGGAAGATCAAGAAAAGACCAATTTTACATGTCCATTTGGTACTTTTGCATATAGAAGAATGTCTTTTGGCCTTTGTAATGCTCCAGCCACATTCCAAAGATGCATGTTAAACATTTTTAATGACATGATTGAGCATTATTTAGAGGTTTTCATAGATGATCTAATAGTTTTTAGAAATTCTTTTGAAAAATGTCTTGATAATTTGGAAAAAGTTCTTAAAAGATGCAAAGAAAAAGAATTTGCGCTAAATTGGGAAAAATGTCATTACATGGTTAGCTCAGGAATAATGTTAGGTCATGTGATATCTTCTAAAGGAATTGAAGTTGATAAGGCCAAACTTGAATTAATTGCCCATTTGCCTACTCCAAAAATAGTCAGAGAAGTTCGTTCCTTTTTAGGACATGCAGGATTTTACAGAAGATTCATTAAGGACTTTCGTGTCATATCTAGACTATTATGTAATTTTCTGTTGAAAGATGCACCATTTGATTGGACTGAAGAATGTCAAAAAATCTTTTGAAAAATTAATTGGTCTTTTGACATCTGCTCCTATCCTGTAATCTCCTGACTAGTCTTTACCTTTTGAGTTGATGTGTGATGCTAGTCATTTTGTTGTTGGCGCTGTTTTAGGCCAAAGAAAGGAAGGTAAGCCTCATGTGATTTGTTACGCAAGTAGAACTTTAAATAGTGCACAAATGAATTATACCACTACTGTAAAAGAACTACTTACTGTAATTTTTGTACTGGACAAATTTCGATCTTACTTAATTGGTTCTTTTATTATGATTTTCACCGATCATGTTGTTATTAGATATTTGATGTCTAAGTAGGATGCCAAACCAAGATTGATACGATGGATCTTGTTGCTTCAAGAATTCAACATCACAATAACAGATAAGAAATGAGCCGAAAATGTTGTCGTTGATCAGTTGTCCAGACTTACAATAGGCTCACCTTTTGATAGCACACCCATCAATGATTCTTTTCTCAATGAATTTTTATTTTCTGTCAATTTCATTCCTTGGTTTGCTAACACAGTCAACTTTTTTGTAACAGGAAAGATGCAACCTCAATGGACGCACCAAGATAGAAGGAAATTTTTGACAGAAAAGAAAAATTTTTATTGGGATAATTCATACTTGTTCAAATATTGTCCTGACCAAATCTTTCAGAGATGTGTGCCCGATAGTGAGGTAGGTAGTGTCATTAAATTTTACCACTCAAAAGCATGTGGATGTCACTTTTCTTCAAAGAAAACAGCTATGAAAATCTTACAGTGTGGATTTTATTGGCCCTCTTTATTTAAAGACTGCTATACCTTTTGCAAAAGTTGTAAAAGTTGTCAAAAAATGGGCTCAATTTCAAAAAGAGACATGATGCCTCTAAACCCCATCCTTGTCATTGAAATTTTTTATTGTTAGGGAATTGATTTCATAGGTCCATTTCCATCCTTATTTGGATTTGTATATATATTGGTTGTAGTTGATTATGTCTTAAAATGGATTGAGGCGATTCCATGCTGACATAATGATCATAAAACTGTTCTCAAATTTTTAAAAGAAAATATCTTGTGTCAATTTGGAATCCCTCGAGCTATCATCATTGATGGGGGAACATATTTTTACAATAAACCATTTGAATCTTTAATGAAGAAATATGGTATTACACCCAAAATTGTCACCCCTTATCACCCTCAGACAAGTGGACAAGTTGAATTAGCAAATAGGGAGATTAAACAAATTTTAGAAAAAATGATTAACCCAAATCATAAAGATTGGTCTTTAAGACTAAACGATGCACTTTGAGCTTACCGTACTGCTTTTAAAACATCTTTGGACATGTCACTCTATGGAAAACCTTATCATTTTCCTGTAGAATTGGAATATAAAGCATTTTGGGCCATTAAAGCTTTCAATCTAAATTTTGATGATGCTTGCAATATACATAAATTGCAATTAAATGAACTTAAGGAATTGAGAAAAGATGCATATGAAAATTCAAAGATTTATAAAGCTAGAACAAAAGCTTTTCATGACAAGACTGCGTGGAGTTGACATAAACTAACTAGCTAGATGAACAACATATGAAATGTTTGGACAAGTAATAGTAAGATAAATCAAGCTGCCAATCAACTGCTAATAGAAATGAGGATCATCAAGTATAGTATCACCTAGAGGTGTAAACCTGGCTGATGTGGATTAAAGGATGCAAACCTAAGTGCATGTTGTCTCAAGTAATAAACTCTCGGGAGTCCAAGGTCGAACCACAAGGAATTGATGAAAAGAAATTATTTGAGGTAAGAAAAGGATTTATCACAACACCAAAGGTAATAAAAGTTGTTCATAGATGAAAAAAGATTTGCTTGAGTTAGGAGATCCACTCTTGGTAATAAATTAAAAGCAAGATTATTTTTCTTTATAACTCAATTGAAATCCTCACATAAAGGAAGTTCCAATAAAAAAATATAACATTCAAAGTTCAATTATATATGCAATCATATTATGATTCCTTTAATTATCTACCAATATTTATAAATGAGTTCAAGTATTCACTGTGCCAATCCTCTTGTCTACAATAAATCAAGATCTCCATTATACAAAAAAGGTTTCTAATTGATTGGAAACAAAATACAACACATATAATGTCCACTTGATAATATATCATTTAAGCACAAGAAATAGAATAATCTAATCTTGTTTCATTACCAAGAGCTTCACTTTTTCACCCAAGTAAAATGAAAATTAGTTACTCATAGATAAGAAGAAAGAAAAAAAGAAGAAGAGAAAGATGAACATAGCTTCAATTTAGAGCAAGAGAAAATTAAAACAAAGGAAAACAATAAACAAGCATGATCATAACTTCTAAAAACTAAGCCTAACACCAAGTGTACTAAATAACCAGCCAATAGTGCCTTTTATAGATGATTAGGGGTACAAAATGACAAGGAGTGTGACTAAGAGTTGGTGGATGAGTGGGTGGATGATTGGAAAATGCCAAATAGTGAGTTGATGAGTGGAAAATTAGTGAGATTCTTTGTCTCCAAAATCATTCAGTTTTGATCTCATGGATGATGTCAGAAAATGGTAAAATGGTCTTCATGAAAGTTGAAGCATTTTGTCTTATTTTTCCGATGGCACTAGTTTTAGCTCCAAAGGCCACCTACAACCCGAGATATGACCCAATTACTGAACAGTGTTTAGGCCCAAGTACAGCACCTTTGTTCTGACTTTAATGCCCAATATCACCTTCAAGGAGTCCGATCTGAGTTTTGTATTCTTCATGAAAGTTGTAGATATAGGTCTTAACTTTCAAATATCTAAATTTCAGGCCATGAAAGTTCTTACAGCCTCAGTTATGCTCTGATTACTGCACATTGTTCAGGTTCCAATTACAAAACTTGTTCTGACTTCCAAGCCCATTTAGCTTCACTAGATGTCCGATTAAGCCCTGGAGCTCTTCATGAAAGCTGTAGAGCTCTCTCTTATCTTTCCTACAAGGTAAGATACATAATTATAAGACAACTAGAACTCAAGATATGGCTAAAATACAGAAATAGTGTAAGACCAAAATAGTACTGAAAAAATCAATTAAGTTCAATTTGAGTCCAAACTTACAAAACATAACCAGGCTTAATCAATTAAGTACATGGAGAGTGTAAATGACTAAAAATGAGGGTTTATTAATGTATAAAATATGTGATTATCAAATTCTCCCACACTTAGCTTTTCACACTCCCGGGCAAAACACATAAGACCAAAGCTAGGAAACAAAGAAAAATGACATAGACTCAAAAGCTAAAAACTCTAAAAGACTCGATGAAACAAGAAGAGCAACCAAAAATTCAAGGGATCAAAGCATTAATGAGGTAACATTTCTTCACATCTCAAATGAACAAGCAAGGAAACATCAGTTGAAAAGGATGAATCAAGAATAATAAATCCTCACAGCATTCACTCTCAATCCCTCAAGTGTTTAAAAGGTAAGTATTTCACTCTATTCAACCCATTAAAATTTCACTACCATAAGCTTGCTTATTTTCTACTTCTTCGCTACTCAAAACACATGCACACAAAAATTAAGAGGACTTTATTCAAGATTGTAATAGGGTCATGGTAAAGGAGATGAGATAATATGGATATGAGAAGATACATACCAAAGAGAATAAAAGAGCATTATGGTACAGTTAGAGTGGAGAAGATGTTTGAGAACATTCATCATAAAGGACAATGACCAATATTTGACTAACGTTTTGTTGAAGATCAATCCCAAATTGGTGAATTGGATTCATTGTTAGGCCTAAACCTTCTCATTTTCTTCCTGTTGTTTCTAAGCATCCACATTTATTCTAGACTCTAATAATCCTTTGATTGCAACGGTGGTCAGTTCTTTTTTTTTTTATCATTTTGCACACACACCCCCACACTTGTTCAAGAACAAGGCCAATGCTCTCTTATTCCCTAAGGTTGGGTAAAAACTTTTTTTTTTGAAAGCACGTAATGAGCTAAAAACAAGGAATGGTCAAATATGCTCAAAGGGATTACACAAAGGAAAATATACAAGGATGACTATTTGGTCAAAGTAGCTATTTCAAAATGCCTCAATCATATTTATTTATGCATGTGAAAATGTAGCCTAAAAAAAAACAAAGCAAGTTCTAAAGTAACAATTCCATGAGTGAAAATCACATAAGAAATAAGAGAATGATACAAATGTTCAATTCATTCATCAATAGGCTCAAAATCTCACAAGACATATTTCTATCATTCTCAATCCACCATATCAACATTCATATCCAAGCTTGTGATTTTTAAGAAAGAAGACAATTTATGCTAAGATCCAAGAATTCATTTGCTAATTCTATACAAAATAATTATTTCTTCAACTAAGATGCATTTCAAGAGTAAACGTACCTCCAAAGTAAAATTTACTCCTTACTCTGTCATCCTTAATTGGTTTTACTATGAATAGGTTTTTAACAGTTATATCACTAAAGATACTTCCCAATTTAGATGCGTCTTAGGAGAAAAATTACTCCTTACTCTGTCATCATTCATTGGTTTAGTGGTGTGTGAAATCCGCAAGTGTATGGTTTCGTCGTCAAGTAATAAAAAGATTGAATCCACATGGACTATGTCTATGAATACCAATTAATTAATTCATTCAATTCAATTAAACAAAGGGAATATAATTGTTGAGTGATAAGAACGTAGTAACCAAGTAATTAAACAAATAAATATTAAAGTGCAGAGTTGAGAACAAAAGCAGCAAGTTGTTAAGAAAGGTTTTCAAATTTAAGAAAGCTTCTAGGATTGGAGGTAACCACAATGATACAAGACAAATCCTAATTAACAATCATTTTATTAAAATTGAAATTCAATTGAAGGTGAATTCTCCTAAATTAGTTAATGTTCTTTCTCAAGAGACAAGAATCGTGCCCAATTAAACTAATTCCTACTCTCGTAGTAATTAAATTTAAATTGAACACATTACGTTTTATGGTAATTCATTAAATCCTCGAAAGGCTAAACCTACTCTCGTGATTTAGACCTTAAGTTCAATTCTTATGGTTCTAACATCTAGGTTCACCTCTCAATATGTCCCTAGATATCTATGAGATGCAAATATGTGGCCAGTAAATTCATATGAATAAGCGCAATAAGAATTGAATCAAAGAACATTCAAGATTAATAAAAAGGGTAAACCAAGTCAATTAATCATCTTCAATGTATCAAAGGGCATTGCCCAATCCTAGAAACAAAAGAAACTACTCAGATATAGAGAAGAAGAAACAAGAAAACATAATATAAAACATCCAAACCAGTAGCGATGGGAGAAGAGAAGAGGAAGATCAAGATCTAGAGCCTCCCAACGTGCCTCCTTCAAACAGAAATTGGAACCCTAAAATTGTATTCAGAACATCTATAAATACTCCAAGGGTCTAACCTAGTCTAAGCCCATAAAAAGAAACAAAAATGAAATTAAAAATTATCTTAGATTGTGATCCACGGCCGTGGATCTCTCTGGATAAGTGTATTCTGGACTACCAAGTCATGGATAAAAATTTCTCTTGAATTCCACAGCCATGGGAAATTCCACGGCAGGCCATGGAACTCTCTGGAAAAATACTTTGCTTCTTTGCACAACTGCTCGATCCATGACCATGGAAAATTCCACGAGCAGGCCGTAGATCTCTCTGGAATGAACCTTTAACTCCAATTTGCTATCCGTAAAGATCTAACTTCAAATGTGCAAACTTTCCATCCATTTCAAGGCCAATTTAACACCAATCCTGCACAAAAACACCACAAATACCGCAGTTATCCAAACTAAAGGAAAAACAAATAAAAAGGGAATCTAAAATGCCTAAAATGCATAAAAATGCATGCAAAACAATAACAAAATATGATGTTGTTTCACACACATCAAATCGCCCCAAGCTTAAGATTTTGCTTATCCCCAAGCAATAACTAAGACCAAACTAAGAAATGGGATCAAGAGACAATAATGAATGAGAAACCCGAGAAAACATCCAACCAAGCAATAGGCAAAGGCAAACCAAGAATTAGAGAGGTAATCAAAATCAAGTCCAATTAGAGGCTAAAGTTCTCAGAAATTATGCTCTTCACCAAATTAGGTTCACTCTACTAACCACACTCAAAATGTTTAAAGGTGAAGACAATGCGCTCAAGATTCCTAAAAGAAACAGTATTTCCATAAGCTTGATAAGAAACCAAATTTTCACTAATAATCAGCATGCATGCAAGAATCAAAAGGTCTTTCAAGAGTTGTAATGGGACCATAGGAGTGATGTTAGGTAGCGAAAAGAAAGGAAGGTATGCATAAAGAGCTAACAAAATTTTCAATAAGCACAAGAAATCCAATAGAACATAAATGGAGCAAGACCATTTTTCAATCAAGAGCATAACTCTGTATTTTCTTCCTTTCTTTTCCTTCTTTTCAAGCTTTCATCTCATGCTTTTCTTTTATTTTCTTTTCCTTTTTCCCTTAATTTTTTTTATTTAACATAGGAGAGAGATTTCATTTCCAAAAACATATGATTTCTAATACAACATTCAAACTCAATTTGCTTCATTCAATATTCTAAATGATCACCGACAATGTATTATCATAAGCATCAAGAAAAACAATTATGCAATAGGTTCAAAATGGGCAACTAGTGGATGAAAGTGTAACAATTACTTCAGAAGGCCAGAAAAATACCTAAGATGCCTTAATCACATTCAAGCATGCAAACAAAAATTTCGCCTTAAAATGGTTTCAAATCAAGTTCAAGAGCACAAAATCAATGAAGAATTATCACTCAACACACAGAATGGGAGCAAAAATCATATAGTGCATAAATCCCATACAGGCTCAAAACTCATATTTAGAGGTTCAAAAATCAATGAGAAGCACAAATTCAGAGAACATATGCTAATTATCAACTATCAAGAAATCACCAACACTATCAATTAAAACAATACTTGTTGCCTACCACAAGAATCAACTAATTGGTTTCCAAATCAATACCATCTCCAAATCCTTAAAAGAGAAGGGCACAAAGTTCAACCAAAAAGCTGAGAGATATGATGGTGTGAAAATGCAATAAGAAGATGCAATGCAATATAAGACATGAAAATACATGAGACTAATGATCTACAATGAAAATGAAAATGAAAATACCCCCCAAGCTTAGAACTTACATTGTCCCAATGTAAAAATCTATAACTAGAGAAGGGATAAAAGAAAAGGACTCACGACGATGGTGGGAAAGGGAGGCGTGTAGCCATGAACTCGAACATCTAGTCTAAAGCTGCATAAAAAATAAATCAAAAAGCGAAAAACAAATAAAAGAATAAAATGCGAAAATAAAGAAAAACTAAAGGAAATAGAAGAAAAATCTTTTTTGCGGTGACAACTATACACATCCCCCTACAAAGGCTCCGAACTCAGGGAGACACCTAAGCCGACTCAACAATAGCTAACTATAAAACAAAAATATAAAAGTGTTAATCAATAAAAATAAGAAAATAAAGAAAAAGAGAGAAAATTTTAGGTTGCCTCCCAAGAAGTGCTAAGTTATAGTCATTAGCTTGACTATGAGCTAGTTCTATGCTCAGGTGATGTCAATGGAGTGGTACTCAGTTCCCACTCTTTTTTCATAGTGTTGCACTTTCTGGCCATTTATCATGAATGTCTTATGGCCTTTTGTCTTCACCTCAAGCACACCGTAGGATAAGACCGAACAATCTTATATGGTCTAGACCATTTTGACCACAACTTACTTGGACAAAAACATAGAAGCAAGTTATCGACAAGAACTTTATCCCCAAGTTTAAACACATGTTGTGTGATACACTTGTCATTTTGCTTCTTTGGTCTTTTCTTGTAGGGTTTGGCCTTCTTGAACTTGGTAACAGCCTTGGGCAAGGTCTCCTCTAGCATAGCATCAGTCACAGATTCTTGCATATCTGAAAGCACAACACTATCCACAACAGCAGTAGCATCTATGCGATTACATGAATTAAAGGAATTAGGAGTTTTTCAGAATTGAAAACATTAAAAACTGATTCCTCATTGTTCAATCGCAAAGTCAATTTCCCTTCGTGGACATCAATAATTGCCCTTCCAGTGGTGAGGAATGGACGCCTAAGTATGATCGGTATTTTAGCATTTGCTTCTATGTCAAGCATAACAAAATCAACAGGTATGAAAAACTTACCTACTCGAATAGGAACATCCTCCAAGATGCCTACGGGGTACGATGGACCGATCCGCTAATTGAAGTGAGATAGTTGTGGGTTTTAGGTCACCCACCTCCAACTTCTTACACACAGAAAGGGGCACAAGACTAACATTAGCCCCCAAATCACACTAAGCTTTATCAAAATTTGTGTTACCAATCAAACAACGAATAGAGAAGCTACCTGGATCTTTAAGCTTATAAGGTAATTTATTTTGAATTAAAGCACTACACTCCTCAGTTAAAGTTATTGTCTCATATTCCTCTAGTTTTCTCTCATTAAACAAAATGTCCTTAAGAAATTTAGCATAGGTAGGCATTTATTGCAATGCCTCAGTAAAGGGTACAATAATGTACAATTTCTTAAGGACGTCTAGGAACTTCCCAAATTGCCTATCTAACTTGGCCTTAGCCAATCTTTGAGGGAAGGGCACTAGGGGTTAGTATGGTTCAGGGGGCATGTACTTAGACACCTTCTCATTAGTTTCCTCTTCCTCTAAGGGTTATGTCTTAGTATCTTTTTCCTCATTCCCCTTATCTTTGTCACTCTCCCCCTTACCCTTGTGATCCTCTAATTTCTTACCACTTCTCAAACTCACAACATAACAGTGTTCAATACCTGGATTTTTTTCAGGTTGACCAGGAAACTTACCATGTTGCCTATGTGGAGTGCCTGCAAGTTGGGCAATCTGAGTTTTTAACATCTTATTATGAATAGTCAAATTGTCAACTTTAGATGATAACTCTCTAATGGCCTCAGTCACAACTTGCCCATGTTGCCTAAACTCCTCATTTTGCTTAGATTGACTCTCAACAAAATTCTCAAGAAAAGACTCAAGTCTAGATTTTTGTACCTGTTGGAATCCAGAAGAGGATTTAGTATTACTTTGCCCAGTTTGGTATTGACTATTCTGGTAGGAGAAGTTAGGATGTGACTTCCAACCGGGGTTCTAAGTTTGAGAATATGGATCATTCCTCCCCTTTTGGGTGAAGTCATGAAAATTGTGGCATGATTCTACTTGCTCCACTAGTGCACCTTGTGAGGAGCTAATTCCAACTTAGCAATCGGCACCCACATGTCCCTGTGCTCCATAAATCTCATAAAAATTATTAGAAGCACCTATGGCATTAACATGAACTTTTTCAAGAATGTCAAAACGTTTACTCAAAGAATCAAATTTTGACATAATCAAATCAACACCGTCTACCTCAAACGTACCTCCCAAGAGTTTTCTCGGGTTATGCCCTTTTTCATTTGCCCATTGGTGATGATTTGCAGTAACACTCTCAATGTTCTTGTATGTTTCTGTTAGCCTTTTGTTCATTAAGGCTTTACCAGCTGCAAAGTCAAGAGACACCTTTGAAGAATATTCTAGACTATTATAGAAGGTGTGGACAATCAACCATTTTTCTAACCCATGATGTGGGCAGGCTTCCAGCAAAGCCTTATATCTATCCCAAGCTTCCGATAATGACTCTCCATCTTTCTGAATGAAGCTTGTGATTTGGGTCCTAAGATGAGCAGTCTTGGAAGGTAGGAAGAATTTGTCAAAGAAAGCTTGCTCCAATTAGTCCCAAGTAGTGATTGTTTCAGCTGGAACAAACTTCAACCAAGCTTTAGCTCTATCTCTTAGTGATAATGGAAATAAGCAAAGGTGAATAGCATCAACAGAGGCACCTTCAATCTTGAGGGTCTCATAGAACTCTAAGAACATATCCACATGATCATTTGGGTCCACTAATGGCAATCCTCCAAACTGGTTATGCCTTATCATATAGAGTAAAGCAGGTGGTATGGTGAACTGTCTAGCTTCAATGGCTAGTTGCGCAATTCCACATCATAAACCCAGAGAATTTATGGTTGCATACTCTATTAGCGGTTTATTATCCATAGGTTCAGCCATGATAAGTGTTGGTTCAAGTATTTCTCTTGCTCTTTGCTTTTGTTGTCTTCTCCTTTTATGAAAAGTTCTTTCAATTTCAGGATCTGCTTCTTCAAGAGTCTTAGAACGTCTAGTACTTCGCATAAACAAAAGAAATTCCCTGCAGAGAGTCAAAGAGAAAACAAGAAAGTAATAAAAAGGTCTAAAATAATCAAATTAAAAATTAAACTGATATTCAAGAAAAATACAATCCCCGGCAATGGCCCCAAAAACTTAGTGTATGAAATCCACAAGTATACGGTTTCGTCGTCAAGTAATAAAAAGATCGAATCTACAAGGACTATGTCTATGAATACCAATTAATTAATTAATTCAATTAAATTAAACAAAGGGAATATAATTGTTGAGTGATAAGAATGTAGTAACCAAGTAATTAAACAAATAAATATTAAAGTGCAGAGTTGAGACCAAAAGCAGCAAGTTGTTAAGAAAGGTTTTCAAATTTAAGAAAACTTCTAGGATTGGGGGTAACCACAATGATACAAGACAAATCCTAATTGACAATCATTTTATTAAAACTGAAATTCAATTGAAGGTGAATTCCCCTAAATTAGTTAATGTTCTTTCTCAAGAGACAAGAACCGTGCCCAATTAAACTAATTTCTACTCTCGTAGTAATTGAATTTAAATTGAACCCATTGCGTTTTATGGTAATTCATTAAATCCTCGAAAGGCTAAACCTACTCTTGTGATTTAGACGTTAAGTTTAATTCTTATGGTTCCAACACCTAGGTTCACCTCTCAATACGTCCCTAGATATCTATGAGATGCAAATATGTGGCCAACAAATTCATATGAATAAGCACAATAAAGATTAAATCAAAGAACATTCAAGATTAATAAAAAGGGTAAACCGAGTCAATTAATCATCATCAATGTATCAAAGGGCATTGCCTAATCCTAGAAATAAAAGAAACTACTCCGACATAGAGAAGAAGAAACAAGAAGACATAATATAGAACATCCAAACCAGTAGCGATGGGAGAAGAGAAGAGGAAGATCAAGATCTATAGCCTCCAAACGTGCCTCCTTCAAATAGAAATTGGAACGCTAAAATTGTATTCAGTACCTCTATAAATACCCCAAGGGTCTAACTAGTCTAAGCCTATAAAAAGAAATAAAAGCAAAATTAAAAATTGTCTCGGACTGCGATCCCCGGTCAGGCCGTGGATCTCTATGGATAAGTGTATTCTGGACTACTCTTGAATTCCATGGCTGTGGGAAATTTCACAGCCATGGGAAATTCCACGGCCATGGATCTTGTAACGCCCCAATTTTTGGCTAAATTACAATTTTGTCCTGATTGTACTGTTTTATGTTTTCTGTATGCTATAAAATTAATTTGACTATTTCGTGACTACATTTGATCATTTTGTGTGATTTACTTCAAGTCAGAAAAATAATAATTTTTGGGCCAGGAAAAATCTTTACGTATTTTAATTATTTTTGTTGATTATTATTTATTTTTAATAATCTGATTTTATTTCCATAAGTTTTATAATATTTATGATTTTTGTGAATTTTTGTGAGATTTTATATTTTCTAGATTATTTTAATATTATTCTCGGGCTGTATGCGAGCCTAGGGCATGTCCAAAAAAATAAAAAAAATTTTATGGACAGAAAATTTGTACTGTTGAGATGGAGACGAGAGATCTTACTAAACCCGAAATCGAAAATAGTTTTTAAAAAAAATTTTTGGTACTGTGTTATTTATCGGGCAATAAAAATACAGTAAATTTTGTCTGTAGGGTAATAGCAGTTAGGAAAAAATATTATACTGACTAGTCAAATTTAGTAGTTATGACAATTTTATGAAGGACCAATAGGAAGCAAGCTTGGTGATGAAGGCTTTGGATATCCACTATTGATTTAATCTATGGTGGAGATTGGTCTCACAAAGTGGCAAGGACCTTTTGTGAGCATTGGATGGAAAGTATGTAGAGAAAATCTTGACCCTCCAAATTTTAAGATGCATCTTATGGCTAGGATTTCATGGAGGAGAGATCCAATGACTTAGATTTAATCATATCACTTGGAAGCTTCTACCAAAGATCAACCATTGATTTAATCAATGGCTATTGATGTCTAAAAAAATGGCTAATGTATTTAGACATTACTTTGGTGTACAAGGGGAGAGCCTCACAGCTTTGGAGGCTTAAATGCTATAGGAAAGTTTTCATTTTATTTCATTTCTATCACACAAATTTATTATCTCCTTTCTCTTTCTTCTAAGAACACAAGAAACTCTATTCTTCCTTGTTTTTGGAGTTCACGGCCACCATCACAAATCCATACCTCCACTCTTCTAAATTTTCATCCAACACCATTTCCTAAACCTAAACACCATTCTAAACATCTTTCATCTTGAGAGTTTCTTCAAAATCATTCATTTGAAGCTAGGAAAACAACCTTGAAGTTTCTTTCCTATAAGGTAAAAATCCTTGTTTCTTATTTTTAACTTGATTCTTGAAGTTCTAAGCCATGATTGATCCATGGTTTATCTTTTTCAACCATGGTTATGACTCTTTAAAATTTTTTGAGCTTGTTAGGGCTTTTCTTGGAGCCACACGAAATCACTAGGAGGGAGTCTAAGAGGAGTTTGTCTTCCCTTAACGTAAGAGGGAGATTTAATCTCATCAACCTTGCATGGTGATGAGAAAATGGATGTATTTGTGGTGAAGAATCCATAAGGATTCATTCACTTGGTTGTTTAAAGTTTTGCCTATTTATGATTGATTTTGTTTGCAGGTATGTCTATAGCTTTAAAATATATGGTATGTGTTCATAGATGCATGATAATTATTGTAGGATATGAATAATATGTTAAGGATTGCATGAGTGTTCCAAAGAACACAATGAAGCTCGCGACTTCATCACTACAAAGAGAACCAAAATGTTCTCAAATATTTTCTAAAGCAAGGATTAATTAATTTAATTGAATAAATGATTTTTACAAGGACTTAGAGGATGAAAAATAATTTAAAGATGATTTATAGATGACATAGTAAATTTCGACCAACATGCCCTTTTTGATACCTTTGATTTAAAATTATTTCCTAAGTGTGGACTATGTAATTAAATTAAAAAGAACTCAATTTGAATTGAATTTTTTAAAATAAAATGAATGAAGTTATTTTAGAAACCTAATTAGAGAAATTAAGTATGAATGAGAAATAAATTGAACACTTGAAAAGTACTAACATATAGCTCACCCTTTGGGTTTTGAAGCGCGTTAGCAAGTTTCGAGATATAAATAATAGTTATGACTAAGAAAGGTAATTTTTAAAAGAAAATAGTAAAAAATATTAAGTAAATGATTTTTAGAAGGAAATGTTGTAAATAAATTTAGAAATAAGTATATAATGGAGAAAAACTCAAAATATAATTTAGAACATAAAGAAATATTTTTATGTAGTTGAAAAATATTACAAATACCTTACGTGTATTTAAAATAATGATTTTTAAATTACACGATTAAGAAAATGATTTAAAAATGTTACGCGATTTAGAAAATGATTTAAAAACGTTACGCGATTGAGAAAATGATTTGAAACACTACACGATTTCAAAAAAATGTCAAAAAATATTTATGCAATTTAAAAATGTTGGAAAAAGATGACGCGATTATGAAAACGTAATAAAATATTTACGCGACTGAAAGGAACAATAGTTACTGTTGGGTTAAAGTGGTGGATCTGAATAAGTGAAAAAATAGTACTGTCAAGTGGTAACATGCTATTATGGAAAATACTGATAATAAGGTTATTTGTGTGTTTTGGCTCATGCACATGCATTGAGAAATGTGTCAATTTAGTTAAAATTGGCGATTGGCTGACGAGATGAATTACACTGCAGTGCGAGTGTGATAGGTGTAGTGTGGTTCATTGAGTGAACTTAGAGGCGTTAGTGTGCGAAGGATTCCACATATAGACAGTTAGTAGCTCCTCTGGGCCGTGGTAACGGGCAACGCACTAGCGATCTCGAAAAGCATTATTCTTAATCAAGATCTTGTGGAGACTATCCGGTACAATGCTTGTTGTGTACGACATTTTGACTGTGTACTACTTACACGATGATTTGACTGTGTATTGTTTACATGACGTTTGACTGTGTAATACTTGGCAAGGGCAGCCTGAGGTACAGACAGGTCTTTCGGATCATTCTCTCTGATGTTGTGTTTAGCTCCATAGAGTAGGAATGAGTTTGTGTACATTTGCATATGTGGTCTGCATCATAATGTAATTATTTATGTTTAATTTCAGATATTATGTATGATGTGATAAATTGGAATATTGTATCAATTATTATATCTGCATGTACTATCGTTTGTTGTATTGTCATGCTGGTAATGATGTAGATTGTTTCACTTCTTTGTGTACATTTTCTGTATTATTATTTATGTTCTGTAAAAATTTTGAGGAAGAAGAAGAGGAGCAGCCTCAGGAGTGTCAGGACGAGGAGGGCCTCTAGATTGTCTATATCATTTGGATTGATTGACACCATGGTTTTCTGTCTTCCAAGGATCTCCCAGAGGAGGATCTTTCGGAGGATCAGAACTTTTAGTTTGGTACTTGGGCTAGTTTATAGTTTGCTTTAAACCAAATAGTTTACTGCTTTATTAAATAGTTGTAGTGTGCAAGTTATTTGTATCTTTAAAGACAAAATCATATGTGTAATTATGGTGTGTATCTACTAGTCTGTTTTATTTCATGTTCTGTTTATTTTATTTAATAATATAATGTACAAAAACAAAATTTTTACAACTTATATTTTTATGTATTAAGAAATAATTTATAACTTGGGTAAAAGTTTATTATATTTGTCGAAAATGTGACATCCCTAGTAGGGTGTTACAAATCTCTCTGGATAAGTGTATTCTGGACTACTCTTGAATTCCACGGCCGTGAGAAATTCCACGGCCAAGCCGTTGAATTCTCTAGAAAAACACTTTGCTTCTTTGCACAGCTGCTCAATCCATAGCCATGGAAAATTCCACGAGCAAGCCATGGACCTCTTTAGAATGAACCTTTAACTCCAATTTGTTATCCGTAAAGCTCCAACTTCAAACGTGCAAGCTTTCCATCCATTTCAAGGCCAATTTAGCACCAATCCTGCACAACAACACCATAAATACCGCAGTTATCCGAACTAAAGGAAAAACAGATAAAAAAGAAAACTAAAATGTCTAAAATGCATAAAAATGCATGCAAAAGAAGAACAAAATATGATATTGTTTCACACACATCATTTAGTAAGTCCATGACAATCATATCATACTTTCCAAAAAAGAAAAAAAAATTGGTCAACTATCCTTCCCCCTAATCAGATCACAACATTGTCCTCAATGTTAAAATATTGATGAGTAAAGGATAGAAGATATTACCTGTTGGAGAAATATAACACAAACTTAAATAGAAACAAAGTATGATAAATAAAATCAAAAGTAAAGGAAAGTTATAAACGAAGTGTCAAATCTGGCTTTCTTTTCATCCTGCTTCCTTCACTACTTCCTGTTGACTAATCTATCTGAGCTATTGTTAGGTCAGGTTTATGAACAAAAACTTCTAATTTATCAATCAACTCATCAATAGTGGAAGCAGAGATAAGAAATTGTCTTGCCAAAGGTGTGATAAATTTCTGTTCCACAGCATGGTCAATAAAAAGTAACAAAATATCAAAGAAATTATTTTCATTCAACAAACCTATGTGTTTATGGTGGATGTTCAGTTGGGCCCAAGAGACAATTTGAAAAACTTCTTCCAAGGTACCAAAATCACCTAGTAAGGCAATGAATGCATCAGAGTTGTCAAGCATTATCTTCATTCATTCATGCATTGATGATACCTTAAGTTCCTCCCAAATTGTCTTTCCAGTGATGTTCTGTTGAGCTAAAGGTTCAAGAATGACATATAAAACCTGACTACCTCCTATATATACAACAAATGATATAGCCCCCATTAACCCACAACAACCTCCCCCATATACAAGATGAATATTCCTCGCATCAAGTGATCGACCAAGAGTGGTAGTTGCGTTTACAAACTCTAAACCCTTCCCATACTTAGACCCACAAAATACACAGATATTTTAAAGTTAACGAACAAAAATACCTTCTATTTCTATACTCACATTTCCTTTGAGTGATTCTGAGTTGGAAGAAAGTAGAGAAAACAGAGTGTTTAAATAGGAAAAAGAATGGAAAGGGTAATAATAGCATCTATAAGGATAGGTTGGCTGTTATCAGAAAAGTTTGAAATTAAGAAACACATAAATTTTTTTAATTTTTAATTTTTTTATTTTTATTTTTATTTTTTACTTCAAGAAAACCATCAGGGTAAAGAAGTCTAGAAACCCCTGAAGGATCCTGCTCAAAGGATCGTCTGTCCAAAATCTAAAATACAGCAAAATCATACAAAGATAAAAGAAATATAATAGCAAATGATGGCATACCTTTATGTACAGTTTTCATGGCGTATCTTTATACTACGCATCATGAGTACAGTAGTGGCATTTCTTTATACTGCGTGTCACCAGTGCAGTAGACACTCACGTTCGTTTATTCAAAGAAAGGAAAAAGAAGATACCGTCGTCGGTTTCCATCCTAAGTTTGGAACCTGGAGAGCTCACACATAGGCTTGTAACACCAACAAAGATGCTAAAATATGAAACCTGTAATGTCCAAGATCCAGAACGTCTCATCTCAGGGCACAGAGAGCCCTTTCTAATAAAAGAGAAGATCAAGCTCAGATGTCTTATACACTTTGGTAGCCGCGGGTTACTTCTCACTAATAACCAGAGTAGGACGCTTCTGCCTATTCATCAACTCCATAGTGCCTAGATGGTAAACATTGGGTTATGGAGTGAAACTCTCTACAGAGCACGGTACATGAACTTTTTTTAAGGACCAGCGTGCAAAGGTCCACCTGAGTCAATGACGAGTCAGCCAAAGACTGGGGCTCCACAACTAATTAAAGCCATGGTACTCCTTCCGGATCACCCTTGTTCAAACATTTTTTTTCTTTTTTTTATTAAGAAAACACAAAGAAAAAGAAGATAATATATACAGATTGTTGTAGATATGGCTCACATCTGCCTTTGGTTTGACGTCCAACAACGGCTTAAATGCCTTCTATGAGTCGAGGATAAGCTTCCTATCCAATTTTCTTATAAATTGGCAAATAGGGTCTTTTAGAGTCAGATTCCCAAGACTGTAGCTTTTTTTTCATCCTTAAAGAGATTCTACAAATTAAGAAGTTCATGATGCACAAATCCATAAGAATGCGTCTCAAGAGTCAATAAGATATCATCTAATGACTCCTTACTCAGTCCATTCTTAATGAAGAAAATTTTATCTTCTCTATTTGTGGAAACCGTCACCAAAGAACGATATCGCTTGTTACAATTCCATCAAGCACATTTGTGACAGACTTATAACCTTTTTGTTCTTCTTCTTTTAGAATACGAACTTCTTACAAGACCTAGCATGTATGAGTCAAATGAATATGAAGACTCACCTGCTAGTCAAACCTTTGCTTCAATTATCCAACGTACATCTTTTGGCATACCCTTGTGCATTAACAGTCTCAATCTTTCACATCTAGCTTTGTAGATTTTTGTGAGAGTATTTTGAGGGAGGGAAGGAAAATGTTTTCTCAGGTTTGAAAGAATGACATCCATTTCAAAGAAGGAGGATTCAATTATTTTGGGAAACTAAAAAACAAACTAACTCAAGAGCCACGAAGAACTGTTATCCACCACTTAACTGGCAATATAAAGAACTACAAAAAGAAGGCAACAAAATTAGAGTAAATTTTTCTCATAACAAGGATCAGAAAGGGAAATGAATTCTACCTCAACAACTTGATTTTCTAGAAATGGTTTAAGTCTTTGTCCATTGACCTTAAACACATGACCATTCCTAGGATTCTCAATATCTATGGCCCTATAAGGATACACATATTTGACAATAAAAGGGTCAGTCCACCTAGATCTCAATTTTCAAGGGAATAGGTGAAGACGAGAATTATGAAGCAGAACTATTTGACCAATTTCAAAAGATTTTATCAAAATTGATTTGTCATGAAAAGCTTTTGTTCTATCTTTATAAATTTTTGAGTTTTCATATGCATCATTTCTCAATTCCTCAAGTTCATTTATTTGTAATTTGCGTAACCTGCAAGCATCATCAAGATTTAAATTGAAAGTTTTAATGGCCCCAAAATGCTTTATGCTCCAGTTCCACAAGCAAGTGACAAGGTTTTTCATAGACTAACCGATAGGGTGACATGCCTAAAGATGTTTTGAAAGCAGTACGGTAAGTCCAAAGTGCATCGTTTAGTCTTAAAGACCAATCCTTACGATTTGGGTTAACCGTTTTTTCCAAAATTTGTTTAATCTCCCTATTTGCCAATTCAACTTATCCATTTGTCTGAGGGTGATAATGGGTGGCAATTTTGTGTGTAATACCATATTTCTTCATTAAAGATTCAAATGGTTTATTACAAAAATGTGTTCCCCCATCACTGATGATAGCCCAAGGGATTCCAAATCAACACAAGATATTTTCTTTTAAAAATTTGAGAACAGTTTTATGATCATTGTGTCGGCATGGAATCACCTCAATCCATTTTGAGACATAATCAACTACCACCAAAATATACACAAATCCAAATGAGGATGGAAATGCGCCCATGAAATCAACTCCCCAACAATCAAAAATTTCGATGACAAAGATGGGGTTCAGAGGCATCATGTTTCTTTTTGAAATTGAGTCCAATTTTTGACAATTTTCATAACTTTTGCAAAAAGTATAGCAATCCTTAAATAAAGTAGGCCAACAAAATCTGTACTGTAAGATTTTCGCAGCTGTTTTCTTTGAAGAAAAGTGACCTCCACATGCTTCTTAGTGACAAAATTTAATGACACTACCTACCTCACTATCGGGCACACATCTCCGAAAGATTTGGTCAGGACAATATTTGAATAAGTATGGGTCATCCCAATAAAAAAATTTTACCTCTGTGAAAAATTTCCTTCTATCTTGGTGCATCCATTGAGACGGCATCTTTCCTATTACAAGAAAGTTGACTATGTTAGCAAACCAAGGCATGGAATTGACAAAAAATAAAAAATCATCAGGAAAAGAATCATTGATGGGTGTGCTATCAAAAGGTGAGCTTGTTGCAAGTTTGGACAAATGATCAGCAATAATTTTTAGCTCATTTCTTGTCTTTTATTGTGATGTTGAATTCTTGAAGCAATAAGATCCACCGTATCAATCTTGGTTTGGAATCCTACTTAGACATCAAATATCTAACAGCAGCATGATCGGTGAAAGTCACAATAGAAAAACCAATTAAGTAAGATCAAAATTTGTCCAGTGTAAAAATTACAGCAAGTAGTTCTTTTTCAATAGTGGTGTAATTCATTTGTGCACTATTTAAAGTTCTACTTGCGTAACAAATCACATAAGGCTTACCATCCTTTCTTTGGCCTAAAACAGCACTCACAACAAAATCACTAGCATCACACATCAACTTAAAAGGCAAAGACCAATCAGGAGATTGCATGATAGGAGCAGATGTCAGAAAACCAATTAATTTTTCAAAAGATTTTTTATATTCTTGAGTCCAATCAAATGGTGCATCTTTCAACAGAAGATTACATAATAGTCTAGATATGGCACTAAACTCCTTTATGAATCTTCTGTAAAATCCTGCATGTCCTAAAATAGAACGAACTTCTCTGACTGTTTTTGGGGAAGGCAAATAGGCAATTAATTCAACTTTGGCCTTATCAACTTCAATTCCTTTAGAAGATATCACATGACCTAATACTATTCTTGAGATAACCATGTAATGACATTTTTCCCAGTTTAGCACAAATCCTTTTTCTTCGCATCTTTTAAGAACTTTTTCCAAATTATTAAGACAATTTTCAAAAGAATTTCCAAAAAATGTCAGGTCATCCATGAAAATCTCTAAATAATGCTCAATCATGTCACTAAAAATGCTTAACATGCATCTTTGGAATGTTGTCGGAGCATTACAAAGGCCAAAAGGCATTCTTCTATATGCAAAAGTACCAAAGGGGCATGTAAAAGTAGTCTTTTCTTGATTTTCTAATGCAATTGGTATTTGATTATAACCTGAATAACCATCAAGAAAACAGTAGTATGAATGTCCTGCTACCCTTTCCAAAATTTGATCAAGAAATGGTAAGGGGAAATGATCTTTCCTAGTAACAGCATTTAATTTTCTAAAATCAATACACATACACCAGCTAGATGAAACTCGTGTGGGTATTAATTCCCCTTTATCATTTTAAACCAATGTTATTCCAGATTTCTTAGGCACAACTTATGTAGGGCTTACCCACTGGCTATCAGAGATAGGATAGATAATTTCAACATCAAGTAATTTAAGGACTTCAGCTCTAACTACCTCTTTTATGTGTGGATTTAATCTTCTTTGAGGTTGTTGAGAAGTTTTAGCATTATCCTCTAAATGTATTCTATGTGTACAAATTAATGGATTAATATCTTTTATGTCCTTTAATGTTCAGCCAATTGCACTTTTATGCCTTTTAAGTACTTCTGTTAACATACTTTCTTGTTCTTCAGTAAAGGACAAGGAAATTACCACTGGAAAGCTTTGCTCTTCTCCCAAAAATGTGTACTTCAACCCAACAGGTAATGGTTTTAGTTCTGATGTGGGTACTTCTTCATGGGCATTATCATTCATGGGTTTTAGGTCTTCAAATATTCGCTTCCATCCCTTGTACTTCATTACCTGTGTACAATCACGCAAAGAGCATATTTCAGAAATATCATCTTCTAATTATATGCCTGAATCAAATGAATTGACTAAATAAATTTCTAATGGGTTAGAAGAACTCCTTGTTTGAAGATGATCATCTATAATGGCTTTAATTCCTTCAACTTCCTCCTTTTCATCAAGGACTTCATGTGGTTGCTTGCAAATGTTAAAAACATTGAGTTCCAGTGTCATGTTTCCAAATGTTAGCTTCACCACTCCATTTCTGCAATTTATCAAAGCATTAGATGTTGCTAAAAATGAACGACCTGAAATAACAGGAATTTACTTGCAATTATCAACCATAGGTTCAGTATCCAAGACAATAAAATCCACAAGATATATGAATTTATCAACTTGAACCAACACATTTTCCACAATTTCTCTTAGAATTTTAATTGATCTATCGACAAGTAGAAGAGTTAGAGAAGTTAGTTTTAACTTACCCAAGTTGAGTTGCTGATAAACTGAATATGGAAGCAAATTGACACTAGGACCAAGATCAAGTAAAGCTTTTTCAATTTTATGTTCTCCAATAATGCATGAAACTGTAAGACAATCAGGGTCTTTATATTTCAACGCATTATTATTCTGAGGAATGAAGCTTACCTATTCAGCCAAAAATGTTTTCTTTGTCACATTTAGTTTCCTTTTAACTGTGCACAAGTCCTTCAAATATTTGGCATAAGAAGGAATTTGTTTGATAGCATCTAACAGAGGAATATTGACCTTCACTTGTTTCAAAATTTCAAAAATTTTAGTGTTATGGTTCAATTTCCTTGAATTGTTTAATGCTTGAGGAAATGAGGGTGCAAGCGAGAGTTTGGTCTCTTTTTGTTCAACTTATTCATTTTCTTGGGGAATTAGTTCATCTTCTTTCTTACAAGGTTCAGAAATTTGTTTTTCAATAACATTTCCACTCCTAAGAGTTATCACTGACTTGTCTTGGTCCATTTGTTGATTTCTGAACTCCCCTCATTTAGATTATACTGGCCCTTGGGATTTCGTTGAGGTTGAGAATGAAATTTTTCTTTCTCATGAATGATGAGTGCAGAAAAAAATTTAGCAAGAGTTTCTTTTATGTCAATCATAGTTTGATCATTTTGTTTATTAATGGTCTCTTTCTTTTCTATGAATGCATACAGTGTTTCTTCAAGGTTTTTCCTATATGGTGGGATATAAGGTGCATATCTTTGAGAATTTTGAGAGTCCTGTTGTGCTTGAGGAGGTGGTGGTTGCATGAATTGTGACTAATTATTATTGCTCCAGCTGAAGTTCGGGTAATTTCTCCATCCCGGATTATATGTATCTGAAAAAGAAGAAGTAAATGGCATTTTAAAATTATTCATTATATTTACTTGCTCATGTACAACTTCTTTAAATACAGAAATTTTAGGACATTCATGTGTTGAGTGTCCTAAGTCATCACAAATGCTACAAATTTCTTCATTTTGCACAGATTTGATTTCTTTTGTTTTTCCTAATTCCATGGCTTCAATTTTTCTAGCCAAACTAGTAAATCTAGCATTTAGATCTTCTTCTTGACTAAGCTGAAATTTTCCTTTATTAGCACTTGCAAGGTTAAATCTAATTGAATTTTCAGAAGTATTAGTATTATGCCAAGATTGAGAATTTTTAGCGAATTGGTTTAAATAGTCTAAAGCTCCATCAGGTTCTTTTTCAAGAAACTCACCATTGCATATTGTTTCCACAAATTGTTTGGTTTAAGGTGTTAAACCTTCATAAAAGAAGCTTATAGTGTATCATTTTTCAAAACCATGATGTGGGTAAAAATTTAACAAATCTTTAAACTGTTCCCAACATTGAAAATATGCTTCATTTGAATTTTGGGAAAAAATTTGGATTTGTCTTTTCATAGCATTGGTTTTATGTGTTGGAAAAAAATTCTTTAAGAACTCACCTTGCATTTCTTGCATTATACCAGTTGATCTTGGTTTCAACGTGTTAAGCCAAGTTTTTGCTTTATCTTTTAAAGAAAAAGGAAACAATTTAAGCTTAACAATCTCTTCAGTGCAATTTTGGTCATTGAAAGCAATACATACTTTCTCAAATTCTTTCAGATGTAAATATGAGCTTTCAGATTCTAAACCATGAAAATTAGGAAGTAAAGAAATCATACCTGGCTTAAATCTAAAATTATTGGCATTGAGTGGAAAGATAAAACATGATGGACTAGAATTTCAAGGTGGTTGCAAATATTCACGTATGGTTCACAACGGTTGATTTTCATGTTCATCATGTACACTTTTATTTTCAGCCATTGTGTCAATTGTGTGTGATTGTGATTCAAACAAATCAATATATAAAGTACTAGAATTAATTTTAACTAAACAACCAGAATTTAAATCACGATACCAATTAAGCATAAACAAATGACTTAAAATAGAAAAAATAATGTACAAGTAGGCGATTTATACCTATCATTAAATATTAACAAGGATATGATATAAACCAACCACCCAATAAATATTAACAAGTAAAAAAGTTAGATAATTGATAAATTAAAAAGTTAGATAATCAGAGAGTTAATAATTAGTAAGTTAGAAAGTGCAGAAAGTAAATTGCAGAAAATAAATTTAAAATATGAAAATCGGAAAGAGGCAGAGCCCCACCAGGGCCGACGAAAGAGAAGAAGAAAGATTATTTCATTACATTAGAAAGCAATAATAAATAAGATAAATTAAAAAGTTAGAGAGAATAAAATAAATGACATAAATTAAAAGTTAGAGAGCGAGAAAATAAAAGTTAGTACACAAAATAAATGACATAAATTAAAAGTTAGTAAACATAAATAAATGACATATATATAAAGGTTAGAAAGTTAGTATGTTAGCAAGTTAGTAGGTTAGCAAGTTAGTAAGTTAGTAAGTTAGTAAATTAGATAGCTAGAAAGTTAGAGAGTTAGTAAATAAACTGAAGGACCGGCAAGCCGATCTTTTGTTCCGGTGAGGGAGAAGACAAAATAGATTTTATTAAAGAAAAAGAACCTCAATAAGTTAAAACTTCAAATCAAGTTCCCCGGCAACGGCGCAAAAAACTTGATGCAGATTGAAGGATGCAAACCCAAGTGCAGGTTGTCTCGAGTAATAAATTCTCGGGAGTCTGAGGACGATTCACGGGGAATTGATGAAAAGAAATTATTTAAGGTAAGAAAAAGATTTGTCATAACACCAAAGGTAATAAAAGTTGTTCACTGATGAAAAAGGATTTACTTGAGTTAGGAGATCCACTCTTAGTAATAAATTAAAGGCAAGATTATTTCTCTTTATAACTCAATTGAAATCTACACATAAAGGAAGTTCTAATCAGAAAATATAACATTCAAAGTTCAATTATATATGCAATCATATTATGATTTCTTTAATTATCTACCAACATTTGTAAATGAGTTCAAGTATTCACTGTGCCAATCCTCTTATCTACAATAAATCAAGATCTCCATTATACAAAGAAGGTTTCTAAATTAATTGGAAATAAAATACAACACATATAATGTCCACTTGATAATATATCATTTAAGCACAAGAAATAGAATAATCTAACCTTATTTCATTACCAAGAGCTTCACTCTTTCACCCAAGAAAAATGAAAATTAGTTACTCATAGACAAGAAGAAAGAAAGAGAGAAGAAGAGAAAGATGAACATAACTTCAATTTAGAGCAAGAGAAAATTACAACAAAGGAAAACAATAAACAAGCAGGACCATAACTTCTAAAAACTAAGCCTAACACCTAGTGTAGTAAATGATCAGTCATGGGTGCCTTTTATAGAGGATTAGGGGTACAAAATGACAAGGAGGGTGATTAAGAGTAGGTAGATGAGTGGGTGGATGAGTGGGTGGATGATTGGAAAATGCCAAATAGTGAGTTGATGAGTGGAAAATTAGTGAGATTCTTTGTCTCTGAAATCATCCAGCTTTGATCTCATGGATGATGTCAGAAAATGGAAAAATAGTCTTCATGAAATTTGTAGCATTTTGTCTTATCTTTCCAATGGCACTAATTTCAACTCCAAAGGCCACCTACAGCTTGAGATATGACCCAATTACTGAATAGTATTCAGGCCCAAGTACAACACATTTGTTCTGACTTCAAAGCCCAATATTACCATCAAGAAGTCCGATCTGAGTTTTGTGTTCTCATGAAAGTTGTAGATATGGGTCTTAACTTTCAAGTATCCAAATTTCAGCCTAAGGAAGTTCCTACGACCCGAGTTATGCTTTGATTACTGCACACTATTCAGGTTTTAGTTACAAAACCCATGTTCTGACTTCCAACCCATTTAGCTCTACTAGATATCTGATTGAGCCTTGGAGCTTTTCATGAAAGTTGTAGAGCTCTCTCTTATCTTTTCTACAAGGTAAGATACATAATTATAAGACATCTAGAACTCAAGATATGACCGAAATACAGAAACAGTGTAAGACCAAAATAATGCTGAAAAAATCAATTAAGTCCAATTTGAGTCCAAACTTACAAAACATAACCAGACTTAATCAATTAAATACATGAAGAGTGTAAATGACTAAAAATGAGAATTTATTAATATATAAAATATGTGATTATCACTGACATTAGGTTCTAAAGTAGTACACTCGGTGCGACTGTCTGAGAGACCGGCTCGAGAAATAAGATCCAAAGCATATTAAGCTTGGCACAAATAAATACCATCAACAGAGAAAAGAACCTCAAGACCCATAAAATAATTGAGACAACCAAGATCCTTCATCTCAAAATTGCGGCTTAAAGAAGCTTTAAGATCAACAATACCAAAAGTATCATCACATGAAATAATCATGTTATCAACATAACGAAACAGTAACATAGTGCCACTATCAGTCTTACGGATGAAGAGTGTTGAATCATAAGAGCTAGAGGAGTATCCAAGCTTACTGATAGTGGAACTAAACTTAGCAAACCTAACTCAAGGAGCTTGTTTAAGACCCTACAAGGATTTGCGAAGAAGAAAGACCTTGTTAGGTGGACAAGAGTAAACTAGTGGTGCTCACATATAGATTTCTTCTTCTAAGTCACCATTAAGAAAGGCATTCTTCACATCCATCTGATTAAGAGTCCAATTATGAGTGGAAACTGATAACAATATATTTTATTCATTTTATAATCCTCTCACTAGGCTTCGTAAGGTTCAATTTGGCTTAATTAAGTTGATTTTGTCACATTTTATGAAATTAAGCCTAATTTGATCATTGAAGAAATTATTGCTTGAATTATCATTAATTTGGGTGATTGCATTCTTAAGTAAAGTGGCCACAATTTGAGTTGCAATTATTTGATTAATGTGATTTTGGTCTTGTTGGAAAGCTTAGGTAAATCTTTAATAACTATTCACTTGATAGTAAGAGCCACATTGATAGCAATATATTTCATTCATTGTATAACCTTTTCACTTGACTTTTTTAGTAAATTAGCTATAATTTGAGTTAAAAATATCCGATGAATGTGATTTTAGTCTTGTTTTAAAGCTAAGACAAATTTCTACAACTTTCATGAACGCCTCAAGACTTGAAACACACGTTTGGATAACTTAAATTGGAGTTGAAGTAAAATCTAGTGTTTTGAACCTAACAGCTTGACCTTTATGCACTCATTAGACTATATCTCGGGCTATAGGAGTTCAATAATTCTTAAATTTTGACAATGGAAGGTTAAGACCCATATCTACAACTTTCATAAGAACACAAAATTCAGTTCGGATTCCTTGAAGGTGATATTGGGCTTGGAACTCAGAACAGAGGTGCTGGATTTGGGCCTGAGCCATGAGCAGTAATTGGGCCATATCTCGGGCTATGGTTATTGGATTTGGCTAAACTTGGTGTCTCTGGAAAGCTGAGACAATTTCCTAAAACTTTTATGAAGACCACTTGACTTAATTCTGATGTATGCCTTAAGCAAAGAGCAGAGACATTTCAGAGCCAAGAAAGTTCATAATTTCAGCTCATTCATCATCTATTTTGATTTTACTTCTCATCATCAAACAACTTCATTGTCTTCTTGCACTCCTTGAACTCTATAAAAGGAGGCAAAGGTTGATCATTTAAGGGTGTTAGTTTAGCTTAGAGTTTAGTTTATGCTATTGTGTTATTAGTTTTCCTTTGTGTAGTTTTCTGTTATTCTTAATTGAAGTTATGTTCATCATCTTCTTCTTCTCTCTTTCTTTCTTTTTGTTTATGAGTAACTAAATCTTCATCTTGTTTGGGTGAAAGAGTGAAGCTCTTGGTAATGAAATAAGGTTAGATTATTCTACTTTTTGTGCTTGAATGATATATTTTTATGTGATCTTTATATGTGTTACATGTTATTTCTGATTAATTTAGAAACTCTTCTTGTATAATGAATATCTTGATTCATTGTAGACAAGATGTTGACACAGTGGATGCTTGAGACAATTTACAAGTATTAGTAGATAATTATTGGAACTATAATATGATTACATGTTTAATCTAAATTGAACTTTGAATGTTAAATCTTCCGATTGGAACCTTCATTATGTATGATTTCAATTGAGTTATAAAAAGAAATAATCTTGTCTTTAATTTATTACCAAGAGTGGATCTCCTAACCCAAACAAATCCTTTTCATTTGTGAACAACTTATATCATCTTTAGTATTGTGACAAATATTCTCCGTACCTTAAATAATTCTCTCTTCATCAATTCCCTGTGGATCGACCTCAGACTCCCGAGAATTTACTACTTGAAATAACCTACACTTGGGTTTGAAACTTTTAATTATCCCGGGAAGTTTTTGGCGTCGTTGCCGGGGACTTGATTTGAAGTCCTAATTCATTGAGGTTCTCTTTCTATAAGTAAACTTCACTAACAGGTATATTCTTCCTCTACTCTTTTCACTTTTTAATTTACTAACTTATTAATGACTTTTATATTTATGTCATTTATTTTTGCTTTTTAACTTTATAACTTTTATATTTGTGTCATTTATTTTTACTTTTTATTTTTTATTTTTTTTATTTACATTTTCTGCTTTTATTTTTTTATTTACGCTTTATGCTTACTAACTATCTAACATTTTAATTTACGTCATTTATTTACACTATTTAACTTTTAATTTATGTCATTTATTTTTCATTCCGTAACTTTTTAATTTCTGTTATTTATTATTGCTTTCTAACGTAATGAAATAATCGTTCTTCTTCTCTCCTTTTTCACCGGCTTTGTGGGGCTTTGCCACTCTCCGATTTTCATATTTTAAATTTACTTTCTGCATTTTTTTTCTATATTTTATTTTCTGCACTTTATTTTCTGTATTTTAGTTTTTGTATATTATTAACTCTCTAACTATCTAACTTTTTATTTTATCAGTTATTTAACTTTTTACTTGTTAATATTTATTTGGTGGCTGGTTTATACTGTAACACCCTCCTTAGAGCATCACATTTCTGACTACCAACTCCCAATCTGAAAATCAATTTATAAAAGGTTTGAGTTATAAAAGATAGGTTTCAAAATTTCTTTTCGCGGAAACATAAACTTACTGAAATTTACAGGTATTATTGAAAAATATATTTAAACTGTTTAATATACAATATTGACACCAATTAATATTTAACAATTATTCAAGAAACATAAAACTTACTGACTCACTTTTTAAACAGTAGCAAATCCTATGATAGTTCCTACTTAATAGCACGGTAAAACACTAACGAGAAAACTCAACATACTTATTCCGTCTTGTATCCATTCTTGATGCGTCATGTATCTGTTCCTCCTCAAAACTGCACACTAACCAGTCCAGGATAGTCACTTCTCCATGTTATCACCAATCTCAGAACATTTGTCTCCAGTCACGTCTAAGAAACTCGTTCCATCTACTATATAATTTTTAACAATACAAACACAGTAAAATAATATAACAAAGAGGTGAAATCACCTACGCCAATACCAACATGGTAGCACAGAGATAATACAAACAGTATACCAACAGATATATCATATCATAATTACAATTATGTCATCATCATAATATATAAAGTAACAATAAATACAATAATGCCATCACATTATTATCATCATCATCATCCAATTATTCCTTAACAAAATAATTGTCATAGTCAATATTCCTTAATTAATATATCATACAAATATAAATATTCAACAGTTCAATTATCATAACCAATGCTCAATTATTATGCATGTGCACATAGACTCAATGTCCTACTCCATGGAGCTAATACTCAGTTCGGAGAAGTTAATCTGAAAGATCTGTCTGTACCAAAATGCCTCAGACCACGTGCTACAATTCTCATTTGTATTTGCACATCTAGCATATACACAACAGTCTTTACTAGATCTTGATTAAGAATAGTGTCTCAGTTAGGATCATCAGTGTGTCGCGTTGGTCTAACCCACGTTATAGAAGAGCTACCAATTGCCCTGTAGGCAACTCGCACCCCAATGCCCCCAAGGTCAACAAGTGACTTACACTACGCATATCACACCCACTCAAGAGGTGTACGTCTCTCCTAGGCAAATAGCCTCATACAGTCCATCAGACCTTTCCAATGCATGTTCAATGCACCAATGCCAATCATAGGCAAAATTCATCATTTTCTCATACAATGTTCATACACTAGTCCATGCATATAAAATGCACCATTCTCAGTTCAATTTCACAATTTCATATTCAGGGTCCACACACTGGCCCATTCTTAGTTCAATTTCATAATCTCATAATCAGGGTCCACACACTAGCCTAACAGTAATCATACTGTATTTTCAACAGCGAAATCATATTATCGTATTTTTATAGTCACAAAACACTTTCGTCGTGTTTTCACAATCGCACAATATTTCTGTTACGTTTTCATAATTTTGCAACGTTTCTGTTGCGTTTTCAATGTTTTCTCAATCATGTAAAAATATTTACACGTTTCTCAAATCGTGTAACGATTTTTCACCATTTTCACAATCGCGTAATTTAAAAATCATTCTTTTAAGTCGCGTAAACTATTTTCCATCATTTTTGAAATATTTAAACGCTTTCTAAATTGCATAGAAATATTTTAATATTTTTCAAATCGTGTAGCTTAAAATCACGTTTTTAAGATACGTAAAATATTCCTCAATATTCCAAACATTATTTTGGACTTCCAAACAAATCAATATCATTTCCAACATCATTTTCACATTTCACCTTTCAAAAAATTTTTACTCAAAATAATATGAGTTTTCACATTATTTTCCATATTTTCTTACTCAAGAAAATCCTTTTCACAATATATTCCACAAATTCACAATTTCATTGAATTAAATCAATGTTTCTCACTTAAAATTTCCTAACACGCTCCAAAACCCAAAGAATGAGTTTTACGTTAGTAAATTTTCAAGTCACCAATATATTCTCCATTTTTCTCAAATCAATTCCAAAATAAATCCTCTTTAAAATAAATTGAGGTTCAAACACTTTCAACCTCTCTTTTCCATTCATATACGAAAATCCCATTTTCTCAAGTGATAAAACACTCTGATTCCCTGTCCAAAATTCCTTGTACTAAACCAAATTATATTTCCACTTTGAAAATCACTTTGTTTTCATAAAATCAAGGCATTACAAACCTTCAAAACCGTGGTACTTGACCATTGAAACCATCAAACATTTTTCCTTCTAAATTGATATGGTTTTACACAAACAAAACCATTAAAAATTCTTTAACAAAACCGTGAGACTCATAGTCTTAAAAACCAATTCATTTGTTCATTTTCATTTTTCACTTTCTTTGCAAATTCTTAAAATTAACAACTCATAGCTCTTTTCATTTAAAACTCATGATTTGTAAAATACTTAGAATCTATTTACTCAAAAATCACCCTTGAGGCCATGTGCCTCTATGGTTCTTTGGAACCAAAATTGTTTTCCTTTTCATCATCAAATCATGGCATACATATACATATTTCATCATATATATCACAAACATGTCATAAACAAAAGCAATAAATCATGCAAATCATATCAAGCATGTAAGCACAAATAAACCATACAAAACACATAAACCACATAAACACATAAACACTCACAAATAATTACATGCCCATGGATATGAATCTTCACATGGATTCACCATCCATCAAATACAAAACCATCTCTCACCACCATACTTGGTTGGTGAGATGGATCTCCCTCTTACCTCTTGAAGATCCTCAAAAGCTCCTTGTTTTGCTTCTTTTTTTTTCCAAGTCCTTCACCACCAAGGGCTTCTCAAATACAAAACAAAACACACACATAATTAATATACATAAGAATTGAATAAGAAAACCATGGATATGAATCATGGTTAGAACTTTGAAAATCAAAAGAAAAGTGAAAATTAATAAACTTCACCAATAAAGCTTCAATCTTTAGCTTGAAGAACAAGGTTGAAAATGGATGATTTAGAGAAAGTCTCCAACATGAAAGTTGCTTAGAATATCATGTAGATTCAAGATCTATGGTTGGATGAAATTAAAAGAGATTGGATGGTGATTTTGGGTGGTATGGCCGAATGGTTCCTCTTGAAGAACAAGGATGGAGTTTTTGATTTTTGTGAAAGCAAAACTTCTTAGACTTGGTTAAGGTAAAGAATAAAGTGAAAACAGTTGGTTTTCCTTCCTATCAAATTCGTAGAGCTCCATGAAAAAATCCCTAAAAATCATAAACAAATGTTAAAATCAATAACAAGTAAAAGAATAGGTAAGCCATGGTTCATGCATGGCTTAGAAAATTAAAACTAAAAGATTGGGTGAAGAAATATGAACTTTACCCTTTTTGATAGAAACTTGAAGCTTATATTTGAAGCTCAAGATGAATAATTTTGTGAAAACTCATAACTAGAGATGTTCTTAGAATGAGGTAAGGATTCAAGAAACTAGGTTGGATAAAAAAATTTAGTGATGGAAGGTGGTTCTAGGGTGCTTGGCCAAAACTTGCTTGGAGAAGAGATGGAGAGAAATTTTTGAAGAGCTAGCTTCTTGAAAATGATCAATAATGATCAAGATGGAGTAATGATGGTCTTGAAACCATTCTATGTCCTTAAGCATGCACCAAAACCGTCCCCCCCCCCTTCCTTGCTTCTCCTTATGCATTCAATAAGTGACCATCATAATTAGCCACCATTTTAAGCATTTCTAACCATTGATTAGATCAATGGTTGGGATTAATGTAGGTTTTAGGTTTAGGCTTAGATAGAAGACTTAATCTAGGCCATTGGATCTTTTCTCCTTCAATTCCTAGCCATTAGATGCATCTCCAAAATAAAGGGTCAAGATTACTCCTTCAAACTTTAAATCCAAGGGTCATAATTAGTCATAGCCATTTTAGAAGACCAAATCTCCACCATTGATTAAATCCACATCCGATGGTCATAAATGATCCATCTCCACCATTGATTAAATCCAAATCCAACGGTCACAAATGATCCTAGCCACTTTGTAAGATCAAATCTCCACCCTTGATTTATTCTTCATCCAATGGTTATAAATGGTTATAGCCATTTTATTAGACTAATTCTCCACCGTTGATTAAATAAACTGTTGTTATTCAAAGCCTAAAAATTAAACTTACTTCCTATTGGTTCGTCATAAAGTTGTCATAACCACTAATGTTTACTTAACAGTACAATATTTATTTTTATCTGCTATAACCCCACAAAAGAATATATTTAATGTATTTTTATTGCTCGATAATTAAATACAGTACAAAACACAGTAAAAAAAAATTTTAAAAACTGTTTCTGGATTTAGGTTTAGTAAGATCTCCCGTCTCCGTCTAAACAGTACAAATTTTTCTATCCGCAGAAAAATTTTCACTTTGCAGGACCCACCTGGGCCCACGTAAGGCCACCTAGGCCCACAGACAGCCCAAAAACGATCAGATAAATATAAAAATTTCATAATCATCCACAAAAATCACAAATATTAGAAAACGTATGAAAATCAAATCAGATTGTTAAAAATAATTAACAATCAAGAGAAATAAATACATAAAGATTTTTCCCAGCCCAAAAATTATTATTTTCTTGACACGAAGTAAATCACTCAAAACGATCAAATATGCTGACGGAATAATCAAAATAATTTTACACTACATAGAAATTACTAAACAGTAAAATTCTGTTAACTATCAAAATTACTGTTTAATAGATAAGAAATTTTGGGGTGTTACATATACCACATCATTCTTAATATTTAATGGCCGGTTTATACCACCTACTTATCCATTATTTTTATTTTATGTCATTTATTTATGCTTAACTGGTATCGTGATTCAAATTCTGGTCATTTGGTTAAAAGTAATCCTGGTACTTTATATATTGATTTGTTTGAATCACAATCACACACAATTGACACAATGGCTTAAATTGAATATGCACATGTTGAACATGAAAATCAAACACAACAAGCTGAAAATGAAAGTATATATGATGAACAGGAAAATCAATCATTGCGAACTATGCGTGCATATTTGCAACCACCTCGAAATTCTAATCCATCATATTTTATCTTTCCACTCACTGCTAATAATTTTAGATTTAAACCAGGTATGATTTCTTTACTTCCTAATTTCCATGGTTTAGAATCTAAAAGCCCTTATTTACATCTAAAAGAATTTGAGGAAGTCTGTATTGCTTTCAATGATCAAAATTGCACTGAAGAGATTGTTAAGCTTAAATTGTTTCATTTTTCTTTGAAAGATAAAGCAAAAACTTGGCTTAACGCTTTGAAACCAAGATCAATTGACACATGACAAGAAATGCAAAGTGAGTTTTAAAGAAATTTTTTCCAACACATAAAACCAATACTTTGAAAAGACAAATCCAAAATTTTTCTCAAAATTCAAATAAAGCGTATTTTTAAAGTTAGGAACGTTTTACAGATTTGTTAAATTCTTGCCCACATCATGGTTTTGAAAAATAGCGGACTATAAGCTTCTTTTATGAAGGTTTAACACCTAAAACTAAACAATTTGTGGAAACAATATGTAATGGCGAGTTTCTTGATAAAGAACCCGAAGAATCTTTAGATTATTTAAACCATTTGGCTGAAAATTCTCAATCTTGGCATGGTACTAATCCTTCTGAAAATTTAATTAGATTTAACCTTGTAAATGTTGGTAAAGGAAAATATCATCTTAGTCAAGAAGAAGATCTAAATGCAAGGTACGCTAATTTGGCAAGAAAGGTTGAATCCATGGAATTAGGCAAATTTGTGAAAAATGAAGAAATTTGTGGCATTTATGATGAATTAGGACACTTGACAAATGAATGTCCTAATATTCTAGTTTTTAAAGAAGTTGTGCATGAGCAAGTAAATGCAATGAATAATTTTAAAAAGCCATTCACCTCTTCTTTTTTAAATTCTTACAATCTAGGATAGAGAAATCACCCGAACTTCAGTTGGAGGAATAATAATTAAGCACAATTTATGCAACCACCGCCTCCTCAGGAACAACAGGATTCTCAAAATTCTCAAGGATATACACCTTATGTCCCACCATATAGGAAAAACCTTGAAGGAACATTGAATGCATTCATAGAAAAGCAAGAAGTCATCAATAAACAAAATACTCAAACCATGATTGACATAAAAGACACTATTTCCAAATTTACTTTTGTACTAACCATTCATGAGAAAGGAAAATTTCCTTCTCAACCTCAACCAAATCCCAAAGGTCAATAGAGTCTAAATAAGGGTAGTTCAGAAAACTAACAAATAAATCAAGTCAATTCTGTGATAACTCTTAGGAGTGAAAAAGTTGTTGAAAAAAAAATTCTGAACCTTGCGAGAAAGATGGTGAATCAATTCTCCAAGATAAGGAAAAAGTTGATAAGTCATCTGCCCAAAATGAGACCAAACTCTCGTCTCCTCCACCCCCATTTCCTCAAGCATTAAGCAAACCAAGGAAATTGGACTACCAAACTGAAATTTTTGAAATTTTTAAACAAGTGAAGGTCAATATTCCGATGTTAGATGCTATCAAATAGGTACCTTCTTATGCCAAATTTTTGAAAGACTTATGCACTGTTAAAAGAAAATTAAATGTGAAAAAGAATGCCTTTTTGACCGAACAGGTAAGTTCCATTATTCAAAGCAATAATTTTTTGAAACATAAAGACCCTGGTTGTCCTACGGTTTGATGCATTATTGGAGAACATAAAATTGAATAAGATTTACTTGATCTTGGTGCTAGTGTTAATTTGCTTGCATATTTAGTTTATCAACAACTCAATCTGGGTGAGTTAAAACTAACTTCTGTAACTCTTCTACTTGCTGATAGATCAATTAAAATTCCAAAATGAATAGTAGAAGATGTGTTGGTATAAGTTGATAAATTCATTTATCTTGTGGATTTTATTGTTTTGGAAACTGAACCTATGGTTAATAGTTCCAAGTCAATTCCTATTATTTTAGGTCGCCCATTTTTAGCAACACCGAATGCTTTGATAAATTGCAGAAATAGAGTGATGAAGCTAACATTTGAAAACATGACACTTGAGCTTAATGTTTTCAACATATGCAAGCAACTACATGAAGTCAATGATGAAAATGAAGAAGCTGACGGGATTGAAGCCATTGTAGATGATCATCTTCTAAAAGGGAATTCTTCTGACCCATTAGAAGTTTGTTTAATTAATTCATTTGATTTATCTACGCAAGTAGATTATGATATTTCTGAAATATGTTCTTTACTTGATTGTACACAGGCAATGGAATACAAAGGATGGAAGCCGAGATTCGAAGAGCTATAACCCATGAATGATAATATTTAAGAAAAAGTACCCACATTGGAACTAAAGTCATTACCTGTTGTGTTGAAGTACACATTTTTGGGAGAAGACCAAAGCTTTCCAGTAGTAATTTCATCAATCCTTACTGAAGAACAAGAAAGTATGTTGATAGAAGTACTTAAAAGGCATAAAAGTGCAATTGGATGGACATTAACAGATATAAAAGGCATTAATCCATTAATTTGTACACATAGAATACATTTAGAGGATAATGCTAAAACATCACAACAACCTCAAAGAAGATTAAATCCACACATAAAAGAGGCAATTAGTGCTGAAGTTCTTAAATTACTTGATGTTGGAATTATTTATCCTATTTCCGATAGCCAGTGGGTAAGCCCTACACAAGTTGTGCCTAAGAAATCTGGAATAACAGTGGTTGAAAATGAAAAAGGTGAGTTAATACCTACGCGAGTTTCATCTAGTTGGCGTATGTGTATTGATTTTAGAAAACTGAATATAGCCACTAGGAAAGATCATTTCCCCTTACCATTTCTTGATCAAATTCTAGAAAATGTAGCAGGACATCCCTACTATTATTTTCTTGATGGTTATTCGGGGTATAATCAAATACCAATTGTATTAGAGGATAAAAAAAAGACTACTTTTACATGCCCTTTTGGCACTTTTGCATATAGAAGAATGTCTTTTGGTCTTTGTAATGCTCCGGTAACTTTTCAAAGATGCATGCTAAGTATTTTTAGTGACATGATTGAGCATTATTTATAAGTTTTCATGGATGATTTGACAGTTTTTAGAAATTCTTTTGAAAATTGTCTTGATAATTTGGATAAAGTTCTTAAAAGATGTGAAGAAAAAGGATTTGTTTTAAATTGGGAATAATGTCATTATATGGTTACTTCAGGAATCGTGTTAGGTCATGTGATATTTTTTGAAGGAATTGAAGTTGATAAGGCCAAAGTTGAATTAATTGCTCATTTACCTTCCCCAAAAACAGTCAGAGAAGTTCATTCCTTTTTAGGACATGCAGGATTTTATCGAAGATTCATTAAAGACTTTAGTGTCATATCTTGACCATTATGCAATCTTCTGATAAAAGATGCACCATTTGATTGGACTCAAGAATGCCAAAATCTTTTGAAAAACTAATTGATCTTCTAATATCGACTCCTACCATGCAATCCCATGGCTGGTCTTTGCCTTTTGAATTAATGTGTGATGCAAGTGATTTTATTGTTGGCGCTATTTTAGGCCAAAGAAAAGAAGGTAAGCCTCATGTGATTTGTTACGCAAGTAGAACTTTAAATAGTGCACAAATGAATTATACTACTACTGAAAAAAAACTGCTTGTTGTAATTTTTACATTGGACAAATTTTGAGCTCATTTAATTTGTTTTCTACTGTGATTTTCACTGATCATGCTACTGTTAGATATTTAATGTCTAAGCAAGATGTCAAACCTAGGTTGATACGGTGGATCTTGTTACTTCAAGAATTCAACATCACAATAAAAGATAAGAAAGGAGCCGAAAATGTTGTCACAGATCATTTATCCAGACTTACAACAGGCTCACTTTTTGATAGCACACCTATCAATGATTCTTTTCTTGATGAGCTTTTATTTTCTCTCAATTCCATGCCTTGGTTTGCTAACATAGTCAATTTTCTTGTGACAAAAAATATGCCGCCTCAGTGGTCACATCAAGACAGAAAAAGGTTTTTGACTGAAGTGAAAATTTTTTATTGGTATGACCCATATTTGTTCAAATATTATCCTGATCAAAACTTTCGGAGATGTGTACCCAACAATGAGGTAGGTAATGTTATTAAATTTAGTCACTCATAAGCATGTGGAGGTCATTTTTCTTCAAAGAAAGCAACTGCAAAAATCTTACAGTGTGAATTTTATTGGCCTACTTTATTTAAAGACAGTTATACCTTTAGCAAAAGTTACAAAAATTGTCAGAAATTAGGTTCCATTTCTAAAAGAAATATGATGCCTCTGAATCCTATCCTTGTCATTGAAATTTTTTATTATTCGAGAATTGATTTCATGGGTCCATTTCCATCCTTATTTGGATTTGTGTATATTTTGGTTGCAGTTGATTATGTCTCAAAATGGATTGAGGCAATTCCATGTCGACAAAATGATCATAAAACTATTCTCAAATTTTTAAAAGAAAATGTCTTAAGTCAATTTGGAATCCCTCGAGCTATCATCAATGATGGGGGAACACATTTTTACAATAAATCATTTGAATTTTTAATGAAGAAATATGGTATTACCAATAAAGTTGCCACCCCTTATCACCCTCAGACAAGTGGATAAGTAGAATTAGCAAATAGGAAAATTAAACAAATTTTGGAAAAAACGGTTAACCCAAATCATAAAGATTGGTCTTTAAGACTAAACGATGCACTTTGGGCTTACCGAACTGGTTTTAAAATATCTTTAGGTATGTCACCCTATCGATTAGTCTATGGAAAACCTTGTCACTTGCCTGTAGAACTGGAACATAAAGCATTTTGGGCCATTAAAGCTTTCAATTTAAATCTTGATGATGCTTGTAAGTTACGCAAATTGCAAATAAATGAACTTAAGGAATTGAGAAATGATGCATATTAAAACTCAAAAATTTATAAAGAAATAACAAAAGCTTTTTAAGATAAATCTATTTTGAGAAAATCTTTTGAAATTGGTCAAAAAGTTTTGCTTTATAATTTTCGTCTTCACCTATTCCTTGGAAAATTGAGATCTAGGTGGACTGCCCCTTTTATTGTCATACATATATATCCTTATGGGGCCATAGACATTGAGAATCCAAGAAATGGTAATGTGTTTAAGGTCAATGGACAAAGACTTAAACCATTTTTGGAAAATCAAGCTGCTGAGGTAGAATTCATTTCTCTTTCTGATCCTTGTTATAAGAATAATTTACTCTAATTTTGTGGCTTTATTTTGTTTTGCAGTTCTTTAGCTCCCCAGTTAAATGACGGATGACGATATTCCATGACTCTCAAGTCGGTTTGCTTTCTTTCAGTTTTCCAACATAACTAATTCCTTCTCCTTCAAAATGGATATCATTCTCTCAAACCTAAGAAAACATTTTCCTTCTCTTCCTCAAAATGCTCTAACAAAAATTTACAAAGCTAGATGTGAAAGATTGAAATTATTAATGCATAAATGTATACCAAAAGATGTACGTTGGATAATCGAAGTAAAGGTCCGATTAGCAGGTGAGTCTTCAATTTCATTTGACTTATACATGCCAGGTCTTGGTAAAAGTTCATATTCTAAAAAGAGAAGAGCAAAAAGATTACAAGTCTATCACATATATGCACGTTGGAATTGTAACAAACGATGTCATTCTTTGGGGATGATTTCCATAAACAGAGAAGATAAAATTTTCTTTATTAAGAATGGACTGAGTAAGGAGTCATTAGATGATATCTTATTGACTCTTGATACGCATTCTTGTGGTCTTGTGCATCGTGAACTTCTTAACTTGTGGAATCTCTTCAAGGATGAACAAAAGCAATACATTCTTGGGAATCTGACTCTAATAGACCCTGTTTGCCAATTTATTAAAAAATTGGATGGGAAACTTATCCTCGACTCATAGAAGGCGTTTAAGCCATTTCTAGACGTGAAACCAGAGGCAGATGTGAGCCACATTCACAACAACATGTACATATTTTCTACTTCTTCTTCTTCAACTTCTTCAAAAAAAAAAAGAAAAAAAAAGAAAAAAAAAATAGAAAAAAAAAAGAAAAAGAATGTATACATCTTGGGTTTAGCTTTGGTAACACAAAACATAAATGGGAAAATGCATGCATCCTGATCTAGCCTTCTTAATTGAAAAACAAAGTAGGTAGATTGTATCCCACATGTGAGGCAGCCAATCGCATCATGGCCACTTGTTCCTTTTGGGAGCCCTATATTGTGCTGGTCTTGAATGGTTCTAATACTGGTCAACAATGCTTTGGCACAAAGCTAAAAGAGTATACTACCTCCATCCCAATCTCAAGTGAGTATACACTCATCTTTCATCAAGTTTCTAATAACTTGAAAAAAAAAAAGGGCGAAACTACGGTTGTACTTGGTCTTTAATTAGATTAGGAGCCCCGAGTGGATGCCCGTCCTGTCATAGACTCAGGAGGAGACCTTCACACGCCAGTATATAAATAAAGTTCATGTGTCATGCTCTATAGAGAGCCGTGTGCTACATTCCCAGTTCTTGGAACCAAGGCTCTGTAACGCTGATGGACAGAAAGAAGCGTCCCATCTTTACAGTGAACGAAAGCTGTTAACTGAGCTATATACTTACTTTAATTACTAGGTCTCTATGGCGAGTTCTGACTGGCTGCGGTCAGGTACCATCTTCTTAGAATACATGCCTTTAATTAGGTTTGCAGGAAGATAAACGGTTGTTATTCCGTAAATAGGACGGAAAGGATTCAAAGCTTCTAGTTATCGGTTCGGCAATCCTTATGGAATTCATATGTTGCACTGGTGACACGCAACTCAAATATATACCACTACTGCATTCATGACGCGCAGTATAAAGATACGCCATGAAAACTGTACATAGAGGTATGTCCTCATTTATTATTATATTTCTTTTATCTTTGTATGATTTTGTTGTATTTTAGTTTTTGGATAAACGATCTTTTGAGCAGGGTCCTTCAAGGGTTTCTAGACTTCTTTACCTTGAGGGTTTTCTTGAAGTTAAAAAAAATAAAACAAAAACAAAAAAAGTTAAAAAAAAAAGATTCTGTGTTTCTTAATTTCAAACTTTTCTGACAACAGTTAACCTACCCTTATAGGTGTTATCATTACTCTTTCCATTCTTTTCCTTATTTAAACACTTCATTTTCTCCACTTTTCTCCAACTCATAAACATTCAAAGGGAGGAAGAGTATAGAAAGGGGGCCTTCTGTTCGTAACTTTAAAAATGTCTGTGTTTTTTATGGGTCAAGTTATGGGAAGGGATTAGAGTTTGTAAATGCAGCAAGCACTCTTGGTCGAACACTTGTTGCAAGAAATATTCATGTTGTATATAGGGGAGGTTGTCGTGGGTTAATGGAGGCTATATCACTTGCTGCTTTTATAGGAGGCAGTCAAGTTTTAGGTGTCATTCCTAGACCTTTAGCTCAAAATAATATCACTGGAAAGACAGTTGGAGAAGAAATTCAGGTATCATCTATGCAAGGACGAATGAAACAAATGTTTGACAACTCTAATGCACTTATTGCCTTACCAAGTGGTTTTAGTACTTTAGAAGAAATTTTTCAAATTGTCTCTTGGGCCGAACTGAACATCCACCATAAACCCTTTGGTTTGTTGAATGTTAATAATTTCTTTGATCTTTTGTTATTTTTTCTTGATAAAGTTATGGAACAGAAATTTATCACTCTTTTGACAAGAAAACTTCTTATCTCTGCCTCTACTATTGATGAGCTGATTGATAAATTAGAAACTTTTGTTTATGAACCTGATAAAGTCCTAGCTCAGATAGATTGGTCATCAGGAAGCAGTGAGGGAAGTAGCAAGAAAAGAAAGTCAGATCTGACACTTTATCTTGGGTTTGATTTTATTTATTGTACTTTGTTTCTGTTTAAATTTGTGTTAGATTTCTCCAGCAAGTACTATCTTCTATCCTTTACACATCTATATTTTAACATTGCAGACAATGTTGTGATCTGGTTGGGGGGAAGGATAGTTAAAAAAAAAGTATGGAAGTACGATATGATTGTCATGAATTTACTAAACCAATGAATAATGGCGGAGTAAGGAGTAATTTTACTCCTGAGATGCATTTAAATTGGGAAGTATGTTTAGTGAGATGACTGTCATAAACCTACAACAAAACTAATAAAGGATGGCAGAGTAAGGAGTAAATTTTACCCCAGAGGTAATTTTACTCTTGAGACGCATGTTAGTTGATAAAATAAGTGTTTTAGAAGTAGCAAAAAGGATATCTTGGGTCATAGCATAAATTTTCTTCTTTCTTAAAAATCACATGTTTGGATATGAATATTGAATTGATGGATTGAGAATGATAGAAATATGCCTTGTGAGATTTTGAGCCTATTGATGAATGGATTGAACATTTGTACCATTCTCTTCTTTTTTATGTGATTTTCACTCGTGAAATTGTTACTCTAGAACTTGCTTTGATTCTTTTTGAGGTTATATTTTCACATGCATACATAAATATGATTGAGGCATTTTAAAAATAGCTACTTTGACCAAATAGCCATCCTTGTATATTTTCCCTTGTGTAACCCCTTTCAACTTATTTGACCATTTCTTTTTTTTTTTTTGCTCATTACATGCCTTTAAAGATTAAAAAAAAAAGAAAGAGAAAACTATGTTCTTACCTGACCTTAGGGAATAAGAGAGCATTGGTCTTGTTCTTAAACAAGTGTGGAGGTGTGTGTGCAAAATGTTAAAAAAGAAAAAAAAAAGAAAAGAAATAGTTGACCACCTAATGTACTATGTGATATATCCATACCTAGAATAAAGATGGATGCTTGAAAACAACAAGAAAAGAAGGAGAAGGTTCATACCTAACAATGAATTCAACTCAATAATTTGGGATTGATCTTCAACAAAACATTAATCAAATATTGGCCATTGTCCTTATTGATGAATGTTCTCAAATATCTTCTCTACTCTAACTATACCATAATGCTCTTTTATTCTCTTTGGTATTTATCTTCTCATATCCATAATATCTCTTCTCCTTTACCATGACCCCGTTACAACTTTGAATAAAGTCCTCTTGATTTTTGTGCGCATGTGTTCTGAGTAGTGAAGAAGTAGAAGATAAGCAAGCTTATGGTAGTGTAATTTTTCATGGGTAGAATTGAGTGAAATACTTACCTTTTTAATACTTGAAAGATTGAGAGTGAATCTTGTGAGGATTTTTCATTCTTGCTTCGTTCTTTTTAACTGAAGTTTCCTTACTTGTTAGTTTGAGATGTGAAGAAATATTACTTCAAAAATGGTTTAATCCCTTGAATGACTAGTTGCTTTTCTTGTTTCATTAAATCTTTTAGAGTTTTTAGCTTTTAAGTCAGTGTTGTTTTTCTTTGTTCCTTAGTTTTTTTTCTTATGTGTTTTGCCCGGGAGTGCAAAAGTTTAGTATGGGAGAATTTGATAACAATGTATTTTATTCATTGTATAATCCTCTCACTAGGCTTCTTAAGGTTCAATTTGGCTTAATTAAGTTGATTTTGTCACATTTTATGAAATTAAGCTTAATTGGATCATTGAAGAAATTATTGCTTGAATTATCATTAATTTGGGTGATTGCATTCTTAAGTAAAGTGGCCACAATTTGAGTTTCAATTATCTAATTAATGTGATTTTGGTCTTATTAGAAAGTTTAGATAAATCTCTAATAACTATTCACTTGATAACAAGAACCACATTGATAGCAATATATTTTATTCATTGTATAACCTTCTCACTTGGTTTTTTTAGTAAACTGACTATAATTTGAGTTACAAATATCCAATGAATGTGATTTTGGCCTTGTTTTAAAGCTAATACAAATTTCTACAACTTTCATGAAGGCCTCAAGACTTGAAACACATGTTTGGATAACTCAAATTGGAGTTGAAGCAAAATCTAGTGTTTTGAACCTAACAGCTTGACCTCTATGCACTCATTAGCCTATATATTGGGCTATATGAGGTCAATAATTCTGAAATTTTGAAAGTGGAAGGTCAAGACTCATATCTACAACTTTCATGAAGAACACAAAATTCAGTTCTGATTCCTTGAAGGTGATATTGGGCTTGGAAGTTAGAACAGAGGTGCTAGATTTGGGCCTGACCCATGAGCAGTAATTGGGCCATATCTCAGGCTGTGGTTGTTGGATTTGGCTAAACTTGGTGTCTCTGGAAATCTGAGACAATTTCCTAGAATTTTCATGCAGACTACTTGGCTCAATTCTAACGCATGCCATGAGCTAAGAGTAGAGACATTTCGGAGCCTAGAAAGTCCATAATTTCAGCTCATTCATCATCTATTTTGATTTTACTTCTCATCATCAAACAACTCCATTGTTTTCTTGCACTCCTTGAACTCTATAAAAGGAGGCAAAGGCTGATCATTTAAGGGTGTTAGTTTAGCTTAGAGTTTAGTTTATGCTATTGTGTTGTTAGTTTTCCTTTGTGTAGTTTTCTATTGTTCTTAATTGAAGTTATGTTCATCATCTTCTTCTTCTCTCTTTCTTTCTTCTTGTCTATGAGTAACTAAATCTTCATCTTGCTTGGGTGAAAGAGTGAAGCTCTTGGTAATGAAATAAGGTTAGATTATTCTACTTCTTGTACTTGAATGATATATTTTTATGTGATCTTTATATGTGTTATATGTTGTTTCCGATTAATTTAGAAACTCTTCTTGTATAATGAATATCTAGATTCATTGTAAACAAGACGTTGGCACAGTGGATGCTTGAGACCACTTACAAGTATTAGTAAATAATTATTGGAACCATAATATGATTACATGTTTAATCTAAATTGAACTTTGAATGTTAAATCTTCCTATTGGAACTTTCATTATGTATGATTTCAATTGAGTTATAAAAATAAATAATCTTGTCTTTAATTTATTACCAAGAGTGGATCTCCTAACCCAAGCAAATCCTTTTCATTTGTGAACAACTTATATCATCTTTAGTATTGTGATAAATATTCTTCGTACCTCAAATAATTTTCTCTTCATCAATTTCCTGTGGATCGACCTCAGATTCCCGAGAATTTACTACTTGAAACAACCTGCACTTGGGTTTGAAACTTTTAATTATCCCATCAGAAACAATAGCAAGAAAAGTACAAATTGAAGTAAGGCAAGCAACTGGAGCAAAGGTTTCTTCATAATCAATCTCATATTCCTGAGTAAAACCTTTGGCCACCAAGCGGGTCTTGTAACGATCAACAGACCCATCAGATCGAGTTTTAATCTTGTAAACCTATTTACTTCCAAAAGAGCCTTATCAAAAGGAATATCAACCATTTTCCAAGTATCATTATTCTCCAAAACCTAAAATTTTTCATTCATAGTTTATTGCCAATGAGAATCAGTGGATGCCTCTGAATATGTCTGTGGTTCGTGAAGGTGAAGCATAGTAGAAAAACAATGATAATCACGAAGGTAGGTGGGAAGGTTTCTTACTCAATAGGACGAATGGTAGTGTCAGATGCAGAATCAACTGTTAGGATAGTGCCAGCGAAATGAGTCAAAACTTCAAATGATGGTGAGATCTCACTGGGAGAATCGGAAAAGGAACCTGGAGGTGAAGAACTTGTCTTAGACACATATGAAGACTTTGTATCAACAAGGGGTAGAAGTGGAAGGAATAGACTTGAACTAAGACAATGCAGAGAATAAAGTATCTTTCCAGAAGAGAACATGATGATAAATACGAATGCGCTGAGAGACTGGACTCCAGTAGCGATAGCTTTTGTGTTCAATAGCATAACCAAGGAAGCAACAAAGACGGGCACGGGGTTCAAGCTTAGTGTGTTCATGGGGTTGGAGAAGAACAAAATAGGCACAACTAAAAACTTTGAGAGAACTGTAGTTTGGAGGTCTCATGAGAAGATGTTCGCTCTTTTCCTTACCGCAAGTGCACGGATCGCACTTATAATATAGCTAAGAGTTGGATATCGTTCCCACGAGGACAATTGCTAATTCAGAACTAATTATTAACTAATAGCTTAATAATTTCTATCTAAGGACATTCAATTTAAAAGGGTTGTGTGTAAACTAGTGGAAAGATTTAAATGCTAGTTAATTAGAATTATAGTTGATGATTAAATAATAGAGAATCCTTCTTCACCTTCTACTTCAATTGATGATATGCAAACCTCTTTATCAAAATTCATGATCTAGAATTTGTTGGCCTGAGAATCTTATTCAGTTAAAAGCTTATGTCTAGGTTATTTAACCATGCTTCATTTACCTAGTTATTATGTGTCCATGAGATCTAGAGTAAATTTCACTCAATAAGAGTAAATCTCAATAATAGCCATGCATGACTAATAGGTATATTTCTATCCTATTAGCTAATCAATTTATTCAATCCAATTCAATGAAATTAAATATGCATCAACCATACATATGATCTTAAATCCAAACTCCTATGTCTAGGTTCATTAGATTTAATCAAAGCATATTAAATATTGGCCAAACATTTAAAAGCGTTAGGAACAATATGATTGAACAATCCCAAATCATATATATTAACTTTAAAGTTTACAAAATCATCAATATTCATAGAAGGATCCAAGGAAATCCCTATACACAAACTAGCCACTCATCACAAATGAAAATATATCACAAATACTCATTGTCATGATTAGAAAAGAGAGGAAGTTGAAGGAGAGAGAGTTGCAAGCTCAATAATGGTGGTCTTTGATGCTTGGATCCTCCTTGTGGAAGGATTTGGCCTCCAACTTTGGTCTTTTTGGCTTCCTTTTAGTGTCACAAATAAATCCTAGCAGTTGTGTTTTTAAAACAAAAACATTTCTTTTTGTGAAATCTAATAGAATAGTATTTATAAGCTTCAGATTTCTATTTCACGCCGCAGCGCTCAACTTGTCACGCCACGACGCGCGTTGAATTTAGGTCAAGCACGTCGCGGAGTGCAAATTTCGTAGCTCTCTTCCAAAAAATAGGGGAACCCTCACAGCGCGGCGCTAACTTGCCCACGCCGCGGTGCTGAATACTGAACTTCACCTGGTGCTTTCTCTTCCAATGCAGCTCTAAGTCCTTGACCATTACACTCATTTTGAGCCCTTCCTGCAATTAAGAAATCACCAAATTAATGACAATAGCAAGTTCACAAAATCATAGGAAGATTTATACCAATTTGCTCAGAAAACATATAGGAAGATATCATAATTGAAATCAATGAATTTAGCTTGAAATCTTCTAAATATGCTTGATAACAAAGACTAAATAATCAATAAAGCACATATATAAGGCCACAATAACACCATTTCATGGAGTTATCACACCCCCAAGCCTAGGATTTTGCTAGTTCTCAAGCAAAATAAAGTCTGATTAAGTAAACCAACTAAACAACATACGCACCAACATTCACTTAGCATTTATCAAGACTTCCCAATGTTACTAAAACCACAACTAGTGTATCAAGATTGATTAAATCCTCAGTGACTACTAATGCCACCCAATCAACTTCACACATATGTAATCATCAGCATGCAAACATCCAAAATCCTTTCTCACGCAGAATACATCCCCCACTAGCATGCAAGTTAAACTTGTCCTAATCAAGTCACATTTATTCGGATGAGATTATGAACATACATGCTTAAGAATCACATAATCCAAAAAATTGTATGTAAACTCTCTCTCTACTAATGTAAACCGCACATAATTGAGGATCAAAAGGGACTTCAACAGCTTGTAATATAAGGCCAATGGTAATGGGATAAAGAATAACATGGAATGGATATAATACAAACATTAAGAAACATAACACACTATTTCAAGACTTGAGCCTCCAAGTGACAATATTAAGGTGTTCAGCAAAATTGAAATATTAGAACTCTTAAGAATCATTCAATGCTTTTTGGATTTAACTTTTCTTATTCTTTTCTTTTGCTTTGCTTGTCTCTTTTCTTTTCTTTTTATACTTATAGAAAGCTTTTCTTTTTCTTTTACAGCAGATAGTTCTTTCAAGTTCATTTGACTTTGAACATTCACCACACCCATTGAACACCAGACTCAAGTCAAGAAATAACCTATTATACACTTAACAAACTATGATGGAAAGATGAAATTGCAATGTTTTCACATGCATTTAGGATAGTTACATGGGTGGAAATATGTAGGTGATGAAAAATATATAAGGCCAAACATATATCAAGCTTCAAAGGGGACCTATAGATATACTCATATCAGGATAAGCTTTTTAAGGCTCAATCAGTCCAAACAATGCCCTAATCATTTCCTCAACTATGCATAATCTAGGATTTCGCTCAAGAGAGTTTAAACACAATTTCAAAGATAATCAAAACTTTAACATGCACTATTCATAAACCTTCTCTAGACAACACTCATATCATAATCAAAGTTGCACAAGCATACAAGTGGGATCTAAATCGCACAATTGAAAAGCGACTGGATAGTTAAACATGCTTTCTGATTACATATAGTTTCGCTAAAAAAAATAGCACTTCGCAAGCAATGATATCATGGGACAATCAACGCTACACTAGCAATTGGCACATGGTGTACATTAAAGTATTTCAACCTTTCCAAACATACATGTAAATCATCATGCACAATAGTGATATATATCCAATCCATACTGTGAAAGGGAACGACAACTGTATCTTGAATGGGATTTTCAAATTTACATTCTCCTTCATATTATATCTTACTAACTAGTATCTAGTTGGCCCAATGTGATGCATTTTAACAAATTCAACCTTCAATATTCAACACATGCATTCATTTGAGTCATTTGGTTATTAAAATATAAAAACTATATATATTCACATGCATAATTAATCAAAATACTAAATATGGACATAATATTATAAACATGATATCCACTTATCATCAAAATAAAAATTCTAACATTATAGCATGCTTTTAAACTTTAAAAACATACGCCCATACATGTTATAATGCTCACCCCCAAACCTATGAGAAACAGTGTCCCACTATACAAAAATGGAATGAACGATAACAAAAGAGAAGTGTCCTGTATGAAATAAGGCTAGTCATCTGTGTCCTCGTCCTCGTCATTAACATCATCGGGGGCATCCTGTTACGGTTGGGGTGGGTTAGCTACTGCTTAGGAGGGAAACTGGGGAATTGGATAGTCGTCCAGAGGTAGCTGAAGGTGCTCTATCATCCATCTCTAAGTCTGTAAGCTGTAGGATACCATGGCAGTAAGCTATGCTATCTGAGCACGCGGGTCTCCCTTATTAGCTGGGGCAGCAACTCTAGTTTGCCTGCGGGCCTGCCTCTGTTTAGCTGGGGCTGTGGCTGCAGCTCCTCCCATGCACTCCATAAATGAGTCATTGAGGGGCTATTTACCATCCATCAGCTCCTCATGCGGTCCCCATTGCACTCGTTGTCGGCTGTAAAGCATGTGGATAAGGAATGGAAAGAAGAGGCTCCTCGGCTCTCGGATGCACTGCTGGATCTAATCATGAATTATCTGAGCTACATTAATGGAACAACACTCCAGTATGGAGTAAATAAGTATAGCCCGATCACGCGTTACCTCTGACAAGATGTTAGAGGGTAAGATACGCATGTTAATGAAATGGTACCAAACACGAGCCTCTAATGTCAAATGTGTTCTGGGGAAGAACAGTGGCCGGTGAGTCTGGATACTCATAGTCCACTGGACAAGATGGGACTCAAGCCTGCAAATCCTGGCTGTAACAATAACAAGATCAATCCCCTCCTCAAGCTCCCACTAGAAGAAAGCAGCGTAGTCGCATATGAGCGAGGGTTCAGGCAAACCCAAAGCAACTTGAATGGCCACTGTAATGTAAGGTACGTTGCGCCCCCACACGCGCACAATCGAGGACCCTTCAGCAGCATAAAGGGCATTCACATAAAATTTATGAACAATATAAAGAACGGTTGAAGGCTCTAGATGCCTTGCAAACTGGATCCAATTGAGCTCGTTAAGTAGATCCTCGAGCTCAGGATGGATGGCCCTGGAGAAGGAGAATCCATGCTCTAGTATGATCGTACGGGTGATCGTCACCATATATGCCTGAGTTGCAGCGGCTGACACAAAAATCCTCCTATCGAAATCTGGAGGTGGAGGAGAAGGCTCCCTGCGACCACGACTGCTCTCACCTCATTGATGTTTAGGAGTCATAGCACTGAAGTTATGTACTTGTCAAAAGACACATTGTCAAAATTGAATCAATAATATAAAACAGGCAGTTAAAACTATTAATTCTACAAAATTTGAGACCACGTACCTCGGCATTCAACCATACGTCGCAGCATTCAAACATTTATGAACACATGCCGTGGCGTTAACCTTGTCACGCCACGGCATTCAACATTTTTCAAAATAACGTTGCGGTGTTAACAGGGAACATCGCGGCATTTCAACACAATTTAACACTACGTTGCAATGTTAACAGGAAACGTTGCGGCATTCAACACAACTTAATACTACATCACAGCGTTAACATGGAATATCGCGGCATTCAACACAACTTAAGCATAACGCCGTGACGTTAATAGGGAACGTCACGGCGTATCTTCAAAAATCAATAGAAACGCACAAAACACAGAAAATATAATCAATAAATCAAAATAAAACAAGTAAACTTATACATACTTGATTAAAGATTGCAGAAAAATGAAATAAAGCTTGGGGAGGCAAGAAATCAGGAGGAAGAAGGTATGAAATTTTAGAGAAACAGAGAGTTTTGAGGGAAATGAGAGGGAATGAGGGGAATGGCCAAACATCACGACGTTAAGCATGAAGTTACCCTTAGTGCCGCGGCGTTAACATGGATACGCCGTGGTGCCTACTAAAACCCAACGGATTTAATTAAATATTTCTTATTTAAATATATTAATATAAATATATTATTATTCTTTTATTTTTATTTTTTTAAAACAACTAGAATGCCACTGCGTACAACATAGTTGTGCCGCGGTGCTTCAGCCTTTGGAATTTGGCTGATGCACCACGAGTGTCACGGCGTGACAAGTACCACGCCGCGGCATGAGAGGCCAACCTTCAAAATTCTAAAGAAAAATGCATTATGCAACTATTTTTGCAGCTTTCAAGCCTTCATCACCTGTAAAACTTGCTTAAAGCGTTAAAACACAGTTTGTACAACAAAAACTTAATCAAACTACAAAATCATCATGTTAACATATTTAAGACTTAAAACACCTAATATTAAAAATTTGGGTTTCCTCCCAAAAAGGGCCTTATTTATAGTCCCAGCAGGACTTTCAGACCTCATGTTGGAGTTGTCAACGTGAGGGAGGTCTTCCTCCTTTGAATCTCTCCTCCATAGTAAGGTTTTAAGCATTGGCCATTAACCTTAAAGCTTGATGAACCATCTACGGGAGCTATCTCAATTGCTCCATGAGGGAACACTCTCCTTACCTCAAAGGGTTCCGACCACTTAGATTTAAGCTTCCCGGGAAACAATTTAAGCCTAGAGTTATAAAGGAGAACTTGTTCACCTGCTTCGAATCTCTTTTGCATAATCTTCTTGTCATGCCAGAATTTCACCTTCTCCTTATACAACTTTGCATTATCATATGTTTGATGCCTAAATTCATCCAGCTGATTGAGTTGCAATAATCTCTTTTCCCCAACAGCTTGTAAGTTGAAGTTCAGTTGCTTGATTTCCAATATGCATGATGTTCAAGCTCAACTGGAAGGTGATATGTCTTCCCAAATACCAGCTTATATGGGGATATACTAATGGGGCTCTTATAGGAAGTCCTATAAGCCCACAATGCGTTATCCAGTCTTTTTGACCAATCCTTTCTAGATGGACACACTGTCTTTTCTAAGATTTGTTTAATCTCGCGATTGGACACCTCTGCCTGCCTACTTGTCTGTGGGTGATAGGTAGTGGCAATCCGATGGGTTATCCCGTACTTGGCGAGAAGAGCTTCAAAGGACTTGTTGCAAAAGTGGGAACCCCCATCACTTATGATGGCCTAGGTGTTCCAAATTAGGTAAATATGTGTTTCTTCATGAATCCTACCACTACTTTAGCATCATTGATAGGAAAAGCACAACTTCCACCTATTTGCACATGTAGTCCACTGCTACAAGAATATACAAATTTTCATAAGAGGGAATGAAGGGACCCATGAAATCTATGCCCCAAACGTCAAAGACCTCAACTTCTAAAATGGGATTTAGGGACATCTCATTCCTTCTTGAGATATTCCCCAACTTTTGACACCGTTCACATCTTTGCACAAAGAAATGTGCATCCTTGAAGAAAGATGACCAATAAAAATCATATTGGAGCACCTTCGCAGTTGTCCTCTCAGCACTGTAGTGTCCACGATATGGAGAAGCATGACATTGGTTAAGAATTTGCTCTATTTCCTACATAGGTACACACCTCCTCAACATCTGGTTAGAGCATTGTTTGAACAAAAATAGTTCATCCCAAATGTAGTACCTGACATCATGCACAAATTTCCTCTTCCGGTGAGAAGTCAAATCATGAGGCAACACACCACTCACTATGTAGTTCACCATGTCTGCATACCATGAACATGATTGAGCGGTGGTTGCAAAAAGCTGCTCATTTGGAAATGTCTCTCTAATCATGAGCGGTTCAACTTGGTCTTAATTTTCTAGTCTAGAAAGGTGATCTGTAACTTGATTCTTTGCACCTTTCTTGTCACGGATCTCCAGATCAAATTCTTGTAATAGGAAAACCCGCCTGATCAAACATGGTTTTGCATCTTTCTTGCTGACCAAATACTTAATGGCGGAGTGATCAGTATAAACAATCACCTTAGTCCCCACCAAGTAAGCTCGAAACTTATTGAATGCAAATATCACGGCCAACAACTCTTTTTCTGTGGTGGTATAGTTTAGTTGGGCATCGTTAAGTGTTTTGCTCGTATAATAAATGGAGCGAAACACCTTGTCTTTTCTCCACCCCAACACTGCACCCACAGCGTAGTCACTGGCATCGCACATTAGCTCAAACGGTAAATCCCAATATGGAGTGATAATTACTAGTGCTGAGACCAGTTTCTTCTTCAGCTCCTCAAATGCAACTTGGCACGAATCATCAAATGTAAACTGGATGTCTTTTTCCAGAAGGTTGTAGAGAGGCTTGGCCATCTTCGAAAATTCTTTTATAAACCTCCGATAGAAACCTGCATGGCCAAGAAAATTGTGGATTCCTTTTACAGAGTTAGGCGGAGGAAGCCTCTCAATCACATCAATCTTTGCCTAGTCCACTTCCATCCCCTTGATAGAAACCTTATGGCCAAGAACTATACCTTCTTGGACCATTAAGTGGCATTTTTTCCAATTGAGGAAAAGCTTGGTTTCTTGGCATCTTTTTGATAACTACATAAAGTGTAGTTATTTGTGCCCTATATCTGAGCTATAAAGAGTGTTAAAGTCCTTGTATTCATGCATATTTGGAAGGTTTTATGCTTATATTTGTTATATCCAATTCTGATACCTTTCCAGTATGTTATATGAGCAAACTGAGCATATATGATATGTGATTAAGCAAATTTATATTTGTTACTGATTTGGTGTTTTCTCTATCACAGGAAGGGCTCCAAACAAGATGATATATGGAGCGTTTGAGCTAAAATGGAAAGAGGAAGCCAAATTAGCACTTCAGGACTCAACTCCGCGGCGTGGCATGTTAATACCGCGGCGTGATATCCCCTGCATCCAAAGTCAGGGGCTTCGAAGAATTTAACGCCGCGGCGCAAGACTTTAATGCCGCGGCGTACGTAACCTAATTTGACACGCGCCGCGGCGTAGGCATGTTAATGTCACGGCGTGCCTCTGTTTTGCTGAGTCTATAAATAGATTTTAATAGATTTTGTAAATGGAGTTTGGAGAGCTCCGTAGATAGTTTTAGGTTTTAGAGGAGCTGCGGCTTTGTGCTTCATTTCTGGGCTGATTGGAGGCCTAGGGAGGCTAGGTTGGAGGTTCTCTTCCTTAAGGAAGAGGATTCAAGCTTCAATGATTCATCAATGGCATCCTTCCTATTCTCCCTGAGTTTTCTTCTTCTCCCTATCTTTTGAGCACTGTTTTGCTCTGTAAATTCGTGTTCAATTGATTAGAAGCTGTATTTAGGAAATACTTTGAATCTTTATATGATTATTGATGTTTATGTATGAATCGAGTTCTATTGATGTTTAGCTTTGTTCTTCCATGCCTATGCTTAATGCTTGCTTCTGTTTGATCAACAATTGCATGATCTTAATTAATGCAAATGAACTAGACATAGGGATTTGTGGAGATGGACATGGTATGGTTGATGCATGTTCGACGAGTTCAATTGGCTTGGATGAGTTGATTCGCTAACTGGATAGAAATATACCTTTTAGCCATGTATTAGCGTGTGTTTGAGAATAGATCGTTCATTAGTGGAGTTTACACTAGTCCTCATGCAACCATAAGAACCATAGTGGATTAGGTAAATGACACCAAGGTTGATTGACCTAGACATAGGCTTTTGACTAAATCAGATTCTCAAGCTAAACTAACTAAGCATTGATGTTACTTGTAAGGATTGCATATCATTAATATGAAGTAGGAAGTGAAGAAGGATTTCCTAGATTTCCAAACCCTTATGTTATTGCTTTGGTAGTTTAGATTTAGATTAATTGCTTTTCTTTATTTTATATGTCCTTGACTAGAATCTAGCTGAGCTATTGGTTGCTACTTAGTAATGGAAACCTTGTCCTCGTGGGAACGAACTTTTACTTCGTATCTGTATTACTTGAACGACCCGTGCACTTGCGGTACACAAATGGTCTAACAAGTTTTTGGCGTCGTTGCCGGGGACAATGGTGTATTTCCAAAGTCTTTAGCCTTATTCCTTAGCAATTGCTGGGGGATAACAGTTGAATTCCATATTACTAATATCAACAATGAGTTTGGTTAGTTCTAATTCAAGTTGTAAATACTGTATGTTAATTTCTGTCTTTATTCTTTGTATATAGGTATAATAATTGGAGGATGAGCTTTATCATTCGAGGCCTTTGAGGGAGCTCGAGAACCCCTAATAGAGAACCTCTATTCAGGCGGAGGAAGGCCTACCATCCAATCCATGAATTTTGTGAACAAACCGGCCATGATCGAAAGAGTTGGCGGGTTTGCCTTGCAAAAGTCCTGCCGGGACTATAACTCAGGCCCTTCTTGGGAGGGAACCCAGGTTTTATTGTTTTTGTTAAATAGTATTTAATTAGTAAGTTTTAATTTATAAATATGTTAGTATGTTAGTTTTTGTAGTTTTAGTTAGTTTTTATGCTTTTCTTTAGTTTAAAGTCTTATAAGTATGTAGTAAGTTTAATTTTTGTATTCTTGTAGTTAGTATTTATGATTTTGTATGTTAGTTAGTTTAGTTTAGAGTCTTAAATATGTTAGTATGTTAGAGTTTAGTAAGTTAATTAGTTTTTATGCATTAGTTAGGTTTTTAGCTTATAAATAGGTTAGTATGTTAGATTTTGTAGTTTAGTTAGTTTTAATTCTTATATATATTAGTATGTTTGATTGTTTTGATTTTAGTTAGTTTATATGCTTTTGTTTAGTTATTAGTAATGTATAGGTTAAATATGTTGATTTTGTAGTTTTTATAATTTTTAGTTGTATATATTGTAAAATAGCTTTTTGGACAAGTTTTGCTGCTGCTGGAGGCCACTTTGAACTAATTCCAGCAGCAAAACTGTGTTGGCTGCTAAATTTAGCAATCTGGCTTCTCACGCCGCGGTGTTGGCATGTTCCACGCCGCGGCGCCAGTGAGTTTTCTCTGCAGAATTCTGCAGACGAGCTATTATGCCGCGGCGTGGATGCTGTGCGCCGCGGCGTGATGATCAGTTTTGTGTATATTTTGTGTATATTCTATTTAAATTCAATTTTCTTATTCATATTTCATTCTTTTGTTAATATAATTGTTTTTATTATTCAGCTCTCTAAATTTTAATCTATTTTTAGGCTCAAGAACCCCGGGAATTATGGAAAGTGAGGACTTTGTCTCACTTAAGTTTGGGGGAGTGTTATTACATGCTTTGGATTACTATGTTGTATGATGTATGCATGTAATGATACTTGAAATGATGCAGTTGTGATAACCATCATGTTTCAATAAGTTCGATTTGAATTGGTTATTACTGAGGGGTTTGAAAAGAAGTTTCAATTTTTATAAGACTGCTGGTGTTGTTTTGATTGTTCATGATATGAAAGGTTGCTATTTGTCCCTTTGTGAGTGAAACCTTATGTGATCTTGAAGTATGTGAAACAGTTTAGTTGCTTTTGATGTATGATTTACATTCTGCTTAGATGCAAGTGTAATTTTGAATATGAGATGAGTGCATGTTTAGAGAAAGTTTATAGATGTACGTGTAGAGTTTCGATTATCCTAGAAATTGTTTTTAAACTCTCTTGAGGCGAAATCCTAGATTGTGCATGACTGAGGAAATGATTAGGACATTATTTGGACCGACTGAGCCTTAAAAAGCTTACCCTGAATGATTATATCTTTAGGTCCCCTTTGAAGCCTGTTAATTGTTTGGCCTTATTTGTTTTTCAAACCATTGCCATTGTTAACCTGTTAACCGTTCTAATGCATGTGAAAGCATTGCATTTTCTTCCTACCCTTCATTGTTTGTTGAGTACATGAGGTGTTATTTCTTGAAGTGAGTTCAGTGAGTAGGGGTATGTATGTTTGAGAAAAATGAGCCTGAAGGAACTAAATGCGATCAAAAGAGAAGAAAAAAAAAAAGAAAAAGAAGTGCTTTGTAAAAGTAAAAAAGCAAGAAAATGAAAAGAGAGAAAAGCAAAGCATGAAAAAGAAAGAAGAAAAGCTAAAAAAGGAAAAGAATTGCATGGTTCTGGCAAGTTGTGATCTTTCACTGAAGAATACCCCGCTAGTTCGCTTGTTCTCAAGTCTTGAAATCACATATTCATGTATTTCAATGTTTGTTATGTATCATTTCCCTTCTTTTCTGTTCCCAATACCATGGCCTAACATTACAAGCTGTAAAGACCTTCTGATCCTCAGTTGTGTGTGGTTTACATTAATGGAGAGAGAGTTTAGGATCAATTTTTGTGGATTTTATGATTCTTATGCATTTATGTTTATAAATCTATCCGGATGTGTATGATTTGAATAAGAGAAGTTTATCTTGCATGTTCGTGGATATGTAGATTGCATGGAAAGATGCTGAATTGTTTGCATGTGAAAAATTATGTATGTGTGAAGCTGGTTTAGGGGTATTTGCACACTTTTTATGGATTGAAGTAATCAGTACATACTAGTAGCTTTGATTTAATTGAAAAACAAAAAGATTGAAACTTGAAAGTGTTGAATGATATGTTTAAATTGCTAAGTGAGTTTACTTGGTCATACTTTGTTTTGCTCGAGGACAAGCAAAAGGTTAAGTTTGGGGGTGTGATAACTACACAAAGTGTAGTTATTTGTGCCCTATATCTGAGCTATAAAGAGTGCTAAAGTCCTTGTATTCATGCATATTTGGAAGGTTTTATGCTTATATTTGTTATATCCAATTCTGATACCTTTCCAGTATGTTATATGAGCAAACTGAGCATATATGATATATGATTAAGTGAATTTATATTTGTTACTGATTTGGTGTTTTCTCTATCACAGGAAGGGCTCCAAACAAGATGATATGTGGAGCGTTTGAGCTAAAATGGAAAGAGGAAGCCAAATTAGCACTTCAGGACTCAACGCCGCGGCGTGGCATGTTAATGTCGCGGCGTGATATCCCCTGCATCCAAAGTCAGGGGCTTCGAAGAATTTAACGCCGCGGCGCAAGTATTTGGTGCCGTGGCATACGTAACCTAATTTGACACGCGCCGCGGCGTAGGCATGTTAATGCCGCGGCGTGCCTCTGCTTTGCTGAGTCTATAAATAGATTTTAATAGATTTTGTAAAGGGAGTTTGGAGAGCTCCGTAGATAGTTTTAGGTTTTAGAGGAGCTGCGGCTTTGTGCTTCATTTCTGGGCTGATTGGAGGCCTAGGGAGGCTAGGTTGGAGGTTCTCTTCCTTAAGGAAGAGGATTCAAGCTTCAATGATTCATCAATGGCATCCTTCCTCTTCTCCCTGAGTTTTCTTCTTCTCCTCTATCTTTTGAGCACTGTTTTGCTCTGTAAATTCGTGTTCAATTGATTAGAAGCTGTATTTAGGAAATACTTTGAATCTTTATATGATTATTGATGTTTATGTATGAATTTGAGTTCTATTGATGTTTAGCTTTGTTCTTCCATGCCTATGCTTAATGCTTGCTTCTGTTTGATCAATAATTGCATGATCTTAATTAATGCAAATGAACTAGACATAGGGATTTGTGGAGATGGACATGGTATGGTTGATGCATGTTCGACGAGTTCAATTGGCTTGGATGAGTTGATTCGCTAACTGGATAAAAATATATCTTTTAGCCATGTATTAGTGTGTGTTTGAGAATAGATCGTTCATTAGTGGAGTTTACACTAGTCCTCATGCAACCATAAGAACCATAGTGGATTAGGTAAATGACACCAAGGTTGATTGACCTAGACATAGGCTTTTGACTAAATCAGATTCTCAAGCTAAACTAACTAAGCATTGATGTTACTTGTAAGGATTGCATATCATTAATATGAAGTAGGAAGTGAAGAAGGATTTCCTAGATTTCTAAACCCCTATGTTATTGCTTTGGTAGTTTAGATTTAGATTAATTACTTTTCTTTATTTTATATGTCCTTGACTAGAATCTAGCTGAGCTATTGGTTGCTACTTAGTAATAGAAACCTTGTCCTCGTGGGAACGAACTTTTACTTCGTATCTGTATTACTTGAACGACCCATGCACTTGCGGTACACAAATGGTCTAACACTTTTCAGCACGGATGATAAGGTCTGCAAACAGCTCTCATATATATCTCCAAATATTGAAAAGTCATCCATAAACATTTCTAGGCCATGCTTAATCATACCAGCGAAGATGGCCATCATGCAGCGCTAAAAAGTTACGGGAGCATTGCATAGCCCAAAAGGCATCATTCTAAACGCAAATGTACCATAGGGACTCTAACACATTAAACTTTTGGTGAATGACCGTTGTATCCCGAATGTATTGTTTTCTATTTTTCAACTTTAGGATAAATGACTGTTATGTCCTTTTTGTACTGTTTGTTATTTTTCTGTATGAAATACTGTTTTATTTTACTGTCTGTGATTTTATTTGGACTTTTTGTGTGATTTGCTCCGGGTCAGGAAAATGATAATTTCTGAGCCGGGAAAATCTTATTTTAATTATTCGGAGCTGGGGGATCTTACTAACCCAATTCTGAATGATACTGTTGTTAATCTTTTAATTTTTAGGATTTAACTGTAAAATAAAATAATTTTATATTATTATAATATTATTTTATTAGTCAGTGCAAATAAGTAGTAATGGACCCGGAAATGATTGTGGGACCCACGTTTAGTAAAAGTAGTCAACATTAGTAGCTTAATTAAGCATCATTAGTGGTGAGATATTTACAAGCTTGTGACAAGGCTTATGACTATGCATGTGACAAGGCTTGGAGTAGCCAATAGGAACTAAGCTTGGAGGCCAAGGGTTATTTGTAGCCTTTGATCATTCCTAAGGCTTGGATGGAGCCAAGCAAGGGGACACCTCCCTTGCATTGAAGTCTACAGCCAGGTGCTCCTTGGAGAGCCAAAAAATCACTTCATTCTCTAACACTTTCTCTCTTCTCTCTCTTCCAAAAATACAAACCCCATTGATGCTACTTTGAAGAAGCCATTCGGCCAAGCATCCATCTTCAACATCCATTCACCCAAAATTTTTTCTAACCTAATTTTCTAAACCTAAACACAATTCTAAGAACATCTCTAGTTGAGAGTTCTTACAAAATCAATCATCTAAAGCTTGAAAAACTACTTTAGAGATTCTACCTAGAAGGTGAAATTTCTTGTTTTTCATTTCTAAACTCTTTTTCAAGATTCTAAGCCATGATTGATCCATGGTTTAAGTTTTCTTTCAATGTTAGTAACTTGTAGAAATTGTTTAAGCTTGATAGGTGACTTTGGAGGGTGAAATCAAAACCATAGAAACGAGTGAAAGAGAGTTTGTCTTCACTTAAGGTAAGAGGAAGACTTAAATCTTATCATCCTTGGGTGGTGATAGGAAAATGGAATTGTTTGTGATTGTAGAATCCATAAGGATTCATTTGTGTTGTTTGTTTAATAGCTTTCTTATTTGTGATTTGTATTAATATGCATGTCCACAAGCTTTAAAAATATTGTATGTGTTAGAAATGCATGAATAATTAGTAGGATGTGAATAATATGCAAGATTTGCATGAGTGTTCCAAAGAACACACATTCAAGGCTCACGGCCTCAATATAAAATGAGAACCAAAATGTTCTCAACAATTTTCTAAAATAGTGATTTAAATAAATTAGGTGAATTGATAAGATACAAAATTGATTTAGAGCAAGAAAAATGAATTTAAAGATCAAATGGCAAAATTTGGGTAATTCGGCCAACATGCCAAAGCCAAGTGTTTATGATTTCTAAAATTGTTTTTAAACAAAGAGAAGTAATAAATACTAAAAAGAAATTTTATTACAATGAATTTAGAGGTATAAAAATGATTAGATTTAAGTTTAGGAAGTTAAAACTAATGATTTTAATGTTTAGAAGAAAATACAGTAGCTTTTGTAAAATTTCTAACGTAGAGCTCATTTTATGTTTTGAAGCATGTTAGTAGTTTTCAAAAGTATAATTAAATGGTTGTAATATAAATTAAAAAGGGTTTTTTTCCAAAAACTTAGAAAACCATTGTTATACATTTTCTAAGCAAAATACTGTCAATTTTTGCTAAAAATAGACAAATAAGATAGAAAAGATATCCAATATACTTTATACGGTATGAAAAATAGCCTACGTAGTTTAAACGTATTAAATATTATTTTTGTTTATTTAAATAATAATTTTTAAGGAAATCGGACAAGAAAATGATTTAAAAATCTTACGCGATTGAGAAAACGTTTGAAAACAATATGCGATTTCAAAAACAGTATAATATATTTACGCGATTTGAAAACGTTTGTAAAAATGATGAAATTGTGAAAACACGATAAAATTTCTACGCGATTGATGAAAACAGTAAGTTTTACTATCGGGCCAAAGTGGTGGACCCGGACAGTTGTGGAACAGTATTGTCAGGTGGGACATACTGTATTTTTCGTAATTTTTCCATTGAGGGCATTTTCATAATTTCTGCCATTGAGGGCCTCTTTTTGTAATTTTTCCATTGAGGGCATTTCCATAAAAATGGATACTGATACCATTGATGGTATTTTAGTAATTATTTTGATTCATACATTTGAGTTGTACCAATGTGGTTGATCATTGGTGATTTGATTGACGAGATGAATAACATCGTGTTGTTGGTGCGATAAGCGCAGTGTGGTTCATTTTTGTATGGACTTGGAGGCATTAGTGTGTGGATTATTCCATTTGTGGACAGTTGGTCGCTCCTCTAGGCCGTGGTAACTGGTAACACACTAATGATCTCGACACGCACTATACTTAATCGAGATCTTGTAAAATCTATGATAGTGCAATGCCTGTAGTATATGACGTGAGACTGTATGCTACTACATGACGTTTGACAGTGGGCTATAGACGCAACGTGAGACAGCAGAATAGTTTGGTTGGGCAGCCTGGGGTACTAATGGATTTTACGGATCATTCTCTCTGATGTCTGTCGTTGTAGCTCTATAGAGTAGGGTTGAGTCGCATTACATATGATTTATGTGTTGTGCATTATAATATTATTATCTGTACTAGTTTATCTATACCATTTTATCTGTACCATTTTATATATGACATTATATGATGCTGTTACTTTTAATTTCTGTCACTTTATATTATTATTTATGCTGTTATGGTATGTTATATTGTATGAATTGTTATATCTGTTGTATTGTCGTTTTCTTATTTCCCATGTTTGTGGTGATATAGATTGTCTTACCTCTTTATTGTATGTGTTCCTGTATTTTAAATTATGTCTTTAAAAGAAGAGTTTGAGGAAGAGGAACAGCCTCTTGAGTGTGTATACCCTGAGGACGAGGAGCAGCAACAAGCCGAGGATCAGTTTGACGATCAAGAACCATCCGATCATCCATATCCATTGGATTGATTGTATGAGTATGACGCTACCAGGATTCTTTGGTTTCGTGAGGTTGGATTTTCACGGAGGCTCTGAAGCCTGGAGACTGTGGGAGGACAGAGATTCGGTTACGTACGTAGGGCGTTTGACTGTGACCATACGTACGGAGTTTGATGGAGTGCCTATCTTTTCTACTGTATTGTATTTACATGTGGAGTTACCGCTATCTCTTAGGCGTCATTGGGGTGGAATGTTTGATGCGCCTAGTGAGATCAGCAGCGTGTCGACAGCACGGACTAGAGTCCGTAGAGGGTCGAGGCATTCTGGATACTTATCACATGAAGTTTTATCTGAGAGTGATCCTTCAGAGGGTTAGATATTTATGATGCGTACTTGGGCGCGTCTGCGTTTGTATATATAGACTTTTTACTGCTTTGTTTACTATTTTGGTTTAAATAATTATAGCTGTAAATTATTTGTACTACTTGAAACAAAACCATATGTATATTATGTGTGATGATAATTTGTTTATTTTATGTTCCGTGTTATTTTATTTCATAATATTCTGTTTAACCGAAAAAATTTTACAACCCGTATTACTATGTAACAAATGTTTTACAACTTGGGTAGATTTTATTTATCTTTATTTTATTTTGTTTTATAAATGTGACATCCCCATAAAGGTGTTACAGGGACAAGTAAATGTTGTCTTTTCTTGGTCCTCAGGCACTATGGCAATTTGGTTATATCCAAAATAACCATCCAAGAAGCAATAATAGGCCTTCCTTGCCAGACTATCCAACATCTGGTCAATGAAAGGAAGCGGGAATTGGTCTTTTCATATGGCTTTATTCAATTTACGGTAGTCCATGCACACCCTCCATCCAGTGACTTTCCGAGAAGGAATGAGCTCATTGTTTTTGTTGGTGACTACCGTCAAGCTAACTTTATTCGGCACTCATTGAATTGGAGAGGCCCAAGGACTGTCGGAGATAGGAGATATTACACCAGCATCCAGCCACTTGATTATCTCATTTCTCACCACCTCTTTCATAATTGGATTCAGCCTCCTTTGGTGTTCCACAACACAATTGTGATTATCCTCTAACAGGATCTTGTGCATGCAAATGGAGGGGCTAATGCCTTGGATATTGGTAATAGTCCATCTGATAACATGTTTATATTTCCTTAGCACACGTAGAAGTTTCTCCATTTGATCACCTGAGAGAGATGATGATATAATTACCGACAGGGTAGATGTTGCTCCTAAGTAAGCATATTGTAAATGATTAGGCAGAGGCTTAAGTTTAAGCCTTAGAGGTTCCTCAATGGAAGGCTTAGATGCCTCTTTACTTGCATCGGACTCTAAGGTTTCAAACTTGGGTGACCGATATTGCCTAGGAACCGCATCTAGGCACTTGATAAAATTTGATACATTATCCCTAGCATCTTCATCATTATCAGTTGATAAATTCAATGCCAAAGCAATGGAATCTTTAGGAATATTGGCTTGGAATGTCTCATGAATGATATTATCTAATAAACCTACATAAGAACACTCTTCATGATCTTGAGGAAACTTGATTGCTTTGAAGATATTGAAAGTTACCTCTTGATCTTGAACTCTCATAGTCAATTCTCCTTTTTGCACATCTATGAGTGTTCTCCATGTGGCCAGGAATGGTCTGCCTAGGATCAACGGGACCCTATGATCCTCTTCTATATCCAGAATCACAAAGTCCGTATGGAATATGAACTTATCCACTTTCACTAGGACATCTTCCACTATTCCTTTCGGATATGTATATCAATAGTCTGCTAGTTAGAGGGTTACGAATATGGGTTTGCATTCCCCCAAACCTAGCCTCTAAAATATAGATAGGAACATGAGATTAATGCTTGCCCCCATATCACACAATGCTTGGCCTAAGAATTTTTTTCCTATGGCATAATGAATTGTAAAGCTCCCAGGATCCTTCAACTTAGGGGGAAGCTTATGTTGCAAGACGACTCTGCATTCTTCAGATAATGCTACCGTTTTAAACTTTCCCAGCTTACGTTTTTTGGATAGTATGTCCTTCATAAACTTGACGTAGCTGGGCATCTGCTCTAAAGTTTCAGCAAAAGGGATGTTGATGTGAAGTTTCTTGAAAACTTCTAAAAACTTCTTAAACTACTCATCCATTTTATGCTTAATTTGCCTCCTTGAAAAAGGTAAAGAATGTATATAAGGTCTATTCTCCATTTTTTTTGTTATCGGCCTTCTCTTCACATTTTTTATCTTCCACATTTTCCTTAGCAACTTCTTCATTCTTATGGCTCTCCTCACTCACCATCTCTTGATCTTTTCCAACTTCAACCTCTTCTTCCAATAGTTTTGTTTTCGGATTACCTTCAATATCCTTCCCACTTCTCAATGAGATCACCTTGCAATGCTCATTTGAGGTGCCTTTTGGATTATTAACTGTATCGCTTGGGAAAGTGTCTGGGGGCCTGTTATTGATTGCATTTGCTAACTGCCCTACCTGAGTTTCCAAAGCCCTTATAGAAGCCGACTAGCTCTGTATCACTGAGTCGTTCTTTGCTAAGTGAGTTTCTGTCTTTATCATGAAGGTATCAATTTTCACAATCAACTGCATGAACATATCTTCAAGAGATGGTTTCTTGTCTTGAATCAGTTGTCTAGGTTGTGAGGGGAATCTAAGAGGATTATAAGGTCGTTCAGCTCTAGGCGCTGAGGAAGAGGCTCCTTGATTATCCCTCCAAGAGAAGTTTGGATGGTTCATCCATCCAGGGTTATACTGATTAGTGTATAGGTTATTCTATGATGATTGGTAGTTCCCCACATAATGTGCACTTTCAGAAGTGGTAGGGCACTTATCACTTGAATGGTCATCATCGCGTTTGTCGCACAACACAAATGGGCTCTAGGGAGCGTGGTGTCCCATACTGCCCATCTTGCTTGCTAGAGCTGCAACTTGTGCAAATAGCGTGGTTAATGCATCTACTTTATGCATTCCAATGACCTTTCGTGGAGTGTTTCTTATGGCAGGCCACTAATAGCTGTTAGCATCTAATTCCTCCAACAGTTAGAATGCATCATCGAAAGATTTGCTTAGCATGGAACCTCCAGCTGTAGCATCTACTATTGGGCGGTGGTGTGATAGCAGGCCTTTGTGAAATAAGTAGATTTGGTGCCAAGGTGATATCTCGTGATGTGGGCACCTTCTTAGAAGATCCTTGTACTTTCTCAGGCCTCGTGCAAGGATTCTTATTCAATCTGAGTGAATGATGTAATATCATTCACTATCTCCGTAGTCTTGGCCAAATGGAAGTATTTATTCAGAAATTTCGTACATACTTCTGCCCAAGTTGTGATTGACCCCGCTGGAAAAAAGTGCAACCAACTTCTGGCTCTGTCCTTTAAAGAGAAAAGGAAAAACCTTAGGCGAATAGCATCCTTAGACACTCCGTTGTGCCTAAACGTATCGCAAATCTCCAGGAAGTTCCAGAGATGCGCATTGGGATCCTCGTTAGATAAGCTGCCAAACTATACATAAATTTGGATCATTTGGATGATGGCAGGCTTTATTTCGAAGTTGTTTGCTTGGACGGCAGGACGTCTAATGCTGGAATATAGATTATCCATCTGAGGAGCAGCAAACTCCCTCAATGGCCTTGTGTGACTATCATCCTCCACCTTGTGCATGGCGTTTTCTTCTGCCATCTTAAAACTTATCCGAAACAAATAAAGAATTGAAACTTAAATCAATATGCACAAAAGAAACTTAGACTAGAACTAATTAAACTCATTGTTAATATTAGTTCTACTGAAATTATGTCGTAGTCCCTGGCAACGGCGCCAAAAACTTGTTCACTCTTTTACTTACCGCAAGTGCACGGATCGCACTTGTAATATAGCTAAGAGTCGGATATCGTTCCCACTAGGACTATTGCTAATTCATAACTAATTATTAACCAATAGCTTAATAATTTCTATCTAAGGACATTCAATTTAAAAGGGTTATGTGTAAACTAGTGGAAAGATTTAAATGCTAGCTAATTAGAATTATAGTTGATGATTAAAGAATAGAGAATCCTTCTTCACCTTCTACTTCAATTGATGATATGCAAACCTCTTTATCAAAATACATGATCTAGAATTTGTTGGCCTGAGAATCTTATTCAGTTAAAAGCCTATGTCTAAGTCATTTAACCCTGTTTCATTTACCTAGTCACTATGTGTCTATGAGATCTAGAGTAAATTCCACTCAGTAAGAGCAAGTCTCAATAATAGTCATGCATGACTAATAGGTGTATTTCTATCATATTAGCTAATTAATTTATTCAAGCCAATTGAATGAAATTAAACATGCATCAATCATACATATGATTTTAAATCCAAACTCCTATGTCTAAGTTCATTAGATTTAATCAGAGCATATTAAATATTGGCCAAACATTCAAAAGCATTAGGAACAATATGATTGAACAATTCCAAATCATATATATTAACTTAAAGGTTTACAAAATCATCAATATTCATAGAAGGATCCAAGGTAATCCTTATACACAGACTAGCCACTCATGACAAACGAAAATATATAACAAATATTCATTGTCATGATCAAAAAAGAGAGGAAGTTGAAGGAGAGAGAGTTGTAAGCTCAATAATGGGTCTTTGATGCTTAGATCCTCCTTGTGGAAGGATTTGGCCTCCAATTTTGGTCTTTTTGGCTTCCTTTCAGTGTCACAAATAAACCCTAGCAGCTGTGTTTTTAAAACTAAAACATTCTTTTTGTGAAATCTGGTAGAACAGTATTTATAGGCTTCAGATTTCTGTTTCACACCGCGACGTTCAACTTGTCACGCCACGGCACGTGTTGAATTTAGGTCAAGCACGTCGCGACGCTCATTCTTCACGTCGTGGCATGCAAATTTCATAGCTCTTTTCTAGAAAATAAGGGAAGCCTCATGCCACAGCGCTAACTTGCCCACGTTGTAGCACTGAATGCTAAACTTTACCTGGTGCTTTCTCTTCCAATGCAGCTTTAAGTCCTTGACTATTACACTCATTTTGAGCCCTTCCTGCAATTGAGAAATCACCAGATTAATGACAATAGCAAGTTCACAAAATCATAGGAAGAATTATACCAATTTGCTCAGAAAACATATAGGAAGATATCACAATTGAAATCAATGAATTTAGCTTGAAATCTTCCAAATATGCTTGATAACAAAGACTAAGCAATCAATAAAGCACATATATAAGATCACAATAACACCATTTCATGGAGTTATCAGAAGATGTTCATAAGGAGATACATTGCTAAGAACAGAGGAAATGAGACAATTGATAACATAGACAACAGTAAGAGCAGCTTCACCCCACATACGTTCAGGACAAGAAGAAGAAATAAGCATAGCTTGAAATGAGTCAAGAATATGCTGATGCTTTCTTTCAAAATGACTATTTTGAAGAGATGTACTTGGACATGAAAACTTAGAAAGTGTTCCCTATTATATAAGAAAAGTGAGTAGTTTTAAAGCACAATATTCTGAGGCATTATCATAATGAAAAACCTTAATTGTCTTTGAAAACTGAGTTTTAATCATAGTGGCAAAGGTAATGTAGATTTGAGGAAGTTCAGAACGATTTCATTAAATATATCCAGGTGAAACATGAATAGTCATCAATAAAAATCACAAAATATCAACAATCCCCCCTACATTGGGTGTAGGAGCTGAACCCCAAACATTAGAATGGACAAGATCAAAGGAAGAAATAGAAATGGAAGTATGTTTATTAAAAGATAAAGTAGATTGTTTGACTATTTGACAAGATGTACATTGCAAAGATTCTTCTTTAACAGATCCTAAGGCACCTTAAGAAATGAAATGACATAATTTACTAATAGAACTATGACCAAAACGTTTATGCCATAGCTGAAGAGAAGAAATAGTAGAAGTAGCACAAATAGTTGACACAGGAGGAGAAAGAACATGGAGGTAGTGAGCTCAAACAATTGTCCAACTTTAGGAACATTCTCAATGATCTGCCCCGTTTGTGGATCCTGCACATAACAACCAGTAGAAGAAAAGGTAAGTATATAACCAAGGTCACACAATTGGCCAACAGAGATGAGATTAAAGTTTAATTTAGGAATAAGGTAAGTGTCTGATAGGATAATGGTAGGTAGGTAAATAGGACCCTTATGACTTACTTTCATAAGAGACCCATTAGCAGTATGAATGGAATGAATGGTATCTCTAGAAGAAAGGGAAGAGAATTCATGGGATGAGAAAGTCATGTGATTACAACATGCAAAATCAAAGTACCAATGATTATTACCTAGGGTAGTGGCTAGGAGTATTACCAGAATGAAAAAGTACTTGCTTAAGAAAAGACTCAAGATCATTAGTAGAAAGAGAGATCTAGGAATTTGAGACATTGTCGGTAACTGAAGCAACAATTACAGGCTTGGAGGAGGAATTAGTATGAAGTTGAAACTTTCTCTGATCAAACCTTTGTGGACAAGTAGAGTTCTATGGACGACTAGGGCACTGCTCAATTGAATGCCCTGAAACTTTGCAGTATCTACATACCTTAGAGGGGCAGGTAGGAGCAATATGACCCTTCTTCTTGCAAATGTGACACTTTATGGTGGGACATTCAGCAAAAACGTGACTAGGTTTGTGGCAGCGACTACATAGTGTGCCTCTTTGATAAGTAATTACAAAAGCTAAATATGCTTTAGGTCGAAGAAAACCCAATATAGTTTCTTCTGATTTCAGACAAGGAAGTGTATCCTCAAGTGTGAGCAGGGGATCCTGATGTAGTAGGGAAGGCCAAACAGGCTCATAGTCATCAGTGAGAGCCATTAGAAATTGGATGAGCCTGGTGCGATCACAGTACTCCTCATATAGTTTGGCATCACTTTTGCATTTCAAGGTTAGCTCACACAGAATCAGTTGATCCCAAATAGCTTCCATTTGAGTCAAGAACTCATATACAGCTTGACTGAGTTCTTGTTTCAGACTATTGAGCTCCTTCAACAACTAATATTGATGAAATAAATCAAAAATTGTATATCTATTTTTGAGATGATCTTATTCCTCTTTGACAGTGTCAAAGTGTCCAAACTACAGATGAATGTTGTTGAAAGACAATTTCGGCAAGTGCACCGAATCGCTACAAGTAATATAATGATGAGAAAAGGAATATCATCTCCACAGGGATTGTAATCTTTCTATTAACACAAAAGAAAAGGTTGTTTCTACTTGAACTGAGAATATGATTTGGTAACTTTGAATTGTATTAGTTTTTAAACAAGTATAAAAGAAATGTACTAAAAACAGAGCAATTGACAAATTAAAGAATGTTTTTGGATTTTTTAAGGAGAAGAAAATTGATCAAGAAAAGCGGCTAGGGGTCGAATCCCATTGTTTACCCTCTTATGCTATTGATTAACTCTCAATACAAGCAATAATCATGCATTTGAAGTCTCAATCAACAAAATTAGGTCAAGATCAATCTCTTGATTCAAGACTCCTTTAACCCAAATTACAACTCCCAATTCCTTGGGTAATTATTAATTCAAGTTAAGCATTAATAACAGTGATTTCATGGAACACATAATTACAATGATATATTCCTATATTCAATCATAATCATGCCTACTCTACTCAGTTCCAGCATTAAAACGAATTTTCCAATTTGAAGTAATACCCACATTCAAACCAATAATGATCAAGTATTGGTTAGCATTAAGCAAGGAAGAGAATGTTCAAATCCATGAAATTAACTTGTAAAAGAGACAAATCAAATCACATAAGAGTATTTACAATGTTCATCTGACCCTAGCCATAAAGAGTTTAGCTACTCATAATGGAAGAAGAAGAGATGAGAAAAATCAAGCAAATGGGGGAAGAAGAAGCCATTGATTCTTCAAAGTCTTGTTCCCAAGCTTGAATCATCAATGGAGGTAGAAGAATATGGAACCCTAGCAGAGCACTGGGTAAAAACCCCAAAATTTCGGAATCTGGAAAAATATCCCAAAAAACAAAAAGCTCGTAAAAATTGTTTCCTCTGACTATTTACAATTTGCAGGATAACGGCCGTCGCCTCGCGATGGCCCAAGCTCGCCTCGCGACGGCCCACATACGAAGGGAAGCCCATTGCAGTCTCAAAGATCCTTTCACATCTCAGCTCGCCTCGCGATGTCTTATCCTCGCCTCGCGATGGTTCGCAATCTCGCCTCGCAATGGAAGTTCCTCGCAAGGCGATGACACGTTCAAAGCAAAGAACAGCTTCTTCCTTCTTCTTACTTGAATCCAAATATGTTTCATTCAAAAAGTGGAAACTCATCAGACAGTGAACTCTCAAACTAATCATGTTCAAAAACAATTAAAACTTATCTAATTTCTTCCAAGTTTCTTTAATTCTAAACCCACTTTGACATCAAAAACTTACTTGTGCTAAAGATTCAACAAATGCTGGGAGTTGAGGTGTTTCAGAACCAGGTGATAATATGATGATTTTTGCTATTCCAATCTTCTAATTTTTCAGCATATTTCTCATCAGTGTCATCTTCAGCTTTGACAGGGCAAGTAATACCACCACTGACATATCGCCAAAGTTTTCAACCTTTCAAAAAGTCATGCATAGCCTCAACCCAGTGGGTGTAGTTTGAACCATTGAGTAAAACTGGAATAGGCTAAGCAACGTCAAACTTTTCCATAGTGGCAAGGAAAAATAACAACAAATAAAATGAACTTTCGGGACTGGGTTAACATAAAAGAACCTAAAAAATAGAAAGATTTCACTAGAAAACTTTAAGAAAGGTCTGGTGCCACGTCAGTAAGTCCCAACAATGGAACTAAAATGCAACGTCACGTCCTTCTTCTTTTATTTTCTTATTTTTCCTTCTCGAGTCATGTGTTGTCCTAGTCTTCTTTCTTTTATTTTCTTCTCTCTCACTCCGTGCTCTGTGTGGCTCTATGCGGCTCTGTGCGACAGCTTTTTTCCAATTATCTCATGAGGCACTGTGTGCCTCATTCTCTCTTTTTCTTTTCTTTTCTTTTTTTTTTTGCACAACAAAAGAAAGAACAAAGATTGACATGCAGCACAACAAGAAAAAAAGAAAAAGGTCGTATAGGTTGGAGATAAAAAAGAATGTGCACATCGTCTGTGAGGTTTGAAACGGTGTCTGGAGATCTAGAACAGTGTTTGAAAACAGAGTCTAGAATCTAAAGAAGAAATTTGGAATCTGGAGTCTAAAATTTGGAGTCTGGAAGTTAGGACGAAGTCTGAATTTTGGAGTCTGGAGTTTAGAATCTAGAGTTTGGAGTCTGAAATATAAGATTAGACCGAAAGCTTAAACACTCTGATACCAAGTTAGAAATAGAAATAAAGAAACAAATATTAATAATTTGTGTATATTTCTGAATGAATGAATACAGGAGGACTAGTCTCTATTTATACAAAAAGACAATTTTATAGAAGAAAAAATAATAAATTATAATTATGTACTAAATCAAATTAATTATATACTAAATCAATTACAATTATTTCTAAAATTAATTATTATCAATTATAAAATTATTTGTGATCAATTACAATTAATCACGCTAATAGAATCAAGTCATACCGATAATTCTTTTAGCTTGACCCGGTCACTGGGTCAAAAGCCGTAGTTTTTTATTCTTGAGAAGTTTTGTCGAGGTTTAAGCTGCGGCAGAGGATATAACCCTTGAATTAACTGGATGAGACAGGCCAGGATAAGGATTACCTTAGTTTAGCTTTGTGTTGGCTGATTGGTGTAGATCCTTTCATCAATTAATGGAGAAAGCAGGTGTCAGTGGACACTGCACAAAGGGTATATATATGAGGGAGGATCAACTTATATTAGTGTAAATTTTTTTTGATTTATATTCATTTTTAACTGTTAGATTCACTTTCATCTAATGGTTATTTTTAATGAAATAATCTCAACCATTAGATGAAAGTCACTTTCATCTAATGATTATTTTTAATGAAATAATCTCAACCATTAGATGAAAGTGGATTTAACAATTAAAAATGAGTGTAAGTCAAAAAAGACTTACACTAATATAAACCGATCCCCCCTCTATATATATATATATATATATATATAGCCTTTCTGTTCTATCTCTCTCTTTTGCTTTTACATTGCTGTGTTTTCCTTCGGAGTATTCGTTGTTGGAGTGGAGCATCGTTTGTTGAGAGGGCCTTTTTTTTTATTGAAGTTCATCGCTCCCATCATGAATCATCAAGGAACTATATGGTCGATGATTGGAGGCAATTGAAGCCTTAATGGATGGCTTAGCATTTTTCCTAATTTAGAAACTTTCCTCATGGGCACTTTCTTGCCCTCTTGCTATTGTGTTCTATTTGAAAATGCTTGATATTATGGGTTGTACCAGCTGCTGCTGCTATTTTTATTTCACACTTGACATACTGGTTATATGAGGTATATCTCAATGGTATAGGATGCGAGTGATGCCAAACTCTTCTCTTATAGCATTTACCAATAAGCCAAAATCTATGGTCATTAATCATGATATAACTATTTGTACTTAAATTTATTAGTAAGTGTCACGGTTCAATCTAATTATGAATCTATCTGAGTCATGTCAAAGCAGGATGCGTAATCGCAATCAATAATCTGTCACAACAATTTAGTTATTATGCTATTATATTTTTGCCTAAGGGTCCCGGACTCTAATGAACAAGCAGATTTTAATAAAACATTAAATATTATGTCTTTAAAATTAATATCGAGAAGATATTAAAAATTCTAAAGATACAATTATTTAATACATTCAACAAAACATCAAAAACCATATTAATAAAGACAAACCGATATAGGATGAGTGCATTATTAACATAATTTTCAATGTAAGCAAAATTATTAACAAAGTTATGTTTTGGCATAATTGGTCTCGCGAAGGTGAGCTCACAATTATACAAAGTGTCCAAAATAATTATAAATATTCTAAATGAAACTCTTAGTGACTAAATTTCACAATATTTATAAAATACATGACTGGTCTTACAGTAAGTGAGTTTGTAAATACAAGAAACTACAATAGTCAACAAAAAAATTGGTCATAAACTTCCAAAATTTTCATGCAACATCAACCAGGTAATTATCACACTCTCATACATAATTGCATATTTCAAAATAGGCATGAAGAGGGAGAATAACACATTGAGAACAAATTTCTCCACTTATGCAATTATACAATATGTTAATAATCATATAAGTTTCATAACTAACTACAAAGAGTGTGTTGTCCATCCTTGTGTGTATAGCAAGCAAAAATGGATGTCAATTTAATGGAATTCATATCACCAAAACTTTATACAACTCTCACATATGGCTTACAAAATAAATATTAGAGGGCAACAACAAAATCTCATTGAAATAAGTTTTACTTCTCAATTTTAGGACATATATAAAACTTAGCTGCAATAATGACTTAATATAAATTTGTCATTGATTTAAATGTTTATCAATAATCAAAATTATTTTAAATAATATTCTCACAATGGCCATATTAAAATAAATTTATATAAATTTGCAATGGCACAATATATAACAAAATTAATCACATACAACTTTACTTAAATTCTTGATAATATATATCAAAGGACTTTAAAAAAATAACATTTAATATGCTTAAGCTTATTTAAATAAGCCTTCCATTAAAAAACATTTTCAACAAAAATAAAAGGCACAATCAACACGAAATTCCTAGCATCACAATAATATCAAAATAATATATATTTATCAATGTTAATACTTCTTATCACACAAAATTTATTCAAATAATAAATGTGAGCAAAATTGTTCAAAACAATTGTAAATATTTCAAAAATTAACTTCTAGATTTTAATTTTATACAATTGTTTACAAAAGTGCATCAATTTCAATGCATATACAATATTATATGCCAAAATTAGCACCAAAAAGTATTTCAGGAATTTGATATCCAATGAGGTTTTACCACAAAATTATAAAACATAATAATAATGTTATATATACAATAAAATACAATGCCCTTATAATAACAAAGTAAGAGAGTTCAAAAGTAAAGAAAATCTTTATCAATGAACTAAGAGAAAAATCATAATAATGAATTTGAATGCTATATTTTAACTCAAAATTTTAAGACTAAATTCAAAAAATACCCAACATGAAAAAAAATCTTGAATTATGTGAGAGTCAAGTAGAAAATCTGAACCCATATAACATGTTCTCACATATCAAACCTTTCAACTCATTTTTCCAATGCGATCAAGGTAAGAATTCAAGCCAAAACTATATTATAGACATTACCCATGCATTAAAAGAGCCAAGTAACAATTGGCCATCGATACGGGTTGACTCCAGCATAAAGAACCATAAATGAATTGAAAAAAAAAAAACAAAGAACCTCACTAATTGGATCTCAAAATCAACTCAAAATCCAATCAAGCACTAGGTAATCAAAAAATCGAATACTGGCATGCAATAAAATATAGATACACATAAACATAGCTGATTTGATAAACGCCAGTCGATGACGAATTTGTTTCTTCCATTATATTATGGAGAAACCGAAAATTTAAATCACAACAAGTGACGATCTTGAAACCCAATTCAACAAAATGTCAATCTCAAGAAAAAAAAATGTAATTTACAGCCACAATTAGGATTAAATTTGCTTTGGTACCAATTAATAGAATTTTAATTCAAAATAATTAATAGCACATCAAAATTTCCAAATCCATTTTACCTCAAATTATGGTATATACAAAATAAAATATCGTAGAGATTAGATTATAAGATTGTCTAAATGGACAAACATGAAGTGACCATAACTGATTTTGAAGAACAATCAATCATGAATGGTGTGTGTGTGGAGAAGAGAGAAGTTACTCTCATTTCTTATATGTACAAACTTTTGTGACTTCAATGGGACAACCACAATACATATAGGATGAGAATAGATATCTCTCATTCTATTTACAATATAGATTAACCTATGCATCATAAAAAACTTATACACAAGAGCTATAAACTCAAAACAACATTATCCACATGGTTTAAGTGCTTATAAGAACCCAATAACAAAATTTGATCACAAATGAGTTAAACCAATAGATATTTTACAATATTTGACATTCAATTAATTCGGATTTTAAAAAATTAATGACTATACAAGTTCACACTTAATAAAAAAAAAAACTAACACAATCCCCTCCAACACTTGCCACCCCAGCATTTTCAAGAATCGAACCTCTAGTTCAATTTGGCTTTGACCCACCAAGCCTTACCAAGGCAAAATATTGGCCTACAACCAACATCCACTTCCCAACACCTACCAACATTTTGTGCCTTTCTAAAAATTGAACTCGTGATCTTAGCACTGATACTACTTATTGGATTGAACGTTTACCACTAAATCAAAAAGATAATTATTAATCAAGACACAACTCTTTTTACTTAAACTCATAAACATGTATCACAATTTAACTTGACTCCGACCTTACTTGAGCTTTGCCAAGACAAGAAGTTTGCCTACAACCAACACATGTATTGTATGCATTAGTTGTTTTTTATATTTATTTGTTTTGGATTTTCACTCCGAATATTGGATTTTTTGGTAAATTGATAATGAACGCATAAGGCAAAAGGCATATGGCATCAATAAAACAGCTTAGCATAAGGCATCAGTAAAGAGTTTCAGATAAGTCTCTATGCATCTTTCTAAGAGATGCTTCTTTTCCACACACGACATTGCCCTTTCTTTCCTTTCTCTTTTTTTTAACAAAAATAGAAGAGGAAATTACAGCCCCACCCTTGAGGTTTGATGAATTAACACTTAACTCCAAACTTAATAAAATATTTTACTTCACTCCTTTTTGTTGATTTGATTAACTGTTGAGTTAACTAATTCTTACGGGTAAATGTTGTTACGTTTTTGGCTTACATATTTATGAATATTTCTTTATCTTAGACATATTAAGTTAATATATATGAATTTATGCAATAAAGGCATAGCTTAATTTGTTTATAACTAAATATATATAGTTAGATGAATTCGATTATAGCAAAACAAATAATTCTTGCATGGACCAAAATCTATGGACGAGACACCTCATCAAACGACTGCATATATACGGATATATAATAACAATTCAATCCATGCGTGGACCTTGGATTTATGTAAAAATTTCTCATTGCAATGGAAATCTTTAAGTTAATATGAATCTTGTACGTAAAAGTACCAAGATTTAAATATTGAAACCAGATCTAGGGGCTAAGCTACACGATTTACATAAGTGTGGCCAAAAAAGAAATAATGTCATTGTTGAGGAGTCAAAATCAAGAGAATTTCCTTTTTTCAAAAAAAAAAATTACAAGTAAATTGTATTTTTTTAAAAAAATTGAGGGATATAGCTTCTCCATGGAGCATCGTAGCTCCACCCCTTTCTGGAACCTCCATATTTTGAAGCCTAAACTTTTAAGTATGCTAAAGTGGTTAAATTGAAATCATATTAATATTATTTACCAACTTTTCTAGCGTTGCAACTCTCTGGTCATTAATTTTATGATGCTGCATTTCAACATGGTGCTGCTGCTTCCACTTTTCAGTCCCATGGCACCCAACCCATGGGTTCATGTGATGATTATGCATTTCCTTCCACAATTTAGAACTTCTTTTGATTTCACACCTACCTAAAATAAGCAAAGTAAAGATTACTAACTTGAAAACCTAAATTATCTAACATAAAAGTTGACAACAATCACTAACATCGAACAATCTTAACAAAAACAAAACTAAAATAAGAAAACAAGCTAAACCAAACAATTCTGAAATCAAATTTCAAGGAGTTGGCTACTTTCCTTGCTCAAAATGTGATAAAATAACTCTTCCATAGAGTTGTCATTAAATTACATTAAATATTACAAACTTTAAGTATTGAATAAAGTAACTTGTAACTTACAAGAATTGCTTAGATTTGATTTAGTTAAAAAAATATATACATATGCTGACAAAACTATCTCAATAAGCTATCGCTTGATTCATGCTTAAAAGATGTAACGGAAATAGTCATGTTAAATTTGAGAGCTGAATAAAGTGTTGCAAATGATGAAAAATCACTAGAAAAGCAAGCAAAATAAAAGTGGTGTTACTATAGACTTAGGTTTGTGATAAATCTTGTATATGACAATATATTTACTATTGAGTTTTATAATATGTATATATTTTAATTTTAAATTATCTTTTGAATAGTTGATACATGTATAAGATTTACCATAAATTCAAGTCTATAATAACATAACTCAAAAAATAATTGGGATAAGAATGAGAGAGATAAAATTGAGTTGAATTGGAATGTTTTAATTTAATTAATTAATTCATCTTAAAAAAATGATTTTTATTTTAAGACAAAGATGTTAAAGTTGACCGTAAGAAATGTTAGCAAAAGAGTGGACTATAATATTTGTACAAGTTTGGAGTTATGTGTCATTTCATTAAACCTCAAGTGTAGAGAGTGTAATTTACTCAAAATAGAACGAAATATAAGAAGAAAAGAAAAACCAGAATCTATTGATGGCACATCGGTAAACTCACATCAAAACATATATAAGTACGCATAGCATTTCCAACATTCTAATTAGTAAGGCGTAGAGTTTATCAATATTATAATATGCCAAGATCAACGGACCCTCTTGTTGTTGGACGTGTAATAGGAGATGTTTTGGAGCCATTTACAAGTTCTGTCTCTCTGAGGGTTCTCTATAACAATAACTCAGAAGTTATCAACTGTTGTGAGCTCAAACCTTCTCAAATCGTTAATCAACCAAGAGTTGAAGTTGGTGGAGATGACCTCAGGACCTTTTACACTCTCGTACGTTCAACTCCCTATTGGTTATATTCTTCATTTTGGTTTTTCAAAAATCCCACATCTCTCTAGCAAGTTCGTTTTAGCTAGGGACGTCATTGATATCATATGGTCAATATATTATTGCATGCACTTTACAGATCATGGTGGATCCTGACGCACCTAGCCCAGGTGATCCAAATCAGAGGGAATATTTGCACTGGTAAGTTCCCCTCCCTCTCTTCGTGTTGACGTGAGATAACAGTGTAACATGAGATAACTGAAGCCAGTAAGCAATTTTGGCAAAACTTGCTGACACACATGCAAAGATGGTGTCGTTAATTATGACACCCTAATATTGTGTTTGTGCATTATGTTGGATTATTTAAGCCTTGGAATGTTATTGATAATTGTGTCGAATTCCATCCTCTTTTCGGCCTTCATTTTGTAAGTGTTGATGCCTGAATAAATCAATATATGGGGTTTAAAAACGAGAGATTTTTTGGACTCTCGGACCAATAAAAAATTTCTGTACCATTCAATATACATTACCTCAACTATAACATTAAAGAAATTGTTAAATTGAGAAATAATATTAACCTACACAGCTGATATGTACAATAAATGATACAGACAGCAAGAATTTTTTTTCCTCCAAAATTCTCTTCAGTGCAACTTATTTAATAACCGTCACATGCATATTGGCTTTTTCATGAAATTTTATGTGTTAAGAGTATGACCAACGTTTCTAAAAACTTAAGGTGTTAAGTGAAAGTTTAAAATTAGTTGTATATCTTTAATATACTCCTTCATACTCCTAATTACATGTAACTACTAATGAGGTCATTGATAGGTAATCTAAACTTCTGCTATATATAAATCCTTACTAAATTGTATTAAAATAAAATGAGTAATAAATAAGCTTTTTCAAAAATGTGATTGTGTGCACATTAATTTTCAATATTCTCACAATGTTTTGTGGCTGAGTTCCAAGTAGTACACTTCAAAAAAAAATTCAAAAATGTATTTGAGTTAAGTTAAAAATATACTTATTTGTAAGAAGTAATTGTACACATATCATCTATTGAATAGAACACTTAAATAATCAATGCTTACTTAAAATCTTCTCCTCTTAGTTTCACTTCAACAACTTGATATTACAACCTATAAAATTCAAGTTCAATTGTTTAATGAGTGAAGTGGTATTTGAGTTCAATTTATCTTATTCCATTGTATTAAACTGAATTTTTGGTTATGATAGTTTATATATATCATCACACATAATCATAATTCTATTTTCTTACTTCTCTCCAATATTAGAATCCTTCTTGGAATGTAGTTAGTGCGAGTGAACATAATCAGCTTCTTCTGAAAATTATATATGATAACCATTGAAACCATGAAAACAGCTAGAGATAAGCGAAAAACAATAGGCCATCTTCTACAGTCACTATAAACCAACAAACTTTATATTTGCACTTCTTTCATACGCTTTATTACACAGTTTATTGCACTTTGGATTTTATTGCCCCAAGAAGAAAGTCATTTATTAGATTATTAACGGATGCTGATATTAGCCATGATAAAACCATGATTTGACTTAATAAACAAAATTAAAGAAGAAGGAACATGATTTTGCTATGACTTATAAGATAAATTGAAGATTATTAACCAGACTTCTATAAAATGTAGAAGCCATGTTTTTTCCACGCCATCACTTTTCTCCAAATTTATACTCTCCCGGAGAGTGGTGTTATTGTTAATGTAAGATTTCATCCAAATATTCTAAATTCTTCAGCACCATCTTTCCACTATTTTGTTGACAAATAAAACTCTATCATCCCTTGATGTGCTTTTTAAACTTCACAACAATTCTTTTTAATTTCTAATAAATAAACTCAAAACCATTCATATAATGTACAAAACTGAGGTCAATCTCAATTTTTCATCCTTTTCACTTTCGTACTTCACATGTAAAGTGAGCTTCATAATAATAATAATAATAATAATAATAATAATAATAATAATAATAATAATAATAATAATAATAATAATAATAATAATAATAATAATAAACGAAAACAGTGAAGAGATTTATATCTCTAATTACGACTTAATGCACCACATGCACGTGATTAGTGATTGAAGCAATTTAATTATATATATTTTCTAAATTATTACAATGAAAATAATTAATTATTAGAGGCACTTAGAAAAACTGAGTTTAGCTATTATTTTATAACTCAAAAAAATAATAATAAATATTTTATGAAATTACTGTTTCTTTCGTAAATATAATTTATTAGCTTATAACTTTGTTTTTTTCTTCAATGGATGCCTAGGTTGGTAGCCAATATTCCAGCAACTACAGGAGCAAACTTCGGTACATACATAACTTCTATTTTCTATCTTCCTTAGACTTGATCTAAAAATATTTTTACTCTACTATCCAATTTTGTATTGGCAAATAATTAACAAAAGATTAATTATTATAATTAATAATTATTATTAAAGAAGTAAAACTTGTTTAATAATGTGTTAACACATTAATGAATAATAATGTAAAAATTTTTACACTAACAATACATTAAATTTAAATTCTTTTATATTTGGTTAGAACTTAAATTATATAGGGTACTTTTTTTTTAGTGAGACTACAAAGTATTCTTATAGATTCGATTCATTTAAACTGCCGATGTTGATTATCAAATTTAAACTTGATTGATGATGAAGTTTTGCCTCTTTGAATTATATAGGCTACTTACACTTAACACGTACTGACTTACATAATATGTGATTTCTGCGAAAGAATAACAATTATGTGTTGATTCGTATTCTTTCTCTTGAGCCGGCCCTAAACAAAATTCTCTTCTATCTGCTCCTCTTTTCCTTCTTTCTCATCTATCAGAAGGGGGTGATTTGGGCCATTTTTTGGTCTGGAATCACTCCTCTACATCGTTTTTTTTTTCTCTTTTTATTTAAATAAGTGATTTTTCCACATAGATTTGATTTTTCTTTCGTGTTTTTTTGTATTTTCGTCGTCTACGTGCGGCGGTGTTTTGTTCGTCTTCTTGATGCGGCGTCGTTTGGTTTCCCGTCTTGTTGCGGTGGTTTCCCGTCTTATTGCAGTGTTCGTTTGGTTCAGATTGGTAGATCAGCTTCGATCCATTACAGATTCAATCAAGACTTGGACGTCAACGTTACAGATCCGGAGGCATGGGTATTCCGGTCACTTTGATTTTGTCACATTTGTAGGCATTTTGCCGTGTTATGCTATTAACCTGGGTGCTGTGAGTTTGTTCGCAGATTCATCCTTTTCAGTTTTTAGCGATGTTGAATTTGTGTTATTCTCGGTATATTTTATCAATTTGAATAAATGAATATCTTCTTTAGTCAAAAAAAAAAAAAAAAAAAAAACTTACATATGATAAAATAAAATCCAAACTTTGTACCCCAAAAAAAAAATATCTAAACTTCTTTATAGGGACATCCCTTTAAGTTTTTCTTTATTTATGAATTTTTTAAAAAGAATTTCCAATATTATAATTTTTCATTCCATTTATGAATTAGATTTTAGGATATAATAATTTAATAAAAATAGCTGAATTATAAACTTATTAATTTTTGTATTCGTAGCTGAACTATAAACTTTTTTATTGAAAATAAACTTGTTAATGTAATATTTTAACTATAACTAATTATTTAATTATTTAATTTAAATTTATTACTTTGAAAAAGAATCAAAAAAGAATCAATACACCATCGAATTATTGACACTTTAATTTTATTTCCTTAAATTTACTTTATACTTTAATTTTAAACAGTATACAACAACAACAATCAAAGCTTTTTTCTATTGAGTGGGTTCAGTTATATAGATCTAATGACGTCACTGTGTTCTATCGAAAACCAAATCCTTTGATAGACCATTTAGGTCAATAAAAATCATTTCTAATTGTTTTACCTAGAGTTTTTTTTTTTTGTCTACCTCTCCTTCTAATTATGGAACTATCTTCCATCTGATTAATTTTTCTAACTGCGACTTCTGTTAATCTTTTTCTTATATGTCCAAATCATCTTCAGCACAATTCTACTATATTTTTCTCAATATGTGTCACTCTTACTTTTCCTTTAATACATTCATTTATGATATTATCTTTTCTCGTATATTCACTTATCCAACACAATATTCTCATCTCTCTACCACACTTATCTTAAGTTCTTGTTAGTATTTTACTGCTCAACATTTAGTATCATACAACATCACTGGTCTTATGGTTGTGCAGTAGAATTTTCCTTTTAATTTGATAGGTACCTCTCTATCACAAATAACACTTGAAACATTCCTCCATTTCGTCTACCCAGCTTGAATCATATGATTTACATTCCCTTTTATTTATCTATTATTGTGTATAATAGACCCAATGTACCTAAATTATGTGATTGTGGTTTGATGTGATTTCTAATTTTCACTTCTAAGTTAGTGCTAATGCGTGTCTTACTGAACTTACTTTCTATATACTTTATTTTAGTTCTGCTTAAATGGAAACCTTGTGATTCCAAACCTTCCCTCCATGGCTCTAGTTTACTATTTGTGCCCTCTCTCGACTCTACTACTAGAATTATATCATCTACAAAAGGCATACATTGAGGCACAAGTTCTTGAATATGTTGAGTAAGAACATCCAAAACTAAGGTAAAAAGATAAGGATTCAATATCAACCCTTGGCATAAACATATAGTTATAGGGAAATCTTCTATGGTTCCACCATATGCCCGCACACTAGTTTTAGTCCCATTATACATATCCTTGATAGCTCGAATGTAAGCAACACGAACCCCCTTCTTCTCTAGTGCCTTCCACATGACTTTTCTTGGCACCCTATCATAGGATTTTTCCAAGTCAATGAAAATTATGTGTAGATTTCTTCATTTCCTCTTATTCCTCTCCATCAAGCATTGCCAAAGGTAAATTTGTTTCATGGTTGACCTCCTAGGCATAAAACAAAATTGATTCTTTGAAATGTGAGTTTTTTTGTCTTAACTCTCTCATAGTTTCATAATATAACTTATGAGATTAATCCTTCTATAATTTGCATAGTTATATATATCTCTCTTGTTCTTTTATATAAGGATCAAAGTGTTTCTCCTCTATTCATCTAACACTTTCTTAGACATCAATATCTCGTTAAATAACTTTATGAACTAATTTATATCTTTCTTTCTTAAGCACTTTTATACTTCAATAGGTATATTATCTAGTCCAATCACTTTTTCATTGCTTATTCTCTTTAACCTCAAACTCCTAAATTCTACATTAAAGAGTCAAATTTTGGTCTCTTTATCCAGTATTTAAAATCTTTGAGTCAATTAATGTTGTAAGTCCTTCATTAAATAATTTGTGAAAATAACTCTTATGTTGCAACTGTTCTAGAGGCTACCCACGATGAGAATGACAACTGAATTCAAAATCAAAATTCAAAGGAGTTGCTACTGACTTTACTTACATTATTTAATGATGTTTTTAAATAATTTAACTTTTATGACCTAATTATTGATTTATAATTATTAATTATGTTAATCTTGAAGTATCAAAATTAAAGTTAAAATTAGAAAATAATAAGTATATATGTAAAACAGTAGTTCATACTTTCTTTTACGTAAAGGTATATATTACACATTGAGCAAAAATTTATATCTTACATTAATCTTAAAATGTATTATAAGACTACTTTGGAGTGATGTAAATTTTATGAGTATGATCTAAATGATAAAAAAATTTAATCCCATGATAAATTATGAGATAATTATTTAAAGAAATTATTCAATAGTGTATGATTAACTTTTATTTAGATAATGGTCATTGTGTCTCACTTAGTTATAATGTAAATACAAGATATTAGTTTTCTTCAGGAATTTTTATGTTTTATAGTATCATTTAATATTAACTATAAAAATATCATCCATTGTGTTTTTTAAAAATAAATAAATAATATATAAGTACATGTTATAAATTATCTATTAATTCTTTATTCTGATAATTACATGATAATCATTTTTTAAGATATTGTCTTTGAAATTTATTTAAGATTTTAATTAATATTATAAAATGTGTGTTGCTATAATACATTTAACATTTTCTTGCACATTTGATATTACTAATGGTATTTTACAGGAGAAGAGATTGTGAGCTATGAAAGTCCACGACCAACATCAGGGATTCATCGTTTTGTTTTTGTGTTGTTTCGTCAACCGTGTAGACAGACTGTACTTGCTCCAGGATGGCGCCAAAATTTCATTACTAGAGATTTTGCGGAGGTTTATAATCTTAGATTACCAGTTGCAGCTGTGTATTTCACCTGCAAACGAGAAAGTGATTCTGGTGGAAGTGGAAGGAGGAGATAATTTGAAGAAGACCCTTCAAGATATATATGATAGAAGTATAGATTTACAAAATGATTCTGGTGGAAGTGGAAGGTCGGGATAATATGAAGAATGCCTTTCAAAATATATATGATAAAAGTATAGAACTAAGCACACAAGTACAATAATATATGTTAATAATTGTGACAGTGTGCTGACATAAGACTATACAAGTAGAGATCTACAAAAGGATTCTAGTGGAAGAGAAAGGTGGAGATAATATGAAGAATGCCGTTCAAAATATATACGATAAAAGTATAGAACTAAGCACACAAGTACAATAATATATGTTAATAATTGTGACAGTGTGCTGACATAAGATTATACAAGCTCTTCGAAGTTTCTTTATACCTCGTAGTTGGCTTCATTTGTTGTTACATAAGGCTATATATGCAGGTAAGACTTTTTTTAAATGAGTTTAATTTTAAATTGAATAAGTAAAAATGTATTAATTTTTAATTTGATAATGTAAATTGAGATCTTAATCTATCAAATAATTTAAAAATAAATATATTCTTATTTATTCATTTTAAAAATAAACTCACTTAAAAAAAAAAGCTTTTTCCAAATATGCAAATAAGTAATAAGGCTATGAATTCGATTGAAAAATCCCTTCTGTATATAGTATATCTCTGTTAGCGATACATTGGGCTGCTACTAACCCACCTCAAAGCCCGTCTAGCATTTAGGCATGCCCTGTGTGGGCTTAGTTTAATGTCTGAAAACCGACGAGTTTTATCTTCTCCATAGACTCAATCATCATAGGTAATGGGCTTAGTTTTTTACTCGTTGATTAAAGGACTCATTTTCATTTCCCGAGGACTCTTATTTTGAAGTGGATTCAAAAGGATATCTGAGATAAGTACATATGAGATAATTTTTTCCTTGCATAATTACTGTCAAAAATATTGAACTAGGAGGTTAAGTATTGGAAAGAGACTTCAATACTCAAGTCAGGCAGTGCACAAATATAGTTTATGCAATAAGATAACAGATACCTAATTAGGATGACTTAGTCTAATATTTATAGAACGTGATTAGAATCGTAATGAGATCAGTATTAAATACAGGTATTTAGGATTGGTATCTTGTTAAGGATTATCTTCCTTTTATCATTAAAGAGCATCCCTATAATGTAAGAACGTATATATGATGATTATCCACTGTTAGAGGCAGTTATGGATCTTATAATCCCGTAAGATCATGATTGACAACTATGGAATACTGCACAGATCTAGTGATCTTCGTTATTATGGCTCAATGTCGTGTTCTGTGGTCTTACGACTCTGACCAAGGTATTGATGGTGGAGTCTGGTGGTACGTGTGGCGGGTTAATCCTACTAGATGGGATCCATGATCACAGTCCAGAATAGTTGCCCCCAGCTTAGCGCTTAGATAGAACCTGAGTGTGTTATTGGGATCACAAGGCACGTGATGGACTAAGAGCCCTATCTTCGATGCTAGGTTTCGCAATGTCTCACACTAAGGCCGAGGTCTGTTATCAAATGTAAAATACCTCCGAGGTTGGAATGTGGTTGGAAATTGCAATGGGTCCTTACCTACATTTCCATTCCTTAATCCGAGGTTTAACTCCTGTTGCCCCCATGGATGGTTCATGGGGTCTTTTCCTTTACAGTAATGCCCTTTGTAACTTATCATTATGGACTTTCTTTGGAAACCGTTGCTTTGACCTCATTGGGAATTAAGGATCCTTTAATGGAAGACGTCAGCTTCGTGTTGTTTCCCAACTGCTCGCTGCTTTCGTAACTAATAAGAAAGTGAGAGCATTAAATGCGAGTTTTATGGTGTGACTGTTTCCCCTTTCTAAGAGTCAATCAGAACGCTTCATTCCCTTTATAAATAGAAAATGTTTACGTTTGATGTTGGCATTGCCTTTACTTCTGCATTTCTATCTGAAAATTATATTTTCTCAGAGAATGGTTTCTTTTTCCTTTTATGTGTGTTCATGGAGAACTTTGCCTCTTGCGGAGACTATCTTCTTGTTCTTCCCCAAGTTTCTGAAAGTTTTTTACGTTCCTCATAAATGATTCTTTTACTGGGTACTTTTCTTTCTCAGCGTATTAACGACGGGTGCTTTTCTTTCCCAGTGTATGAGGGAATGTTTGATCTACGTTATGTCGCTGTGAAAATCTGTGATACCTGTCGTGTTGGACGGAGACACTCGAGGAAGCAGAGCCCATAATCTTCTTCCTTTTCGAGAACATAGCAGATACTTCATCCTAAACTTTGGCAAGTCCTCTAAGAGTGCTTGGGTATGCATGAGGGATTATTGAGATTGCTCTGTGATTTGAAGAAACTTGGGGTGATCATGAAACTGATTAGGGTTCTGGTGGAATGATATCTTCATGAAAACTATGCCCCATCCACTAGAGGAGAGTGCACTCTGACCTTTATTATCACTGTGAAAGAGGTAGGGAAGAATAATTTGGCAGTAGTTATGGAGTTCGACAACAGTGCTCTGTCTTGGTTTGCCAAAGTTTTTCAAAGCATATTCAACATGAGGGTGGCCGATGCTCTTTCCTTATACATTCCATGTCTCAATATTTTCTTTTTCCTCTTTTCTTGATGTATGATGATGTATGGAATGAGAATAGTTAATAAAATTTCTTATTTTGAATTTTATTTTATCTTCTCTTTTCTTTCTTCTGCAATCCATGCTATTTATCTTTCGTCGGGGTGAGTCCAACACTTACCTCGATGTAATATGTTAAGGTTGCCTCCCAGCTTAGTACTTGGTCGAGACCGACGAAGTGGCAAGCTTAAATACTTGGCTCTAGGGTCTTTGTACCTTGCGAGAACTTTTCGGGGTAGTTAATTTCCTGACTGACTTCCCTTCGCCAAATGAACACTCTGGATTTGGCCTATGTCCGCAGTAAATTTCTAGACTCTTGTCCGCTGAGGTTATGTGTCTCTTGGTCTGCTGGGTAACTGTCCTCTCAACTGCCATGATAGCTGTGAGGGTTACATGGCATGCTCTGGTTGAGTGGACGTGCATAGTACTTACTATAATGAGTATTTTTTCAAATTTGGACTGCTCGGACGGAATTGTCCTTTAATTGTCTAACCTTTATAAACAAGGGTTTAACTTTCCTCTATTTTATTTCACAGTTTCTTTCTCGAAACTGATGGCTAGAGATGATTTCTAGCGATTCTTACGACAGTAAAGCGCAGTTCCAGCACTTTCTTCTACACTTTGAAGTTCCAATGGTCTCGTTTCTTCCATTTTCTTCCATTTTCCTTGAGGTACTGATTTCCCTCTTGACTCATTTGTACTTATTTCGCTTCATGAGTGGTTGTGCACCCCTTTAATGGAGTTCACTTACATTTTCTCTCTGCGAACAAAGAAAGGAATATTGTTTCCCTTCCTTTCAATGGTGTTGCCCTGTGGAGCACCTCCTCCATCGCACTGGGTGCGGTAGAGGTGTCCTTCTGAGGGTTAGGTCTTGGTGGGTGCAGAGGCCAGTGTGTAGGTGTGAGCAGTCTTCTCTATTAGCCCACTTCTATGTTTGAATCTTTGAACTTAACTTGTTCTGACTACCGGCCTCTGTGTGTCTTCCAAGAACTTAAATGGCCAGAAGAAGAGTGGCAAGACTTGAAGCGCCCGCCCCAATATCAGAGGCTCGGGAACCGGAGAATCAGGAGGCTATGGAGAATGATGATTACATATTTTATACATTAATAAACCCTCATTTTTAGTCATTTACACTCTCTATGTACTTAATTGATTAAGTCTAGTTATGTTTTGTAAGTTTGGACTCAAATTGGACTTAATTGATTTTTTCAACACTATTTTGGTCCTACGTTGTTTCTGTATTTCGGCCATATCTTGAGTTCTAAATGTCTGATAATTATGAATTTTACCTTGTAGGAAAGATAAGAGAGAGCTCTACAACTTTGATGAGAGCTCAAAGTCTCAATCAGACATCTAGTAGAGCTAATTGGGCTTGGAAGACAGAACACGAGTTTTGTGTCTAAAACCTGAACAGTGTACAGTAATCAGAGCATAACTCGAGCTGCAAGAATTGTATTGGGCTGAAATTTGGACATTTAAAAGTTAAGACCCAGATCTAAAACTTTCATGTTGAACACAAAACTTGATTCGGGCTCCTTGATGGTGATATTGGGTCTGAAAGTCAAAACAAAGGTGCTGAAACTGGGCCTAAATAGTTTCTAGTAATTGGGTCATATCTTGGGCTGTAGGACAAATTTTTGGGTGATTCCAAAGCCATTGGAAAGCTTAGACAATTTCCTAGAACTTTCATGAAGACCACTTGGCTCGAAAATGACGAAATCAATGACTTAAGCAATGAATGATTTCGGAGACAAGAAATCTCAATGATTTTTCACTCTTATCCTCACCATTTGGCAATCTCCACTCATTCATCCACTCATCCCACCTACCCCTAATCAACCCCTTTGTCATTTTGTATCCCTAATCCTCTATAAAAGGCACCATTGGCTGACCATTTGGGGCACTTGGTGTTAGGCTTAGTTTGTACAAGTTAAGGTTATGCTTGTTTATTGTTTTTCTTTGTTGTAATTTTCTCTTGTTTTAAATTGAAGTCATGTTCATCTTTCTCTTCTTCTCTCTTTCTTTCTTCTTATCCATGAGTAACTAAATCTTCATCTTGCTTGGGTGAAAGAGTGAAGCTCTTGGTAATGAAATAAGGTTAGATTATTTTATTTCTTGTGCTTAAATGATATATTATTAAATGAACATTATATGTGTTGTATTTTGTTTCTAATCAATTTAGAAACCTTCTTTGTTAATGGAGATCTTGATTTATTGTAGACAATAGGATTGACACAGTGAATGCTTGAACTCATTTACAAATGTTGGTAGATAATTAAAGGAATCATAATATGATTACATATATAATTGAACTTTGAATGTTATATTTTTCGATTGGAACCTCCGTTGTGTGTGGATTTCAATTGAGTTAAAAGGGAAAATAATCATACCTTTAATTTATTACCAAGAATGGATCTCCTAACCCAAGCACGCCCTTAAATTCATTTGTGAACTTGTTTTATTACTTTTGGTGTTGTGACAAATCCTCTTCTTACCTCAATTAATTTTTCTTCATCAATTCCCTGTGGATCGACCTCGGACTCCCGAGAAATTTACTACTTGAGACAACCTGCACTTGGGTTTGCATCCTTAAATCCCGCAGTCAAGTTTTTGGCGCCGCTACCGAGGACTTGATTTGAAGTTTTGATTTATTGAGGTTCGTTTTCTTTAATAAAATCTATTCTCTCTTCTCCCTCACCGGAGCAAAAGATCGGCTTGCCGATCATTCGGTTTCTTTACTAACTCTCTAACTTTCTAACTATCTAACTCTAACTTACTAACTTGCTAACATACTAACTTTCTAACTTTTATATTTATGTCATTTATTTTTACTTTTTAATTTTATTTATTTATTTTCGTCATTTTTTTGTCGATTGGGAGTAACTCTCCCTTTTATTTTACGCACTAACTTTGTGGGGGAAACTCTCCCTTTTACTTTTCTGTTATTTAATTTTCCGCACTTTATTTTTATTTTTGGGTGGTTGGTTTATTACCCAACCTTTGTTATATATTTAATGGTGGGTTACACCGCTAGCTTGTACATTATTTTTTTGTTTATTTAATTTTAGTTATTTATGTATTTATGCTTAATTGGTATCGTGATTTAAATTCTGGTCATTTAGTTAAAATTAATTCTGGTACTTTATATTTTGACTTGTTTGAATCACAATCACACATAATTGACACAATGTCTGACAATGAAAGTGTACATGATGAACCGGAAAATCAACCATTGCGAACCATGCTTGAATATTTGCAACCACCTCGAAATTCTAGTCCATCATGTTTTATCTTTTCACTCAATGCCAACAATTTTAGATGTAAGCCAGGTATGATTTCTTTACTTCCTAATTTTCATGGTTTAGAATCTGAAAGTCCATATTTACATCTGAAAGAATTTGAGGAAGTATGTATTGCCTTCAATGATCAAAATTGCACTGAAGAGATTGTTAAACTTAAATTATTTCCTTTTTCTTTAAAAGATAAAGCAAAATCCTGGCTTAACACTTTGAAACCAAGATCAATTGGCACATGACAAGAAATGCAATGTGAGTTCTTAAAGAAATTTTTTCCAACACATAAAACTAATGCTATGAAAAGACAAATCCAAAATTTTTTCCAAAATTCAAATGAAGCATATTTTCAATGTTGGGAACGATTTAAAGATTTGTTAAATTCTTGCCCACATCATGGTTTTGAAAAATGGTGCACTATAAGCTTCTTTTATGAAGGTTTAACTCCTGAAACTAAACAATTTGTGGAAACAATGAGCAATGGTGAGTTTCTTGATAAAGAACCTGATGAAGCTTTAGACTATTTGAACCAGTTGGCTGAAAATTCTCAATCTTGGCATAGTACTAACACTTCTGAAAATTCAATTAGATCTAATCTTGCAAGTGCTAATAAAGGAAAATATCACCTTAGTCAAGAGGAAGATCTAAATGCTAGGTTTGCCAGTTTAGCCAGAAAGGTGGAAGCCATGGAATTAAGAAAAGCAAAAGAAATTAAATCTGTGCAAAATGAAGAAATTTGTGGCATTTGTGATGACTTAAGACACTCAACACACGAATGTCCTAACATTCCTGTTTTTAAAGAAGTTGTACATAAGCAGATAAATGCAATGAATAATTTTAACAGGCCATTGACTTCTTCTTTTTCAGATACATTCAATCCGAGATGGAGAAATCACCCGAATTTCAGCTGGAGGAATAATAATCAGTCACAATTTGTGCAACCACCACCTCCTCAGGCATAACAGGACTCTCAAAATTCTCAAGGATATGCACCTTATGTCCCACCATATAGGAAAAACCTTGAAGAAACACTGCATGCATTCATAGAAAAGCAAGAGGCCATTAATAAACAAAATAATCAAACCATGAATGACATAAAAGACACTCTTGCTAAACTTTCTTCTGCACTCATCATTCATGAGAAAGAAAAATTTCCTTCTCAACCTCAACCACATCCCAAGGGTCAGTACAGTCTAAATGAAGGGAGTTCAGAAAACCAACAAATGGACTAAGTCCAGTCAGTGATAACTCTTAGGAGTGGAAAGGTTATTGAAAAACAAATCCTCGAATCTTGTGAGAAAGAAGATGAGCCAATTCTCCAAGAAAATGAAGAAGTTGACCAAAAGGAGACCAAACTCTCGCCTTCACCCCTATTTCCTCAAGCATTGAAAAATCCAAAGAAATTGGACCATAACACTGGAATTTTTGAAATTTTGAAACAAGTGAAAATTAATATTCCTATGTTAGATGCTATCAAACAGATTCCTTCTTATGCCAAATATTTGAAGGACTTGTGCACTGTTAAAAGAAAATTAAATGTGAAAAAGAAAATATTTTTGGCAGAACAGGTAAGCGCCATTCTTCAAAATAATAATACGTTGAAATATAAAGACCCTGGTTGTCCTACAGTTTCATGCATTATTGGAGAACATAAAATTGAAAAAGCTTTACTTGATCTTGGTGCTAGTGTCAATTTGCTTCCATATTCAGTTTATCAGCAACTCAACTTAGGTGAGTTAAAACCAACTTCTGTAACTCTTCTACTTGCAGATAGATCAATTAAAATTCCAAGAGGAATAGTGGAAGATGTGTTGTTTCAAGTTGATAAATTCATATATCCTGTGGATTTCATTGTCTTGGATACTGAACCTCTAGTTGATAGTTGCAAGTCAATTCCTGTTATTTTAGGCCGTCCATTTTTAGCAACATCTAATGCTTTGATAAATTGCAGAAATGGAGTGGTGAAGCTAACATTTGGAAACATGACATTGGATCTCAATGTTTTTAACATGTGCAAGCAACCACAGGAAGTCCTTGATGAAAATGAAGAAGTTGAAGGAATTGAAGCCATTATAGATGATCATCTTCAAAAAGGGAGTTCTTCTGACCCATTAGAAGTTTGTTTAATTAATTCATTTGATTTGCTTGATTGTACAGAGGAAATAGAATACAAAGGAAGAAAGCCAAAATTCGAAGAGCTAAAACCCATGAATAATAATGCTCATGAAGAAGTACCCACACCGGAACTAAAGCCATTACCTGCTAGGTTGAAGTACACATTTTTGGGAGAAAAGCAAAGCTTTCCTGTGGTAATTTCCTTGTCTCTTACTGAAGAACAAGAAGGAAAGATGTCACCTCAATGGACGCACCAAGATAGAAGAAAATTTCTGACAGAGGTGAAAATTTTTTATTGGGATGACCCATACTTGTTCAAACATTGTCTTGACTAAATTTTTCAGAGATGCGTGCCCGATAGTGAGGTAGGTAGTGTCATTAAATTTTGTCACTCAGAAGCATGTGGAGGTCACTTTTCTTCAAAGAAAATAGGTGCAAAAATCTTACAGTGCAGATTTTATTGGCCCACTTTATTTAAGGACTGCTATACTTTTTACAAAAGTTGTGAAAATTGTTAAAAGATAAATCCAATAAAATCCACAATCAAGACAATTTTGAGAAAATCTTTTGAAATTGGTCAAAAAGTTCTGCTTTATGATTCTCGCCTGCACTTATTCCCTAGAAAATTGAGATCTAACTGGAGTGGTCCTTTTGTTGTTAAACACGTATATCCTCATGGGGCCGTAGATATTGTGAATCCTAGGAATGGTAATGTGTTTAAAGTTAATGGACAAAGGCTCAAACCATTTCTGAAAAAACCAAGTTGATGAGTTCTTTGTGTTGCCGGTTAAGTGGCGGATATGGTACTCCGTGACTCTCAAGTCGATTTGTTTTTCATTTTTCCAAAATAACTGAATCCTTCTTCTCCTTTCAAATGGATGCCATTCTTTCAAACCTGAGAAAATATTTTCCTTCTCTCCCTCAAAATGCTCTGAAAAAAATCTACAAAGTTCGATGTGAAAGATTGAGATTGTTAATGCACAACGGTATGCCAGAAGATGTACGCTGGATAATTGAAGCAAAGGTCCGACTAGCAAGTGAGTCTTCAATTTCATTTGACTCATACATGCCAGGTCTTGGAAGAAGTTCGTATTCTAAGAGGAGAAGAGCAAAAAGGTTACAAGTCTGTTACAAATGTAGACGATGGAATTGTAACAAGCGATGTCGTACTTTGGGGATGCTTTCCGCAAACAGAGAAGATAAAATTTTCTTCATTAAGAATGGACTGAGTAAGGAGTCATTAGATGATATCTTATTGACTCTTGAGACGCATTCTTGTGGATTAGTGCATCGTGAAATTCTTAATTTGTGGAATCTCTTCAAGGATGAAGAAAAACGCTACAGTCTTGGGAATCTGACTCTAAAAGACCTTGTTTGCCAATTTATAAGAAAATTGGATGGGAAGCTTATCCTCGACTCATAGAAGGCGTTTAAGCCGTTACTGGACGTGAAACTAGAGGCAGATGTGAGCCATATCCACAACAATCTGTACATATTATCTTCTTCTTCTTCTTCTTCATGTTTTCTTTTTGAAAAAAAAAATATATAATAAAAAAAATTAAAAAAAAATGAGAAAAAAAAGAGTCTGAACAAGGGTGATCCGAAAGGAGTACTATGGCTTTAATTACTTGTGGAGCCCCAACCTTTGGCTGACCCGTCATTGACTTGGGTGAACTTTTGCACGCTAGTCCTAAAAAAAAAATCGTGAGTGTCTACTGCACTGGTGACACGCAGTATAAAGATATGCCACTACTGCACTCGTGACGCGCAGTATAAAGATACGCCATGAAAGCTGTATATACAGGTATGCCATCATTTGCTATTATATTTCTTTTATCTTTGTATGATTTTGCTATATTTTGGTTTTGGACAGACGATCCTTTGAGCAGGGTCCTTCAAGGGTTTCTAGACTTCTTTACCCTGATGGTTTTCTTGAAGTCGAAAAAAAAAATAAAAAAAACAAAAAAACAAAAGAAAAACAAAAAAAACAAAAAAAAACAAAAAAACAAAAGAAAAACAAAAAAAAAAGATTCTGTGTTCCTTTATTTCAAACTCTTCTGACAACAGCCAACCTACCCTCATAGGTGCAATTATTACCCTTTCCATTCTTTTTCCTATTTAAACACTCCACTTTCTCCACTTTCCTCCAACTCAGAATCAATCAAAGGGAAGGTGAGAATAGAAATAGAAGGTATTTCTGTTCGTCAACTTAAAAATATCTGTGTATTTTGTGGATCTAAGTATGGGAAGGGTTTAGAGTTTGTAAACGCAGCTACCACTCTTGGTCGATCGCTTGCTACGAGGAATATTCATCTTGTATATGGGGGAGGTTGTCGTGGGTTAATGGGGGCTGTATCACTTGCTGCATATATAAGAGGCAGTCAGGTTTTAGGTGTCATTCCTGAACCTCTAGCTCAACAGAATATCACTGGAAAGACAATTGGAGAGGAACTTAAGGTATCATCAATGCATGAACGAATGAAGATACTGCTTGAAAACTCTGATGCATTCATTGCCTTACCAGGTGATTTTGGTACCTTGGAAGAAGTTTTTCAAATTGTCTCTTGGGCTAACTGAACATCCACCATAAACCCATAGGTTTGTTGAATGTAAATAATTTCTTTGATATTTTGTTAATCTTTCTTGACCATGCTGTGGAACAGAAATTTATCACACCTTCGGCAAGACAACTTCTTATCTATGCTTCCATTATTGATGAGTTGATTGATAAATTACAAGTTGTTGTTCATAAACCTGACCCAGCAATAGCTCAGATAGATTGGTCAGCAGGAAGCAGTGAGAGAAACAGGATGAAAAAAGAGCCAGATTTGACACTTCGTTTATAGCTTTTCTTTTGCTTTTATTTATCGTACTTTGTTTTTGTTTAAATTTGTGTCAGATTTCTCTAACAGGTAATATCTTCTATCCTTTACTCATCTATATTTTAACATTGAGGACAATGTTGTAATCTAGTTGAGGGGGAAGGATAGTTGACTACCAATTTTTTTTTCTTTTCTTTTTTGGGAAGTATGATATGATTGTCATGGACTTATTAAACCAATGAATGATGGCAGAGTAAGGAGTAATTTTACTTCTGAGACGTATCTAAATTGGGAAGTATGTTTAGTGATATGACTATCAGAAACCTATTCCTAGTAAAACCAATTAGTGATGGCAGAGTAAGGAGTAAATTTTGGAAACAATTTATTACTCTTGAGACGCATCTTAGTTGGGATAGTAATTAATTAGTATTGATTTGTGGAAGTAACAAAGTTTTTATCTTTTGATTTCCTTTGAAAGATTCAAGCGAATGCACTCTCACATCCTTGGAAGCAATTGAAACTCAGGAATCATAGCATGATTAAATAAATTATCTTCTTTCTTAAATTTCACATGCTTGGTTATGGATGTTGAATTGGTGGATAGAGAATGATAGAAATATGCCTTGTGAGATTTTGAGCCTATTGATGAATGGATTGAATATTTGTACCATTCTCTTCTTTCTTGTGTGATTTTCACTCATGGAATTGTTACTCTAGAACTTGCTTTGATTCTTTTTTAGGCTACATTTTCACATGCATACATTAATATGATTAAGGCATTTTAAAATAGCTACTTTGACCAAATAGCCATCCTTGTATATTTTCCATTGTGTAACCCCTTTGAACTTGTTTGACCATTCCTTGTTTTTTGCTCATCTCATCCTTCAAAATTTTTTTTTTAAAAAAAAAACATGTTTTTACCCAACCTTAGGGAATAAGAGAGCAATAACCTTGTTCTTGAATAAGTGTGGGGGTGTGTGTGCAAAATGATCCAAAAAAAAAAATTTTGAACACCGTTGCAATCAAAGGATTATCAGAATAAAGGTGGATGCTTGGAAACAACAAGAAGAAAAGGAGAATGTTCAAGTCTAACAATGAATTCAATTCACCAATTTGGTATTAATCTTCAACAAAACATTAGTCAAATATTGGTGATTGTCCTTTAAGATGAATGTTCTCAAACATTTTCTCCACTCTAACTATACCATAATGCTCTTTTATTCTCTTTAGTATTTATCTTTTCATATCTATATTATCCCCTCTCCTTTACCATGACCCCATTACAACCTTGAATAAAGTCCTCTTGATTTTTGTATGCATGTGTTTTGAGTAGCGGAGAAGTAGAAGATAAGCAAGCTTATGGTAGTGCAATTGTTCATGGGTTGAATAGAGTGAAATACTTACCTTTTAAAAACTTGAGAGATTGAGAATGAATTCTGTGAGGATCTATCATTCTTAATTCATTCTTTTCAACTGAAGTTTCCTTGCTGGTTGGTTTGAGATGTGAAGAAATGTTACCTCATTAATGCTTTGATCCCTTGAATTTCTTGTTGCTCTTCTTGCTTCATCAAGTCTTTTAGAGTCTTTAGCTTTTGAGTCTGTGTCATTTTTCTTTGTCTCCTAACTTTGGTCTTATGTGTTTTGTTCAGGAGTGCAAAAAGCTAAGTGTGGGAGAATTTGATGATCACATATTTTATACATTAATAAACCCTCATTTTTAGTCATTTACACTCGCTATGTACTTTATTGATTCAATCTAGTTATGTTTTGTAAGTTTGGACTCAAATTGGACTTAATTGATTTTTTCAGCACTATTTTGGTCCTACGCTGTTTCTGTATTTCGGCCATATCTTGAGTTCTAAATGTCTGATAATTATGTATTTTACCTTGTAGGAAAGATAAGAGAGAGCTCTACAACTTTGATGAAGAGCTCAAAGTCTCAATCAGACATCTAGTAGAGCTAATTGGGCTTGGAAGACAGAATACGAGTTTTGTGTCTAAAACCTGAACAGTGTACAGTAATCAGAGCATAACTCAGGCAGCAAGAATTATCTTGGGCTGAAATTTGGATATTTAAAAGTTAAGACCCAGATCTAAAACTTTCATGTTGAACACAAAACTTGATTCGGGCTCCTTAATGGTGATATTGGGTCTGAAAGTCAAAACAGAGGTGTTGAAACTGGGCCTAAACAGTTTGTAGTAATTGGGTCATAACTTGGGCTGTAGGACGAATTTTTGGGTGATTCTAGAGCCATTGGAAAGCTTAGACAATTTCCTAGAACTTTCATGAAGACCACTTGGCTCGAAAATGACGAAATCAATGACTTAAGCAATGAATGATTTTGGAGACAAGAAATCTCAATGATTTTTCACTCTTATCCTCACCATTTGGCAATCTCCACTCATTCATCCACTCATCCCACCTACCCCTAATCAGCCCCTTTGTCATTTTGTATCCCTAATCCTCTATAAAAGGCACCATTGGCTGACCATTTGGGGCACTTGGTGTTAGGCTTAGTTTGTACAAGTTAAGGTTATGCTTGTTTATTATTTTTCTTTGTTGTAATTTTCTCTTGTTCTAAATTGAAGTCATGTTCATCTTTCTCTTCTTCTCTCTTTCTTTCTTCTTATCCATGAGTAACTAAATCTTCATCTTGCTTGGGTGAAAGAGTGAAGCTCTTGGTAATGAAATAAGGTTAGATTATTTTATTTCTTGTGCTTAAATGATATATTATTAAATGAACATTATATGTGTTGTATTTTGTTTCTAATCAATTTAGAAACCTTCTTTGTTAATGGAGATCTTGATTTATTGTAGACAATAGGATTGGCACAGTGAATGCTTGAACTCATTTACAAATGTTGGTAGATAATTAAAGAAATCATAATATGATTACATATATAATTGAACTTTGAATGTTATATTTTTCGATTGGAACCTCCGTTGTGTGTGGATTTCAATTGAGTTAAAAGGGAAAATAATCATACCTTTAATTTATTACCAAGAATGGATCTCCTAACCCAAGCAAGCCCTTAAATTCATTTGTGAACTTGTTTTATTACTTTTGGTGTTGTGACAAATCCTCTTCTTACCTCAATTAATTTTTCTTCATCAATTCCCTGTGGATCGACCTCGGACTCCCGAGAAATTTACTACTTGAGACAACCTGCACTTGGGTTTGCATCCTTAAATCTCGCAGTTAGAGAACGCTTTTGACCAGATATCTCGTTTCCAGCCTTGGGAGTTTCTTGACGAACTTAAGGATTACTTGGAGCTAACCGAGAAGCGTGAAAGAGATCACAAATTCCAAATCTTGTCCCCAGAGAACGAAAATATGTGTTCGACCTGGCAAGCGGGGGAACACTTCATGCATATGTATGAGGACTTCTTTGTTAGGTTTGGACTTCGGCTTCCCTTCAACAACTTCTACATTACTATCCTCCGGACTCTTCATATTACCCTTTCTCAGATTCATCCTAATGGTTGGGCAAACATCATGGCTTTTGAAAGAATTTACTGGCTGGTTTGGTTGCGATGCTCGGACAGAGCATTTTTGTACTTTCATACTCGGTATTCTATTCACGATGCATGTGCCCCTCAACAATCCTAGCTTTCAATTCGATCACGACAAGGGAGGAAGGTCTTTCTTCCGTATTTAGAGAGTTACAAGGATTTCAAAGAGAAATTTTTCAAGTTGATGGCGGCTAGTGGTACTTGTCCTTTCTGGTTGGACAGCAACAGAGAGCCGACATTCAATCTATAATTGGAACCCGGCGGCGTGGATCAGTCCCAGTCAATCATTCAAGAGGGAAGTACGTCAACTAGACGACGAATAAATTGAATATGTTGATTTCTTCGAAATGTGGGTCAGAGAGGTCTGTTTAATCCAATCCAAAGATATACTGGACACCTCGAATAATGAGACTCTTTGGGCCATGTTAGGTAGTATAGGTCATTGTCCATGCTTATTTACATATTTTTTCATACCACTTTATGATAGTATTTCTCATTGTCTTTGTTGATTTTGCAGCAAGCTTGGCGTAGATGGCAAATGGAAATGCTCTGAAAATCCTCGAAGCCTTAAGGGCTAGGAATGCACCTGGACCATCAAACATCCCCATGGATGTAGTTTCGGCTTCTCACCCCCACCAACTGAGGTCCCGATGATGGAGAAGGAACCTATCCAAGTGGATGCCTCTCCCCGATCACTGGAAAGGTGCAAGAGAAAGACGGAGGACGAGGGCCAGTCGGATGACGGAGGCAAGAGGGCAGCAGTTAAAAATGTCACCAGCCCGTTCAATCTGTATCATGAGGAGTCGGACCCTCGGGAGTTCATTGACTTTAACCTCCTGGATGGGGAAGTTGCCACCCATCTAGCCCAACATAGCAAGAAAGACTCCTTCTCATGGTTTGAAACCTTTGGTCTTTGACTTACTGTCGAGACTTAATATTTGGAGCAAATTTGTGAAGAGCATGAGTAGAAAATGGCGAAGAGGGCAGCGGCTACTGAGCGAGGTGAAAGCCAAGCTCTTAGGGCCATGGAGGAGGCTGTAAAGGACAAAAATGATGTTGTGACTTGGACCCAAGAGTTGGAAAGTGAAGTGGCTACCTTGAAGGATGCTGGGAAGCAAAAGGAGTCTAGCTTGGCAGTATTTAATAGGTATGTAGCCATGCTTCAAGCTAAGAACGAGGGTCTTCATGCTAAGAACCAACTGCACAAAGCAAGACTACTTCGCTGCAAGGTGATGTCAACTAGCTTCTCAACTATTTGCACCAACATCAAAGAGGAGCAATTCCAAAACGTCATTGACTAAGTTCAGCTCTTTAATCCCGGGGTTGCTCTGGCCTTAGATGCGTTGGACTTTGAGAGGGTGGTTCGGGATGGACACCTCGTGCTTCCGGATGGACACCTCGTGCTTCCTAGTGTTGCCCCAGAAAATTCAAGTGCTGAAGGTTCTTCTTCCATGATCCATAGTCAAGATTCCACCATGGAGTAGGTGAATATTTTTTATTTTTGTTCTTGCTCCATGTGTGAGGTTTTATTTTTGTATGAACAACTATATTACCTCGAGTTTTGGGGATTTAATTAGTCCTGCTTTGTTTACTTGTCTTCCATTGCCTATTTTGGGGTCCAACGCACATCATGTTGTTTAAAACAACTGCTATAGACTTAGGAATTTAATTGAAAAAGGAAGTTGTGGTCTGAGTCCAACGCCCATTACCATTGAACGCTTAGGATTCCCTTCAAGACTCGGGCGTGATTTAATATTAGAACTTTGGCATAGGATCTGATGTCCAAAACGTTTTTGGCATTTGAGAACCGTGCCTAAGGTAAAAAAAACCTTGTCTGGGGTCCATTACCAATGGTTTAGTATTTAGGATCCTCTGACTTTGGTATAATAAAATTTTATCCGAGGTCTACTATCACTTGCTTTGGTATTTAAGATTCACTCGTGATTTTAGTTTTATTTTTAGCGGTCCTTAGCGGGGGTCTTTTAATGCTTACAGTTTAGTGTCAAAATTTTCCCCAAGATAGGATTTTTCTATTGCACGACCCGTTTAGTATAAGACATCCCTCGGCGGGTACCATAATAGCTTGTCCATGCTAGCAACGACCATGCGATGAAGTAAAAAATCATTGTTTTATTAATTTAATAAAGGACGGTCCATACAAAGTACTCCTATAGTAATTAGGGGCAGATCAAACGTGAAGTAAACTAAAAGACTAGGCCTTAGAAGGCATTTAGTTATAATATTTTCTGAATTTGTCCGCATTCTAAAAGTTCTTTAGCGGCTTGCCTGTCAATGTTTCCAAGGTGTAAGCTCCTTTGTCAGTGTTGATCATGATATAGTAGGGGCTTTCCCAGTTAGGGGCTAACTTTCCTTGGGAGGTGTTCTTTCCACCTATGTCAGCCCTGCGGAGGACTAGGTCGCCTGGATGGAATCTCCTTGGAATAACCTTCAAGTTATACTGGGCTGCCGTTCTCTGCTTGATCGCAACATCGTGTATATGTGCAATGCTCCTTCTTTCTTCTAGAAGATCTAGGTCTTCCTTGATTAACCCAAGGTTATTATCAGGTGAGAAGTTCTGAAGATGCCAACTAGGTTCCTCTATCTCCACCGAAATCATAGCCTCACAATCATAGGTGAGCTTGAATGGAGTTTCACCTGTTGTGGAGTGGGGCGTAGTCCAGTAGGCCTATAATACATGGCCTAACTGCTCGCCCCAGTTTCCTTTGGCTTCATCCAACCTTCTCTTTAGCCTGCGGACTATGATATGGTTTGCGACTTTTGCTTGTCCATTTGTGTGGGAGTTTTTCATGGTACTACAGTGATGTTTTATTTTCAATCTGGCAAGTAGTTCTTCAAACTCGTTATCTTTGAATTACGTCCCATTATCTATCACAATGGATTCTGGGACTCCGAATCTGGTAATGATGCGGCGCCAAGTGAATTTTTGAATGCGGGCAGAGGTGATAGTGACTAAGGGCTCTACCTCAATCTATTTAGTAAAGTAGTCCATGGCTACTACCAAAAACTTCAGCTGTCCAGGTGCTTGAGGGAACAGACCCAAGCTATCCATACCCTATTAATAGAATGGCTAGGGTATGGACGTCAAGGATAGTTCCTCTGGTGGAGCATGATAATGGTTAGAGTGTCGTTGGCATTTATCACATATTTGGACATACGTAAGAGAGTCTGCTTCCATCGTTGGTACCTCACCCTGAGTGCCTTTAAGGCTAAAGCTTTGCCTTCCAAACGGTGTCCACAACTCCTCTCATGGACTTCGGCTAGTACATACTTGGCTTCTTTTGGCGCAAGGCATTTAAGGAGAGGTGAAAAAAATCCACGTCTGTACAACTGTCCATCGTAGATGGTGTACCAGACCGCAACTTTATTTAACTTGGAGGTTTCCTTCAGGTCTTCGGGGAGGCTACCAAACTGTAAGTACTCTATCAATGGCATAATCTAAGTACGTTCTTGCCCTTTAACTTGGAAGATAGACATGTGGGTGATAGAAGGTTGTGAGAGGGTCTCTTGGATCACTGAATGGTTATTACCCGGGTTCTTGGTGCTAACCAACTTGGACAAGAGGTCGGCCCTCGAATTCTGTTATCGAGGTATATGCTCCACCTTTACCACTCGGAAGCTTGTAAGGAGTTCTTGTATCCTCGCTAGGTATTTCTAAAAGAGAGACTCTTTGGCCTGATAGTCATCTTAGATTTAGGAGGTCACTAGCTGGGAGTCATTACAAAATCTGATCTTTGTGGGCCCCAAGTCCCTGGCCATTACCAGTTCAGCAATGCATGTCTCATAGTCTGCCTGATTGTTTGAAGTAGGAAATTTGAACCTCAGAGAGTTCTCAATAGTTACTCCTTCAAAACTCTCTGGATTACCCCAATGCCATTCCCCTTGGGATTTGAGGACCCATCTACGAACACAGTCCATGATATTTATTTGGGATCGTCGGGGTCTAAGGTGAGTTCGGCAAGGAAATCTGAGAGTGCCTATGCCTTGATGACTACCCTGGGCTCATAGGCAATTCCAAACTAGCAAAGCTTAATGGACCAGACATTCATTCTCCCTACTAAGTCCAGTTTATACAATATCTGTCGAATAGGTTGATTTGTCATTACTATCATCAGATGGCACTGGAAGTACTGTCTAAGTCTTCTGGCTGTGATGATGAGTGCAAATGCAACCTTATCAATTTTTTGATATCGGAACTCGGGGCCTTGTAACACCTTACTCACAAAATAAACTGACTTCTGACCTTCAATCATTTTCCAGACAAGCACTGAACTCACAACTTCCTCATGAACAGAGAGGTACACGTACAATGTTTCACTTGGTTCTGGCCTTATCAGAATGGGAGGGGATGACAGGATGTTCTTCAAAGGCGTGAAGACGTCCTCACATTCTTGAATCCACTCAAATCCTGTCCCTTTTTCAACAACTTGAAGAGGGGGAAAGATTTGTGACCTGCTTTAGCGAGGAATCATGTGAGAGTCGCCATCCATCCAATTAGCTGTTGTACTTCTTTCATACTTTGGGGACTACGCATGTCGAGTACTGCTTTGCATTTATCTGGGTTTGCCTCGATTCTGCGATGAGTCAGTATGAACCCTAGGAACTTACCAACCTGGACTCTGAATGCACATTTTTCTGGATTAAGCCTCATATCGTGCGCTCTTAACTGCACAAACACTTCCTCAAGATCTGAGGTGTGTGATCTAGACAATGGGATTTTGACTATCATATCGTCTATATATACTTCTAGCATTCTCCCTATCTATTTTTTGAAAACCATGTTCATCATTCTCTGATAAGTGGCCGCTACATTCTTTAAGCCAAAGGGCATTACCCTATAGTAGTAGCTTACCTTTTCAATGATAAAGGTGTTTTTATCCTCGTCTCCGGGGTACATTGGGATCCAATTGTACCCGGAGTAAGTGTCCATGAAAGACAGTAGACGAAAGCTAGAGGAGCTATCAACCAGTTTATCAACGTTAGGGAAGAGGTATAGATCTTTAGAATATACATTATTCAGGTCGGTATAGTCCATACACATCCTCCACTTTTTGTTTGACTTTTTTACCAAGACCACATTCGAGAGCCATGTGGTGTACGAAATCTCCTTGATGAAGTCGGCACTAAGTAATTCTTTGATTTTCTCCTCAATGATTTGTTGCCTCTCAGGGCTAACTTTTCTCTTCTTCTGGGAGATCCGCTTCGCATCCCGTTTAATAGATAAATGATGACAGATGAAAGCGGGATCAAGCCCAGGCATATCGGAGGACGTCCAAGCGAATAAGTCCTTGTTTTTCTACAAGAGTTCTATAAAGTGGATCCTCTCCTGATCTTCAAGATTTGCACCTATCTTGGTGACTTGGTCGGGCCTGTCACTGAGCTGAAGTGGGACCAATTCTCCCTTCGGCTGGGGTCTGGTACCCCGAATTTTCTCATGTACATCCAACTCGGTCATAAGGATGTTGACTTGATCACAGGTCGGGCTGGATGTGTGTGCTTTTATTTTCCTGGAGGCCTTGTTGATCTTTAAACTTTCATTATAACATTTGTGGGCTGCAATCTGATCGCCATTGACCGTGACTACTTCATTATTCCTATTTAGGAATTTCATGGCCTGGTGAGCGATACTACAACAACAATGTCATTCAATGTAGGATGACCTAGAATAATGTTGTAAGCCAAAGGACAATCCACAACCAGAAATCTCACCTTAACAGTTCTGTAGATGCTGTCATCACCCAAGGTCAGAAAGGTTTTGAAATAACCTACTGTGGTAACCTTCTCCCCAGAGAAACCAGTGAGTTCACCCTCACAAGGTATTAGCGCAAATAGAGGGAACTCTAGCCTTTCAAAGGCGTCCATGAACATAATATCCGCTGAGCTTCCTTGGTCCATAAAGATATGCTGGACTTCGGCGTTAGATATTATTTTGGATATGACCAATGGATCATCGTGATCTCAAATAATATCGACGTAGTCTTTATCAGAGAAGGAAATGGGCGGTGTGTCCTTGTCTTCAACATAGGGTCTTCTTGAAGAACTGAAGACGCTCAAGACTGCTGTTTAGAGTGCTTTCTACCGAGAATTATTAGACAGTCCCCAGCCTGCAAACCCTCTAGAGATGGTACTGACAAGTCTGTCCTTCCTGTTGCCCCCACCTTGGGCATCTTGGTTCTGATCTTGCTGGTTTTCAGCATCACGGCGTGGCAGTGTCTGGGATCTTCTAGTGGGGCTCTGGGTTCTTCTCCTTTGACGTGGATTCGGACTCTGCATGGGACTGCGGCTTCGTCTCTGATCCCTACATTTTCTGTGATCCTCATTGCTTCAAAATCTACTGATGTACTTTTGCAACCATCCCTCCTTGATCAGGGACTTGATGATGTGTCGGGGTTTATAACAGTCATCTGTCTCATGACCATAGCTTTTATGTCATCTGTAGTGTTTTAAATGGTCCTTCTGGGACTATTTCTTCAATGGTGGTGGCATCTTGATATCCTAGAACTCGATTTGAAGGACCTCCTTCAAGATTGTCTCTCGAGGGGTGTTCAAAGGAGTGTACTCAGAATACTTGGGCCGATATCATTCACTCTTAGAGGAATCATGAGGCTAGTTGGAGTTCTGGTTCTTTTTCTGGTTAATAGGTTCACCTTTTTCCAAACTCTCTTTCACCTTGGTAATCTCCTCCAGTTTGACATACTTGTCAGCGTGTAGGTAAAATTCATCTAAATTTGTTGGCTTCTTTTTTGCCAGCGACCGGAAGAAGCCTGAGTTAGTTCGGAGGTTGTTCCTGGTATAATGGCAGGCTGTCCTGTCATCTAGGTTTTCTATGCCTACGTAGATGTGACTGAACCTCTTAATGTATTCGTGCAAGAATTCGTTACTCCCTTGGAGAATTCCAGAAATGGAATCAATCGATTTTGGTCGTTCCTTGGCAGTGGTGTAGTGCAGCAGTAAGCGTTACGTGAGGTCTTCCCATCTTGTAACTTTTGTTCATAAAGTAACAAACCAACAGAGAGCGTCCTTATTTAAAAAGAAAGGAAAGGCACAGCGCAATAATTCCGGGGTATGCCCATAGAGCTGCATGAATTGAGTATAGACATCCAAGTGCTCCTGTGGATCCATTGTCCCATCATAAGGTTCCAAGTTGCTCGGAGGTTTGAAGTTTCTCGGAACCCTGTACGCCATCAACGCATTTGAGAATTGTTGTTAGCGGCCGGGGGTCGAGTTATTATTTCTAACAACCTCAACGCCGGCATGCTGGGTTCCCTGTTCATTGCGGACCACATTCCGCTCTCCGTCGTCATTCTTTGCCTGCACAGATCTTTCAAGATCCTCCAACCGATGATGTTGTTCCTCCATCTGACGTCATTGTTCATCGATCAGTACTATTTGTTGGCGCAATAATTCTCGAAGGTCGTTCCTCGTCATTTCAGACTGGACGTTGTCCCCATAGTGGGATGCGTGGTCTGCGTTGTTATTTGAGATCCCTAAGCGAGCATGCATGGGGATCCTTTTTCCTTGATTTGCGTTGGCTCCCCCACCAAGAAGAAAAACAAGCCTATCCCAGACAAAGACCCTCACGACGGGGCACGACTTTCGACAGAAACTGAAGTTTCGTGTCCCTCATTAAAAGTCTCCATGACAACAGGCCTGCTTCTAGCGGCAGAGATTTCTGGTGGTGCGACAGACAGAGGATCACACTGAGCCGCTGGGCCCTGCCCTTGGCCAGGGGCAGTGTAGGTAGTGCTTCCTTTCCTTTAGTTTTGTCTTATGCTCACCATAGTTAGCGTGGGAATAGAAGTTTATGGTTCCCTACAGACAGTGTCAATGTTCTGAAGTGAATTCATAAAGGTACCTGAGATAGGCACGTGGTGGTTTCCTCCTTGCACAGCTACTGCCAAGTGTATTAAACCAAGGGGGTGTGTACCTGCAAATGAACTCCAACGCTTAAGTCAGGTAGTGCACAAGTATGGTTTATGCAGTAAGATAGCAGATACCTAATTATGATGACTTAGCCTGGTATTTTAGAGTGTGATTGAAATCGTAATGAAATTAGTATTAAATGCTGGTATTTAGGATTGGTATCCTATTAAAGATTGTCTTTCTTTTATCACTGGAGAGCATCCCTATAATGTCGGAATGTATATATAGTGATTATCCACTATTAGGGTGGTTATGGATCCTATAATCTCGTAAGATCATGATTGGTAGTTATAGAATACTGCGCAGATCTAGTGATCTTCGTTATTATGGCCCAATGTCGTGTTTTGTGGTTTTACGACTCTGACCAAGGTATTGATGGCTGAGTCCGGTGGTACGCATGCTGGGTTGATCCTACTAGATGAGATCTCGGATCACGGTCCAGAACAAATCTCAATCATGGAAAGCCGATGTGGATTAAGAAGAATCAGCAAAGTGGTTCTTATCTCTTGGGAGATATTCAAACTCGATCCTTTTGAATTGATTGCTCAACGAGTCTAAATAGTCATGATATGGTATCATCTTCTCATCATGGGTTCCAAACTTTCCCATCACTTGATCTATTAATCATAGCAATACTTCTTGGATATCCAACTGCAATCATACGATGCAGCTTCATTCTCAGCCATGTTAAGTATTACTGGCTTCATAGTTAAGCTTGATGTCGAAGGGAACAAGGGCTTTAGAAGGTGAAACCAACAATAATCATAGTTTAAGTCCATTTTTTATTAATTGCCAGCTCTGCCAAAGTATAATCCAACCTCACCTTTGAATATATTTTCATCATGGAACTATGGATCAATCGAGGCAAAGCGTCTGGGACCAGGTGATCTTATTATGACTTGGCCCTTAACAGTTTTTTGGGTCATATATTTGATATCCATTTAACTCCGAAATCAATTCGGTTGGTATCACCTTATCTTGAGGTTGATTTGAATGCCATGGTTGTGGGTGTGAAAGGAAAAGTGGTGGTCAGATATAAGCGTAGGGATCTTTCTGTTAGTTAATAGGACTGAACGTTTGGTAGGATTTTTTTTCTTGATGGATTCTCTAGGTCAGACAAGGGGAGGAGGTTACGTATCTAGAACGTTGTAGCACCTCCTGTACAATGTTGATTTAGCTGTTGTTTTGACTAGAAGCTTTTTGTTTGTAATTGGAAATTCTCCTAATTCTAGCCAGAGTTCATTTCTCATATTATGGTGATGATTGCGGGTTGCGGCTTTTGAAAGCATTGAAGTAGACAAGGAAAAATGATATACGGCTGAATAGGTGTTGTAATGGTAACGACTAACGCTCTATCGTGCAGCAAAACACTATAAGCCATAAACAGCTGTTATGTTGCAGTCACACGATCATTTTCTGCTAACCATTACTAAATTCTAATTGATTATATAATGTTCCTTCCCATGGACATACAGTAAATCCAAGTTTAAAATAGTTGAGGGAGAATTCTTCGAATGTTGCACTAAATGTTATTACTGAAGAAATCAACAACGAACAAGGTCACAATATACAACTCGTAGCATATATACTAGGGGCAAATTGCTACAAATATTTCAATCATTGAGGGTAAGCGTCAAATACCAACGTTAACAAAATGACCATAGGACAGGACAATTGTTTGTATGACAAAGCATGCATCCTCATATCCACTGTAAGTAGGTAGGCTGGAACCACTACATGCAACAACCAAAAAGCAAGTTATTGAATATAATGAGAAGGCGTTAAAAATTTGAAGTCAACTGTAGCTCTAGCAGCTTACAATATTATACACCATATCTTTAGGACTGTTGTTCAACAAACTGATTGATTGCAAGACAGATGATCATATTTCAGTACCGAGAACAAAAATAATAAGAAAATACTCACAAAGTATACTAATTACTAAGTAAAATACTGATGAGTGATGATAGAGAAACTAACCTAAATGTTCCGATGGAGATATTCCAGGGTCAATGCAGAATTTGATGAATCAGTTTGGTATAATCTTCAACAGCTCAACATCAAACAAGAGAGTCTTGTCTATTAGCCCTTGATTCCTTAGCACAAAATCCAAGGCTCGTTGGCCCTGTAAAACACATTTGCAATGCGTCTTCCTCAGAGTCCATTCGGATAATGGCTAAACAAAGACACTCAACTCTTACCGAGAATGTTGTTGGTCTTGGGGCACTCTTGTTGAAATCATTGTCAGGATATCCAAGTTCCGGGGGCACAATTATCCTGCATCATTGACAAACATAGTGAAATTTGCATTTCTCCCCCATTTATCTCTCTTTGCAGTATACGAACCCAAAATGCATTTAAGTTTACAACCTTGTTCAAATCTTTTAAGGATTAAAAGATTTAAACAAAGGATCCTGAACCGAGTATTCACAATGATTCACAATTTCAACGCAGGAATGTCAGAGGATGTTGAGAAGTCCCCCTAATCCAGAGTTAGAATTGATAGAAGTTGCAGTTCAATAAAATAAAGCACATAATATTCTGCTTTATGGGGTGCCAACTGTTGGCATTATATGCATAGTGCTATATTCAGACTACATGTTACTCAAAATATTATTCTTCACAAAATACAGAAAGTTCGGGCTATTGTAATGGAAGGAAAAAAATTGCACATAACAACTCAGGCATAGTATGTGTCAAATATTTCATAGACACAGCACCTTCTAATGCCCCCAAGAGCCATGCCTGAAACAGCCTCTTCAAAAGCCGGTATTACCTGAACATTCAAAGTACATAAGAGATCAGTCTTCAGAGCCTCCTCCACTTTGTATAGATTCCACTATAAAGCAAGTGACCCAGATTCCCGAAAATAGGATACAATTGAGCACTCAATATGCTCTCAACATCCAACACCAACAGTAGTGTCCATTGGCAATTTCACTGTGAAGCTTTACAACTAGAAGCGTGATGTAGGGGATATACCTAAGAAGTATTTCAACTCAAACATGGACTTAATGTTCCAACCATTCAACTTGAAAATGTATTAAAATGTTATCGTTCATGTTTGAGTTTCTTTGGTTGCAGAATGTAACTACATTTTATGGGTTTCTTATCTTATTATCCAACGTTTCATAAAGTTCATTTTTAGTTCTCTCTCCCTCTCTCTTTCCTCTCTTTAACTTCCAAAAGCAATTTTTCCTTTTATTTCTACTTTGTCTTAGGGTATATCCTACAAAAGGACAGAAGGATTGATAATAATTTCACACATCATATCCAAGCAAGATGGAAGTGGAGAATATTTTATGTGACTGTAGGGTGCCTATAAAACTGAAGGGAAGTTTTACTAAACCACTATTAGATTTAGACCTACAATTATGGATCAGATCGTTCGACAATGAACAACAATAATTTGCAAAATATGAATGTCGCAAAAATTAGGATATTGCAATGAGTGAGCATACCAAGATGGATAAAATTAGGAGTGAGATCATTACGAAGAAGGTTGGAGTGGCTCCTAATGGACAGCTGTTTAAGGTGATTTGGACAAGTAAGAAGACAAACTACATAGGCCCCCAATAAGATGAGAAATAACATATGATGCCCCTTTAAAGAAAGGCAGAGTGAGACCAAAAGAAGACAGGGAGGGAGACTAATAAGAAGGATTATGGTACATGAGGCTTCATGAATATATGATACAAGAACAAGTACAATGGATTGCTAGAATCCACGTAGTTGACCCCAGTTGGTGGGAATAAGGCTTTGTTATTGTTTCTTTAATTTTGTTTTCTACAAAAATCCTTATCTTAACAGTTGTGATGAATTAAGTCAAAAGGTAGTATCACAAATAGTACAAGATAAGTTTAGTGACTAACATTTTTGCAAGTTCCTTTTTCGCAAGATTCTTGTTGAAACCCCTTCTAGTTTCTCTTGAATTTAATTCTTTTTACTTTCTTTTCTCCTCCAAGGATCTGTTTGCTTTGCTATGGGAGTGGACTACGTTTAGTGAAATAACAGTTGCAATTCAGTCAAAAACAAGTATCACAAAAACTTGTTGTATCATACCCACTGGAAGCACCTTGTCCCCAGGACAAAGCCCACGCCCGAGCAGGGTTTAGTTCCACAACTTTAGTGAACTAACAGTTGTGATGAATTCACTCAAAAACAGGTATCACGAAAACAGATTGTATCATACCCACTAGAAGCACCTTATGGCCAAGGCAAAGTCGACACTCAAGCAAGGTTTAGTGTTACACCCAAAGGGTGTGAGAACACCTCATGGTCTTACCCAAAAAACAGCATGTTGTATCATTCATAATTTTGTTATAGGAGTGGACCCAAACAATCCTATCACACAAGATGTCGACCGAGAGTTGCACATGCATAAAAGAGCATAAGTAAAACATAAACAAAAGGGACTAACACTTACTTATTCACACAAAGGGGGTTTCCCTCTAGATCCTTCTTCTTCTACACGGTATCAATTACCAGGGGAGAAAACTCTAAAATCCATTTTCCAATTCTGGATATACAAAAATTACTAAAACATCCCAAGGACATAAAATATAAATTTAATTAATAAAAGAAATAACATTTTAATCCTAGAACCCTAACTAATTATGACCTAGTAGGACCTTTGGTTTTGATTTTTGAACTTATGCATTTTTTACCCTAGTGCATCCTGCATCACTTTGTTTGTACACATAGCAGCAAACAATGTAAACATTGTTCATGAAATAGTGTTCACAACCTATAACAAAAATCCTATTCAAGTTGCAAGGATTCATTAAATGATGAGGTATCTCACCTCTTGAGATCCTATTTTGAATTTGAAAAAGTCCTTGTCATCACCCTGCATGTTAGAAAAACAGCACAACAGGTGTGTAGTCATCAATTACTTCCGCAATGTCCAGTTAGAAGATGCAAAGCATTTCGTACCTCAAAGGAACCACCCTTTGTTTTATTCCTGGCTTCAAATATGCGACCATAATAACCAATGGTGTAGCCATCCCAATCTACCTGAAAGGAATTTGAAGCCCATAAGTTGCTTGACTTATCTAATTTGAAAGGATAACAATATTGTCCAGAAAGAGTCCGCTTGGACAAATACAGGCTACTTTAATTTTCTGCACTAAAGTTGTCAAATCTCTCCAAAATCTATCCCATCCAAAATCATCCCAGAGAGCCAAGAAAGTTTGCTATCTAGAGCACAAAATAAAAATTGAGCCAGAGAATGTTTTCATTTTGATTCAGAACCTCTATATAACTGGCTAGATCAGACTTCTAACCAATTGACCAAAAAAAAAAAATGGTTTAGTGCCTTACCACCACTGTCTCTCCCATCTTTGGCTTGGGGCCATATCCTGGTCGCAAGTCCTGCATTCTTTATATATATAATTAAAAAAAAAGCAATAAATAAATAAATAAAACATGCTTAACCATAAAGTAATTATAATGTACTACACAATTGTTCACCTTATATTGGAGTCCTGATTCAGTTTGTGTGTAGTCTGGATACCGCATTTTTGTCTTGCCATAATCCTTCCCTCTAAGCGCTGGCACTGTATGTACAAATCATGCATATTGTAAGTCTTTGTAGTCGTGCTTTTTCTTATTTTATACTTTCTTCAATACTATGAAGCTCAACAGTGTCATATCCATGATAACATAAACGTAAGAAGCATCCTAGATGTCATCATCACTAAAGAGACAATTGCATCTAGGAGTGTAAATGAGCTGAGTTATTCGCAAACTATTCAAGCTCGACTCACTAAATATTGGATCAAGCTCAAACAAACAAGCTATCCACAAAGGGTGGGTCGAGGTAGTAAGCAACCTCGACTCCTTAGGATGAGGACGTGAATTCAAATCTCATGGAAGTAACTCTTGTGGAGAGACCGCATAACTCCCGTACTCCTGCGGTCGAACTGGGATTAATCCCATGGGCGGTTCAAATGGGCCAAGCTCAAGCTTTATGGACTTGACATTAAAAGCTTATAAGTAGTTCATATATATATATATATATATATATATATATATATATATATATATATATATATATAATCACAAAAAGGTTGTAATTTTACATAAGAAAGGTATAAATAATAATAATTTATACATTACTATTACTTAGTAAATTTTAATTCTATTAAGAGAATTATAATTTATATATTGTTATCTATCACTTACCTAATTCCAAATTTCAAAGAGTCTTTTATTCTCTTTTTATTTAATTACATCTTCTAGTATAAAGATGTCTATCAAATACTAAATTAATAAATTTAAAAAAAACTTCAATGAAAAATTTGATAAAAGAAATGAAAATAATCAAGTTAAAAATGAGCTAAACAAGTCAAGTTCAAGTTTCATATTTTTTAAACAAGCAAAGCCCAAGCTTTAAATTAGCTCGTCTAAATAAGTGAGTTAACCTTGAGTAGCATTTTTTTTTTCACAAGCCAAGCCTGAGCTTAAGTGTTTGGCTTGACTTAATTCGTTTACACCCCTAATTGCATCATTTCCTCACGGTTTGCACAACACACAACGGAGAAATTCTAATATACTATGTGAGTAATACTCTAATATTGGATATTTTATTTATTAAATAATATTTTTAATTTAATCCAACGCCCTGTATGAATATTCAATCCAGTATCATGTTTTTATTGAATTGAGTGTAATACTCTCATAATACACGAGAATGCCTCCACACAATGGCCTTCTTCGCCAGACTATGTCTTGTTTTATAGACATGCAGTTATTCATCACAGTTTATGTAAAATCTCTACAAATGCATATTCAGTTGTCACAACAATTCGGTAAAGGTAACAAAAAGTGAAAATGGTTTTATAGAGAATTAATTACTGTCAGCATATTCAGTTGCCACGGCAATTCCGCCCTTTGAATCGCTGCACAAGGTTCCGGCAATTACGGCAATGGAAGAGAGAACAACCTTTCTTCGTTCAAACGACGGCCCACAACAACAACCACTCTTATCGTTGCTTTTAACTGTAAGTAGTGTTGACATAGAATAGAAGAAGTTAGAAAGAAACAAAAGTTTAAGAAAATGAAGCACTGTGACAGCGTCATCATTTGAAAATTTATAAGTATTGACGCACCGGAGGAAGAAGAGTCGGGAGTTTTCTCGGGCTCCTGAAAATCAAATCAAATAGAGAGAAGAATCGTAATCATTGGTGTTTCGATTTGATTAGTGTTGCAATAGTAGAGTTGAGTAAGGAAAAGTGAAGTGGGACATCAAGTAGAAATAGCGTACCAGAGATTGAGATTTGGGTAGAGAAAGCGAACCAACAGATAAGGACAAAATTGACGCCATTACCGTAACTGAGTGTGTGCTGTGCTGTGAGTGGAGCCTGCTTGCTTTCGCAGCAGTATTTAGATAACACGTCCTTGGCCTTGCTCTTGGATACGGAAAAGTAGGTCTGCTTACAAGTTAAAAGGAAAGATGATTTGCAAACAACAGTTTTTTACATTTTTTTTTTGAATTGTATTTTACATTATTTTTTCGCCGATGAATAATGTACAAAATAAGTGTTGGAAGTGATAATATGATAAAGTCACTGTATAGGTATTACTCCAGTAACTATTTTTTTTCTCTTTTTGGGCATATGGTATCTTAATAAATTTTAGACACTTATTACAAAATCAGCATTTAATAAATGATTAACGATCACACTCATCAAGTTACCCTAACATCTTTCCTTATGTATTGTTTCAAGTTCAACTTTCAATTAATGTTTTAGAGTGTATTTAGCCTGTAGTTTGAGTATTTTAAAAATAAGTTTGAAGCATTGAAAGATGTACTAATATGTTTGACAAAATTTTTTATTAGTAAAATTCAGTTAATTTCAACAGAAAATTGTTTCCAAATTTCAGTTTGAGTGAAAGTAAGAATTTCTTACTTTTTTATTGAGCAAAAGTCCGTTGAAAAATATTTTCTCTTTCAATCTTGTTTCAAAAATGATTTTAATCTTTAATCTAAACAACATTCATTTTGTCAAACTCACTTTTGATATAAAGGTTCCCAAACATAAATTAAGTTACTACAAATTCACTTCTAACTAAACTTAAGTTTACAAAATCAAGTTGACTCAAACTTAGGTTTACCAACTCTAATCCAAACACACACTTAAAAATTAGACTAAATTGTTAGTTGGACCATGAATTAGCTATATTTCCAGTTCAAATATTACGATTCAATAACTGTTTGTTCTGAACTGGGTTATGATTCCACAAATTTGGAGCAACCTGATCCGTTAGAATAGAATCCATATATTACTATGGGCTTGAATCTACCTATTTGTAAAGCATAAATCACTCAGAATCCCTTAAAGATATATGAATGCTAATTATATTCCACATAAATAGGGGATCGATTACAAGGAGTAATGGTCTTCCAAATTTTAGTTAACAACATTCAATTCAAATTGAATACTACAATTCTTCACACCCTAAAATGTTCTTACAAATACCCTGCAAGGTCCAAAAGGTATGCATCTAATATTCAATAATATACATAACATTCCTTGTGCACGATCTAACTTAAGCGTCGGAGTATCTTTTGCAAGTACCCACCCTCTCGCACCACCGTTGTTGCTGTTGTGCCATGGAGGTTTCCACATTCAATCACCTTCTCAGGTAACACTTTAAATCTAGTTCAGAACATTAGCGCCGTCTGTGAGAAGAGATAAACTTCTATTCACATCATCATCATCATGGTTAACACGAGGAGAAGACAAGCATCAACCAATCATAATCGTGCTTCTACTGCGCATAACCCACTGTCTTCAAATTGCCGTCCAGCCTCCGTCCCTAGTCATGAACGAATTCTAGAATCAGTCGTAGCTCAACCAAAATCGAGGCAGGACGAGCTAGAGACTTCTTTCACTGGAGAGAATCTTCCCTTCCTCCCCCACGATTTCCGATGAGACAATGTCTTGGTCCACAAAGAGCACCTTCTACGGATGCTGGACAACGAGTATCAACGTTGCAACGCCTTGGGGATCGAGTGGAGAATGAAGAAGTTCGGTTTCACAGTGCTGAAAATGATCATCAGGAGCTATCCAGAGCAAAGCTGCTCTCTTTGGTTATACTTCAGGATGAAAGAATTCATCATCAAGATGAAAGGATTCATAACTTGGAGAGAGCTGCTAACCAGGACTATGAAGGCGAAAACCAATCTCCGAGAAGGAATCATGAAAATAGAAGAAATAGAACTCAAGAAGATGACTGCCATCCAAAAAACTCTAGAATCGTGGATCTTGGTCGTAATGTTGAACCTGTCAATGCCAGAGAGTAGGAACACATAGTAAGGAACTCAGAATCACAAAATCAGTCTTTCAAAACCAGTCTTTCTCTGACAAACTGGTAGCCTATGAGACCCCTAGGCATTTCAAGTATCCCACTAATATTGAAACTTATGATGCGACCACGAACCCTTAAGAGCATCTAGATGCTTTCGTCTCTGCACTATTATTTGTTGGAGGTGATGACTCTCTCATGTGTCACATTTTTCCTCTATCACTGAAGAAAGCCTCCTTGAGATGGCTCACCACCTTAACTCCTAAGTCCGTTGTTAACTGGGAGGGCCTGTTTTCGAGGATTTTGTTGCACTTCACCACTAGCAAAATGTAGCCTAAATCCATTTCATGCCTTTCCCAGATTAAGCAAGGAAAAGAAGAGTCTCCCCGAGACTTTATATCCATGTTCAACAACGAGATTGTAAATGTGCGTGATTGGGATGAAAGGCTCAGATTGTACTACATAAGAGAAGGGCTCCAACCTAGACCACTGTCATTTTTTCTTGCCAAGAAGGAGCCTATGACCATGGATGAGTTTCGTGCCTATGTTGATAAATATATCAATGCTAAAGACATTCTTCGGGCTATGAAACATCTTGAGAAAGGAGAAGATTTAAACCTCAGCCCAGGGGGCAATCAAACCAACAGGGCCAGAATTCAAAATCACCTTTCAAGGGGAAGTATGAGGACTACATTCCTCTCAACATATCTCGAGCTCAGATCTATCAGAAAGGAATGACCATTGAGCTCTGGGATGTTCAAAGACCTTCCCCATTGAAGAAGCATTCTTAGAATGACAAGTCCAAGCACTGTGCATGGTGTGATGGCCACAGACATAACATAGAGGACTACATTAACCTCCAAGATGTCATCGAGTCGTTGATTAATAAGCCTATATTTTATAGTTATATATTAGATAAATTGTGGTAATTTGCTTATATTTATTAGTGAATTTAAGATGGATCCCTATCATTGTCTTTGTTTTCATAAATTAAAAAGGTTTATCACATTTGGAGTGAAAACAGGTAAAGACACTGCATTTTCAGAGCAAAAGAGGATCATTTACATGGTTGATAACCACCATTTTATTTTTTATATATTAGTTAACTCTCATATTCAGTATTTTAGACCTCTCTTGTGCTTAATCGATTGATTTTGGCCACCATTTATAAGTTTGGGTTCAAATTAGGCTTAGTTGTATTTTTCAACATTATGATAATTTTACATTGTTTTTTGTATTTCAGGTATAACTTGAGTTATAGACATCTAATAATTATAAACTTTACCTTGTAGGAAAGCTAAGAGAAATCTCTAAAACTTTAATGAAGAGCTCCAGAGTTCAATCAGATGTCTAGTGGGTGATATTAGGCCTAGAAGTCAAAATAGAGGTGTTGTCACTAGAACCTAAGTAGTTTGCAATGATTTGATTGTATCTTGGGTTGTAGGAGTCATACTAGGCTGAAACTAGTGGCATTGGAAAGTTGAGACAAAACCCTTCAACTTTCATGAAGATTACTTATCCAAATGGTGACGTTTTGATTTGGTTTTTAAAGTTTGAAGTTGGACAAGTTCTTCTGTCAACTCAGAAGCGATTGAGGAGTTATACACGATCCTGTCTAACTTGAAAAATGCTTCTGCCAATGACACATTGTCGTGTCTATAGGTCACATGGTCATGTGTCCCATTACTGTGTAATTTACATAATTTTTCAAGTCACACGGTCGTGTCGTGTACTCATACGGCCATGTGAGGTCTTCTGGAGTGAAAAATAGGCAATTTTGCCCTCAAACTATTATAAATAGAGCAAATCTCTAAATCTTTTAGAGAATTTTAACGACAACAAACTTTGAGAGACAAAAAAGGAGTCTTTTCCTTAACCAAAGATTGGAGGCTAGGGTCTTGAAGACAAGTGCAGGAGTAATTGAAGTTCAACCATTGAACATCTTCTCCTTCTTCATCTTTTGTTCTCGTTCATCCATGGTTGTTTCTTTAACTTTTGTTCTTGTTTGTGCTACATTGGCTATGAGTGGCTAAATTTCTTTTTCTTGGATTAGGATGCAACTCTCTATTTTTCAATGTTAAATTGTTAATTTGATTATTTGTTAATGGAAGATTATTGTTCTTGATTCATTCTTAGTATGCTTAATGCTTGCGGTATGTTGTCGGCCATATTTACATGATCTTAAACTTTAGGTGAAGGATCGAAAGATAAAATCTAATTACTAGATAATCTAAGAATTGAACTTAGAAATTGAGACTAAGACATAAGCTTAAATCATTCGAGGAGCAAACGATTGTCATAAAACTTAATGGGTTAGAACTTGGATTAATTGTCATGAGAATGAGATTTATGAAGTTTTAGTACGTTTTAGTGCCAAGAAATTAGGTTTTAAACAATTTATGACAAATCACCTTCAAGAACATAATTGAACATTAGCAAAGATAAGATTACAATTTATTATAGGGGGTTAGTGTAGTGAATTCCTAGTCCTAGGCATTTAAATCTTGATTGAATCTTAACTTTTCTAGATTTATTTGCTTATTTTATTGCTTTGATTTTCATTTTGATTTTAATTGAACTTTCAGTATTGTTTTTAATTGCTTAAATAATCAAAATTACTGCAAAAGTTAGCAATCAATCCATCCTTAAAGGAACAATCTTTATTTTACTACTTGAACGATTTGTGAGCTTGAAAATTTCACAACACTGATCCGAGATGGCCACCTGGGCCGCTATGTGCGCCAATCTTAGAACAACCACAAGGGAGGGAAAAACTATAGGAAGCAGAGTTACAGTCCACGGAGAAGTCCATCTCCGTCCTACCAGAGAAGACATTTTCCATCCAAGAACAACAATCCCGGCGCAAGCGCATCTCGGAATGCCCAAAACAACGATAAGGCACAACCCTGGGATGATAATCATAAAGACAATTGTCGCCACGCTGAAGTAACTTGGACACTAAACACCATTTTAGGGAGCTTTGCAGGTGGCAGTGATTTTGTAAATGCCAGGAAGAAAGCCCTCCGGGCTATGCTGCGAGCATCCATTGCAAAAACTAAGTCGGGCATAAGGTCAAGAAAAGCCCCACCAATCTCGTTCTCTGATGAGGATTATGGAAATACCATCCCGGATCACAATGACCCCATGGTCATTACCAATATAATCATAAATGTTGAGGTCTGCAGAATGTTTGTGGGTCATGGGAGATCAGTTGCCAATATGTTCCTAGACTTGTTCAATAAGCTAGGATTGTCAAAAGAGGAACTAATCCCATACACTGGTGAATCAATCAAATTCACAGGGGATAAGATCACCCCAGTTGGGTATATTGAGACCTACTTGACTTTGGGGAAAGACTCCCTCTTCAAAGCTATCAAGGTCAGGTTCTTAGTAGTTGATTGTCCTTCAGCCTATAACGTCATATTAGGTCTCCTATCACTCAACGCCTTTGAGGCTGTGCTCTCTACACCCTACTTGGCCATGAAATTTCTGAACCAACAAGATAAAGTAGTGACAATCAAAAGAGACCAAGCTTTGGTGAGGAAGTGCTACAACAAGAGCATAAGAATTGCTAAGAAACCTCAGGCCGCGAACCTACACAATGATTTGACTCCATTCACTATGGACACTATCAATGTCCTAATGACCGAGTTTGACATTTGCGAAGAGATTCGCAATACACATCCCCAACCTAACAGAGAGCTCCAGCCCCTTCAACTTGGTGCCAAGCTGGACCAGGTAACCAAGATTGGAGGGCAACTCTGTCAGGAGGAAAGATCTCAGTTGATCGAGATCCTGTAGAAAAAACAAGGATTTGTTTGCTTGGACTTCCACAGAAATGCCGGGCTTGAACCAGACTTTATCTACCACTGACTTTCGATTATGAAGAATGCAAAATCGGTGGCCCAACGTAAAAGGAAGGTTGGTCTTGAAAGGCAAAAGGTGATCTAAAAACAAGTGAAAGAGCTCTTACATATCAGATTCATCAGAGAGGTCTCCTACACCATGTGGCTCTCTAATATGGTCTTAGTCAAGAAGGTCAATAGGAAGTGGCGTATGTGTCTTGACTACACTGATTTGAACAAGGCGTGTTCAAAAGACCCATACCTACTTCACAACATTGACAAGTTAGTGGATAAGTCATCTACTTTCAGGCTACTTTCCTTCATAGATGCTTATTCTGGATATAACCAAATCCCTATGAATCTAGATGATGAAGACAAGACTGCCTTCATAACTGAGATTAAAAGTTATTGTTACTATGTCATGCAATTAGGACAGAAGTATGTAGGGGCAACTTACCAACGGTTGATGAATAAGGTCTCTGAGGGTCAGATTGGTAAGATGTTGGAAGTATACATTGACGATATGATAGTCAAGATGACGGACACTGGTGACCACATCAAAGACTTGGAGGAAGTGTTCGCTAAGATTCAGAAGCCCAACATGCAACTGAATCTAGTGAAGTGCGCCTTGGGGGTATAAGCTACTAAGTTTTTAGGGTTTTTTATTGATAAACTATGGTATTGAGACCAACCTAGAGAAATGTCAAGCCGTGCTAGACATGCGCAGTCCTCAGTCTGCCAAAGAGATGCAATAGCTAGCAGGCACAATCATAGCCCTCACAAGTTTCTTGACCAAGGCTATTCAAAAGTCTCTTATCTTCTTCAAAACTTTGAAAAAAGGAAAAAACTTTGAGTAGATCTCGAAATGTGAGGCCGCCTTCCAAGAGTTGAAGAGGATGTTGTCTATGTCGCTAATTCTGACAAAACTGGGCCCAAATGAGACATTTTATACCTACCTCTCTGCTAGCAACGAGACAATTAGCTCAATTCTGATAAGAGAAACAAACGAAGGTCAGAGGCTGGTTTACTTCGTCAACAAAGTGCTGCAGGGCCCCGAGATCCATTATCAAAAGATTGAGAAGCTGACTCTAGCATTGTTAATCACTGTGAGAAGGTTGAGACAATACTTCCAATGTCACCCAGTAATAGTGAGGACAAAGTAGACGGTTAGACAAATACTCCACAAACCGTATCTCACGGGGAGAATGATCGCTTGGTCAGTGAAACTCTCTGAGTTCAGAATTACCTACTAGCCAAGACCAGCTATAAAGGCTTAAGTATTATTCGACTTCTTGGTTGAGCTCACACCAAACTCCAGCCATCCTAGAGCGTATTCCTGTACCATCAATGTTGATAAATCCTCGAATCTCAAAGAGAGCAGTGCTGGGGTCATGTTAGAAAATGAAGTCATCCTCGTATTAGAATATTCTTTGAGGTTTAACTTCCCCACATTGAACAACCAAACCGAGTATAAAGCATGCATTGCAGGTATTAACATGGCAAAGGAAATGGGAGCCACAAACATAGTCCTATGTAGTGACTTCCAGCTGGTGACATCCTAGATCTGAGGGAAATATCAGGCTAAGGAACCCCTACTATAGAAATACTTAGCTAAAGTTAAAAAGTTGATAGAAAATTTTGACAGCATCAGAGTATAGCACATCCCAAATGAGCAAAACTCTAGAGTTGACATATTGTCAAAACTTGCTAGTACTAAGAGCCCAGGCAATAGCAGGTCCTAAATTCAGGACACCCTACTCACTTCTAGTATCATGGACAATGAAGTTCTCCTACTAGAAGATGAGGAAACTTATATGACACCTATACTTACTTGCCTCCACAGTGGCTCACTACCCGAGGATCAAAATAAAGCCCAGAAGATAATGCGAACGGCGGCTTGGTATACTATCTTTGATAACCAGCTCTATCGTCGTGGATACTCTTCTTCTCTCCCCAATTGTCTTGGTCCCAAGGAAGCTAAATATGTCCTCGCTGAGATTCATAAAGAAAGCTCGGGACATCATCTCGGTGGTAAGTCCTTAGCATAGAAGCGCTGAAAGCTGAAAACTACTAGCCCACCATGGAAGCTGATAGCAAAGAACATGTACAGAAGTGTGACCAATGTCAGCGTCACTCAAACATTTATGCAGCATCACCAGAGGAGTTGTCAACGATGTCCATTCCTTGAGTCATTGCATTCTATGCCGGATCTCTTGATGTTCTCTCAAAGGGCTGAGGTCCGTGATGTACAATAGTAAAAACCCTAAGTATGTGAGTAAGGCCAGGATCCGGGTTAGATCGTTCTGCTTACATCATTATTCTGTTGTCCGAGGTATGTGATGAGTTAGCCCTATGTTAGTGGAGATCTTGTCTTTTCATCCAGACTTGGACCAGAGTTCAAGGTATTATTTTACCGTGATGGCCTCCCAAGGTCCGAGATCCGAGCTAGTGTTTTGGAACTCCACGTGTCGCTTTAATTTTAAATGTTCTGCACCTTGTTCTTTTAAATGCTTTTGTTCAGAAGTTATGCGCCATGTGGTTAAGAAAAGTCCTTTTTGTTCGTAGCATCATGATTAGCCAATTTTGCATTTCAAAATAGTAAAGTCATCATAATGAGGCGCTTCGAAAGGAAAGACACATTTGCCCTAATCAATTAGAACAATTTGGGGTGTTTTTTCATGCTTATAAATAGGGGTAAGATTTTTCCCTCCCAACTTCTTCGCTTATTCCTATACTCTAAATTTCTTTCTCCTCTCTTAGGCGATTTCTAGTACCTTGGTAGTGGTCGTTGGCAGTTTGGTGCTTTCCAGTGAGGCTTTCCTAGCTTTTTCAAAGACCTTTCAAAGGCTCTTTTATACCAATATTCAAGGTACTTCTCACTTCACCCTTTCCATCTTTGCCTTTTCCTTTTTTTGAGTTATTTAGTGGGGAAAATATTTGGGAGTGAGGAAACGGTGCAAAATAGTGATCTGTCAATGGAGGTCTTAAGTCCTCTTTCGTCTTCATCACCTTCTCCATAGTAGGGGTCCCAAGCCCGTAATGGGGATTCTGGTGAGGGACCTGGTCCCTTGACCAAGATGAAGATCTTGGAGGCACTCAACAAGGTGGGCTAGGTTAGAGAGTTGGCAAGGCATAGGCCAACCCGCCTGCTTTTGAGCTTCTATTGGGAGGCTAAACTAATTTTTTGGAGTCTAACTCAGGTGTGTCCTCTACAGGTATGGCATGAACTCGACAGGTCGTGCCTGTGGGGCAGAGGAGGGTTGCCCTTGCAGAACCAAGGAGAGCTATGCCTATGGAGTTGAGGGAGCTCATTTTTCCCCATGAGACCAGTATATACAAATGGGTTGATAGTGAGGTCTTGGGCACTCCATTTGATGTGAGGAGTGAAGTTGACATCTAAGAGAAGCAATAGTATCTCCAGTTGAATGAGGACAAGTTACGAGACCAGGAGTTTGTAATGCAACATCCATCGGAGGAAGAAAGGGTGTGCTATGTCCACGTTGGAGGCAAGCACTTCTTCTATATGTATAAGACTCTTTTTACTTGGATTGGGGTATGATTGTCATTCATTGAATTCGAGAGAAGCATCTTTCTTCACTTGTGTGTGGCACTTACTCAGCTTTATTCGAATATTTAGGTATTAATTCGAGCATTTGAACTTATATGCTGAGTTTTTGAGTGGTCATACTCGGTCAGGTCCTTCTTCTACCTTTTCTGTTGGCTAACGATCTCGAGGAGTGACTAGACCAAAGGGTGGGCCACCTTGCAGGCGTAGAACGGGTGCACTATTTTCAAACCCTACCAGGAGTCCTTCAAGAATTTTAAAAAGGATTTCTTTAGAGTTGATGGGGCTCAAGGGACAAGGCCTTTTTCCATCACCCTAGAATGTTAGCCATCCCTCTATTTATACTAGTCAAACATTGGTTGGGGGTGGAGTAACAAGGAATTAGAGACTTCGATCACCGAACTTTCCCCTCTCGAGGCATGGGTTTTGAAATTTTTTATTGACTGGGGCAAAAAAAGGGCTATGTCCAGTAAATATGTCTTAGACGAACCCACTATTTCTGTAAAGGTCCTGCTAGGTATCTTGCTTGCATATTTTTTTCTTGCACTTGTCTTTTTGTGCCTGAATTGCTTCAAATGTTGACACTTTTCTTTTCATTTGCAGAAAGTATGACTCCAGCAAGAGGACTCTTGCTCTTAGCTGAGAAGTTGGTAGCCTGAGGTGGTGAGGCATCAAGAACTTAGGCCTTGACATCTGCTCAAAGGGTGACTATTATTGCACCTACGCCCTCAAACAATATAGTGCCTATTCTTGAGGTCGCGGTGATTCCTCCACCTCCCCCAAGTGTTGAGGTCCTTGATGCTGAATCGAGTTCCCCTACACCGCCACTACAGCCCTAGAAAAGGTAGGTCGAGTGTAGTAGGGATGACAGATGGAGGAGGTCAGTAATTGAGGACATTTTGGAAGAGCTTGTGCGAGGTGAAGCCTTAGTTAGTCTGAGATCTCTGGGTGCCTCGGGTCCTGTCTTGACTCTAATCAAGGAAGAGATAGTTGCTTTCATCTTGAGCAACAACTGTGGTGGCTCGTGCAGGTCGATGCTTGATCGTCACCATCATTTCATCAGGATACCTTCTTAGCTATTCTCAAAAGGGCAGTATTTGTATGAAGGTGACTTACTGGCCTTTCTTGAAAGAGAATACCTTCCTTTATGTAAAGTAGACTAAAGTAGGCGATGTTTGAAATGAGAATAAGGCTTATTTTTCAAATATTCTGCTTTCCATTGTACTGTACAGTCGAACTGTCACTACCCTGTGTAGTTGTTTTCGTAGTTTTGAGATTGATCCAATGCCAAGTCTCAATGTACGCTTGTATAACAGACGCTTGTTTTACCTAATCGAGGTGAGTGCAAAACTCAACCTCGGAGGTAGGATTCATTTGATTGGACGAACACTTGTTTTCCCAACCAAGATGAAAGGCAGACTCGACCTCAGGGGTTGGGTTTATTTGCTTGGACGAACGTTCACTTCACCAACCAAGATGAAAGCAAAACTCAACCTCAGTGGTAGGGTTTGTTTGATTGGACGAACATTTACTTCACCAACTGAGGTGAGCGCGAGGCTTGATCTTGGTGGTAGGGCTCATTTACTTAGACGAGCATTCACTTCACCAATCAAGATGAATGCGAAACTTGACCTCGGTGGTAGGGTTCATTTTGATTGGGCAAACATTTACTTCACTAACTAAGATGAATGCGAAACTCGACCTCGGTGGTAGGGTTCATTTGATTGGATGTGGTAACCTTATGGCTTGGAGTCCACTGTCTTGGGCTACGATCGATTATCCTTAACCATTGCAAACCACATCGACTGGTGGCTAAGGTGCGACTCAAATGGGCACTAGTCGAGACCCTTGATCGCCCTGCTTGATCCCAGAGGATATTCAAGTGGCTCTTCCCAGTTTGGCCATCTTACATAGATGTTGGAATAACTAATCCTTTATGGACCTTGTATTTTTTAGACCTCATATTCCTTGGACCTCTAATGGGATAATTAAAAGTTTTAAACCCAAGTGTAGGTTGTTTCAAGTAGTAAATTCTCGGGAATCCGAGGTCGATCCATAGGGAATTGATGAAGAGAAAACTATTTGAGGTACGAAGAAGATTTGTCACAATACTAAAGATGATATAAGTTGTTCACAAATGAAAAGGATTTGCTTGGGTTAGGAGATCCACTCTTGGTAATAAATTAAAGACAAGATTATTTCTTTTTATAACTCAATTAAAATCATATATAATGAAGGTTCCAATGGAAAGATTTAACATTCCAAGTTCAATTTGGATTATACATGTAATCATATTATAGTTCTAATAATTATCTACTAATATTTGTAAATGGTCTCAAGTATCTACTGTGCCAACGTCTTGTCTACAATGAATCAAGATATTCATTATACAAGAAGAGTTTCTAAATTAATCGGAAACAACATACAACACATATAAAGATCACATAAAAATATATCATTTAAGTACAAGAAGTAGAATAATCTAACCTTATTTCATTACCAAGAGCTTCACTCTTTCACCTAAGCAAGATGAAAATTTAGTTACTCATAGACAAGAAGAAAGAAAGAGAGAAGAAGAAGATGATAAACATAACTTCAATTAAGAACAATAGAAAACTACACAAAGGAAGTAATTAACATACAAACATGAAAGTAAAATCTAAGCTAACACTCTTAAATGATCAGCCCTTGTCTCATTTTATAGAGTTAGAAGAGTACAAAATGTCAAAAGAGATGATGAATGATGAGAACAAAATGCCAAAGTAGTTGTTTGATGGGTGGATTCTTGTCTCCCAAATGTTTCCTTTATGAACTCATGGCATGCATCATTTTTCAGCTAAGTGGTCTTCATGAAAGTTCTAGGAAATTGTCTCAGCTTTCCAGAGACACTTATTTCATCCAAATCCAACAACCACAGCCCGAGATATGGCCCAATTACTGCTCATGGGTCAGGCCCAAATCCAGCACCTTTGTTAACTGAATTTTGTATTCTTCATGAAAGTTGTAGATATGGGTCTTAATCTTCCACTATCAAAATTTTAGAATTTTTGAACTCCTATAACCCAAGATATAGCCTAATGAGTGCATAGAGGTCAAGCTGTCATGTTCAAAACTCTAGATTTTGCTTCAACTCTGATTTGAGTTATCCAAATGTGTATTCTCAGTCTTGATGCCTTCATAAAAGTTGTAGAAATATGTCTTAGCTTTAAAACAAGACTAAAATCATATCCATCGGATATTTGAAACTCAAATTATAGCCAAATTACTAAAAAAGCCAAGTGAGAAGATTATACAATGAATGAAATATATTGTTATCAATGTGGCTCTTGCTATCAAGTGAATAGTTATTAGAGATTTATCTAAACTTTCCAACAAGACCATAATCACATTAATCAGATAACTGCAACTCAAATTGTGGTCACTTTACTTAAGAATGCAATGACCCAAATTAATGATAATTCAACCAATAATTTCTTCAATGATCCAATTAAACTTAATTTCATAAAATGTGACAAAATCAACTTAATTAAGCTAAATTAAACCTTAAGAAGCCTAGCAAGAAGATTATAAAATGAATAAAATACATTGTTATCAACCTTACTAAGGCATGGTGACCTTGGAGGATATGGCGCGCCGGGGTACTCGTGGACTTGAGACCACGACCAAAGTAGCGGCTTCAAATGAGACAGTAGTTAGAAAAAGTTGATTTATTGATATCCAAAGATATTTACACCGTTAAAGTAGTAATTACACGATATTACATGATTGTCTGAGTTACTTCAATATAGTGGCGACTATCTTCCTAGTTGTCACATCGAGGTTATGTCTTGTCTTGATTTAGGGCATTAACCTGAGGTGATCGCGAGCTAGGATTTTCATTCTTGGTTGGGGAATGTCTTCTTTGGTAAGGGGGAGGGACTCTAGGTGTTGTAGCTCTATTACCTATGGTGGCCCTATCTACGGTCATTGTTGCATTTTCGATGCACATATTTTCCCAAACGTCCATTTTGGATGAGGGACTCGATGACATTGTGGAGGTTGGTACAATCCTCCATGCTGTGACCATGGCTGTCATGCCAAGTGCAGAACTTGGATATGTCCTTTGACTTATTTATAGGGGGAGGCCTTTGCGTATTTTAGAGCTCGGTGTTCAATGTAACACCCCTTTGGAGGATGTCACACATAAAAGAAAATAAAAGAAATAGAAATAAAATCAACCCAAGTTGTGAAACATTTGTTAAATATTATTACGGGTTGTAAAATAATTCCTGATAGACAGAAATATGTAATGAAAGATAATGCGGAAAGTACGAAACAAAAAAAAACATCATCACTAATAATATACATAGGATTAAGTTATAAACTGTATAAATAATTTACAACTAAGACTACAAATATTTAAACAAAAACAGTAAAGAAAGCAATAAAAGAGTTAATATATAGACAGACATACGCTGACGCGCCCAAAAAAAAAAACATCATGATTATCTAATCCTCTGATGGATCACTCTCAGTATGAAAATGATCATCAGGAGATAGATATCCTGGATGTCTCGACACACGGCGATAACGGGATCGCGCAGTCGATACGATGCTTATCTCACTAGGCTCAGGGTTTTCAGCACCCCAATAACGCCTAATGGACAAGGGTAACTCTAAGTGCAGAAAAAGTGTCGTAGTCATGACAGGCTCTTCATCAAAACGATGACGTAGGATCACAGTCACACGTCCTGCATACGTCACAGAGTCACGATCTCCTCGTAAATGCCAAGCCAGAGCACCTCCATGAAATACCAGCTCTATGAATCCCAAAAATCCTGGCGTCGCCATACCTCACAATCAATCCAGAGGATATGGATGATCGGATGGTTCTTGATCGTCAAACTGATCGTCTGCTTGTCGGTCTTCCTCCTCTTCAGGGTACACGATCTCAATAGGCTGAACCTCTTCCTCGAAGTCTTTACCGCGTAAAATAAATAAACAGAAAATACATATAACAAAGAGGTAAGACAACATAAAATCATCACAACATGGCCAATAAAAAGACGACAAACAATATACATACAGTTCATGCAATACATAAAGCTTTAACAATTATAATAACAGATTGAAGAAAATTTAGATATCATCACAATGTATCACATCACAAATAAAACTTCACAGATAAAACAAGAAAGATAAGAATAAACAGATAAGATATAATAACCAAATATAATAACAATAACCAGATAAAATAAACAAATAAAATACGAGATAAACAATAAATAGATAAGATGGAAACAAATAGACATAGAGATAAATAATATGAGAAAATCCTACTCCATGGAGCTAAAGAAAAACACAAGTATCGAGAGAGGAATGATTCGCAAAACCTAATAGTACCACGGCTGCCCCACCAACTATTGCTTGTTGTCACACGTTGCGTCTATAGCCTCACGACACAGAATCCATCAATCCAGGCGTGGTGTAGTTCACGGTCTCACGTTGTGGCACTACAGCAAATGTACTACTAGATTTCACAAATCTCGATTAAATATAGTGTACGTCGAGTACCATAGTGTGCTATCGGTTTACCACGGCCCGGCGGAGCGACCAACTGTCACATGTGGGATCCCGTACACTAAAGCCTCCAAGTTCATTAGAACAATGAACCACACTATGTTTATCGCATCAACAACACGATGTGATTCGTCTCGTCAACAAATCCACCAAATACATGGCACACATAACAGATAGATGGAAAGCACATGACGGGTTCACATTTTCCCGACAGCAAATAATTCTCAAAAACTTGTACGGGTTCACATTTTCCCGACAATAAATAGATTTTCAAAAAGCCTGTACGGGTTCACATTTTCCCGACAGCATATAGATTTTCAAAAGCCTGTACGGGTTCACATTTTCCCGACAGCATATAATAAATATAGTAACGGTCAATCGCGTAGAAATTTTATCGCATTTTCATAATTCCGTCGTTTTTACAACGTTTAAAAATCGGGTAAAAATATTTTTCTGTTTTTAAAATCGCGTAGCATTTTTAATACGTTTTCTCAATCGCGTAGAATTTTTAAATCATTTTCTTATTCGAATGCCCTTAAAATTACTGTTTAAACAGATAGAAATAGTACTTAGTACATTTAAACTACGTAGAATAATTTTTCATACCGCATACTGTCATTAGGATATTTTTACTATCTTATAGGTTCATTTTTACTAAAAATTGACAGCATTTTGTTTATAAACTTATAATAATGGTTTTCTAAATTTTCCATAAAATTTTCTATTTACCTAATTTTTTAACCATATCATTTAATTCTTTTTGAAATCTCTAACATGCTTCAAAACCTAAAGTGAGCTATATGTTAGAAAATTTCTCAAAATTTCTTTATTTTACTTCCTAATGATAAAATCACTAGTTTTACTCCTTTAAACTTAATTCTACTCAATTTGTTTCTTCAAAAATCATTATAGAAAATTTCTCCTTAACTTGTATTGTCTCTTTTTAATTGGAAAAGGTTTGGAATCAAGTTTTAGAAATCATAATTACCTATAGTGGCATGTTGGCCGAATTTTGTAAAACTTTTTCATTTGATTTCTAAATCATGTCAAAGGTATTATCTTATCTAAGTTCATTAAATCATGTTATAAAGTAATGATTTTAAATCAAATAAATCCTTTAGGCATGTTGGCCCAAAATTTACTAAATCTTTACCATTTGATTTCTAAATTCCTTTTCTTTGATCAAAACAATTTGAAACCTTCTTATTTCTCCTAATTAATTAAGTTGCACTTTAGGAAAAATGAAGAGAACATTTTGGTCCTCACACTTTGTCATTGCCGTGAGCTAGGGAATGTGTTCTTTGGAACACTCATGCAAATTTACACATGTTATTCACATCTTAAACCTTATCATACAATTCTAACACATGCATTTATATTTCTAACACATGCAAAATATTTCTAACACATAAAACCTAAATTAAAGCTTATAGACATACAATCAAAAGCTAATAAACATGCAAAATTATTACAATCACCAAACAAGAAAGCTACTAACATACAACACTTAAGCTACTAGCAACCACAAAAATTAACAAATACACATCAATAAACACACCACAACCGAATCCTTATGGATTCTACAAACAATCCATCTTCTTACCACCATCAAGGGATGATAAGAATTGTCTTCCTCTTACCTTAAATGAAGACAAAAAGCTTGCTTTCACACCTCCTATGGTTCGGTTTTCACTCCACCAAATACCTAAAAATCTCAAATAAAATCTACATGTTATTAACCATGAAAAAGAAGCTAAACCATGGAGAAATCATGGTTTAGAACTTTGAAAAAGAAGAGAGAAAAGAAAAATATGATATTTCACCTTCTAGGTCAAATCTACAAGGTTGATTTCCAAGCCCTTAATGGAAGATTTTGAAGAAACTTCCAACTAGAAAGGTTCTTAGAATAGTGTTTAGGTTAGGAAAACTTGATTAGAAAATTTTTTTGATGGTTGGATGGTTAAGAAACAAGCTTGGCCGAATGGAAGGAGAAAAAGGAACAACAATGGTGGCTAGGTTTTCTTTGGAAGAGAGAGAAGAGAGAATGCATGAAAATCAAAGTGAGGATTGGTCTTCCAAGACCTCTTGGCCGTAGCACTCAAGTGAGGTGCAAGGTGGGCACCTTACTTGGCTTCATCCAAGCCATTGGATGCATGAAAGGCTAGGATTAAGTCTTGGTGAGCAAGCTTGATTTCCATTGGTTGGCTCATGATGACTCACATGCTGAGTCACACAGTGTATTTAATTTTTTCATTGAGTCACTAGTGAGTCACTGTTCTGGAAAGTTCTATCGCTACGGTGATTAATTAAGCTACCGATCTAACCGTTTGCTAATTGTGGGTCCCGTAAAATATTTAGGGTCCATCTTGTCATCACTAAATATATCTTGACTAATAAAATAATATTATAATAATATAAAATTATTTTATTTTGACATTAAATCCTAAAAATTAAAAGATTATTTTTAGTCTCATTCAGAATCGGGTTAAGTAAGATCCCCCAATTCTAAATAATAAAATAAGATTTTCCCCGGCCCGGAAAATATTATTTTCCTGCCTCGGAGCAAATCACACAAAAAGTCCATATAAAATCACAGACAGTATTTTCAGGCATTAAATCAAGAAGAAAATAATTAAAAACAGCAAAAATAGCGAAAACAGTACGTTCGGGACGTAACAGTCATTTTTTCATTTTTTCCCACAACGTAGGTAATCGTCCAAAACGTTCAAATAAAATATTCAGCAGTATTATATAGCTGTATATCTTTCAGAAAAATTAATACAGTAGCTCAGAAAAAATTTTATTTTACCGTTTCGAAGCAAACTACGTAAAACGATCAAATAAAATTTGAGTCTGTATTATCGTAATTGTTTTCATACAGAAATCGAGAACAGAAAAATAGGGACACAGCGGTCATTCATACAAAAGCATGAAAAACAGAAAACAGTACATTCAGAATATTTTCTAAAAATTGGGGCGTTACAACTCTCCCCAACAAATAAAAATTTCGTCCTCGAAATTCGATGTTCATCCAAACAAATGAGGATATTGATCCTTCATTTTATCTTCTAGTTCCCAAGTAGCTTCACCCGTCATATCATTCCATATGACTTTCACTAATTCGATCATCTTCCTCGAAGTTGCTTTACCTTTCTGTCCTCTATCCCGACAGGTAAAGTTTCGTAAGTCAAATTCTCCTTTAATCGCACGTCATCCGTTGTATAACATGTGTCGGATCTGGTATATACTTCCGTAATCGAGACACATGAAACACGTCGTGCAAATTGGATAGAAAAGGCGGCAAAGCAATCGATACGCTACAGACCTATACGTCGGATAATCTGATATGGTCCAATGAATTTAGGAGTAAGCTTCTTCGACTTAATCACTCTTCCGACACCAGTCGTAGGAGTAACTCTTAGAAATACATGCTCACCCTCCTTAAACTCAAGAGATCGTCTTCGTTTGTCCGCATAACTCTTTTGTCTGCTTTGCGCCGTCCTCATCTTCTCTTGTATCATCTTGACTTTATCCGTAGTCTGTTGTACAAGTTCCGGTCCAACAGTCATACTCTCCCCATCTTGATACCAACATAGCGGCGTTCGACATCGTCTTCCATACAATGCCTCATAAGGTGCCATTCCGATGCTTGCGTGAAAACTATTGTTGTAGGTGAATTCTATCAAAGATAAAAATTCATCCCAACTTTCCCGTTGTTCCAAAACACAAGTCCGTAATAAATCCTCCAAAGACTGTATAGTTCTCTCTGTCTGACCATCTGTCTGCGGATGATAGGCTGAACTTAATCGTAACTTGGTTCCCATAGCTTCTTGCAGACTTCGCCAAAATCTTGACGTAAACCTTGGATCTCTATCAGAAACTATACATGTAGGCACTCCATGTAATCTGACAATCTCGCTGATGTACAACTGGGTTAATTTTTCCAATGAATATTTAATATTGATTGGTAAGAAATGAGCCGATTTCGTAAGTCTATCGACTATAACCTATATTGCATCATGACCTCTCCTTGTCTTTGGCAAACCAGTAACGAAATCCATAGAAATGCTGTCCCATTTCCATTCTGGAATCGATAATGGTTGCAACATCCCAACTGGTCTTTGGTGTTCGATTTTCGATTTTTGACAAACTAGGCAAGTTGACACGCATCTAACCACATCACCCTTCATTCCATGCCACCAGAATAACTTCTTCAAGTCTTGGTACATCTTTGTTATGCCTGGATGCATACTTAATAGACTAGTATGGGCATGTTCCACAATATATTGCATCAGCTCTCGGTCACGAGGAATACAGATTCTACCCCGAAACCTCAGAATTCCATCAGTTCCTTCTTTGAACTCTACTGCCTCGTTTTGCTTCATTTGCTCCCTTATTCCTTGTAAAAATTTATCGACATTTTGCTTTTCCCTTATGTCTTCCATCAGCTCGCTTGAGATAGTAACCATATTCATATAGATCTTTTCCGGTTTCAACTCAACAAATGACCACTCATCTCTAAACTGTTCAATGAGCTCCTTTTCTTTAATCATCAGTGCAGAAACACTGATAATCTTCCTACTCAAGACATCGGCCACGACATTCGCCTTACCAGGGTGGTACAAAAGTTGAAAATCGTAGTCGTTTAGAAATTCTAACCATCTTCGCTGCCTCATATTCAGTTCCTTCTGGTCGTACAAGTACTTCAAACTCTTGTGATCACTGAAGATGTTGAACGTTGCTCCATAGAGAAAATGTCTCCATATCTTCAAAGCAAAAACTACCGCAGCCAATTCCAAATCATGCGTAGGATAATTCTTTTCATGAACCTTCAATTGTCGAGAAGCATATGCCACCACGTTCCGATCTTGCATCAACACGCATCCTAGTCCTTGATAAGAAGCGTCACAATACACATCGAAAGATTTCTTCGAACCGGTAGGATTAACACCAAGTGCGCTTGTTAACCTCTTCTTCAACTCTTGAAAAGCGGTTTCACGCTCTTCCGTCCATTCAAAAGCTTGACTTTTCCTCGTCGATTGTGTAAGTGGTCCAAAGCAATCTTGGAAAAACCTTCGATAAATCTCCGATAATAACCAGCAAGTCCAACAAAACTTCGAACCTTCGTTACCGACTTAGGTCTTTCCCACTGTAAAACAGTCTCCACTTTCGATGGGTCCACCGCAATACCTTCTTTAGAAATTACGTGACCAAGAAATTGGACTTCTTCCAACCAGAACTCACACTTAGCCAATTTTGCATACAGCTGCTTCTCCCTCAAAATCTGAAGAACAACATTCAGATGTTCAAAGATGCTCTTCCTTCGATCGAGAATAGATCAGAATGTCATCGATAAAGACAACGACAAATCTGTCTAGATATGGACGAAATATCCTGTTCATATAATCCATAAATATGGCAGGAGCATTCGTCACCCCGAATGGCATTACTTGATACTCATAATGTCCATAACGAGTTCGAAAAGCAGTTTTCGGTACATCTTCCCCTCTTACACGAATCTGGTGATAACCCGATCGCAGATCTATCTTGGAAAATATCACAGCTCCTCTCAATTGATCCATCAAATCGTCGATTCTTGGAAGCGGATATTTATTCTTGATAGTCACCTTGTTCAACTGCCGATAGTCCACACAAAGTCGTGATGTTCCATCCTTCTTCTTGACCAAAAGCACAGGCGCACCCCATGGGGAAACGCTAGGTCGTACAAATTCTTTCTCCAACAGTTCCACCAATTGCTTTTTCAGCTCCTCGAACTCTACTGGTGACATACGATATGGTGCAATTGAGATAGGACCTGTTCCCGGTACTAAATCAATTGAGAACTCGATCTCCCGCTCAGGCGGTAAACCAGGTACATCTTCAGGAAAAACATCCAGAAAATCGTTGACAACAGGAATAGTATTCACATCCTTCTCATTCTTAACTTCTAGAGAAGACAATACCAGATATCCCTGCGCTCCATCTCTCAACAAAGACTTGACCTTAACAGCAGTTAAGAATCCAGACTCTTCTTCCTTAGGAAAAACTATAGTTTTCTTTGCACAATCTATAAGGATATGGTTAGAACATAACCAGTCCATCCCTAAGATTACATCTATCTCAATGAGAGGCAAACAAATCAAATTGACCAAAAACAAACGGCCCTTCACAACAATAGGACAACTCAAACAGATCTTAGAAGTAACTACAGGTTTAGCAGTTGGCGTAGATACACTCAACTTAACATTCAGAGAAGACACAGGCAACTTCAGTCTTTCCACACAATCATAGGCAATAAACGAGTGTGTAGCACCCGAGTCATACAATACAGTCAGAAGGTTACCTCCAATGTCACCTTCTCCTTGAATAAGGTCATCGATTGAGAAACTTCAGATCCCATCATTCATTGTATACACTCGCCCTCCAGATTTCGATTGAGTATTTCCAGATTTTTGCTGATTAGTTCTAACATGACGAACGACAGCGGGTTTTTCTTCTCGGTCGAGTACAATCCTTCGACATATGCCCAGGCTGTCCACAGTTAAAACAGACAGTTCCTTTGATTGTACAATCTGGAGATAGATGGCCCTTCTTACCGCACTTAAAACACGTCGGTGTAAACACCACTCTCTATCCTGCTCCACCACTAGGTACACTCCCTCCAACTGGCGGTCGCTGAGTCTGACTTCCTTGTGGTCTAGCATACGGCTTACGCAGAAACCGATTTGTATTGCTACCTCCACCTCTTTGAAACCTTGTCGGCCCAAAGTTCCGACTCCTCTGATCTCGCGACGGTTCAAGCTCCTCAAGTCGTGCACATGCGTCTACCAAAGTATGAAAATGATTCATCCTCAGAGATATCACTCCTCGCTTCAATTCTACTCTCAATCCAGACTCAAACTTCCGACATTTCCATACCTCATCTTGTCGATTTTGAGCATAATCTGAAAATTGAGACAAACTTTCAAATTTTGTAGCGTACTCATTCACTGTCATGTTTCCCTGTCGCAACCCAAGAAATTCCATCTCCTTGGCATGCCTAGCACTTGCAGGAAAATACTTATCCAGAAAAGTGTTAGAAAACACTTCCTATGTGATCTCAGTCCCTTCACTTGCAACACTCGGCGGATTCCTCTCCACCAATGTTCTCGCATCTCCTCTCAGCATAAAGACAAGATAAGTTACTTTCTTTTCATCTCGTGCATCTCATCCCCTCAAAAATTCTCTCTAAATCTTGCATCCACTGACTCGCTTTCTCCGGATCCACCTCGCCTCTAAATTGTGGCGGATTATGGCGCCTAAATTCAGATAAATTTAGAGCATCAGCTGTAGCATCTTGTTGTTGGGCTGCTCTCAAATTTTGCTGAGTAATGACTTCACCATCTGCCGCATAGCTTCAAGAAGAACCAACATCGGTCCTCATCACGATTTACGTTAGCACGTCCTCTGCCTCTACCAGCCATCTTCTTTCTTCAAACATAACAAAACAAAGTTAGATACAACCTTCTAGATATTTCCGAAAGGATATAAATCACAAAGATCACGAGAGAATCACACAAAGACAAACAAAAACAGACCCAACCACAACCCCAAAAGACTCTAACTTGGGCTCGATATTAACTAATGTAACACCCCTTTGGAGGATGTCACACATAAAAGAAAATAAAAGAAATAGAAATAAAATCTACCCAAGTTGTGAAACATTTGTTAAATATTATTACGGGTTGTAAAATAATTCCGATAGACGAAATATGTAATGAAAGATAATGCGGAAAGTACGAAATAAAAAAAAAAACATCATCACTAATAATATACATAGGATTAAGTTATAAACTCGTATAAATAATTTACAACTAAGACTACAAATATTTAAACAAAAACAAGAAAGAAAGCAATAAAAGAGTTAATATATACGTACATCTGACGCGCCCAAAAAAAACATCATGATTATCTAATCCTCGATGGATCACTCTCGATGAAAATGATCATCAGGAGATAGATATCCTGGATGTCTCGACACACGGCGATAACGGGATCGCGCAGTCGATACGATGCTTATCTCACTAGGCTCAGGGTTTTCAGCACCCCAATAACGCCTAATGGATAAGGGTAACTCTAAGTGCAGAAAAAGTGTCGTAGTCATGACAAGCTCTTCATCAAAACGATGACGTAGGATCACAGTCACACGTCCTGCATACGTCACAGAGTCACGATCTCCTCGTAAATGCCAAGCCAGAGCACCTCCATGAAATACCAGCTCTATGAATCCCAAAAATCCTGGCGTCGCCATACCTCACAATCAATCCAGAGGATATGGATGATCAGATGGTTCTTGATCGTCAACTGATCGTCTGCTTGTCACGGTCTTCCTCCTCTTCGTGGTACACGATCTCAATAGGCTGAACCTCTTCCTCGAAGTCTTTACCGCGTAAAATAAATAAACAGAAAATACATATAACAAAGAGGTAAGACAACATAAAATCATCACAACATGGCCAATAAAAAGACAACAAACAATATACATACAAGTTCATGCAATACATAAAGCTTTAACAATTATAATAACAGATTGAAGAAAATTTAGATATCATCACAATGTATCACATCACAAATAAAACTTCACAGATAAAACAAGAAAGATAAGAATAAACAGATAAGATATAATAACCAAATATAATAACAATAACCAGATAAAATAAACAAATAAAATACGAGATAAATAATAAATAGATAAGATGGAAACAAATAGACATAGAGATAAATAATATGACAAAATCCTACTCCATGGAGCTAAAGAAAAACACAAGTATCGAGAGAGGAATGATTCGCAAAACCTAATAGTACCACGGCTGCCCCACCAACTATTGCATTTGTCACACGTTGCGTCTATAGCCTCACGACACAGAATCCATCAATCCAGGCGTGGTGTAGTTCACGGTCTCACGTTGTGGCACTACAGCAAATGTACTACTAGATTTCACAAATCTCGATTAAATATAGTGTACGTCGAGTACCATAGTGTGCTATCGGTTTACCACGGCCCAAATGGAGCGACCAACCGTCACATGTGGGATCCCGTACACTAAAGCCTCCAAGTTCATTAGAACAATGAACCACACTATGTTTATCGCATCAACAACACGATGTGATTCGTCTCGTCAACAAATCCACCAAATACATGGCACACATGAGATAGATGGAAAGCACATGTACGGGTTCACATTTTCCCGACAAAGACAAATAATTCTCAAAAACATACGGGTTCACATTTTCCCGACAATAAATAGATTTTCAAAAAGCCCAGACGGGTTCACATTTTCCCGACAGCATATAGATTTTCAAAAGCCTGTACGGGTTCACATTTTCCCGACAGCATATAATAAATATAGTAACGGTCAATCGCGTAGAAATTTTATCGCATTTTCATAATTCCGTCGTTTTTACAACGTTTAAAAATCGGGTAAAGATATTTTTCTGTTTTTAAAATCGCGTAGCATTTTTAATACGTTTTCTCAATCGCGTAGAATTTTTAAATCATTTTCTTATTCGAATGCCCTTAAAATTACTGTTTAAACAGATAGAAATAGTACTTAGTACATTTAAACTACGTAGAATAATTTTTCATACCGCATACTGTCATTAGGATATTTTTACTATCTTATAGGTTCATTTTTACTAAAAATTGACAGCATTTTGTTTATAAACTTATAATAATGGTTTTCTAAATTTTCCATAAAATTTTCTATTTACCTAATTTTTTAACCATATCATTTAATTCTTTTTGAAATCTCTAACATGCTTCAAAACCTAAAGTGAGCTATATGTTAGAAAATTTCTCAAAATTTCTTTATTTTACTTCCTAATGATAAAATCACTAGTTTTACTCCTTTAAACTTAATTCTACTCAATTTGTTTCTTCAAAAATCATTATAGAAAATTTCTCCTTAACTTGTATTGTCTCTTTTTAATTGGAAAAGGTTTGGAATCAAGTTTTAGAAATCATAATTACCTATAGTGGCATGTTGGCGAATTTTGTAAAACTTTTTCATTTGATTTCTAAATCATGTCAAAGGTATTATCTTATCTAAGTTCATTAAATCATGTTATAAAGTAATGATTTTAAATCAAATAAATCCTTTAGGCATGTTGGCCCAAAATTTACTAAATCTTTACCATTTGATTTCTAAATTCCTTTTCTTTGATCAAAACAATTTGAAACCTTCTTATTTCTCCTAATTAATTAAGTTGCACTTTAGGAAAAATGAAGAGAACATTTTGGTCCTCACACTTTGTCATTGCCGTGAGCTAGGGAATGTGTTCTTTGGAACACTCATGCAAATTTACACATGTTATTCACATCTTAAACCTTATCATACAATTCTAACACATGCATTTATATTTCTAACACATGCAAAATATTTCTAACACATAAAACCTAAATTAAAGCTTATAGACATACAATCAAAAGCTAATAAACATGCAAAATTATTACAATCACCAAACAAGAAAGCTACTAACATACAACACTTAAGCTACTAGCAACCACAAAAATTAACAAATACACATCAATAAACACACCACAACCGAATCCTTATGGATTCTACAAACAATCCATCTTCTTACCACCATCAAGGGATGATAAGAATTGTCTTCCTCTTACCTTAAATGAAGACAAAAAGCTTGCTTTCACACCTCCTATGGTTCGGTTTTCACTCCACCAAATACCTAAAAATCTCAAATAAAATCTATATGTTATTAACCATGAAAAAGAAGCTAAACCATGGAGAAATCATGGTTTAGAACTTTGAAAAAGAAGAGAGAAAAGAAAAATATGATATTTCACCTTCTAGGTCAAATCTACAAGGTTGATTTCCAAGCCCTTAATGGAAGATTTTGAAGAAACTTCCAACTAGAAAGGTTCTTAGAATAGTGTTTAGGTTAGGAAAACTTGATTAGAAAATTTTTTTGATGGTTGGATGGTTAAGAAACAAGCTTGGCCGAATGGAAGGAGAAAAAGGAACAACAATGGTGGCTAGGTTTTCTTTGGAAGAGAGAGAAGAGAGAATGCATGAAAATCAAAGTGAGGATTGGTCTTCCAAGACCTCTTGGCCGTAGCACTCAAGTGAGGTGCAAGGTGGGCACCTTGCTTGGCTTCATCCAAGCCATTGGATGCATGAAAGGCTAGGATTAAGTCTTGGTGAGCAAGCTTGATTTCCATTGGTTGGCTCATGGTGACTCACATGCTGAGTCACACAGTGTATTTAATTTTCTGCTGAGTCAGCTAGCTGAGTCAGCCTGTTCTGGAAAGTTCTACTGCTTACGGTGATTAATTAAGCTACCGATCTAACCGTTCTGCTAATTGTGGGTCCCGCAAAATATTTAGGGTCCCTTTGTCACTAAATTATATATCTTGACTAATAAAATAATATTATAATAATATAAAATTATTTTATTTGTGATTAAATCCTAAAAATTAAAAGATTATTTTTAGTCTCATTCAGAATCGGGTTAAGTAAGATCCCCCAATTCTAAATAATAAAATAAGATTTTCCCAGGCCCGAAAAATATTATTTTCTGCCTCGGAGCAAATCACACAAAAAGTCCATATAAAATCACAGCACGGTATTTTCGGGCATTAAATCAAGAAGAAAACAATTAAAAACAAAGAAAACAGCGAAAACAGTACGTTCGGGACGTAACGGTCATTTTCCCATTTTTTCCCACAACGTAGGTAATCGTCCAAAACGTTCAAATAAAATATCCAGCAGTATTATATAGCTGTATATCTTTCAGAAAAATTAATACAGTAGCTCAGAAAAATTTTTATTTTACCGTCTCGAAGCAAACTACGTAAAACGATCAAATAAAATTTGAGCCTGTATTATCGTAATTGTTTTCATACAGAAATCGAGAACAGAAAAATAGGGACACAGCGGTCATTCATACAAAAGCATGAAAAACAGAAAACAGTACATTCAGAATATTTTCTAAAAATTGGGGCGTTACATTCAAGACCTCCTAGTAGATCTGAGCTCGGGCCATGTTAAAGGGGGTGTAACTCTCAAACTTCCCCTTGAGATGTGGTCTCGAATTTCGACCCTGTTGATTGGATTGTTCTCCAGGTTTGGGTTTGGTTGTGGAATCTTCTCATTCGAGGTACTTCCTAGCCCGAAGAATGTAACACCTTAATTCCATTCACTGTAATATACCCTACGTATATTAAGTAAATAGAATAGTATGTCACTTTCTAACTTAAGTGTAATTTACAACCTGTTTAATAGCTATATAACGAATAAATATATAAAGCCTTTAAAGAAGAGAACAAGACATTTTACACCTCAAGAAACTTGCTCTTTACTAGAAATCTATCTGATATGTCTAAGATTACAAACCTTTACAAAACTAATTACATAAATTTATTTACAAGCCATAAATATAATTACATTGCCAAAACTATTAAATTAATAACATAAATAAATCTTCACCTCCTTGCTTTGTGCTTGCTTGAATTCTCCTCTGGATTTATCATGGAAAACATAAAAAGATTGGGGTGAGAATTAATAATTCTCAGTGGTAAATCTGAAATCGTAATATCATGGTAAATCCAGCTGCTTTGAGGTAAAACGTAAATTGTATTTAATCATTTGGAAAGATGGCATAAGCCAAAACTTAGTCCTTTCCCTTTCCAAAGTAGACAGTTCATTTAATTACTAAAAGAATTTAACTATTATATATCAGTTCAATTGAACAAACATACACTGAAATATTCATAAGTATACTAAGAATAATAACAACTCTACTTCATGTACCATTCCTAGCCATTCTTGCCAACTCTTGTCCTTAATCTTTGTAATTATAGAAAACAAGGCAATTGCCCATACAATTGCCAATTTTGTGCAATGCATGGTGATGTATGATTATGCCTAATGAAAATCCTAAAGTATGCTCATACAATGATTTTTAAAAGATTTTGTTTTAGAAAACACATGTTATTTGATTATTTTCAGGAAGCCCTTTTGTTCCTTGTATTGTTTTTGGATAGGCAGGACGCCCTTTTGTTCCTTGCACTACCAAACATTCGTAGCTTTGGCATTTGGAGCCCTTTTGTCCAAGTTACTTGGAGCTCTTTTGTCCAAGCATAAGTTTACAATACATGGAAATATCAAATAACAAGTTTAAAAACAAAACATGCAAGAGTATTAAAAACCTTTCCTTTTTTCACTTTTTACATAATCATACTTTTCCATATACAAGGGAGAAGCAATATCGTAATCATTAAACTTTTTTTAATACATTATCATACATGCTAGTAGAGAGGGACTCATTCAACTTTATTTACCTTCATCATTCCTTTATATTGCTTCCCAATATCATGCATACATTTCATTTCAAGCTCAATAAAGGAGCATTTAATTCAAGTTTAACCTATAAAGGAGCAAACATATTTCTACTACACTTTCATAATTCAACTTTAACTATTAAAGAAGCTACTAAAGTTTCTAGGGTCCAAACTTTCTCAAAAACCCCTCAATTTTCGCCTAAAAAGGTTAGTTTTCATGAGTGCACCAAATGTACATACTAATTTCAATAATTCTGAGATTTTACAGTTATATAGCCTTTCCTCATATCTTTCAAATGTCATAAACCTCACCTCATTTGGATAAATATACCCAAAGTTATGCAACATTATGCAGAAGCTAAAACAGGGCATTTTATGTTTTACCTGAAAATGACCTGACTTTGAAATGAAATTGGGAACAAACTAAGAACTTAATAATTCTGAAATTTAACAGTCATATAGCCTCATTTGTTAGCTTTCAAATGACATTGGTTTCATGTAAATATGACATTGGAGTAAGAAATTATGCAATCTGATTTAACAGGTGCCAGATTACTTTTTTTACAAAATTTGGCTCGGTTTCAAATCAAAATTGGGACTAATTGGGTTGTTCAATAATTCTGAAATTTTTCATACATGAAGCCTTTTGTCTTAGCTTTCAAATGACTTTAGAATCAAGTCTATACGATGTTTGTAGCTCAAGTTATGCAACAAATATCACAGACTACTCGATGCTGTCCTGTTTTCTGCATAATTCGGGTTATGCATGATTTTGGTTTCTAACCAAGTTCTAATCCTCAAATCATGGATTCTAAGTGTTTCTCAACTCTAATCATGGTCTCTAATCATGTTAGGATCATTAAACACTAAATTTAACTCTTCAATCAAACATTTAAACTCAATCAAGCAAAGAAATATCATTTTTCTCACTTTGTGCATCAAATGTCCAAATGAAGTGTTCCAAGTTTCCAACTCAAACTCCCATCTTGAACAAGTCATAAACAACCATTGAAAACACATTCAAGCAAGAAAACACTTAAAATACCTCAAAATCCCATTTTGACCTATTATACCTCAACTAAGCATGATTTTTGGAACTAAATGCATCAAAGGTCTAAATGGAGAGTCTCAAATTTCTAACTCAAACTCCTACCATAAACAAGTCATAAATAACCATTTAATCACAATTTCACTCACAAAAAAAAAACAACCAAATTCATGGATAAAACTGGGCAGCACTTTGCCCTAGTTTTTAGTCACCACTCAAGTCACAATTTCAAGCATAAGGGCATCAAAATTCTGCCTAAAATTGGGTAGCATGTTACTTTGATTTTCTACCACCATTCAAGCAATAAAACATAAATTTTCTGATTCAAAACAGGACAACCTTCTGCTCTTATATATTCAGCCCAATTCCAACCATATTCTCTTGGTAATCAACATCACAACTCAATCCATTAACCAATAAGGAAGTATGTGCAAATTCAAGCAAAGACATTACATTAAACCTGACACAACCGTGAGCCTATCTAGAGTAAGGTTTGGCCATAAACTAAGTATCCTCAATCCTTACTTATCTAATCACTTCACAAAGTCCTTAAAATCAAAGAAACAAAATAGAATCATAGATTAAACATTCATATCCTTATTGGCCTTGTTTTGGCCGTGGGTTTCATATGTACAATGACCAGAATTTTTTGTTCCAAAATCAAGAGAAAAAGATGACAAGTTAAAGCCAAAGACCCCCTACCTCAAGGTTGAAGATGACCATGAAGGCTCCAAACTTTCCTTCATCTTCCCCTTCCTCCTTCTTCCTTCGCGTCGCTTTTTCTCTTTTCTCTATTTCTTTTTCCTTCTGCAAAGACATGATTATTTTGAGTATTCCGTCAGCATATTTGATTGTTTTGAGGGATTTACTCTGTGTCAGGAAAATAATAATTTTCGGGCCGACGAAAATCTTTAAGTATTTATTTCTCTTGATTGTTAATTATTTTTAACAATCTGACTTGATTTTCATATGGTTTCTCATATTTGTGATTTTTGTGGATGATTATAAATTTTTAAGGTTATCTGATCGTTTTTGGGCTATAAGTGGATCCGGGGTGAGTCCCAAAACATGAAAATCTTTCTACGTATAGAAAAATTTGTATTGTTGAAACAGAGACAAGGGATCTTACTAAACCTGAATCCGGAAACAGTTTTAAAAAAATTTTTCTGTGTTTTGTACTGTATTTAATTATCGGGTGATAAAAAAACAGTAAATATATTCTTTCGTGGGGCTTTAGCAGATAAAAATAGAAATTATACTGATTAAGTCAATAATAGTGGTTATGACAACTTTTGACGGACCAATAGGAAACAAGTTTAATTCTTTTGACGGACCAATAGGAAGCAAGTCTAATATTGAAGACTTTGATATCAACCGTCGATTTAATCAACGATGTAGGATTAGTCTAAGAAAATGGCTATGATCATTTATAACTGTTGGATTCAGAATTAATCAAGGGTGGAGACTTGATCTTATAAAGTGGCTAGGACCATTTGTGACCGTTGGATTCGGATTAAATCAACGGTGGAGATGGATCATTTGTGACCATTGGATTTGGATTTAATCAATGGTGGAGATTTGGTCTTCTAAAATGGTTATGACTAATTATGACCCTTGGATTAAAAGTAAGAAGGAGTAATCTTGACCCTTTATTTTTGGAGATGCATCTAATGGCTAGGATTTCAAGGAGAAAGATCTAATGGCCTAGATTAAGTCTTCTAATCAAAAGTCTACCTTAATCCTAACCATTGATCTAATCAATGGCTTAAATGGCTCTAAATGGTGGCTAGAAAAGATGACAACTTTGTTGAATGCATGGGTAGAGGGGGGACGGTTTTGTGCTTGTTTTAGGAGCTAAAGGAAAAAGTTAGAACACATTATTAGTTATTTTAGTCAATTATGCATCATTATTAATTATTTGTACTCTTAGGAGAAGCATGAAGGGGGGACAGTTTTGGTGCATGCTTTTGGGCATAGAATGGTTTCAAGACCATTATTACTCCATCTTGGTCATTATTGATCATTTTCAAGAAGCTAGCTCTTCAAAAATTTCTCTCCACCTCTTCTCCAAGTTAATTTTGGCCAAGCACCCAAGACAACCCTCCATCACTCAAAAATTTTAACCAACCTAGTTTTTTGAATCCTTACCTTATTCTAAGAATATCTCTAGTTATGAGTTTTTACAAAATCATTCATCTTGAGCTTCAAATCCAAGCTTCAAGTTTCTAACAAAAAGGGTAAAATTCATATTTCTTCACCCAATCTTTTAGTTTTGATTTTCTAAGCCATGCTTGAACCACGGTTTACTTATTCTTTTACTTGTTATTGATTTTAAGATTTGTTTATGATTTTTAGGGATTTTTCCAAGGAGCTCTACGAGATTGGTGGAAGGAAAACTAAGTGTTCTCACTTCATTCTTACCTTAACCAAGTCTAAGAAACCTTTCCCTCACACAAAAATCAAAAACTTCATCCTTGTTCTTCAAGAGGAATTTCGGCCATTCACCTAAAATCACCATCCAATCTCTTTTAATTTCATCCAACCATAGATCTTGAATCTACATGATATTCTAAGCAACTTTCATGTTGGAGACTTTCTCTAAATCATCCATTTTCAAACTTGTTCTTCAAGCTAAAGATTGAAGCTTTATTGGTGAAGTTTGTTAATCTTCACTTTTCTTTTGATTTTCAAGGTTCCAAGCCATGTTTGATCCATGGTTTATCTTGTTCAAGCTTGATTTACTAATAAATATATGTTTTGTTTTGTATTTGAGAAGCCCTTGGTGGTGAAGAACTTGGAAAAAGAAGCAAAACAAGGAGCTTTTGAGGATCTTCAAGAGGTAAGAGGGAGATTCATCTCACCAACCAAGTATGGTGGTGAGAGATGGTTGTGTATTTGATGGATGGTGAATCCATGTGAGGATTCATATCCATGGTCATGTAATAATTTGTGGGTGTTTATGTGCTTTAATTATTTGTCTATGCTTGGTATGATTTGCATGATTTATAGCTTTTGATTATAGCATGCTTATGGTATTTACAATGAAATATGTATATGTATGCCATGATTTGATGATGAAAAGGAAAACAATTTTTGGTTCCAAAGAACTATAGAAGCACACGGCCTCAAGGGTGATTTTTGAGTAAAAAAATTCTAAGTATTTTATTAATCATGAGTTTTAAATGAAAAGAGCAACGAGTTGATGATTTTAAGGATTTGCAAAGAAAGTGAAAAATGAGAATGAACAAATGATTTGATGTTAAAGACCATGAGTCTCACGATTTTGTTAAAGAATTTTTAATGGTTTTGTTTGTGTAAAACCATATTGACTTAAAAGGAAAAGTATTTGATGGCTTCAATGGCCAAAGACTCCACGGTGTTTGGGAGATTGGAATAGTTTTGGTTTTATGAAACAAAGTGATTTCAAAGTGGAAACAAAGTGTTTGAACAAAATGATTTAGTACAAGGATTTTTGGAAAGGGAATCAGAGTGTTTTATCACTTGAGAAATGAAGTTTTCATACGTAAATAAACAAGAGAGGTTGAAAGTGTTTGAACCTCAATTTATTTTGAAGATAATTGATTTTAGAATTGATTTGAGAAAAATGGAGAATATAAGGGTGATTAACTCATCCTTTGGGTTTTGGAGAACGTTAGTAATTTTTACACTGAGAAACATTGATTTAATTCAATGGAATTGTGAATTTGTGGAATTTGTTGCAAAAAAGATTTTCTTGAGTAAGAAAATGTGAAAAATAATGTGAAGAGCCATATTATTTTGAGGAAAAGGATTTCTTAAAGGAGAAATGTGAAAAATGATGTTAGAAATGATATTGATTTGTTTGAAAGTCCAAAATAATGTTTGGAATATTGAGAAATATTTTACGTGATTGTAAAATAGTTAAAAATGTTTTAGGTATCTTAAAAACATGATTTTTAAGTTACGCAATTTGAAAAACGTTAAAATATTTCTACGCGATTTGAAAAATGTTGAAATATTTCTACGCGATTTGGAAAGCGTTTAAATATTTTGAAAATGATAGAAAATGGTTTACGTGACTTAAAAGAATGATTTTTAAGTTATGCGAATGTGAAAATAGTGAAAAATCGCTACATGATTTGAGAAACATGTAAATATTTTTACGTGATTGATGAAAACGTTGAAAAATCAATACGTAATTTGAAAACATAACAGAAGTGTTGCGGAATTGTGAAAACGTAACAGAAATATTGCGAAATTGTGAAAACACGACGAAAGTGTTTTGTGACTATGAAAACGCGATAATATGATTTCGCAATGAAAAATACAGTAAAAATATACTGTTGGGCCAGCGTGTGGACCCTGATTATGAGATTATGAAATTAAACTGAGAATTGGCCAATGTGTGGACCCTGAATATGAAATGGTGAATTTTGCCTGTGATTGGCATTGATGCATTTTATATGCATGAACTAGTGTATGGACACTGTATGGGAAAATGATAAATTTTGCCTATGATTGGCATTGGTGCATTGAACATTCATTGGAAAGGTCCGATGGACTGTATGAGGCTATTTGCCTAGGAGAGACGTACACCCTTGAGTGGGTGCGATATGCGTAGTGTAAGTCACTTGTTGACCTTGGGGGCATCGGGGTGCGGGTTGCTTACATGGGTGGTTGATCACGCTTCTTCCCATAGGTTAGACCGATGCAATGCACCGATGATCCTGACCGAGACACTATTCTTAATCGAGATCTCGTAAAGACTGTCGTGTATATGCTAGATGTGCAAAAATTAAAATGAGGATTATAGCACATGGTCTGAGGCATTTTGGTACAGATAGATCTTTCGGATCAATTTCTCTGAACTGAGTATTAGCTCCATGAAGTAGGACATTGAGTCTATATGCGCATGCATGAAACTGAGCATTTATATCTATGTGATATATTAATTGAGGAATATTGACTATGACAATTGTTCTGTTGAGAAATACTGGATGATGATGATAAATAATGTTGATGCCATTAGTGTTATTATCGTATGATTTGAATTGATGAATATTTGGATATTGTTGAGGACATCATCGTGAATATTGAATGATATTTGAACTGATAAATAATTGGATGATGATAGTTGATTAATATTGAGTGCATTATTGGAATTCTGGTATGATATACATGTATGATATGTTGTTTGTGTTATCTCTGTGCTACCATGTTAGTATTGGCGTAGGTGATCTCACCTGTTTGTTATATTGTTTGGTTGTGCTTGTATTGGAAAAAAATTATATAATAGATGGAACGAGTTGTCTTAGACATACGGGTGAAAAATACTCTGAGATCGAAGACAACGTCAGAGAATGACCATTCCAGATTTGATAGCGTGCAGTGTTGACAAGGAACAGATGTCTGATGCATTAAGATGGATAAAAGAAGGAATAAGTATGTTAAGTTTTTTCATTAGTGTTGTACCATGTTATTAAGTAGGACCCGTCATGGGGTTTGCTACTGTTAAAAAAAGAGAGTCTGTTAGTTTTATATTTCTCTTTAAATTGTTAAATATTAATTTGTGTCAATATTGTATATTAATCAGTTTGAATATATTTTCAGTAATACTTATGGATTTCAATAAGTTTATGTTTCTTTAATAAGAAATTTTAAAACTCACATTTTATGAACTTCTTTACAGATTATGAATTGGGAGTCGAAAATGTGATACCCTGAGGGGGGTGTTTCATTAGTTAGTATCAAAGCATGGTTTGAGTCTTTTGGGGTTTGTGGTTAGGTCTATTTTGCTTGTGTTGTGTTCTCTGTGTTTTTTATTTCTGAAAGGAAACAATGTTATTTGAAATGGTTACATCTGGTTTCCATTGTATTTTGATTCGTGTGTCTTTGAAGAGAGGACGATGGTTCGTGGTAGACGTACGTGTGTGGAAGCAGAACGTGACACTAATATTATGGTTGTAATTACGGGAGCAATGCGGAGGATAACTGACGTGACAGTACAACGTGAACAGAGGATCGCTGAACAACAGAAGCTGGAAGTTGAGGTTCAGGATCTGATAAAAGAGAATCAGTCTTGAAATATAAGATTTAGTAATTTTGGAACCTGGTATTCTTCCTTAGGAATAATGGGAAAGTAATTGATTTTAGTGAAAAACGTAGTTACAATTACCAGGAAAGTAGCAGCAGCAGCAAACGTGTGGAGGAAGTGCTTGTAGCAGTATACCCAGTTGGACCGTGACGTCTTTATTGTTATGTAAGAGATGTGGAAAAGAGGACACTTAATGAGGGATTATAAGTCCAAGGAAATAAATTGTTTCAAGTGCGGAAAGTTTGGACACATTTCTAGAGATTGTGTTCCATTGAAAATAGAGTTTTCTGTTAGTAAAATCTTAGGTAGTAGGGAGAGTCGATATGTCGAATGAAACAGGAGTGTTCTGAGCTGAAAATATAAACAAGGGAGATTGTGTTGTAAAAGGTAATTCTTTACCTATTCTTTATAGCATATGATTGAGTAGATCAATTATATGTTGGTGTTATCTGTGTCTTCTTGATCTTCTGATTTCTTTATTTATGTTTCCATTACTAGCCTATCGTGTTACTTGAGTTATTCAAATTATTGTTATAGATCAAATTTTTGTGTTAGTTTGATTTGTTTATTTCTTTCATAAATAGATTTGATTTTGAAACGGATTGGTTATTTTCTAACCATATCCTATGAGATTGTCTCAATAAAGTGTTAATAATCCAGAAAAATGCATTCCCTGAAAATCAGGCAACATCAAATTCTTGTTGGATATGTCTGATAACATATCAGATAGCTTCGCTACTTTTTTCTTTCTAAACCTCCATAGTTTTCTTTCATATATTGAAATTGCAAGAAAGGATATTCCTATTTATATACATGTCGCAGTATCAGAGTGACGCAGCGGAAACGTGGTGGATTCTTCAAAAGTTAAAAACAGTAATGGAAATCCGTAGAAAAATTTATTGAGATATTTTCTAAGATCATAGGACTTCTTACCTAGTTTACAAGAAAGAATTAAGTTTTTGTATGGACTGGTGCATACGAGGAGAATTTTTAGGAGTTGAAATATGTTTGAGTACTTTTCTGGTATTAGTTTTGTCTAATATCAGTAAACCATTGGAGGTGTACTATGATGTATTACATCAGAGCTTAAGATATGTGCTTATGCAGAATAGAAGAGTTGTAGGGTATGATTTTAAGAAATTGAAGTCACTTGAGAAAAGCTATTCTACGCATGAATGGAGGTTAGTAGATGCTGTGTTTATATTAGAAGTATGGATATACTTTCTTTATGGAGTAAAATTTAACATCTTCAGTAATTATAGGAATCTGAGATATTTGTTTGATCAGGCGAAATTGAATGAGAGACAAATAGATTTCATTGGTTAAAATCGTTTGGAACGATGTAAGTGGAGAAGCAACATGGGAGTTGGAGAATAAGATAAAAGAGCATTGTTCATATTTATTCTGAGGATGTGAAGTCAGGTTTATCGAATTTCGAGGACGAAATTTTTTTTTAGAGGGGGAGTATTGTAACACCCCAAATTCCTTAAATAGTTGACAGTAATTTTCACAGTTAACAAAATTTTACTGTTTAGTAATTTCTGTGTATTGTAAAATTATTTTGAGCATTCCATTAGCATATTTAATCGTTTTGAGTGATTTACTCCGTGTCAGGAAAATAATAATTTTTGGGCCGAGGAAAATCTTTAAGTATTTATTTCTCTTGATTGTTAATTATTTTTAACAATCTGACTTGATTTTCATACATTTTCTAATATTTTGATTTTTGTGGATGATTATAAATTTTTATGGTTATCTGATCATTTTTGGGCTGTATGTGGACCCCAGTGGTCCTACGTGGGCTCGGGGTGAGTCCCAAAACGTGAAAATTTTTCTACGTATAGAAAAATTTGTACTGTTGAGACGGAGACAGGGGATCTTACTAAACCTGAATCCGGAAACAGTTTTAGAAAATTTCTTTTTCTGTGTTTTGTACTGTATTTAATTATCGGGCGATAAAAGTACAATAAATATATTCTTTCGTGGGGTTTTAGCTGATAAAAATAGAAATTATACTGATTAAGTCAACAATAGTGGTTATGACAACTTTTGACGGACCAATAGGAAACAAGTTTAATTCTTTTGACGGACCAATAGGAAGCAAGTCTAATATTGAAGACTTTGATATCAACCGTCGATTTAATCAATGGTGTAGGATTAGTCTAAGAAAATGGCTATGATCATTTATAACCGTTGGATTCAGAATTAATCAAGGGTGGAGACTTGATCTTATAAAGTGGCTAGGACCATTTGTGACCGTTGGATTCAGATTAAATCTACGGTGGAGATGGATCATTTGTGACCATTGAATTTGGATTTAATCAATGGTGGAGATTTGGTCTTCTAAAATGGTTATGACTAATTATGACCCTTGGATTAAAAGTAAGAAGGAGTAATCTTGACCTTTTATTTTTGGAGATGCATCTAATGACTAGGATTTCAAGGAGAAAGATCTAATGGCCTAGATTAAGTCTTCTAATCAAAAGTTTACCTTAATCCTAACCAATGAACTAATCAATGGCTTAAATGGCTCTAAATGGTGGCTAGAAAAGATGACAACTTTGTTGAAAGCTTGGATGGAGGGGGGATGGTTTTGTGCTTATTTTAGGAGCTAAAGGAAAAAGTTAGAATACATTATTAGTTGTTTTAGTCAATTATGCATCATTATTAATTATTTGCACTCTTAGGAGAAGCATGAAGAGGGGGGACGGTTTTGGTGCATGCTTTAGGGCATAGAATGGTTTCAAGACCATTATTACTCCATCTTGGTCATTATTGATCATTTTCAAGAAGCTAGCTCTTCAAAAATTTCTCTCCACCTCTTCTCCAAGTTAATTTTAGCCAAGCACCCAAGACAACCCTCCATCACTCAAAAATTTTAACCAACCTAGTTTCTTGAATCCTTACCTTATTCTAAGAACATCTCTAGTTATGAGTTTTCACAAAATCATTCATCTTGAGCTTCAAATCCAAGCTTCAAGTTTCTAGCAAAAAGGGTAAAATTCATATTTCTTCACCCAATCTTTTAGTTTTGATTTTATAAGCCATGCTCGAACCACGGTTTACTTATTCTTTTACTTGTTATTGATTTTAAGATTTGTTTATGATTTTTAGGGATTTTTCCAAGGAGCTCTACGAAATTGGTGGAAGGAAAACTAAGTGTTTTCACTTCATTCTTACCTTAACCAAGTCTAAGAAACCTTTCCCTCACACAAAAATCAAAAACTTTATCCTTGTTCTTCAAGAGGAATTTTGGCCATTCACCTAAAATCACCATCCAATCTCTTTTAATTTCATCCAACCATAGATAGTGAATCTACATGATATTCTAAGCAACTTTCATGTTGGAGACTTTCTCTAAATCATCCATTTTCAAACTTGTTCTTCAAGCTAAAGATTGAAGCTTTATTGGTGAAGTTTGTTAATCTTCACTTTTCTTTTGATTTTCAAGGTTCCAAGCCATGTTTGATCCATAGTTTATCTTGTTCAAGCTTGATTTACTAATAAATATATGTTTTGTTTTGTATTTGAGAAGCCCTTGGTGGTGAAGGACTTAGAAAAAGAAGCAAAACAAGGAGCTTTTGAGGATCTTCAAGAGGTAAGACGGAGATTTATCTCACCAACCAAGTATGGTGGTGAGAGATGGTTGTGTATTTGATGGATGGTGAATCCATGTGAGGATTCATATCCATGGTCATGTAATAATTTGTGGGTGTTTATGTGCTTTGATTATTTGCCTATACTTAGTATGATTTGCATGATTTATTACTTTTGATTATAGCATGCTTATGGTATTTACGATGAAATATGTATATGTATGCCATGATTTGATGATGAAAAGGAAAACAATTTTTGGTTCCAAAGAACTATAGGAGCACACGGCCTCAAGGGTGATTTTTGAGTAAAAAGATTCTAAGTATTCTATTAATCATGAGTTTTAAATGAAAAGAGCAACGAGTTGATGACTTTAAGGATTTGCAAAGAAAGTGAAAAATGAGAATGAACAAATGATTTGATTTTAAAGACCATGAGTCTCACGGTTTTGTTAAAGAATTTTTAATGATTTTGTTGGTGTAAAACCATATTGACTTAAAAGGAAAAGTATTTGATGGCTTCAATGGCCAAAGACTCCATGATGTTTGGGAGATTGGAATAGTTTTGGTTTTATGAAACAAAGTGATTTCAAAGTGTAAACAAAGTGTTTGAACAAAATGATTTAGTACAAGGATTTTTGGAAAGGGAATCAGAGTGTTTTATCACTTGAGAAATGAAGTTTTCATAAGTAAATAGACAAGAGAGGTTGAAAGTGTTTGAACCTCAATTTATTTTGAAGAGAATTGCTTTTAGAATTGATTTGAGAAAAATGGAGAATATAAGGGTGATTAACTCATCCTTTGGGTTTTGGAGAGCGTTAGTAATATTTACAGTGAGAAACATTGATTTAATTCAATGGAATTGTGAATTTGTGGAATTTGTTGCAAAAAGGATTTTCTTGAGTAAGAAAATGTGAAAAATAATGTGAAGAGTCATATTATTTTGAGGAAAAGGATTTCTTAAAGGAGAAATGTGAAAAATGATGTTAGAAATGATATTGATTTGTTTGAAAGTCCAAAATAATGTTTGGAATATTGAGAAATATTTTACGTGATTGTAAAATAGTTAAAAATGTTTTAGGTATCTTAAAAACGTGATTTTTAAGTTACGCAATTTGAAAAACGTTAAAATATTTCTACGCGATTTGAAAAATGTTGAAATATTTCTACGCGATTTGGAAAGCGTTTAAATATTTTGAAAATGATAGAAAATGGTTTACGCGACTTAAAAGAATGATTTTTAAGTTATGTGAATGTGAAAATAGTGAAAAATCGCTACGTGATTTGAGAAACATGTAAATATTTTTACGTGATTGATGAAAACGTTGAAAAATCAATACGTCATTTGAAAACATAACAGAAGTGTTGCGGAATTGTGAAAACGTAACAGAAATATTGCGAAATTGTGAAAACACGACGAAAGTATTTTGTGACTATGAAAACGCGATAATATGATTTCGCAATGAAAAATACAGTAAAAAAATACTGTTGGGCCAGCGTGTGGACCCTGATTATGAGATTATGAAATTAAACTGAGAATTGGCCAATGTGTGGACCCTGAATATGAAATGGTGAATTTTGCCTGTGATTGGCATTGGTGCATTTTATATGCATGAACTAGTGTATGGACACTGTATGGGAAAATGATAAATTTTGCCTATGATTGGCATTGGTGCATTGAACATTCATTGGAAAGGTCCGATGGACTGTATGAGGCTATTTGCCTAGGAGAGACGTACACCCTTGAGTGGGTGCGATATGCGTAGTGTAAGTCACTTGTTGACCTTGGGGGCATCGGGGTGCGGGTTGCTTACATGGGTGGTTGGTCACGCTTCTTCCCGTAGGTTAGACCGATGCAACGCACCGATGATCCTGACCGAGACACTATTCTTAATCGAGATCTCGTAAAGACTGTCGTGTATATGCTAGATGTGCAAAAATCAAAATGAGGATTATAGCACATGGTCTGAGGCATTTTGGTACAGACAGATCTTTCGGATCAACTTCTCTGAACTGAGTATTAGCTCCATGGAGTAGGACATTGAGTCTATATGCGCATGCATGAAACTGAGCATTTATATCTATGTGATATATTAATTGAGGAATATTGACTATGACAATTATTCTGTTGAGAAATACTGGATGATGATGATAAATAATGTTGATGCCATTAGTGTTATTATCGTATGATTTGAATTGATGAATATTTGGATATTGTTGAGGACATCATCGTGAATATTGAATGATATTTGAACTGATAAATAATTGGATGATGATAGTTGATTAATGTTGAGTGCATTATTGGTATTCTGGTATGATATACCTGTATGATATGTTGTTTGTGTTATCTCTTTGCTACCATGTTGGTATTGGCGTAGGTGATCTCACCTGTTTGTTATATTGTTTGGTTGTGCTTGTATTGGAAAAAAATTATATAATAGATGGAACGAGTTGTCTTAGACATACGGGTGAAAAATACTCTGAGATCGGAGACAACGTCAGAGAATGACCATTCCAGATTTGCTAACGTGCAGTGTTGACAAGGAACAGATGTCTGATGCATTAAGATGGATACAAGAAGGAATAAGTATGTTAAGTTTTTTCATTAATGTTGTACCATGTTATTAAGTAGGACCCGTCATGGGGTTTGCTACTGTTAAAAAAAGAGAGTATGTTAGTTTTATATTTCTCTTTAAATTGTTAAATATTAATTTGTGTCAATATTGTATATTAATCAATTTGAATATATTTTCAGTAATACTTATGGATTTCAATAAGTTTATGTTTCTTTAATAAGAAATTTTAAAACTCACATTTTATGAACTTCGTTACAGATTATGAATTGGGAGTCGAAAATGTGATACCCTGAGGGGGGTGTTTCATTAGTTAGTATCAGAGCACGGTTTGAGTCTTTTGGGGTTTGTGGTTAGGTCTATTTTGCTTGTGTTGTGTTCTCTGTGTTTTTTATTTCCGAAAGGAAACAATGTTATTTGAAATGGTTACATCTGGTTTCCATTGTATTTTGATTCGTGTGTCTTTGAAGAGAGGACGATGGTTCGTGGAAGACGTATGTGTGTGGAAGTGGAACGTGACACTAATATTATGGTTGCAATTACGGGAGCAATGCGGAGGATAACTGACGTGACAGTACAACGTGAATAGAGGATCGCTGAACAACAGAAGCTGGAAGTTGAGGTTCAGGATCTGATAAAAGAGAATTAGTCTTGAAATATAAGATTTAGTAATTTTGGAACCTGGTATTCTTCCTTAGGAATAATGGGAAAATAATTGATTTTAGTGAAAAACGTAGTTACGATTACCAGGAAAGTAGCAGCAGCAGCAAACGTGTGGAGGAAGTGCTTGTAGCAGTATACCCAGTTGGACCGTGACGTCTTTATTGTTATGTAAGAGATGTGGAAAAGAGGACAATTAATGAGGGATTATAAGTCCAAGGAAATAAATTGTTTCAAGTGCGAAAAGTTTGGACATATTTCTAGAGATTGTGTTCCTTTGAAAATAGAGTTTTCTGTTAGTAAAATCTTAGGTAGTAGGGAGAGTCGATACGTCGAATGAAACGGGAGTGTTCTGAGCTGAAGATATAAACAAGGGAGATTGTGTTGTAAAAGGTAATTCTTTACCTATTCTTTATAGCATATGATTGAGTAGATCAGTTATATGTTGGTGTTATCTGTGTCTTCTTGATCTTCTGATTTATTTATTTATGTTTCCATTACTAGCCTATCGTGTGACTTGAGTTATTCAAATCATTGTTATAGATCAAATTTTTGTGTTAGTTTGATTTGTTTATTTCTTTCATAAATAGATTTGATTTTTGAAACGGATTGGTTATTTTCTAACCATATCCTATGAGATTGTCTCAATAAAGTGTTAATAATCCAGAAAAATGCATTCCTGAAAATCAGGCAACATCAAATTCTTGTTGGATATGTCTGATAACATATCAGATAGCTTCGCTACTTTTTTCTTTCTAAACCTCCATAGTTTTCTTTCATATATTGAAATTGCAAGAAAGGATACTCCTATTTATATACATGTCGCAGTATCAGAGTGACGCAGCGGAAACGTGGTGGATTCTTCAAAAGTTAAAAACAGTAATGGAAATCCATAGAAAAATTTATTGAGATATTTTCTAAGATCATAGGACTTCTTACCTAGTTTACGAGAAAGAATTAAGTTTTTGTATGGACTGGTGCATACGAGGAGAATTTTTAGGAGTTGAAATATGTTTGAGTACTTTTCTGGTATTAGTTTTGTCTAATCTCAGTAAACCATTGGAGGTGTACTATGATATATTACATCGGAGCTTAAGATATGTGCTTATGCAGAATAGAAGAGTTGTAGGGCATGATTTTAAGAAATTGAAGTCACTTTAGAAAAGCTATTCTATGCATGAATGGAGGTTAGTAGATGTTGTGTTTATATTAGAAGTATGGATATACTTTCTTTATGGAGTAAAATTTAACATCTTCAGTAATTATAGGAATCTGAGATATTTGTTTGATCAGGAGAAATTGAATGAGAGACAAAGAGATTTCATTGGTTAAAATCGTTTGGAACGATGTAAGTGGAGAAGCAACATGGGAGTTGGAGAATAAGATAAAAGAGAATTGTTCATATTTATTCTGAGGATGTGAAGTCAGGTTTATCAAATTTCGAGGACGAAATTTCTTTTTAGAGGGAGAGTATTGTAACACCCCAAATTCCCTAAATAGTTGACAGTAATTTTCACAGTTAACAAAATTTTACTGTTTAGTAATTTCTGTGTATTGTAAAATTATTTTGAGTATTCCATTAGCATATTTGATCGTTTTGAGTTATTACTCCGTGTCAGGAAAATAATAATTTTTGGGCCAAGGAAAATCTTTAAGTATTTATTTCTCTTGATTGTTAATTATTTTTAACAATCTGACTTGATTTTCATACATTTTCTAATATTTGTGATTTTTGTGGATGATTATAAATTTTTATGGTTATCTGATCGTTTTTGGGCTGTATGTGGACCCCAGTGGTCCTACGTGGGCTCGGGGTGAGTCCCAAAACGTGAAAATTTTTCTACGTATAGAAAAATTTGTACTGTTGAGACGGAGACAGGAGATCTTACTAAACCTGAATCCGAAAACAGTTTTAGAAAATTTCTTTTTCTGTGTTTTGTACTGTATTTAATTATCGGGCGATAAAAGTACAGTAAATATATTTTTTCATGGGTTTTCAGCTGATAAAAATAGAAATTATACTGATTAAGTTAACAATAATGGTTATGACAACTTTTGACGGACCAATAGGAAACAAGTTTAATTCTTTTGACGGACCAATAGGAAGCAAGTCTAATATTGAAGACTTTGATATCAACCGTCGATTTAATCAACAGTGTAGGATTAGTCTAAGAAAATGGCTATGATCATTTATAATCGTTGGATTCAGAATTAATCAAGGGTGGAGACTTGATCTTATAAAGTGGCTAGGACCATTTGTGACCGTTGGATTCGGATTAAATCAACGGTGGAGATGGATCATTTGTGACCATTGAATTTATATTTAATCAATGGTGGAGATTTGGTCTTCTAAAATGGTTATGACTAATTATGACCCTTGGATTAAAAGTAAGAAGGAGTAATCTTGACCCTTTATTTTTGGAGATGCATCTAATGACTAGGATTTCAAGGAGAAAGATCTAATGGCCTAGATTAAGTCTTCTAATCAAAAGTTTACCTTAATCCTAACCAATGAACTAATCAATGGCTTAAATGGCTCTAAATGGTGGCTAGAAAAGATGACAACTTTGTTGAAAGCTTGGATGGAGGGGGGATGGTTTTGTGCTTATTTTAGGAGCTAAAGGAAAAAGTTAGAATACATTATTAGTTGTTTTAGTCAATTATGCATCATTATTAATTATTTGCACTCTTAGGAGAAGCATGAAGAGGGGGGACGGTTTTGGTGCATGCTTTAGGGCATAGAATGGTTTCAAGACCATTATTACTCCATCTTGGTCATTATTGATCATTTTCAAGAAGCTAGCTCTTCAAAAATTTCTCTCCACCTCTTCTCCAAGTTAATTTTGGCCAAGCACCCAAGACAACCCTCCATCACTCAAAAATTTTAACCAACCTAGTTTCTTGAATCCTTACCTTATTCTAAGATCATCTCTAGTTATGAGTTTTCACAAAATCATTCATCTTGAGCTTCAAATCCAAGCTTCAAGTTTCTAGCAAAAAGGGTAAAATTCATATTTCTTCACCCAATCTTTTAGTTTTGATTTTATAAGCCATGCTCGAACCACGGTTTACTTATTCTTTTACTTGTTATTGATTTTAAGATTTGTTTATGATTTTTAGGGATTTTTCCAAGGAGCTCTACGAAATTGGTGGAAGGAAAACTAAGTGTTTTCACTTCATTCTTACCTTAACCAAGTCTAAGAAACCTTTCCCTCACACAAAAATCAAAAACTTCATCCTTGTTCTTTAAGAGGAATTTCGGCCATTCACCTACAATCACCATCCAATCTCTTTTAATTTCATCCAACCATAGATCTTGAATCTACATGATATTCTAAGCAACTTTCATGTTGGAGACTTTCTCTAAATCATCCATTTTCAAACTTGTTCTTCAAGCTAAAGATTGAAGCTTTATTGGTGAAGTTTGTTAATCTTCACTTTTCTTTTGATTTTCAAGGTTCCAAGCCATGTTTGATCCATAGTTTATCTTGTTCAAGCTTGATTTACTAATAAATATATGTTTTGTTTTGTATTTGAGAAGCCCTTGGTGGTGAAGGACTTGGAAAAAGAAGCAAAACAAGGAACTTTTGAGGATCTTCAAGAGGTAAGAGGGAGATTCATCTCACCAACCAAGTATGGTGGTGAGAGATGGTTGTGTATTTGATGGATGGTGAATTCATGTGAGGATTCATATCCATGGTCATGTAATAATTTGTGGGTGTTTATGTGCTTTGATTATTTGCCTATACTTAGTATGATTTGCATGATTTATTACTTTTGATTATAGCATGCTTATGGTATTTACGATGAAATATGTATATGTATGCCATGATTTGATGATGAAAAGGAAAATAATATTTGGTTCCAAAGAACTATAGAAGCACACGGCCTCAAGGGTGATTTTTGAGTAAAAAGATTCTAAGTATTTTATTAATCATGAGTTGTAAATGAAAAGAGCAACGAGTTGATGACATTAAGGATTTGCAAAGAAAGTGAAAAATGAGAATGAACAAATGATTTGATTTTAAAGACCATGAGTCTCACGGTTTTGTTAAAGAATTTTTAATAATTTTGTTTGTGTAAAATCATATTGACTTAAAAGGAAAAGTATTTGATGGCTTCAATGGCCAAAGACTCCACGATGTTTGGGAGATTGGAATAGTTTTGGTTTTATGAAACAAAGTGATTTCAAAGTGGAAACAAAGTGTTTGAACAAAATGATTTAGTACAAGGATTTTTGGAAAGGAAATCAGAGTGTTTTATCACTTGAGAAATGAAGTTTTCATAAGTAAATTGACAAGAGAGGTTGAAAGTGTGTGAACCTCAATTTATTTTGAAGAGAATTGATTTTAGAATTGATTTGAGAAAAATGGAGAATATAAGGGTGATTAACTCATCCTTTGGGTTTTGGAGAGCGTTAGTAATATTTACAGTGAGAAACATTGATTTAATTCAATGGAATTGTGAATTTGTGGAATTTGTTGCAAAAAGGATTTTCTTGAGTAAGAAAATGTGGAAAATAATGTGAAAAGTCATATTATTTTGAGGAAAAGGATTTCTTAAAGGAGAAATGTGAAAAATGATGTTAGAAATGATATTGATTTGTTTGAAAGTCCAAAATAATGCTTGGAATATTGAGAAATATTTTACGTGATTGTAAAATAGTGAAAAATGTTTTACGTATCTTAAAAACGTGATTTTTAAGTTACGCAATTTCAAAAATGTTAAAATATTTCTACACGATTTGAAAAATGTTGAAATATTTCTACGCGATTTGGAAAGCGTTTAAATATTTTGAAAATGATGGAAAATGGTTTACGCGACTTAAAAGAATGATTTTTAAGTTACGCGATTGTGAAAATAGTGAAAAATCGCTACGTGATTTGAGAAACATGTAAATATTTTTACGTGATTGATGAAAATGTTGAAAAATCATTACGTAATTTGAAAACATAACAGAAGTGTTGCGGAATTGTGAAAACGTAACAGAAATGTTGCGAAATTGTGAAAACACGACGAAAGTGTTTTGTGACTATGAAAACGTGATAATATGATTTCGCAATGAAAAATACAGTAAAAAATACTATTGGGCCAGTGTGTGGATCCTGATTATGAGATTATGAAATTAAACTGAGAATTGGCCAATGTGTGGATCCTGAATATGAAATGGTGAATTTTGCCTGTGATTGGCATTGGTGCATTTTATATGCATGGACTAGTGTATGGACACTGTATGAGAAAATGATAAATTTTGCCTATGATTGGCATTGGTGCATTGAACATGCATTGGAAAGGTCCGATGGACTGTATGAGGCTATTTGCCTAGTAGAGACGTACACCCTTGAGTGGGTGCGATATGCGTAGTGTAAGTCACTTGTTGACCTTAGGGGCATCGGGGTGCGGGTTGCTTACATGGGTGGTTGGTCGCGCTTCTTCCCGTAGGTTAGACCGATGGAACGCACCGATGATCCTGACCGAGACATTATTCTTAATCGAGATCTCGTAAAGACTGTCGTGTATATGCTAGATGTGCAAAAATCAAAATGAGGATTATAGCACTTGGTCTGAGGCATTTTAGTATAGACAGATCTTTCGGATCAACTTCTCCGAACTGAGTATTAGCTCTATGGAGTAGGACATTGAGTCTATGTGCGCATGCATGAAACTGAGCATTTATATCTATGTGATATATTAATTGAGGAATATGGACTATGACAATTGTTTTGTTGAGAAATACTGGATGATGATGATAAATAATGTTGATGCCATTATTGTTATTATCGTATGATTTGAATTGATGAATATTTGGATATTGTTGAGGACATCTTCGTGAATATTGAATGATATTTGAACTGATAAATAATTGGATGATGATAGTTGATTAATGTTGAGTGCATTATTGGAATTCTGGTATGATATACCTGTATGATATATTGTTTGTGTTATCTCTGTGCTACCATGTTGGTATTAGCGTAGGTGATCTCAGCTGTTTGTTATATTGTTTGGTTGTGCTTGTATTGGAAAAAAATTATATAATAGATGGAACGAGTTGTCTTAGACATACGGGTGAAAAATACTCTGAGATCGGAGACAACATCAAAGAATGACCATTCCAGATTTGCTAACGTGCAGTGTTGACAAGGAACAGATGTCTGATGCATTAAGATGGATACAAGAAGGAATAAGTATGTTAAGTTTTTTCATTAATGTTGTACCATGTTATTAAGTAGGACCCGTCATGGGGTTTGCTACTGTTAAAAAAAGAGAGTATGTTAGTTTTATATTTCTCTTTAAATTGTTAAATATTAATTTGTGTCAATATTGTATATTAATCAATTTGAATATATTTTCAGTAATACTTATGGATTTCAATAAGTTTATGTTTCTTTAATAAGAAATTTTAAAACTCACATTTTATGAACTTCTTTACAGATTATGAATTGGAAGTCGAAAATGTGATACCCTGAGGGGGTGTTTCATTAGTTAGTATCAGAGCACGGTTTGAGTCTTTTGGGGTTTGTGGTTAGGTCTATTTTGCTTATGTTGTGTTCTCTGTGTTTTTTATTTCCGAAAGGAAACAATGTTATTTGAAATGGTTACATCTGGTTTCCATTGTATTTTGATTCGTGTGTCTTTGAAGAGAGGACGATGGTTCGTGGTAGACGTACGTGTGTGGAAGCGGAACGTGACACTAATATTATGGTTGCAATTACGGGAGCAATGCGGAGGATAACTGACGTGACAGTACAACGTGAACAGAGGATCGCTGAATAACAGAAGCTGGAAGTTGAGGTTCAGGATCTGATAAAAGAGAATCAGTCTTGAAATATAAGATTTAGTAATTTTGGAACCTGGTATTCTTCCTTAGGAATAATGGGAAAGTAATTGATTTTAGTGAAAAACGTAGTTACGATTACCAGGAAAGTAGCAGCAGCAGCAAACGTGTGGAGGAAGTGCTTGTAGCAGTATACCCAGTTGGACCGTGACGTCTTTATTGTTATGTAAGAGATGTGGAAAAGAGGACACTTAATGAGGGATTATAAGTCCAAGGAAATAAATTGTTTCAAGTGCGGAAAGTTTGGACACATTTCTAGAGATTGTGTTCCACTGAAAATAGAGTTTTCTGTTAGTAAAATCTTAGGTAGTAGGGAGAGTCAATACGTCAAATGAAATGGGAGTGTTCTGAGCTGAAGATACAAACAAGGGAGATTGTGTTGTAAAAGGTAATTCTTTACCTATTCTTTATAGCATATGATTGAGTAGATCAATTATATGTTGGTGTTATTTGTGTCTTCTTGATCTTCTGATTTATTTATTTATGTTTCCATTACTAGCCTATCGTGTTACTTGAGTTATTCAAATCATTGTTATAGATCAAATTTTTGTGTTAGTTTGATTTGTTTATTTCTTTCATAAATAGATTTGATTTTTGAAACGGATTGGTTATTTTCTAACCATATCCTATGAGATTGTCTCAATCAAGTGTTAATAATCCAGAAAAATGCATTCCTGAAAATCAGGCAACATCAAATTCTTGTTGGATATGTCTGATAACATATCAGATAGCTTCGCTAACTTTTTCTTTCTAAACCTCCATAGTTTTCTTTCATATATTGAAATTGCAAGAAAGGATATTCCTATTTATATACATGTCGCAGTATCAGAGTGACGCAGCGGAAACGTGGTGGATTCTTCAAAAGTTAAAAATAGTAATGGAAATCCGTAGAAAAATTTATTGAGATATTTTCTAAGATCATAGGACTTCTTACCTAGTTTACTAGAAAGAATTAAGTTTTTGTATGGACTGGTGCATACAAGGAGAATTTTTAGGAGTTGAAATATGTTTGAGTACTTTTCTGGTATTAGTTTTGTCTAATCTCAGTAAACCATTGGAGGTGTACTATGATGTATTACATCGGAGCTTAAGATATGTGCTTATGCAGAATAGAAAAGTTGTAGGGTATGATTTTAGGAAATTGAAGTCACTTGAGAAAAGCTATTCTACGCATGAATGGAGGTTAGTAGATGCTGTGTTTATATTAGAAGTATGGATATACTTTCTTTATGGAGTAAAATTTAACATCTTCAGTAATTATAGGAATCTGAGATATATGTTTGATCAGGAGAAATTGAATGAGAGACAAAGAGATTTCACTGGTTAAAATCGTTTGGAACGATGTAAGTGGAGTAGCAACATGGGAGTTGGAGAATAAGATAAAAGAGCATTGTTCATATTTTTTCTGAGGATGTGAAGTCAGGTTTATCAAATTTCGAGGACGAAATTTCTTTTTAGAGGGGAAGTATTGTAACACCCCAAATTCCCTAAATAGTTGATAATTTTTTGTGATTAGCAATTTTCTTGTTTAGTAATTTTACGATATCTTGTAAAATTATTTTGAGTATTCTGTCAGCATATTTGATCGTTTTGAGTGATTTACTCCGTGTCAGAAAAATAATAATTTTTGGGTCGAGAAAAATCTTTAAGTATTTATTTCTCTTGATTGTTAATTATTTTTAACAATCTGACTTCATTTTCATACATTTTCTAATATTTGTGATTTTTGTGGATGATTATAAATTTTTATGGTTATCTGATCGTTTTTGGGCTGTATGTGGACCCCAGTGGTCCTACGTGGGCTCGGGGTGAGTCCCAAAACGTGAAAATTTTTCTACGTATAGAAAAATTTGTACTGTTGAGACGGAGATAGTGGATCTTACTAAACCTGAATCCAGAAACAGTTTTAGAAAATTTCTTTTTCTGTGTTTTGTACTATATTTAATTATCGGGCGATAAAAATACAGTAAATATATTTTTTTGTGGGGTTTTAGCTGATAAAAGTAGAAATTATACTGATTAAGTCAACAATAGTGGTTATGACAATTTTTGACAGACAAATAGGAAACAAGTTTAATTCTTTTGACGAACCAATAGGAAGCAAGTCTAATATTGAAGACTTTGATATCAACCGTCGATTTAATCAATGGTGTAGGATTAGTCTAAGAAAATGGCTATGATCATTTATAACCGTTGGATTCAGAATTAATCAAGGGTGGAGACTTGATCTTATAAAGTGACTAGGACCATTTGTGACTGTTGGATTCAGATTAAATCAACGGTGGAGATGGATCATTTGTGACCATTGGATTTGGATTTAATCAATGGTGGAGATTTGGTCTTCTAAAATGGTTATGACTAATTATGACCCTTGGATTAAAAGTAAGAAGGAGTAATCTTGACCCTTTATTTTTGGAGATGCATCTAATGGCTAGGATTTCAAGGAGAAAGATCTAATGGCCTAGATTAAGTCTTCTAATCAAAAGCCTACCTTAATCCTAACCATTGAACTAATCAATGGCTTAAATGGCTCTAAATGGTGGCTAGAAAAGATGACAACTTTGTTGAAAGCATGGATGGAGGGGGGACGGTTTTGTGCTTGTTTTAGGAGTTAAAGGAAAAAGTTAGAATACATTATTAGTTGTTTTAGTCAATTATGCATCATTATTAATTATTTGCACTCTTAGGAGAAGCATGAAGAGGGGGGACGGTTTTGGTGCATGCACTACAAAAAAATATGTAAATTATGGCAGTTTTAATATGGCAGTTTTAAAAAACTATCGTAATATATAGTATAATACGTCAGTTACGTACGTGTCGTATTTTACAAGTAAAAAATGACAGTTAAATGTATTAAATGACAGTTTTAACTGCCGTTATTTTCATTTTAAATTTTAAAAAAAATTACAAAAAACTTACTTTTTCCTTTTCTCCCCCACTCGTCCGTTCCCTCACTCTTTTACCTGTTTCTTTCTTACGTTCTTGCTCGTCCGCTTGTCTCCTCTCTCGTCCGTTCTCTGCTCGGCTGTTCGCTCTCTACTCGGTTGTTCACTCTCTGCTCGGTCGTCCACTCTCTGCTATTCTCGCTCAGCTGTTCTCACTCCGTTCTCTCACGCTCGCTGTCCCTCTCACTCGCGGGTAGCTCTCGCTGCTCTCTCACTGATTCGCTCTCTTTGCTGTCAGATTTGGTATGTTCTGACCATTTTCTTGCTTTTCTGTTTCTTTGATTCTCACTCACACTTTCTCTTTCGTTTTGTGTGGGCTGGAAAATAGAGGGTTAGGGCAAGAAAAATGAAAGAAAGGGGAGAAGGAGGGAGAGGAAAAAGGTTGAAGAATGAAGGGGAAAAAAGGAAAACCATGAGGTAGGGGGTTCTTTGCCATCTCTTATTCATCTTTTTCTATTGATTTTGAGTTGAAATCTAGTCCATGGAGCTACACATGCTCATGGCCAAAACTGTACCAGAACAGGGTTTTTTATTTTTTGTTGTGCTTCTATTTATTTTATCTTGCTTTAATCTTAAATTTTGTTCCCTTGAGATTTTGATTGAAAACTTATGAAATTGGTTGATGTTGAGGCTCCAATGTTCACGGCTGATTTGGGTTAGGAGCTAAATTTGAATGGTTATTTAAACTCTAATGAGATTTATGTTGAAGTTGTAATGGTTTTAGTGATATGTATGGCTAAGTGTTACTGGTTTGAATATCTCAGCTGAGTGCTCTTTTTGAGACCAGATTTGTACTCATGTTTATACTTGATTTAAGATTTGAATTAGAATGTTGATAAATGAAATAGAATGTTGAAAAATGACGAAAACAATGAGATTTCCAAGTAATAATGGACTGATTTGGTTTGATGATGACAATATTCATCAACAAGCAAGCCTTCATCAGCGACAACCGACAAGTTGTTTCCTCCCATCAATGCCACACGTAGAGGACACCACACCCTCAGTTCGTAGGACCAAGTCTGAGACTCTTAGGTTCGTGATTTTCAGTGTTTACTGCTTAGTTGAGTGTGATATTGGTGTTTTTATTTTTTAGATTAGGCATATTTGATAAGTGTAGTTTTGTTGAGCTTGGTGTTTTCATTTTCAGATTATGCATTTTAGATGAGTGCACTGTTAATTTAATTAGATTCAAATTTGCATGTATATTAGATTCTTAATTTAGTTTGGACCTAATTTCCCACATTTAGTCATGGCTAAAATGGATGTTCAAAGCTTGCCATGGGTTTGAGAATTTTCCTCTTCCCCTTACCCCTACCCCTTCCCGTTAGTGGAGTAAATTGATCATCCTTGTTCATGAAGTACTTATCCTTTTAAAATTTTTGGTTTAAACGAGAAGAAGTGATTTTCCTTTCTATCTAGTCAATCCTCAGATAAAATGCTTGTTGGGTGCTGTATAAGTTGAATGCTATTTGGATGAGAAAAAAATTCCATAATTATCATTCACTCTCAACTATAATTTTACAATAATATTTTTCTATATTTATACAACAACAAGATAACTTATTATTTATCTCACTAACTACTTAGTTACCCTTATTTGTAACAGTCACTATGTGACATGTGTGTGTCAAGTAGAAAATGTGGTTACTGAGTTGTTTTGGTCATGGTATATATCTTCATCAATCAAATTTCACCAAATCTTACTTTTGTTATGTTTTTGGGAGTGAAGGTTTGGAAGGTTACCTCTTCATATATTCCATTCTTTGGAACAGGGGAGGCAGCTTCTTGTGGAGGTTACCTCTTCATACTTCATGTCCCTTGTCTATTTAGTATTCTCATGCACACCTAAGCACTACATCTTGCATAGTTGCATGTGGTGTAGCATATTCCCTATTCATGAAAAGGGGGGATGGCATATCAATTTCAGAATCAAAACCTCATTACCAAAGAACTGTATATTTGCATTTTAGTTAAAATAAGCTCCACTTCTAAGAGATAAGTATATAGTGCACAGCTTACAAGCACCTCTCCAACAAATCAGTCTGATACATAAATATGGGATGTTATATTATATAAGATTAATGTGGGTGTTCTACTTTGCTGGTGTGCTTCTGGTCGTTTTTCAGATTGTTGCCCTTTTGTTTTGTGTGTGCGTGTTTTTTTTTTTTAGATCTGCTTCCTTTGTTCTGTTAAACTAGTTCATTGTTTGACTTGTGAGGGTGTGTTGTGCTTATACTTAATCACCCAAAACAGAGCTGAGCCCAACAAAGCCCGGATCTACAAAATAGAAATTAATTTTACTTTACTTGTATTATATGAACTTATTTCATTTATGAAATATATATACATTTAACATCGATGTCTTGAATTGTATTCTATTTTGAATTTTGAATAAATATATTTATATGTAAGAAAGTTACTAATCTTTCTTTTAAAATTTTAGTTTTACTTTATTTATGGTCAGATTTTAGTTCCAAAAAATTTCTTGTATGTCTCTGCTTATGTATCTTTAAAATAAGGTTTTTCTTTTAGAATTCCTTTTTTTGGGGGGGTTTAAGCAGACTCCAAAATAACTGCTAATTTTCTTTGTATTTTAGTAATATATAGGCATGATTTCATCATCTAGTTACATGGGTTTTAGGAAGATTTGGTGAATTTAAGTGTTAGTATGATACAAGTCTTTTCATCTTGAAAGTGCTAATGTTGGTTTTCTTCTTTACAAATTAAGTCTTATATATGCAATGTGATTTTCTCATGTCTGCCGGTGTAGTGTAATAGAAACACAACTTTGGAATTTCCAAAGGAACGCTATTTTTTTTTTGGTGCATTGGTATTTGAAAGCACATATATTCTGGTGCTTGATTGAATATTAGGAATCTGGGATTGACATGCAAATATATTGGATTGGGACTGAGTTTCGTTAATTTAGAGTTCACTTGTTTTGAATTATTTCAGTTTTGCAGTCACTGGATCAAAAGGCTAGAAATGACCTCACACCATTAAAGTTGAGAGCTAAGGCTGCTAAATTTGCCCAAGAAACTATTAAAAATCAGATGTCATCTTTTAAGGTCCCTTCTTCGTTTGCAGTTTTCTTTGTGATTTCCATGTCATTATATTGCAGAGGTTTTTGTGCTATTATATACAATTAATAATATCACATTGATTTTTCATTCTAATTAGTGGGGAAATTTTGTAACTTAGGCATGTTAGATGTTACTAAATGTTTGCAGTGCTATAGAGTATAGGCAGACTAGAATAATCCCTATCTTACTCTAATAGAATGATCCTCAATGATCAAGCAAGCCAACCAAATAATTTTTATAGCTAGCTAGATTGCGGATTCTGCTTTAGTTATACTTTATCGGATACTTGACTTCATACCATACTGGCTATGGTTATATAATCCTCATATATGCATCTCAGGATCCACTTATCATATATAAAATATTAGTGATATTAATATTTTATATCTACAATTTTATATGGCACGCCTTGTGTAGGTCTTTATTATCATCTTCTTTACTCTATGCATTCAATTACTACTATTGCATATTTTACCATCCATTTGCAAGCACAATTGATCTGATCTGATCTGGTATAAGAAGCATGATGGAGTGCTTGCACTTAACTACTTGTGGATCTCCTATTCATGTTGTTTTGTGAATCAAGTTTGATTGATGTTGATATTCTTTGCTATTCTGATTCTTCTCTCTCCATTCGAACATATTTGATCTTGGATTTGAATTGGGTGCTTGGCATGATTCTTCCAAGAGACTGAAAAGAAGCTATATTAAAAAAATAATGTAAGCTTTTACCTGTGTTTATGCATGTCATGTGTTCACAAAGTTGAAGAGATAAGCTGAAGAGTTTGTCATCCCATTTTGACTCTGTTGCTACAATGATAGTGAATATGTTTTGTTGTGGCTTCTTGTTTGAATTGAACAACTTTTCTTTTGCCTACTTGTTTTATGTGGATAGGTCTAAGTATGGAAGAACTTGAAAGGCTAGCTACTCTGGGAACTAGAGCTCAGAAAATAGCTCGAAGGGACATTGCACATGTTGTGAGTGCTTTTGGCATAAGTACACACTATATTCATGTTGGCAATCTCTTTTGTGGATAACTTTTTTTTTTCATTTGTTATTTTGTAGATTGATATCCACTACTTTTATAGTTGAACAGTTATATGTATAAACACACACACACATACACATACACAAAAAAACAGACAACAACATGTATTTATATATGTATATGTATATATGAATGTAGTTAGCAACCTAGCAAAAAGAAAAGTAGAAGACCCATTATAGCCAAAATGTCGCCTAGTCCAAGAATTCCCTGGAAATTTAAGATTACTCCCATCCAACCCATCTATCAATCTACTAACCCAAAGAAGTGGAAAGATGTACTTCTTGTTCATAGTACAATTGGACAGAATGTACTTGAATGCTCTCTCATTAGAGACTTATATCTACAAATCTAGTCTCTTAGGTTTGGTTTAATTACACTTGACACTCCTCTTGTTTCAAAAATTACACTAACCTTTCAGTGTTTTTTTTTTAATTTTTAAATTTAAACCTGCCAAAACAAATATGATATCACCTTTCTATTCATTCCTTCTGGTGTATTATTCCATTTGATATGAGCTTTTCATTTCTGGTGGAGCTTTTCATTTTTTTTGGGTTGATTTTAGGTAAATTAATTTACATCTTTTTTGGTTGATTTTAGGTAAATTACGGCGGTCCTAACCGCCGTAATTTACATTTATTTTGTTGGTATTATGTAAATTATGACAGTTTTAACCACTGTAATTTACATTTATTTTGTTGGTGTTATGTAAATTACAGCAGTTTTAACTGTTGTTTTATGCAAAAATGGAATCGTCGTTTTATACATGATAAATTGTGGCGGTTGTCGTGGTGGTTAATGAGAAACTGCCGTATTATACCGAACGGCGAAGTTAATTACATCAGTTTTGGAAATTGCCGCTGACGCAAAAAAACGGCAGTCGAAACTGTCATAATTTGCAAAAAAAAACTGTCATAATTTACCAGTTTTTTTGTAGTGATGCTTTAAGGCATAGAATGGTTTTAAGACCATTATTACTCCATCTTGGTCATTATTGATCATTTTCAAGAAGCTAGCTCTTCAAAAATTTCTCTCCACCTCTTCTCCAAGTTAATTTCGGCCAAGCACCCAAGACAACCCTCCATCACTCAAAAATTTTAACTAACCTAGTTTCTTGAATCCTTACCTTATTCTAAGAACATCTCTAGTTATGAGTTTTCACAAAATCATTCATCTTGCGCTTCAAATTCAAGCTTCAAGTTTCTAGCAAAAAGGGTAAAATTCATATTTCTTCACCCAATCTTTTAGTTTTGATTTTCTAAGTCATGCTTGAACCATGGTTTACTTATTCTTTTACTTGTTATTGATTTTAAGATTTGTTTATGATTTTTAGGGATTTTTCCAAGGAGCTCTACGAAATTGGTGGAAGGAAAACTAAGTGTTTTCACTTCATTCTTACCTTAACCAAGTCTAAGAAACCTTTCCCTCACACAAAAATCAAAAACTTCATCCTTGTTCTTCAAGAGGAATTTCGGCCATTCACCTAAAATCACCATCCAATCTCTTTTAATTTCATCCAACCATAGATCTTGAATCTACATGATATTCTAAGCAACTTTCATGTTAGAGACTTTCTCTAAATCATCCATTTTCAAACTTGTTCTTCAAGCTAAAGATTGAAGCTTTATTGGTGAAGTTTGTTAATCTTCACTTTTCTTTTGATTTTCAAGGTTCCAAGCCATGTTTGATCCATAGTTTATCTTGTTCAAGCTTGATTTACTAATAAATATATGTTTTGTTTTGTATTTGAGAAGCCCTTGGTGGTGAAGGACTTGGAAAAAGAAGCAAAACAATGAGCTTTTGAGGATCTTCAAGAGGTAAGACGGAGATTCATCTCACCAACCAAGTATGGTGGTGAGAGATGGTTGTGTATTTGATGGATGGTGAATCCATGTGAGGATTCATATCCATGGTCATGTAATAATTTGTGGGTGTTTATGTGCTTTGATTATTTGCCTATACTTGGTATGATTTGCATGATTTATTACTTTTGATTATAGCATGCTTATGGTATTTACGATGAAATATGTATATGTATGCCATAATTTGATGATGAAAAGGAAAACAATTTTTGGTTCCAAAGAACTATAGAAGCACACGGCCTCAAGGGTGATTTTTGAGTAAAATGATTCTAAGTATTTTATTAATCATGAGTTTTAAATGAAAAGAGCAACGAGTTGATGACTTTAAGGATTTGCAAAGAAAGTGAAAAATGAGAATGAACAAATGATTTGATTTTAAAGACCATGAGTCTCACGGTTTTGTTAAAGAATTTTTAATGATTTTGTTTGTGTAAAATCATATTGACTTAAAGGGAAAAGTATTTGATGGCTTCAATGGCCAAAGACTCCACGATGTTTGGGAGATTGGAATAGTTTTGGTTTTATGAAACAAAGTGATTTCAAAGTGAAAACAAAGTGTTTGAACAAAATGATTTAGTACAAGGATTTTTGGAAAGGGAATCAGAGTGTTTTATCACTTGAGAAATGAAGTTTTCATAAGTAAATAGACAAGAGAGGTTGAAAGTGTTTGAACCTCAATTTATTTTGAAGAGAATTGATTTTAGAATTGATTTGAGAAAAATGGAGAAAGCGTAACAGAAAGTGTTGCGGAATTGTGAAAACGTAATAGAAATGTTACAAAATTGTGAAAACATGACAAAAGTGTTTTGTGACTATGAAAACGCGATAATATGATTTCGCAATGAAAAATACAGTAAAAAAATATTGTTGGGCCAGTGTGTGGACCCTGAATATGAGATTATGAAATTAAACTGAGAATGGGCCAATGTGTGGACCCTGAATATGAAATAGTGAATTTTACCTGTGATTGGCATTGGTGCATTGAACATGCATTGGAAATGGTGAATTTTGCTTGTGATTGGCATTGGTGCATTGAACATGCATTGGAAAGGTCCGATGGACTGTATGTGGCTATTTGTCTATGAGAGACGTACACCTCTTGAGTGGGTGCGATATGCGTAGTGTAAGTCACTTGTTGACCATGGAGGCATCGAGGTGCGAGTTGCTTACATGGGTGGTTAGTCGCGCTTCTTCCCATAAGTTAGATCGATGCAACGTACCGATGATCCTGACCGAGACACTATTCTTAATTGAAATCTCGTAAAGACTGTCGTGTATATGCTAGATGTGCAAAAATCAAAATGAAGATTATAGCACTTGGTTTGAGGCATTTTAGTACAGACAGATCTTTCGAATCAACTTCTCCGAACTGAGTGTTAGCTCCATGGAGTAGGACATTGAGTCTCTGTGCGCATGCATGAAACTGAGCATTTATATCTATGTGATATATTAATTGAGAAATATTGGCTATGACAATTGTTCTGTTGAGAAATACTGGATGATGATGATGATAAATAATGTTGATGCCATTATTGTTATTATCGTATGATTTGAATTGATGAATATTTGGATATTGTTGAGGACATCATTGTGAATATTGAATGATATTTGAACTGATAAATAATTGGATGATAATAGTTGATTAATGTTGAGTGCATTATTGGAATTCTGGTATGATATACCTGTATGATATGTTGTTTGTGTTATCTCTGTGCTACCATGTTGGTATTGGCATAGGTGATCTCACCTGTTTGTTATATTGTTTGGTTGTGCTTGTATTGGAAAAAAATTATATAATAGATGGAACGAGTTATCTTAGACATACGGGTGAAAAATAATCTGAGATCGGAGACAACATCAGAGAATGACCATTCCAGATTTGATAGCGTGCAGTGTTGACAAGGAGCAGATGTCTGATGCATTAAGATGGATACAAGAAGGAATAAGTATGTTAAGTTTTCTCGTTAGTGTTGTACCATGCTATTAAGTAGGACCCGTCATGGGGTTTGCTACTGTTAAAAAAAGAGAGTCTGTTAGTTTTATATTTCTCTTTAAATTGTTAAATATTAATTTGTGTCAATGTTGTATATTAATCAGTTTGAATATATTTTTAGTAATACTTATGGATTTCAATAAGTTTATGTTTCTTTAATAAGAAATTTTAAAACTCACCTTTTATAACTCGAACATTTTATGAACTTCTTTATAGATTATGAATTGGGAGTCAAAAATATGATACCCTGAGGGGGATGTTTCAACATTAAAGGCAAAATGGTCATTTCATTAAATTTTGTATCTGTTAATAACACTTTGATCTTACTAAATCAAGTTTCCTGCTTTCCAATAACCTTAAAATAAATTATAAGATCCATCTAATTTCTTGTTTCATCATTTCCATAATTTTTCATATCTGTTGTGTCTCAATCCGGTACTTAAATACTCACTCAGTATCCTTAAAAATACCAAACTGACTCCGTTTGCCCTAAAAATTTAACCACATTCTCTTCCACACATTTGTGACCTAGAAATGAACTTTCCATATTTATTTCCTTTAATTACATATTAATACTATTTTTCTGAATTAAAATAGTCATTTTGCATATTCTGTGTTGCGGCAAAGTACCTAAATTAATTCGAAACGTCACAAAAGTTAGCGGATATGTTAAATAAGTATGAAGCTACTTCTATAACCTTATACAATCCTAACATATATAAAAAGAGGATGTTACAAAGAACATCTTTGGCATTGATGTATTTGTCGGCGCAGGTGCAGAATTCATCCATGGTCTTAGCTTCCTTTTTTTCCAGTGAAAAGGAGAAGTATCCTAGATGAAGCCCTTCTCTGATATAAAATAATCTGAGTCTTTAATCCTAGTCTCGTATATTTACGATCTCTTTGTTGAATTGGGATATAGAGTCTTGTAGGGACTCTTCCTTTTCTTGCTTGATCTTGGCGAGACAAGATATGGATTTAGGTTGTACTTTGTTGGTGGTGAAGTGCAGCAAAAATCTTGAGGATAGGTCTTCCTAGTTAGCGATAGACCTTAGGGCTAAAGTGGTAAACCATCATAGGGCAGCTTTCTTCAATGATAAGGGGAAAGCTCGGCACATGAGCGAGTCACCACCCCCAATGAACAAAAGTGTAGAAATGTAGGCATCCTGTTGTTCCTGAGGGTCCAAGGTCTCGCCGTAGGGTTCAATGCTGATGGGATACTTGAACTGTTTGGGGATCTCGTATGCCATCAGTTCATAGGAGAATGACTGGTCTTGGGAAATCGAGCTTTTGGTTCTAAGTTCCTGCTCTCTTGCTTGAGTTTGCCTAACATTGTGACCAGGATCCGTGATCCTTGAATTCTCTGGGAGGCGGTCATCTACACGGAGTCTTTTGTCATCTCTATGATCCCTTCTGAGAGATTGGTTTTTGTAACATCCTAAAAATTCTGTATCTCTTAACCAGTAATTTTGACAGTTAACAGAATTTTACTGTTTAGTAATTTCTGGATACTGTGAAATTATTTTGATTATTCCGTTAGCGTATTTGATCGTTTTGAGTGATTTACTCCATGTCAGGAAAATAAAAATTTTCGGGCCGGGGAAAACTTTACGTAATTTAATTTTTACCGTTAGGTTTTAATTATTTTACGTAATCTGATTTGATATTTGTGCGTTTTCTAATAATTGTGATTTTTGTGGATGATTATGAAATTTTTTACTATTTGTGGGCCCAGGTGGCCTTACGTGGGCCCAGGTGGGTCCCACAAAATGAAAATTTTTCTACGCATAGAAAAATTTATACTATTTAGACAGAGACAGGGGATCTTACTAAACCTGAATCCGAAAACAGTTTTTAAAATTTTATTTTACTGTGTTTTGTACTGTATTTAATTATCGGGTGATAAAAATACAGTAAAAATATTATTCAGAAGGTAATAGCGAGATAGAAAAAAAATAAATATTATATTGCTTAAGTCAACATTGGTGGTTAGGATATCCACCATTGATTTAATCAACGATGGAGACTTGATCTTGATTTAATCAACGGTAGATATTTGATCTTAAAAGTGAATAAGATCATTTATAACCGTTAGATGGAGATTAAATCAAGGGTAAAAATTTAGTCTTATAAAATGACTATGACCATTTATGACCATTGGATGAATAATTAATCAAGGGTGAAGATTTGGTCATGTAAAGCAACAAGGACCATTTATGACCATTGGATGTTGATTTAATCTATGGTGGAGATTTAGTCTTAAAAAGTGACAAAGACCATTTATGACCCTTGGATGTAAAGTTTGAAGAAGTAATCTTAACCCTTCATTTTGGAGACACATCTAAGGGCTAGGATTTAAAGAAGAAAGATCCAATGACCTAAATTAAGTCTTCTATCTAAAGCTACACCTAAAGTCTACCTTAATCCTAACTATTGAATTAATCAATGGCTTAGAATGCTTCAAATAATTGCTTGGACTTTCAAGATTTAATCTTAACCATTGATTTAATCTATGGTTGAAATTTGGTCTTATATAATTGGTTAGACTTCAATTGTGACCCTTGGATGACAACATGGAAGGAGATATCTTGACCATCCATTTAGTAGCTTCATCTAATGGCTAAGATTAAAGGAGGAAGAAGATCCAATAGTCCAAGTTTGTTACTATCACTTGGAAAATTTCTTAATGATTTAGTACTAATTATTTGCTCAAATAATTCACTCTTTTCTCTCTTCACTCTACGGTAATGGAGAGCAAAATTGCTCTAAATTATTACATCTTTGTGATATTAGGATACAATTCAAGTGAAACAAAGTGAGACCAAGTCAACAAAAATGGCCACCTTTTTGAAGAAACACCTATGGCCATGCAAAGTTAAAAGGGAAAAATTTAATTCAATTAATTCATGTTCCATTATTTATATTACACAACAAAGAAATAGTCAAAATTGGTGGCTTTCTCCATTTGAAGCATTCGGTCATGCACTTGAAGGGGGGCCAATTCTTTTACTCATCATACTTGATCATTCTTCTAACAATAATTCAAGAAGCCAAATAAAAGTAAGTCAATTTTTGGTGACTTTGCACATGTATCCTACGGTCATGCATTTCTTTTTGGAGACAAACTACCCATAATTGATTCATTTTTCTCCTACTCACCTATGGTCATGCAATGAATAATGCAAGACAATTTCTACACTTAATCTTTCCTATCAACTTTTCTTTCATTCTTATCAAAGAAAAACAAAAAGCTACACACACAATATTACCTTTCTCTCCATGCATTCCACGGTAACTACTAGGTAGGAAGAGTTTTCATTTCTATCTTCATTTCTACCCAAGACTAAAAACAATTCTCTCCATTCTCTCTCTTCCAAGAACAAGAACAAAAGAAAACTCCATTCTCTCTTCCTAAGAAGACCATTCGGCCAAGACACCTAAACCCACCCTCCAATCTCTTTTAATTTCATCCAATCATAGATCTTGAATCTACATGATATTCTAAACAACTTCCATGTTGAAGATTTCCTTTAAATCATTCATCTTCATGGACTTTCTTCAAGATCCATGTTATGGAGTATTTATGGTGAAGTGTAAGGAAACTTCATTTCTTCTCTCTTTTTCATGATCTAAACCATGTTTGATCCATGGTTTCTCTTAATCAAGATTAGTATACTAATTTTTATGTATTTTGTTTTGTATTTGAGAAGCCCTTGGTAGTGAAGGACTTGGAAAAAGAAGCAAAACAAAGAGCTTTTGAGGATCTTCAAGAGGTAAGAGGGAGATCCACCTCACCAACCAAGTACGGTGGTGAGAGATGGTTTTATATTTGGTGGATGGTGAATCCATGTGAGGATTCCTATCCATGGTCTTGTAATTTATTTGTGCGTGTTTATGTGCTTTAATTATTTGTCTATACTTGGTATGCTTTGCATGATTTTATGGCTTTGATAGTATGCTTAAAATATGTATGATAAGTATATGACATGCTTGTAGTATTTATGATGAAATATGTATGTGTATGCCATGATGTGTTGATGGAAAGGAAATCAATTTTTGGCTCCAATGGCCAAGGGAGAAGGCTACGGTTTTGATGCCCTTAATTAGGGTTCATGTTGAAAATTTTCAAGAACAAAGGAATTGATTTTTGGGTCCCTAGAACTTAGTGAATTTCGGCCAAGACACCTCAAAATAGGTGTTCACAAATTAATATTTTCATGAATGATGAAAATGGATAATTTGAAGAATATGGAAAATAAACAAAGGGTTTGTTTTTCAAGAAGAACAAGAACATGGTTTTGAAGGGATTTTTATTGATTTATTTTGTGTAAAAAGTTTCTAACTGTTTATTAAACTTGATTTCGAAAAACGAAATGGGCAAACGTTGATTTTAAAGATTTGCAAAGAAAGTGAAAAATGATTTACAAAGAAAGTAAAAATGAATTTGAACAAATGAGTTCGGTTTTATAACCATATGTCTTGTGGTTTTGAAAACAAAGATTTTAATGTTTTTTTTGTGTGAAAACAGAAATGATAAATAATTGAGTTAGAAGGAAAAATGTTTGATGGCTTCAATGGCCAAATACCCTACGGTTTTGAAAAACTGGTTATGCCTAAATTTTTATGGAACAAAATGATATTTTATAAAATAAAGTGTTTTGTTACTCGAAAGATTTGACAGTTTTTAATGAACACGTTCACGGTTTTTGTAAAGGATTTTTAATGGTTTTGTTTGTGTAAAATCATATCAATTTAGAAGGAAAAAAAATATTTGATGGTTTCAATAGTCATGTTCACGTTTTTGAAGGCTTGTAATGTCTTGATTTTTTATGAACAAAGTGATTTTCAAAGTGGAAACATAACTTGATTTAATACAAGGAATTTGAAAACGGAATCAGAGTGTTTTATCACTTGAGAGAATTTTGTAAACGAAAGACAAAGAGAGGCTGAACACGTTTGAACTTCAATTTATTTTGAAGAAAATTGATTTTAGAATTGATTTGAGAAAAATGGAGAATATAATAGTGATTTGATATTTTCTAACGTATAACTTATTTCACGTTTTGGAGTACGTTAGGAAATTCTTAAAGTTTGAAACATTGATTTAAATCAATGGAAAAGTGATTTTGTGGGTTATATTTGAAAAAGAATTTCTTGAGTAAAGAACTGTGGAAAAAGATTTTTTTGAGTAAGAAAATATATTAAATGAAGTATAAAGTTATATTATTTTGAGAAAAGTTGAAAAGGAATTTTTGAAGGTTAAGAAATATTTTTTGTAATAAAATTGTGGTGAAAAATTATTTGCGTAGCTTAAAAATGATTTGAAATACGATAGAATATTTCTACGCGATTGGTAATATGTCAAAATATTTCTACGTGTTTTAAATTATGTTTAAATATTTTACGTAATTTGAACTACTGTTGAAAAATCAATATGTGATTTAAAAGTGATAGAATATTTTTATGTGATTGTGAAAATGACGGAAAATCGTTATGTGATTTGGAAAGTGTTTTAAATATTTTGAGAATGATGAAAAATGATTTACGCGACTTAAAAGAATTATTTTTAAGTTACGCGATTTTGAAATAGTGAAAAAATACTATGCCATTTGAGAAATGTATATTTTTACGCGATTGAGAAAAATGTTGAAAAATTAGTACGTGGTTTAAAAGTGCAACAGAAGAGTTGCAGTATTTTGAAAATGTAACAGAAATATTACTGTATTGTGAAAACGTAACAGTAGTGTTACGGTATTGTGAAAATATAACTAAAACGTTTTGGAATTGTGAAAACGTAACAGAAATATTACGCGATTGTGAAAACACGACAAAAGTGTTTTATGACTATAAAAACATAATAACATGATGATTACTGTTGAACCAGTGTCCATACACTGTATGAGAAAATGACAAGTTTTGCTTGTGATTGGCATTTGGTGCATTTTACATGCATTGGAAAGATATACCTGTGATTGACATTGGTGCATTATACATGCATTGGAAAAATATGCGTTGAGGCATATGATTACATTGAACAAATGAAATTAAAAAGATTTGGCCCTTGTGGTTGGACTTGCACTGATATATTTGTGCATTGTATAAAGTATAGCTAATAAGCTATTTTGGCTCTTGTGGTTGAAGAGGGAATGAGAATTGATAGTGAGGTCTATGATGGATCTTGGGGGGCGTCAAGCGCGGCGGCGGTCGACCGGTGGATATCTGTCGTGGGCTAAGGTGGACCATATGCCACTTGGCGATGCAAATCGTTGCAACGCATTGACGATACCCGACAAGAACACGATTCTTTTCAACGACTGGAAGATTGTCTTTGGGCTAAGGCTGACAATTAACAGAAGCATTCTCCTCGAAATTGTGAAAACCTCCATGGAGTTGTTTTTGAAAAACTGAGTCTATGTGCACATGTATGAATCTGAGCATTTATATCTGTATGATATATTAATTGAGGAATATTGGCTATGACAATTGTTTTGAATACTTGGATGATGATGATGATAATTAGGACAATGTTGAGGATATTATCATAATTGTTGTTTATAATAATTGAATTGATAAATGATTGGATGATGATAGTTGATTAATGTTGATGGCATGATCATAATTTTGGTATGATCTATCTGTATGATATGCTGTTTGTGTTATCTCTGTGCTACCATATTGGTATTGGTGTAGGTGATCTCACCTCTTTGCTATGTTGTCTTGCTATGTCTGTATTGTTAAAAATTATACAGTAGAAGGAATGAGTTGTCTTAGACATACCGAGAGGTAGATATTTTGAGTTCGGAGACAACATCAGAGAATGATTATTCCAGAGTCGATAGCATGCAGTGTTAACAAGGAGCAGATGTCTGATGCATCAAGAAGGATACAAAAAGAAATAAGTATGTTAAGTTTTCTCGTTAGTATTGTACCGTGCTATTAAGTAGGACCCGTGATGGTGTTTGCTACTGTTAAAAAAAAGTCTGATAGTTTTATATTTCTCTTTAAATTGTTAAATGGAACAATTGGGTCAATGTTGTATATGAATCTGTTTCAATATATTTCTCAGTAATACGTATAGATTTCAGTAAGTTTATGTTTCAGTAAGAAAAATAATTTTAAAACCTATTTTTTATAACTCAAATTTTGTGCGAACTTCTTTTTGATTTTTGATTCGGGAGTCAGACATGTGATACCCTAGGGAGGGTGTTACAGTTTTCGCTGCCATAGTCTTGGTTGGTTATTCGCGTCAGGTTGTAGAGTCTTTCATCTTGGCACTATATTCGTTCACCATTGTGGCGGTGATAAGTGGAGTCTTGAGAGTGGTGTTAGGAGTAGAAATTTATCTTTTCTCACAAATGATACCAATGTTCAGAATTGGATTATGAGAGTTACCTGAGAAGGTAAGCAATGGTGGATTCCTCCGTAGTGCAGCTGCAACAGTGTGAGGAGCGAGTAGGAGGGTACCTACAAAAGGCACTCCGACGCTCAAGTTAGTGATTTCTCAAAGAGAGTAGTGTGCAATAGAATTTATGCGTATTTTTTGTCCTCTCGTTTAACCTTTATATAGAGACGTATGAGCTTGTAAAAAACATATGAGATCTAAGCGATTCAGTGTGTATCATGCGTTGTCTCCTTACTGTGCGAGAAAACGTTATTTCGTATGATATATCCCCTCTATTCGAGTAGAGTGGTGTTTCATCTTTTCTGTCAAGGAGGGAACATGCTTAGTAGATGAGCAATTTTCTAAGCATTGCTCATTGTGGACCAACTTGGCAAGTCGAGTCATTCCAGTCTCATGAGCCCATACTCAATCCATAATATGCATTATAAAGCACAACAAGACTTTGAAACTTACATCAAATTCAATGAACGCTTATAAAAATTTAAATCTTGACTAATTTACTTGACACTGTTGATTCTTATATGTTATTCTAATTGTTATTAACTTTAATACTCTTAAATAATTTTATATTTTTGAAGAAAAAAATCTGTAATTTTTAAAAATACTTTTTATTTTAATTCATTAACAAGTTTGATAATAACATTTGTTTGTAAAACTCTTAAATCTATCTTATTACAAACGATATATATATCTTTTTTTATACTAATTTTAATATTATTTATTATATTTATTTTTTTATTATTTTTTTCATATAATCACGTATGAGTGTAAAAATAAATATGAAATAAAAAATGAGGTAACAAAATCTATATTATCAAAATCCAAACAACTACCTACAGGTGATGGCGGCTAGGCTACGTAATTAGTATGGCGATTTGACCATATTATCCCTGTTGCGCCTCTTATTGCGCTGCTCTGTCTCTGGCTTTTGGGTCAACCGAAAAGGTGCAACAACTTTCTCTACCAACTTTCTCTAAACTAAACTAAAATTATATTATATAATAATTATTTTAAATCGCATCACCCACACTCCCAGCCTGGCCAGCCACCCTTCTCGCTTTTTTCTCTCTCTCACCATTCCAAATTCCAAATTTCAAATTTCAATACCCAAACCCAATGGCTTCCGTCTCCAAGCTCTCAACTCCAAATCCTGGTGCTTCCTTATCAGAATCGCTTCGGCCCAGATCTTCCCAGAAGTGCTTCTTCCTTGCTTTCCAACCTTCCACCAATTTCAAAACCAACCTCTTTGCTTCCCTCCGAACCCATCACCCCCGCCCTCTTAAAACCTCTTTGCTGTAAGGTTTCTCTAATCGCCGTTATAACTTGATTTATTACCTTTAGCTTTAGCGAAATCACGATTGATGCATATTTAGTTTTTGATATCCATGAATTTTACATGATCTCTCATATCACAACATGCAGCGCTTTTTTTAATTTTTTTTTCCGTTTTCTTAAGTTTACCCCTAAAATTGAAAAGAACTACGATGGTCATCGTAACTATCGACGAGACTTGTAAGGGCGTGTTTGGTTGGTTAAGTAGCGGAAAGTTGGTAGCTGAAAAACAAAATACGAGTTAGAAATTTTGAGTATGCCTCATTGCAGTATGCGTCTTTATACTTCATAATTATATAATTATTGTATGAGTTGTGTTGCATGAACCTTATACGTGACAACATGTTATTGTTATCGACTATGGATATAATTAAAAATTATAAATATCTAGATATTATAAAATTTAGTTTATGGATATATTCGTTGCATTTGGTTCATTGTGAACCCGAATCTATATTAACAAAAGGCTTGTTGTATATTCTATAGAATTTTGTTATTAATTGATGAATATGAGGCTTTCTTTTTGTTTGCCAAACAGCTCTTTTATGAGGCAAATCCTTGGTGCTATCTTCTCTTACTGTGATTGTGTCCTTGTAGAGTTAGATGCTCCCAAACAGATGGAAATGGAAGTCCTGCAAAGAGGACAGTGCTTCATGATCTTTATGAGAAAGAAGGGCAGAGTCCATGGTATGATAATCTATGCCGACCCGTCACGGATCTGCTTCCTCTTATTGCTAGTGGTGTCAGAGGTGTCACTAGCAACCCTGCGGTAATAAATTATCTTTTTGGGGTTATCGTTCCATGTGTGAAGATATTTTAACGGGAAATAATGATGCAGAAATTGATACAGATTGCATTTTCCAAACACTTATTGTAACTTGTTGAATTCTTCATTATCGGATCAACCCTTATATTCTTATATCAAACAGTGCATACACCTTTTTTTCACACCTCATCTAATACCATTCATTATATATACTTTTTCTTATCATTTTCTCTCACTCAATCACATCCCTTAAAAAAGGTGTGAATAGTACCTACACCCTTTTAAGGGGTGTAGGATGATCTTTATTCTTGTCGGATAGAGGAGTGCTAGGAATACACTCTCTATCACACTCCTTTTAACACTCTTTCTTCTATTGGGCCATGTTACACACTAAAGCATAAACACAAACTTGATTACACGCTAATCGAGTTGATTGCACATTAATCGAGTTGATTACACATTAATCAAGGTTGAATGTGTGTTTTAGTGTGTGACGTGGCGCAATAAAAGAAAGTGTGTTAAAAGGACTGTGATAGAGAGTGTGTTCCTAGCATTTCTCTTATCGGATATTACTACTCTAATTCACTTTCTGTATTTATGATTGCAGATCTTTCAAAAAGCTATTTCATCTTCAAATGCTTACAATGATCAGTTCAGGTACCATCAATATCTTTTACTAACTGATACTGAATTTTCTTCTTGCATATGTGACCAGCATGGTGGACTAAACCATGCACACTGATCATGCTTGTCTGTCTATAATGTGTATATTCAGTGCGTCATTACTTGTGGTTGTGTCAGTCTCTTCATAAAGTATGTTTAGATTAGTAGACTACACTAATATGATGCTCCTTTGTTTCTATTTTTGATAGGAGGGGCAGTTCTTCACTGCCTTAAGTATACTGTTGTGTTTGCTACAGTGCTTTTATTCCTGTGGGTTTAATGGATACTGTTATTACAGGGAAAAAGATATAAAAAAATAAAAATATGTTTTTCAGTTTTATGGATATGCTATTCTTTATGGTTTTGGTCTAAAATTGCAATATAGCTCTAGCTATTTCATTTTCTGCTCGTATAGCTAAAGATAAATGACTCAATCATGCAGAGAACTTGTGCAAGCAGGGAAAGACATTGAAAGTGCATATTGGGAACTTGTAGTGAAGGACATTCAAGATGCTTGCAAACTATTTGAACCAATCTATGATCAAACAGATGGCAGTGATGGCTATGTTTCTGTTGAAGTATCTCCCAGGCTCGCTGATGATACTGAGGGAACCATAGAAGCTGCAAAATTGCTTCATAAAGTGGTTGCACGCCCCAATGTGTACATAAAGATTCCAGCTACAGCTGCATGTGTCCCTTCAATTAAGGAAGTTATTGCAAATAGGATAAGTGTGAACGTGACTGTAAGTTTGTGCTGCATCCTTTCATATAGTCTACAAATTAAATAAGTTAATATCATACAGTGTTATGGTATGCTATTCTTGGTTGGGTGGTTAGTTACTTGATAAGTAATCCCAGATATGGTCAACACAAGAATAAATAATTGTACTGTTATTTTAAGCTCATGCTGGTTAGAACTTAAAAGTGAGGAAGTTTCTAGAATGAAGTTGAAAAGCTCATAGCCTCCAACTGTTGTGATGAATGTCATCTGATTTAATCTCTTTTACATTGTGGCTGGAGTCTAATTATATGTTTCTGGTATTTGTATCCACAGCTGATATTCTCTCTTGAAAGATATGAAGCTGTAATTGATGCTTACTTGGATGGTCTTGAGGCATCTGGCCTAAATGATCTCTCTAGAGTCACAAGTGTTGCCTCTTTCTTTGTCAGTCGAGTGGACACTCTCATTGACAAGATGCTTGAGAAAATTGGCACCCCAGAGGCCCTTAATCTACGTGGGAAGGTAGCTGCTTATTGTATGCCAATTCTTTCCTTTGGATTTAATATATACCTCTGGATATCAAATATGCTCATGTCATGGCACATTGAATTTTATAGGCAGCAGTAGCCCAAGCAGCCCTGGCTTACCAGCTTTACCAAAGGAAATTCTCTGGTCCAAGGTGGGAGGCTCTGGTTAAAAAAGGGGCCAAGAAGCAAAGGCTCCTCTGGGCCTCAACCAGTGTCAAGAATCCTGCCTATCCTGACACCTTATATGTTGCTCCTCTTATTGGACCTGACACTGTAAGCCATTGTATTTTTCACATCGTTCATCTGCTTATAGTTATCATGGAGTTGATCTGAAGCCAAAGAAGCCAATAGTATTGGATTTAATGAACTTTTGTTTTGGCCTTGATTGTTTTAAAAATCTTGGAAATCAAAGTTTCCTTATCTTTGAAATGAACTTATCTTTGTTGTATCTCATAGCATTACCTTCTTCCCTTCCAGGTGTCAACCATGCCAGACCAAGCCCTTCAAGCATTTATCGATCATGGTACTGTATCCAGGACAATAGATTCAAATGCATCTGAAGCTGAAGGGATATACAATGCTCTCCAGAAATTGGGTATTGACTGGAGCTTTGTTGGCTCCCAGCTTGAACTTGAAGGAGTGGAATCATTTAAGAAGAGCTTTGACAGCCTCCTGGATTCCCTGCAAGAGAAGGCAAACTCTCTTAAGTTAGTCAGCCTGTGAAGTGTGTACTTTATGGTTTGTAATGGTATGTATGATGCGATTTATGGATTAATAAAGGCAGTGACTGTGGGTTGTATGCTGCTGTAAATGTGCTTCATGGAATCATTTAGATGTTCGTGATACAGTATGAACTGGAAATTGTCCGCATCTGGTAAAGCGTTTTGTTTCTTTCCATGTATCATGTATGCGGTTTTAGATGTTGGTGTGTATGATGTCATTTCATTTTGTGTTTTAAATGTAAAATTTTCGTTTAAATATTATATTTTATTAACATTTTGGTTAAATTCGATAGCACGGGCATGTTTAACTAAATTGAGTGTAGTGTGTTCAACATTTGAAGGGCTAGACTCATGTTGACGTTAAGAGAACCGTGGAAAGCTCATCAATCTAGCTTGATTCTCATTTAGTGGATTCGACTCACTTAAAAGGTTCAATTCTCTTCAAAGACAAGGGTTACACAGAGGTCTAGGTCAACCCGATGCCCAGAATAAACTAACCCAACCCAACTTAATAATTGTGGGTTAGACTTTCACAATAACAATCCAATCTCAATCTTCTATTCCCGTGAACTCTTAAACACATCCCTTTCATCTGATGACCAATGGTCGACCAATCACCGTGATTCATTGGCATTTAATGACAAAATTACGTCTGCGTGATTGCGTGATTATCCGCGACGAGCGGGGATGAAAGTCACCGATTTAATAAATAAATGGCGGGGAGATTATAATCTGTGTACATGGTGTATTCGCAATCAGATTCGATATATATATTTTATTTAATATATATAATATATTATAATTTTTTTTTTCTTTTTAACTTTAAGATGAGATGAAAATACATATATTTTATTATTTTAAAATAATATTTTTATTAAATGAATCCATAATGATAAAACTTGTTGAAAAAATATTTACTATTTATGTAATAGTTATTTATGTAAACTAATTATTATAAAATATAATTGGATTTAGTTTGTTATTTATAATAATCTTTTAATTTTGTAAGAATCTTATATTGTTAAACAAAATTGTAGTATGTGATGTTAAAATTTATTTTATTTATGTTTGTTTTATAATTTTTAAAATTTTATTTTAAAATATCAATACCCGCATATACCCGCGGATATTCCATCTACCTGCGGGGATCATAAATGGGTACCCCCGAAATAAACGGGGCGGGGGCGGGGGAAGCACTATCCGCCCCCGCCCCCGCCCGCCCCATTGCCATCTCTATGATTCATGCTTAGCTTGCATCCTCATTGCCTCGAGCAGCCACACGACGGTCCCTCCTTGCTGCCTCCACGCACAACTACTTACAGCCTTTCATCCCTTTGAGTTCGTGTCATTAAGTTGCTAACTACGGCTACTTCTTCCCCTATAATAATTGCGATGGTGACTGAAGATTTGCAATGGTGGTGGTGCGATTGCGAGGCCAAATTTGCAACGGTGAGATGCAACTGTCAATGTCAGCCTAGATCTGCAACGGTGAGAAGGTACGAGTTCGGATCTTTGTCGATGTGAGTCGCAAAGCCCAAATCTCCACTAATTTTTTTTTCATTTTTTTGATGCATGTTGCCGGGTTAATGAAAAAGGGCATAACTCGACTTCCTGACTTGAATCAACCCATTCTCCCATCGTGTTGGCTCGGTTCGAGTTACTCGAATATTTTTGCTAAAATCGACTCAACCCAACTTAACTTTATATAATTGGTTTGAACTTTAAATTTTTCTAAACCTGACCCAACCCGGCATGTGTTTAGCTCTATCAAAGAGCGTGATACATCTAAAACACATGCTTTTAAACATAACTAGAGCAAATTTCTCACACCATTTTGGTACCTATTTTCTCTCAAACTCTCCATCTTCGACTTTAGTTACCTTGATATGATTAATTTTAGGGAGCAGGCTGCATCTATAAAACTTGGAGTTTTTGACCAATGTGTCTCAGTGGCAAAATTATTTACCAAATTATCATCATTTTCAAATTATTTATCAAAATGCTCCTGTTTTGGCCACGTTAGAATTTTTTATTATTTTTCGTTCCATATAGGATGCGCCAAAGAAGATGGCACATCCAACTAAGATACGCCACACCCGATGGCGTATCCACGTAGGATGCACCACGCGTGTTGGCGTATCCTAGTTGGATGCGCCAACGGTATTAGTGTCTCCCATGTGGAAAAAAAAGATACGCCACACGCGATGGCGTATCCACATGGGATACACCACGCGTGTTGGCGTATCTTAGTTGGATGCGCCAACGGTATTGGCGTCTTCCACGTGGAAAAAAAAATTAAAAAAAATACTACGTGGCATATGTAGAATGACGTATCCATGTAAAAAACGCCATGTAGGATGGCGTATCCACACCACGTGGACCAAAAAAAATTAAAAAAAAAGTCACGTTGGATGTACTTCTAAGGCACTTAACCCATTTTACGTGGATCTCGCACTCCTCCCAAAGACACATACATTTCACATGCCTATTTGAGAGTGCACCATAACATTGGAAAACATCAATATTTATAGGCTAAGTGTTTATTTCTGATCCGAAAATAGTCGATGTGGGACTTTGATATTAACAAGGCAAAACAATTAAGTAAGATAATAATGTACTTTTATTCGATGTAGGACTTTAGTAAATAAAACAAACATCTTATTTACACACCTAAAATCATTTTTTTACTTTCTTAGTTACTCATACTGAATTGTATGGTTAAAGTTCTAAAGATTTAACAAATTTTAAGACATTACTTTCTCGGAGCATGCTGTTCTTAGCAAGTGCTAGAGGCTTATCCTTATAAGCACCTTTGTGTTTTACTAATTAATATTAATGAAAATAGGCTAAAGTTTTGGGTGATTACGCCTAACTTTTTTGCTTATAGTATATGTATATATAAGTATAATATATAATTAGTAAATTTCTTAAGTTGATAAAGATGTTTGATGGATGAATTGTCCTCCTAACTTATTAATAATTTACGCAAAATCATACATTCAAAATTTGCAAAAATATAGTTAAAAAACTTCAATACGTTTGAGAATGCCCCTATGTGAGTCCATCAAATCAAAACATCAACTCCTTTCCATTGTTCCATATCTAATGGAGTCTAGTTTTAGAATTCTGCATCATGATCCGCATCTAGTATGAATCCATTTTTCAACCACATTATTGAAGCTTCATATTCCTATAACCTAAAATAATTGGACAAAGTTATTAAGCTAACTAATCAAACAATTATCAAAAGGCTCATATTTCCACTGTAACTAAGATATAGAAACTGAAATTTCATATCCATCCTTAGTGTAGAAAGAAAACGTTTGCAGCCATGTTCCCTATGATGGATATCTCGGCCCTCATCACTTTTGCTAGAAGTCGCTGCCTATCTTCAGGGCATAACTCTAGTCGAACACCCTACAATCAAACAATTAATAATTAATTTGTGTAAGAACATATGACAATTTTAATTTGTGTAAGTAAATATGGGTATTCCTATGACCGAAACTGCTGATGGTCATTCATTATGATAACGTAAGAATCTTAAGGGGGCGAGAAAGGTATTGTGGTGAGTTGCACAGCATGCTAAGAACAGGTGCTTATAAGGATAAGCCTCTAGCACTTGCTAAGAACAGCATGCTCCGAGAAAGTAATGTCTTAAAATTTGTTAAATCTTTAGAACTTTAACCATACAATCCGGTATGAGTAACTAAGAAAGTAAAAAAATGATTTTAGATGTGTAAATAAGATGTTTGTTTCATTTACTAAAGTTTCACATCAAATAAAAGTACATTGTTGCCTTACTTAGTTGCTTTGTCTTGTTAATACCAAAGTCTCACATTGACTACTTTCGGATCAGAAGCAAACACTCGGCCTATAAATATTGATATCTTCCAAGGTTATAGTGCACTCTCAAATAGGCATGTGAAATGTATGTGCCTTTAGGAATAGTGCGAGATCTACGTGAAATGAGTTAAGCGTCTTAGAAACACACCCAACGTGACATTTTTTTAAATTTTTTTTGTCCACGTGGCGTGGATAGACCATCCTACATGGCGTTTTTTACATAGATACACCATCCTACACATGCCACGTAGTATTTTTTTTCCCACGTAGGTGGCGCATCTAACTAGGATACGCCAATACGCGTGGCGCATCCCACGTGGATACGCCAACACGTTTGGCATATCTGATACGCCAAACGTGTTGGCGTATCCACGTGGGATATGCCAAGCGTGTTGGCGTATCTTAGTTGGATGCACCATTTCCTTTGGCACATCCTACGTGAAATAAAAAATAATAAAAAATTCTAACGTGACCAAAACAAGAATATTTTGATAAATAGTTTAGAAATTATGATAATTTGATAAATAATTTTGCCACTGGAAGTACATTGGTCAACAACTCATAAAACTTGGGCCTCAGAATAATTTTCAAGCAAGAGGAAACTTTCCTACTAAAATGCCGGATTTTATGATCAGTTTAAAATGTAGGTGAAAAACTTGTATGAAAAATTCATTACTGAATTTCTTCTGGTACAAAAAGGTTTTGGAAGAAGAAAGCTATCTCATTTCAATGTTTTAACATTGCAACAAGAGTTCTTTAAATTTTTCGCCACTATTTTTAGGTGTATACCAAATTTACTTAAGGTTATACCATAAAATACCCAAGTGGGCCCTAGATCTCTGAATAGGAGGCCCAGATGTATGTATACCTGAGGCATTCTAGGGCCAGCCCTAGAACACCTATGCAAGTTTCTTTTATCTAATTTTCCCAATTTTTTACAAAATTGATCTAGGTTCATTGGAAAGCTTGAGAGGTTCTTTAATATTTGTGTGTGATGTTGATGTAAAAAATTTAATCCTTCATCATGTTGCTTTTTCCTCTCCGCTATCCAAATACTTGCAGTTTCAACGTAAAAAAAGAAAAAAGCCTTGGTGTATTGCAATTTATTTATAACAAAACTAGTGGGCTTTGTATAGGGCAAATAATCTAACCAAATTTAAGAAAAGCATATATCAAGACAAAAAAAAAAAAGGAAAAGCATATATATCTAACTAATTTTGAGTTCTTTGAGAACGAGATTGGTCATTTTAAAGATTGAAGAATTCACGTATTAATGCCTTTTTTTTTATTTTTTATGGGCACAATCACTAAATAAAGTATAAGGGTCTAATATTCAACTCGACTAGTTTTGGAATTGGAGGTGTAATAAGTGTTATCAAAGGTCCAGCTAAACGTCCATGGACGAAGGCCAACTTGGTAGATTTACCGAAAGATCATTCTTATACATATATGTGTGTAATTTTAATGGAAAAATCTTACGATCTCTACTATCATTTGGCGTAGCTTTCATAGTGATACAAATTAGATAAACAAATGTGATAATGACTTAGTAAGGAACCTCCTGGGTAATGTGACCTCATGGGTAATGGAACCTCCTGACATCAACCTCACCCCCAAGTCTTAAGATTTGATCTTGTGCGAATTAACAATGATGTTAAGTTCATGAGTTATATTTGAAAATTTGGTAAAAACTGACAAACACTTAAAATTTGCTCATGTTGTTTAGTCTTTTCGCCAACAAATTAGTGGTCAAAGTGGAATTGTTTATAGTAGTTTGAGTTATTTGATTCATAAATTTTTAGGAGAGAAGCCTAGTACATAGGATTCTGTCAAAAACATTAAATTCTATTAAAAACATATGATGTAAAATTTATGAAACAATACCGATAATCCTACTGAGTACAGTATCCACACCTATTTTAACACCGGGTATTGTTCATGGGACCCCACCCATGAACAATACCAAATCATGTTTCTGTTTTCTTTTTTTCTTTTTTTAGTATATGTCTATTAACCAACTTCTCTACGTCGTTAACCACTTTTTTGTTCTTCGTTAACCAACTTATTTCACGAGCATAAAAATCATGTGGCAAAATCTTATGCCATTAACTAACTTCTATATGTAATTAACTACTTTTTTGTTCTTCATTAACTAACTTTTTTCACGAGCATAGAAACAAAGTTGGTTAATGAAGAACAAAAACATGGTTAATGACCTACAAAAGTTAGTTAATGACACAAGATTTTACCACATGGTTTCTATGCTCGTGAAATAAGTTGGTTAAAGAAGAACAAAAAAGTTGTTAACGACGTAGAGAAGTTAGTTAATGGACATATACTAAAAAAGAAGAAGTTAGAAACATGATTTGGTACTGTTCACGGGTAGGCTCCATGAACAGTACCTGGTGTGGAAATAGGTGTGGGTACTGTTAGATGTAGGATGATACTTTTCCTTTATGAAAAGCTATAAGTCACTTGTTCAGAGTCGAATCACAAAGATATACATGATCATGTCCCCAAATGATGTTGAGTGGTTGTTAATGGTGGTTTCCTCCTTGGTGCGACAACGACAGTAGTGGAGAGGGAGTGGTATACCTGCAGGGCACTCTGATACTCAAGTTAAGACTGTGCATTAGGAGAGAAAAATGTATTAGAGTAGATGCATGTGGATAAATGCCTCTAGTATGTTTTGATTAATGACTAAACTTAACATATTATTACTTTGATTCACTAACTACTTGCCAATCTTGATTTTATTAATGAGATTTAATGAAGCAAGAACAATGGATGCAAAGGATCAAGGATCATGAAGGAAAACTTAAAGAAGGAGCATCATGAAGAAGGAATTCAATGAAGACTATTAGGAATCTTTTTGTAAAGAAAAGACTTTGTTTAATTCTCTGATTAAGCTCTCTCAAATAAGTAAAAATGGTTTTCAAAGGTAAAAATGGATTAAGAATGAAAAAGGTTAATTAACAAGTTTGTACATCTTTGTGTACATCAATGTACTTTCCGTTAATTAACTAACTTTTAATGAAAACCTCAGTGTACATCTATGTATAAATGTTATACATCTATGTATACATCAATTGATTACGAACTTAATGAAAATCTCAGTGTACATCTATGTATAAGTGATTATACATCTATGTATACATCGATTGATTCTGGACTTACTTGATCAGTATGCAATTTTGCATCTATACATCGATTGATACATCTATGTATAAACCAGAACAGAAGCAAGAACTTTTTGATATAGTTATACAATCGATTAGGTAATTAATGTATAAACTTCTGGGCTGAAAATATGAATGTATTTCAAGAACAACATCGATGTACTCATGTGTGTATTAATCAAGAATCAAGAACTTTCAAGAACACAATCGATTAGGCAATCGATGTACACATGTTATGAAAGTGAAATTTTGTTTAATACATCTGTGTACTAATCGATTGATTGAGAACAGAATTTTTCAGATAAATCTGTTTTGATCTTAACTGACTTGTAAAGTGTATCCAACGGATCTATTTTGAAATATACCTATATAAGGACATTGGCAAACACTTTCCAATTAATAATTGATTCGAAATTTGAGATCAATCACAAAAAAATATTGTAAGAGCTTTTCATTGATAGAAAACAGAGTATTCTTTTCTGTAGAACTTCAAATTGTTGTATCTGATTTTAGAATCTGATTCAGTCTTTTCATATTTGTAAAAGAGAGATAAGACAGAAGGTTCTCTCGCTAATGAAATCAAGAGTAGAAGGGACTCTTGGTGCTGTGCAAGAATAGAAGGAATTCTTGTGGAAATTGCAAGATTGCTTTAACTTGAAAAGCTGTCATTTGGGTAGAAGAAATCCAAAATTAAAGCTTATGTAAAGAATCTTGTCTATTAATTTTTCAATAGTTGATAAAACTCACAGTGGTGTGGGGACTGGATGTAGGTTACCAGAGGAGGTAGCTGAATTAGGATAAACTCGGTTTGCAATTTTCTCTATCCCTTAACTCTTTATTTGTTTTATTGTAGATTATATGAATTAATCAATACGTTAGGGATGTTTGCATGATTTGATTAGTTTATAAACTTGTTCATATCTGAAATCAATCTTATTGTTAATATTCTTTTTTAAGTTTCAAGTATTGATTGCAATATATCTTGCAAAAACACATTTTGGTTTGTTGGTTGACAAAATCTTTTTCTTAATTAAAGAAAAGAATTAGTTTTTACAAAAAGGGGAATAAGTTTCGAAAACTTTTAATACTCAATTCAACCCCCCCTTCTTGAGTATTCAGAAGCCACAACCAACAAGTGGTACTAGAGCTTACACTCTTGTGTAAAGCTTAACAACTTAAGAGGATGGCTTCAAATGACATCTTGGGAGAAGGGGCTTCCTTGGCAAGACCCCTTGCTTTCAATGGCACTGCCTATATGTATTGGAAAGAAAGGATGTTAATATTTCTTGAGGCAAGTGGCATTGACGTATTAGATGCTGTTGAGAATGGTCCATACATTCCTCACACTCTTGATGCAAATGGCACCAAGAAAGAAAAACTAAGAAGTGAATGGGATGATGATGACAAAAAGAAAGTATGTTATAATGCTAAAGCTAAAAATATTATAACTTCTGCCTTGAGTTATAATGAATTTTTCAGAGTTTCAAATTGTAAGACAGCCAAGCAAATGTGAGATACGCTGCAAATTACTCATGAAGGAACCAGTGATGTAAAGAGAGCGAGAATGAACTCACTCATGCACGAGTATGAACTCTTTCACATGAAGAATGGTGAAGACATCAATGATATGCAAAGGAGGTTCACTCACATAGTGAATCAGCTGAATGGACTTGGAAAGAGTATTTCAGATGAACAACAAATCAACAAAATCATGAGATGTTTGACAAAAGAATGGCAACAAAAAATTATTGCTATAGCTGAATCAAAGGACTTAGCAACCATGAATATTGCTACACTATTTGGAAAACTTAAAGAGCACGAGATGGAGTTGCATAGATTGAATGATCATGAAGAGAAGGAGAAAAAGAAAAGAGGCTTGTCACTTAAAGCACATGTCTTTAAAGAAAGCCTTGACAGTGATGAAGATGAAGAAGTTGAAGAAGATGGTGAATCTGAAGAGGATATGGGACTGCTAGTTAGAAAGTTCAAGAGATTCCTCAAAAAGAAGAAAACCTTCAATAAAAGGCCCTCAAACTTCTTTTCCAAGAAGAACACTTCAAAAGCTGAAAGTTCAACATCAAATGTGAAGTGCTATGAATGTGGCAGACCTGGACATTATAAAAATGAGTGTCCTAAATTTCAAAAGAAGGACAAGCATGACAATCATGAGTCCAAGGACAAGAAGAATAGAAAGCCAAGAGCATACATAGCACGGGAGGAGAATGATATAGATTCCTCTAAAGATTCTGAGGAAGAAGAGGCCAATCTTTGTCTCATGACTAATCATCAAAGTGATAATGAAGATGAGGTAAATGAAATCCCCCTACCTTTGATGAACTACAAGATGCTTTTGATGAATTGTACAATGAATATCTGAAAACTGCTAAGCAATTATGTCCTCTAGGAAAGTCATTGCTAAACAATGTAGTGAATATGCATCTCTTCAAATTAAGATTAAAGAATTAGAAGCTAAGAACAATAATCTAAATGCATCCAGTTCTACATGTTCTAATTGCAATATTCTAGAAAAAGAAGTGGAAAAACTGAAAACCACTCTATCTAAATTTACAATGGGAAGAGATAATCTAAATGCTATATTAGGACAACAAAAAAGAGTGTATGACAAAGCTGGAATAGGCTATAAACCAGCATTGCATGAAAAGATTTTTAAGAAACTCTTTACTGCACCTAAATCCTCTACTAGTCCTTTTGTTAAATGTTTTTATTGTGCAAGAAAAGGACATATAACTTCTACATGCTATTTTAGGAATCCTTAAAGGATTAATGTTAAACAAATCTGGGTTTCTAAGGGAACATATGTGATGATTAACACCAAAGGACCCAACAAAACTTGGGTACCTAAGTCAAATGCTTAAAATCTGTTTTATAGGTGTGTTTAAGAGCCAAAAGCTCAAATTGGTATCTTGATAGTGGCTGCTCCAAGCATATGACTGGAGATATTACAAAGTTCTCATCCTTCACTCCCAAACAAGGTGGAAATGTCACCTCTGGTGATAACAACAAAGGAAGGATCTTAGGAGTTGGAATAATTGGAAAAAGCACAACTACCAAGATAGAAGGTGTACTATATGTGAAAGGGCTTAAGCACAATCTACTAAGCATTAGCCAACTATGTGATAAAGGTTATAAGAAACTTTAGAAGAGATTCAACTTGAGGAAAGGCAAGACAATGTCAAAGTGGATGAAGCAGTGGAAATTCCAGCAGAAACTCAACTTGAAAATCTACCCAAAGAATGGAAAACTGCAAGAAATTACCCTCTGGACAACATAATTGGTGAAATATCTAAAGAGGTAACCACTAGACATTCCTTAAGAAATGCATGCAATAATATGACTTTTGTATCACAAGTAGAACCTAAAACTATAAATGAAGCAATTATTGATGAAAACTGGACTATGGCAATGCAAGAAGAACTTAATTAGTTTGAAAGAAATAAAGTTTGAAAACTTGTTCCAAAACCCAAGAATAAACAAATAATTAGTACAAAATGAGTGTTTAGGAATAAGCTTAATAAAAATGGTATCATAGTAAGGAATAAAGCTAGATTAGTAGCCAAAGGCTATAATCAAGAAGAAGGAATTGACTATGATGAGACATATGCACTTGTGGCTAGATAAGAAGCCATTAGAATATTATTAGCATATACATGTATTATGGATTTTAAATTGTATCAAATGGATGTTAAGAGTGCATTCCTAAATGGATATATACAAGAAGAAGTGTATGTTGGTCAACCCCCTGGTTTTTGAAATAAATGAACTTCCTAATCATGTGTATAAACTCACTAAAGCTTTATATGGACTTAAACAAGTTCTAAGAGCTTGGTATGAAAGACTAAGTAATTTCTTACTTCAAAAGGGTTTTATAAGAGGAAAAGTTGATACAACACTATTCACTAAAAGAAAAGCACAAAACATACTACTTGTTCAAATTTATGTTGATGATATTATATTTGGTGCTACTAATGAATCTTTATGTAAGGAATTTGTCAAATTAATGAAAAATGAGTTTGAAATGTCTATGATGGGAGAGCTTACATTCTTTCTTGGACTACAAATCAAACAATGTGATGATGGGACTTTCATAAGCCAAACTAAGTACTGCAAAGAATTATTGAAGAAGTTTGGAATGGAGAATGCGAAGGAAATGACTATTCCAATGAGTTCATCATGCTACTTGGACAAAGATGAGAAAGGTAAATCAGTAGATGTTTCCAAGTACAGAGGTATGATTAGTTCTTTACTCTATTTAACTGCAAGTAGACCTGATATAATGTTCAGTGTTTGTATGTGTACTAGATATCAATTTGATCCTAAGGAATCACACTTATCTACTTTAAAAAGAATCATGAAATACTTATTAGGAATTAAAGAAATGGGTTTATGGTATGCTAAAGGATCAACATGTAACTTAGTAGGATATTCTGATTCTGACTTTGCTGGATGCAAGTTAGATAGGAAGAGTACTAATGGAACTTGCCACCTTCTAGGAAACTTATTAGTTTCTTGGTTTAGTAAGAAACAAACTAGTGTGACTTTGTCCACTGCTGAAGCAGAATATGTTATAGCAGAAAGTTGTTGTGCACATATTCTTTGGATGAAACAACAACTTATGGACTATGGTATTTTCTTAGAGAAAGTACCAATCAAATGTGATAATACTAGTGCTATAAATCTCACTAAGAATCCTATAATGCATTCAAGAACCAAACACATTGAGATAAAATATCATTTCATAAGAGATCACATTCAAAGTGGAGATAATCATTGAATATGTTGATACAACTAAGCAATTAGCTGATATTTTCACTAAACCATTGACTAAAGAAAGCTTTTTCTACATAAGAAGAGAGTTAGGAATAATTGATCCTACCTATGTTTGATGTTTTGAATGTTAAATGCATTATAATTAGATGTTTGATGCCTATACATTGATTACACAATCGATTTATTTAGACAAAATGCTTAATTTAAAATGTTGGTACACAGATTAGGTAATCTATGTACAAACATATAAATTCATTTTAAGTGTCTTTATATCGATTAGATAATCGATTGATACAAATATTGTTGTTTTTAAAATAATTAGAACATCGATTCGAACATCGATTGACTGCACAATTTAAAAAAAAAATGACTCTCTGGAAGTCATTATACATCGATTGCTCAATCAATTATTTTGATAAAATAGGTACAGGGTATCTTATACATCGATTGAAACATCGCTTGTATAATAGTCTCAAAATTTAGGACTCACTGACTTATCATATACATCGATATGTACATCGATTACTTGGATACTGAAATTGTTGGACTCTCTGACCTTACTTATATATCGATTAATACATCGATTGAGTTTAAGTTTTCAGAACTTGATACTCTGCACTTAAGGATACATCGATTTGAACATCAATTATCTGTATACTGAAATTGTTAGAATTTCTGCAATTGCTTATACATCGATTTATACATCGATTGTATTTGCTGCAATTGCTTATATATCGATTCACACATCGATTGAGTTCAAGTGTTTAGAACTTGATACTCTGACTTAGCTTATACATCGATTAATACATCGATGTATCTGATTTAAAATTAAAATCCTAATGCTAAGTACATCGATTAGCATGTGTATACTGGAGGAAAAATCCCTTAATACATCGATTAGGAAATCGATTGATTAATCTGGGTTTATAAATTTCAACCCTTCCCTCCAAATCTTTCACTTTCTTAAATCCAAATATCACTCCTACGAACCCTAGCAAAGCTTGAAATCGTCTCCAATGGCTCGTGTGAAACAACCTCAACCCTCTACACCTGTTCCCTCTCACTCCACGTCTTCCTCCTTAACTCAATCCTCCTCTTCTCACTCTGTTTCACTCATTGCAACCCCTGCACGCCCTAAAAGAAAAACAACTGAGAAAGTCCAGTCTTCTCAAAGGATTGACAAGCTTCCAATCCAAAGCTTGAAGAAGATACAAGATAAAGGGAAAAAGGTTGCTGAATCTTCAAGACCAACACCCAAGAAACAAGAGAAGAAGAAGAAAGTGGTGAAGGAAACACCCAAGAAGAAGACTGCTCAAAAGAAGAGAAAAAGGATAGAGGAAGAAGAAAACAATGATGAATGAGTCACTGAGAATGAACTTCTCAAAAGGTATTTTTCTGATGAGGAACACATTATGCGTTATAAGAGTGACTTCAAGAATAGGGACATTCATGAGGCTAGGACTGTAGATTTCCATTACTTTGAGGAAAATGAATTCACGTTTCACAAGATTTTAGAGGAGTATAATCTGAGTCAATTTTTGCAAATAAGGAGTGACATTTATCCTACATTAATCAAAGCTTTTTACTGTACTTTTGAGATGGATAATGATGGACTTTCTGCTGAAGTGAAGAACACAAAAATTGAGATGACTTTTGTTGAGTTTGCTCAATTTACTGGACTTGATTACAAGGGAAGTAATCATCTTTGGCTTGGACTGGACGGTGTATGGATCAAGAATTTTGATAGGGAAGAAGCAAAGAAGGTGCTTCTAATTGAAAATGCACCAGAAGGAAGACTGATCAACATCAGCTCTATGCATATTCGGCATAGGCTCCTGCAATATGTGCTGAGCAGGATGCTATTACCCAGATCTAGTAATCACGCAGTGTTGCAAAATAATGATATTTTGTTACTCTGGGCTATGATACAGAGGAAACAGATGAGTTGGAGCTTCATAATTGCTAGACACATGCTGGATTGTAAAATCCGTAGAGCTACCCTACCCTATCCTGGCTTAGTGGTGAGGTTACTAGAACATTTTGGTGTCTCTTTGGACAATGAAGAGAAGTTTCAGTCTATGAAGGCAACTCACAAGTTTGGTAAAGGAACCATTAGCAAGATGAAATTTGCTAAAGCTAATGGAGAGTGGGTTAGGACACCTGGTGAAGAACCAAGAGCTGCTGTGGACAACTTTGAGATGAACAGCAAGATAGACAAGCTGCTCCAAATGTTTCGAGGCTAGGCAAACCAAACACCATATAATGATGAAACAATCGATTGATTATCTAAGTCTTAGACTAAATACATTGGAAGGCCAAATGGCCACTCTGCACCAACATTTAGGTATTTCCATCACTGCACCTCCAGAAGTTCATCCAACTTCTAAAGATGTTGTGAATATAGCTAGAGAAGCTGTTGCTACTACTGTTGCTGCACCTGAAGAGGAAGGCAATCCTGAAGAGCAAGCAACCCAAGCTTCAACACACACTGAAGTGGTAAACAACTGCTGCATTTTTTTTAATTATTCTGATATTTACTCTGATATTTCTAATTACTTTCTAAGATATTTTGAATGATAAACATGTTATGTATGGTAAGTTTGTCATCAATCAAAAAGGGGGAGTTTGTGGATAAATGCCTCTAGTATGTTTTTATTAATGACTAAACTTAACATGATTATTACTTTGATTCACTAACTACTTGCCAATCTTGATTTTATTAATGAGATTTAATGAAGCAAGAACAATGGATGCAAAGGATCAAGGATCATGAAGGAAAACTTAAAGAAGGAGCATCATGAAAAAGGAATTCAATGAAGACCATTAGGAATCTTTTTGTAAAGAAAAGACTTTGTTTAATTCTCTGATTAAGCTCTCTCAAATAAGTAAAAATGGTTTTCAAAGGTAAAAATGGATTAAGAATGAAAAAGGTTAATTAACAAGTTTATACATCTATGTGTACATCAATGTACTTTCTGTTAATTAACTAACTTTTAATAAAAACCTCAGTGTACATCTATGTATAAATGTTATACATCTATGTATACATCAATTGATTACGAACTTAATGAAATTCTCAGTGTACATCTATGTATAAGTGATTATACATCTATGTATACATCGATTGATTCTGGACTTACTTGATTAGTATACAATTTTGCATTTGTACATCGATTGATACATCTATGTATAAACCAGAACAGAAGCAAGAACTTTTTGATATAGTTATACAATCGATTAGGTAATCGATGTATAAACTTCTGGGCTGAAAATACGAATGTGTTTCAAGAACAACATTGATGTACTCATGTGTGTATTAATCAAGAATCAAAAACTTCCAAGAACACAATCGATTAGGCAATCGATGTACACATGTTATAAAAGTGAAATTTTGTTTAATACATCTGTGTACTAATCGATTGACTGAGAACAGAATTTTTCAGATAAATTTGTTTTGATCTTAACTGACTTGTAAAGTGTATCCAACAGATCTATTTTGAAATATACCTATATAAGGACATTGGCAAACACTTTCCAATTAACAATTGATTCGAAATTTGAGATCAATCATAAAAAAAATACTGTGAGAGCTTTTCATTGAAAAAAAACAGAGTATTCTTTTCTGTAGAACTTCAAATTGTTGTATCTGATTTTAGAATCTAATTCAATCTTTTCATATTTGTAAAAGAGAGATAAGAGAGAAGGTTCTCTCGCTGATGAAATCAAGAGTAGAAGGGACTCTTGGTGCTGTGCAAGAATAGAAGGAATTCTTGTGGGAATTGTAAGATTGCTTTAACTTGAAAAGCTGTTATTTGGGTAGAAGGATTCCAAAATTGAAGCTTATGTAAAGAATCTTATATATTGATTTTTCAATAGTTGATAAAACTCACAATGGTGTGGGGACTGGATGTAGGTTACCAGAGGAGATGGCTGAACCAGGATAAACTCGGTTTGCAATTTTTTCTATCCCTTACCTTTTTATTTGCTTTATTGTAGATTATATGAATTAATCAATACGTTAGGGATGTTTGCATGATTTGATTAGTTTATTAACTTGTTCATATCTGAAATTAATCTTATTGTTAATATTCTTTTTTAAGTTTCAAGTCTTGATTGCAATATATCTTGCAAAAACACATTTTGGTTTGTTGGTTGACAAAATCTTTTTCTTAGTTAAAGAAAAGAATTAGTTTTTGCAAAAAGAGGAATAAGTTTCGAAAACTTTTAATACTCAATTCAACCCCCCCTTCTTCAGTATTTAGAAGCCACAACCAACAATGCATACTTGAGTAGCATTCCTGGAAATATTATGAGAATACAAACAAGAGGGGTGAGAATTTTAAGAATTCTCAGTAGTATTATTTTTAAAAAAATGTGTGTCATTATAATACTTCCAACTGTTTTGGGAAAAAAACATATTTTTAAAACTTAAATGCTTTAATACAAGAAAGGTGACAAAATGTCAAATTAAGTCATTTCTCTTCCTGAAATAGAATTCCATTTATTAATAGTTTCCAAAAACATTTATTGTCAAGCATCAGAAATTATATCCATAAACACTTTCAGTAATAATTTCCAAACAAGAAACCATGATCTCAAATTCTTTCAATGGTTCTTATATTATAACTAGGTCATAATATGAATATCAATTCAAATTCATCTCAGTGTTCATTCATCATATATTATAATCATCAAATAGGTAGTGAGAGAATGTCTATCCTCATGTTACCTTAAAAATGAAAGAATCATCCTTCCTCACACTATCAGATTACTCCCTATCCAAAATTTATTCAAAATTACTCCATTCCCAGAGTTTATTTAAGATTACTCCCTTCTCGGAGTTTATTCAATCACAAGCACAAATTACTATTTTAGCTCAACCTTAAATAATTAAGGGAGCAAATTCACATATACATATCAAATAGCTCAACTTTGCATTCAAAGGAGCAATACAAATTTAAATTCAAGCTCAACTTGATTAATCAAGAAACAAAATAATAGTTATTAGAAGTCAAGTACACAAATTAATTTCATTCAACACATTTCATGAGTTCTTAACAAGAGAACAATACTAAATACTTCCAATTGCTTAAAACAACAATTCAAATACTAGAGTTTTCCAAGCATGGCTGAAAATACCATGGTCATCAATCATGTAATCAAATTTCAAGAATAACTATTCTTATTCATTTTTAATCTCAAAACCTTTAATTTAAAGATGTGTGACATGAAAAATTCAAGCATTTTCTTCTTCCTTGAATACTTGGCCATGACCCATATAAGATCCAAAACCAAGCATTTTTTTTATCCATAGATACTAAATTCTTTTCATACCATTCATAAAATCATAGAAGGAAGATAAAACATAGGTTAAGCACCAATCCCTCATTTGATCATGCTTGGCCATGTAGATCATTCCAAGAATCAATATCACAAAAAACAATATCATAAGTTATCAAACCAATATCACAAAGTCATTCTAAGAATCAATGGAAGAAAAGAACAAATAGTAGCAAAGGAACCTCCATTGAAATTTTGTTTTGGCCGTGGATATTCAGCCCAAGAACACAACAAATTTCTCATTTCCTCTTCATAACTATTATTACAAATCCAACCTAAGAATCAATATAAGAGAAAGAACAAATTAAAGCAAAGCAATCTCCACTAGATTCATGGTTTGGCCGTGAATCATGCCACCAAAATCACAAGCAAAAAAATCATACAAAATCCATAATAAAAGAAATAAACCAAGATGAGGCAAGCATCCCCTACCTCAATTCCTTAACTTATGGATGCTTGTTTCCTTAATTTTCCTTCACTTTTTCTTCACTTTTCTTTCCTCTTTTCCTTTCTTTTTCACCATTCTCTGGTTCATGTCTCTGTGCTCTATTTTGGCCAGCTGTGCGGATGAGAAAATGTGATAAAAGATGAAAGAAAAAGTGATAATCTTCATTAGATAAATGTGAGTTAGTATGGCGGTGGATGAAGATAAAAATGAGGTGCTAAAACTTTTATATCTGTTATGTACACTTTAATTTTCGAAAGTTAAATTTTCAAGTGTCCATAAATGTTATGGAAAATTTTAAAACTCAACTTATTTCTTTGATCCATTTTTCTATAACTTTCAATATACTGCTATTTATCAGTTAAGTTTTATTACTCAATTCCAAGTTAAGTGAAACTTAGGATTAAGTAAATATACTTACTGATACTTATCTTAGTTAGCATTTTATACTAAAATATTCTCCATATCTTACTTATCATCTACATGACATTTCATAATTTTTTGAGCTACTTTAACTGTCCAATCGGTCTTCTAAACTTTCATTTTGTGTCGTTAAAAATACCAAAACAATTCATCTGATTCTCTAAAATTTACTACAACTCTTATAAACTATTTATAGCTAGGAAATAAATTTTTTATATTTATTTCCATCATATCAATTGTTTATGCAAAAACTTTAGCTATTTTTTCACATTCGGTGTTATAGAATTAAGCTCAAATTAATCCAGAAGGTTACCTAAATTAACAGATAACTCATACCGAAGTTACTGAACTTTTATAACCATGATTAGGAGTATTAGGTTAAAGAGAATGTTACAGAGTGTCGAGGTACTCCTTACAGGGGCCAATAGGAACGTTAGATTCTCCATGCACTGGAATTCATCTTAAGGCATTAAGGCCTGAATCTATTTCATGATGGGTAGTGTAGTAGATGTTATTCAAGATATTGAATCAAGGATTCTTTGCATAATTTCCCCTATCAAGGGGCATCCGTCTGTGACTTGTAGCATAGGGCCACGATACTTGTGCTGCTAAGGCATGTAACAACGAACATACTAGGGTCTAGCTGGATGCTGTGACATTTTCCGCAAGCGCACGGGTCGTACAAGTAGTAAAATAAATATCATTCCCACGAGAATCGTTTGATTACTAACTCTTACAGCGATTTCAATTATTTAAGCGAATAAACAAAATGGTGAAAGCTAAATTAAAATCAAAATAAAATAAAATAAAAGTAATTAAACTAAGAAGAGAAATAAAAGCAATTAAACTAAGAAGAATTGAGATTCAACCATGGATAAAGGCTTAGGACTAGGAATCCATTACAATATTCTTTATGCTAAATCGTTCATGTTCTTGAAGGCAAAAAGTCCTAAATTATTTAAAGCCCAATGTCTTGGCACTAAAAATGTGCTAAAACCTCATCAATCCCATTCTCATGGCAATTAATCCAAGTTCTAACCCATTAAGATTCATGACATTCATTTGACTCTCGAAGGACTTAACCCTATGTCTAGGCATTAATTCCTAAGTTCAATTCTTAGATTATCAAGCAATTAGACTTCTTCTTTCGATCCTTCATCTAAAGCCTAAAATCATGTAAATATGGCGCGCAACATACCACAAGCATTAAGAACACTAAGAATGAATCAAGAACAACAATAATCAATTCAATATAGATAAATAAAGAGTTTCATCCTAATTCTAGATAAAGGGGTTTAGCCACTCATGGCAATTAAAACACAAATAAGAATAGAGATTAAAGAGTCAACCATGATTCCAAAATAAAAGAAAAGATAGAGAAAAAGAACATCATTGGTTGGTCTTCAATGGCTCTTGATCTTGCCTCCCAAGCCCTTGCCTCAAATCCTTGTGCCTCTTAAATTCCTCTACAGCTAATCCACCATTTTTGCCCCAGAGTTTGCTCATTTGGGCTTCCTCTCTTGAGGACCCCTCTACCCTTAGGACTTTTCTCCCCTTTCCAGGAGCTCCCTTAGAGGGTTGTCACTCACCTCTTCGGTTTCTCCCTTCCAGGGGACCTCCATTTGGTGTTTCAGAAGCTCTCCTTTTACTCTTTACATCCCCCTTTTGCTGCAGCTCCTTCCTATTCTTTTTATAAGCTTTTTGGGGAAGATTTCAGCGTTCTTAACAAGTCTGATGGGAGACATGACTGTGACTATGGGAGACACGGCTGTGTCTCATTAGAAATCATGTGAAATTCGTCAGAAAACGTGTCCAAACAGTAAAAATCCGTGAGTGAACAGTACTAACACGACCGTTCCTAAATGAGGCATGGTCGTGTCTCTGAGAAAAACGTCAAAAGTCATTCAAAAACGCATAAAACAGTAAATCCATGAGTGAACAATACTAACACGGCTGTGCCGAAATGAGGCATGGCCGTGCCTCAAACTCAGAAGCTTTAGATCAGTTAGACATGGCCGTGTGAATTGATAGAAGCTTTATAAGAGTTAAACACGCCCGTGCCTAACTCTTTAATATCTCAAAACGTCATTTTTTGGATAAGTGTCCTTATAAAAGTTGTAGATCTTTTTCTTAGCTTTCCAGGGACACCTAATTCACCTCGTTTCGACCTTTGTAGCTTAAATTATGCTCATTTTATCGCACAAAGGTCAAAAACTCTACGAATCTTGGCCATATAAATTTTGATCTCAACTCCATTGCAATAAATCCATCCAAAGCTTCATAGAGCTATGTCAAAACACCACTCTTGTACCTAAAAACATAGAGAATGACCAATTTTGAGATAACAAGGATAAATAGATTAAATGTTGCATAAATTCCAATATAAATCAATCAAAGCATCACAATTTATCCAATTTAAGGCTATAAAATACGGGCATAACAAATTCCCCCACACTAGAACTTTGCTTGTCCTCAAGAAAAGAATATAAATCAAAGTCAAGATCAAACTAAACATCAAGAAATAAGAATCAAGGGACAATCCACAGTTTAAAAATAAAATCCAATTAAGCTTGACAATCAAATCCAATCAAGCAAGAAAATTCAGCATTTAATACAATTAAAAGCTTGAGTCTAGCCTGCACATTTTCTCTCTACCAAACAACTGAGGTCACTCATCTTTCCATCTCTCAAGTGCTTATGGGCAAAGAGATCACTCAAATTTCTCTCAACAAATGCATGACCATAGTCTTGATTATCAATCTCACCTCCACTTTCAAGATCACATACAAAACAAGAATCAGAAGGACTTCATCTGGTTGTAATGAGGCCAAGGGTAAAATAAATGGAAGGAAAAATAAATGAATATAAATAATATTTAAGGGTGAAGCTATACAAAGAAGAATCAGATTGAAAAGATTATCAATATAGCAATATGCATAAGGTCATTCGAACTAATTCTCATTATTCTTCACTAAAAAATATATACATATTTTCTTTTCTTTTCTTTTCTTTTTTCAACCCTTGAAAACATAAGTGACCTTTCAAGACTTTTCAATTAACACATCAGATGCTCCAAAGAATCCAACCTGATTATCATCTAAATTTTCAAAGAAATCAATTTCAGGCTCAAAAGGGGCAACTAATGGATTTTTTAACAATGCAACTCTAGAAGTCAAGAAAGAATTAAGCCTAATTTGCCTTCATCGTGTCCAAGAATGTATGTGAAACATTAAAGTCTCAACAAGATATCAAAGCAAGTTCTAGCATACAAAAATTAAGAGAAAACTCACTCCAGAAAGAAAATAGGATTCAATTTATGATAAATCCAATCAATAAAGGCTCAAAACTCACTTTCTGGATTAAGTTAGCAGAGAGAAAAAAAATGCAAGCAGACATGGCTAATTTCCCAAATAAAGTGCTAAATTATTCTACATTCAATTGAAAAAGATTGCCCTACTAAAAAATAGTTCAAAAATAGTAGTGGATTCCCCTCTCAAACAAATTCCTATCAGCTCAGAAATAATCAAGAAATTAAAACACAGTTCCCGCATGATTCAATGCAATAAGCAAGTGAAAACGATCCCCCCCACACTTGAAAGAAACATTACCCTTAATGTTTAAATAAGAAAAATAACAGTACAAAGGACAACGAAACTTCCCTGGAAATGTGGACTCAAGATTATATAGGTGGTGGGAAAGGGTGGGGATGGAGGCATATGGTCATAAACTCGAACAGCTGGTCTTCATGAGTAGCGACATATGGTCTGAAACTGCATAAGAAAAACAAACCAAAAACTGAAAACAATCAAACCAAAAACGAAAAACAAACCAAGAAAAACAAAATGCAAGAATTAAATGCAAAGATAAATAAATTAAATGAAAGAGAAGAAAAAATCTTTTTGGTGGCCGATAACTATATACATCCTCCTACAAAGGTTTCGAACTTAGGGAGACACTTAAGCTGACACAACATTGGCTAACTGCAAAATAAAAACAGAAAAATTGTTAACATTAAATTAAAAATGCTTAAATTAATCAAATTACCTCTCGTGTTAATATCAAAATGATCCCCAGTAGCGACGCCAAAAACTTGTTGCGACATTTTTCACAAGCGCACGAGTCGTACAAGTAGTAAAATAAATATCATTCCCATGAGGATCGTTTGATTACCAACTCTTAAGGCGATTTTGATTATTTAAGCGAATAAACAAAATGGTGAAAGCTAAATTAAAATCAAAATAAAATAAAATCAAAATAAAATAAAATCAAAGTAATTAAACTAAGAAGAGAAATAAAAGCAATTAAACTAAGAAGAATTGAGATTCAACCATGGATAAAGGCCTAGGATTAGGAATCCACTACAATATTTTTTATGGTAAATCGTTCATGTTCTTGAAGGCGAAAAGTCCTAAATTATTTAAAGCCCAATGTCTTGACACTAAAAACGTGCTAAAACCTCATCAATCCCATTCTCATGGCAATTAATCTAAGTTCTAACCCATTAAGATTCATGACATTCATTTGACCCTCGAAGGACTTAACCCTATGTCTAGGCATTAATTCCTAAGTTCAATTCTTAGATTATCAAGCAATTAGACTTCTTCTTTCGATTCTTCATCTAAAGCCTAAAATCATGTAAATATGACGCACAACATACCACAAGCATTAAGAACACTAAGAATGAATCAAGAACAATAATAATCAATTCAACATAGATAAATAAAGAGTTTCATCCCAATTCTAGATAAAGGGGTTTAGCCACTCATGACAATTAAAGTACAAACAAGAATAGAGATTAAAGAGACAACCATGATTCCAAAATAAAAGAAAAGATAGAGAAAAAGAACATCATTGGTTGATCTTCAATGGCTCTTGATCTTGCCTCCCAAGCCCTTACCTCAAATCCTTGTGCCTCTCAAATTCCTTTGCAGCTAATCCACCATTTTTGCCCCAGAGTTTCCTCATTTGGGCTTCCTCTCTTGGGGACCCCTCTCCCCTGAGGACTTTTCTTCCTTTTCTAAGAGCTCCCTTAGAGGGCTGTCACTCACCTCTTCGGTTTCTCCCTTGCAGGGGACCTCTATTTGGTGTTTCAGAAGCTTTCCTCTTGCTCTCAACATCCCCCTTCTGCTGCAGCTCCTTCCTATTCTTTTTATAAGCTTTTTGGGGAAGATTTCAACATTCTTGACAAGTCTGATGGGAGACACGACTGTGCCTATGGGAGACACGGCCGTGTCTTATTAGAAATCACGTGAAATTCGTCAGAAAACGCGTCCAAACAGTAAAAATCCGTGAGTGAACAGTACTAACACGGCCGTGCCTAAATGAGGCATGGCCGTGTCTCTGAGAAAAGCGTCAAAAGTCATTCGAAAATGCGTAAAACAGTAGATCCGTGAGTGAACAGTACTAACACGACCGTGCCTAAATGAGGCATGTTCGTGCCTCAAACTCAAAAGCTTTAGATCAGTCAGACATGGCCGTGTGAGTTGATAGAAGCTTTATAAGAGTTAGACACAGCCGTGTCTAACTCTTTAATAGCTCAAAACGTCATTTTTTGAATAAGTGTCCCATGAAAGTTGTAGATCTTTTTCTTAGCTTTCCAGGGACACCTAATTCACCTCGTTTCGACCTTTGTAGCTCAAGTTATGCTCATTTTATCGCACAAAGGTCAACAACTCTACGAATCTTGGCCATATAAATTTCGATCTCAACTCCATTGCAATAAATCCATCCAAAGCTTCATAGAGCCATGTCAAAACACCACTCTTGGACCTAAGAACATAGAGAATGACCAATTTTGAGATAACAAGGATAAATAGATTAAATGTGGCATAAATTCTAACATAAATCAATCAAAGCATCATAATTTATCCAATTTAAGGCTATAAAATACGGGCATAACACTGGAGTGGGTATGTGAGATCCACTGAGATCGTTCATTTTTTGTTTGCACCATAATCTGTGATGTCGGGAGGGTGCCTTGCCAAGTAGCTAGGAGCCACTACAAGCCGAGGTCCAGCATCATGGGTCACATAGGCTATCTAGGATCTGGTGTGATGTGTTTTCAAAGTGATTGATGCTTGGCTTGTCCGTGACGCTTTGTCTGAGTTCGAAGTTGTTTTGCATGTTGTTGACAGCCTTTCGAGGACACGTGGCATGTTATAGGTGATAATTGCTATTTGGGTTTCACGCCATAATGATTTCAAACATGCTCCAAAAGACCAACGTGCCCTTGTCTTGACGGCGGCAGTTGAGGCGTTGCTATGTCTATAAAAAGGGAAAGTGAGGGAGTGGGAACCATTTTCCCATTTTGCTCTCTCTCTTTCTCTCTCCTCAGAGTTCTCCAGTGACAAGGGGATTTCTGACAATATTTCGATGGCATTGCACGGAGGCACAAGTTATAGAACCTAATTTCTTCAGTTTTCTTTCCTTTCTCAAAGATTTCCCTCTATTCTCAGGTATTCTACCATTCTCTTGTCCCTCTTTTTTCCTTGGTTTTTCTGAAAATGACAAGGGTAAGAAACGTTGGGAGTGATAGGGAAGAGGGGAGTTCATTGGAAATCCTCTATAAGCCTCTAACACCATCGCGTTGCGAGCGATAGAAGGGGCCCCTAAGGGGAAGGAACACCTATAGGGTCTGGCTACCATGATCTTGGGTGGAAGCTCAAGATATGATTATGAATCAGATAGAGGCATCCAGGCAAAAGGCAACGCCCTAGGTACGTCGTTTGATTACAGAAGTTGTTGTAGAGTTAGAGCAATAATATGGGCCATTTAGTAGTTCTAACGTCGAGACTTCGTCATCTGTGGGTGTTTCTTCCAGGACATAGGTAATGAATATAGGAAGGAGAAAAACAATCTTCACAGACTTAAGTAAGCATCCGATGCACCGGGACACTAATCTATACTAGTGGGTGGACAAGGAGGTGTTAAGGACTCTTTTGAGGATAAACATGATGGTAGAGATGGCTGAGAAAAGAGAGTATATGCAGCTATCAGAGAATGGAGTCCATGATGAGCGATTCATGATGCTGCTACCCGACAATCAAGAGCGAGTATGTTCAACCCAAATGGCAGGACCTAACCACTTCATGTACTTGTATAAGACAATGTTTGTGAAGCTTTGCACGGTGCCAAAAACTTGTTGTGACCTTATTTTAAAAGTATTTAAATACTCGCAAGTGCACAAACTATACCGAAGTATAATTGAGCAAGTACGAGGTTGTTCCCACAAAAATAAAGTTAAATTTTAACTATTGAATTTTTTTTTCCTAATCTAGTTTCACAAATTGACGAGCCAAAGATGCAAAAATAAAATAAAATAATTAACTAAAATAAAAAGCAAATTAAGATAAAGCAATTACGTGGATGAGGTTTCTACCAAATGTAAAAAGACTAAGGTTCAAAATCCAGCAAGATTAATTTTAACATTAACTATGTTAAATTATTATACCCAAATAATTTATCTCATGAACATCTAGCGGTAAATCATGTGCTTACAAAAAATCTATCAATGAAGCACCAAAGACAAGTAATCAGATATATGATTTTAATTCCTTAATTAATAGTAATTATCAAATCATCAAATATATCCCGAACACGAAATCACAATTGATATCCAAAAATTATCACTAATATTAAGATAATACAAATAAATTGCAAAACATGAGAAAAACATGACTAAACTCATCTAAAAAAATTATTCATATAATCTGATAGAAAAATAGAATCAATAAGTATTAAATCCTAAAATTGGGTAACAACAATTCAACATAGTAATGCCAAAATAATCAGGGTTTCATTATCTCCTTAGTACAGAGAATTTAGCAAGACATAGTAAGATTAGAACACAATAAAATCATCTCACTAATATTCTCCATTACTTCCTCTTTTCTTCTCTACTGTAACATTGCTGCGTCGCTTCGATTCTCATGATTATATATCTCTCGTATGCTTTTCTTTCTTCTCCTCTGTCTATTAATAATAGATTTTTCCTAATAGGAGTGTATCTTACACATAATCTCCTTAATTAGTTCCTAAATAATAAAAAAGATATTGAATGGATTTAGGAAACTAAATTTAGGAAACTCAATCTCCTTAATTAGTCTCCAAATAATAAAAAGATATTGATTGGATTTAGGAATCCAATTTTAGGAAACTTAATCTCTTTTTATTGAAGGTTGTCAAATTTTCGTCTTTTTCTCTCTTTATTTTTCTCATCACGCAGATGAAAAAATTAGCCTTTAAGGTCAACATAAGAGTTGTTTCATTTTCTGTTAGCTTTCTAATACCGCAAGAATCGCGTCGATATGATATCTGTAGCTTAAGATGTAGTCCAAATACAACAAAGTCAAAAAATACGAGTTGAATATGAATTTATAATAAATTCCCTACAATTATCACAATAATTAAATTAACGACTTCTTTAAATAAATAAATTGTTCATTGTTCATAACTAAGTTCTGAGGGTTACCTAAAGAGGTAATAGGTGGTTGATTCTTCCGTAGGCGTAACTCCTTCAGTGATGGAGGAGGGGGTGTGTACTTGTAAAAGACACTCCGACGCTTAAGTTAATAGCTATGCAAGGAGGGTAGTGAGCAACAAAAATTCGACATACCTTGTCTTTCTTGCTTATTGAATTTATATGAGCATATGAGAGTTTTTTTGTTATCTGAGCATTCAGTGCATGGTGAATGCTGCTACCTAGGATCGTGGTGACATAATTGTGGGAGACAAGATTGTGGGGATAGGGTTGTAAGGCCACTATCCTTCAGTCTTCACTTGTTTGGTCGTACAGGATATGATCAGAGTCTTTCCTATCATTATGCCTAGCATTTTGGCTGTTTCACGTGTACTATACGCTTGGGTGCTAGCTTGGTGGGTCAGGTTACTCCAGTTCTTTCAGCTCGTAACCCAGTCCAGAATAGTTACCACCAGCTCATTGCTTTGGTGGGATAACAAAGTGTCAAGGTACGAACTCAACTAGAGCACACGACGCACAATGAGTTAAAGGATCCAAGTTGCAATGTTAATGTCAGATCTCATGATACTTTTCCCAAAGGGCCGAGGTCAGTGGTGTATCGTGACAAGTTGTCGGGGTCAATGAGCAAATTTAGGATCCGAGTTGGATTGCTTTGTTTGCATTATTTCTTCATCATCCGAGGTCTTATCGAGTTACCTTCATGTGTAGTGATGAACCTACAAAAATTCTTATTTTTACGATTCAAAATCTTGGGTTTTTATCATCTTTTAATCTCTTTGATTGAGTTTTATTATATTTTTATTATTTTAAATTATATTCTTATTACGTGTTTTATTTATTTTTGATAGGTAAATAAATACACATGGAAAGAGACTGGACGCTTAAAAAAGCAAGAAATTAGAGAAACAAGCTTTTAAGATAAATAATCAGATTTTGTACAAAAATAAGAAATTCTTCAAGATAAATATTTGAAGGATTCTTATCCTATTCTTAAATGCTAATTAGAGTTCTAATTGGATGCAAAATCTTAAATAAGGATTAGATTGAAGATTGAATAATGATTCTCAAAGAGATTTGATTTGGAGCAAAATTATGATTCCCGTACTATCATGACCATTCCTTATTAATTGAGCCATATCTTGGGCTACAAAGATCAAATCGTCTCACCGTTTGTAGCATTGGAAAGCTAACAGATAATTCTACAAATTCTCTGTTCAAATCGAGGGAAAATTCGGCCATCTGGAGGGTGAGCAAAATCGTGCAAATCAGATACGAAAAGCTGTCTACTTTTCTATAAAAAGGGAAAAACGAGTTTAGCAAAATAGCTATCTTTTTGCATAGAATTTCGCAGCCGTCAAGGAGCAAAGTGAAGGCATAAACCCTAAAGTGGTGTGGGCGCAATTAGGCTTGAAGATTAAGAGTTTTCTTCAACCTTTTCACCTTTCTACAATGGAGTTTGTCGTATTTTTCCCTTTGTGTTCTTCTTTTTTCATGTGTAACTAAACCTCTTTTGTTAGGGAGATGATGAATCTTGATACTTTAATGATGTAACTTCTTTTATGGGTTTAATTTATGTTTCTATTTCATGATTTACGAGTTTATATCTATTCTTAATGTTTTTCTAAACCTGATCAATTTAGGAATGATCTTTTGGATTAATGTATGATTTGGAAAAAATTGCATGAACCTAGAACATGTGATAAACACCATAATTTTTGCAATCACTAGGAATAAATGTTGTGGGTTATGTGCTTTTTCTTTTAATTCTTTCGTTTTTGATAATGCCTTTCTATTTGGGGTTAGACTGAAGGATTACTTAATTCCAAATAGTGTAAGAGGATTAATATACTAAGGGATTGGGTATTTGTTGTGACCTTTGTGTACTGCAAGTGCACGAGTTGCGAAAGTAATATAATGATGAGAAAGATCATTTCCACAGGGATAATGAATAATATCTAATGCCAAATATTAACCAATAGCTTAATGAATTCTATTCAAGCACATATAAATTGAGAAAAATGTGTGTAGTCAAACTTAGGGCTAAAAGGCAATAAACCAAGAGTAAAAGGCAGTAACGAGAGCATAGAGACTCCTTATTCACCAACTACTTTACTTGGCAACTTGCAATCATTTTAAGCAACAATGATGACTAGTTTTGCGAGCCAAAGAAACTACATTAGCTAAAAGCCTATGTCTAGGTCATTTAACCCTATGTCATTTATGTTGGGAATTTGCGGATCAAAAGTCTCGCAGCGGAATAACAGAATTCCCTCACAGGATCCATACGAAAAATCCATAATCCGAGTTTTTAAATTTTTACCTCTTGAAGCGTGATAGACACAAGCGAGGTGAATCACCAACACCGTAATTGTGACGATGTTTCTGCGGTATCCACACGAATAGACTTGCAAAAGGAGTCATGCCTCTGTTTTCGTAGTGCTAGCTGCGAAGAGAGGAGAAGAAGACCTCACTATCTCTCACTCACTTTCTGTAGGTGCGGCTAGGGTTATGATGTAACCTAATAGCAGCCCCCTTAGCAGTACTATTTATAACAGTGGTTGCCTTAAGTGAGTATGAGCAGTAGCAAGGTAAGTGGCGCAACCTTAAACCCATCTGTCATGAGTTAGGCCCACAGTTGAATCCGAGTCCAACTTGGATTCTGATTACTCCAATTTAGTCTGTTCTAAGTGTGTGACCCTGTAGGTTCTCATGACGTTGGTAGTAATATTAAAATCTCATTTTAATATTACAAATAGTGAGCAGTATCTAGCAACACATCACTGCTACCCAAGTAATGAGAATGTCAGTGATTTGACATAACCTATCTGTGACCAATGTTTCCGTGTAGTTTAGTCCCTTTGTCCAGATATCCAGATTGAACACAAGGCATAGAATGTGTCACCCTTGTTTAGTTCAATCTTCAGTTTCCTGATTCCCGAGTAGGAGGGACAAATCCCATCTAGGTCACTCACATCCCTCCACATGTATTGCGGCATGTCTAATAACTAACGTTATAATCATCTTGTTACAGATGACGTTTGATGGCATTAAAACACACAACTCCTCATGTAGGAATTGTAGTGATTTCAGGTCAAAGGACCACATACACCATTATCACTATGAGAATCGCTTATGACACTCACGTAACGATCCACGTAGCGTTCTCATGGCGGGTCTGTCCAATACATCATTACTCTAATATGTATCCATGTGTAGACTTGATATCTCATATCCATGACCCGTGAGATGTGGTCATCAGTCTACGCACATACTAGCCTCAATGTATTATTGTTGTCCTAATTAACAATAATACTTGACTAGGGACATTTAAGAATAGTGTTTTATCCAATAGGATCTCACGATCAAGTCATCCACTTGATGTCCTATGGTATCAAACTTACTATTCTAAGGACTTTATTATGTCTGCAAAAAAGAACACAATAAATGAAATGCATCATATAAAATAACATAATATAATGTATGTAAATACAAACAAAATGTATTGGCCACTAGGGCATACACCAACAATCTCCCACTTGCACTAGAGCCAATCAAGCATATTTCTAATGCCTAAAGACCTAGTGTGACCCTCATGCTTCTGTTGTGCAAGAGGCTTCGTCAGTGGATCAGCAATGTTATCATCTGTTAGTACTCTGCATATCTTCACATCTCCTCTATCGATGATTTCTCGAATGAGATGGAAGCGCCTAAGTATATGTTTGGATCGCTGGTGAGATCTGGGCTCCTTAGCTTGTGCAATGGCTCCATTATTATCACAATAGAGGTCCACCGGGTCCCAATGGGTCCAATAATATATAGGCCTACTCGGCCTCCGTGGTAGAATCGACTGTCTCCCGCTTTGAACTCTTCCACTCACCACCCCACCATTCGGGCAATAAACAAACCCGATTGCGATCCGGAGTCGTCCTTATCGGTTTGGAAGCTAGCATCGTGTAACCCTTTACTACTAGTTCCTCTTCGGCTCCATATACCAAAAACGAATCCTTAGTTCTTCTCAAGTACTTAAGGATGTTCTTGACAAAGACACTCGGTGACTCTCATAGGGATCGACTAGTACACCGCTCGTCATGCTCAAAGCATACGAGATGTCTGGTCGAGTACATAACATGGCATACATGATAGATCTAATTGCAGATGCATATGGAATCTTACTCATATGATCCTTCTCATCCTGGGTGGAAGTGGATTGAGCCTTAGATAGGCTTACACCATGCGACATAGGCAAAAGTCCTTTCTTGGATTCATGCATGTTAAAACGTCTTAACACTTTGTCTATGTATGTACTCTCACTTAGGCCAAGCAATCTCTGCGACCTATCTCTATAGATCCTGATACCTAATACATAGGTGGCTTCGCCTAAGTCCTTCATAGAAAAGCACTTCCCTAACCAAGTCTTTACTGACCGTAGGGTAGGGATGTCATTTCCAATTAGTAGTATGTCATCTACATACAATACTAGAAAGACAACCGTGCTCCCACTAACCTTCTTGTAGACACAAGATTCTTCTTCATTTTTGATAAAACCAAACTGTTTGATTGTATCATCAAAACGAAGATTCCAAAGATCGGAAGCTTGCTTCAATCCATACATAGATCGTTGCAACTTGCATACCTTTGTAGCATCCCGTGGAGTGGCAAAACCCTCGGGTTGTGTCATGTACACATCCTCGAGAAGATTTCCATTAAGGAAAGCAGTTTTGACATCCATTTGCCGATTTCATAATCATGGTATGCTTTGCAATAGCAAGCAAGATCCGAACAGATTTAAGCATCGCAACTGGGGAAAAAGTCTCATCATAGTCTACACCATGAATTTGCTTGAAACCTTTAGCCACCAATCGCGCCTTAAAGGTATGCACATTACCATCCATGTCGGTTTTCTTTTTAAAACCCACTTGCACCCAATGGGTTTTATCCCTTCAGGTGGGTCAACCAAGGTCCATACCTGGTTGGTATACATGGATTCCATTTCAGATCTCATGGCCTCAAGCCATTTTTCAGATTCTGGGCCAATAATGGCTTCTTGGTAAGTCACAGGCTCATCTTGATCCATGAGTAATACGTCACCTTATTGAGTCATGAGAAATCCATATCTCTCTGGTTGACGACGTATCCTGTTAGACCTACGCGGGTCTTGTGCTACTAGAGCAGATTGTGGTTCCACAACGACTTGTGGAGGCTGCTCTATTTCCACCATTGGTTCGCTGCTACTTTGTGAACTTTGAATTTCTTCAAGTTCTACTTTCCTCCCACTGATTCCTTTGGAGATAAACTCCTTTTCTAGGAATACAGCAGTCCGTGCGACAAACACTTTGCCCTCGGTAGGATTATAGAAATAGTATCCCTTGGTTTCCTTAGGATACCCCACAAAGAAGCATTTATCTGATTTTGGGCCAAGCTTATCAGAAACTTGACGTTTCACATAAGCTTCGCAACCCCAAATCTTCATAAAAGACATACTGGGTCTTCTCCCAGTCCACATCTCATATGGTGTCTGTTGAACCGTCTTAGATGGAACACGGTTAAGTGTGAAAGCTGCTGTTAACGAGCATGTCCCCGAAGGAGCCTGGAAGGTCCGCATGACTCATCATGGATCGGACCATGTCCAACAAGGTCCGGTTCCTCCTTTCGAAACACCATTCCATTGTGGTGTTCCGGGAGGAGTGAGTTGAGATATTATCCCACACTCTTTCGATGATCATCAAACCGTTGGCTTAAGTATTCACCTCCTCGATCGATCAAAGGATTTTAATACTCTTGCCAAGTTGGTTTTGTACTTCATTCTTGAACTCTTTGAACTTTTCAAAGGATTCGATTTGTGCTTCATAAGATATACAAATCCATATCTACCGAAATCATCGTAAATGTAATGAAGTACCGAAAACCGCCTCTAGCTAGTGTGTTTAGTGGCCCACATACATCACTATGTATGAGGCCCAAAAGATCACTAGCCCTTTCACCTTGTCCAGTGAATGGGGCCTTAGTCATCTTTCCCAATAAACAAGATTCACATGTCTCATATGATTCGTAATCAAACGAGTCCAAGAATCCATCTTTATGGAGTTTGGAAATGCGTTTCTCATTTATATGGCCCAAACGACAGTGCCAGAGATAAGTTGGGTTCATATCATTTGACTTGAACCTCTTTGTATTTACGTTATAAATGGGCGTTTCGAGATCAAGGACATAAAGTCCATTACTCAAATGTGCACTACCATAGAAAATATCATTCAAATAAAGAGAACAACTTTTGTTCTTAATTATAAAAGTAAAACCCTTTTTGTCCAAACAAGAAACAGAAATGATATTCCTGCTAATAGCAGGCACAAAATAACAATTATCCAATTTAATTACAAGCCCAGTTGGCAAAGCTAATAAATAAGTCCCTACGGCTAGTGTAGCAACCTTTGCTCCATTTCCCACTCGTAGGTCGACTTCGCCCTTAGTCAATGGTCTATTGCTCTTTAGATCCTGCACATTTACACAAATGTGAGATCCACATCCAGTATCTAATACCCATGATGCAGAAGTAGATAAATTGACTTCTATAACAAAAATACCTGAAGTGGAAGTCTCACTTCCCTTCTTCTTCTTGAGCTCATCTAGGTACTTGGCACAGTTCCTCTTCCAATGTCCGGTCTGACCGCAGTGGAAGCATGTACCTTCCTTAGCCACTCCACCCACTGGTTTCAAGCTAGAAGTGCTAGGCTTGGACTTTTCCTTGCCCTTACCCTTCCACTTGTCCTGGGGCTTTTTCTGTTGTTTCTTGCCCTTATTCTTATGGACCATCATTATGGCCTTTCCTTTGCCTTTGTTTATATTCTGCTTAGCAGTTCTTAACATGCTTAGCAGCTCTGGTAGTGGTTTGTCAATTTCATTCATGTTGTAGTTCATGACAAATTGACTAAAACTATCCGGCAATGATTGCAGGACTAAGTCAGTGGCCAACTCTTGGCCCATAGGAAAATCGAGTCTCTCAAGGTTTTCAATGTACCCAATCATCTTAAGTACATGAGCACCAACAGGGCTTCCCTCTACCAGCTTACACTGAAAGAGTGCTTTGGAGACCTCATATCTCTCATGTCTAGCCTGCTCTTGATAAAGCTTTTTGAGGTGTACGATCATATTGTATGCTTCCATGTTCTCGTGTTGCTTTTGGAGCTCAGAGTTCATGGTGGCTAGCATTAGACATCCAATGTCCAAGGCATCATCTTGATGCTTCTTATAAGCATCTCTTTCAGCTCTAGGGGCATTAGCAAAGCAGTGGTTTAGGAATAGGTTGTTCTAAAACATACGCTTTTTTCTCTTGCTTGAGGACAATCCTCAAGTTCCTGTACTCAATCTAGGAAATTTGTCCCTGCACAACTTGTCCTTCTCAAGGACCGATCGCAATGATAAGTTACTTGATGTGTTTGTTGCCATGGTAATCTATCAACAGAAATATGCAAAATATAAGTATTATGCTATAAACATATTTAACAAGGTCTTTTAATTAAATACGTCTCCCACTATTTTATTCAAATCAATGACCCTTAGCATTGACTTGGAAAATCCCATTGGAAGATTTCCTAATGGGCCAAGATCCATATTTCACCTAGTTTTGAGTCAGCTTTGGCTGATCGCCCAAAATTCAGTTATTTAGGTAGGAAACTCTTTCCAATTACATCACATGCAACTCTTGGATAGTTGGGTGAATAACACTTATTCTAATCCATCTAATGGACTAAAGCCCAACTTCATGCCTCTAAGCCTTCAATCCTATTGAAATGGCCTAGTTAAGTCAAACCCAATGGTTGACAATTGGATATTACTATTATCCTATCGCATCTTACTAATATAGATAAAGGCACCCTGCTTTGGCAGACCTACACTTGATCGATATTAGTCTTGACGAGTGTCACGCATTGGAAGGCATCACATAATGACTTAATATTTTCTTTGAGGGAATTTTATTATTAGATCTCACCATTTATTAAACTTGTTTAACATACCATAAACATTATCCATGCATCTCATACATATAAAGCATAAAATAAAGACTAAGGCCATAACCATGTACCATGCATCTCTAAGAATACATAAACACAAAGCAATAACACATTATTATTTTGCGAATTATAAAAACAGTTTTGAATATTGCACTTTCGAATATCACACACCACGAAACGGGGTTCGGGGCAGCGCCCCGACGGGGGTCCCCTCCTGGTTACTTGAACAAAAATTCGAGTTGGACCCCTCCTCCCTCTATGACGGCTAGGGCAACAACACTTGAACCCTAAGGCCCACAAACACATGAACGCTTCATGTGCCGCAGGGGTTCCTCACAGCCGTCATCACCTATCCAGAAACAAGGTTTCCAGAATGCGTGAAGACATGAACACTTCATGTCATGAGGAAGCTTCATGGCCGTCGCAAAACGGAAACAAGGTTTCCAAAACCTTGTGTCGCGCTGCTGTGTATATCGCATTCATACAGAAAATATGCAGAAATAGAAAGCATTCAAAACAATTTTCGTAGAATCATACATATCACATATGTATATACCAGAAAAACGCAAAAACAGAAAGCATTCAAAACGATTTTCATTCATACATATCACATATATATATACCAGAAAAACGCAGAAACAGAAAGCTTTCAAAACAGTTTTCGCAAAAACATATGAACATCTTCATGGTTTCAGAAACAACATATAAAGATCATATCTTTTATCAAAAGAAAGCAACGAATCATGTTATCGCATATAACAAGAAAAGCAAAAAATCGAATCATGGTTTCGCAAGTGGCTCTGATACCACTGTTGGGAATTTGCGGATCAAAAGTCTCGCAGTGGAATAATAGAATTCCCTCACAGGATCCATGCGAAAAATCCATAATCCGAGTTTTTAAATTTTTACCTCTTGAAGCGTGATAGACACAAGCAAGGTGAATCACCAACACCGTAATTGCGACGATGTTTCTGCGGTATCCACACGAACAGACTTGCAAACGGAGTCACGCCTCTGTTTTCGTAGTGCTAGCTGCGAAGAGAGGAGAAGAAGACCTCACTATCTCTCACTCACTTTCTGTAGGTGCGGCTAGGGTTGTGATGTAACCTAGTAGCAGCCCCCTTAGCAGTACTATTTATAACAGTGGCTGCCTTAAGTGAGTGTGAGCAGTAGCAAGGTAAGTGGCGCAACCCTAAACCCATCTGTCATGAGTTAGGCCCACAGTTGAATCCGAGTCCAACTTGGATTCTGATTACTCCAATTTAGTCTGTTCTAAGTGTGTGACCCTGCAGGTTCTCATGACGTTGGTAGTAATATTAAAATCTCATTTTAATATTACAAACAGTGAGCGGTATCTAGCAACACATCACTGCTACCCAAGTAATGAGAATGTCAGTGATTTGACATAACCTATCTGTGACCAATGTTTCCGTGTAGTTTAGTCCCTTTGTCCAGATATCCAGATTGAACACAAGGCATAGAACGTGTCATCCTTGTTTAGTTCAATCTTCAGTTTCCTGATTCCCGAGTAGACATAGTAATAACAAATAAGATCAATATCTCATATTGACTCATTTGAGCATGGCCATGCAATTCGTAGTCTCACTCAATCAGGGGCCCCGAAGATATTGCTCCTGTTATGTAGGAGGGACAAATCCCATCTAGGTCACTCACATCCCTCCACATGTATTGCGGCATGTCTAATAACCAACGTTATAATCATCTTGTTACAGATGACGTTTGATGGCATTAAAACACACAACTCCTCATGTAAGAATCGTAGTGATTTCAGGTCAAAGGACCATATACACCATTATCACTATGAGAATCGCTTATAACACTCACGTAACGATCCACGTAGCGTTCTCATGGCGGGTCTGTCCAATACATCATTACTCTAATATGTATCCATGCGTAGACTTGATATCTCATATCCATGACCCGTGAGATGTGGTCATCAGTCTACGCACATACTAGCCTCAATGTATTATTGTTGTCCTAATTAACAATAATACTTGACTAGGGACATTTAAGAATAGTGTTTTATCCAATAGGATCTCACGATCAAGTTATCCACTTGATGTCCTATGGTATCAAACTTACTATTCTAAGGACTTTATTATGTCTACCAAAAAGAGCACAATAAATGAAATGCCTCATATAAAATAACATAATATAATGTATGTAAATACAAACAAAATGTATTGGCCACTAGGGCATACACCAACAATTTACCTTGCCTATTATGTGTCCATGAGAACTAGAACAAACTTCATGCATTACGGTTGATTCTTAACAATGACTATACATGACTAATAGTTATATGTCTATCCTATTAATAAATTAACTCACCCCACCATTAGAATGAGAATAAACATGCATCACTTATATCCATGATCTAAAACCTAGATTCCTATGTCTAGTTCAAGAGATTTTATCAAATCACAATAAATGATGGCCAAACATCTATGGGCATTAAGAAAAACATGGGTGAACAAAGCCAATCATCATTATAAACTTAAAAGATTACAAAGTCACCAATGTACATAGAAGGATCCAAAGGAATCCCTAAAGATAGATTAACTATCCATGAAACACGAAAATCTCAAGAGAGATTCTATGCCCATGACTTAGAAACAGAGAGATTAAAGAGAAAAGAGAGAAAACACTATAATGTGAACTTGGGATGCTTGATCCTCCTTGGATGAAGGTGGTTTTCTCTCCCTATCCCTTCAAAGCCCTCCAAAATGATGAAAAACTCGTCCTTGCTCCCTTCTCTGCCTTCTCCTAGCTAAGTTCTTCAAAATATATGATGAAATAGTATTTATAGACAAAACCCACAAACTAGTGCCGTGGCGTGAACTTCCTTGCGTCGCGGCATGAGTGTCCACGTGGTTGAGTAGAACTAGCGTAGACAAACACACGCCACAGCGTGAACTTCTTTGCGTCATGACATGGTAGTCTCCATATTCAGTGTGCGCAACAGGAAGAGAGTAAGATGCCGCGACATGATACACCTTGCACCACGGCGTGAAAAGCTGGAATGCATGTTGAACTCCTTCTTCCAATGCAAAGCCTTGGCTTGCTTCATTTTATCAGTTTAGAGTCCATCCTGCAATAGAGAAGTCGCCTAATTAATCACAAGTGTAAATCAACTTAATCCAATAAAGAATAGACATGATTTTAGCAAGATTGGAGAGGAAGACATCAATATGAATTTGAATAAAAAGTGAGGGAAAAGTCTTCCAATCATGTCTAAGCACAAGGACTAAGGAATCAATATACCACTAATATGGGGCACAAATAACTACATTTTATGGAGTTATCACACCCCAAACCTGGATTTTTGCTAGTCATCGAGTAAAACAAAGTATGATTACACTTGCATTGGCACAACATACATCAACATGCATCTAGAAACAAAAATTGGATTCTAATTTCAATTATTTCAAAACTAGCATGCGATGATTGAATAAAGCCTCAAAGAATGCTTATGCCTCATACTCTGATTCACACATACACAATCCTTTTCATGCTGACAATCAAAGCTTCCTAACATGTATAACAAACTTCCCACCATCAAGTAAACAAGACTTCATTAATTCAAATGACACTCATTCAGATAAGCTTATGGGCATACATATGGAAATGAATCAAAGAATCCAAAAGATTGTAATTCAACTCTCTCTCCACTAATGTAAATCATACATAACTGAGGATCAAAAGGGACTTAAACAGCTTGTAATGTAAGGCCATAGTTGGGGGCTAAAGAACAAAGGGGAAATGATAACAAACAAACATTGAGAAACAAAAATATGCGATTTCAAGACTTGAGTCACTAAATTATACAACAAGGGTGTGTAAAATGAAATAACTGGACTGTCCAGAACCACTCTTTTATTTGTTTTGCCTTTTGGATTTTTGACTTTAGATTTTTCTTTTCTTTTCTCATTCTTTTTCTTTTTCTTTTTTACTTAACCAATTTCTTTCACAACACATGGTTCCTTCAAATCACTTCTATACTGAAACAAGCACTCACACCCTTTAATCACAGGACTCAAGTCAAGAAATATCATATCATGCACTCAACAAGCAATTATGGTCGGAGAAAGAATGTAATGTTTTCATATGCATTAGAATGGTTATATGGGGTTAGGAAAATGAAGGTGATAAAAAACATATAAGGCCAAACAAGTACAAGACTTCAAAGGGGACCTATGGATATCATCATGTAAGGGTAATCTTGAAAGGCTTAATCAGTCCAAACAATGCCCTAATAATTTCCTCAATCATACGCAATCTAGGATTTCGCTTCAAGAAAGTTGCAAAACAATTTCAAAGATAAAAGAAGTCATTCACATGTACAGCTAAACATTCTCTAAACAAGCACTTAAATCAGTTCCAAAGCTAAACGAGCATGCAAGTGAGAAATTCATCATGCATAAAAGGAATCTAGATTACTCCAGCATGCAACCAGGATCATAAATGGATTTACAGAAAACTTAAGGCAAATTTGCATCCATATTCATCATTGGGCAATCGCAGTAATACTATGCACCAAAACAAAGCATTAACATAAAAGTCAACTATCAAAAGAAAGTCAACTATCAAAAGATCAGTAAAAGATATATAACATGAGAAATTAGACAAAAGCAGCTAGACACCCCCTAAACCTGAGGGAAATAGTGCCTTCACTGTACAAAAGATAGGAAAAAGTAGTCAAAATAACATAAAGATGCCCTGTATACATCCCAACTACACATCATCCTCATCAGTGGCAGTCTCCTCCTCATCATCATCGTCCTCCTCAGTAGCAGCCATCGGTACATCATCTCTGTCATCAGTTGGATGCCATTGATGCTGTGAGGGCCCAACATAATTGCGAGGAGGGAGGTGTAGGATGGGGAAGTCATCGATGGAAACCTGCAGGCACTCCGCCAGCTACTTGATTGTCTCCACAGTGTAAACTTCCATGGCAGCCAGGTGCGCAATCTCACTGCGCAAGTAATCATTTGGGGGAGTATAAGCCACCCTGGGTGCACTCCTAGCCTATTGCCACCTAGCATGTGCCGCAACTGGAGCTTCTTTCAGCCTTTGAAGTATTATGTCATTAAGAGGTTGCTTAACATCAACAAGCTTCTCATGAGGGCCCCACTATACTTGATGCCGACTGCAAAACATGTGGATGAGAAAAGGGAAGAAGAGGCTCTTGGACTCCCTTATTGACTTCTTAATTTGTCGATAGATGATCAGGGCAACATCAATGGATCGGTGCTCAAGAATGGAATAAATCATGACGGCCCGATATCTAGTCACCTCGGACATGTTGACAGAAGGGATGATCCGGGTGCTAATGAAGTGATACCACATGCGGGCCTCGGAAGTTAAGCAGGAACGAGGGAAGTATCTTGGCCGCTAATCCTAAACACCGAGGGTCCATATCACAGGTTGTGCCTGTGGGGTATAGATTTGCGCAGTGACAACATCAAGGTCTATTCCCTCATCCGCCCCCACTTAGAGGAAATTAGTGTACTCGCACATTACCGCTGGGGCGGATAAGCCCAAGGTTACCCTAATGTTCTCAACAGAGAAGGGGACTTGACAGCCACGCACTGCGACTCTCGAAGTCTGGGAGTCAGAAAATGCGGCGTTGGCATAGAACTCACGAATAATAGGTAGAATGGAAGATACTGGTTGGTGGACAAATGTCTTCCATTTGTAGTGTTGTATGGTCCGCTTGAGCTCTTGGTTAATAGCCTTCTTGAAACTGAAACCCCTCTCAGAAATTACTGACTTGGAGACTAGTTTGAAATATCTCTCCTTAGCAGCTGCTGAAATGAATTTCCTTCTATCAAACTTCACAAGGGGAGAAGGTTCCTTACGGCACTGGTTGCTCTCACCCTTTTGGCGTTTCAGAGGCATGGTGGTAGCAGGGTTAGAGTACCTAGTTCTATCAAAAAGAGAACCACAGTGAAAATAAAGAAATATGTGAACAAAAATACAAAACATTTAAATTAAATACAATACATGGCGGCACATATGAAGCATAGTAAAAAGAGCAAAAAGTATATCCACCAAAGCAAAAAGAAGAATATAATTAAAATTATGCAAAAATTAGCAAATAAGAAGGGTAATGCCGCGACATTCACTTTGAGCATCACGACATTCAAAATAACCTAGATATGCTATGATGCTAATAGAGCATGCCACGATGCGCATGGATTCTCTGAAAAAGAAATTCACGCACACAACAATGCTAACCCCTAGAGCATGTAAAGCCCACATAATACAAACAAAAAGCAACCCAAAATGTACAAGATCTCACATAAATTAACCCGGGAAAACTTCTAAAGGAGGGAAAAATCAAATTTAAAGGAAAATAAACTACAAAATGAAAGAGAGTAAGTGAGATAACAGGTTACTTAGAGAGAAAATGGGAGTGGGGATGTGACGAAAATGCAGGAAATAAAAAATGAAAGATAGAGAAAAAGTACGAGAAAAACAAGAACAACCAAAAAGAGGGAAAAGAAAAAAAGGTTTGCGTTTTAACGCAAACCATATTCCTCTTTTATTTAAGCAATGAGCTTCATGTCGCGGCATAAAACTTTATACTTCGTGGCGCTACTTTCAGTAAAACGCACGTTTCACACTTTTTTTTTTAAACAAAACCATACGCTATGGCGTAGCATTTGGTGTGCCGCGACGTTCACTTTTGCAGCCTACTTACCTTGATAGCCTGAGAACAAAACGCTGTGGCGTTATGTTGGTACGCTGTGGCGGTAAGCTCTTAGGCTTGAATCCCTGATAAGACAGAGCCTAGAATGCCGCGGCGTAAGAATGGAGCGCTGCGGTGTGAGGAGTCAGCCTGCAAAATTTTGTAGTAAAAAGCATTTGGTAGCTACCTCAGCTGTCCAAAAGTCTCCCCTACCTGCAAAAATAGTCTAGCTCATTAAATCATTAAATGTATAACCAAAATACTGTGAAACATTAAAATCAAAGTTTCCAAACACTAGACTCAAAATGAAAAAATTAAGAGCACAGGTGGGTTAATCTAAAAAAGGGCCCCTTTTTATAGTCCAGGCAAGACTTTTGCTGACTTTTCATGTTAGGGTAGCTAATGTGACAGAGGTTTTCCTGCTATTAAAATTTCCTCCTAAGTAAGGCTTCAGGCGCTGGCCATTGACCTTAAAAGATGCTTTTCCATCAAGATCCGCAACCTCAACTGTCCCATGAGGAAACACATTTACCACCTGGAATGGATCTGACCATTTGGATTTAAGCTTTCCTGGGAAGGGCTTGAGCCTGGAGTTGTAGAGTAGGACTTGTTGGCCTTGCTCAAATGTCTTTTACATAATCTTCTTATCATTCCACCCCTTAACTTTCTCCTTATACAACTTTACATTCTTATAGGCTTAGAGCCTAAATTCATCAAGTTCATTGAGCTGCAATAATCTTTTGTCACCGATAGCTTGCAAATCAAAATTCGGCTGTTTTATCGCCTAATAAGCATGATGTTCGAGTTTGACAGACAAATGACAAGCTTTTCCAAACACAAGCTTGTATGGGGACATACCAATAGGGTTTTTATAAGTAGCTCTGTATGCCCATAGCACATCATCAAGCCGTCTTGACCAATCTTTGTGGGATGGACACACAGTCTTCTATCCATCTTCTCAAGTATTCGCTTGATTTCCCTATTAGATACTTTTGCTTATCCACTTGTTTGTGGGTGGTAAGTGATGGCAATTCAGTGAGTTATCCCATATTTGGCAAGGAGAGCCTCAAAATACTTATTGCAGAAATGTGACCCTCCATCACTGATAATGGCACAAAAAGTACCAAAACGGGTGAAGATTTGTTTCTTCATGAAGTTTATCACTACCTTAGAGTCATTGGTAGGAAATGCACTTGGTTCCACCCATTTGGACATATAGTCCACTGCCACAAGAATATACAAATTCCCATAGAAGGGAATGAAGGGGCCCATGAAGTCGATGCCCCAAACATAAAAAATTTCCACTTCAAGAATGAATTTGAGGGGCATATCATTTTTCCTTGATATGTTCCATGATTTCTAACATCTATCACATTTGTTAACATGGAAGTATGCATCCTTGAAGAGAGACAGCCAATACAAGCCAGATTGGAGCACCTTTGTCGCTGTTCTATCACCACTATAATGACCTCTATAGGGGGTAGCATGACATTGATTCAAAATTTGCTCAACTTCCTCCAAAAGTATACATCTTCTCAACATATGATTAGAGTACTGTTTAAACAAGAAAGGCTTGTCCTAAAGATAGTGCCTGCTATCGTGCAAGAACTTCTTCCTCTGGTGAGAGGTGAAATCCAGAGGCATCACACTACCTACTAAGTAGTTCACAATGTCAGCATACCATGGGTCCAGTTGAGTTGCGACAGCAAAGAGTTGCTCATCGGGGAATGTTTCTCTGATTGTGATTAGTTCAACTTGATATTCCTCATTTTCCAATCTAGAAAGGTGGTCAACAACTTGATTCTCAACCCCTTTCTTGTCATGAATTTCCAAGTCAAACTGGTTATCACCTTGGCACCCACTGAATCAATCGTGGTTTTGCATCCTTCCTGGCCACCAAGTATTTAATCGCAGACTGGTTATCACCTTGGCACCCACCAAATATGACCGAAGCTTGTCAAATGCAAAAATAACCGCAGAAGTTCCTTTTCTATTGTGGTGTAGTTTAGCTGTGCGTCATTAAGAGTCTTGTTTGCATAGTATATGGAGTGAAACACCTTGTCCTTCCTCTGCCCCAAAACTGCACCAACAACATAGTCATTGGCATCACACATTAGTTCAAAGGGCAACTCCCAATTAGGGGTGGTAATCACTAGAGCTGATACAAGTCTCTTTTCCAATTCCACAAATGCCTCATAGTAAGATTTATCAAAGTTAAATTGGACGTCCTTCTCCAATAGGTTGCAAAGTGGCTTAGAAATCTTAGAGAAGTCCTTTACGAATCTTCGGTAGAAACTAGCATGCCCCATGAAACTTCTGACTCCCTTCACTAAGATTGGTGGCGGAAGTTTCTCAATCACTTCTATTTTTGCTCTATCTACCTTCATTCCTTTGCGCGACACTCTATGGCCAAGAACTATGCCTTCTTGGACCATGAAATGACACTTCTCCCAGTTAAGCATCAAATTGGTCTCTTCACATCTTTGCAGAACTAGAGCTAAGTTATTCAGGCAATCATCAAAAGAATCACCGAAAACTGAGAAGTCATCCATGCACACCCCCAAGAACTTCTCAACCATATCTATAAAGATTGCCATCATGCATCTCTGGAAGGTTGTTGGTGCATTACACAAGCCAAATGACATTCTCCTAAAAGCATATGTGCCATAGGGGCAAGTGAATGTTGTCTTCTCTTGATCATCAGGGGCTATAGTAATTTGATTGTACCCGAGTATCTATCCAGAAAGTAATAGAATGCACACCCTACCAACCTGTCTAGCATTTGATCAATGAATAGCAGAGGGAAGTGATCCTTTTTGGTTTCAGCTTCCTATAGTCCATGCAAATACGCCACCCTGTGACTGTTTTGGTAGGAATCAAGTCATTGTTTTCATTGGCAATAACCATCATACCACCCTTTTTAGGTACATTGGACAGGGTTCACCCATGTACTATCAAAGATTAGGTATATGATTCCCCCATCCAACCACTTGATGATCTCTTTTTTCACCACTTCCTTTATAATGGGGTTCAGACGCCTTTGGTACTCAATGATTGGTTTGGCATCATCTTCCATCAGAATTTTGTGCATGTATATAGTAGGACTAATACCTTTAATGTCTACAATAGTCTATCCCATCGCCTTCTCGTACTGCCTCAGCACTCTCAACAACTTGGACTCTTGCTCTTCTGATAATAGTGAGAAAATGATGACCGACAATGTGGATAATTCTCCCAAGTAGGAATATTTCAAGTGATCAGGCAATGGTTTGAGCTCCAACTTGGGTTGAGAAATGATGAAAGGTTGTAGCATAGGCTTGTCAGAGGAGATCTGCAATGGCTCAAAGCTTGGTTTTCTGTAAAACTTAGCAGAAGTGTCAAGCAGTTTAATACATTCCATGATGTCATCCCAATCTACATGCTCATCATGCGATATCAAAGTTGAAGTAAGGGAATCATTAGAAAAATTAGCATGAAATGCAACATTTACTACCTGATCTATCATACTGACATAGGAACATTCTTCTTGATTATCAGGGAATTTCATGACCTTATAAATGTTAAAAGTTACCTTTTCGTCATTTACTTGCATGGTAAGTTCACCTTTTTGCACATCTATCATGGTCTTACCAGTTGCCAAGAAAGGCCTCCCTAGAATTAATGGCACATTGCGGTCGTCCTCCATATCAAGGATGACAAAGTCAGTAATGAATATTAGCTTGTTGACCTTTACCAAAACATCCTCAATGACCCCCTTCAGATATGTAAGAGTCTTGTCAGCAAATTGCAAGGTCACAAAGGTTAGCTTCACTTCACCAAGTTCTAACCACTGGAAGATTGAGAGAGGCATCAAATTAATGCTCGCCCCTAAATCACACAAAGTCTACCGTTAAAGTGTCTCTCAATTATGCATGGTATGGTAAAGCTTCCCGGATCTTTCAACTTTGGGGGTAGCTTGTTTTGTAAGATGGCACTACATTCCTCTGTGAATGCCACTGTCTCGTAGTCTCCCAATCTTCTCTTCTTGGATAAGATGTCCTTCATGAACTTCATGTAACTTGACATTTGTTCTAATGCTTTTGCAAATGGAATATTTATGTGAAGCTTCCTGAAGACTTCCAGAAACTTCTAGAATTGGGCGTCCAACTTTTGTTTAGCTAATCTGTTGGGGAAGGTAGAGGTTATGCATGAGGTTTTTCATCCTTATTCTTTTCCTCATCATTCTTTTTTTTAATTACCTTGCTCCATTGGTTCTTCTTATATACAATCTCCTCATCTTATGTAACCTCATCATCATCAACAAGCAGTTTGGTGTTAAGATTCCCTTCTATGTCTTTTCCACTTCTAAGGATAATAGTATTACAGGATAGTGAATCCTTGGGATCACCTCTTGAATTGTTGATTGTGTCACTTGGAAAAGACCCCAAGGGCCTACTGTTTATAGCATTTGCCAATTGACCCACTTGGGTTTCTAGAGCTCTCATTGAAGTCGTTTGACTTTGAATCATGGTATCATTCTTGGCCAAATGAGCATCAGTCTTCGACATATAAGAATCAAACTTGACCATGAACTGTATGAACATGTCTTCAAGAGATGGTTTCTTATCTTGCATAGGAGGTCCTGACTGTGAAGGGAAACTAGAAGGATAAGGTTGTCTTTTATTATTAACTGATGAAGATGATGCACCTTGGTTGTCTTTCCATGAGGAGTTTGGATGATTTTTCCACCCTGGGCTATACTGATACGAATACAGATTGTTCTGTGGTGGTCGATAGTTCCCAGCATATTATGCACTCTCCAAGATAGAAAGACACCTATCCGTTGTATGATTATCACCACATCGATCACAAAGCACAAAAGGGCTCATATGAGGACTCACTTCCATACTATCTAACTTACTAGCAATTGTAGCCACTTGAGCAGAAAGTGATGTAATTGCATCAATATCATGCACTCTAGCTACCTTCTTTAGAGTATTTCTTGTGGAAGGCCATTGGTAGCTATTTGCGGCTAATTCTTCAAGTAGTTGGAATGCCTCATCAAAGGATTTGCCAAGTAATAAACCACCCGCAGCTGCATCCACTATTAGACAGTGGTGAGGCAACAACCCTTTATGGAAGGAATAGATTTGATGCCATGAAGGAATCTCGTGATGAGGGCACCGTCTCAAAAGATCATTGTATCTCTCCCATGCTTCATACAAGGATTCATAATTAACCTGAGTGAAAGAAGTAATGTCATTCACCATCTCCACAGTCTTGGCAGGTAGGAAATATTTGTTCAGAAATTTGCCACAGGCATTACTCCAAGTGCTTATGGATCCAGCTGGTAGAGATTATAAACAACTTTTGGAGGCTCCATTATGCTTGAATGTGTCACAAATCTCCAAAAAATTTGACAAGTGGGCATTTGGATCTTCATTTGGCAAACCACTAAATTGCACCGAAGTCTAGATCATTTGAATGATGGCTGGCGAAGTTAATAGCTCGGATAGGACGCCACCTTATACTTGATTGTAGATTATCCATCTGAGGAGTTGCAAATTCCCTCAAGGGTCTCGTATGATCATTGTTACTAGCCATGGTATTGGTACCTAACACAATGAAAGAATGAAACTTAGATTATAATGAACTAAAAGAAAACTTGAATTAAAGCTAATTAAACTCATTGTCAATATTGGTAAAAATCAAAAATTAGTTGTTATCCCCGGCAACATCGCCAAAAACTTGTTGTGACCTTTGTGTACCGTAAGTGCACGAGTCGCGAAAGTAATACAATCATGAGAAAGATCGTTTCCATAGGGATAATGAATAATACCTAATGCCAAATATTAACCAATAGCTTAATGAATTCTATTCAAGTACATATAAATTGGAAAAAATGTGTGTAGTCAAAATTAGGGCTAAAAGGCAATAAACTAGGAGTAAAAGGCAGTAACGAGAGCATAGAGACTCCTTCTTCACCAACTACTTTACTTGGCAACTAACAACCATTTTAAGCAATAATGATGACTAATTTTACTAGCCTAAGAAACTATATTAGCTAAAAGCCTATGTCTAAGTCATTTAACCCTATGTCATTTACCTAGCCCACTATATGTCCATGAAAACTAGAGCAAACTTCATGCATTACGGTTGATTCATAAAAATGGTTAAACATGGCTAATAGGTATATGCCTATCCTATTAACAAATTAATTCACCCCACCATTAGAATGAGATTAAATATGCATCACCCACATCCATGATCTAAAACCTAGATTCCTATGTCTAGTTCAAGAGATTTTATCAAATCACAATAAATGATGACCAAACATCTATGGCCATTAAGAGAAACATGGGTGACCAAAACCAATCATCATTATAAACTTAAAAGATTATAAAGTCACCAATGTACATAGAAGGATCCAAAGGAATCCCTAAAGACAGATTAGCTATCCATGAAACATGAAAATCTCAAGAGAGATTCCATGCCCATGTCCTAAAAACAGAGAGATTAAAGAGAAAAGAGAAAAAACACTATAATGTGAACTTGGGATGCTTGATCCTCCTTGGATGAAGGTGGTTTTCTCTCCCTATCCCTTCAAAGCCCTCCAAAATGATGAAAAACTTGTTCTTGCTCCCTTCTCTACCTTCTCCCACCTAACTTCTTCTAAATATTTGATGAAATAGTATTTATAGAAAAAACCCGCAAACTTGCGCTGCAGTGTGAACTTCATTGCATTGCAGCGTGAGTGTCCACGTGGTTAAGTGGAACTAGTGCAGACAAACATGCGCCATGTTGTGAACTTCTTTGCACCGCAGTGTGGTAGTCTCTGTTTTCAGTGTGCGCAACAGACAAAGAGTAAGATGCTGCGGTGTGATACATCTTGCGCCGCGACGTGAAAAGCTAGAATGTATGCTGAGCTTCCTCTTCCAATGCAAAGCGTTGGCTTGCTTCATTTTATCAATTTAGAGCCCATCCTGCAATAGAGAAGTCGCTTAATTAATCACAAGTGTAAATCAACTTAATCCAACAAAAAATAGACAAGATTTTAGCAAGATTGGAGAGGAAAACATGAACATGAATTTGAATAAAAAGTGAGGGAAAAGTCTTCCAATTATGTCTAAGCACAAGGACTAAGGAATCAATATACCACCAATATGGGGCGCAAATAACTACATTTTATAGAGTTATCAGCATTATTTAATTTTAGAAATTGATCATAAATCATTAAAATAGAACATAGTTAATCCAATATTTGAATGTGCATTTAAAGAGTCCGAGTGAAGTTTGAACCCTATCATTTTAATACCATTCTTTTTCACTGCTTTGATTTATTAATTTGTTACTTGCTTTATTTCTTTTAATAATCTTTATTTGAATTTTCTTTTTAATTAAATTTACAACAACTCTCTTTCTTTGTTAGCTTAAATAGTGTCATTTTTAGCGAATTTAGTAATTAATAACTTAATCCTCGTGGGACGATACTCTTACTCACTTTTTATTACTTTTGTGATTCGGTGCACTTACCGATTTCACGACAAGTAGTTAGGGTCTGTGTCTTTTTTCCCAGATTTGGACCGGGGTTCGAGGTGTTATTATATCGTGATGGTCCCCCCATGGTCCAAGATCTGTGGTAGGTGTTTAGGAATGCCACGCGTCGCTTCAATTTCAAATGTTCCGCGTTTTATCCTTTTAGATGTTTTTGTTTAGAAGAGGTGTGCCACGTGGTTGAGAAATAGTGGAGGGTGTCGTTAGGGGTTCGTAGCGTTATGATTAGTCATTTTCGAATTTCAAAACCAAAAAGGCATCATGATGAGGTGCTTCGAACAGAAATATGCATCTGCCCCCATCGATTGCAACTATTTGGGGTGTCTTTTTGTGCTTATAAATAGGGGTAGGGTCTTGCCCTTCCTACTTCTTTGCTTGTCCCTGCACTCCACATTTCTTTTTCCCCTTACTTAGGTGATTTTGAGTACCTTGGTGGTGGTCATTGGCGGTTCAATGCTTTCCAATGAGGTTTTCCCAAAACTTTTTTCTTCTTCCAAAGATTTTTCAAGGACTTATTTTAACCAATATTTTAAGTACTTTTTACTTCGTTCTTTCCATCTTTGCCTTTTCCTCCTTTGAGTTGTTTAGTGGCGAAAATGTCTGGGAGTGAGGATACGATGCAAAATTGTGGCCCGTTGGTGGAGGTCTTAAGTCCTCCTTCATCTTCATCACCTTCGCCACAGTGGGAGGCCCAAACCTATAGTGGGGATTCAGGTGAGGGCCCTGGTCCTTTGATCGAGATAAGGATCTTGGAGGTGCTCCATAGGATAGATCAGTGCAAAGAGTTGGCAAGGCACAGGCCAACCCATCCCATTTCTAAGCTTCTATTAGGAAGTTTAAGTGATTTCTCGAAGTCTAGCTCGGGTGCATCCTCTATAGCTTTGGCGCGAACTCGGAAGGTCATGCCTGCAGGGTGGAAGATGGCTTCGTAACACCCTAACACAATTTTTCGTAAAATTTATGGAAAATTTTATAATAAATTGTATTAAACGTGTCACTTCTAAGAATGCAAGTAATTAAAAATTCATAATAACTTTTATAATTAATATAGAAAGTCTCGACTGATAAAAAGATCATATATACATACATCTCTGGCTAACAAGCCATATTGTATACATAAACTTTTACATAACACCAGAAAGGTAATAATATACAGACTGGAATAAAAAAGAAGTACAATTGCTAAACTACGTCTTCTGTTCCTTCTTTTTCTTGCCCTTTCCTTTTGGAAGGTCTTCACCTGGAATTACATGAAGTATACAAGGGTGAGAAATCACAATTTCTTAGTATTCGCATACCAAGACCAACAGTTAATCATTTACAACAAATAAATAACCGAGCACATTAATAATATAAACAATATAAATATCCGATAATCAATAACATCAAAAGATTGCCCATACAATCCTAAGACATTATCAAACAACAACCAACCAATCAATCAATTAAGCAATGACAACTGCTCGTACAATTGTCAACCAGGCAATGCTTTATGTGATGAGGTATGGTTATGCTCAAACAAGTGCTAATATAATGTTTATGCAATGTAAATGCAAGTTTTGAAATTTGAAAACACAAGCTACTTGCTTAATTTCCTAGAAACCTCTGTTTCATGTATATACAAAGTAGAATAAGCCCAAAAGCCTAATCCCACTTGGTAATAGGTAAACACTTTTCCCTTACCAATGTAAGAGTACTATTGTCACCCCCATACCGGTAAACCTGACCAAAATAGCATAGCAGCTACGAGAATCTAGATTAACACCTTGTTCTCTGGTTATATGGTTGTGCACACCATCTAAGGTCACAATACATAGGAAATTAACAAATACAAAGTTTGAAAACTAATTATCCAAACCACAATTAAATACCCAAACATAGGAACCCTAGCCTCACTTATCCAACAAAGGTAGCAAGATTCATATCTCTAGTTAAATAGTATCTAGAACATCACCTAATCACTCACAAGTGATTTAGAAGTCAACCTCATAATGACCAAAGTTCTAAACGCCAACCTAGGCATTCTATCATACTTTGAATGTCTAAGCATTCCCAAGCTTTTCATATATGCAAGTTGATAATTCCTTCTAAGAAATATCTCCATAAGTGTCTCATAACATCTAAAAGGACTTGCACAAATGATCCCAACAAGAAAAACTCAATTTTTCCATAAATAGGGAGCTTGTAATCGATTACACCATTGTTGTAATTGATTACAACGAAGTCAGAAACTTGGTAATCGATTACACCCTTGTTGTAATCGATTACAACAAATTCCAGAACCTCGGTAATCGATTACATTCTCCTTGTAATCGATTACATCTATTCCAGAAGCTTTGTAATCGATTACATCAACCTGGTAATCGATTACATCAGGCATAAACACAATTCTGCAGAATTTTGCAGAACGTGGTACTGTTCCATTGGGACAAATCACGCATTTTGATCACTTCAAACTAGTTTCTAAGTGATTTTAAGTTCCTAACAAGTTCACTAACATGAAGGAAACACAAAACACTAATTGGTTTCATCAAAATTGGATCCAAACACAAAATCACCCATTAAAACCCCAAAACTTACACTTTGAACATTTTAGGTCAAAAATGGATAGTTTTAGTTTCTAATCCATACTCTTTGCATAAACAAGTCATAAATAACTTTTATAGCTCATCCAAGCAAGAAAACCACATATCACACCACAAGAACTCAATTTGACATATCAAACCTCAATCAAAACTAACATGGAGAAATAAGGAAAAAGATGAAACTAAGTTCAAGAACCCCTACCTTCAAGCTCTTTAAGTTGCAGAAATGGTGGAGATGATGAAGAAATGATCACAAGTCTCCAAGCTTCTCTTTCCCTTTAGCTTTCCTTTTCTTCTCTTCCTTCTTTTCTCTTTTCTTTTCCTTCTCTCCTTGTTCTGTTTTCAACCGTAGAGAATGAATGAGAATACAACACTAGTGACTTGAAATATCACTAAAAGAGAGTTAAGAAAGAGGGCTGCAACCGTGGATAGCTTAAGGACTTTAGTTATTTTACTGGAAATTCCCGATTTGCTAAAAACACTCAAATTTAGCTAAACCAAGTTTTCCAAGTTCCAACAACTTTCAAATAAATCATAGGATTCATTAAAAATATTGTTGCATCAAAACCATCATTTTCCATATCTGTGACTAGTCATTCCAGCTTAAATTAGATAACTAGTATACCTAAAATTACCAAACTGACTCTGAAAATTTTTGAACTTAAACCACATCATAGAATACACATTTGTGCCGTAGAAATAAATTATCTTCATCTATTTCCATTAGCTAAACCATTTATGCTAATATCTGGGTCATTTTAAGCTATTTTTCACCTTTTGGCATGCAACAAAATGCCTAAACTAACTCAGATTGTCACAAAAATAAATAGGCATGTTAACTAAGTATTAAGCTACCTCTATAACCATTTACTAGTCTAACATGTTGAATAGGATGTTACAGGCTGTCCCTGCAAAGTCGGGGAGAGCTGTGCCTGTAGAGCTAAGAGAGCTCGTCTTTCCCCAGGAAACCAGTATATACAAATGGGTTGATAGTGAGGTATTGGGCACTCCTTCTGATGGAAGGACTGAGGCCGACATCCAAAAGAAGTTACAGTATCTCCAGTTGACCAAGGATGGGTTACGAGTCCAGGAGTTTGTTATCTGGCATCCATCAAAGGAGGAGAGGGTGTGTTCGATTCGCGTTGGGGGTAGGCATTTCTTCTATATGTATAAAGCTCTTTTCACCCAAAATAGGTTATGGTTGCCATTCACGGACTTCAAGCAGGGCATCCTCCTTCACTTGCGAGTGGCACCAACTTAACTTCATGCTAATGCTTGGGGATTCGTTCAGGAATTCAAGCTTGTATGCTGAGTTTTTGAGTGGCCATATTTGGTCAGGTCCTTCTTCTACCATTTTCTCCCAGCGAACGACCTTAGGGAGTAACCAGACCAAAGGGTGGTTACCTTGCGGGCGCAGAATGGGCGCACTGTCTTCAAATCCTACCAGAAGTCCTTCAGGAATTTTAAAAAGGACTTTTTTAGAGTGGAGGGGGCTCCGGGGGCAAGGCCCTTTTTCATTACCCCAGAGGGTGGGCCATCCCTTTATTTATACTAAACAGACATTGGTTGGGGGCAGAGTAACAAGGAAACAGAGACTTTGGTCACCAAGCTTTCTCCTTCTGAGGCATTTGTTATGAAGTTTTTGATTGAGTAGGGCAAAGAGGGGGCTATTTCTTGTAAAGATGTCTTAGATAAGCCCAGTGTTTCTATAAAGGCCTTGCTAGGTATCCTGTTTACATATTTTCTTTTCTGCATTTACCTTTTCACACCCGAATTTATTCTAGTGTTGACACTTTACTTTTTGTTTGCACAAAGTATGGCTCCAGCGAGCGGACTCCTGCTTTTGGCCTAGAAATTAGCAGCTAGGGGAGGTGGGGAGTTAGGATCTCGGGCCTTGGCGTCTGCTCAAAGGGTGGTTATTACTGCACTTGGGCTTTCATGTAACATCCCGAGAAACATATTAGACTTGTATATGGTCTCAGAGGTACTATTATACTTGTATAACATGTCAGTTAAGTTTTTTGAAAACTGAGTTAGTTTAAGCTTTTTGCTGCAACCCAGAGTGTGAAAAATAGCTTAAAATAACTCAGATAGTAGCATAAATGGCTAATTTGAGGGAAATTATTCTAGAGAGTTTATTTTTAAGTCACAAATAAGGGAAAGATGATGCAGTTAAAATTTAAGAGCAATTAATGTTGGATTGACCTCCAACAAATATGAAAATTTGAGAAAATAGTGAAACAATAATTTTAATGAATCTTAGTATTTATTTCAAAATTGTTAGATGTTGAAAAACTTGAATTAGTAAAATATAAGTGTTTATAACATATATGAATTTTGTTGTGCATAGTTAAATGACTTGTAGATTATATCTTTTGACTTGGTTTTCCTCCTCTCCTACACGTTTCCTCGGCTAGAAACAGAAGACAGAAAAACAGAACAAAAAATGAGAGAAAGAGAGAGGGAAGAAGAAGAGCATGGGGAGAAGTCCAAAGAGGAAGCAAAATCCATCATCATCCAAACAACAAGATGTAGGGGTCCTTGATTCTCTTTCTTTTCCCCTAATCTTCATCTTGTTCCTTGAGTGGTTTGATGAGGAAATAATGGTTCTTAGGTGAGAATAGAGAGTTGATATTGGTTTGAGAAATGAGAAATCTTGAGATCCATAGTTTCCTAGTGATGAAACCATAGCTTCTTAGTGAATAGTTTATTAAGATATGGGTTTGTAAATCATTGTTTGTGATGATTTGATAATGTTTGAATGCTTGAATCTCTAGTATTTAATGCTATGGAATTGATTGTTGGTGTTTTGATGTTTAAATTATGATAAAAATTGGTTGTGTTGAGCTTGGTTGATGCTTCGGTTGAATTTTTGGAAAAACCAAAAGGGTACAGGGAAGCCGCGACACCAAAGGATAGTGAGCTACGACACCCCACTTGCAGCTACATAGGATTCTTCTTGCCGAGACCTCGAGGCCGCAACACCCAAGGATTTGTGCCGCAACACATATGCAAAATTTACCATTTTGAGGATTTTGAGCTTTCCCAAGTGATGTTATGCCTTAGTTAGGTATCTAGGACCATTAATAACAAAAAATTACGTAATTAAATAGTTGAGAAGGGTTAGAAATGAAGAATTAGATATGAGCATGAATTGAGTTTTCAAGCTTGTCCTTAGTATTGGCTCCCTTATATAATACAGTTGAACCTAGTATTGGTTCCCTTATATAATAAGGTTGAACCCTAGTATTGGCTCCCTTATATAATAAGGTTGAACCATATCCAGATTGTTCCTTTATTAATTAAAGATGAACTAGAATATATATACAAGTGAAATTGATATTTTACAATTGAGAAGTCATTTGTTAGATATCAATAATGATTCTATGAATTATAATTTTTAGTTGTATATTTCTTATACTTGAATTAATGCCATGAGATGTATATTATTACTGAGAATATTATGTTCTCATCTCATTTTATGTTTCATGAACAGCAGGACAAGACTCAGCCGTGGAAATCAAGAAAAATAGGGGGGAAAAGAAGAAAAAGTATATAGAATAAATAATTTTAGTTTTATATTTTTGATAACAACTCTTGTAATTAGTTGTTATGAGTTGTGTTATGTTGTATTTATTACCTTTGCCCTTGAGGCTTCTTTTGTATATAAATATGTATAACTTTCATTTAACATGGCTCTCCATATTTATTTGTATAAATGATATGGAACTAGTTTATTAGATGAGTTAGTAGCAGCATGACTAATACCATTTATTTTTCTATATAATTAAATATATTGAGATAATCATATTAGGGTATTACACTTCAAGCAGCACGGTCCCTGTTCCTGTGATCGCGGTGGTTCCTTCGCCTCCCCTAAGCATTGAGGTCTGAGGTGTTGAAACAAGTTCTCCTGTACTGCCACTTCGACCTCACAAGAGGCATGTCGAGGGTAGTAAGGATGATAGAGCGAAAAGGTCAGCGATTGAGGACATTTCGGAGGAGCCTGCACTAGACGAAGTCGTTGTTAGTTTGGGGTCTCCAAGTGTTCGGGGGCTTGTCTTGATTCTGCATTGCTTTCCACTGAGATCAATGTGGGCTCGGGGTGTAGATCCTGTCAAGTTTATTGATGGCCACCTATTAAGTTCTATTGAAATCGACGTGTTGATGGAGCGCGGCGTGGAGGAAATCCTTCGTGAGGCCCAACTCAGGTGTTTGTGTGCTGCCTCTGCTCTTCAATATGTGGGGGAGGGTTGGGAGTTTGTTTGAGAGATCACCAGTTTGGAGAAAGAGCTTGAGACTCTTCGTGGTGAACTTGCCAAAAGGATAAGCAATTGGTCCAATCCATTCGGGATGTCACCAAGAAGGATAGGCAGTTGGCCTAGGTCACTTGGGAAATCACCCAAAAGGATGAGTAACTAGCCCAAAATGCCAAAAAGTTGAAGTTGCTCATCGCCGAGGTAGATATGTTCCGGGATAAGGTTGCCCACCTTACTAATGATGCTGTCGAGGTCCCTACTCTCTGAGCTCAACTTGGGGAGGTAGGGCCACTAAAAACCAAGGCTGCCGAGGCAGACAGGATGCAAACCAAACTCAATGAAATGACAACTCAGGAGGATGCATTGAATTTCTTTTTTGCTTCGGTCGAGTCTACCCTCAACAGTGTCCGGGGTCAGCATGGGCTCCTGAAAAAAGAATTTGACTAGACAATTAACGTGTGGTTAGGGTTTGTATTTGAGTCATTTGAGAATGCCTTGGATCAACTCCGTTTTCTCAACCCTGGCCTAAACGAGGAGGGGGTTAGTGCCCCTGAAGGAAGTTCGGGATGGCTATATCATGGACAGTTGCTTCAGGAGGCGCCCTAAGTGACCAAGCGGGTTCTAAGGCGAAAGATGGGGACAGGTTAGAAATGATGCCGGAAGCTGGGCAAGAGGGAACTGATGTGGTTGTGGCCTGGATCATGCAAATTAAGGTGTCCCAGATCAAGAGGGCGCGGGTCGAGGTGGCGCTAGAGATCTTAGAGGGGCAAAACCTCATTTTTTGATGCCTTGGATTTCATTTTTCTTCTTGCATCTTGCATGGGGCCCTATTTATGTATTTGGTTAAATCCCAATGTTAGGTGTTTTGTTTTCCTTAAATGTTTATTTACTTATGATGAAATTTGTACTTTTGCCAAGATGAGTCCAACGCTTGATCTTGGTCTCGCTTTTGCTTGTTGGATTTTTTGCCTTTGCAACATCAACATGGGTGCGACGCTCACCTTGATGTTGACTTTACACAAATAATTTTACTCACGTGAGTCACTGGGATGGGTCCAACACTTTGTCCTTTTGATAGCCTTTGCTCTGCACTTTGTAGCAATTTGTGCTTGCCTGGGGAGCTTGCATAGAATTTATTGGGAGTTAAGGCTACTTAATTGCGATATCAATTTCTGCACTGTTTCTTAACTGCTTGATGCCTTAATGGTTGATAACTCCATAGAATGTAGTTATTTGTGCCCTATCTCTATGCATTATTGATGGCTTTGTCCTTATTGTGAAGCATTGTTGGAAGACTTTAGCCCTATTTTCATGTAAATTTCACATTGAAGTTTTCATCTTTAATCTTGCTTTAATCCTTTCAATCTTTAATTGGATTGAGTTTGATTGCATTTGTATTTGACTAGTTGATTTCTCAATTGCAGGATGAGCCCAAAAGAACTAACTTGATGCAAGTCAAGGCCCTGCATTAGAAAAGAAATCACAAGACAAGCTCCAAGACATCACGCTGCGGCACAAGGAACTGCACGCCGCGGCGTTCTACTCTCTCCCTCTACACCCTGATGAACTCGAGGCTTAAGCGTCGTGGCACAAGGTAGCTCATGCCGCAGTGTTGGTTGTAACACCCTCCCTAGGGTATCACATATCTGACTCCCGACTCATAATCTGAAAATCAATTCGTAAAAGGTTTGAGTTATGAAAATATGGATTTCAAAATTTCTTTCTTTGCTAAAACATAAACTTACTGAAATTCATAAGTATTACTGAAAACATATTTAAATTGATTAATATACAATATTGACACCAATTAATATTTCACAATTTAAAGAGAAATATAAAATTAACAGACTCTTTTTTTTTTTAACAGTAGCAAACCCCATGACAGGCCCTACTTAATAGCACGGTACAACACTAACGTTAAAACTTATCAAACTTATTCTGTTGTGTATCCATCTTGTTGCACCAGACATCTGTTCTACATCTGTTCTTTGTCAACACTGCACACCTTCGAGTCCTGAATGTCCACTCCTTATTGTTGTCACCCATCTCAGAGTATTCATTGCCCGTTATGTCTAAGACAACTCGATCCTTCTATTATTTGATTTTAACAGTACAGACACAGCAAAACAACATAACAAAGAGGTGAGATCACCTACGCTAATACCAACATGGCAGCACAGAGATAACACAAACAACATATCATACAGATATATCATACCAGAATTCTAATAATGCACTCAACATTAATCAACTATCATCATCATACCATTAACATTATTATCATCACACAATAATCACAATAATGCCATCAACATGATTATCATCATCATCATCCAAATATTCAAAACAATTGTCATAGCCAATATTCCTCAATTAATATATCATACAAATATAAATGTCAGATTATGCATGTGCACAAAAACTCAGTTTTTCAAAAACAACTCTATGGAGGTTTTCACAATTTCAAGAAGAATGCTCTGGTTAATTGCCCAACCTAAGTCCACAGACAATCTCCCAATCGTAGAAAAGAATAGTGTTCTTGTCGGGTATCGTTAATGCGTTGCAACAGACTGCATCGCCAAGTGGCACAGGGTACTCACCAGCTGTCCATTGGTCGACCGCCGCGCCTTGACGCACCCCAAGATCCATCATAGATCTCACTGTCAATTCTCATTCCCTCTTCAACCACAAGGGCCAAAATAGCTTATTAGCTATACTTTATACAATGCACGAATATATCAGTGCAAGTACAATCCCAAAGGGCCAAATCTTTTCAATTTCATTTGTTCAATATAATCATATGCTTCAACGCATATTTTTCCAATGCACGTATAATGCACCAAATCCAATCACAGACAAATATGTCATTTTCTCACAAACAGTGTATGGACACTGGTTCAACAGTAATCATACTGTACTTTCAACAACGAAAATCATGTTATCACATTTTCATAGTTATAAAACACTTTCGTCGTGTTTTCACAAAATTGCGCAACATTCCCGTTACGTTTTCACAATTCCACAACACTTCTGTTGCATTTTCAAAATACCGTAACACTTTTGTTACGTTTTTAAAATTCCAAAACGTGTTTATTACGTTTTCACAATACTGTAACACTACTGTTACGTTTACAAAATTTCGTAACATTTCTGTTACGTTTTCAAAATGTTGTAACTCTTCTGTTGCATTTTTAAACCATGTACTAATTTTTTCAACGTTTTTCTCAATCGCGTAAAAATATACGTTTCTCAAATCGCATAGAAATATTTTAACGTATTTCAAATTGCGTAGAAATATTTTATTGTATTTCAAATCGTTTTTAAGATACGTAAAATATTTTTCAACATTTTACAATCACGTAAAATATTCCTCAATATTTCAAATATTATTTTTCAAATTGCGTAGCTTAAAAATCACGTTTTTAAGATACGTAAAACATTTTTCATCACAATTTCATTACAGAAAATATTTCTTAACCTTCAAAAATTCCTTTTCAACTTTTCTCAAAATAATATAACTTTGTATTTCATTTTTCACATTTCCTTACTCAAGAAAATCTTTTTCCACATTTCTTTACTCAAGAAATCCTTTTCCAAAATATAATCCACAAAAATCACTTTTCCAATGATATAAATCAACGTTTCAAAAGTTTAAGAATTTCCTAACGTACTTCAAAACTCGAAAATCAATTATACGTTAGTAAATTTTCAAAACACCATTATATCCTCCATTTTTCTCAAATCAATTTTAAAACCAATTCTTCAAAATAAATTGAAGTTCAAACATGTTCAACCTCTCTTTGTCTTTTGTTTACAAAATTCTCTCAAGTGATAAAAACACTCTGATTCCCTTTCCAAATTCCTTATATTAAATCAAGTTACATTTTCACTTTGAAAAATCACTTTGTTCGTAAAAATCAAGACATTACAAGCCTTCAAAAAAAAACGTGGACATGACTATTGAAACCATCAAATATTTTTCCTTTTAAATTGATATGGTTTTACACAAACAAAATCATTAAAATTTTGTTTTCAAAACCGTGTGATTCATGGTCATAAAAACCAAACCCATTTGTTCAAATTCATTTTTACTTTCTTTACAAATTCTTTTTCACTTTCTTTGCAAATCCTTAAAATCAACGTTGTCCGTTTCATTCAAAACTCATGTTTAGAAAAACACTTAGGATTTTTTTACACAAAATAAATCAATAAAAATGCTTCAAAACCATGTTCTTGTTTTCTTGAAAAACATATCCTTTGTTTATTTTCTATACTTTTCAAATCAATCCAATTTTTAATCTTTCATGAAAATCTTAAGTTATAAACACCTATGTTGAGGTGTCTTGACCGAAAATCCCATCTTTAGAACCAAGAAAATTCATTTTTCTCCACTTCATAATTTTCATTAAACAAATCAATTTCGTTGTTCTTGAAAAATTTTCAACATGAACCCTAATCAAGGGCATCAAAACCGTAGCTCTTCCTTGACTTTTGGAGCCAAAAATGGATTTCTTTTCCATCAATACATCATGGCATACACATACATATTTCATCATAAATACTATAAGCATGCCATATACTCATCATGCATAATATAAGCATACCATCAAAGCCATAAAATCATGCATAGCATATCAAGTATAGGCAAATAAATCAAAGCTCATAAACACACATAAATTATTACATGACCATGGATATGAATCCTCACATGGATTCAACATCCATCAAATATAAGACCATCTCTCACCACCATGCTTGGTTGGTGAGATAGATCTCCCTCTTACCTCTTGAAGACCCTCAAAAGCTCTTTGTTTTGCTTCTTTTTCCAAGTCCTTCATCACCAAGAGCTTCTCAAATTCAAAACAAAATACATAAAAATTAGTATACTAAGCTTGATTAAGAGGAACCATGGATCAAACATGGTTTAGATCATGAAAAAGAAAGAAGAAATGAAGTTTCCTTACACTTCACCTCAAAAACCCAATAACTTTGATCTTGAAGAAAGTCCATGAAGATGAATGATTTAGAGAAAATCTCTAACATGAAAGTTGCTTAGAATATCATGTAGATTCAAGATCTATGGTTGGATGAAATTAAAAGAGATTGGATGGTGGTTTTGAGTGTCTTGACCGAATGGTTTCTCTTGAAACACAAAGATGAAATTTTTTATTTTTGATAGAAACTTGAAGCTTGGATTTGAAGCCCAAGATGAATGATTTTGGAAAAACTCATAACTAGAGATGTTCTTAGAATGGTGTTTAGGTTTAGAAAATGTGTTTAGATGAAATTTTAGAAGCTTGGAGACATAGCTCCTAGGTGTTAGCCGAATGGTGTTCTAGGAGAAAAGAATGGAGTTTTTGTGTTTTGTTTTAGAGAAGATGATGAATAGAAAGACAATTATGAGATGATGAATAGAAATCAACCATTTTGGTCTCCTTTAGGGTGCATGGCCGTTAGGTAGCTTGAAGGAAAAGGAGAGAAAAGGAGTTTGAAGACTTTAGACTTTAGGAAATGACCAAGAATGATCAATAAGGAGTAATAATGATGTCTTCAAATTTTTCTTCACTCAAAAGCCACCAAACCGAAGCCCCCCTCCAATGCATTCTCCTTGAATGCAAATTGATCAATAATGATCAATAATGATACACCATTGACCATGACATGTAATAATGGTCATAAAGTTTTGTTTCTTTGTCTCCTAAACAATCCAAAACCATCCCCTTCCATGCATGCTTCTCCTTGTGCATTTAATTATTTGTCATCATTATTAGCCACCATCTAGAGCATTTCTAGCTATTGATTAATTCAATGGTTAGGATTTAGGTAGACTTTTGATTTAGAAGACTTAATTTAGGCCATTAGATTTGTATCCTTGAAATTCCAGCCATTAGATATGTCTCCAAAATTAAGGGTCAAGATTACTCCTTCTTACTTTTAATCCAAGGGTCATAATTAGTCTTTGTCACTTTTTAAGACTAAATCTTCACCATTGATTAAATCTTCATCCAATGGTCATAAATGATCCTTGTTACTTTACAAGACCAATTCTCCACCCTTGATCACTTCTAAATCCAATGGTTATAAATGGTCTTTGTCACTTTTTGAGACCAAATCTCTACCATTGATTTAATCTCCATCTAACGGTTATAAATGATCTTATTCACTTTAAAGATCAAATCTCCACCGTTAATTAAATCAAGATCAAGTCTCCATCATTAATTAAATCAATGGTGGATATCCAAACCACCAAGGTTGACTTAAACAATATAATTTCTATTTTTATCTACTAAAACCCCACGAAAGAATATATTTACTGTATTTTTATCACCCGATAAATTAAATACAGTACAAAACACAGTACAAGAAATTGTCTAAAACTGTTTTCGGATTCAGGTTTAGTAAGATCCCCTGTCTCCGTCTAAACAGTACAAATTTTTCTATGCGTAGAAAAATTTTTGCTTTGCGGGACCCACCTGGGCCCATGTATGGCCACCTGGGCCCACATACACCCCCTGGGCCCACAGACAGTAAAAAATTTTATAATCATCCACAAAAATCAAAAATATTAGAAAACGCACAAATATCAAATCAGATTACGTAAAATAATTACCTAACAGTAAAAATTAAATTACGTAAAGTTTTCTCCGGCCCGAAAATTTTTATTTTCCAGACACGGAGTAAATCACTCAAAATAATCAAATACGCTGACGGAATACTCAAAATAATTTTACAGTGCACAGAAATTACTAAACAATAAAATTCTGTTAACTGTCAAAATTACTGTTTAAGAGATACGGAAATTTGGGGTGTTACAATACTCCCCCTCTTTACAGAAATTTTGTCCTCGAAATTTCATGACCATGATTTCACACCCTCGAAATAAATAATGACATTATTCCTTTATCTTTTCTTCAGTTCCCATGTAGTTTCACCTTTTACGTTATTCCAAACGATTCTAAACCATTGAAAGTTCTTTATCTCTTGTTCACTTCTCCTGATCAAACAAATATCTTAATAATTTTTTTTTTCTACAGTTTTCCATTACCGTCTTAACTTTTCCCCATAGACAGACTTCTTCAATTTTTGAAGAATCCACCACGCTTCCACTACGCCACTTTGATACTCTGACCTGGATATAAATAGGAATATTCTCTCTTGCAAGATATTCCTTCAATTGCTGCGATAGATGAAAGAAAACATCATGGAAAAGAACAAACGAATCGAATATGTTATCGAACATATTCAAGAAAGAATTGGATGTAACTCGATCTTCAAGAATGAATTCTCTCGATATCAATACAATACAAGCTGCTACCAACCTTCATTCATGCCTAGAATAGTTTTTCTCAGATAACTTCCAACTAATGTAATGTATTACTTAAAATTTTCTTATCCTCATATCACTTTATTCTCCAGCTTTAGCTCTTACCAGGAAATGTCTCACTAGCCGAATTCTCCTTTCAACCACATTTTATACCAGATACTATGACATGGATTTTAAATAGGAATATCCTTTCTTGCAAAATATTCTTTCTTGCAAATGCAATATATGAAAGAACATTATAGAGGTTTAGGAAGAAAAGGTAGCGAAATGATCTAATATGTTACCAAACATATTCAACAAGAATTTGATTTTGCCTGACTTTTAGGAATGAGTTTTTCTGAAATACTAACACTGTATTGAGACAATCTCATAGGATATGGTTGGAAAATAACCAATCCATTTTCAAAGATCATGTCTGTTTATGAAACAGATCAAACTAACACAAAAATTTTGAACGACAGATCAAACTAACACAAAGATTTGATCTATAACAATGATTTGAATAACTTGAGTAGCTCGATTGGCTAAGAATAGAAATAGAAGTAAACAAATCAGAGGATTACGAATAACTCTAACATATAATTGATCTACTCAATCATATGCCATAAGGAATAGGTTATTCATAGAAATATTCAGTATGGTTTATAGGATTAGCTCTAATGACACAATCTCCATTGTTTAAATCTTCCGCTCCGAACACTTCCTACTACCTGATATTTTACTAACAGAAAACTCTGTTTTCATTGGAACTCTATTTTCAAAGATTGTGTTCCAAACTTCCCGCACTTAAAACAAATTATTTCCTTGGACGTACAATCTTTCGTTAAGTGCCTATTTCCACACTTCTTACATTTCGGTGCAGATGTCACAGTTAAACTAAACCTGTCATTACTAGTACTTTCTCCACAAGATTGTTGTTGTTGACTTCTTGGAGATTGCAAGTACGTTTTCTGTTGGAATCGCTTGACCTTACGATTTCCCCTTTTTCGTAACCAATATAGTAACTCTAACAAAATCTTAGCTTAAGAAATCAATTCTTGCTGCGGAACAATCTTCTGAGTTTGCTATATAATTGCTTCAGCCACTGTTTGTATTACTTCCAAAGTTATAGTCATATCACCACCATTATGTCTCGCTTCCACATGCGTACGTCTATCACGAGTCATTTCTTTTCTTCAAAGATGGACGAATCAAAATAAAATGGAAACCAGATGTAACCATTTCAAATAAACGTTTATTTTCTTGACGTACATTCCTTCATTAAGTACCTTCTTTCACATCAGTTACTGCTTTTGGTTTCCTCAATGGTTATAAATACATCTTCCGTTGAAATCAATCACTTTCCAAATATCCTTAAAAATATCAAGTTCCAAAATTATGAAATCTTATATTCCAAGACTGATTCTCTTCCATCAAATCCTGAACCTCAACTTTCATTTCTTTCCCACTGAACAGCGGTCCTTTGTTCATGCAGTCATCTTTCCACGTTGCTCCCGTTGCTCTCGTAACTGCAACTGCATTACTAGTAACATGTTCCACTTCCACACAAGTACAACTATCCCGAGCCATTTCCTTTTTTTTTTCTCTCGAGGCGTGCAGATCGAAATACAATGGATCTGATATCCATTATAAACAACATTTGTTTCCTTTCGAAAATCAATAACACAGAGAACACAACACAAGCAAAACAGACCTAACCACAAACCCCAAAAGACTCAAACCGTGCTCTGATACCAACTAATGTAACACCCTCCCTAGGGTATCACATGTCTGACTCCCGACTCATAATCTGAAAATCAATTCGTAAAAGATTTGAGTTATGAAAATATGGGTTTCAAAATTTCTTTCTTTACTAAAACATAAACTTATTGAAATTCATAAGTATTACTGAAAATATATTTAAACTGATTAATATACAATATTGACACCAATTAATATTTCACAATTTAAAGAGAAATATAAAATTAACAGAATCTTTTTTTTTTAACAGTAGCAAACCCCATGACGGGTCCTACTTAATAGCACGGTACAACACTAACGTTAAAACTTATCATACTTATTCTGTTGTGTATCCATCTTGTTGCACCAGACATCTGTTCTACATCTGTTCTTTGTCAACACTGCATACCTTCGAGTCCTGAATATCCACTCCTTATTGTTGTCACCCATCTCAGAGTATTCATTGCTCGTTATGTCTAAGACAACTCGATCCTTCTATTATTTGATTTTAACAGTACAGACACAGCAAAATAACATAACAAAGAGGTGAGATCACCTATGCCAATACCAGTATGGCAGCACAGAGATAACACAAACAACATATCATACAGATATATCATACCAGAATTCCAATAATGCACTCAACATTAATCAACTATCATCATCATACCAATAACATTATTATCATCACACAATAATCATAATAATGCCATCAACATGATTATCATCATCATCATCCAAATATTCAAAACAATTGTCATAGCCAATATTCCTCAATTAATATATCATACAGATATAAATGTCAGATTATGCATGTGCACAAAAACTCAGTTTTTCAAAAACAACTCCATGGAGGTTTTCACAATTTTGAGAAGAATGCTCTGGTTAATTACCCAGCCTAAGCCCACAGACAATCTCCCAGTCGTAGAAAAGAATCGTGTTCTTGTCGGGTATCGTCAATGCGTTGCAACGGACTGCATCGCCAAGTGGCACAGGGTACTCGCCAGTTGTCCATTGGTCGACTGCCGCACCTCGACGCACCCCAAGATCCATCATAGATCTCACTATCAATTCTCATTCCCTCTTCAACCACAAGGGTCAAAACAACTTATTAGCTATACTTTATACAATGCACAAATATATTAGTGCAAGTCTAACCCCAAAGGGCCAAATCTTTTCAATTTCATTTGTTCAATGTAATCATATGCTTCAACGCATATTTTTCTAATGCACATATAATACACCAAATCCAATCACAGACAAATATGTCATTTTCTCACAAATAGCGTATGGACACTGGTACAACAGTAATCATACTATACTTTCAACAGCAAAAATCATGTCATCACATTTTCATAGTTATAAAACACTTTCGTCGTGTTTTCACAAAATTGCGCTACATTCCTATTAGGTTTTCACAATTCCACAACACTTCTATTGCATTTTCAAAAAATCGTAACACTTTTGTTACGTTTTTAAAATTCCAAAACGTGTTTATTACGTTTTCACAATACCATAACGCTACTATTACGTTTACAAAATTTTGTAACATTTCTGTTACGTTTTCAAAATGTTGCAACTCTTCTGTTGTATTTTTAAACCACGTACTAATTTTTTCAATGTTTTTCTCAATCGCGAAAAAATATACGTTTCTCAAATCGCATAGAAATATTTTAACGTATTCCAAATTACGTAGAAATATTTTACTATATTTCAAATATTATTTTTCAAATTGCGTAGCTTAAAAATCACGTTTTTAAGATACGTAAAACATTTTTCATCACAATTTCATTACAGAAAATATTTCTTAACCTTCAAAAATTCCTTTTCAAATTTTCTCAAAATAATATAACTTTGTATTTCATTTTTCACATTTCCTTACTCAAGAAAATCTTTTTCCACATTTCTTTACTCAAGAAATCCTTTTCCAAAATATAATCCACAAAAATCACTTTTCCAATGATATAAATCAACGTTTCAAAAGTTTAAGAATTTCCTAACGTAGTTCAAAACTCGAAAATCAATTATACATTAGTAAATTTTCAAAACACCATTATATTCTCCATTTTGCTCAAATCAATTTTAAAATCAATTCTTCAAAATAAATTGAAGTTCAAACATGTTCAACCTCTCTTTGTCTTTTGTTTACAAAATTCTCTCAAGTGATAAAAACACTCTGATTCCCTTTCCAAATTCCTTATATTAAATCAAGTTACGTTTTCACTTTGAAAAATCACTTTGTTCATAAAAATCAAGACATTACAAGCCTTCAAAAAAAAACGTGGACATGACTATTGAAACCATCAAATATTTTTCCTTTTAAATTGATATGGTTTTACACAAACAAAATCATTAAAATTTTGTTTTCAAAACCGTGTGATTCATGGTCATAAAAACCAAACCCATTTGTTCAAATTCATTTTTACTTTCTTTACAAATTCTTTTTCACTTTCTTTGCAAATCCTTAAAATCAACGTTTGCCCGTTTCATTCAAAACTCATGTTTAGAAAAACACTTAGGATCTTTTTACACAAAATAAATCAATAAAAATGCTTCAAAACCATGTTCTTGTTTTCTTGAAAAACATATCCTTTGTTTATTTTCTATACTTTTCAAATCAATCCAATTTTTAATCTTTCATGAAAATCTTAAGTTATAAACACCTATGTTGAGGTGTCTTGACCGAAAATCCCATAGCCTTTAGAACCAAGAAAATTCATTTTTCTCCACTTCATAATTTTCATTAAACAAATCAATTTCGTTGTTCTTGAAAAATTTTCAACATGAACCCTAATCAAGGGCATCAAAACCGTAGCTCTTCCTTGACTTTTGGAGCCAAAAATGGATTTCTTTTCCATCAATACATCATGGCATACACATACATATTTCATCATAAATACTATAAGCATGCCATATACTCATCATGCATAATATAAGCATACCATCAAAGCCATAAAATCATGCATAGCATATCAAGCATAGGCAAATAAATCAAAACTCATAAACACACATAAATTATTACATGACCATAGATATGAATCCTCACATGGATTCAACATCCATCAAATATAAGACCATCTCTCACCACCATGCTTAGTTGGTGAGATGGATCTCCCTCTTACCTCTTGAAGATCCTCAAAAGCTCTTTGTTTTGCTTCTTTTTCCAAGTCCTTCATCACCAGGAGCTTCTCAAATTCAAAACAAAATCCATAAAAATTAGTATACTAAGCTTGATTAAGAGGAACCATGGATCAAACATGGTTTAGATCATGAAAAAGAAAGAAGAAATGAAGTTTCCTTACACTTCACCTCAAAAACTCAATAACTTTGATCTTGAAGAAAGTCCATGAAGATGAATGATTTAGAGAAAATTTCTAACATGAAAGTTGCTTAGAATATCATGTAGATTCAAGATCTATGGTTGGATGAAATTAAAAGAGATTGGATGGTGGTTTTGAGTGTCTTGACTGAATGATTTCTCTTGAAACACAAAGATGAAATTTTTTATTTTTGATAGAAACTTGAAGCTTGGATTTGAAGCCCAAGATGAATGATTTTGGAAAAACTCATAACTAGAGATGTTCTTAGAATGGTGTTTAGGTTTAGAAAATGTGTTTAGATGAAATTTTAGAAGCTTGGAGACATAGCTCCTAGGTGTTAGCCGAATGGTGTTCTAGGAGAAAAGAATGGAGTTTTTGTGTTTTGTTTTAGAGAAGATGATGAATAGAAAGACAATTATGAGATGATGAATAGAAATCAACCATTTTGGTCTCCTTTAGGGTGCATGGCCGTGAGGTAGCTTGAAGGAAAAGGAGAGAAAAGGAGTTTGAAGACTTTAGACTTTAGGAAATGACCAAGAATGATCAATAAGGAGTAATAATGATGTCTTCAAATTTTTCTTCACTCAAAAGCCACCAAACCGTAGCCCCCCCTCCAATGCATTCTCCTTGAATGCAAATTGATCAATAATGATCAATAATGATACACCATTGACCATGACATGTAATAATGGTCATAAAGTTTTGTTTCTTTGTCTCCTAAACAATCCAAAACCATCCCCCTCCATGCATGCTTCTCCTTGTGCATTTAATTATTTGTCATCATTATTAGCCACCATCTAGAGCATTTCTAGCCATTGATTAATTCAATGGTTAGGATTTAGGTAGACTTTTGATTTAGAAGACTTAATCTAGGCCATTAGATTTTTCTCCTTGAAATTCTAGCCATTAGATGTGTCTCCAAAATTAAGGGTCAAGATTACTCCTTCTTACTGTGGAAATAAGCTTGCCCCAAATGGTTTAATATGTTAAGTTTTGATGATGACAAATACAAGACAAAAAGAATGATGCATATGCTTGATAGATGTACTTTATAGATGACAATTGCATCACAAAAGAATATTGATCATATTACGTAAATGTGCTTAAAGAGATATATGTAACATTCATCATATGATATATCTAATAATATTTTATATGAGTTATAAATGAATTAATATTGGATATGTCTATGAAAGTCTTGTATACATGTTAGACTAACTAGAGTTATACATTTATGAATCTTGCATATGAAGATATTGAGTTATGAATTTGGACTAACTATGTTTGGTTAAGTGAGCAATACTTTGTAGGATAGTCTAAGTACCAAGAGTGAGCATTACAACAAGAAAGTAAAAAGATCACAACTATGCTCAACTCAAGAAGGATGAAAATAATAAATATGTTCCAAGCTTGTGCAAGATTTGAAGAGAAGAATTTTTTAGAAGCTTGGATTACATCAAGAATTGATGATGGCAAAAGATCAAGTCTCAAGGTTCTTTAAGAATAGCTTATAGGACTTAGATCTTGTGTAAAGGTAAATGGGAATCACACTAAGCTCAAATATGTTTTCAAATCTTTACAAATGGTTTTCACATACTAAAATGCTCAACAAACAAGTTTTGAAAAGCTAGTCTTGGTGGTAGTTCAAATCCATGAAAAATAGTCAAGCTTGTGTTTTGCAAAGCTAACCTTTAGTCACTCTTTTGATCATAACTTCTAAACTATTTTGAGTTTTGTTCTTAAACTTGTTTCATATGAAAATAGATTCAAATACCTTTCCAATGACTGGTCATTTGTTTAAAACGGATGAGAAACAAAGAAGTTATGACCATTTAAAGTTAGCTTTCAAAACCAGAGTGCTCTAACCGATTAGGCAATTCACCTAACCGATTATTGCACAAGTCAGGAGCGTTTTTCATGTTCTAAAAGCTCCTAACCGATTAGGCAATTCACCTAACCTGCTATTGTGAATGTTAGGAGTATTTTTCATGTTTCTAAAGCTCCTAACCGATTAGGCAATTCACCTAATCGGTTAGTGTAAAAGAAAGGAGCATTTTCGTGTTTTTATAAAAGCTCCTAACCGATTAGCAACTCCACCTAACCGGTTATTCAAAATGTCAGGAGCCAAAAATCAAAGCTCCTAACCGATTAGGATAATTTCCTAACCGGTTAGCTGGGAAATCAGAAAACACGAACAACGGCTCTATTACAGAGCATTTAATGTTTTTATCTACCTCCAACGGCTCTAAAATGCATTGGGCTATAAATGCAAGTTGTTGGGCATCAAAAAAAGGTTGGAGAACAATCTGAAAATGATCATTGAGCATTAGATTCGTGTTTCACTATCTATTTCTCCAAACCTCTGTTTTTAAGCTATAAGTATGTGATTCCTTGATACCCATAGAGCTTCAATTTGTATTATCCACTCTTAGAGAGAGTTTCAATTCATACAAACCTTGTTGAATCTATAAAAGAGAGGGTGAGGCATCCCTCAAATTGTAAGGGTGAGGTATCCCTTGAAGTTGAGGCTCAAGCACAAAGGGTGAGGTATCCCAAGGTGTGTTGAGTGCTCTAGTTTGTAAAGGTTTCAAGCACCTGTTCAAGCTTGAAGTAATAGTGGAAAATCTCGGGTGGTTTACTTGAGGACTGGACGTAGGCCACAAGTGGTTGGTGGTCGAACCAGGATAAATACTGTGTTTGCTTCTCTCAACTCTATCTCCTTTACATTTGTACTTTAATTATATATGTTTGAGTTGAATTTAATATCTAGCTTATTTGTTTGAATTATCCTATAGCCCAAGTGGTATTTGAGAAATATCTAATAGTTGTATCTTTTCCGCTGCATGTGTTGATTGAAAATATCAAAATGCATAATTTCTCAAAGTTGTATTAAAAATTTGTAATCACCCAATTCACCCCCCCTCTTGGGTGATGGTTGCCATGACTAACAAGTGGTATCAGAGCTTCGTGCTCTGGTGAAAGCTTAACCGCTTAGAGTTAAAGATCCTTGTTTGTTGGCAACCATTAAAAAGCTTTTCAAAATGGAAGGTTTTGAAATTGATAAACCACCATTTTTTGATGGTGTGAATTTTGTTTATTGGAAAGCTAGAATAGAGATTTATATGCAATCTATTGATATTGATTTGTGGGATATTGTGCTTGATGGATTTACCTGCAAATCAAAACAAACTTGGAATGATTATGACAAGAAATGTTTTTCCTTGAACATTCGAGCTATGCAAATTTTGAGAAATGGTTTAAATGATGATGCTTATGCTAAAATTAAGAATTGCTCTAGTGCTAAAGATATATGGGATGCTCTTGATTCTATCTATCTTGCTAATAATGATTTTGTGTATAAAGTTATATATAGAGAGCAAGAAGAGCAAAATCCTCTAGAGGAAGACAACATTGAAAAATGTCCTCAAGAACATGTTCAAAGCAAGAAAATGAGATCAATGCCTCTTGGTGATGATGGTACTCAATTTGAAGAAGAGGCAGAGCTAAACAAAATTGATGAGGAAGATGGTGATTTCCTTAAAGAGCCAAATATGCTAGAAATGGAGACTACTTCATATATGGCTAAAAAGGACATTGAGGTAAACAATGCTAAACTATATTATAGTCCCTCCTATGATGAGATACAATGTGCATATGATGAATTATTTGATGGTTTGTCGAATTTAGAAAATAAAAATTTATCTTGTTTGGAAAACATTTCCTCCATTGAAAATGAAATTGAGATTTTGAAAAATAATTATGCTTTTCTTGATGAGGAAATGCCTTTGAAATATGAAACCTCAACTTCTTGTGAAAAATGCATTGATTTAGAAAATCAAGTTGAGGACTTATCTTTTGAATTTGTCAAAGCTAATGATCCTATTTGCTTACAATCCATGTGTGTTAATAAGAATGCAATTGATGTTATTTCACATGGAAATACAAGTAAGGCTTGTGGCAAAAATAACATAGAATATGTTAACAACAAAAGGCTTAAGTTTTCCAAAGATGAACTTCAAAGGACCAAACCATCATTGAATTCAATTGTTTGTAATTTTTGTGGTCATCTAGGACATATTTCTCATTTATGCTATTATAGAAGAAATACTTATATGAGAAATAGTGTGGTATGGGTTCCTAAAGACCTTAAAGGCCCTAATACTAATATTCAAGGACCCAAGATGAAGTGGGTACCAAAAAGTCCTCCTAGTGTTTCAGTTATGCAGAAAATTTCTCAAAAGGATGGACAAATTGGTCAAAGGATAGATGAATCATCAAGAAGAATTCTTCCAAAGCTCATTGGAAGAAGTTTTGATCAAAGAAGGAAGATGACTTCAACCAAAGCTTCTCAAGTACAAAATGTGGAACTTGCAAAGTTAAAAATACCAAAAGAGAAGCAATGGGTAAGGAAAAGAGTTTCCTTATTTACCAAGGCTAAGGTATCAAAAGCTTTTACCTCTTATGAACATTTACTTGTAAAGTCAATAAATTTGAGGTATATTCCTTATAGGCCTTAGGTAAAGGATAGAATCATGTGCACTTGGTAAAATCTGAATATTTTGTTTAGCACATGATTATGTTCATTCTTATTGTACCATAGCTCATTAATATGTTATATATCTTGGTACATAAAGTTCTACAATGCCTATGTTCTCTTCTTGTTTGGAATAGTACATTTGATGAAAATATCTTAAAACTTGGCATATTGGATCAATCATGCATCTAACTCTTGCTAAAAATCATCTTTGCTGCATAATTTGTCATGATATTGCATAATGTCTTGTTGTATCATGTATCAATTATTGGTTGTTCAAATCAAACAGAGGTTGTGCTTTTTCTAAATCAATAATTGGTTATTTGTGAAAACAGAAGCATTGCCTTCTTTTTTTTAAAGATCCTAACCGATTAATATGCCCAACTAATCGGTTATTTGCAAAGTCAGTGGCTAAAGATAAAAAGCCTAACCGATTAGGTACTTGGCCTAACCGGTTAGTATGTACATTTTTAAGAAACACATTCTGTTTCAAAAGGAAGCCTAACCGATTAGGAAATTAAGCTAATCGGTTAGTGTGTCTTTAAAACACACGTAAAATAGATTCTAAATGAGGCCTAACCGATTAGGCTCATTGGCTAACCGGTTATCTGATAAAGACAAAGACCAATCTTAAAGGCCTAACCGATTAGAGAAAACTAGTAATCGGTTATTCATATAAACCAGAAGAAATTCCTCTGTTATAAATAACTCATAACCAATTATTCATAGTTGTGCATCTCTGATATTATCAATCTCTTATCCTTATTTCTGCTAAATATCATGTTATATTTGGATAAGTAGAGAGTTGTTTTTATGCCTTAACATGCCTTAAGTTGTGCTCTTCAAGCATTATGTCTTAAAAGTATTTTTACATATGCTAACATGCTAGATATGCACACATTTTGCTTGAAATGACATGTTATGGTAATATCTTTGTGCTTGAGCTTGTGACCGATTCTCTTTGTTCAAATGTGGAAATTCACATGCTCATAAGTAGTTCTAATCCTTTCTATTTGATGCTTAATTGTCTTATATACTTACTTGGAGATTGGAAAGTAAAAGGTTATATGTCTTCTTGTTTGAAATTGCTTAATATGTTCATATCTTGAAAACAAGAAGTAAGAGATTCATCTTGTGCCTTGAACTTTGCTTTGAAACTTGACAAATGTGCATACTAGAATTTCTTACTTGATATTACATGTCTTACATGATCATTGTTTGCCCCAAAATGCTTATATATGTTTTGATAATGATCATGTTTTTCTTAATAAACTTGGATCTTGCTTTGAAAATGATTAAACTATGCTTTTAGATTCAAGTGCATATGTCATCCTTTTGCTCTTGTTAGAGCTAACATTGCATGGTTGATAATGTAATACATGTTTTACATTATATATCAACCTAATTTATGCTTGTAAATGAGACTAAATGATTTTTGATGCTAACCCATGTTTTAGAGAATTTTTAAAGTTAGCTTTGTAAGTGTCTCTATGTGCTTCAAGTATAGACATCAAATATCAAAGTGTCAAGCATATATGGGTAAATGACAAGAATTGAATGAAAAGGGACATGATGAGACTTTCTTCAAGTGTAATGAAATGGAATACTCAACAGAAGAAAGTACAAACTCAAAGGACCTATAAATAAAGAACATTCTAAAGGAGCATCACTCTCTATCTAGCTCAATAAGTATCTCTATCCCTAAACTATTGTGGTATTTTATATGCTATTGATTATGTGATACTTATTGATAAATTGATCTTAAAAGATTAGATGCTTTCCTTACACGAGAAGTATGCTTAGCATTGACAAAGTGCCTAATTGGATACTAACTTGTTAATTTTGTCATTGCATATAGGGTGGCTGATATTAGTTCTATACATGTTTTGATCCCTATAGCATATTTCATCAAGGTGAATGTTTGATATATATGATTCTCTTGACCTATGGTTTCTTAATGGTATAACACTTATGAGAATCATGCTCTTTTTGAAAAGAATCTCTTGTTTAATTAAAAAGTTTTTTTTTAAATCTCTTATCATATTTGAAAGAAGCTTTTCACCTCCTAATTATCTTAAAAATTTGGAAATCATTCGATTTGTGTTATAAATGTAGTACTCTCTTCATTGCTTTGAAATGTTTTATTAAATCTTGAGAGAATATTTATGAAAGTTTCCAAATAAATCTTTTGAAATGTTTTATAGAGACCATCTTAATACTTCAAAAGATAAGCCTTGTTCTTCAAAAGTGTTTTATCTTTTCAAAGCTCTTGTTTAATGAGAAAGAGAGGAAATGTACTTTCAAATGTTCCTTTGACTTGGATTTGATCACTCTCAAGGAATATGTGGGTTCAATATAAAACCCATCTACCATTCTAAAACGCTTTTAGAAATGTAATGTGTTATTATAAAATTCTTTTTGAAAGGGGGAGAAGTTTTTTTTTTTAAATGATTTTTGATTAATGGATTAAGAATATGTATCTTTGCTTTGCTTTTCTTTATGATAATGTGCTTACATAGTCTTGGCATGCATGTTTCCCTTTATCTATCTTGTGCTTCAATAAGGGGAAACTTATCTTACTTATCTTACATATCTCTCTTCCATGTCCTTATTGACTATAAATATATGCATGACTATGTTGAACTATTATGTTTTATATCTTGATAATATGCATATTCTGAGGGGGAGCCTATCTCTTAATTGTTGCTTATATCTCTTGGCTAACAAGTGGTAAACATGTTATATCTCTTGACTTACATTCTTGTTTGACATGAAATGCTTTATTGTTAATACTATCAACATGTCAACAAAGATCATCTCTTGTTCTTTTTCCCTCTATCAATGAAAGAAGGTATACATTCTTACACTTCATATCTTTTGATTCTTTCATTGAGAAATGCTTGATATATGGTAAATTATATAATCTTTCATTTGAAAACCTAAATTCCATACTCTTACACGGATATTTTGTAATTTCTAACAAGTGATATCAAGTGGCACTTATTTATCATGTGGTATGCAATATATTATATGCTAGACATAATTTCTTAAGCTTATTGTTATCATATGCTAAATGTTGTTGTACCAAACTGTGACAAGTATTGCATGAATAATCTTTTATATCTTGAAAGCATGCTTGTTTCATCTCTTTGACAACATGAGTTTTATCTATAAGGGAAGAGAAAATCATTATCTTTGCTTCCTAAACCTTTTTGTTGATGTCAAATAGGGGGAGAGAAAATTGGAAAGAAAAATATGTTCTTGTATTTAATTGCTTGATATGCTTACATGAATATCTATTCTTATATATTGCTAAACATATTTTTTTTTGGTGATTTGTCATCATCAAAAAGGGGGAGATTGTGGAAATAAGCTTGCCCCAAATGGTTTAATATGTTAAGTTTTGATGATGACAAATACAAGATAAAAAGAATGATGCATATGCTTGATAGATGTACTTTATAGATGACAATTGCATCACAAAAGAATATTGATCATATTACATAAATGTGCTTAAAGAGATATATGTAACATTCATCATATGATATATCCAATAATATTTTATATGAGTTATAAATGAATTAATATTGGATATGTCTATGAAAGTCTTGTATGCATGTTAGACTAACTAGAGTTATACATTTATGAATCATGCATATGAAGATATTGAGTTATGAATTTGGACTAACTATGTTTGGTTAAGTGAGCAATACTTTGTAAGATAGTCCAAGTACCAAGAGTGAGCATTACAACAAGAAAGTAAAAAGATCACAACTATGCTCAACTCAAGAAGGATGAAAATAATAAATATGTTCCAAGCTTGTGCAAGATTTGAAGAGAAGAATTTTTTAGAAGCTTGGATTACATCAAGAATTGATGATGGCAAAAGATCAAGTCTCAAGGTTCTTCAAGAATAGCTTATAGGACTTAGATCTTGTGTAAAGGTAAATGGGAATCACACTAAGCTCAAATATGTTTTCAAATCTTTACAAATGGTTTTCACATACTAAAATGCTCAACAAACAAGTTTTGAAAAGCTAGTCTTGGTGGTAGTTCAAATCCATGAAAAATAGTCAAGCTTGTGTTTTGCAAAGCTAACCTTTAGTCACTCTTTTGATCATAACTTCTAAACTATTTTGAGTTTTGTTCTTAAACTTGTTTCATATGAAAATAGATTCAAATACCTTTCCAATGACTGGTCATTTGTTTAAAACGGATGAAAAACGAAGAAGTTATGACCATTTAAAGTTAGCTTTCAAAACCAGAGTGCTCTAACCGATTAGGCAATTCACCTAACCGATTATTGCACAAGTCAGGAGCGTTTTTCATGTTCTAAAAGCTCCTAACCGATTAGGCAATTCACCTAACCGGTTATTGTGAATGTTAGGAGTATTTTTCATGTTTCTAAAGCTCCTAACCGATTAGGCAATTCACCTAATCGGTTAGTGTAAAAGAAAGGAGCATTTTCGTGTTTTTATAAAAGCTCCTAACCGATTAGTGTAACACCCCTTTGGAGGATGTCACACATAAAAGAAAATAAAATAAATAGAAATAAAATCTACCCAAGTTGCGGAACATTTGTTAAATATTATTACGGGTTGTAAAATAATTCCTGATAGACAGAAATATGATATAAAAAGATAATGCGGAAAATACGAAATAAAAAAAAAACATCATTACCGATAATATACATATGATTAAGTTATAAGTACAAATAATTTACAACTAAGACTACAAATATTTAAACAAAAACAAGAAAGAAAGCAATAAAAGAGTCAATATATACGTACATATACTGTTACGACGCTAAAAAAAAAAACATCATGGTTATCTAATCCTCAGATGGATCACTCTCAGCCTGAAAATGATCATCGGGAGATAGATATCCCGGATGTCTCGACACACGGCGATAACGGGATCGCGCAGTCGATACGATGCTTATCTCACTAGGCTCAGGGTTTTCAGCACCCCAATAATGCCTAATGGATAAGGGTAACTCTAAGTGCAGAAATAACGTCGTAGTCATAATGGGCTCTCCATCAAACTGATGACGTAAAATCACGGTCACACGTCCTGCATATGTCACAGAATCACGATCGCCTCGTAAATGCCACGCCAGAGAACCTCCATGAAATACTAGCTCTATGAATCCCAAAAATCCTGGCGTCGCCATCCCTCACAATCAATCCAGAGGATATGAATGATCGGATGGTTCTTGATCGTAAAACTGATCGTCGGCTTGCTGACCTTCCTCTTCCTCAGGGTACACGATCTCAAGAGGCTGTTCCTCTTCTTCCTCTTCAAACTCTTTACCGCATAAAATAAATAGACAAGAGACACATACAATAAAGAGGTAAGACAACATAAAATCATCACAACATGGCCAATAAGAAGACGACAAATAACAACTATACAGTTCATACAATACAAAAAAACTATAACAGTAATAATAATGGAATAGAGTACATATTAGATATCCTAGTGTTTCAGAACATCACAGATATAACACAAATAAAGAAAACCACATAGATAAATCAATCTCACAGATAAAATAAATCAATCTCACAGATAAAATAAGATAAGAAATAGGCAACTAACATAAGAATTATCAGATAAATATAAATAGAGAAAATGTAAAAACATCCAAGATATTACCAGATAAAGATAAATAGAGAAAATGGAATATTATCCAAGATATAATCAAATACACCAAAACACAACCCTACTCCATGGAGCTAAACCCAAACAGATATCAGAGAGAATGACTTGCAAAATCTATTAGTACCACGGCTGCCCAACCAACTATTACGCGGTCACACGTTGCGTCAATAGCCTACGGCACTAGGAATCCACCATCCAGGCGTAGTATAGTTCACGGTCTCCCGTTGTGGCACTATAGGCAATGTACTACTAGACTTTACAAACCTCGATTAAATATAGTGAATGTCGAGTACATTAGTGTGCTGTCGGTTTACCACGGCCCAGCGGAGCTACCAACTGTCCACATGTGGGATCCCGTACACTAAAGTCTCCAAGTTCATTAGAACAATGAACCACACTACGTTTATCGCATCGACAACACGATGTGATTCGTCTCGTCAACCAAAACACCAAAAATTGGTATAAAGACAAAACATAATTCCAAATATATGAAATTACAAAAATGCCCTCAAGATAAAAATATGCCCTCAATGGCAAAAAGCACATGACGGGTTCACTTTTTCCCGACAAATAAATAACCTCAAAAGCTCATGTACGGGTTCACATTTTCCCGACAGCGAAAAATAAATATAGTAACGGTCAATCGCGTAGAAATTTTATCGCGTTTTTGAAATCTCGTCGTTTTTACAAACGTTTAAAAATTGAGTAAAGATATTTTTCTGTTTTTAAAATCGCGTTGCATTTTTAATACGTTTTCTCAATCGCGTAGGATTTTTAAATCATTTTCTTATTCAAATGCCTTTAAAATTACTGTTTAAACAAACAGAAATAGTACTTAGTACATTTAAACTACGTAGAATAATTTTTCATACCGCATACTGTCTTTTAGATATTTTTGCTATCTTATTAGTTCATTTTTACTAAAAATTGACAGTATTTTGTTTAGAATATCATAATAATGGTTTCCTAATTTATCCATAAAATTTCTATTTACCTAATTTTTAACCATTTCATTTAATTCTTTTTGAAATCTCTAACATGCTTCAAAACTAAAAGTGAGCTATATGTTAGAAAATTTCTTAACATTACTGTATTTCCTTCCTAATGATAAAATTATGAATTTTTAACCCTTTAGACTTACTTCTAATCAATTGGTTCCTTCAAAAATCATTATAGAAAATTTCTTCTTAACTTGTATTGTTTCTTTTTAATTGAAAAAGGTTTAGAATCAAGTTTTAGAAATCATGATTACCTATAGTGGCATGTTGGCCAAATTTCATAAAACTTTTGCATTTGATTTCCAAAATGTCTTTCACCTTTTAAATCATATCAAATGTATTATATTGTCTAAGTTCATTAAATCATTTTAGAAAATAGTTAACAATAGTCAATTTAATCCTTTAGGCATGTTGGCCCAAAATATTAAGTTTTTACCATTTGATTTCTAAATGCATTTTCTTTGATCAAATCAATTAGAAACTTTCTTGATTCTCCTAGGTTAATTAAGTTACACTTTAGGAAAAATCAAGAGAACATTTTGGTCCTCCAAACTTGTCATTGCCGTGAGCTAGTGGATGTGTTCTTTGGAACACTCATGCAAATTTACACATGTTATTCACATCCTATACTTTATCATACAATTCTAACACATGCATTATATTTCTAACACATGCAAAAAAATTTTCTAACACATACAACCTAAATTAAAGCTTGTAGACATGCTTTCAAAAGCTAATAGACATGCAAAATTATTACAATCATCAAACAAGAAAGCTAATAACAATTACCACATAAACTACTAGCAATCACAAAAATTAACAAATACACACATAATTAACACATGACCACCGAATCCTTATGGATTCTACAAACATCACAAATGGCTCCATCTCCTTACCACCATCAAGAGATGATAAGAATTGTCTTCCTCTTACCTTAAATGAAGACAAAAGGCTTGCTTTCACACCTCCTAGGCCACGGTTTTCACCACCAAAAATACCTAGAAATCTCAAACAAAATCTACATGTTACTAACCATGAAAAAGAAGCTAAACCATGGAAAAATCATGGCTTAGAACTTTGAAAAAGAAGAGAGAAAAGAAAAGCATGAAATTTCACCTTCTAGGTAAAACTTTCAAGGTTGGTTTCCAAGCCCTAGATGGAAGAATTTGAAGAAACTCCCAACTACAAAGGTTCTTAGAATAGTGTTTAGGTTAAGGAAACTTGGTTAGAAAAATTTTTGGATGGTTGGATGGTATAGTTAGTGTCTTGGCGAAAATGGTGAAGAAAATGGACAAGAATGGTGGCTAGGGTTTTGATGAGAGAGAAGAGAGAAAAGTGATGAAGGAGAAAGGTAATTTTGGTCTCCTAAGGCCTCTTGGCCGTAAACATTAAGTGAGGTGCAAGGTGGGCACCTTGCTTGGCTTCATCCAAGCCATTGGATGAATCAAAGGCCAAGATCAAGCCTTGGTGAGCAAGCTTGATTTCCATTGGTTAGCTTATGGTGACTCACATCTTTGAGTCACACAAAGTGTATTTAATTTTCTGCATTGAGTCACTAGTGAGTCACTGTTCGAAAGTTCTACGACTTACGGTGATTAATTAAGCTACCGATCTAACCGTTTCGCTAATTGTGGGTCCCGTAAAATATTTCCCGGGTCCATCTGTCACTAAAACATCTTGACTAATAAAATAATATTATAATAATATAAAATTATTTTATTTGAGCGATTAAATCCTAAAAATTAAAAGATTATTTTTAGTCTCATTCAGAATCGGGTTAAGTAAGATCCCCCAATTCTAAATAATAAAATAAGATTTTCCCGGCCGGAAAATATTATTTTCCTGCCTCGAGCAAATCACACAAAAAGTCCATATAAAATCACAGACAGTATTTTCAGGCATTAAATCAAGAAGAAAACAATTAAAAACAGACAAAAACAGCGAAAACAGTACGTTCGGGACGTAACGGTCATTTTCCCGTTTTTTCCCACAACGTAGGTAATCATCCAAAACGTTCAAATAAAATATCCAGCAGTATTATATAGCTGTATATCTTTCAGAAAAATTAATACAGTAGCTCAGAAAAATTTTTATTTTTCCGTCTCGAAACAAATTACGTAAAACGATCAAATAAAATTTGAACCTGTATTATCGTAATTGTTTTCATACAAAAATCGAGAACAGAAAAATAGGGACACATCGGTCATTCATACAAAAGCATGAAAAACAGAAAACAGTACATTCAGAATATTTTCTAAAAATTGGGGCGTTACAATTAGCAACTCCACCTAACCGGTTATTCAAAATGTCAGGAGCCAAAAATCAAAGCTCCTAACTGATTAGGATAATTTCCTAACCGGTTAGCTGGGAAATCAGAAAACACGAACAACAGCTCTATTACAGAGCATTTAATGTTTCTATCTACCTCCAACGGCTCTAAAATGCATTGGGCTATAAATGCAAGTTGTTGGGCATCAAAAAAGGTTGGAGAACAATCGAAAATGATCATTGAGCATTAGATTCGTGTTTCACTATCTATTTCTCCAAACCTCTGTTTTTAAGCTATAAGTGTGTGATTCCTTGATACCCATAGAGCTTCAATTTGTATTATCCACTCTTAGAGAGAGTTTCAATTCATACAAACCTTGTTGAATCTATAAAAGAGAGGGTGAGGCATCCCTCAAATTGTAAGGGTGAGGTATCCCTTGAAGTTGAGGCTCAAGCACAAAGGGTGAGGTATCCCAAGGTGTGTTGAGTGCTCTAATTTGTAAAGGTTTCAAGCATCTGTTCAAGCTTGAAGTAATAGTGGAAAATCTCGGGTGGTTTACTTGAGGACTGGACGTAGGCCACAAGTGGTTGGTGGTCGAACCAGGATAAATACTGTGTTTGCTTCTCTCAACTCTATCTCCTTTACATTTGTACTTTAATTATATATGTTTGAGTTGAATTTAATATCTAGCTTATTTGTTTGAATTATCCTATAGCCCAAGTGGTATTTGAGAAATATCTAATAGTTGTATCTTTTCCGCTGCATGTGTTGATTGAAAATATCAAAATGCATAATTTCTCAAAGTTGTATTAAAAATTTGTAATCACCCAATTCACCCCCCTCTTGGGTGATGGTTGCCATGACTAACACTTACTTTTAATCCAAGGGTCATAATTAGTCTTTGTTACTTTTTAAGACTAAATCTTCACCATTGATTAAATCTTCATCCAATGGTCATAAATGGTCCTTATTACTTTACAAGACCAATTCTCCACCCTTGATCACTTCTAAATCCAATGGTTATAAATGGTCTTTGTCACTTTTTGAGACCAAATCTCTACCATTGATTTAATCTCCATCTAACGGTTATAAATGATCTTATTCACTTTTAAGATCAAATCTCCACCGTTAATTAAATCAAGATCAAGTCTCCATCATTAATTAAATCAATGGTGGATATCCAAACCACCAAGGTTGACTTAAGCAATATAATTTCTATTTTTATCTGCTAAAACCCCACGAAAGAATATATTTATTGTATTTTTATCACCCGATAAATTAAATACAATACAAAACACAGTACAAGAAATTTTCTAAAACTGTTTTCAGATTCAGGTTTAGTAAGATCCCCTGTCTCCGTCTAAATAGTACAAATTTTTCTATGCGTAGAAAAATTTTTACTTTGCAGGACCCACCAGGGCTCACGTATGGCCACCTGGGCCCACATACACCCCTGGACCCACAAACAGTAAAAAATTTCATAATCATCCACAAAAATCACAAATATTAGAAAACGCACAAATATCAAATCAGATTACGTAAAATAATTACCTAATGGTAAAAATTAAATTACGTAAAATTTTCCCTGGCCCGAAAATTTTTATTTTCCAGACACAGAGTAAATCACTCAAAACAATCAAATACGCTGATGGAATACTCAAAATAATTTTACAGTGCACAGAAATTACTAAACAGTAAAATTCTTTTAACTGTCAAAATTACTATTTAAGAGATACAGAAATTTGGGGTGTTACATTGGTGCCCTAAGTTTTGTCTGCTGCGGCGCGTATTATTTAACGCCGCAGCATGAGTTGTCTGTCTTTAAATACCGAAGCTCAAACTTCAGTAGTCTCTCTCGAATTTTCTCTTTTTCTCTTTTTCTCTTAGGTTTTCTCATTTTTTACTTCTCCGCCTCTCTTAGTACATTTTGGGGCTTTTGCCTATTGGAGAGTCCAATAGCTAGGGGGCATTTCAGGGTTGAAAGAGGGTTGAAGGAATTAAGATTCAAGCTTCAAGGCTCAAGCCATTGGGGCTTCTTCTTCTGTTTCTTCTTTTCTCTCTCTCATTTATCTTGAATACGAATTTTTGTATGACATTCTCGTATTCATTGTGTAACTAGCTATGTTTAGATTATTCTTTGAATCTCCCTTTGACATTGAATGATTTGTACCTTTTTTTAGTTTATATGAAAGATTTGGATCTTGTTCTATTATATTGTGCATAATACTCTTATTTGTCTGATCAACTTGTGAGTGATTTGATGAAATCCATTGAGCCTAGACATAGGACTTTGGGTTTTAGATCATTTGTATGATAGATGCATATTCGATTTCATTTTCTTTGCAGAGTGGGTTGATTCATTAATAGGATAGACATATACCTATTAGCCGTGTATAGTCTTAGTTGAGAATCGATCTTAATGCTTGTTATTTGCTCTGGTTCTCATGTACGCATAGTGAACTAGGTGAATAGCATAGGGTTAATCATCTTAGACATAGACTTTTAACTAGGCTAGTTTCTCAGGCTAACCTAATATAATCGTTTATATGCTTATAAGAATTGCATGTTATCAGTTGAAATAGGGGGTGAAAAAGGATTCTCTAGGTTCTCGATCTATCTTTGCTTTTTTTTGTGTTATGTAATTTATTTATCAAACCATTTCCCACTTTACGTTTACTTGAATAGAATTAATTTAGCTGCAAATCAATATTTAGCTTCAAAAATTACAATAGTCCCTGTGGAGATGAACTTACTCATCATTTTTATTACTTGTGCAACCCGTACGCTTATGGTTAGAAAAAGAGGTGTTGCCTACCAAATTAATGGTTTGATAATGTGTAACATCCCGAAAAGTACATGTTTAATTATAAATAATCATTTTATAATATTCTTGATTTTTAAGAATTTTTCTAAAATTTTTCGGAAACGACGAATATTTTAATATATTTCTCATTTTACGTGCACACTGAGCTGAGAATTGCTGAGGTCAGTGTAACGCTCCGGAAATTAATTATCTTACCACAAATAGTCATTTTCTAATATTTGTCATTTATGTGAATTCTTTCAGAATTTTTCGGAAATGATGAATATTTTAATATATTTCTCGTTTTACGTGAGTATTGAGCAGAGTCGGGAAAACGACCGTAATGCTTCAAAAATTGGAAAATTATATGACATATAGTCGTTTTATAATATTTGCAGTTTTTGAGAATTTTCTGGGAATTTCCCGGGAACGTTGAATATTTTAGTATATTCCTCGTTTTGCGTGCGCACTGAACGGACCCGGGAAAATGCAATGTCTTCCTTGTGGCTGGTAAACTCTAAATTATGGACTTGTCGATGGGAGATCTTACTAAACCCGAGGTCGGGCACAATTTACGAAGTTTACGTTTTTCGAGAATTTTACCCGATAAATAAAATTGCGGTACTGTAAAATCATCCGATGAATAATAAAATATTATTTTCATCACCTGTAACTCTTCTACACTGGAGGAAAAATAATACTAATAGTGTAAATATTTATCTGTGTTAGTATGCCCAATTAGGAGACAATCCTACTTTTACTTTATCGTGAAACGTGCGAAGCTTCTTGGAAATTTCCTCTCCCTCTTTCCCCATGCAAATGCAGCCCATTCCCTCTTCTCTCTCCTTCATGCACGGCTAGACCATCATTTTGGGGGGAAAGAATTGATTTTTCCTTTAACTAATTACCTTGATTAATTTCAAAACAAAAACCTAAAGCACTTCTCTCTTCTCTCTCTTCTTTTCTTCTTCTTCTTCATTTTAGTTTTCTCCTCCTTCTCTCTAGGAGAGCTCCATGGCCAGCCCCTCTCCCACACCTCAACCATCACAAATTTTTCAACCAACCATATTTTCTTAATCCTCTCTATCTCCTAAACACCTTTCTTACTTGGAGCTTCTTGAAAATCCACCATCTTCATCACTTTCTTCAAGCTTCAAGGTTAGGGTTTTTGGGCAAGCTTCAAGACTCTTCTTCTATTCTCTTCATTTTCGGTTTCAAGGGTCTTTTAATAACCATCTACATTCCATTTTTCAAGTTCTTGTGCTATTCTAACCAAGGTGAAATTCCTAGGGTTTTGGGTGGCACCAATCCGAAATTTCAAGGGAGTTCTTGGAGGTTTCTCTTGATTTCTTCACTTGGGTAAGAGGAAGACACTCCTCCTCAACCTCTATTAGCATTTAGGAACCTTGGTTGTGATTGATTTTGAGAAAAACCTAAAGAGGGTTATTCTTTGATTTTGTGATTAGTATGTTTGCATGTTGATTTTATTTTGTTTGTGCCATTGGATTGATTGTTGATGTACATTGGACATTGGAATGGATTAGAGGATAGGAAAAGGAATAAATTGATGTGGGGATGGCTCTTGGGTGGCCACAGTTTTGGGGTTTAAATTGATGTGTTCTTGGTAAGCAAATTTTAACAAGTGAATGACTAAATTAATCAAGTGTGTAATATAAAATTAATGGAATGGAAAAATTGAGAATTGAACCCACTTGGGAGGCCATGGCCTCTAGGGCTATTTAGGACTTAATTATGTAATTTTTGGTAATCTTGGAATTTAGAAAATTAAATGGTTGAAACATAGGCAATAGGTTAGCAAGGTAGCAAATTTGGAAGAATTAAATACAATTGGAGATTAATAAATTTTAAAGGACTAAGGAAGGAACTTGTCATGAAACTTGAGGAAATTTTACAAGAGTAAGAACAAGAGAGTGTGAGATTTTGGGATCTTAGAATAACCATTCTAAGTGTATGAGAATAAATTACTTTAGAAAATTCAATTAATTATGGAAACTTACTTAGTGACGAATTCTTGTAAGGATGGCAAATCTTGAATAAGAATGCATAATAGACCTTAGAAATGTATTACCTTATTTGATTTCAATATTATGACATTATAGGTCTATGTGAGTGACCATTTATGTGTTGATGCTTATCTTGGCCAATTGTGGCATATTATGGAATTGTATGAGATTGTGAATCATGCATGTTCATGCATAAAGTCTTATGCATTATGAATGTCCTGTGGACTGTTGTAAGGCCAAGTTGCCTAGGAGATTGAACACACCTTAGTGCGGGTGCGAGTAGACTAGTGTAGGTCATGTTATGACCTTGGGGGCGTTGGGGTACAGGTCCTCCACAATGGGCAGTTGGTAGCTCTTCTGTCCGTGGGGCAAACCAATGCAAAGACACCGACGATCTGGACCGAGACACTGTCCTATATCGTGATCTAGCGCGGACTGTCTGTACAATGCCTGAATGTGCACGTGGAAAATAATTGATTTATAGCACTTTGGCCGCGGCAGCCGAGTTACAGACATGTCTCCTGATCTTTCTCTCCGACTGTTCGTGTCTAGCTCCATGGAGTAGGAATTTGGGAAAGCATGCATGTGCATCATGAAATAATCTGTCATTGTAAATCATTACTTTCCGTAACTGTGAATTGTCTGATCATTACTGTAATGAATGTCTGCCTGGAATTATTTATTTGCTTACGGTTGGACTTACTGCTTATTATTTGGAAATGCTGTTCTGAATTGCTATTGGGCGCGTTGCGCCATTTTGTTTCTGGCTGCTATAATTGGTAATGATAGTAGGATGTCTTACCTCTTTCCTGTATTCCTATTATTTGTTGTTTGTGTGTATACTGTATCTACCGAAGACAACGGCAAGGAGGTTGAAGCCCCTGATTTCCCTGGTTTCTGGCCCGATCGAGACTAGCATCTACAGAAGACGATGGAGGCACGCATGCACGGATTTCTGGGCGATGTGCGTCTGACATTCCTCGGAGGGCCAGAGTGTTGGCACATCAACTTGAGTTCCGATCGCTACGTCTATCTGGGAGACGTGTCGATTTCCCTAACCTGGAGACGTCATGAGACGCCGATCTTCACCTGCCATGTCAACCTGCAACTGGAGTTCTACTTGCCCATCCGTGAGATGTGGGGTGATCGTTACTACACCCTGCAGGAGGACTCTTTCGATTCCACCGCTCGGGCTCCTGCTCGTGGTTCTGTGATTCCGATGGAGGTTTCCTTAGACGAGGAGGACCCCACTAAGGATCCTGATATGGTCCCTCCTCCCTTGAGGGACTAATTTTACTGGTAGCTGCTGATGGCTGCCAATGTTTTATTTTGGGGGCCTGATGTATTATTTTTGGTAGGCTGTATATTTTGATATTCTGGGGGATGTATATGTATGATTCCTTTGGGCAGGTATAGTTTTACTTTTTTGGAAATTTCCAAGCTTGTATTTAAAGTACAATTGATATTTAAATATATATATAAATATGTGCATGTCATTCAGAGGTGAATTTCATTTTTTGCCTTACTCTTTACTGCCATTCCAGCTTCGTCACTTCGTTTTATTTATTAATTAACAAAAAAAATATACTGCCATTTTTACTCACGTATTAAAGCATCAAACAAGTTAACCTTAAAGTAATGAATCGAGTCTTAATTTAGATAAATTTTATTTTTCGCATTTTCTTCTATTTGACAATGTGACGTTCCCTCCCAAAAAGGGGCGTTACATAATGTCCCAACAAGTTTTTGGCACCGTTGCCGGGGACTACGACTAGTTTCTATATTGCTAACATTGATTTTGAGCTTTGTTAGTTCTAGTTCAAGTCTTTTCTTTTATTACATTTTGATTTACTATCTCATTCTTTTGTGAATAAGGTACCATCAATGGTGGAAAACAATGATCACACGAGGCCTCTGAGGGAATTTGCTAATCCGCAAATGGGAAATATCGAATCAAGTATCAGACGGCCTCCCATCCGCACCAATAATTTTGAAATCAAGCCGACCATCATCCAAATGATTCAAACATTTGTCCAATTTGGCAGTTTGCAAAATGAAGATCTAAATGCTCATTTGACAAACTTTCTAGAGATCTATGACACCTTGAAGCACATTGGTGTCTCAGAAGATGTCATTCGTCTCAGGCTCTTCCCCTTCTCTCTCAGGGATCGAGCCAAGAGTTGGTTGCAGTCTCTACCTGCGGGATCTATAACTACATGGGAGGAGATGTGCTCAAAATTTCTGAACAAGTACTTTCCTCCTGCCAAGACAGTTGGATTGGTGAATGACATCACTTCATTCATGCAGTCAAAATTTGAGTCCTTGTATGAAGCCTAGGAGAGGTACAAGGACCTTTTGAGAAGGTGCCCTCACTATGAAATTCCTCCTTGGCATCAGATTTACTCCTTTAATAAAGGACTACTACCTCTTCATCATCCAATTGTGGATGCGGCTACAGGTGGTTCATTATTGAGTAAATCATTTGATGAAGCACACCAACTATTGGAAGAACTGGCTGCTAATAGCTACCAATGGCCTTCAGCAAGAAACAGTCAAAGAAAGGTAGCTGGGGTTCATGATGTTGATGCACTTACATCTTTGTCAACTCAGGTGGCATCATTGGTAAACAAATTCGACAGTTTGGGTATTGGCCCTAATCAAAGACCCTTCGTGCTATGTGATTGGTGTGGAAATAATCATGCAAACAATAGTTATCCATCCACTATGGAAAGTGTCCAATATGCTGGCAACTATCGACCATCTCAGAACAACCCTACACACAACAGTATAATCCTGGGTGGAGAAATCACCCTAATTTTTCATGGAGGGATAGCCAAGGACAAGTATCTTTATCTACTGGCAATAAGAGATGATGGACTAATTAAAAGTTTCAAACCCAAGTGCAGGTTGTTTCAAGTAGTAAATTCTCAGGAGTCCGAGGTCGATCCACAGGGAATTGATGAAGAGAAAATTATTTGAGGTACGGAGAAGATTTGTCACAATACTAAAAATGATATAAGTTGTTCATAGATGAAAAAGATTTGCTTGGGTTAGGAGATCCACTCTTGGTAATAAATTAAAAACAAGATTATTTCGTTTTATAACTCAATTGAAATCATGCATAATGAAGATTCCAATCGGAAGATTTAACATTCAAAGTTCAATCATGTAATCATATTATGGTTCCAATAATTATCTACCAATACTTGTAAATTGTCAAAAGCATCCACTGTGCCAATCCTATTTTCTATAATGGATCAAGATATTCATTATACAAGAAGAGTTTCTAAATTAATTGGAAATAACATACAACTCATATAAAGATCACATAAAAATATATCATTTAAAGTACAAGAAAAAAATTAATCTAACCTTAACTTATTACCAAGAGCTTCACCTTTTCACCCAAGCAAGATGAAGATTTAGTTACTCATAGACAAGAAGAAAGAAAGAGAGAAGAAGAAAGAAAGAGAGAAGAAGAAGATGATGAACATAACTTCAATTAAGAACAATAGAAAACTACACAAAGGAAAACTAATAACACAATAGCATAAACTAAACTCTAAGCTAACTAACACCCTCAAATGTTCAGCCTTTGCCTCCTTTTATAGAGTTCAAGGAGTGTAAGAAGACAATGGAGTTGTTTGATGATAAAAAGTAAAATCAAAATAGATGATGAATGAGCTGAAATTATGGACTTTCTTGTCTTCGAAATGTCTCTGCTCTTAGCTCATGGCATACATCAGAATTGAGCCAAGTGTTCTTCATGAAAGTTCTAGAAAATTGTCTCAGCTTTCTAGAGACACCAAGTTTAGCAAAATCCAATAACCACAACCCGAGATATGGCTCAATTACTTCTCATGGGTCAGGCCCAAATCTAGCACATCTGTTCTGACTTCCAAGCCCAATATCACCTTCAAGAAATCCGAATTAGCTTTTGTGTTCTTCATGAAAGTTGTAGATATGGGTCTTAACCTTTCACTGTCAAAATTTCAGAATTATTAAACTCCTATAACCTGAGATATAGCCGAATGAGTGCATTAAGGTCAAGCTGTCAGGTTCAAAACACTAGATTTTGCTTCAACTCCAATTTGAGTTATCCAAACATGTGTTTCTGGTCTTGAAGCCTTCATGAAAGTTGTAGAAATTTATATTAGCTTAAAAACAAGACCAAAATCACATCCATCGGATATTTGTAACTCAAATTATAACTAGTTTACTGAAAAAGCCAAGTGAGAAGGTTATATAATGAATGAAATATATTGCTATTAATGTGGCTCTTGCTATCAAGTGAATAGTTATTAGAGAATTATCTTAACTTTCCAACAAGACCAGAATCACATTAATCAGATAATTACAACTCAAGTTGTGGCCACTTGACTTAAGAATGTAATCACCCAAATTAATGATAATTCAAGCAATAATTTCTTCAATGATCCAATTAAGCTTAATTTCATAAAATGTGACAAAATCAACTTAATTAAGCCAAATTGAACCTTAAGAAGCCTAGTTAGAGGATTATAAAATGCATAAAATGCATTGTTATCAAATTCTCCCTTACTAAACTTTTGCACTCCCGGGCAAAACACATAAGAACAAAAAATAAGGAACAAAGAAAAATAACACAACTCAAAAGCTAAAAACTCTAAAAGATTTAATGAAACAAGAAGAGCAAGTAGTCATTCAAGGGACCAAAACATTTTTTTTAGGTAATATTTCTTCATATCTCAAACCATCAAGCAAGGAAACTTCAGTTAAAAAGAACAAATCAAGAATGAAAGATCCTCACAGGATTCACTCTCAATCCCTCTAGTGTTTAAAATGGTAGATATTTCACTCAATTCAACCCATGAAAAATTACACTACCATAAGCTTGCTTATCTTCTACTTCTCCACTACTAAGAACACATGCACACAAAAATCAAGAGGACTTTATTCAAGGTTATAACGGGGTCATGGTAAAGAAGGAAAGATAATATAGATGTAAGAAGATAAATACCAAAGAGAATAAAAGAGCATTATGGTACAGTTAGAGTGGAAAAGATATTTGAGAACATTCATCAATAAGGACAATGACCAATATTTGACTAATGTTTTGTTGAAGATCAATCCTAAATTGATGAGTTGAATTCATTGTTAGGCGTAAACCTTCTCCTTCTCTTCCTGTTGTTTCAAAGCATCAATTTTTATTCTAGATATGGATATGTCACATAGTGTATCAGATGGTTAGCTCTTTCTTTCTTTTCTTTTCTTTTTTATTTTTTCTTCTTTTTTTTTTAATGTTTTTTTCTTTTTTTTTGAACATGAAGAAAAAGAAGAAAAAGAAGAAAATATGTACATGTTGTTGTGGATGTTGCTCACATCTGCCTCTGGTTTCACGTCTAGAAATGGCTTAAACGTCTTCTATGAGTCGAAGATAAGCTTCCCATCCAATTTTCTTATAAATTGGTAAACAGGGTCTTTTAGAGTCAGATTCCCAAGACTGTATTGCTTTTGTTCATCCTTGAAGAGATTCCACAAGTTAAGAAGTTCACGATACACAAGACCACAAGAATGCGTATCAAGAGTTAATAAGATATCATCTAATGACTCCTTACTCAGTCCATTCTTAATGAAGAAAATTTTATCTTCTCTGTTTTTGAAAACCATCCCCAAAGAATGACATCGCTTGTTACAATTCCATCATCCACATATGTGACAAACTTGTAATCTTTTTGCTCTTCTCCTTTTAGATTATGAACTTCTACCAAGACCTGGCATGTATGAGTCAAATGAAATTGAAGACTCACCTGCTAATTGGACCTTTGCTTCGATTATCCAACGTACATCTTCTGGTATACCTTTGTGCATTAACAATCTCAATCTTTCACATCTAGCCTTGTAAATTTTTGTTAGAGCATTTTGAGGAAGAGAAGGAAAATATTTTCTCAGGTTTGAGAGAATGATATCCATTTTGAGAGTCACAGACTACCGTCATCCGCCATTTTACCGGGGAGCTAAAGAGCTCATTGTTGGGTACACATCTCTGAAAGATTTGATCAGGAGAATATTTGAACAAATATGGGTTATCCCAATAAAATTTTTTTACCTCAGTCAAAAACTTTTTTCTGTCTTGATGTGACCATTGAGGCGGCATCTTTCCTATTACAAGAAAATTGACTATGTTCGCAAACCAAGGCATAGAATTGACAAAAAATAAAAACTCATTAGGAAAAGAATCATTGATAGGTGTGCTATCAAAAGATGAGCCTGTTGTAAGTCTGGACAAATGATCTGCAACAACATTTTCGGCTTCTTTCTTATCTTTTATTGTGATGTTGAATTCTTGAAGCAACAAGATCCACCGTATCAACCTAGGTTTGGCATCCTGCTTAGACATTAAATATCTAACAACAGCATGATCAGTGAAAACAACAGTAGAAGAACCAATTAAATGAGCTCGAAATTTGTTCAATGCAAAAATTACAGCAAGTAGTTCTTTTTCAGTAGTGGTGTAATTCATTTGTGCACTATTTAAAGTTCTACTTGCGTAACAAATCACATAAGGCTTACCTTCCTTTCTTTGGCCTAAAACAACGCCAACAGTAAAATCACTTGCATCACACATTAATTCAAAAGGCAAAGACCAATTAGGGGATTGCATGATAGGAGCCGATGTTAGAAGACTAATTAATTTTTCAAAAGATTTTTGGCATTCTTGAGTCCAATCAAATGGTTCATCTTTTATCAGAAGATTGCATAATGTAACACCCCAAAAATTCTGTATCTCTTAACCAGTAATTTTGACAGTTAACAGAATTTTACTGTTTAGTAATTTCTGAGCGCTGTAAAATTATTTTGATTATTCCATCAGCGTATTTGATCATTTTGAGTGATTTACTCTGTGTCAGGAAAATAAAAATTTTCAGGCCGAGGAAACTTTACGTAATTTAATTTTTACCATTAAGTTTTAATTATTTTACGTAATCTGATTTGATATTTGTGTATTTTTTAATATTTATGATTTTTGTGGATGATTATAAATTTTTTTTACTGTTTGTGGGCCCAGGTGGCCATACGTGGGCCCAGGTGGGTCCCGCAAAGTGAAAATTTTTCTATACATAGAAAAATTTGTACTGTTTAGACGGAGACAGGGGATCTTACTAAACCTGAATCCGGAAACAATTTTAGAAAATTTCTTTTACTATGTTTTGTATTGTATTTAATTATCGGGTGATAAAAAATACAGTAAATATATTCTTTCGTGGGGTTAGAGCAAATAAAAATAAAAATTATACTGCGCAGTCAACAAAGAGGGTTTGACTTGATTTGTTTGAATATTAACCATTGATTTAATCAATGATTAAGAAACAAACTTAATAAAGAAGCATTGGATAATCACTATTGATTTAATCAATGGTGTGAGAATAAGCTTAGTTAGGAAGACTTTAATATCAACCGTTGATTTAATCAACGGTGTAGGATAAGTTTAATAAAATGGCTATGACCATTTATAACCATTGGATTTGGATTTAATCAATGGTAGAGATTTGGTCTCAAAAAGTGACAAAGACCATTTATGACCATTGGATGTAGATTTAATCAATGGTGGAGATTTGGTCTTCTAAAATGGCTATGACTAATTATGACCCTTGGATTAAAAGTAAGAAGGAGTAATCTTGACCCTTCATTTTTGGAGATGCATCTAATGGCTAAGATTTCAAGGAGAAAAAAAATCTAATGGCCTAGATTAAGTCCTCTAAATCAAAAGTCTACCTAAATCCTAACCATTAAATTAATCAATGGCTAGAAATGCTCTAGATGGTGGCTAATAATGATGACAACATTATTGAATGCATAATGAGAGGGGAGATGGTTTTATGCTTCTTATGAAGCTAAAGGAAAAGTTTCAATGTATTATTAGTTGCTTTAGTCAATTATGCTTTGCTTTAGTCAATTATGTTCCTTTATTGCTTTGTTTGCATCCTTAGGAAATTTCTTGGAGGGGGGCCAAAATTATTTCATGCATTATCACCTTTTCTTTCAATTATTCTAGTAACTTGACTATCACTTAAAAAAAAAATTCCTTCTTCACTTTCCAAGCAAGGCTACAGTCATGCAATTGTTTAGGAGACCAAATAAGTCACTTTGTGATATTAGGATACAACTCAAGTGAAAACAAAGTGAGACCAAGTCAACAAAAAAAAATGGCCACCTTTTCTTTAGAAACACCTACAGCCATGCAAGGAAAAAGGGGGCCAAAACCATTTTATGTATTTGCTATATCACTTCATCACTTTTTCTATCAAATAATGTAGTACCAATTATTTGCTCAAATAATTCATTCTTTTCTCTCTTCACTATACGGTCATGCATCAAAATTAGAAGACAAAATTTACATTCAAATAATACTTGGTCATTCATTTATCAATAATTGAAGAAAACTATACAAAATTGGTCAATCTTTGTGGCTTGACTTGTCTTGAATCAATAGGAAACAAATAAGTTAAACCAAAAGACTTTGAAAAACAAAACTTAGTTAGTCTTTTTATTTGGAGTTCCACGGCCATACATAATTTTTAGAGGGTCTTGGACTTGACATTTATTTGTTTTAAATCAATAGAAGCTAGGATAACTATTACATGACAAATTAATGACTCATGCCATGTGCTAGTCATAAGTGATAGTAACACTTCTATACTTTCTTTTCCTACATGTTCCTACGGCAATCACCAAAGGAGGAGGAGTGTTTATGTTCATTTTATCTCACTTTAAATTCCTAAGTCTTCTATCTATTCTCTTTCTTCTTCTCTCCAAATTGAAGCTCACGGATAGCTCATCAAAAACTACCATCCAATCTCTTTTAATTTCATCTAACCATAGAACTTGAATCTACATGATATTCTAAACAACTTTCATGTTAGAGACTTTCTCTAAATCATTCATCTTCAAGGACTTTCTTCAAGATCAAAGTTATAGGGTATTTGTGATGAAGTGTAAGAAGACTTCATTTCTTCTCTTCTTTTTCATGATCTAAACCATGTTTGATCCATGGTTCCTCTTAATCAAGCTTAGTATACTAATTTCTATGTATTTTGTTTTGTATTTGAGAAGCCCTTGGTGGTGAAGGACTTGGAAAGAGAAGCAAAACAAGGAGCTTTTGAGGATCTTCAAGAGGTAAGAGGGAGATCCATCTCACCAACTAAGTATGGTGGTGAGAGATGGTCTTATATTTGATGGATGGTAAATCCATGTGAGGATTCATATCCATGGTCATGTAATTTATTTGTGAGTGTTTATGTGCTTTGATTATTTGCCTATGCTTGATATGCTTTGCATGATTTTATGGCTTTGATAGTGTGCTTATAATATGCATGATGAATATATGGCATGCTTGTAGTATTTATGATGAAATATATATGTGTATGCCATGATGTGAATATGGAAAGAAAATCAATTTTTGGCTCTAATGGCCAAGGAAGAGTGATCACAGTTTTGACACTCATGATTTGGGTTTATGTTGAAAGTTTTCAAGAACAAGGGAAATTAATTTTTGGGTCCCTAGAACATTGAGAATTTCGGCCAAGACACCTCAAAATAGGTTTTCACAAATTAATATTTTCATGAATAATGAAAATGGATGATTTGAAGAATATGGAAAATAAACAAAAGGTTTGTTTTTCAAGAGAACAAGAACACGATTTTGAAGGGATTTTTATTGATTTATTTTATGTAAAAAGTTTCTAAGTGTTTATTAAACATGATTTCGAAAAAGAGACGGGCAAACGTTGATTTTAAGGATTTGCAAAGAAAGTGAAAAAGGATTTGTAAAGAAAGTAAAAATGAATTTGAACAAATGGGTTTGGTTTTTATGACCATCGGTATTTCGGTTTTGAAAACAAAGATTTTAATGGTTTTATTTGTGTGAAAACAGAAATGATAAATAATTGAGTTAGAAGGAAAAATGTTTGATGGCTTCAATGGTCAAATACCCTACGGTTTTGAAAAACTGGTTATGCCTAAATTTTTATGGAACAAAATGATATTTTATAAAACGAAGTGTTTTGTCACTTGAAAAATTTGACAGTTTTCAATGAACACGTTCATGGTTTTTGCAAAGGATTTTTAATGGTTTTGTTTGTGTAAAACCATATTGACTTAGAAGGAAAAATGTTTTGATGGTTTCAATAGTCATGTCCACGTTTTTGAAGGCTTGTAATGCCTTGATTTTTATGAACAAAGTGATTTTCAAAGTGGAAACGTAACTTGATTTAATACAAGGAATTTGGAAAGGAAACCGGAGTGTTTTATCACTTGAGAGAATTTTGTAAACAAAAGACAAAGAGAGGTTGAACACGTTTGAACTTCAATTTATTTTGAAGAAGGTAGTGTTTGGAAATGATTTGGGAAAAATGAAGAATATAATGGTGTTTTGAAAATTTACTAACGTATAACTGATTTTCGAGTACGTTAGAAAATGTTAAGTTTTGAAACGTTGATTTATATCAATGGAAAAGTGATTTTTGTGGATTATATTTTGGAAAAGGATTTCTTGAGTAAAGAAATGTGGAAAAAGATTTTCTTGAGTAAGAAAATGTGAAAAATGAAATACAAAGTCATATTATTTTGAGAAAGGTTGAAAAGGAATTTTTGAAGGTTAAGAAATATTTTCTGTAATGAAATGGTGATGAAAAATGTTTTACGTATCTTAAAAACGTGATTTTTAAGCTACGCAATTTGAAAAATGTGTTGAAAATGATATTGATTTATTTAAGTCCAAAATAATGTTTGAAATATTGAGGAATATTTTACGTGATTGTAAAATGTTGAAAAATATTTTATGTATCTTAAAAACGATTTGAAATACAGTAAAATATTTCTATGAGATTTGAAATACGATAGAATATTTCTATGCGATTTGAAATACGTTTAAATATTTTACGTGATTTGAACTATTATTGAAAAATCACTACGTGATTGAAAAGTAATGGAATATTTTTACGTGATTGTGAAAATGACAGAAAATCGTCATGTGATTTGGAAAGTGTTTTAAATATTTTGAGAATGATGGAAAATGATTTACGCGACTTAAAAGAATGATTTTTAAGTTACGCGATTTTGAAATAGTGGAAAAATACTATGCAATTTGAGAAACATATATTTTTATGCGATTGAGAAAAACGTTAAAAAATTAGTACGTGGTTTAAAAGTGCAACCGAAGAGTTACAACATTTTGAAAACATAACAGAAATGTTACGAAATTTTGTAAACGTAACAGTAATGTTACGGTATTGTGAAAACGTAATAAAAATATTTTGGAATTTTAAAACATAACAAAAGCGTTACGGTATTTTGAAAATGCAACAGAAGTGTTGTGGTATTGTGAAAACGTAACAGAAATGTTATGGTATTGTGAAAATATAATTAAAATGTTTTGGAATTGTGAAAATGTAACAGAAATGTTACGCGGTTGTGAAAACACGACAAAAGTGTTTTATGACTATAAAAACATAATAACATGATGATTACTGTTGAACTAGTGTCCATACACTGTATGAGAAAATGACGAGTTTTGCCTGTGATTGGTATTTGGTGCATTTTATATGCATTAGAAAGATATGCCTGTGATTGGTATTGGTGCATTATACATGCATTGGAAAAATATGCATTGAGGCATATGATTAAATTGAACAAATGCAATTGAAAAGATTTGGCCCTTGTTGTTGGACTTGCACTAATATATTCGTGCATTGTATAAAGTATAGCTAATAAGCTATTTTGGCCCTTGTGGTTGAAGAGGGAATGAGAATTGATAGTGAGGTCTATGATGGATCTTGGGGGCGTCAAGGCGCGGCGGTCGACCAGTGGAAATCTGTCTGTGGGCTAAGGCTGGACCATATGCCACTTGGCGATGCAGTCTTTTGCAACGCATTGACGACACCCGACAAGAACACAATTCTTTTCAACGACTGGGAGATTGTCTGTGGGCTTAGGCTGGGCAATGAACCAGAGCATTCTTCTCAAAATTGTGAAAACCTCCATGGAGTTATTTTTGAAAAACTGAGTCTATGTGCACATGCATGAATCTAAACATTTATATCTGTATGATATATTAATTGAGGAATATTGGCTATGACAACTGTTTTGAATACTTGGATTGATATATGATTGGATGATGATAGTTGATTAATATTGAATATATTATTGGAAGTCTGGTATGATATCTGTAACACCCTGAATTTCCTATCTCTTAAAACAATAATTTTGACGATTAATGTAATTTTCTTGTTTAGTAATTTCGTGTACCTTTGTAAAATTATTTTGTTTATTCCGTCAGCGTATTTGATCGTTTTGAGTGATTTACTCCGTGTCAGGAAAATAATAATTTTCAGGCCGGAGAAAATCTTTAAATATTTATTTTTCTTGACTGTTAATTATTTTTAATAATCTGACTTGATTTTCATACGTTTTCTAATATTTGTGATTTTTGTGGATGATTATGAATTTTTTTGACTGTATGTGGGCCCAAGTGGTCCTATGTTGGCCTAGGTGACCTTACGTGTGCCCAAGTGGATCCCGTAAAGTAAAAATTTTTCTACGCATAGAAAAATTTGTACTGTTTAGACGGAGACAGGGGATCTTACTAAACCTGAATCCGGAAACAGTTTTAGAAATTTTCTTATCTTGTGTTTTGTACTGTATTTATTTATCGGGCGATAAAAATACAGTAAATATATTCTTTCGTGGGGTTTTTAGCAGATAAAAATAGAAATTATATTGCTTAAGTCAACATTGGTGGTTTGGATATCCACCATTGATTTAATTAATGATGGAGACTTGATCTTGATTTAATCAACGGTGGCGATTTGATCTTAAAAGTAAATAGGATTATTTATAATCGTTAGATGGAGATTAAATCAAGGGTAGAGATTTAGTTTTATATAATGGCTATGATCATTTATAACCATTGGATTTAGAATTAATCAAGAGTGGAGATTTGATCTTGTAAAGTAACAAAGACCATTTATGACCATTGGATGAAGATTTAATTAATGGTGGAGAATTAGTCTTAAAAAGTAGCAAAGACTAATTATGACCCTTAGATTAAAAGTAAGAAGGAGTAATCTTGACCCTTCATTTTAGAAACACATCTAATGGCTAGAATTTAAAGGAGAAAAATCCAATGGCCTAGATTAAGTCTTCTAAAATCAAAAGTCTACCTAAATCCTATCCATTGAATTAATCAATGGCTAGAAAGGCTTCAAATAATGGCTTGAAAAAGATGACAACTACATGAATGCATTAGGAAGAGGGGGGACGGTTTTGTGGTTGTTTTTGGAGCTAAAGAAAAAGTTTTATGTCATTTTAGATGTCTTGGTCAATGTTGCTTCATTATTGATCATTATTGATCATTTAGCATCCTTAGGAGATGACTTGAAGGGGGGCACGGTTTTGATAGGCCTTAAGGCCATAGAAAAAGTTTGAAGACCATTATTGCTATCCTTGGTCATCATTAAACATTTTCAAGAAGCTAAGTTACTAAGTTTTCTCTCCATTTCTCTTCTCCAAGCAAGTTTCGGTCAAGCACCTTAGAACCATCATCCAAATTTCTATCATTTCATCCAACTTGATTTTCTAAACCTAAACACCATTCTAAGAACATCTCTAGTTATGAGTTTTTCCAAAATCATTCATCTTGGGCTTCAAATCCAAGCTTCAAGTTTCTATCAAAAATAAAAAATTCCATCTTTGTGTTTCAAGAGAAACCATTCGGTCAAGACACTCAAAACCACCATCCAATCTCTTTTAATTTCATCCAACTATAGATCTTGAATCTACATGATATTCTAAGCAACTTTCATATTGGAGATTTTATCTAAATCATTCATCTTCATGGACTTTCTTCAAGATCAAAGCTATTGGGTTTTTGAGGTGAAGTGTAAGGAAACTTCATTTCTTTTCTTCTTTTTCATGATCTAAACCATGTTTGATCCATGGTTCCTCTTAATCAAGCTTAGTATACTAATTTCTATGTATTTTTTTTTTGTATTTGAGAAGCCCTTGGTTGTGAAGAACTTGGAAAAAGAAGCAAAACAAGGAGTTTTTGAGGATCTTCAAGAGGTAAGAGGGAGATCCACCTCACCAACCAAGTATGGTGGTGAGAGATGGTTTTATATTTAGTGGATGGTGAATCCATGTGAGGATTCATATCCATGGTCATTGATAACACTATATTTTATACATTTTATAATTCTTTCATTAGGCTTCTTAAGGTTCAATTAAGCTTAATTAAGTTAATTTTGACACATTTTATGATATTAAGCTGAATTGGATCATTAAACAAATTATTGCATAAATTAACCTTAATTATCTCTTTGGCAATATTTAGTAAACTAGTTAGAATTTGAGTTGCAAATATCTGTTTGATGTGATTTTGGTCTTGTAGGAAAGCTAAGACAATTCCCTACAACTTTCACGTTGAACACTTTTTCAGATTCTGAGGCCTAATGGGTGATATTGGGCTTTGAAGTCAAAACAAAGGAGCTGAAACCGGGCCTAAAAACTCTGGAATAATTGGACCATATCTTGAGTTCTAGGCATGATTTTGGACTCAGACCAAAGCCATTTTAAAGCAAATATCTAGGCCTACAACTTTCATAAAGACCACTTTTCTCAAAAATGAAGAAAACATAAGACACGACTCTACACGTTTGCTCAAGTATTATTATAGAAAATAATAATAAAAAAATAAAAAGAAAAACGTCATCCGTTACGTTTGTATTACAATGCAGGTTACTGTGCAATACTTAATCATTAAGTATTACTATTCAAGTTACTGTGCATATGCACAGTAACCTCAACTTTTCTATAAATAGGGGGAGGGGCAGAGAGAGGGACGCCGGTTCCATGAGAGAAATTCTCTCTCTCTCTCCTTTGTTTTTCTTTGTCTTTTTCTTTTCTTTTTTATTTTCTTCTTTCTCATGTGTAATTAATTTTCATTTAGCTTGGGTGAAGGAGTGAAGCTTTTAGTAATAAATTGAGGTTAGATTTATTTATTTCTTGTGCTTTAAATGATATATTTTTATATGACTTTTATATGTATTGTATGTTGTTTCCAATTAATTTAGAAACTCTTCTTGTATAATGAATATCTTGATCCATTGTAGACAATAGGATTGGCACAGTGGATGCTTTTGACGATTTACAAGTATTAGTAGATAATTATTGGAACTATAATACAATTACATGATTGAACTTTGAATGTTAAATCTTCCGATTGGAATCTTCATTATGCATGATTTCAATTGAGATATAAAACGAAATAATCTTATTTTTAATTTATTACCAAGAGTGGATCTCCTAACCCAAGCAAATCTTTTCTATTTGTGAACAACTTATATCATCTTTAATTTTGTGATAAATCTGCTCCTTACCTCAATTAATTAGTTTTCCTTCATCAATTCCCTGTGGATTGACCTCGGACTCCCGAGAATTTATTACTTGAGATAACCTACACTTGGGTTAAAACTTTTAAATATAATTATATCCCATCAAGTTTTTGGCGCCGTTGTCGGGGACTTAATTTGAAGTTCTAATATATTAAGATTCTCTTTCTGTAAGTAAACTTCACTATCAGGTATATTCCTCCTCTACTCTTTTCATTTTTATTTATCTATTTACTAACGCACTAACTAATATTTTTTTTGTGTGAATAGTGTGAATAGTAATATGAATAGTAACATAAATAGTAAATAGTGAATAGTGAATAGTAAATAATGAATAGTAAATAGTGAATAGTAAATGAACAGTAAAAAAATTTTAAAAAAATAACCTTTTTTATATATTAACTCAGTGGGGGTAATTCTCTCTTTTATTTTTTTTAATTTACTTTTTGTATATACTAACTCAGTGGGGGTCACTCTCCCTTTTACTTTTCTTTAATTTACTTTTTGTATTTTTTTTTATTTGGTGGTTGGTTTATTACCCTATCTTTGTAAATATTTTTTTATTTATTTACGCTTTTTCGCTTTTATTATTATTATTATTATTATTATTATTATTATTATTATTATTATTATTATTATTATTATTATTTACGCTTTATGCTTACTAACTTTCTAACTTTTAATTTTTGTCATTTATTTTACGTAATCTAACTTTTAAATTTCGTATTTATTTTTTTTTTGCCCTCTAAGTTAATGAAATAATCTTTTTCTTCTTCTCTTCTCTTTTCATTTGCTCTGTGGGGCTCAGCCACTCACCGGTTTTCATATTTTAAAATTTACTTTTCGCACTTTACTTTTGTATTTTATTTTCTATATTTTATTTTTTCGCACTTTATTTCCTGCATTTTATTTTTTGTATATTATTAACTCTTTAACTATCTAACTTTTTTTTTATTTTATCGTTATTTAACTTTTTACTTATTATTATTATTACTATTATTATATATATATATATATATTGGGTGGCCGATTTATACCACACCCTTGTTAATATTTAATGGATAGTTTATACCGCCAGCTTGTACATTACTTTCATTTTATTTTACGTCTCTTATTTATGTTTATTTGGTATCGTGATTCAAATTCTGATCGTTTAGTTAAAATTAATCTTGGTACTTTATGTATTGATCCGATTGAATCACAATCACATACAATTGACATAATGGATGAAAATCAACCATTAATAGCTGAAAATAAAAGTATACATAATGAACATGAAAATCAACCATTGTGAACTATGCGTGCATATTTACATCCACCTCGAAATTCTAGTCCATCAAGTTTTGTCTTCCCAACTAATGCTAACAATTTTAGATTTAAGCCGGGTATGATTTCTTTACTTCCTAATTTCCATGGTTTAGAATCTGAAAGTCCATATTTACATCTAAAAGAATTTGAGGAAGTCTGTTTTGCTTTCAATGATAAAAATTACACTGAAGAGATTGTTTTGTTTAAACTGTTTCCTTTTTCTTTGAAAGATAAAACAAAAACTTGGTTTAACACTTTGAAACCAAGATCAATTGGCATATGGCAAGAAATGCAAGGTGAATTTTTAAAGAAATTTTTTCCAACATATAAAACCAATGCTTTGAAAAGACAAATCCAAAATTTTTCCCAAAATTCAAATGAAGCGTATTTTCAAAGTTGGGAATGTTTTAAAGATTTGTTAAATTCTTGCCCACATCATGGTTTTAAAAAATGGCAGACTATAAGCTTTTTTTATGAAGGTTTAATACTTGAAACTAAACAATTTATGGAAACGATGCGTAATGGCAAGTTTCTTAATAAAGAACCTGATGAAGCTTTAGATTATTTAGACCAGTTGGCTGAAAATTCTCAATCTTGGCATGATACTAATATTTTTTGAAATTCAATTAGATCTAACCTTGCAAATGCTAATAAAGAAAAATATAATCTTAGTCAAGAAGAAGATCTAAATGCTAGGATTGCCAGCTTGGCTAGAAAAATTGAAGCAATGGAATTAAGGAAATTAAAAGAAGTCAAATCTGTGCAAATTGAAGATATTTGTGATATTTGTGATGAATTAGGACACTTGACAAATGAATGTCATAATATTCCTATTTTTAAAGAAGTTGTGTTTGAGCAAGTAAATACAATGAACAATTTTAAAAAACCATTCACCTCTTCTTTTTCAAATTCTTACAATCCAAGATGGAGAAATCACCTGAATTTCAGTTGGAGAAATAATAATCAAACACAATTTATGCAACCACCGCCTCCTCATGAACAACAGGATTCTCAAAATTCTCAAGGATATGTACCTTATGTCCCATTATATAGAAAAAACCTTGAAGGAACTTTGCATGCATTTATAGAAAAGCAAGATGTCATTAATGAACAAAACACTCAAACCATGATTGACATAAAAGACACTATTGCTAAACTTACGTCTGCACTCACCATTCACGAGAAAGAAAAATTTTCTTCTCAACCTCAATTAAATCCCAAAAGTCAGTACTATCTAAATGAGGGTTGTTCTGAAAGCAAACAAATAGATCAAGTCAATTCGGTAATAACTCTTAGGAATGAAAAGGTTGTTGAAGAAAATAAGGAGATAAAGAGCCAAGTGTTCAGAATGATGAACTCCTTAAGTGTGAATGAGTTAGAAGATGTGAAAAAGAATCAAGATAGTAGTGATGTCAAACTACCCAAGGAACCTGAGGTAACAAAGAATCCTGTTAAGCCAGAAAATAATGACAAAGGTCACCAAACGTACATGATTGACTCAATCATGGAGAAGGGACTTTCTACAACCTTTGATTTTGATCCCCTTAAGAATCTTTTTGTTAATTTTGAGTTTAATTTTATTAGTAATCCATCTAATGTATTTGACAATTGTACTAACTTTTATTTAACTCAGCACCATGACACTCAGGGATGGAGTCCAAAGTTTAAGGAGTTGCTTAATAAAGATTGGAGTTTTCCTGATAAAAAATGTGGTCGTCCCCTGGTCTGTTCTCATGAAATTAAATTGGAGGAAGGTAAATGGTCAGAGTTGAAGCCATAACTTGAGATGAAGGATCCAAATGTAGTTGAGACTTTGGTAGAAAATCCTTTCTACCAAAGTTAAGGTAAGTTTTTAATATTTTGTTTGTGTTTTGAGTTGGCTTAAGTGCCTCCCAGATTTCGGAGCCTTTGTATGGGGATATAAATAGTGTTGGCCAACAAAAAAATTAAAAAAATAAAATAAAATTAGAAGGAAGCAGTGAAGGAAGCAGCATGAAACACAAGCCAGATCTGATACGTCATCTATAACTTTTCTTTACCTTTGGTGCTTTGTTTCTGTTTAAAATTGCAACGAATTTCTCCAACAGGTACTATCTTCTTTCCTTTACTCATCTATATTTTAACATTGAGGACAATGTTGTGATCTGGTTGGGGGGAAAGATAGTGTGAATAATTGTTGTGTGAAAAATTGTTTTCAAAAAAAAAATTAAAAAAAATTGTTTAAAAATGCTTGAAAAAAAAATTGGAAGTGTGTTTATGTTTGCTGTGTTTATATGTTTGTCAGCAATTTTCTAATAGCTAAACTAGTTAGGAATGACAGAGTAAGGAGTTAATTTTGCTGTGGTGGTAATTTTACTTTTGAGACGCATCTTGATTGAGTTAGATAACTATTTTATGTAGAAGTAGCAAATGAAATTCAGGGATCATCGTATGGTTGAATAAATTGTCTTCTGTCTTAAATTTCACATGCTTGGTTATGAATGCTGAATTGATGGATTGAGAATGATAGAAACATGCCTTGTGAGATTTTGAGCCTATTGATGAATGGATTGAACATTTATACCATTCTTTTCTTTCTTGTGTGATTTTCACTCGTGAAATCGTTGCTCTAGAACTTGCTTTGATTCTTTTTAAGGCTACATTTTCACATGCATATATAAACATGATTGAGGCATCTTTCTTGAAATAGCTACTTTAACCAAATAGTCAGCCTTGCTTTTAATATGATATCTAGCACTCTTATAATTTCTTGAAAATTCTTTGATTCCTATCAACCTTGTATATTTTCCTTTGCTTAACCCCTTTGTGCTTATTTGACCATTCCTTGTTTTTAGCTCATTATGTGCTTTAATTGCTTAAAAAAAAAACATTTTCTTACTTGACCTTAGGGAATAAGAGAACATTAGCTTTGTTAATGAATGAATTCTTGAACAACTGTGGGGGTGTATATGCAAAATGGTTGTTAAAAAAGGAAAGAGTGCCTAATTGAAAAAAAAATGTGTAAAGAAGGGCCAACAAGGCAAAAAGGGAAAGGAAAAATATGTAAAGGGAATATGCATTAGAGTTGGGATGAACTTTCATGCTTGTTAATTGAACTCAACTCTCATGTTCTTTTATTCTCTTTGGTTTTTAACTTGTCAAATCCATATTTCCCTCTCCTTTACCATGGCCTCATTACAACCTTGAATAAAGTCCTCATGATTTGTGTATGCATGAGTTCTGAGTAGTGGAGAAGTAGAAGATAAGCAAGCTTATGTAAAGGGAATATGCATTAGAGTTGGGATGAACTTTCATGCTTGTTAATTGAACTCAACTCTCATGTTCTTTTATTCTCTTTGGTTTTTAACTTGTCAAATCCATATTTCCCTCTCCTTTACCATGGCCTCATTACAACCTTGAATAAAGTCCTCATGATTTGTGTATGCATGAGTTCTGAGTAGTGGAGAAGTAGAAGATAAGCAAGCTTATAGTAGTACAATTGTTCATGGGTTGAATAGAGTGAAATACTAACCTTTTTAAACACTTGAGAGATTGAGAGTGACTTCTGTGAGGATCTATCATTCTTGATACATTCTTTTGAACTGAAGTTTCTTTGCTTGTTCGTTTGAGATGTGAAGATATGTTACCTCATGATTGTTTTGATCCTTTGAATGTTTGGTTGCTCTTCTTGAGTTATTAAATCATTTAGAGTTTTTAGTTTTTGAGTGTGTGTCGTTTTTCTTTGGTTTTTGTCTTTTGTGTTTTGCCCAGGAGTGCAAAAGTTAAGTGTGGGGGAATTTGATAACACTATATTTTATACATTTTATAATCCTTTCACTAGGCTTCTTAAGGTTCAATTAAGCTTATTAAGTTAATTTTGACACATTTTATGATATTAAGCTGAATTGGATCATTAAACAAATTATTGCATAAATTAACCTTAATTATCTCTTTGGCAATATTTAGTAAACTAGTTAGAATTTGAGTTGCAAATATCTGTTTGATGTGATTTTGGTCTTGTAGGAAAGTTAAGACAATTTCCTACAACTTTCACGTTGAACACTTTTTCAGATTCTGAGGTCTAATGGGTGATATTGGGCTTTGAAGTCAAAACAAAGGAGCTGAAATCGGGCCTAAAAACTCTGCAATAATTTGACCATATCTTGAGTTCTAGGCATGATTTTGGACTCAGACCAAAGCCATTTTAAAGCAAATATCCAGGCCTACAACTTTCATGAAGACCACTTTTCTCAAAAATGAAGAAAACGTAAGATACGACTGTACACGTTTGCTCAAGTATTATTATAGAAAATAAAAAAAAATAAAAAGAAAAACGTCATCTGTTACATTTGTATTACTATGCAGGTTACTGTGCAATACTTAATCGTTAAGTATTTCTATGCAAGTTACTGTGCATATGCACAGTTACCTCAAATTTTCTATAAATAGGGGGAGGGGCAGAGAGAGGGACGCTGGTTCCAGGAGAGAAATTCTCTCTCTCTCTCCTTTGTTTTTCTTTGTCTTTTTCTTTTCTTTTTATTTTCTTCTTTCTCATGTGTAATTAATTTTCATTTAGCTTGGGTGAAGGAGTGAAGCTTTTAGTAATAAATTGAGGTTAGATTTATTTATTTCTTGTGCTTTAAATGATATATTTTTATATGACTTTTATATGTATTGCATGTTATTTCCAATTAATTTAGAAACTCTTCTTGTATAATGAATATCTTGATCCATTGTAGACAATAGGATTGGCACAGTGGATGCTTTTGACGATTTACAAGTATTAGTAGATAATTATTGGAACTATCATACAATTACATGATTGAACTTTGAATGTTAAATCTTCCGATTGGAATCTTCATTATGCATGATTTCAATTGAGTTATAAAACGAAATAATCTTATTTTTAATTTATTACCAAGAGTGGATCTCCTAACCCAAGCAAATCTTTTCTTTTTGTGAACAACTTATATCATCTTTAATTTTGTGACAAATCTGCTCCTTACCTTAATTAATTAGTTTTCCTTCATCAATTCTCTGTGAATCGACCTCGGACTCCCGAGAATTTATTACTTGAGACAACCTTCACTTGGGTTGAAACTTTTAAATATAATTATATCCCATCAGTCATGTAATTAATTTGTGGATGTTTATAAGCTTTGATTAATTGCCTATGCTTAATATGCTTTGCATGAATTTATGATTTTAATGGTATGCTTAAAACAAATCCTTTTTCTTCACATCTTTTAAGAACTTTATCCAAATTATCAAGATAATTTTCAAAAGAATTTTCAAAAACTGTCATATCATCCATGAAAACCTCTAAATAATGCTCAATCATATCACTAAAAATACTTAGTATGCATCTTTGAAAAGTTGCCAGAGCATTATAAAGACTGAAAGGCATTCTTCTATATACAAAAGTGCTAAAGGGGCACGTAAAAGTAGTCTTTTCTTGATCCTCTAATGCAATTAGTATTTGATTATACCCCAAATAACCATCAAGAAAACAATAGTAGGGATGTGCTGCTACTGTTTCTAGAATTTGATCAAGAAATGGTAAGGGAAAATGATCTTTCCTAGTGGCTGTATTTAATTTTCTAAAATCAATACACATACGCCAACTAGATGAAACTCGCGTAGGTATTAACTCACCTTTTTCATTTTCAACCACTGTTATTCTAGATTTCTTAGGCACAACTTGTGTAGGGCTTACCCACTGGCTATCGGAAATAGGGTAAATAATTCCAACATCAAGTAATTTAAGAACTTCAGCCCTAACTACCTCTTTCATGTGTAGATTTAATCTTCTTTGAGGTTGTTGTTATGTTTTAGCATTATCCTCTAAATGTATTTTATGTGTACAAATTAATGGATTAATGCTTTTTATATCTGTTAATGTCCATCCAATTGCACTTTTATGCCTTTTAAGTACTTCTATCAACATACCTTCTTGTTCTTCAGTAAGGATTGATGAAATTACTACTGGAAAGCTTTGGTCTTCTCCAAAAAATGTGTACTTCAACCCATAAGGTAATGGCTTTAGTTCCAATATGGGTACTTCTTCATGAATATTATCATTCATGGGTTGGAGCTCTTCGAATCTCGGCTTCCATCCTTTGTATTCCATTGCTTGTGTACAATCAAGCAAAGAGCATATTTCATAAATATCATTATCTACTTGCATATCTGAATCAAATGAATTAATTAAACAAACTTCTAATGGGTAAGAAGAACTCCCTTTTAGAAGATGGTCATCTATAATGGCCTCAATCTCGTCAGCTTCCTCATTTTCATCATTGACTTTATGTGGTTACTTGCATAAGTTGAAAACATTAAGTTCAAGTGTCATGTTTCTATATGTTAGCTTCATCAATCCATTTTTACAATTTATCAAAGCATTGGATGTTGCTAAAAATGGACGACCTAAAATAATAGGAGTTGACTTAGAACAATTAATCATAGGTTCAGTTTCCAAGACAATAAAATCTACAGGATAAATGAATTTATTAACTTGTACCAACACATTTTCTACTATTCCTTTTGGAATTTTAATTGATCTATCAGCAAGTAGAAGAGTTACAGAAGTTGGTTTTAACTCACCCAGATTGAGTTGTTGATAAACTGAATATGGAAACAAATTAACACTAGCACCAAGATCAAGTAAAGCTTGTTCAATCATATGTTCTCCAATAATGCATGAAATCGTAGGACAACCAGGGTCTTTATGTTTCAAAACATTATTGCTTTGAATAATGGAACTTATCTGTTCGATCAAAAAGGCATTCTTTTTCACATTTAATTTCCTTTTAACAGTGCATAAGTCTTTTAAAAATTTGGCATAAGAAGGAAAGTATTTGATAGTATCTAACAACGGAATATTGACATTCACTTGTTTAAGAATTTCAAAAATTTCAGTTTGGTGGTCCAATTTCCTTGGTTTGCTTATGCTTGAGGAAATGGGAGTAAAGAAGACGAGAGTTTAGTCTCATTTTAGCCAGATGACTTATCAACCTCTTCCTTATCTTGGGGAATTGATTCACCATCTTTCTCACAAGGTTCAGAAATTTCTTTTTCAACAACTTTTCCACTCCTAAGAGTTATCACAGAATTGACTTGATTTATTTGTTAGTTTTCTAAACAACCCTTATTTAGACTATATTGACCTTTGGGATTCGGTTGAGGTTGAGAAGAAAATTTTCCTTTCTTGTGAATGGTGAGCGCAGAAGTAAGTTTGGAAAGAGTGTCTTTTATGTCTATCATGGTTTGAGTGTTTTGTTTATTGATGGCCTCTTGCTTTTCTATGAATGCACTTAAGGTTCCTTCAAGATTTTTCCTATATGGTGGGACATAAGGTGCATATCCTTGAGAATTTTGAGAATCCTATTGTTCCTGAGGAGGAGGTGGTTGCATAAATTGTGCTTGATTATTATTCCTCCAACTGAAGTTCGGGTGATTTCTCCATCATGGATTATAAGAATTTGAAAAAGAAGAGGTGAATGGCTTTTTAAAATTGTTCATTGCATTTACTTACTCATGCATAACTTCTTTAAAAACAGGAATATTAGGACATTCATTTGTCGAGTGTCCTAATTCATCACAAATGCTACAAATTTCTTCATTTTGCACAGATTTGACTTCTTTTACTCTCCCTAATTCCATGGATTCAACCTTTCTAGCCAAACTAGCATACCTTACATTTAGATCTTCTTCTTGACTAAGATAATATTTTCCTTTTCCAGCATTTGCAAGGTTATATTTAATTGAATTTTCAGAAGGATTAGTACCATGCCAAAATTGAGAATTTTTAGCTAAATGGTTTAAATAATCTAAAGCTTCTTTGGGTTCTTTATCAAGAAACTCGCTATTACACATCATTTCCACAAATTGTTTAGTTTCAGGTATTAAACCTTCATAAAAGAAGCTTATAGTCCGCCATTTTTCAAAACCATAATGTGGGCAAGAATTTAACAAATCTTTAAAACGTTCCCAACTTTGAAAATACGCTTCATTTGAATTTTGGGAAAAATTTTGGATTTGTCTTTTCAAAGCATTGGTTTTATGTGTTGGAAAAAATTTCTTTAGAAACTCACTTTGCATTTCTTGCCATGTGCCAATTGATCTTGGTTTCAAAGCGTTAAGCCAAGTTTTTGCTTTATCTTTCAAAGAAAAAGGAAACAATTTAAGCTTAACAATCTCTTCAGTGCAATTTTGATCATTGAAAGCAATACAGACTTTCTCAAATTCTTTTAGATGTAAATATGGGCTTTCATTTTCTAAACCATGAAAATTAGGAAGTAAAGAAATCATACCCGGCTTAAATCTAAAATTATTAGCAGTAAGTGGAAAGATAAAACATGATGGACTAGAATTTCGAGGTGGTTGCAAATATGCACGCATAGTTCGCAATGGTTGATTTCTATGTTCAACATGTATACTTTCATTTTCAGCTTGTTGTGTTTGATTATCATGTTCAACATGTGCACCTTCAAATTCAGCCATTGTGTTAATTGTGTGTGATTGTGATTCAAATAAATCAATATATAAATTACTAAGATTAATTTTAACCAAACGTCCAGAATTTGAATCACGATACCAGTTAAGCATAAATAAGTGACATAAAATAAAAATAATGGACAAGTAGGCAGTAGACACCGACCGTTAAATATTAAGAAGGATATGGTATAAACCAGCCACCCAAAAATAAAAATAAAAATACAAAAAATAAAGTGCAGAAAATAAAATACAGAAAATAAAGTGCAGAAAGTAAATTTAAAATATGAAAACCGGAGAGTGGCGAGCCCCACAGAGCCGGCGAAAGAGAAGAGAAGAAGAAAAATTATTTCATTAAGTTAGATTGCGGAAAAATAAATGACAAAATTTAAAAGTTAGATGCAGAAAATAAATGATAGAATTTAAAAGTTAGATGCAAAAAATAAATGACAAAATTTAAAAGTTAGATGTGAAAAATAAATGATAGAATTTAAATGTTAGATAGTTAGTAAGCATAAAGCGTAAATAATAATAATAATGATAATAATAATAATAACAATAACAATAACAGAAAGTGTAAATAAAAAAATAAAAAATAAAAATGAAAATAAATAAATAAAACGTAAATAAATGACGTAAATATAAAAGTTAGTTAGTAAATTAGTAAATAGATAAATAAAAATGAAAAGAGTAGATGAAGAATATACCTGATAATGAAGTTTACTTACAGAAAGAGAACCTTAATATATTAGAACTTCAAATCAAGTCCCGGCAACGGCGTAAAAAACTTGATGGACTAATTAAAAGTTTCAAACCCAAGTGCAGGTTGTTTCAAGTAGTAAATTCTCGGGAGTCCGAGGTCGATCCACAGGGAATTGATGAAGAGAAAATTATTTGAGGTACGGAGAAGATTTGTCACAATACTAAAAATGATATAAGTTGTTCACAGATGAAAAAGATTTGCTTGGGTTAGGAGATCCACTCTTGGTAATAAATTAAAAACAAGATTATTTCGTTTTATAACTCAATTGAAATCATGCATAATGAAGATTCCAATCGGAAGATTTAACATTCAAAGTTCAATCATGTAATCATATTATGGTTCCAATAATTATCTACCAATACGTGTAAATCGTTAAAAGCATCCACTGTGTCAATCCTATTGTCTACAATGGATCAAGATATTCATTATACAAGAAGAGTTTCTAAATTAATTGGAAACAACATACAACTCATATAAAGATCACATAAAAATATATCATTTAAAACACAAGAAAGAAATTAATCTAACCTTAACTTATTACCAAGAGCTTCACCTTTTCACCCAAGCAAGATGAAGATTTAGTTACTCATAGACAAGAAGAAAGAAAGAGAGAAGAAGAAAGAAAGAGAGAAGAAGAAGATGATGAACATAACTTCAATTAAGAACAATAGAAAACTACACAAAGGAAAACTAATAACACAATAGCATAAACTAAACTCTAAGCTAACTAACACCCTCAAATGTTCAGCCTTTGCCTCCTTTTATAGAGTTCAAGGAATGTAAGAAGACAATGGAGTTGTTTGATGATAAGAAGTAAAATCAAAATAGATGATGAATGAGCTGAAATTATAGACTTTCTTGTCTCTGAAATGTCTCTGCTCTTAGGTCATGGCATGCGTTAGAATTGAGCCAAGTGGTCTTCATAAAAGTTCTAGGAAATTGTCTCAGCTTTCCAGAGACACCAAGTTTAGCAAAATCCAATAACCACAGCCCGAGATATGGCCCAATTACTTCTCATGGGTCAGGCCCAAATCCAGCACCTCTGTTCTGACTTCCAAGCCTAATATCACCTTCAAGGAATATGAATTAGCTTTTGTGTTCTTCATAAAAGTTGTAGATATGGGTCTTAACCTTCCACTGTCAAAATTTCAGAATTATTGAACTCCTATAGCCCGAGATATAGCCGAATGAGTGCATGAAGGTCAAGCTGTCAGGTTCAAAACACTAGATTTTACTTCAACTCCAATTTGAGTTATCCAAACATGTGTTTATGGTCTTGAGGCCTTCATGAAAGTTGTAGAAATTTATATTAGCTTAAAAACAAGACCAAAATCACATCCATTGGATATTTGTAACTCAAATTATAGCCAGTTTACTGAAAAAGCCAAGTGAGAAAGTGATACAATGAATGAAATATATTGCTATTAATGTGACTTTTGCTATCAAGTGAATAGTTATTAGAGAATTATCTTAACTTTCTAACAAGACCAGAATCACATTAATCAGATAATTACAACTCAAGTTGTTGCCACTTTACTTAAGAATGCAATCACTCAAATTAATGATAATTCAAGTAACACTTTCTTCAATGATCCAGTTAAGCTTAATTTCATAAAATGTGACAAAATCAACTTAATTAAGTCAAATTGAACCTTAAGAAGCCTAGTTAGAGGATTATAAAATGCATAAAATACATTGTTATCAAGAGACCACCATATCCACATGGTTTTTCATCGCAAACAAGGCCACATATGCAAGAAAGGAAACCAGCATTGGAGGACATGGTCATGCAATTTATGGTCAAATCTGATTCATACATGACCAAAATCGATACTCATCTGGCCAAAAATGATTCTATTCTTTAGAGCCAATCATCTTCAATCAGGGCTCTTGAGACTCAAGTGGGGCAACTTGCCAATGCCATAAACAATAGGCCCCCCGGGAACTTCTTCGAGTGATGATAGGGAAGCCTATTTCAAACAGGCTCCCTCAAGTTGAAGAAGCAGAAAAAGTCTTGCTTGGACTATAAAAAGGCGCCTTTTTGGATATATCCACCTTTTTGCATTAATTTCTTAAGTTTTAAAGTCTAGTGGTAGTATGTTTGATTTTGATAATTCATGTTATTTTGTTGTTATATGCATGTATGTAATAGGCTAGGAAGTTTTTATTGGTGTTTATGGCCTCATTGAGGCCAAGGTGGCTGTTGTGCAGAGTTGGCTGTTGAATTCTGCAGTCAGACCTCTTACACCATAGCGCTAGAATTGTCACGTAGTAGTGTTCTTGGCCCTGTCTTATCAGGTTGTTGTGACAGAGAGCACAGCGGCGTGACGTGGAAACTTCACGCTGCAGCGTCCAGTTCTTATTAAAAAAAAAACTTGAAAATGGAAAATTGAACCATATGCACGCAGACGCGCTCCGCGGCATTGGCATATGAATGCCGTGGCGCTCTAAGCGTGGTTTGCTTAAATAAGTAGCTGGGTTTGCGCCGCAACGCTAACCCTTCTGCTCCCCTATGCATTTTGTCTCAAATCCCCCTCACCCATTCTTCTTTGCATTTTCTATTTTCTGCACTTTCGTGCATTCCTAAGCACCCCTTTCATCCATCTCAATCTTACGGTATGTATTTTTTGTTCCTTTTCTTTTCTTTTCTTTTATTTTTGTTCTTCTATCTATGTTTTCATGTTTTTCTAGTTTTAGGTTCTTTATAGTTAGATTTTAAGTTAGTTTTAAGTATTTTGCTTAGCTTATGCTTGTTTTTGGTTGATTAATACTTTGCATTTTGGGGTTGGGATTATTGTGGGCTGCAGGATAAATGTTGTACATTCATCAACGCCGCGATGTATCTTGTTTTCGTTGCAGCGTATGTTTGAATTTCCTTTGAATGTCATGGCGTTGACATGTAACGCTATGGCGCTAGATAAACTCTGAGTGCCGCGGCGCTGGAATCAACGTTGCGGCGCCTGCCTTATTTTTCTAGAAAAATTGAATGCTTTAAACTGTCATATTCATTTTATTGCTCAATTATGACCCTTTCATCTCTTTTCAGGTGTTCATCTTTGCTTAATGGGTCCTAAACGAGTTAGGCATGAGAGCGGTGAGTAGCCCAGGGAGCCATCTCTTCCCCGTGCTTTTGATCATTCCAGATTTGTGTCTGCTGAGGCGCAAGACCGCTATGGGACCCTGGTCTCAAAAAAGGTTATTGTCGAGAGGGGTTTTAGTTTTAGGGACTCCTTGCAGCCATACATAGAGGCCACCATCCATCATTTCCAGTGGGAAGAATTTGCAAAACACCCTGACAGGGCTCCAGTACCATTGGTTCGTGAGTTCTATGCAAACCTGGCATTCATTCATCAGGAGTCTGCCACTGTTGGTGTATGGAGACGCAGAGTCTCTTTTTCCCCTAAGTCCATCAGAACTATTTTATCCCTGCCTCCTGCCCCTGAGATATGTGATTACCAGGAGTTTATTAGCTGGGAGCTTGTAAAGGGGATTGACCTACAGACGGTCACCGCCTGCATCTACACAGTTGAGTCACAGTCGATCCTATAGACCGTTCCTCAGCAAGGGCGTGCCTGATTTTCCCCTGTGCTTGCTTGACTGTAGAGGCCAGAGTCTAGTATCATTTCATCATTACTAGGATCCCACCCTCCGGCAACCTCTTGGAGGTCACGCGTGATCGTGCCATCTTGATTTACGCCATCCTGTAGCGATGCTCGATTAATATCGCTTACATCCTGTACCTGCAACTGTGGAGGGTTGCCATGAAGCTGCGCAGCCTTTTCTTCCCCTCCCTTATCCACCGGCTATGTCAAAGGCGAGGTGTACCCCTTGGCCACAACGAGGAGCTTACAGATGTCAGATAACCTCTCAATGAATATTTCATTGGGAAGGTTGGTGCAATTCCTCTAGAGGCAGCGGTCCCTCGCAGAGCATATAGGAGAGCTTCGAGACAAGCCCTAGAGCCACAAATACCACACGAGGCTGTCACCGTGAGCGCCGAGCTTGGCTAGCTAGCTACTATGCAGGCATGCTCCGTTGAGAGCATCTGATGGTTGGTGAAGCGCCTTCAGATCTCCACCCATGATTTCCCCATTCTACCATACCCACCCTTTGATGGTGCCGACCTTTCTCACCACTAGCAGCAGCAACAACCCTTCCCTCCCTTCGACGGAGCTGGCCTTGCTCATCAGCACTAGGATCCCGTTGTTCCAGATGATGACAGCGGTGGAGACACTGAGGTCTTTCCTGATGTCGATGATGCTGAGTAGATTGATATATTTAGGGCAGTCTCCATTATTTTATTGTTGTTTATTTTGTTGATGTATGTGTACATTATGGACACTGTTTCTCCTAAGTTTGGGGGGTGTCTTTATATTTTGTTACATATTGACTGGTTTTAGTACTTTTATATATAATGACTATTGATTTTCATTTCTTGAGTATAAGTATTAATATTTTTGGTTATATTTTCTTTTGTTTATTATATGAGTTAGTGCACATGATGGTTGATTTGCATGATTGATTCTTGTGAAATTATTTGAATGCATAACATGATGCCATTAACTAGTGTAATGATTGGCCAATGATAATTAGGGATGCAAATTCACCTTAAATTTTTCTATGAATCCCTATGTGATCTTGAGAGCATGCTGATCAATCTTAATTCTTATTATGCATGATTTGAGTTTTCTATTCCTATGCTTGTTTAGCTTCAGATTGGATTTGAATACTTTTCTAGAGAATGGTTATGACTAGAGCATATGGATGTATCATGCATCTCTGAAATTGTTTTGTAACTCTCTTTAAGCAAAATCCTAAGTTGTGCATCGGTGAGGAAATGATTAGGGCATTGTTTGGACCGAATGAGCCTTAAAAAGCTTACCCTGATATGATGATATCTCTAGGTCCCATTTTGAAGCCTGTTGATTATTTGGACTTATTTGTTTTTCACTACCATTGTGTTCGTTCACTTGTTAACCATTCTATTACATGTGAAAGCATTACATTTTCTTCCTACCATCAATGTCTATTAAGTGCATGATATGTTGTTTCTTGAAGTGAGTTCAGTGATTAGGGGTATTAATATTTTCAATATAAAAATGAGCCTGAAGCAACCAATTGCAATAAAAGAAAAAGAAATTGCTTTGTAAAAGTAAAAGAAAGAAAAAGAGAAGAGAGAAAAGCAAAGCAAACAAAGAAAGAAGAAAAGTTAAAAATAAAAAGCATTGCATGGTTCTGGCGAGTTGTGAGCCTTCACTGTTGAATACCATGCTAGTTTCACTTGTTCTCAAGTCTTGAAATCACATATTTTTGTTTCTCAATGTTTGTTTGTTATCTTTCCCCCTTTCTTCTTTACCCTATAACCATGGCCTTACATTAGAAGCTGATAAAGACCCTTTTGATCCTCATTCATATGTGATTTACATTAGTGGAGAAAAAGTTGTTTTACAATCTTATGGATTCTTTTGATTTATATCCTTGTATCTGTCCATAAACTCATCTGGTTGAGTATGATTTGAATTGAAGAGGTTTTACTTGCATGTTGTGGATAATTGCTTGTGCATGATTTGAATCTTTGATTGTTGGTATGAGAAGGATTGTGTATTTGTGAACCAGATTTTGAGGCATATGTATTCTTTGAGGTTTAATGCAATCATCATACACTGGTGTGATTTGAGCTTGTCTTTGAAAGTGTAGTATGACTTTGTTTTGCTCGAGGACTAGCAGAAACTTAAGTTTGGGAGTGTAATAACTCCATAGAATGTAGTTATTTGTGCCCTATCTCTATACATTATTGATGGCTTTGTCCTTATTGTGATGCATTGTTGGAAGACTTTAGCCCTATTTTCATGTAAATTTCATGTTGAAGTCTTCATCTTTAATCTTGCTTTAATCCTTTCTAATCTTTCATTAGATTGAGTTTGATTGCATTTGTATTTGACTGATTGATTTCTCAATTGTAGGATGAGCCCAAAAGAACCAACTTGATGCAAGTCAAGGCTCTGCATTGGAAAAGAAATCACAAGACAAGCTCCAGGACATCACGCTGCGGCGCAAGGAACTATACGCGGCGGCGTTCTACTCTCTCCCTCTACACCCTGATGAACCTGAGGCTTAAGCGCCGCGATGCAAGGTAGCTTATGCCGCAGCATTGGTGCCCTAATTTTTTAGCGCTGCAGTGCGTATTGTTTAACCTCGCAGCGTGAGTTGTCCATCTTTAAATACTGAAGCTCCGACTTCAGTAGTCTCTCTCAAATTTTCTCTTTTTCTCTTAGGTTTTCTCATTTTTTTCTTCTCTGCCTCTCTTAGTACATTTTGGGGCTTTTGTCCATTGGAGAGTCCAATAACTAAGGGGCATTTTGGGGTTGAAAGAGGGATAAAGGAATCAAGATTCAACCTTCAAGGCTCAAGCCATTGGGGCTTATTCTTCTGTTTCTTCTTTTCACTCTCTCATTTATCTTGAATACGAATTTTTGTATGACATTCTCGTATTCATTGTGTAACTAGCTGTGTTTAGATTATTCTTTGTGTTACCCAAGTAGCTTCAGTACTCAAGAGGGGGTTGAATTGAGTATTTAAGAACTTTTCGCAAAAGCGTGAACAAATTAAATATGCTAAAATAAAATATTAAAACAACATGAAATAAAGGAAGAGAAGAAGAACAACCAATAAATAAATTGCAAGAGATATTAAATTGAATGCAGATAAATAGAGATTAAGGATAAGAAGAACAAGCACAATATTTATCCTGGTTCGATCACCAACCACTTGTGGCCTACGTCCAGTCCCCAAAACACAGTTCAAGATTTTTCACTATTTAATACAAGCTTAAAACAGGTGCTTGCAACCTTTACACAATAGGGATACCTCACCCTATTCACTAGAGGGATACCTCACCCCCTTTGAAGGATACCTCACCTTCTTTACAACAAGGGATACCTCACCCTTTTACAAAAAATCAAAATATAGATGAAGAGAAACTCTCACAAAGAGTAAATATTACAAATTGAAGCACTAGGAAGCTCTCTTAGGATATCTCAAAGTTTTGGTGAAAAGAGCATAGAAAATAAGAGAAAAAAATATTAATCACATTTTTAATCAAGCAAAGAATGATTCAAATTATTGGGTAACCTTCAGAAGAGACCCAAGGTCTCTATTTATAGAGCCTTTGAGGAAAATAGTCGTTGGAGCAATTAATATGATAATAAATGCCAAAAATGTTTACGTATAAATTCAAAAATCAAAACAGAATCTCGTGGGTTATTCGAATACCATCATGGTGTATTCAAATACCACTGATTTGATTACTTATAAAAAAATAGTTCAGAAGCAGGTTATTCGAATACCATCAGGGTGTATTCGAATACCTCTATTTTAGAGACTTTGTAAAACAGTTCAGAAGGATGTTATTCGAATACCTCTCAAGTATATTCGAATACCTCTGTTGGAAACACAATTTTTGAAATCAGGTATATTCGAATACCATATGGGTTATTCGAATACCTTAATTTTAAAACAGATTTTGAAAAGCTCTGTATTCGAATGTCATGCATGGTATTCGAATACCTTTTTTGAAAACATGAAAACGTATTAAGATTAAAAACCATTCTATTCGAATACCTTAGGGTATATACGAATACCCCTGAATGAAAAATAGTTTGCAACACTTTTAAATATCCAGAAAATGATTCTTTGGATTTGGAATATTAATTTTGAAAACATTTCTTTACAACCAAAACCAATGAGATGTCTAAAAGGCTCCTTACAAAGATCCTAAGTCCTAAAACTATTCTTTGAGGATCTTTGGACTTAGCCTTCTCATCATCTTCATGTTTGTTATCATCAAAACTATTATTCATGTCAGCTAGCCAATTACACTTTGAATCTCCCTTTGACATTGAATGATTTGTACCCTTTTTTAGTTTATATGAAAGATTTGGATTTTGGTCTATTTTATTGTGCTTAATGCTCTTATTTGTCTGATCAACTTGTGAGTGATTTGATGAAATCCATTGAGCCTAGACATAAGACTTTGGGTTTTATATCATTTGTATGATAGATGCATGTTCGATTTCATTTTCTTTGCAGAGTGGGTTGATTCGTTCATAGGATAGACATATACCTATTAGCCGTGTATAGTCTTAGTTGAGAATCGATCTTAATGCTTGTTGTTTGCTCTGGTTCTCATGGACACATACTGAACTAGGTAAATAGCATAGGGTTAATCGTCCTAGACATAGACTTTTAACTAGGCTAGTTTCTCAGGTTAACCTAATCTAATCGTTTATATGCTTATAAGGATTGCATGTTATCAGTTGAAATAGGGGATGAAAAAGGATTCTCTAGGTTCTCGATCTATCTTTGTTTTTCTTTGTGTTATGTAATTTATTTATCAAACCATTTCCCACTTTACGTTTGCTTGAATAGAACTAATTCAGTTGTAAATCAATATTTAGCTTTAGAAATTATGATAGTCCCTGTGGAGATGAACTTACTCATCATTTTTATTACTTGTGTGACTCGTGCACTTGCGGTTAACAAAAGAGGTGTTGCCCACCAAATTAATGGTTCGGTAATGTCCTAACAGTAGCCAATTGAAGGGAAAGAATAATTAAATGTAGCCTCAGTCATGTGGTCGTTTCACCTTTTTGGGGACCAATCAGGGTGCATTATTCCTTCTATAAATAGGGAATATTTGTAGTGGGGCTATAACCTGTTTCTTTTGTTCTCCAATTGTGTTTAGGAGTAGGTTTTTCCACAAGGATAGTTACCTTTTTTTTTCTCTCATAGGTTTTTGGAGGGTCGTATCCCATTCTGAGGCTAACTACCTCTTCTTCCCCAAATTCTCAAAGGTGTTTGGCTTTCTTTTCGCTTACCCTTCTAGTGGAGGCCTTTCTTTCAAAGCATAACGGTCTGGTGAGGACCAAGTAATTGCTCTGTGTAACTTGGTCAACACGTTCCTTAGCAATAGAACACCTTTGTTCTAGATGTGTATGGTAGTGGAATGGTGGCTTGCTTCTACTGGAAAGGTTGGGAGCTCCTGTCTGTAGGTCTTGTGAGATGTGGGGAAATTTCACCATATTTCCTCCTTTGCTCCCCTAATGGTCATTGTGCTATAGGTGCACAGGGTTGGCTCTGGAAGTGTAGTGTGATGAGGTTTTCTCCTCGCGTCAACCCAACAAGAGTGGTTAACCAAGAAAAAGATGGTTGCTGAACGAATGTGGTGCCGTGGTTAGCACTTGGTGGTTATCATAGCTTTCCCCAGCTATCTTCGTAGTCGTCTTTACATTAAAACAGGCAACAGGTTTTGCCCCTCAAGGAGCCGTCGTGGCTAGTGTTTGATCATCATCATCTAACCAGGTTACTTTATCAGCTTCCTTCACAAGGGTAGACTTTGTAAGCGGGTAGCTTCGCATGCTTTTCTTGTAAGGTTGATGATGTTTGGAATATGAATATTGAAGCTTACCCTATTTTTGAATGTTTTACTCTGATGTACCTTTTCTGTGCCAAGATGAGTCCAACGATCAATCTTCGACATCTTTTCAATAGCTGGGGTGGGTTTGACAACCAATCTTGGTATTACTGAGATGGTTTGAACATTAGACCTCAGTAGTTGCTTTGTATTTTACTCGATTGGGATGAGGCCAAAGCTCGAATCATGGTGGGTGAGTTCACTTATCTGGGATGAACATGCATTTTTCCAACCGAGATGAGTCTGAAGCTTGAATCTTGAAGGTTGGGTTCATTTAACTTGGATGAACACACATTTTTCTAGTTGAGATGAGTCCAAAGCTCGAATCTTGGTGGTTGGGTTCGTTTAGCTTGGATGAACACACATTTTTCCAATCAAGATGAGTCTGAAGCTCGAATCTCGGTGGTCATTTAACTTGCATGACATGAAAGCCTTTGTGTGTGGGGTCCGCAATACTGGGCAACAGTTGATTATGTTTAACCTTTATAAACTATGATGGGTTTATGGGTTAAGGTTAGACTCAAATAGGTACGGGTGAGAACCCTTGAATGCTCTGGGTGTTCAAGTGGCTTCTCTTGTCTGGCTATTATGTAAGGATGTCAGAATAGCTGATCATTTCGAACCTTGTATTCCTTGGACCTCAACAAGGCATAGCGACCTTGTGGCTTGTAACAGGCCTAAGTATCCGGGGACTCGAGATCACTGTCGGGATATTGGCTGTAGATATTGTCGAGCTAAAGTACTCATGGGCTCAGGATCGCAGCCGAGATACCAGCTTTGAGATAGGGTGATAGTTATGAAGAAATGCCAATTCATTGATATGCAAAGACGTTCATTTACATAATTGAAGCAATGATTACAAAACATTACATGCTTGTGCGAGTCACTTCATGATGGTGATTGCTCTCCTAGTTATCGTCCCGTGGTGGTGCTCTATCATGGTGACGTGGGTTATCCTGAGGTGAGCATGGGTAAGGATTATCGTACCTTGTCAGAGAACATTTTCTCTGACAAGAATGAGAGAGGCTCTAGGGGCTATAGCTTCGTTTTCTATAACAACCCATCCTCTGGTTGCTCTAAGTCTTCTGAACATATCGACTCAAGTGTCTGACTCAGACGAGGAACTCGATGGCACCCCGAAGGTTAGTGCAATCCTCCGTGTTGTGGCCAAGGCCATCGTGCCATTCACAATACAAAGAGGAGGCCTAGGTACATCACAGAGCTCTGTGTTCTTAACTTCTTGGTAGATCTAAACCTGTGGTGTGTTAAGGGGAGTGAAATTATCATACTTCCCCTTGAGAGGTGGCCTTGGGTTCCTCCCTTGTTGGTTCGACTGCTCTCTAGATTTCAGTTTAGCATCTTCTTTGTCAAGATGCTTTCGGCTCAAAGGACATCTTTAGTGTTGATATATTTGTTGGCACGAGCTTGGAGCTCATCCATAGTTTTAGGCTCCTTTTTTGCCAGTGAGAATGAGAACTTCCTTGGACGAAGGCCTTTCCTGATGTAAAACAGGTCGAGCCTTTCGTCCTACTCGCGAACATTCACAATTTCCTTGTCAAATCTGGATATGAAGTCCCAGAGAGATTTTTCTTTCCTTTGCCTTATTTGAGAGAGACATGCAATGAATTTAGACTGCACTTTGCTAGTGGTGAAGTGCAATAGAAACCTTGAGGACAGGTCTCTCTAGTTATCCAGGAACGTCAAGGGCAAAGTGGTGACCCATCTAAAAGCTACTTTTTTTAGGGACAAGGGAAAAGTACGACACATAAGAAGGTCATACTCTCCCCCAATGAACAAAAACGTGGACATATAAGCATCTTGATGTTCCTGAGGGTCCGTGGTTCCATCATAAACTTCGATGTTGATGGGATATTTGAAGCACTTTAGAACCTCGTATGCCATCACTCTATCAGAAATGGGCTGGTTTTGTGATACTGTGTCTCTTATTGCATATGTTTGCTCCTTTGAGTTGGCAGGTTCAAGCTGATGATCGGGGTCCATGATCCTGGAGATCTTCGGTTGGCAGTCATCGCACTGACATTGGTCCTTTCTGTTTTCATGGTTTCTGGCTAGGGGGTGGTTCTCTATTTCAAAGATTCAATTAGCAGCCCTCTCTAGGTTATGGATTCTTTCTTCTTGAAGGTAAATCCTCTCATCCTGGAGTCTAACCAAGGAGAGAAATTATGCTTTAGATAGTTCTTAGTGGTTGGCTATGCCCCGATGAGATTGGACTTCATTTTCCAACCGGTCCCCACGACATTGTAGCACCGATACCCATTATCCAGCATCCCCAAAGGGTGCTATTTGAGGGCCAAGGTGTTGCCTCACCGGAATCCTCAGGGAAGGAAAAGAGAGATTCTCTCCAGTGAAAGAAGCCTCATGCCCATCTTGTCTGGGTTCCGGGCAAACTATGGTTAGCTCCATAATTGGCTGATGAGCCATGAGGTTAGATGTCAGGCAACAGTTGGAGGAGAGGGGGGTTATGCTCAATAAAGGGCGTAGTTTTGCTTGGTCGATGTTTGTCTCATTCTCGTATTCACCATGATAGAGGTAGCAGGGAGAGTCTTTTAGAATGGAATTGGGGGGTAGAAATTTATCTCTTCCCACAAACAGTGCCAATGTTCATAATTGAGTTCTGAGGTTTACCTGAAGAGGTAATAGGTGGTTGATTTCTCCATAGGCGCAACTCCTTCAATGATGAAGTGAAGGGGTGGGTACCTGCAAAAGGCACTCCAGCACTCAAGTTAGTAGCTGGGCAAGCAGGGTAGTGAGCAATGGAAATTAGGCGTACCTTGTTTCTCTTACTTACTGTATTTATATGATCGTATGAGGGATTTTTGGTGTCTGAGCATTCGATGTATGCTGAATGCTGCTACATAGGATCATGAGGACAAGGCCGTGAGGTTACTATCCTTCAGTCTTCACTTACCTAGTCGTATGAGATACAATCAAAGTCTGTTCCTGTCGTTACGCCTAGCATTTTGCCTATTTTACACGCACTATATGCTTGGGTACCAGCTTGACGGGTTGGGTTACTCCAGTTAATGGGGCCATAACTCGGTCCAGAACATAAATCAATAGTATTATAAAGTTATTAAAAATCAAATATAATGAGATATAATAATGCCTATTTTTTATAAGAAAAATATATAAAAATTAAGCTATTATAAACTTCCTTTCTCCGAATTTGAGATAGAGGTGCTTAATTTGATGTATAATTGATGGAGAAAAGGAACAAAGAACCCTTGAGGTTCCAAAGGCACTCGGTGCTAAGAGACTCGATCTCAAAGTAGGAATATAATTCACTGAATTAATAGTCAATAATCAACCACTTCTAAAGTGCGTAGGAGGGGTATTTATAACCCTCATAAAACAAACTAAATCTAAATCAAATACAACTAATTAAAGATAAGATTTTGTTAACAAGTGGCTCTAGTACTCAAGAGGAGAGTGAATTAAGTATTTAAAACTTTTCACAAATGCTTATAAAACAAACTTTATTAAAGCTATTTCTTAAAGAATATGAATGCAAAGAGAGGATAGAAAGCCTTACAAATAGAAAATAAATAGATAAGCAATAATAAATAAATTACAATTAAATAAAGAGATAAAGATGAGAAAAGCAGGCACAATATTTATCTTGGTTCAGCCACTAAACTACTCGTGGCCTACGTCCAGTCCTCGAAACACAATTTCAAGATTTTTCACTATCAATACAAGCTTAAACAGGTGCTTGCAACTGTTACAAATAAGAACACTTTTTACACACAAGGAAACTCTACCCTTGTGCTAAAGCCTCAAACTTTTAGGGATACCTCACCCTTATACAAACCTTTGAGGGATACCTCACCCTCGTTACAATACATTTGAGGGATACCTTACCCTCTCAGAAATATAGCAGAAAATAGATGAAGAGAAACTCTCACAAAGAGGAAATAATACAAATTGAATCACTAAGAAAGCTCTTTAAGGATATCTCAAGTTTTTGACTAAAACAACACAGCAAATAAGAGAAAATTGTAAATCACATGTTAAGGCAAGTAATGATTAATTCAAATTGTTAGGCTACTTGTAAAGGTGACCCAAGGTCTCTTTTTATAGAGCTTTTGAAGAAAATAGCCGTTTGAGTCATTAATATTCAATTAAATGCAAAAAGACATTGGTTGTGTTCAAAATAGAGTCTTGAGTTTTATTCGAATAACTTATCAATTATTCGAATAACTCATGTTGGAATAACACGTGAAAACCAATTTTAATATTGGTTATTCGAATAACCTAAGAGTTATTCGAAAACCTCTATTTAGAAGTGTTTCTAAAAAATAGGTCTTATTCAATTAACCATTGGGTTATTCACTTTGCATGATATTAGCAATTTCCTTACACGAAGTTTCGTTAGTGGCATCGAAGATAATATCATCTACATATATTTGTACAAGGAGTATGTCATGTTTTTTTATTTTTAATAAAAAGAGTCGTATTAACTTTTCCTCTTATAAATCCTTTTTTTAAAAGAAACTTACTCAACCTTTCATACCAAGCTCTAGGAGCTTGTTTTAAGCCATATGAAGCCTTTTTCAGTTTAAAAACATGGTTGGGTAATTCATAATTTTCAAAACCTGGAAGTTGTTCAATGTATACCTCTTCTTGAATAAAACCATTTAGAAAAGTACTTTTAACATTCATTTGATATAATTTAAAATCCATGATGCAAGCAAAAACAAGTAACATTCTAATATCTTCTAATCTAGCAACAAGTGCATATGTTTCTTCATAGTCTATACCTTCTTCTTGATTATATCCTTTTGCAACAAACCTAGCTTTATTTCTAATTATTTAGCCAGCTTCATCAAGCTTGTTCCTAAAGACCCATTTGGTGCTTATAATTGGATGATCATTGGACCTTGGAACCAATTCCCAAACTTAGTTTCTTTCAAATTGTTTTAGCTCCTCTTGCATGGCCAAGATCTAATGTTCATCGCTAAATGCTTCATTTATGTCTTTAGGTTCAATTTGAGAAATGAAAGTCATATGGTTGCAAGCATTTCTAATTAAGTTTCGAGTACTTACACCTTTGGATACATCACCTATTACTTGATCAAGTGGATGGTATCTTAAGATTCGCCATTCTTTAGGAAGATCCATGACTTATGAATCTTCTTGATTTGGGGGGTCCTCCTAACTTTGTTCTTTCTCCTTGTTGTCCAAATATGTTTTTGCCAAAGCTTTTACAACATTATCAGCAACAAAATCTGACTTTGCCGACTCCAAGAATTTTTCCTTTGTTGTTGTCTACATATGTTATGTGCCCGTGAGTCTTGGGGATAAGAAATGAGAATTTGGAGTTATCTCTGGTCTTGTGCTTGGAGCATCCACTGTCGAGGTACTAATTTGAGATCTTTGCCTTCAAGCACACCTACAACACAAATTTAATTTTTAACTTTTGGTACTAAATTTTCTTGAGTCCTTGAATGTCAGTTTTGGGTATAGTTCCCTTAGGAAACTAAACCATTTTTGTTCTAATTTTTGTGTTAATATTTTTCCTTGTATTATAAGTTGATGCACTGTATCCTTTCTTCCCACAATAAAAACACTTGATAAATAGGCTACTTGAAGTACTTGAATGAACAAAGAAATTTTTACAAGATTTTGTTGATTTTTTGGGTTATATCATATTCTGACTTTTTGAAAAACAACTCTTTGTTTTCCTAAAAAAATATTTAAATTATCTCTTCCAAAAGTGAATTTAGCAAGGGTGTTCTTTAAGTCCTCAATTTCTTTTTCAAGCATATGACATGAAGAACAAGATAAAGATGTAGAAGTATGTAAAGAATAGGTTGTGCATGCATCAATTAATCCTAAAGTTTCATTTTCAATTTTTAATTCTTCAATTTCATTATTTAAACTAAGAATTTAATTTTCTAAAGAGGAAATTGTTTTATTAGATGAAGAAATTAATTTTGTAAGTCTTAGTGATTCATCATGCAGTTCTTCGAAGACATCTTGTAGTTCATCATAAGAAGACAATAAATCAGAACTTACCTCATTGTCGCTTTCTTTGTAACATCCCGAAAAATACATATTTGATCATAAATCATCATTTTATAATATTCTTGATTTTTAGGAATTTTTCTGGAATTTTTCGGAAACGACGAATGAGGTAACACTCCGGAAATTGATTATTTCACCATGAATAGTCATTTTCCAATATTTGTGATTTATGTGAATTTTTTCAGAATTATCCAGAACGATGAATATTTTAATATATTCTTCGTTTTGCGCAAACATTGAGCAGAGTCGTGAAAATGACTGTAATGCTTTAAAAATTGGAAATTTATATGACGGATAGTCGTTTTATAATATTTGCAATTTTTGGAAATTTTCTGGGAATTTTCTGGAACCGTCGAATATTTTAATATATTTCTCGTTTTACGTGCGCACTGAGCAGAACCAGAGAAACTCGATGTTTTCTCTGAGAACCTTGGACTATGGACATGTCGACGGGGGATCTTACTAAATCCGAGACTTGACACAGTTTACGAGGTTTCATAATTTTTGAGAAATCTTTACAGATACAATTAAATCAATACAAATGAAAAAATTCATCCTGTCGGATTAATTAAATACTCGACTTAAAATCAGTAACTATTATCTATTGGATAATAGTGTGTAATAAAAATTCTATCACATTATCCTAATGTAATCTACTTTATGTCAAATCTATCTACTTTAATTCAAATTTATTAATTAAATAATCAAAGCTTCCTTAAGAAGCTTTGACCCCAAACTTTGACCACATGTGTTGGCTTCCAAAGGAAACCAATTTTCTCACCCACTCTCTCTCTCTCTCACGCCTGCACAAAGCAGCCACTCAAGGAGAAAGAATTGATTTCATTATCCTAATATTACATTTAATACATTAACACCCAAAAACACCATTTTCTTTCCTCCTTTTACGTTATTCTCCTTCTTCTTCCTTTCTTCTTCTCCTCCATTTCTCACCCACACCACACAGCCAGCCACCATCCAGCCCCTCCAACCTTCACAAAAATTTAAACAAATTACATTTTCTTACTCTCCTCACCATTCTAAACACCTTTCCCTCTTGGAGCTTCTTGAAAATCCTCCATTTTCACCATTTTCTCCAAGCTCCAACTTTGAGCATTTTGGGTAAGTTTCATGACCACTCTTCCTTCCCTCTCATTTTCGTGCTCATGGTCTCTTCTATGACCACTCATGCTTCATTTTTCAAGCTTTGGTATTTATTCTAACAAAGTCACCATTTTTAGGGATTTTGGAGGCCAAATCCGAAAATACAAGGAGGATTCTTGGAGTTCTTTTGATTCCTTCACTTAGGTAAGAGGAAGACACTCCTCTTCAACCATTTTTAGCATCTAGGAACCTTGGTTGTGTTGATTTGTGAAGAACCCTAATGAGGGTTGTTCTTGAATTTAATGATTAATTGTGTTATGTGTTGATTTTAATTCATTTATGCTATTGGATGGATTGGTTGTATATAATGGATTGTTGGAATGGATTGAGTGATTTAAAATGGATGAAAAATTGATTGAACACCCTTCAAGAGTGCCACGGTTTTAGGTTAGAAAATTAGAGGAGTTTGTGTTGAAATTGTAATTGGTATAAGACTTAAATTATCAAGGTATGAAATGGAATGTAATGGAAGAAAAATTTGAAGTTGGAATTCTTATGGTGGCTACGGTTTTGGAGCCAAGAACCTAGGGTTTTTGGTGAGTTAATTGGACAAGTGAACAATTTAAATAATTAAGGGAATGATGTACATGATTATGACTTGAAAAGATTTGAAATTGAATTTATAGGGAGGCCACGGCCTCTAGGGCAATTTTAGGTGAAAAATGTGATTTTAATGAATTGGAAGCATAATTAATTAGGTAATTGTAAACCTAAGTAATGAAATGGATGATTAAGAAATTAGAAGAATTTATTAAAGCTAAGACTTCATAAATTTTCAAAGAACCAAGAGTGAAAGTGTCATAAGAATTAAGGAGATTCTAAGTGAGTGAAGAACATGAGAATGTGAGGCCTAAGAGCTCAAATAAAATGTAAGTTATGGGGAAGTGAGTTGTCTTGGAATATTAAGTTGGCTATAAAGATTGATTTTTGAACATGAACCTTAGAAAGGGGAACAAAGTTTAATTTAGGATTCATAATGAACCTAATGATGCATTAATGGGCTTGATACTTATATTATGTGATTATGGGTCCATGTGAGTGACCAATTATATAATGATGCTTATGTTGGCCTAATGTGGCATATTATGAATTTGTATGAGATTGTGGATCATACATGTGCATGCATAGTATCTTATGCGTTGTGATGTCCTTGTGGACTGTTGTAAGGCCAAGTTGCCTAGGAGATTGAACACACCTTAGTGCGGGTGCGAGTAGACAAGTGTGGGTCGTGTTATGACCTTGGGGGCGTCGGGGTGCGGGTCCTTCACAATGGGCGAGTTGGTAGCTCCTCTGCCTGTGGGGCAAACCGATGCAAACGCACCGACGATCCAGACTTGACACTATCCTATATCGTGATCTAGTGTAGAATGTCTTTACAATGCCATGATTGTGCACGTGGAAAAATTATTGATAGCACATCGGCCTCGGCGGTAATGAGTTACGTACATGTCTCCCGATCTTTCTCTCCGACCGATTGAGTCTAGCTCCATGGAGTAGGAATTTGGGAAAGCATGCATACGAGTCATGATATACACCGTCATCATTAATTCTTATTTCGTAACTATACTTGATTTAACTTGTCATTATAATAATTATATGCCCGGAACTCGTTTAATTACTTACCGTTGAGATTACCGCTCATTAATTGAATATGATGTGTTGGATTGCTATTTGGGCGCGTGGCGCCATTTTGTTTCTAGCATGCTATAACCGGTAATGATGTAGGATGTCTTACCTCTTTCCCTCGTACTTCTATTATTTTGTTTATGTGTACCCCGTACCGATCGAAGATGACGGTAAGGAGACGAGAAGATCTCGCCTTCCCGCTTCGGCCTGCACAAGATTGACTTCTACTGTGACGATGTCTGCACGTATGCGTGGGTTCCTGGGAGATGTGCGTCTGACCTTCCTTGGGGGGCCAGAGTGCTGGCACATCAACCTGAACTCCGACCGCTGCGTGTACTTGGGAGACGTGTCAATAGCACTTGCCTGGAGACGTCATGAGGCACCTGTCCTCACCTGCCACCTCAGCTTGCGTCTGGAGTTTTACCTGCCCATTAGGGAGATGTGAGGTGCCCATTATTACACCCCGTAGGAAGATTCTTTTGATTCCACCGCTCGGGCTCCGTCCCGTGCTTCTGTGGCTCCTATGGAAGTGTCCTCGGATGAGGAAGATCCTGATGAGGGTCCTTCTGAGGATCCTGAATCGGTCCCTTTTTATCTGAGGGGTCGATGATCATTGGTGACTACTGATGGCTGCCAGTGTTTTTATTTTTGGGGCCTGATGTATTTTTATTTTTGGTGGGGCTGTACATTTTGTATATGCATGATGGTATATATGCATGTTTCCCTTGGGGTGGGTATAGTTTTGTTTTTGGTGATGGCCAGGCTTGTATCTACAAAACAGTTGTATTAAATTATATATATATATATATGTATGCTATTCAGGTGCAAATTCTGTGTATTATTTTATTCGTTACTTTTATTCACATTCCGCATTATTATTATTATAAAAAAAAATATTGCCAATTTTGCTCACATGGTTAAACATCAATTAAATAAAATGAACCGGGTCTTAATCGTTTGTTTATTTAATTTCCACATTTTATTCTATTTGACAATGTGACGTTCCCTCCCAAAAAGGGGCGTTACATTAAGTTGGTATCAGAGCCCCGATTTATGTTTTCTTTGGGTCTTAAGTGTGAGTCTGTCTTGTTTGTGCTGTGTGAATCTCTGTGATAGGTGTCTTGAGTGGATTCCTCTGACTTTTCTTATGTTTTCAGTAATCTAATTTGAGAGAAAAGCAAGATGGCAAGAGGTGGAGAAATGACAGCTGCTATTGAAGCGATGCAGAGAATGGCCGAAGTCATCGCCCAACAAAATGAACGCGCTGCTCAACAACAAGAAAGAGCTGCTCAACAGCTTGAGGCGACTGCCGATGCGCAAAACTTAGCAGAGTTTCGTCGTCATAACCCTCCGCAGTTCAAGGGAGAATTTGATCCAGACAAGGCTAGTCTGTGGATCAAGGAACTGGAAAATGTGTTCCGAGGCATGAACTGTGCCGAAGATAAGAAGGTGAACTATGCTACTTTCATGCTGGTGGGCAACGCCGAAGACTGGTGGAATAGAGCTCAAAGAGCACTAGAAGCCGAAGGAGCTGACATCACATGGGATGTGTTCAAGAACAAGTTCTTGGACAAATACTTTCTTGCGAATGCGAGACAATAAAAGGAGATGGAGTTCCTCAACCTGAGACAGGGGAACATGACCGTCAGCGAGTACGTCGCTAAGTTTGAGAATTTGAAGAAGTTCTCGACCCATTACCAGCATCAAACTGATGAGGCCTGGAAATGCTGGAAATTCACCGAAGGACTGAGGTACGAAGTGAAGAAAGCTGTGATCACCCTGAAGATGAAGGTGTTCTCAGAACTGTTAGACACTTGCTGTGAAGTTGAAGCCTTGGAGCAGGCTAGAGACGCGAGAAACAGGAACTTTGGGCCTGTACGGTCCCAAAGAGGTGGAGGCAGTGGTTCAAACCGCTTTCAGAAGAAGCCCTATAACCAACCAACAGGGAGTCAACAACCAATCGGTGGAAGTTCAGGTGGAGGTTCTTCTGGGAACCGAACTGGTCAGAATACGACCTACCCGTCCAAATGCCTGAAGTGTGGGAAGGACCATCTCACAAGAGACTGCACGATAAAAGGAATCATTTGCTTCAGATGTGACAAACTGGGCCATATGTCCAGAGATTGTAACCAAGCAAAGGCTGAACCTTCAGTCAATGCAACCCGAGCCAAGAAATCGCAAGCCGGAGGTCGAGTTTATACTATGAGTGGAGCTGAAGCTTCTGAATCCGAAGACTTGATTCAAGGAGAAGGCGCCATAGAAGGTAATCTTTTAAAAGTACTGTATGACTCTGGGGCAACCCATTCTTTCATATCATATGACTGTGTGCTACAACTTGGTTTACCTGTGTCTGAACTACCTTTTGAATTGACTGTTTCAACCCCCACTGATAAACCGGTAGTTACTACCAAAGTCTGTTTGAAGTGTCCTTTGATTGTTGAAGGTCGAATCTTTTCTGTTGATTTGATCTGTTTACCTCTTTCACACTTAGATATAATCCTAGGGATGGACTGGTTATCTTCCAACCATGTTCTGTTAGATTGTTCTAGTAAGACCATAGTCTTTCCTGTGGATGAGAATTCTAGATACTTGACGGCCAACCAAGCACGAGCTTTCTTGAAAGAAGGAGCTCAGGGGTACATGCTATTATCTTCTTTGAAAGTTGAGAGTGGGGCTGATTTGAGTACTATTCCGGTAGTGAAGGAATTTCCTGAGATCTTTCCTGAAGAAGTACCTGGTTTACCACCGGCACGTGAGATCGAGTTTGCTATTGATCTAATACCGGGAGCTGGTCCCGTGTCTATAGCGCCTTACCGAATGTCACCGACAGAATTAGCCGAACTTAAGAAGCAACTAGAAGAGCTTTTGGAGAAGCAGTTAGTTAGACCGAGTATGTCCCCATGGGGAGCACCTGTGTTACTAGTTCGAAAGAAGGACGGTACCTCAAGATTGTGTGTGGACTACAGGCAATTGAACAAGTTGACAATCAAGAACAAGTATCCTCTCCCGAGAATTGACGACTTGATGGACCAACTGAAGGGGGCAGCGGTATTTTCGAAGATTGACTTGAGATCTGGGTATCATCAGATAAGAGTGAAGATGGAGGATATACCCAAGACTGCTTTTCGTACGCGATACGGTCATTACGAGTATCTTGTGATGCCGTTTGGTGTGACGAATGCACCTGCTATTTTCATGGACTACATGAACCGCATCTTTCGTCCGTACTTGGATAAGTTTGTTGTCGTCTTCATTGATGACATCCTGATATATTCCCAGAATCAGGAGGATCATGCCGAGCACCTCAAAGATAGTTCTTCGATTTTGAAGGAAAAGGAACTGTATGCCAAGTTGTCGAAGTGCGAGTTTTGGCTAGATGAGGTGAAGTTTTTGGGTCATGTGATCTCAAAAGAAGGAATTGCAGTGGATCCATCCAAAGTAGAAGCAGTACTGCAGTGGGAACAACCGAAGTCAGTGACGGAAGTCTGTAGTTTCGTTGGTTTAGCCAGATATTACAGGAGGTTCATAGAAGGGTTTTCCAAGATTGCCGGACCGCTCACTCAATTGACAAAGAAGAATCAAGCTTTCGAATGGACTGATAGATGTGAGCAGAGTTTTCAAGAGTTGAAGAAACGACTGACTACCTCACCTGTATTGGTGTTACCTGATCCAAATGAACCGTTCGAGGTGTACTGCGACGCTTCGTATCAAGGTTTGGGATCTGTTCTTATGCAACACCGAAAGGTGGTAGCCTATGCTTCGCGACACTTGCGAGTGCATGAAAAGAATTACCCGACTCATGATTTGGAGTTGGCAGCTGTGGTTTTTACTCTGAAGGTATGGAGACATTTCCTTTATGGAGCGACATTCAACATCTTCAGTGACCACAAGAGCTTGAAGTACTTGTACGATCAGAAAGAGCTGAATATGAGACAGCAGAGATGGCTGGAGTTTTTAAAGGATTATGATTTCCAGTTATTGTACCACCTTGGCAAGGCGAACGTTGTGGCTGACGCCTTAAGTAGAAAGACTATCAGTGTTTCTGCCTTGATGATTAGGGAAAGAGATCTCATCGAACAATTTAGAGATGTATGGTCATTTGTTAAGTTGGAACCCGGAAGAATCTGCATGAATATGGTTACCATCTCAAGTGAGTTGATGGAAGACATACGGGAAAAACAGAAGACCGATGAATTCCTGCAAGGAATAAGAGAACAAATGAAACAAGGCGAGAAAACAGAGTTCGAAGAAGGAACAGATGGAATTCTGAGATTCCGAGGTAGAGTTTGTATTCCTCGTGACCAAGAGCTTAGACGATATATTGTGGATCATGCCCACACTAGCAAGCTAAGTATGCACCCTGGTATAACGAAGATGTACCAAGACTTGAAGAAGTTGTTCTGATGGCATGGACTAAAGAGTGATGTCACTAGATGTGTATCGACTTGTCTAGTCTGTCAAAAAGCCAAAGTGGAACATTAGCGACCTGCTGGGTTGCTGCAACCATTGTCTATTCCTGAATGGAAGTGGGACAGCATCGCAATGGACTTTGTTGTGGGATTGCCAAGGACAAGGATGGGACATGACTCGATTTGGGTAATAGTTGATCGACTTACAAAATCGGCTCATTTCCTCCCGATTAACATAAGGTACAGTTTGGAAAAGCTAACCCGACTGTATATTGGGGAAATTGTCAGATTACATGGTGTGCCTACGAGTATAGTCTCGGATAGAGATCCGAGGTTTACCTCAAAGTTTTGGCAAAGTTTACAAGCTTCGTTGGGAACGAGATTGCGCCTGAGTTTGGCGTATCATCCGCAAATCGATGGTCAATCGGAAAGGACGATCCAATCTCTAGAGGACCTACTTAGAGCTTGTTCTATGGAACAGACTGGAAGTTGGGATGAAGTTCTACCACTGGTGGAGTTCACCTACAATAACAGTTATCATTCGAGTATAGGGATGACACCCTATGAAGCTCTGTATGGAAGACGGTGTCGAACACCATTATGTTGGTACCAAGACGGCGAGCGTCTTACGATTGGACCAGACATTATCCAGCAGACGACTGAGAAGGTTAAGATGATTCAAGAGAAGATGAGAACTGCTCAGAGCCGACAGAAGAGCTATGCAGATAAGAGAAGAAAGCCTCTTGAGTTTGAAGAAGGTGAGCATGTGTTCCTGAAAGTCACACCCACGACTGGGGTCGGCCGGGCCTTGAAATCTAGAAAACTCACTCCGAAATTCCTTGGACCTTACCAAATCCTTCGCCGGATAGGTCCAGTAGCTTACCAGATAGCCTTACCCCCTATTCTTTCAAACATACATAATGTATTCCATGTGTCACAACTTCATAAATATTTACTTGATCCAAGTCATGTTATAGCACCGGACACAGTACAGTTAAAAGAGAACCTGACCTATGAAACGTCTCCTGCGAGAATCGAGGATTGACGGATAAAGCAACTACGAGGCAAGGAGATTCCATTGGTAAAGGTAATTTGGAATGAAGCAACTGGTGATGCGACTTGGGAATTGGAAGATAAGATGAAGGAACAACATCCAAAATTATTTTAAGGTATGTAAATTTCGAGGACGAAATTCCTTTTAGTAGGGGAGTGTTGTAACATCCCGAAAAATACATATTTGATCATAAATCATCATTTTATAATATTCTTGATTTTTAGGAATTTTTCTGGAATTTTTCGGAAACAACGAATATTTTAATATATTTCTCGTTTTGCGTGCACACTGGGCTGAGAATTGCAGAGACCAGTGTAACACTCTGGAAATTGATTATTTCACCATGAATAGTCATTTTCCAATATTTGTGATTTATGTGAATTTTTTCAGAATTATCCAGGAACGATGAATATTTTAATATATTTTTCGTTTTGCGCGAACATTGAGCAGAGTCGTGAAAATGACTGTAATGCTTTAAAAATTGGAAATTTATATGACGGATAGTCGTTTTATAATATTTTCAATTTTTGGGAATTTTCTGGGAATTTTCCGGAACCGTCGAATATTTTAATATATTCCTCGTTTTACGTAAGGCTGTGTATTTGTGAGAACGCAGAAACTCGATGTTTTCTCTGAGAACCTTGGACTATGGACATGTCGACGGGGGATCTTACTAAATCCGAGACTTGACACAGTTTACGAGGTTTCATAATTTTTGAGAAATCTTTACAGATACAATTAAATCAATACAGCGAAAAAATTTATCTGTCAGATTAATTAAATCGACTTCATTAATCAGAACTATTATCTATTGGATAATAGTGTGTAATAAAAATCCTATCACATTATCCTAATGTAATCTACTTTATGTCAAATCTATCTACTTTAATTCAAATTTATTGATTAAATAATCAAAGCTTCCTTAAGAAGCTTTGACCCCAAACTTTGACCACATGTGTTGGCTTCCAAAGGAAGCCAATTTTCTCACCCACTCTTCTCTCTCTCACGTCTGCCAGCAGCCACTCAAGGAGAAAGAATTGATTTCATTATCCTAATATTACATTTAATACATTAACACCCAAAAACACCATTTTCTTTCTTCCTTTTACGTTATTCTCCTTCTTCTTCCTTTCTTCTTCTCCTCCATTTCTCACCCACACCACACGGCCAGCCACCATCCAGCCCCTCCAACTTTCACAAAAATTTAAACAAATTACATTTTCTTACTCTCCTCACCATTCTAAACACCTTTCCCTCTTGGAGCTTCTTGAAAATCCTCCATTTTCACCATTTTCTCCAAGCTCCAACTTTGAGCATTTTGGGTAAGTTTCATGACCACTCTTCCTTCCCTCTCATTTTCGTGCTCATGGTCTCTTCTATGACCACTCATGCTTCATTTTTCAAGCTTTGGTATTTATTCTAACAAAGTCACCATTTTTAGGGATTTTGGAGGCCAAATCCGAAAATACAAGGAGGATTCTTGGAGTTCTTTTGATTCCTTCACTTAGGTAAGAGGAAGACACTCCTCTTCAACCATTTTTAGCATCTAGGAACCTTGGTTGTGTTAATTTGTGAAGAACCCTAATGAGGGTTGTTCTTGAATTTAATGATTAATTGTGTTATGTGTTGATTTTAATTCATTTATGCTATTGGATGGATTGGTTGTATATAATGGATTGTTGGAATGGATTGAGTGATTTAAAATGGATGAAAAATTGATTGAACATCCTTCAAGAGTGCCACGGTTTTAGGTTAGAAAATTAGAGGAGTTTGTGTTGAAATTGTAATTGGTATAAGACTTAAATTATCAAGGTATGAAATGGAATGTAATGGAAGAAAAATTTGAAGTTGGAATTCTTATGGTGGCTACGGTTTTGGAGCCAAGAACCTAGGGTTTTTGGTGAGTTAATTGGACAAGTGAACAATTTAAATAATTAAGGGAATGATGTACATGATTATGACTTGAAAAGATTTGAAATTGAATTTATAGGAGGCCACGGCCTCTAGGGCAATTTTAGATGAAAAATGTGATTTTAATGAATTGGAAGCATAATTAATTAGGTAATTGTAAACCTAAGTAATGAAATGGATGATTAAGAAATTAGAAGAATTTATTAAAGCTAAGACTTCATAAATTTTCAAAGAACCAAGAGTGAAAGTGTCATAAGAATTAAGGAGATTCTAAGTGAGTGAAGAACATGAGAATGTGAGGCCTAAGAGCTCAAATAAAATGTAAGTTATGGGGAAGTGAGTTGTCTTGGAATATTAAGTTGGCTATAAAGATTGATTTTTGAACATGAACCTTAGAAAGGGGAACAAAGTTTAATTTAGGATTCATAATGAACCTAATGATGCATTAATGGGCTTGATACTTATATTATGTGATTATGGGTCCATGTGAGTGACCAATTATATAATGATGCTTATGTTGGCCTAATGTGGCATATTATGAATTTGTATGAGATTGTGGATCATACATGTGCATGCATAGTGTCTTATGCGTTGTGATGTCCTTGTGGACTGTTGTAAGGCCAAGTTGCCTAGGAGATTGAACACACCTTAGTGCGGGTGCGAGTAGACAAGTGTGGGTCGTGTTATGACCTTGGGGGCGTCGGGGTGCGGGTCCTTCACAATGGGCAGTTGGTAGCTCCTCTGCCTGTGGGGCAAACCGATGCAAACGCACCGACGATCCAGACTTGACACTATCCTATATCGTGATCTAGTGTAGAATGTCTTTACAATGCCATGATTGTGCACGTGGAAAAATTATTGATAGCACTGGCCTCGGCAGCCGAGTTACAGACATGTCTCCTGATCTTTCTCTCCGACTGATTGAGTCTAGCTCCATGGAGTAGGAATTTGGGAAAGCATGCATACGAGTCATGATATACACTGTCATCATTAATTCTTATTTCTGTAACTATACTTGATTTAACTGTCATTATAATAATTATATGCCTGGAACTGTTTAATTACTTACTGTTGAGATTACTGCTCATTAATTGAATATGATGTGTTGGATTGCTATTTGGGCGCGTGGCGCCATTTTGTTTCTAGCATGCTATAACTGGTAATGATGTAGGATGTCTTACCTCTTTCCCTGTGCTTCTATTATTTGCTGTTTATGTGTACCCTGTACTGATCGAAGACGACGGTAAGGAGACAGAAGATCCTGCCTTCCCCGGCTTCTGGCCTGCACAAGATTGACTTCTACTGCGACGATGTCTGCACGTATGCGTGGGTTCCTGGGAGATGTGCGTCTGACCTTCCTTGGGGGGCCAGAGTGCTGGCACATCAACCTGAACTCCGACCGCTGCGTGTACTTGGGAGACGTGTCGATAGCACTTGCCTGGAGACGTCATGAGGCACCTGTCCTCACCTGCCACCTCAGCTTGCGTCTGGAGTTTTACCTGCCCATTAGGGAGATGTGGGGTGCCCGTTATTACACCCCGCAGGAAGATTCTTTTGATTCCACCGCTCAGGCTCCGTCCCGTGCTTCTGTGGCTCCTATGGAAGTGTCCTCGGATGAGGAAGATCCTGATGAGGGTCCTCCGAGGATCCTGAATCGGTCCCTTTTTATCTGAGGGGTCGATGATCATTGGTGGCTACTGATGGCTGCCAGTGTTTTTATTTTTGGGGCCTGATGTATTTTTATTTTTGGTGGGGCTGTACATTTTGTATATGCATGATGGTATATATGCATGTTTCCCTTGGGGTGGGTATAGTTTTGTTTTTGGTGATGGCCAGGCTTGTATCTACAAAACAGTTGTATTAAATTATATATATATATATGTATGCTATTCAGGTGCAAATTCTGTGTATTGTTTTATTCGTTACTTTTATTCACATTCCGCATTATTATTATTATAAAAAAAAATATTGCCAATTTTGCTCACATGGTTAAACATCAATTAAATAAAATGAACCGGGTCTTAATCGTTTGTTTATTTAATTTCCACATTTTATTCTATTTGACAATGTGACGTTCCCTCCCAAAAGGGGCGTTACATTCTTCTTCTTCTTCTTCTTCTTCTTCTTCTTCTTCTTCTTCTTCTTCTTCTTCTTCTTCTTCTTCTTCTTCTTCTTCTTCTCCTTTGGTTATAAGACATAGATGAGCTTCCTCGCTATCTGAACTATCAGTTGAGTCCATATCGTTGTCATCTCATGCTATGTAGGCTCTTCTTCCTTTTCTTTCCTTGAAAGGTTTCTTTTCAAATTTCTCCATCTTCTTTTGGTAAAGTCGACACTCCATCATCATGTGTCCTGATTTTTCACACTCATAGCTAGTTGGAATTGAAGTTGTTCCTTCCCCCTTGTGATGGATTTTCTTTGGAGGAAACAATGGTCTTTTTTGGTTTTCCTTCTTCCTAAGAAACTTTCTGAATTTTCTTACCATAAGGCTGAGGTTTTTTTTTCATTTAGCTCAAGATTCTCTGTGCTTTCTCTATCCTCATCATCATCATCATCAATTGCTGAGGCGATAGCTTTGAGAGCTATGCCCTTTTTCTTCTTTTCATTTTCTTCACTTTGGCTTAATCTGTTCAGCTCTAGTTCGTGTTCATGGAGTTTTCCAAAAAGGGGACCAAGTGTCATTGTCAACAAATCCCTTGATTCTGATATGGCTGTCACCTTGGGTTGCCAAATCCTGCTCAGACTTCTCAAAACTTTGTTAATCAAATCTTCGTTAGAAAAATTCTTTTCTAATGATGCAAGATGATTTACAATGTGGGTGAACCTCTTTTGCATTCCCTAAATGCTTTCTCCTTTGTTCATTCTAAATAATTCATATTCACGAGTAAGAGATTTGATTCTCGATCTCTTTACTTCACTAGTACCCTCATGGCTAACTTGTAAAGTATCTCACATTTCTTTAGCAGTTTTACAATTTGAAATTCTGAAAAATTCATCATACCCCAAAGCAGTGGTAATGATGTTTTTGGCTTTCAAATTATGTTGAACTTTTCTTTTAACCTCATCAAACCAATCACTTCTTGGTGTCTTGATTTTTACACCATCGATCACTCGTGTAGGTATAAATGCGCCGTTTTCGATAGCATCCCACGCATCTATATCAATAGCTTCGATGGAGATTTTCATTCATTCTTTCCAATATGCGTAACCATCCCTATTGAAAAAGGGTGGTCAGTTTATGGAAGATCTCTCTAAAAAAACATTTAAAGAAGCCATGTTCTCTTAAAGCTGCTAAGCTCTTTAAACAAGAGTTTAGCTCTGATACCACTTGTTACCAAGTGGCTCCAATACTCAAGAGGGGGTGAATTGAGTAGTTAAAACTTTTCGCAAACGCTTATAAAACATACTTTATTGAAACTATTTCTTAAAGAATATGATTGCAAAGAGAGGATAGAAAGCCATACTAACAAAAAATAAATAGATAAGCATTAATAAATAAATCACAATTAAATAAAGAGATAAAGATGAGAAGAATAAGCACAATATTTATCCTAGTTCAACTACCAAACCACTTGTGACCTATGTCTAGTCCTCAAAACACAATTCAAGATTTTTCACTATCAATACAAGCTTAAACATGTGATTACAACTATTACAAACAAGAGTACTTTTCACATACAGGTAAACTCTACCCTTGTGTAAAAGCCTCAAACTTTTATGGATACCTCACCCTTATACAAACCTTTGAGGGATACCTCACCCTCTCAAAAATATAGCAGTAAATAGATGAAGAGAAACTCTCACAAAGAGTAAATAATAGAAATTAAAGTACTAAGAAAGCTCTTTAAGGATATCTCAAGTTTTTGATGAAAATAGCACAAGAAATAAGAGAAAACTATAAATCATGTGTTAAGGTAAGAAATGATTAATTCAGATTGTTAGGCCACTTGCAAAGGTGACCTAATCTCTCTATTTATAGAGCTTTTGAAGAAAAAAACTGTTTGAGTCATTAATATTCAATTAAATGCAAAGAGATGTTGGCTGTGTTCAAAACAAAGTCTTGAGTTTTATTCGAATAACTTATAAGTTATTCGAATAACTCATGTTGGAATAACATGTGAAAACCAATTCTGATATTGGTTATTCAAATAACCTAAGAGTTATTCGAATACCTCTATTTAGAAGTGTTTCTGAAAAATAGGTCTTATTCAAATAACTATTGAGTTATTTAAATAAATCAATTAAAACCTAAATCTTGGAAAGCCATGTTATTAGAATATTATGGGAGCTATTCAAATGATGTTTATAGAAAATAGAAGAGAAGTTGATTTTTAAAAATTGTTATTCGAATAACCTAAGAGTTATTCGAATAATTCTTGAAAGAGGACTCGTTTTCTGAAAGAGTTTATTCGAATAAAAGTTAGTTTATTCAGATAAACCTATTTGAAAAACAGATTGAACCATTTGTAAAACATGTCAAATGTTGTTAATCTTGTCAGGATGTTTTCAAAACAATTTTGTTTATTTTCAAAACCATTTTGAATTTATTTAGAAACCATGTTTAACTTTTTCCAAGATTAATGAGATATCCAGAAAGACTTCTGTACAAAAGACTCTAAGTCCTAAGACTATACTTGAGGGGCTTGGACTTGATCTTCTCATTATCTTCATGTTTGTTATCATCAAAACTAATCTTCACTATTGCATAGATAATCACAGATTTGGGATTTGATAGAATCCGACTAAAATCGTAATTATAAAATTGATAAGATTCTTAACTAGCAAAATAAAATCCCTAATTAAAATAATAGAAAATCTATAATAATAAAAATAATAATTATCTTAATATCATCTGCATCATTCTCCCCCTCTGGAAGAACTCGCCCTTGGAGAGTTAAATCTCGGCTTCATCCAAGATCAATATGGTAGGAATGTTCTTCAAAAATTGAAGTAGTAACAAAATCAAGGTGGTTATCCTTTTTTACAAGATAATGACAAATAGGACTAGGAGAATAATCCATAATCAGCAATGTATCATCCACAATTAGCATTGTATCATCCATAAGTAGCATTGTATTAATTTGGTCCGGATATTGTGATAGAAGTGGCGAAACTTTAAGCATGTAAATAGTCAAATGATTTGTAGCAACAATTAGAGTGGACATAGAAGGCTTAAAGGTATCTTTAGAAGGAAGCAAATCATCAACATCAAAATGATGATCCCTAAAATGCACAATAGAATCAAATTTATAATTATCACTACTTAATGCAAAGTGGCATCTAAAGGCGACATGCAATTTAAGGATACAATTGTTAATTATTTAAGCCAAATCAAGATGTTTAAGATCTGGTGGTGTGGGCTTAAGATCAATGGGCTCAGTTTTTTTTTTCTTGATAGTGGTTATGTCTTTAGAATCCATAACCTTCACCACATTCTTTACTAGGATCGATAAGTTTCAAGATTATCCTTCTACGACATGATCTTAAGAAAAAGGAAAATGTATTGTCCCTATAGTTGTAGGTCACATCACTATCATATATCCATGGACGACCTAACATAATATGAGCAATATCTATAGGCAAAACATCACAGTAAATGTCTTTCACATAAGACCCTAGCACAAATGGGACCTTACACTTATGGGTGACCTCTAGGTAAGTATCATTTACCCAAGGTATCCTAAAAGGTTGTAGGTGAGGTTTCATGTTTAGACAACATCTTATCACACCCCTTTTAGAAATCACATTTAATGTGCTATCATTATTGATGACTAGATTACAAGTTTTACCTTCACATTTAATGTAGGTTTTCTATGCATTATAAATAGGAGATTTATGAAAGCACTTTTTGACAAATTGTTCATGCTTTATAATAGGGACATATCATAAATAAAAGAAGTGCCAACAGACTAGATGCAAAGTGGTGAGAATTGTAAACTATTCTAAAGGCACAAGTAAAGATAAAAATTTCAAGAGTCGAGATTAATCAGAAAAATTGCACTTTTGTCACTTTATGAAGCAAAAAGAGAATGGAATGGCTAAAACCCCTTATTAGAGACTCCTAAATGAAAAACAAGTGCAAAAATGGATCCATAACACCAGAAAATCTAGAAAAAAAAAGGTCTGGTCAACAGAGATTTAAGTGAGTTTTTTAGACAACTTTAGCTACGAAAATCTTTGCTTTCAAACAGCTCAAAGTGTAAAATCAACAAGGCTTTAATGCCAAGGTGATGTAAAATTGATGGAGAAAATGAACAAAGAACCCTCGGGTTCCAAAGGCATTTGATGCTAAGAGACTCAGTCTCAAAGTATGAATATAATGCACTGAATTAATAATCAATAATCAATTACTTCCAAAATGCGTAGGAAGAATATCTATAACTCTCAAATGAAATAAACCAAATCTAAATCAAATACAACTAATTAAAGATAAAATTTAAAATTTAATAAAATCATACTAAAATACTAACTATAAAATAAATAAAATTCTTAACTAATAAAATAAAATTTTTAATTAAAATAACAAAAAATCTATAATAATAAATATAATAATTATCCTAATATCATCTCCATCGTTAATTACTTGCAAGTGGCTCTCACTTAACTGCATCCCAATGCTTGCAGTTTTTTCTAGGCATTCGAGCTTTTGTGCCAACATATGGAGCTCTTGTATTTGCTTCGAGCCTTCTTTTATTTATTCTCCTGGGTTAAGCCGTCTAGGGCCAGTCGCACCAAGGGCTGGATATCTTTAAGGACCCACACTGGTCGGAAAGTCTTCTAACCTTACCGAGAATCATATTAAAGGTTCAAGAAGGACTACTTCCGATTAGAGGTAGCTCTTGGAACACAACCTTTCTTCCTAACGATGGAAGGGGATTCAACCATCCACCTTTACTGGACTCAAAGGGCTTGGGAGAAGGCCCCAGAGCAACTTAAGACCTCGGACGATGAGTTATCATGGGAGGGCATAGAGGTGATCTCCTTCCTTATTGGTTGGGTCAACAAAAAGGGTCATATTCGCTATGCTAACATTATAGATAGTTTGGAAAATGATATGTTTTGTCATGTTGACATATCATTGATCGTAGCTTTCTTTTTTCTTACTATTTTAACTTAGCCAAATTCTGTGTATAAAGTAACATTTGTGTTGTTTCTTGTCTTGTAGAGAGCATAGCACTAGCAAAAGGACTCGCTGAACTTCAAAGGAGGCTCGTGGCTCGGAGAAGGCCCACCTAAGATGTCGGAACAAGCGATGAGGCCCCCTAAGCGGAGCTCGTGATCCAAATTAATGAGCCAAGCTTGGAGTCTTTTAGGAAAGTAGCCCGACTTCAAAGTCAGAAGAGAAAAAGAGCGACACACAGTCTGGCCAGAGCCGTTTGAAGAAGTCGATCATCACTGGAGGGCCAATGACCAATCTTACTATTGGGCGGGATGACAAAGCTCTATCTACAATACCCATTTGTTTTTCTCCTTCTTCAGTGTGAGACCTTTTATTCAAGCTCGGGGATGTCATTAACCAGGCGCATATTACCCGGGAGATATAGACATTTTGATGGAGGCGAATCTCTTTCAACAACTTTAGGCTGTAGAAACACGAAGTCTCTAGAAAACTTTTTTTTCTGATTCTTGGAAACTGCTGTAATGTAGAAGAAAAAAGTCCAGGAGTCGAAATGAGAAGTGGATGTTCTCTGGGGTGAGAAGACTTGGCTTAAGGGGGAGAAGCAGGCCGAGGCCGAGATGGTAAATGAGGCAAAGAAGAGGGCCAAGCTAGTAGAGGACAAGGTCACCAAGATCAAAGGTCAGCTAATGCTGTCTGAGTCTCAAACTGAGGTCCTCCAAGGCGAGGTGACGGCTTCCGAGATCTCTATAAACAAATTGAAGGCCAAGTCAACTGACGTGGAAAAGAAAAAAGCAAATTTCAAGGCTAAGATTATGAACCATGAGGATATTTGGGCAAATTTTGTTGATGAATATTTTGGAAATATAATAGCTCAACTCAGGGTTCACAATCCCAGTCTGGTAATTAACGGGGAAGGGTCTCAGCATTGTGTTGTTGATGAAGTTATCATCGACGTCACACTGGCTGGTACTATTGCAGTGGTGGCAAGGATCATCCAAGAATTGGCCAAGGTTGATGATGATGAAGAAGCTGGCCAAGAGGAGGAAGCCCATGAAGATGATGATGGTGAAAACTAGGACTTTGGCCTTTTCTTTCTTTTTCTTTTATATAGCTCAATATTTGCCCCTTGTGTGGGGCTTTTAGATCTTGTATGGACAAGTCTTATTTTGGGCACTTATTTAATTTATAATGCTATGTATTTTTTTACCTTAATTGTATTGCTCCTGCCTTCGTTGTCCGCCATGGATCCAAAGCCCTTCTTAGAATGCACAGATTCTTAGGGACTTAGCAACCATAAGGAGTATGAGATAGTAACCGTCATCTGTCTTGGATCCAACATCCAAATCCAAGTTTACGAGATATTCGTGGGACTTAGGATTTTAAGAAAACGTTTATGTTGTCCGCCATGGGTCTAACACCCAAATCCAAGTCTGTGGTTACTCGTGGGACATAGAAACTTTTGGATCTTCAACGAGTCGGTATGATTCTTACGAGTCTCACAAAAGTGTGACTTTCGGGTTATAGTGTGTTCCAACACTTGGGAAATTTTTCCTCGTTTGGACTTTGTCTTCATTGTGTAGGTAAGCCTTAGAGGGGGTAGCTTAGGTTAGACCACAGCGACGAAGATCGTGTAACTCAGGCTTATCCGGGGCAAAAATGGTATAGTATATACCTACAGGTCTCAGCAAGGTAGTCTAAGCGGCCTTAGGATTACACTTATGAGTGTTTTGGGAAGGTAAAAACCTTTATTGACCACAGCAAAGCGACCACAAATGACCTTGAAGGCTGATTGAATGGGCATTTATGTTGAGGTGAATACCTCAGAAACTATAGCAAGGTGGCCATATATGGCATTAATGGTTGCTTGTTTCATTGTGCGTGTAGTTCGGGATGTTGATCCTTCGAACCTCGCCAAGGTGGCCTCGTGGGTTGCGCAATTAGGTGAGTGCATATTTTAGAGACATTAATCCCTCGAACCTCATCAAGGCGGTGTACGACTGTCTTATGGGTTGTGCATAAACATAGATGAGATAATTGTTGAATTAGACTTGTATATTGAATTTCGAATAACCAAGTGGCCAATGTCTATACATTGTTTAGGAATATAAATAGTAAAGCCTAAAAATGCGTAAAATCAAAACTAAAATGTGAAATTTAAAAGTTCTAGCTATAATATTGTTTGGTGGAGCTTGGCAACATTCCAATGTCTCAAAATTTCCTTCACTGTGAGGATCTCTAGTTTGTAAGCTTTGTTATCCGTCGAGGATGTTATCCGGTATAGGCCTTCCCAGTTAGGAGTTAGCTTCCCTTGGGAGACATTCTTTCCATCAATGTCCACTCTTCTAAAGACTAGATCTCTGGGTTTAAAGCTCCATGGCATGACCTTAGAGTTCTATAGGATTGCCATTTTGAGTTTGAAAGCTATATCTCGGATGAGGGCTATGTCCCTTTGTTCTTCCAATAAGTCGAGGTTTTGGCGGATGAGCTCCTCATTGGGTTTCTCGGAGAAGTAATGCTTCTGTCAACTTGGTTCCCCAATTTTTATCAGAATCATGACCTTGTATCCATACGTAAGTTTGAATGGGGTTTCTTCAGTAGTAGATTGGGAAGTAGTTCGATATGCCTATAAGACATGGCCGAGCTGTTCAGCCCAATCGTCCTTGGCATCATCTAGTCTCCTCTTTAAGCCTCAAAGGATGACCTTGTTGGCAGCTTCCGTTTGTTCGTTTGTTTAAGGGTGTTCGACCGAGGTGAAGTGTATTTAATATAGAGGTCAGAAAGAAGCTTTTGGAAGTTCATGCTAATGAATTGGGTGTCATTGCCCACAATAATAGACTTCATAATCCCAAAGAGATTAATAATGCTTTTGTATACGAACTTTTGAACTTGGGCTAAGGTGATTGTAGATAGCAACTCCGCTTCAATCCACTTTGTAAAGTAATCGATGGCCACTATTAGGTATTTAAGTTGTCCAAGGGCTAGTGGGAATAGGCCCATGATGTCCATCACTAATAACTCCATAAAATGTAGTTATTTGCGCCCTATATTGGTGGTATATTGATCCCTTAGTCCTTGTGCTTAGACATGATTTGAAGACTTTTCCCTCACTTTTTATTCAAATTCATGTTGATGTCTTCCTTTCTAATCTTGCTAAAATCTTGTCTATTCTTTGTTGGATTAAGTTGATTTACACTTATGATTAATTAGGTGACTTTTCTATTGCAGGATGGGCTCTAAACTGATAAAATTAAGCAAGTTAAGGCCTAGCACTGGAGGAGGATGCTTAGTATGCATTCCAACTTATCATGCTACGGCGCAAGGTTTAGCATGCCATGCCGTCTTATGGTTTGCCTATTGCGCATACTGAAGACAGAGGCTAGAGCACCACAACGCAAAGGATGTCATGCCACAGTGCACATTTGTCAACACTAGTTTCACTTAACCATGTAGGCATTCACGCTCGACACAGCAATGGTCACGCCACAGCACGAGTTCGCGGGCTAAATTTATTAATACTGTTTCATCAGATATTTTGAGATGTTAGGTAGGAGACGAGACAGAACGCAAGAAGCTCCAGTTTTTCACTATTTTGGAGAGCTTTGAAGGGATTTAGAGAGGAAACCATCATCATCCAAGGAGGATCAAGCATTCCAAGTTCATATTATAGTGTTTTCTTTCTTCTCTCTTTAAACTCTCTATCTCTAGGTCATGGGCATGGAATCTCTCTTGAGATTTTCGTGTTTCATGGATAGTTAAGCTATTTTTAGGTATTCCTTTGGATCCTTCTATGTACATTGGTGATTTTATAACCTTTTAAGTTTATAATGGTGATTGGTTTGTTCATCCATGTCTCTCTTAATATGCTCATAGATGTTTAGTCAACATTTATTGTATTTTTGATAAAATCTTTTGAGCAAGACATAGGAATCTAGATTTTAGATCATGGATGTGGATGATGCATGTTTAATTTCATTCTAATGGTGGGGTGAATTAATTTTTTAATAGGATAGACATTTACATATTGGCCATGCATAGCATTTGATAAGAATCAACTATAATGCATAAAGTTTGCTCTAGTTCTCATGGGCACTTAGTGAGCTAGGCAAATGACATAGGGTTAAATGACCTAGACATAGGCTTTTAGCTAATATAGTTTCTTAAGCTAACAAAACTAGTCATCATGGTTGCTTAAAATGGTTGCAAGTTACCAAGTAAAGTAGTTAGTGAAGATGGAGTCCCTATGTTCTCATTACTGTCTTTTTCTCCTGGTTTATTACTTTTTAGTCTTTAAGAATTGGCTACACACACTGCTCCCAATTTATATATGCTTGAATAGAATTCGTTAAACTATTGGTCAATATTTAACATTAGATATTATTCATTATCCCTGTAGAAATGATCTTTCTCATCATTGCATTACTTTCACGACCCGTGCACTCGCGGTACACAAAAGGTCATGTCTAGCTACTTTTGTATAATTTCTTATGTCGTACATCTAGTACTGATCTTTTGATAGTTGATTTTTATGATTAATGCTTTATTTTGGTACATAGTGTTATTGTGATTGCCCAATGATGAATTTGGATGCAAATTTGCCTTAGGTTCTCTGTAAATCCATTTATGATCCTGGTTGCATGCTGGTGCAATCTAGATTCTTTTTATGCATGATGAATTTCGCACTTGCATGCTTCTTTAGCTTTGAAAATGATTTTAGTCCTTGTTTAGAGAATGTTTATGGACTGTACATGTGAATTATTTCTTTTATCTTTGAAATTATTTTGCAACTCTGTTGAGGCAAAATCCTAGATTGTATATAACTGAGGAATTGATTAGGGCATTATTTGGACCGATTGAGCCTTTCAAGCTTACCCTTACAGGATGATATCCATAGGTCCCCTTTGATGCCTTATACTTGTTTGGCCTTATATGTTTTTCATCACCTTCATTTTCCTAACCCCATGTAACCATTCTAATACATGTGAAAACATTGCATTCTTTTTCCTACCATCATTGCTTGTTGAGTGCATGATATGATATTTCTTGACTTAAGTCCTGGGATTGAAAGGTGTGAGTGCTTGTTTCAGTATAGAAGTGATTTGAAGGAACCATGTGTTATGAAAAAATTGGTTAAGGAAAAGTGAAAAAGCAAAAAGGAAGAAAATGTAGAAAAGAAAAATCCCAAAGGCAAAACAAATAAAAGACTGGTTCTGGAGATTCCAGTTATTTCATTTTACACACCCTTATTGTATAACTTAGTGACTCAAGTCTTGAAATCGCATATTTTTGTTTCTCAATGTTTGTTTGATATCATTTCCCCTTTGTTCTTTAGCCCCCAACCTTGGCCTTCCTTTACAAGCTATTTAAGTCTTTTTTGATCTTCAGTTATGTATGATTTACATTAGTGGAGAGAAAGTTGATTTATAATCTTTTGGATTCTTTAATTCATTTCCATATGTATGCCCATAAGCTTATCTGAATGAGTGTGATTTGAATTGATGAAGCCTTGTTTGCTTGATGGTGGGAAGTCTATTATGCATGTTAGGAAGCTTTGATTGTCAACATGAAAAGAATTGTGTATGTGTGAAGCGGAGTGTGAGGCATAAGTATTCTTTAAGGCTTTATGCAATCATCGCATGGTAGTTTTGAAATAATTGAAATTAGAATCCAATTTTTGTTGCTAGATGCATGTTGATGTATGTTGTGCCAATGCATGTGTAAACATACTTTGTTTTGCATAAGGACTTGCAAAAATCCAGGTTTGGGGATGTGATAACTCCATAAAATGTAGTTATTTGCATCACATATTGGTGGTATATTGATCCCTTATTCCTTGTGCTTAGACATGATTGGAAGACTTTTCCTTCATTTTTTATTCAAATTCATGTTGATGTCTTCTTTTCTAATTGTGCTAAAATCTTGTCTATTCTTTATTAGATTAAGTTGATTTACACTTTTGATTAATTAGGCGACTTCTCTATTGAAGGATGGGCTCTAAAATGATAAAATGAAGCAAATCAAGGCCTAACATTGGAGGAGGATGCTTAGCATGCATTCCAGCTTATCACGTCGCGGCAAAAGGTTTAGCACGCCACTGCATCTTGCTCTCTGCCTGCTGCGCATATTGAAGATAGAGGCTAGAGCGCTATGGCGAAAAGGATGTCACGTCATGGCACGCGTTTGTTAGCACTGGTTTCACTTAACCACGTAGGCTTTCACGCTGCGACACAACAATGGTCACGCCACGACACAAGTTCGTGGGCTTTGTCTATTAATACTGTTTCATCATATATTTTGAGGTGTTAGGTGAGAGACGAGACAAAACGCAGGAAGCTCCAGTTTTTCACTGTTGTGGAGAGTTTTGAAGGGTTTTAGAGAGGAAACCATCACCATCAAAGGAGGATCAAGCATCCCAAGTTCGCATTATAGTTTTTACTCTCTTCTCTCTTTAATCTCTCTATCTCTAGGTCATGGGCATGGAATCTCTCTTGAGATTTTCGTGTTTCATGGATAACTAAGCTATTTTTAGGGATTCCTTTGGATCTTTTTATGTACATTAGTGATTTTGTAACCTTTTAAGTTTATAATGGTGATTGATTTGTTCATCCATGTCTCTCTTAATATGCTCATAGGTGTTTGGCCAACATTTATTGTGTTTTTGATAAAATCTTTTGAACAAGACATAGGAATCTAGATTTTAGATCATGGATGTGAATGATGCATGTTTAATTTCATTCTAATGGCGGGGTGAATTAATTTATTAATAGAATAGACATATACCTATTGGCTATGCATAGCTTTTGTTAAGAATCAACCGTAATGCATGAAGTTTGCTCTAGTTCTCATGAGCTTGTAGTGAGCTAGGCAAATGACATAGGATTAAATGACCTAGACATAGGATTTTAGCTAATGTAGTTTCTTAAGCTAACAATACTAGTCATCATGGTTGCTTAAAAAGATTGCTAGTTACCAAGTAAAGTAATTGCTGAAGAAGGAGTCCCTATGTTCTCATTACTATCTTTTTCTCCTGGTTTTATTGCTTTTTAGTCTTTAGGAATTGGCTACACACACTGCTTCCAATTTATATATGTTTGAATAGAATTCGTTAAACTATTGGTTAATATTTGGCATTAGATATTATTCATTATCCCTGTGGAAAAGATCCTTCTCATCATTGTATCACTTTCACGACCCATGCACTTGTGGTACACAAAAGGTCATGTCTAGCTACTTTTGTATAATTTCTTACGTCGTACATCTAGTACTGATCTTTTGATAGCTGACTTTTATGATTAATGCTTTGTTTTGGTACATAGTGTTGCTGTGATTGCCCAATGATGAATTTGGATGCAAATTTGCCTTCGGTTCTCTGTAAATCCATTTATGATCTTGGTTGCATGCTGGAGCAATCTAGATTCTTTTTATACATGATGAATTTTCCACTTGCATGCTTGTTTAGCTTTGAAAATGATTTGAGTGATTGTTTAGAGAATGTTTATGGGCTGTACATGTGAATGATTTCTTTTATCTTTGAAATTGTTTTGTAACTCTCTTGAGACGAAATCCTAGATTGTGTATGACTGAGGAAATGATTTGGGCATTATTTGGACCGATTAAGCCTTTCAAGCTTACCCTTACAGGATGATATCCATAGGTTCCATATGAAGCCTTGTACTTGTTTGGCCTTATATGTTTTTCATCATTTTCATTTTCCTAACCCCATGTACTCATTCTAATGCATGTGAAAACATTGCATTCTTTTTCCTACCATCATTGCTTGTTGAGTGCATGATATGATATTTCTTGACTTGAGTCTTGCGATTTAAGGGTGTGAGTGCTTGCTTTAGTATAAAAGTGATTTGAAAGAACCATGTGTTACGAAAGAAATTAGTTAAGGAAAAGAGAAAAAGGAAAAAGGAAAAAAATGTAGAAAAGAAAAATCGAAAAGGCAAAACAAATAAAAGAGTGGTTCTGGAGAGTCCAATTATTTCATTTTACACACCATTGTTGTATAACTTAGTGACTCATGTCATGAAATTGCATATTTTTGTTTCTCAATGTTTATTTGTTATCCTTTCCCCTTTATTCTTTAGCCCCTAACCATGGCCTTCCTTTACAAGCTATTTAAGTCCCTTTTGATCCTGGGTTATGTATGATTTACATTAGTGGAGAGAGAGTTTAATTACAATCTTTTGGATTCTTAGATTCATTTCCATATGTATGCCCATAAACTTATCTGAATGAGTGTGATTTGAATTGATGAAGTCTTGTTTGCTTAATGGTGGGAAGTCTATTATGCATGTTAGGAAGCTTTGATTGTCAGCATGAAAAGGATTGTATATGTGTGAAGCGAAGTGTGAGGCATAAGCATTCTTTGAACCTTTATACAATCATCGCATGATAGTTTTGAAATAATTGAAATTAGAAACCAATTTTTGTTGCCAGATGCATAATAATGTATGTTATGCTAATGCATGTGTAAGCATACTTTGTTTTGCGGGAAGACTAGCCAAAATCCAGGTTTGGGAGTGTGATAACTCCATAAAATGTAGTTATTTGTGTCCTATATTTGTGGTATATTGATCCCTTAGTCCTTATGCTTAGACATGATTGGAAGACTTTTCCCTCACTTTTTATTCAAATTCATGTTGATGTCTTCCTTTCTAATCTTGCTAAAATCCTGTCTATTCTTTGAGGGATTAAGTTAATTTACACTTGTGATTACTTAGGAGACTTCTGTATTGCAGGATGGACTCTAAACTGATAAAATAAGGTAAGTCAAGGCCTAGCATTGGAGGAGGATGCTTAGCATGCATTCCAGCTTATCACGCTGCGACGCAATGTTTAGCATGCCGCGATATCTCGCTCTCTGCCTGTTGCGCATATGGAAGACAGAGGCTAGAACGCCGCGACGCAAAGGATGTCACGCTACGACACGCATTTGTCAGTACTGGTTCCACTTAACCACGTAAGCATTCACACCGCGATGCAGCAATGGTCATGCTGTGACACGAGTTCGCGGACGTTGTCCATTAATACTGTTTCATAAGCTATTTTGAGATGTTACGTGTGAGACAAGACAGGACGCAGGAAGCTTCAGTTTTTCACTGTTTTGGAGAGCTTTGAAGGGATTTAGAGAGGAAACCATCACCATCCAAGGAAGATCAAACATCCCAAGTTCACATTATAGTGTTTTCTCTCTTCTCTCTTCAATCTCTCTATCTCTAGGTCATGGGCATGGAATCTCTCTTGAGATTTTCGTGTTTCAAGGATAGCTAAGCTATTTTTAGGGATTCCATTGGATCCTTTTATGTACATTAGTGATTTTGTAACCTTTTAACTTTATAATGGTGATTAGTTTGTTCATCCATGTCTCTCTTAATGCTCATTGGTGTTTTGCCAACATTTATTGTGTTTTTGATAAAATCTTTTGAACTAGACAAAGGAATCTAGATTTTAGATCATGGATGATGCATGCTTAATTTCATTCTAATGGTAGGGTGAATTAATATGTTAATAGGATAGACATATACCTATTGGCCATGTATAGCATTTGTTAAGAATCAACCATAATGCATGAAGTTTGCTTTAGTTCTCATGGGAACATAGTGAGCTAGGCAAATAACATAGGGCTAAATGACCTAGACATAAGCTTTTAGCTAATTTAGTTTTTTAAGCAAACAAAACTAGTCATCATGGTTGCTTAAAATGGTTGCAAGTTGCCAAGTAAAGTAGTTAGTAAAGAAGGAGTCCCTATGTTCTCATTACTATCTTTTTTCTCCCGGTTTATTACTTTTAAGTCTTTAGGAATTGGTTACACACACTGCTCCTAATTTATATGTGCTTGAATAGAATTCATTAAATTATTAGTTAATATTTAGCATTAGATATTATTCATTATCCCTATGGAAATGATCTTTCTCATTATTGTATTACTTTCATGATCAGTGCACTTACGGTACACAAAAGGTCATGTCAAGCTACTTTTGTATAATTTCTTACATCGTACATCTAGTACTGATCTTTTGATAGCTGACTTTTATGATTAATGCTTTGTTTTAGTACATAGTGATGCTGTGATTGCCCAATGATGAATTTGGATGCAAATTTGCCATAGGTTCTCTATAAATCCTTTTATAATCCTAGTTGCATGCTAGAGCAATCTAGATTTTTTTTATGCAAGATGAATTTCCCACTTGTATGTTTGTTTAGCTTTGAAAATGATTTGAGTGCTTGTTTAGAGAATGTTATGGGTTGTACATGTTAATAATTTCTTTTATCTTTGAAATTGTTTTGCAATTCTCTTCAGGCGAAATCCTAGATTGTGTATGATTGAGGAAATGATTAGGGCATTGTTTGGACCGATTGAGCCTTTCAAGCTTACCCTTATAGGATGATGTCCATAGGTCCTCTTTGTAGCCTTGTACTTGTTTAGCCGTATATGTTTTTCATCACCTTCATTTTCATAACCCCATGTAACCATTCTAATGCATGTGAAAACATTGCATTCTTTTTCCTTCCATCATTGCTTGTTATGTGCGTGATATGATATTTTTTGACTTGAGTCCTAGGATTGAAGGGTGTGAGTGCATGTTTCAGTATAGAAGTGATTTGAAGGAACAATGTGTTATGAAAGAAATTGGTTAAGGAAAAGAGAAAAAGCAAAAAGGAAGAAAATGTAGAAAAGAAAAATCCAAAAGGCAAAACAAATAAAAGGGTGGTTTTAGAGAGTCCAGTTATTTCATTTTACATACCCTTGTTGTATAACTTAGTGACTCAAGTCTTGAAATCGCATATTTTTGTTTCTCAATGTTTATTTGTTATCCTTTCCTCTTTGTTATTTAGCCCCCAACCATGGCCTTACTTTACAAGTTATTTAAGTCCCTTTTGATCCTCAGTTATGTATGATTTACATTAGTGGAGAGAGAGTTGAATTACAATCTTTTGCATTCTTTGATTCATTTCCATATGTATGCCCATAAGCTTATTTGAATGAGTGTGATTTGAATTGATGAAGTCTTGTTTGCTTGATGGTGGGAAGTCTATTATGCATGTTAGGAAGCTTTGATTGTCAACATGAAAAGAATTGTGTATGTGTGAAGCGGAGTGTGAGGCATAAGCATTCTTTGAGGCTTTATGCAATCATCGCATGGTAGTTTTGAAATAATTGAAATTAGAATCCAATTTTTGTTGCCAATTGCATGTTGATGTATGTTATGCCAATGCATGTGTAAACATACTTTGTTTTACTCGAGGACTTGCAAAAATCTAGGTTTGTGGGTGTGATAGCTCCATAAAATGTAGTTATTTGCGCTCTATATTAGTGGTATATTGATCCCTTAGTCCTTGTGCTTAGACATGATTGGAAGACTTTTCCCTCACTTTTTATTCAAATTCATGTTGATGTCTTACTTTTTAATCTTGCTAAAATCTTGTCTATTCTTTGTTAGATTAAGTTGATTTACACTTGTGATTAATTGGGCGACTTCTCTATTGCAGGATGGGCTCTAAACTGATAAAATAAAGCAAGTCAAGGCCTAGCATTGGAGGAGGATGCTTAGCATGCATTCTAGCTTATCACGTTGTGGCACAAGGTTTAGCACACTGCGGCGTCTCGTTCTCTGCCTGCTGCGTATACTAAAGATAGAAGCTAAAGCGTTGCGGCGCAAATAATGATCATGCCGCGACGCGAGTTTGCGGGCTTTATCTATTAATACTATTTCATTAGATATTTTGTGGTGTTAGGTGGGAGACAAGACATAACTCAGGAAGCTCCAGTTTTTCACTGTTTTGGAGAGCTTTGTAGGGATTTAGAGAGGAAACCATCACCATCCAAGGAGGGTCAAGCATCCCAAGTTCACATTATAGTGTTTTCTCTTTTCTCTCTTTAATCTCTCTATCTCTAGGTCATGGGCATAGAATCTCTCTTGAGATTTTCATGTTTCATGGATAACTAAGCTTTTTTTAGGGATTTATTTGGATCCTTCTATGTACATTAGTGATTTTGTAACCTTTTAAGCTTATAATGGTGATTGTTTGTTCATCCATATCTCTCTTAATGCTGGTAGCTGTTTGGCCAATATTTATTGTGTTTTTTATAAAATCTTTTGAACTAGACATAGGAATCTAGATTTTAGATCATGGATGTGGATGTTGCATGTTTAATTTCATTCTAATGGTGGGGTGAATTAATTTGTTAATAGGATAGAGATATACTTATTGGTCATGCATAGCATTTGTTAAGAAACAACCATAATGCATGAAGTTTGCACTAGTTCTCATGGGCACATAGTGAGCTAGACAAATGACATAGGGTTAAATGACCTTAACATAGGCTTTTAGCTAATGTAGTTTCTTAAGCTTACAAAACTAGTCATCATGGTTGCTTAAAATGGTTGCAAGTTACCAAGTACAGTAGTTGGTGAAGAAGGAGTCCTTATGTTCTCATTACTGTCTTTTTCTCCCGGTTTATTGCTTTTTTGTCTTTAAGAATTGGCTACACACACTGCTCCCAATTTATATGTGTTTGAATAGAATTCGCTAAACTATTAGTTAATATTTCGCATTAGATATTATTCATTATCCCTATGGAAACGATCTTTCTCATCATATTGTTACTTTCACGATCCGTGCACTTGCGGTACACAAAAGGTCATAACAAGTTTTTGGCACCGTTGCTGGGGATAACGACTAATTTTTTATTTTTGCCAATATTAACAACAAGTTTAATTAGTTTTAATTCAAGTTTTCTTTTAGTTCATTTTAATCCAAGTTTCATTCTTTCATTTTGTTAGGTACCAATACCATGGCTGGCAATAATGATCATACGAGGCCCTTGAGGGAGTTTACAACTCCTTAAATGGAAAATTTATAATCAAGCATAAGGCAGCCTCCTATTTGAGCTAACAACTTTGAAATTAAACTAGCCATCATTCAAATTATCCAGATGTGGGTGCAACTTTTGGGTTTACTAAGTGAAAATCCAAATGCCCACTTGACAAATTTTTTGGAGGTTTGTGACACATTCAAACATAATGGATTCTTGGAAGATGCCATTCAACTAAGGCTTTTTCCTTTTTCTCTCAAAGAAAGAGCTAAGAATTGGTTACAATCTCTACCAGCTGGATCCATAAACACTTGGAATGATGCTTGTGGCAAATTCTTGAACAAATATTTCCCTTCTGCTAAGACTACAGAGATGGTGAATGACATTACTTCGTTCACTCAGTTTGATTCTAAAACCTTGTATGAAGCATGGGAGAGATACAAGGATCTTTTGGAAAGGTGCCCTCATCATAAGATTCCTTCATGGCATCAAATCTATTCCTTCCATTAAAGGTTGTTGCCTCACCACTGTCCACTAGTGGATGCAGCTGCGGGTGGTTCATTGCTTGGTAAATTCTTTGATGAGGCATTCTAACTACTTGAAGATTTGGCCGCAAATAGCTACCAGTGGCCTTTCGAAAGAAATACTCTAAAGAAGGTATCTGGAATGCATGATATTGATGCAATTACCTCACTTTCTGCTCAGGTGGCTACAATTGCTAGCAAGTTGGATAGTTTGGGAGCAAGTCCTTATTTGAGCCCTTTTGTGCTTTGTGATCGATGTGGTGATAATCATGCTACTGATAGGTGCCTTTCCATCTTGGAGAGTGCACAATATGCTAGGAACTATCGACCACCACAAAGCAATCCGTATTTGCATCAATATAATCTAGGGTGGAGAAGTCATCCACACCCCTCATAGAGATATAATCAAGGTGCACCATCTTCATCGACTGGTAATGAACAACAACTATATCCTCCCAGTTCCTCTTCATAGTTAAGACCTCTTATGCAAGACAAGAAACCTTCTCTTGAAGACATATTCATGCAGTTCATGGTCAAGTCTGATTCTTATATGTTAAAGACTAAAGCTCCTTTAGCCAAGAACGATGCAATGATTCAAAGCCAAATGACTTCTATGAGAGCTCTAGAGACCCAAGTGGGTCAGTTGGCAAATGTTATCAACAGTAGGTCCCTGGGGTCTTTTTCTAGTGACACAGTTAGCAATCCAAGAGACAATCCCAAGGATTCACCATCCTGTAGTGTTATTAGCCTTAGAAATGGAAAAGGCATAGATGGGAATCCTAAGACCAAACTGCTTATAGATGATGCTGAAGTGACACAAGATGAGGAGATTGTATATAAGGAAGATCAAAGGAACAAGGATGAAGAAAAAAAGAAGGATGATGACAAGAAGAAGGATGAGGAAAAAAAGAAAGATGTTAAACCTCATACATTACCTCTACCTTTCCCCAACAGATTAGCTGAACAAAAGATGGATGCCCAAATCCAGAAGTTTTTGAAAGTCTTCGGGATGCTTCACATAAATATCCCATTTGCAGAAGCATTAGAACAAACACCAAGTTACGTGAAGTTCATGAAGGACATCCTATCCAAGAAGAGATGACTAGGAGACTATGAAACAGTGACACTCACAGAGGAATGTAGTGCCATCTTGCAAAACAAGCTACCCCCAAAGTTGAAGGACCTAGGAAGCTTTACCATACAATGCACAATTGGGAGACACTTTAATAATAGAGCTTTGTGCGATTTGGGGCCGAGCATTAATTTGATGTCTCTCTCAATCTTCCAACGTTTGGAATTGGGTGAAGTGAAACTAACCTTTGTGACCTTACAATTAGCTTATAGGACTCTTACATATCCGAAGGGGATCATTGACGATGTTTTGGTAAAGGTGGATAAACTCATATTCCCTGCTAACTTTGTCATCTTTGATATGGAGGAGGATCGCAATGTGCCGTTAATTCTAGGGAGGCCTTTCTTGGAAACCGGTAAGACCATGATAGATGTATACAAAGGTGAGCTTACCATACAAGTGAATGATGAAAAGGTAACTTATAATATTTATAAGGCCATAAAATTTACCGATGATCAAGAAGAATGTTCCTATGTTGATATGATTCATCAAGTAGTAAATGATGCATTTCATGCTAATTTTCCTAATGATTCCCTAACTTTAACTTTGACATATCATGATGAGCATGTAGATAGGGATGACATTAGGGAATGTATTAAACTGCTTGACTCTTCTGCTAAGTTTTACAGGAAACCAAGTTTTGAGTCATTGTAGATCTCTTCTGACAAGCCGATTCTGTAGCCTTCTATCATCTCTCCACCCAAGTTGGTGCTCAAAGCATTACCTAATCATTTAAAATATTTCTAATTAGGAGAATCATCCATATTGTCGGTCATCATTTCCTCACTTTTATCAGAAGAGCAAGAGTCCAAGTTGTTGAGAGTGCTGAGGCAGTTCAAGAAAGCGTTAGGATGGACTATTGCAGACATTAAAGGCATTAGTCCTACTATCTGCATGCACAAAATTCTGTTGGAAGATGACGTCCAACCAATCATTGAGTACCAAAGGCGTCTAAACCCCATTATGAAGGAAGTGGTAAAAAAAGAGATTATCAAGTGGTTGGACGGGAGAATTATATACCCAATCTCTGATAGTACCTGGGTAAGCCCTGTTCAGTGAGTACCTAAAAGGGTGGTATGACGATTGTTGCTAATAAAAACAATGACTTGATTCCCACCAGAACAGTTACAAGGTGTCGTATTTGCATGGACTATAGGAAGTTGAATACCACAACCAAAAAGGATCACTTCCTTCTGCCATTCATTGATCAGATGCTAGACAGGTTGGCAGGACGTGCTTTCTATTGCTCTCTGGGCAAATATTCGGGGTATAATCAGATTCCTGCCCCTGATGATCAAGAGAAGACAACATTCACTTGCCCCCATGGTACATATGCCTTTAGGAGGATGTCATTTGGCTTGTGTAATGCACCAGCAACCTTCCAGAGGTGCATGATGGCAATCTTTACTGATATGGTGGAGAAGTTCTTGGAAGTCTTCATGGATGACTTCTCAATCTTCAGAGATTCTTTTGATGATTGTCTGAATAACTTGGCTCTAGTTCTGCAAAGATGTGAGGAGACCAACTTGATGCTTAGCTAGGAGAAGTGTCACTTCATGGTCCAAGAAGGCATAGTTCTTAGCCATAGAGTGTTGTGCAAAGGAATGGAGGTTGATAAAGCAAAAATAAAAGTGATTGAGAAACTTCCACCATCAATCTCAATGAAGGGAGTTAGAAGTTTCATGGGGCATGCTAGTTTTTACTAGATATTCATAAAGGACTTCTCTAAGATTTCTAAGCCGCTTTGTAATCTATTGGAAAAGGACGTCCAATTTAACTTTGATGAATCTTGCCTTGAGGCATTTGTGGAATTAAAAAAAAGACTTGTATCAGCTCCGGTGATTACCACCCCTGATTGGGAGTTTCCCTTTGAACTAATGTGTGACGCCAGTGACTATGTTGTTGGTGCAGTTTGGGTAGAGGAAGAACAAGGTGTTTCGCTCCATATACTATGCAAGCAAGACTCTTAATGATGCACAACTAAACTACACCACAACAGAAAAGGAACTTTTGGCAGTTGTTTTTGCATTTGACAAGTTTCGGTCATATTTAGTGGGTGCTAAGGTGATTGCCTATATGGACCACTCCGCGATTAAATACTTGGTGGCCAAGAAGGATGCAAAGCCACGGTTGATTCGGTGGGTTCTACTGTTGCAAGAGTTTGACTTGGAAATTCGTGACAAGAAAGGGGTTGAGAATCAAGTTGCTGATCACCATTCTAGATTGGAAAATGAGGAATATCAAGTTAAACTAATCACAATCAGAGAAACATTCCTTGATGAGCAACTATTTGTTGTTGTAGCTCAACCAGACTCTTGGTATGCTGACATTATGAACTACTTAGTGTGTGTTTGGATTATAGTTGGTAAACTTAAGTTTGGTTAAAAATGTATTTACAAACTTAAGTTTAGTTGAAAGTGAGTTTACAATAACGTGATTTATGTTTGGGAACTTTGTCTCAATAGTGAGTTTTAATCAAACTTTTATCTCAACATTCAACACAAAAGCAAGAAAATCTTGCACTTGGGCTAACATACGTTGGAGAGCATAAATGTGTTGAAGCAAACATAAAAGTGAAATTGCCAAACATTAAACACATCGTTCAAGGCATCAATCAACTCACGTTTGGAGGGTGAAACAGAAATCCAAACATACACTTAGTAGGTGGTGTGATGCCTTCGAATCTCACCTCTCACCAGAGGAAGAAGTTCTTGCATGATGGAAGGCACTATCTTTGGGACTAGCCTTTCTTGTTTAAACAGTGCCCTTATCATATGTTAAGAAGATGTATGCCTTTGGAAGAAGTTGAGCAAATTTTGAATCAATGTCATGCTGCCCCTTATGGAGGTCATTATAGTGGTGATAGAACAACAACACAGGTGCTCCAAATTGGCTTGTATTGGCCATATCTCTTCAAGGATGCATACTTCCATGTTAGCAAGTGTGATAGATGTCAGAAATTAGGGAACATATCAAGGAGAAATGAGATTCCCCTCAATTTCATACTTGAAATGGAAATTTTTGATGTTTGGGACATCGACTTCATGTGTAACACCCCAACTTTTGGATAAATGATCATTTTGTCCTGATTTTACGGTTTTGTGTTTTTCTGTATGTTATAAAATTTATTTGACTGTTTCGTGATTATATTTGAGTGTTTTGTGTGATTTACTCTGAGTAAAAAAATAATAATAATTTTCAGGCCGGGAAAATCTTATTTTAATTACTCGAAGCTGGGGGATTTTTCTAAACCCAATTCCGAGTGTTATGTATATTTATCTTTTAATTTTTTGGATTTAACTGTGCAATAAAATAATTTTATATTATTATAATATTATTTTATTTGACAAGATTACCTCTTCTCAAAAACAAGAGAAATCGCTCCAAAATAACCATGGACCCGGAAAAGTCTGTGGGACCCGCGTTAGTGAACCAGTCAACGTTTCTGGCTAGATCAAATCCTAAACCAATGAGAGCTAGTCAATATTAATGGCTTGAAAATTCTAGACCAATAAGAATTAAGTCCACAAAAATGGTTAGACTTGTTAAGATTAAACTAGAAAGCTTAACCAAGTTAGCTTAAACCTAACTAAGTTAACATAGGAAGCTTATGTAGTAACTAAGTGAAGCAAACCTAGTTAGCTATCTACTTAAGTCCTAGTTAGAGAAGGTTCTCAAAATATCAAGACAAAACCTAGTTAACCTAAGTAACTATATAGTTAAGCAAGTAACTAAGTAAGCTAACTAAATGCACCTAAGTATAACTAGATTGCATGAAGAAGCACAAACTTGGTTTGCTCACCATTAGGGCCATTCGGTCAAGAGCTTTCAAGAAGGATCAAGAAGGCTTAGTCATTAGATAACTAGGTTTTTCTACACCAATAGGAGACAAGCTTGGAGCCAAAACCTTTGATATCAACCATTGATCAAATCTAGGATTGTTAAGTGCTAGGAGGAGTCAACAAAGGAGGCCACCTCCTTTAGGGAGTCCTACGGCCATGCATAGTGAGGAGAAGCCTTAACTTAGTCATTTTTCATCTTCAACCTTTCTATTCTCCAAGAACACCAAGAACAACTCCTTTGCTTTCTTCTTGGAGCCATTCGGCCAACACCAATAAAACACACTTCCAACCTTCAAAACTTTGATCTAACCCAACTTCTCAAATCCAAACAACATTCTAAGAACATCTCTAGTTGAGAGTTCTTCCAAAATCTTTCATTTTAAGCTTGGAAAATCACTTTGGAGATTTTTCCTACAAGGTGAAACTGTGTTTACTACGCAACAATGAAGATGTATTTTGATGATAACAAACATGAAGATAATAAGAAGATCAAGTCCATGTGTTTCAAGATTAGTCTTAGGACTTAGGATCTATCATGTATGGAGCTGTCAATTAAATATCTCAAATGATTAAGGATAACCTAAACTGAAGTTTTAAAGTTGCTTTTAAAAGATCAAATGTTTTAGAGGTTAAAAACAAGCATTTCGAAGCTTTTTAGAAAGGTTTTATAACTGTTTTTAACTGAGGTATTCGAATACCTCAATATGGTATTCGAATAACTGTTTCGTAATCGATATTTTCTCTTTGTGCCAAAACAGAGGCATTCGAATACCCCATATGGTATTCGAATACCCTAGTTTCAGAATGAACCTTTTTAAATGAGGCATTCGAATACCCCATATGCTTTTCGAATACCCTGTTTTCGAAACAAGCCTTTTTTTAATGAGGTATTCGAATACCCTTGACTGGTATTCGAATAACCCCAACTTAATCAGTTTTCTAACCGAGTTTTTGACAGAGGTATTCGAATACTTCCTTCAGGCATTCGAATACCCCACGAGAATTAGAGTTAAGTTTTCAAATTCCATACGAGAATCAGAAAGTTTTAAACGTAATTAAATGCTCCCAACGGCTCTCTCTCTCTTGATGCTCTATAAATAGAAGCCTGGGACTTCTCTGATAAAACACTGAACATTGAGATCAATTTTTGCTTGCTTGAAAACGTGCTCTGCCTTATTCTCTCTTTTTCTGAACTTATAATTTTTTAAAACTCTTGAGATATTTGAGAAACAGCTCTTCAATACTTCAATTTGTATTTATCTACTCTTAGTGAGAGTTTCATTTCATCTCTTTATCTAATTCTGTATAACGAGGATGAGGTATCCCTTAAGATTGTATAAGGGTGAGGTATCCCTTTTGTTTGATTGAGGCTTGAGCACAAGGGTAGAGTTTCCCTGTGTGTGAAAAGTGCTCCTTATTGTAAAGGTTGCAAGCACCTGTTGTTTAAGCTTGTCTTGAATAGTGAAAAATCTCGAACCGTGTTTCGGGGGGACTGGACGTAGGCCACAAGTGGTTGGTGGTCGAACCGGGATAAATACTGTGCATGTTTTTCTTCTCTTATTCTTTTATCTTTATGCACTTTATTTATTGATTCTTGCAATTTAATTATTAATTGTTCTTTCTCTTCATATCTCTTTCACGTTATTTAATATTTAAATCCAGCAAAGTTTATTTGTTAAAGACGTTTGCAAAAAATTTTGTCACTCAATTCACCCCCCCCTCTTGAGTACTGGAAGCCACTTGGTAACAAGTGGTATCAGAGCTAGACTCTTGTATAAAGAGCTTAGCCGCTTCAAGAGAACATGGCTTCCTCAAATGGCTTTTCAGAGGGATCTTCCATAAACCGACCACCCTTTTTCAATGGAGATGGTTATGCATATTGGAAGGAAAGAATGAAAATTTTCATCGAAGCTATTGATCTAGATGTGTGGGATGCTGTCAAAAACGGCGCATTTATACCTACAAAAATGATCGATGGTGTAAGAACAGAAACTCCTAGGAGTGAATGGTCTGATGATGATAAAAAGAAAGTTCAACATAATTTAAAAGCCAAAAACATCATTACCACTGCCTTGGGGTATGATGAATTTTTTCGAATTTCAAATTGCAAAACTGCTAAAGAAATGTGGGACACTTTACAAGTTACCCATGAGGGTACTAGTGAAGTTAAGAGATCGAGAATCAATTCTCTAACTCGCGAATATGAATTGTTTAGAATGAACCAAGGAGAAAGCATTCAAGAAATGCAAAAGAGGTTCACCCACATTGTTAATCATCTTGCATCTTTAGGAAAAAGTTTTACTAATGAAGATTTGATTAATAAAGTATTAAGGTGTTTAAGCAGGATTTGGCAGCCCAAGGTGACAAGCAATTTGAGAATCAAGGGACTTGACAACCATGTCATTAGCTACCCTTTTTGGAAAACTTCATGAGCATGAATTGGAACTAAGCAGACTAAGTCGAGTGAAGAAAATGACAAGAAGAAAAAGGGGATAGCTCTCAAAGCCATCACCTCAGTAAATGATGACAATAATGACGAAGATGATGAAGGCACCGAAAATAATGAAATCAATGAAGAAAACTTTGGACTCTTGGTAAGAAAATTTGGCAAGTTCCTAAAGAAGAAGGGGACACAAAGAAGACCATTCTTTCCTCCAAAGAAAAACTACAATAAAGGGAAGGGACTTCTACGACTCCAACGTGCTATGAATGTGGAAAACCCGGACACATGAAAATGGAGTGTCCAGTTTATCAAAAGAAAATGGAAAAGTTTGAGAAGAAACCATTCAAGGAAAGAAAAGGAAGAAGAGCCTACATAGCTTGGGATGACAACGACATGGACTCATCCGACAGTTCAGATAGCGAAGAAGCCCACCTATGTCTCATGGCCAAAGGAGAAGAAGAAGAAAAAAGCGACAATGAGGTAAATTCTGATTTATTGCCTTCTTATGATGAATTACAAGATGCCTACGAAGAATTACATTATGAATCAATTAGACTTACTAAATTAATTACTTCTTCTAAGAAAACAATTTCTTCTCTAGAAAATAAAATTCTTATTTTAAATAAAGAAATAGAAGAATTAAAAATTGAAAATAAAACTTTAGGAATTATCGATGCATGCTCATCTCATTCCTCACATACTTCTACTTCTTCATCTTGTTCTTCATGTCATTTGCTTGAGAAAGAAATTGAAGACTTAAAGAACACCCTTGCCAAATTCACTTCTGGGAGAGATAATCTAAATATTATATTAGGGAAACAAAGGGTTGTTTTTGAAAAAGCTGGAATTGGTTATAACCCGAAAAATCAACATAAATCTTATAAAATTTTCTTCGTTTATTCAAGTACTTCCAACAGTCCATTTATTAAATGTTTTTACTGTGGAAAGAAGGGTTATAGTGCTTCAACATGCAATGCTAGAAAGAATGTTAACACAAAAATTGGGACAAAAATGATTTGGGTTCCAAAGGGTACATTGCCCAAAACTGACACTCAAGGACCCAAGAAAATTTGGGTACCAAAGGTTAAAAATTAAAATTGTGTTGTAGGTGTGCTTGAAAGCCAGGAGCTCAAATTGGTATCTCGACAGCGGCTGTTCCAAGCACATGACTGGAGACGACTCAAAATTCACCACGTTTATTCCCAAGAATCATGGTCACGTCACTTATGGAGATAACAACAAGGAAAAAATTCTTGGAATAGGAAAAGTTGGCAAGAATCCAAATTCCTTTATTGAAAATGTGTTGCTTGTTGAAGGCGTGAAACATAACCTTCTTAGTATTAGTCAATTATGTGACAAAGGAAATAAGGTAATTTTTTATTCAAATTGTTGCATAATTGAAGATAAAAATGATAAGCATGTTAAATTCATTGGTCATAGAATAAATAATATTTATATGATTAGTCTTGATGATATATCTTCAAATGATGCGAAATGCCTTTTAAGTAAGAATGATGATTCATGGTTATGGCATAGGAGAATTGCACACATTCACATGGATCACCTAAGGTAGTTGGTCTCTAAAGAGCTAGTAATTGGACTACCAAAGCTTAATTTTGTTAAAGATAAATTATGTGATGCATGTCAAAAGGGTAAACAAATAAAGGTCTCTTTTAAATCAAAAAATATAGTTTCAACTACTAGACATTTACAACTTTTGCACATGGATTTATTTGGACCCTCTAGAACTATGAGCTTTGGTGGGAATTACTATGCTTTAGTGATTGTGGATGATTTTTCTAGGTTTACATGGACTTTATTTCTTGCAAATAAAAATGATGCATTTCTAGCATTTAAAAGACTTGCCAAAGTTATTCAAAACGAAAAAGGTTTTCAAATTTCTTCTATAAGAAGTGATCATGGTGGCGAATTTGAAAATAATGTTTTTGAAAATTATTGTGATGAACATGGCATTAATCATAATTTCTCTGCCCCTAGAACTCCACAACAAAATGGAGTTGTAGAAAGAAAAAATCGTTCTTTAGAAGAAATGGCAAGAACTATGCTTAATGAGGCTGCTCTTCCTAAGTATTTTTGGGCGGATCTTTGTAAATACAAACTTGTTATGTTATGAACAGGGCCCTTATAAGGCCTATTTTAAAGAAAACCCCATATGAATTATACAAGGGAAGAAAGCCAAATGTCGCACATTTTCATGTTTTTTGATGCAAATGTTTTGTTTTAAATAATGGAAAAGATAACTTAGGCAAGTTTGATGCTAAGTCTGATGAAGGTATATTTCTTGGTTATTCAAATCATAGTAAGGCTTTTCGTATATATAATAAAAGAACTATGACTATGGAAGAATCTATACATGTTGCATTTGATGAAACTGACCCAAATGGATCGAGAAAGGATCTTGTTATTGATGATGTTGCAGAAGTCTTAGCGGAAACACATTTGGATAGCAAGGAAAAAGAAATCAAGAAACAAAAAGATAAGCAAAGACAAGAGGATTCACAAGCTTTGGAACTTCCCAAAGAATGGCGTACCTCAAAATATCATCCGCTTGATCAAGTAATAGGTGATGTATCCAAAGGTGTAAGTACTCGAAACTCCATTAGAAATGCATGTAACCACTTAGCCTTTGTTTCTCAAATCGAACCTAAAGACATCAATGAAGCCTTTAATGATGAACATTGGTTTCTAGCTATGCAAGAAGAATTAAATCAATTTGAACGAAGCCCAGTTTGGGAACTAGTTCCTAGGCCTAATAATCATCCTATAATTGGCACTAAATGGGTGTTTAGAAACAAGCTTGATGAAGCTGGTTTAATAACAAGAAATAAAGCTAGACTTGTAGCAAAATGTTATAATCAAGAAGAAGGTATAGACTATGAAGAAACCTATGCACCTGTAGCTAGATTAGAAGCTATTAGGATGTTACTTGCTTTTGCTTGCATCATGGATTTTAAATTATATCAAATGGATGTTAAAAGTGCTTTTTTAAATGGCTTTATTCAAGAGGAAGTATATGTTGACCAACCTCCAGGTTTTGAAAATTATGATCTACCTAACCATGTTTTCAAATTGAAAAAGGTTTTGTATGGCTTAAAACAAGCTCCACGAGCTTGGTATGAAAGGTTAAGTAAGTTCCTTTTAGAACACAATTTTACAAGAGGTAAGGTTGACACGACTCTTTTTATTAAAAATAAAAATCATGATATACTCCTTGTACAAGTATATGTAGACGATATCATATTTGGTGCTACTAACGAAAATCTGTGCAAGGAATTTGCCAAAATCATGCAAAGCGAATTTGAGATGTCCATGATTGGAGAACTCAATTTCTTCCTTGGACTTCAAATCAAACAAACAAGGAATGGAACGTTCATTAGCCAAACAAAGAACTTCTCAAGAGGTTTGGAATGGACAACTCAAAACATATGGCTACACCAATGAGTACTTCGTGTTACTTGGATAAAGACGAAACAGGTAATTCTGTAGAAATTACTAAATATCGAGGTATGATTGGATCTCTTCTCTATCTCACTGCTAGTAGACCTGATATAATGTTTAGCGTATGCATGTGTGCTCGATATCAAGCTAATCCTAAAGAGTCGCACTTAAGTGCTGTAAAACGTATTATGAAATATCTAGGTGGCACTACACAAGTGGGCTTGTGGTACCCCAAAGGTGCCACTTGTAGTCCTATTGGTTATTCTGACTCCGATTTTGTTGGATGCAAATTGGATCGGAAAAGCACTAGTGGAACATGTCACCTGCTTGACAATTCCTTAGTTTCTTGGCATAGCAAGAAACAAAATAGCGTGGCCTTATCCACCGCTGAGGCTGAATATGTGGCAGCCGGAAGTTGTTGTGCTCAAATTCTATGGATGAAGCAACAACTTCTAGACTTTGGTCTTCAGCTTAACCACATCCCTATAAGATGTGATAATACTAGTGCAATCAATCTGACAAAGAATCCCATTATGCACTCTAAGACTAAACACATTGAGATAAGGCACTATTTTATACGAGATCATGTTCAAAAAGGTGATTGTGTGTTAGAATTTGTTGAAACCAAAAATCAACTTGCTGATATTTTCACAAAACCTTTACCTAAAGATTCTTTCTTTCATTTAAGAAGAGAACTTGGCATTTTGGATCAATCGTGTATTTAAACTGCTAAATTTACTGCTCATTCATTGTTTTATTGATCTTTAATTATTACTGACTTGAGCGTCGGAGATATCTGTTGTTGTGATTTCCGCAAGTGCACGGATCGTACAAGTAGTATAATAAATATCGTTCCCACGAGGATCGATTAATTACTAACTCTTACGGCTATTTCAATTGTTTAAGCATATAAAAATATTGGTGGAAGCTATATTTAATTTAATGCAAAGAATTAAATATCAAAGTAAGCAATTAAAACTAGAAAATATGAGATCCACAAGGATTAAAGCTCTAGGACTCAGAATCCACTACACTATCCCCTGTAATAAATTGTGATTTTATCTCTGTTAATGTTAAATTACGTTCTTGAAGGCGAATTGTCCTAAATTATTTAAAGCCCAATGTCTTGGCACTAAAAACGTGTTAAAACTTCATCAATCCCATTCTCATGGCAATTAATCCAAATTCTAACCCATTAAGATTTATGACAACCGTTTTACCCTCGAAGGACTTAACCCTATGTCTAGGCATTAATTCCCAAGTTCAATTCCTGGATTATCAAGCAATTAGATTTCATCTTTCGATCCTTCATCTAAAGCCTAAAATCATGTAAATATGGCGCGCAACATACCACAAGCATTAAGCATACCAGGAATAAATCAAGAACAATAATCTCATCAACAGAAAACTAAATCAACAATTCATAATAGGGGAATAGAGAGTTTCATCCTTGTCCTAGAAAATAGTTTAGCCACTCATAATTTTTACAACACAAACAAGATTAAAGAGGAAAGATACAACCATAATTCCAAATGGAGAAAATGAAGTAGAGAACTCAATGGTTGATCTTGATCTTGATCTTGCCTTGATCTATGCCTTCAATCCTTCCTCCTCTCAAGTTTTCCACCTTTCTCTGCTCAAAGGGGAACCAAAAATGACTCCCAAATTTCCTTGCTGCGTTCTGCAGCAATCCGTTGGGTATATATCAGCAAAAGGTCAGGCACGGCCGTGCTTAAGTTAGGCACGGCCGTGCCTAATAATTAAAGTGGTCAAAAACGCGTACAAATGGTCAGGAACGTGTTTCAGAAGTTTTGCAGGTAGGCACGGCCGTGCTTGAATTAGACACGGCCGTGCCTAATTCACAAAATGGCCAAATTGATCAGAAAACGCGTCCACTATCTCAAAAAAGCGCTCTAGAAGTTTTTCAGGGAGGCACGGCCGTGCTTGTCTTAGGCACGGCCGTGCTTAACTTCCAGAAGCTTTCAAAGTGTTAGACACGGCCGTGCCTAAGCTCCAGAATGCGAAATTCCAATTTTGGGATGAGACACGGCCGTGCTTAAGGGAGACACGGCCGTGTCTAATGGTTTGAAGCTCAAAATGGTCTCCTTTTTGCCCAGAAACACGGTTTCTTCTCAAATTTTCTTTCCAAATACGTTTTATCCCTCAATTCTGCACAAATGAAGATGATTGATAAGAATAATTTCAAAATTTATCAATAAACACAATCAAATCATCATTTTAAGGTTACAAAATACGGGTCTATCAATTCCCCCACACTTGAACATTGCTTGTCCTCAAGCAAGGAATTAAAATCAAAGTCAAGATAAAACTGAGCATCAAGAAATACGAATCAAGAGACAATCCACAGTTTAAAAATTCAGTTAAGCTCGGCAATCAAATCCAATCAAGCAAAAAAAATTCAACATTTAATACAATTAAAAGCTTGAGTCTAGCCTGCACATTTTTCTCAATACCAAACAATTGAGATCACTCAGCTTTCTATCTCTCAAGTATTTAAGGGTAAAGAGATCACTCAGGTTTCTCTCAACAAGTGCATGACCATAGGCTTGATTATCAATCTTATCTCCGCTTCCAAGCTCACATACATAACAAGGATCAAAAGGACTTGCATTGGGTTGCAATGGGGTCAAGGGTAAAATAAATAGAAGGAAAAAATTAAATGAACGAAAAGAACATTTATGGGTGAAGCTATACAAAGAAGAATCAGGTTGAAAATCAATATAGCAATATGCACAAGGTCATTCCAACTAATTCTCATTATTCTTCACCGAAAATATATACAATTTTTTTTTTCTTTTTTTTATTTTAAATTTTTTTTTTTATCAACCCTTGAAAACGGAAGTGACATTTCCAAACTTTTCAACTAATCACATCAGAAGCTCCAAGGAATTCAACCTGATTAATCAATTGGGTATTCAGAGAAATAACTTTCAGGCTCAAATGAGGCAACTAATGGATTTTTTAACAATGCAACTCTGGAAGTCAAGAAAGAATCAAGCCTAATTTGCCTTCATCATGTCCAAGAATGTATGTGAACTATTAGAGTCTCAATCAAGATATCAAAGCAAGTTCTAGCATACAAAAATCAAGAGAAAAGTAACTCCAGAAAGAAAATAGGATTCAGTTTATGATAAATCCAATCAATAAAGGCTCAAATCTCACTTTCTGGCTTAAGTCAGTAAAGAGAATAAATGCAAGCAGACATGGTTAATTTTCCAATTAAAATGCTAAAATATTCAACATTCAATTGAAAAAAATTGCCTTGCTCAAAATTTCAGTTCACGGCTGTGGATTTCCTATCAAAACATGCTTCAATCAACTCAGAATTAAACAAGACCGCAGTAGTAAAAAAAATCCAGCTTTGCCTTTTGTGTGCAAAATTCAAGTGTAATTCAGAATGCATTAACAGAATTAAGTTCATCAAAGTATAAATGCATTAGAATTAAGTTCATCAAAGTATAAATGCATTCCCCCACACTAGAATTCCACAGTGTCCTCACTGTCAAAAATAAATCAAAATTTAAACCATGTTTGAGTTTGATACTTCCCTGAAAAAGATCATAGTTGCTTCATACAGGGGGTGGGGGTGGTGGATCCTGGGGGAACCGAGCATGCATAAGTGCAAAAATCTGGTCCAACTGCGATGTGACATGGTCATGGAAACTGGACTGCTGAGCTGCCAAAGTGGTCAAATCTTCCTGGACTCGCTGCTGGAATGCCGCCTGGCTAGTCTCCATACGCGCAAGTCGCTCACCAAGTCGCCTAATGAATCGGGAGGCATCATTGGGGCCTCTCGGCGGCAGCAGAAGGGCGGTAGCATCGGGCATTGGGGCATCATGACTGCGTCGTCCTCGAAGGTGCTTCGGGAATGGGGGCATCAGGAAGGGCCCACCGCCGGGACTAACCTGGTATACCAGTTTCAGTCGTATCAGCATCGCCCGATCAATCGGCTCCATAGGCTGGGCAAGATGTGCCTGAGGATGAAAGGCATCAATGTTCCGGGCTAGATTTGTAATATATGAGCCCACATGAATGTATAACAATTTGGCTTTGCCTTTGGCCTTATCAAGCTTCAGAACATGCTGAAGGAACCAATAACCGATGTTGCAGTGGTGGCCATGGTACAAACACCATAAATAGAAGAGATCGGTTTTGGTTACAACTCAAGTCTTTGCTATACCGGCCCGAGATGTCTTGTGTGCTATGAAACGGTGGAGCCATCTCGGGCGGGGTCTCGAATCGAGAAGATTTGGAGACACCTTTGGGGTTGTAATGGCCGTCGGTCTCAGCGGATGGTTGCCCGTAACGTGGCATCTTCAAAGATGTCCGGGAAGTCCAGAAATGCGTTCTGGTAGGCAGGAGTCAAAATGGATGCCTCAGTCTCAAATCCCATGGCCACATTGAACTCGTTCAATGACATGGCAAATTGACGCCGGTTAAGTCTGAACTGGATAGTACCCGGCTGATCAATTGTTTGAGACTCACAAGAAACATTCAGGGTGGAGAGGAACTCCAAGGTGGGCTCCAGATACGCGTCACAGCGGATGGAGGCGAACAACTCCCATCCCGCGCGAGCCAAATACTGGTGAATGAGTTCCTGAACCCCAAACTCTGCCATCGTCGCTTCATGTAGAAATTTGTTTGCGATGATGGTGAGTTTGCTGAAGACCGCAAACCTCTGGCGATGTGCACGAGTGTCGAATTGGAGGAGGCGCTCGACCTCGGAAGATGAGTGTAATGGAATGGAACTGCCAGAAGTTTTCTTCCGCTTGGATGCCATGGTACCTGAAAAAGAAGGATAATATTAGAAAAGTCATCAGGACCCGAAATATGACAATTACCAAAGCAGAGTTTACACAAAGCTGATCAGGAATCAAAGCAGCTTTAGATAACCAAAACAGAAAAATGGCCACTTAGAAATTTTGCAGAAATTTTGGCAGCATAACGGCAGCATATGGACAATTACCAATTTGAACAGCAAGTGCACAACCAGTACATCAAGCAATCAGGAGTAAATTGCATTCAGATCAAGATTACAAGTCAAAACTTACACAAGGCATTCACAATTACTATTCAGCAAAGAAGGAAAATGCAACAAAATGAGCTAAATCCAAACCAGAAATCAACACAAATGGCCGAAATTAACGAAGAGAAATAAAATAAAACAAACAAACTAAGATTAATGCAAAATAGAAAATTTATGTGAAAATGAAGAAAAATAAAATTAACATAAAACAAATGGAAATCAAAGTAAAGAAAAGAGAAGAACCGGAAGTGAAGATTGAGTGAAAAATTAAGAAAATGGAAGAGGGTACGGTGGTGGTGGATTTGAAGGGAAGTGTGAGAGAAGGGAGAATGAGGGAGGGGTACGGTGGTGTTTTAATGGAGTAGTGGAAGGGGTTTTGGTGAGGGAAATGGGGGTGGTTTACGGTGGTGGGGAAATGTGGTATTGGTGGTGGTTTGGGGAAGGTGGTGGACGGTGGTGTTGGTGGTGAGTGAATGGGATTGAGGGAGATAGGAAGGGGGGAAAAAGGAGAACAGGGGAGGGCTTCGTGGGATGGGGGAAAATGACGAAGGGGGGGGGATTTTTTTTAATTTCGGTTTTTTTTTTTTTTTTTTTTACCAGGAATAGGGAGAACACGGCCGTGCTTAAGGTGGACACGGCCGTGTCTTATTACGAAAAACACTCCAGAAGCTTTCCCCAAGTTAGACACGGCCGTGTCTAACTATAGGGAAGCTTCTGTTTTTATCACACGGCCGTGCTTATTGGGGACACGGCCGTGTCTCTTACCAAATATCAAACAGAAGCTTTCTGGCAGTTAGACACGGCCGTGCCTAACTCCTTGAAAGCTTCTGGAAGCTGAAAAACGAAGGAATGACCAGAAAAACTAAGTGTAAAGGCTTGGAATGCAAAAATGAACCAAAATCAAAGCATGAAAAGGGGTAGAAACACAGGTTGCCTCTCCGTGAAGCGCTAATTTAAGGTCTTTAGCTTGACCCCGACTTGGTTTCTGTGTTCGGTGGTGTCAATGGAGTGGTGCTCAGTCCCCACTCCTTCTTCAAGGTGTTTCACTCTTTGGTCATTTATCATGAATGGCTTATGACCTTCTTTCTTCACCTCAAGCACACCGTAGAATAAGACTCGAACAATCTCATACGGTCCTGACCATTTTGACCATAACTTACTAGGAGAGAAACGTAGAAGCGAGTTATCAACAAGAACTTTATCCCCAAGTTTAAATTCACGCTTCTTGACACATTTGTCATTCCGCTTCTTCGGTCCTTTCTTGTAGAGCTTGGCCTTCTCAAAATTTGTGGCAGCCTTAGGCAAGGTCTTTTCTAACACAACATCAGTAGCATCAATGCGATTACATGAATCAAAGGAATTAGAATTATTTTCAGAATTAAAAACATCAAACACCACTTCCTCATTATTCAATCGCAAAGTCAATTTTCCTTGGTGGACATCAATGATTGCCTTTCCAAAGTGGCGAGGAATGGTCGACCAAGTATGATTGGCATTTTAGCATCGCTTCCATGTCAAGCACAACAAAATCCACTGGCATATAAAATTTACCAACCTTCAAGGGACATTCTCTAGAATGCCAATAGGATGTTTGATTGACCTATCAGCCAGTTGAAGAGACATGGTGGTCGGTTTGAGTTCTCCAATATCAAGTTTCTTACAAAGAGAAAGGGGCATCAAGCTTACACTAGCCCCAAGATCACACAAAGCCCTATTAATGTTCATGTCCCCAATTGAGCATAGAATGGAGAAGCTACCCGGATCCTTAAGCTTAGTAGGAAGCTTGTTCTGAATGAGTGCACTGCATTCTTCAGTTAAAGCAACAGATTTCATAATCCTCAAGCTTCCTCTTATTAGAGAGGATCTCTTTCAAGAATTTTGCATAGGTGGGCATTTGAGAGAGCACTTCGTAAAAGGAATGTTTATATATAACTTTTTAAGAACCTCCAAGAACTTTCCAAATTGCTCATCAAGCTTTGCCCTTTGCGATTTTTGAGGAAAGGGCAAAGGTGGAACATATGCTGGTGGAGGAACATACTTTTTAACGCTATCTTCTTCTTCTTTCTTGGCTTCGCTCTTCTCTTGCTTCTCTTTCTTTTCTTGAGTTTCCTCATCTTTAGGCTTTTCTTCCTTTGTGGGGCTTTTAACTTGTTTGTCACTTCTCAAGAAAATTGCATTCACTTGCTCCCTTGGGTTAATCTCCAGGTTGACTTGGGATTCGCCCTTGAACCATATTGAATAAGCTTGCTTGTTGGGCTATCTCGAGTTTCAAGCATCTTAGAGTGAGTGGCCATTTGATCAAGACGATTATGAATCTGCTTGATTGATTCCCGTGTTGTTGGACTTGAGATTGAATAACTTGATTCTGTTCCTTCTGTGTAACTATGAAAGTTTCTATAAGAGTTTCCAAATTGGACTTTGCACCTTGAGAAGATTGCTGAGGTTGTTGGAATCCTGGTGGTGGTCTAATGTTGGAAGGAACTCCTCTATTCTGCTGGTTACCGTAGGAGAAGTTTGGGTGGTTTCTCCATCCTGGATTGTACGTGTTGGAGAAGGGGTTACCTTGAGCCTTGAAATTGCTATTCTGCAAAAAATTCATTTGCTCCACAGATGGGTCTTGAGAATAGGTCTCTACTGAGTTGCAATCTGAAGTCAAATGTCCTCCTCCACATGAGTCACAAGTTGCAGAAGGGGTGGCAACGACATTGACATTCATCTTCTCAAGTGACTTGGTCAAGGCATCGAACTTGGCATTCAAAGCATGGTAATGGCATCAAGTTCTATCATTCCTACCGCTTCTTCGAAGAAGATCTCTCACTTGGCCATAAATAAATGTTTGAGGCCACTTCATTGATCAAACATCTTGCTTCTGTTGGAGTCTTGGCCATCAAAGCACCGCCAACTGCGGCATCAAGAGCTGCCTTTGTAGAGAAAGACAACCCTGCATAGAATGTCTGGATGACAACAAAATCCTGAAGGCCATGATGTGGACACTGACAGATAAGATCATTATACCTCTCCCATGCTTCATAAAGAGATTCGTCATCCTTTTGAGAGAAGGTAGTGATGTCTTGGCGGAGTTTGATTGTCTTTCCAATCGGGTAGTATTTATCCAAGAAGGATTGCTCCATCAAATTCCAAGTGGTGAGTGAATTAGGGGCCTCTGAATGAATCCATTTCTTGGCTTTCCCCCAAGAGAAAAGGGAAAAAGTCGATCCTTATAGCATCGTTGAAACTCCATTGATCTTGATAGTGTCACACGTTCCAAGAACTCATCCAAGTGCTGATTTGGGTCTTCGGTTGGTGACCCGCCAAAGTGCAACTGTTGGACCATCCGGATCAATGATGTCTTCAATTCAAAGTTGTTGGCTTCTACCCGTGGCCCGACAATGGAAGACCGACGAGCGTTAGCGCCGGGAGCTCCATAATCCCTCAGCTACGCTCGCATTGGCATCTTGATTAGTGTTATCTCGCCATGTTGTTTTCTTGAAAATTCGTGTCCTTCTTTCTCTTCTGATATTACGAAGTGTCCTCTCGATCTCTGGATCAATTGGGGTGACAATATCTCCTTGACTCCTCGTCCTGCGCATAAGAAAGAAACAACTCCAGAAAATTCAAAGAAAGAAAAGTGAGAAAAACTTAAGGTAAAAATAAAACAAGATAAAGAAATCAGAAAAATTGCTTAAATCAACCAAATTTTGCCACTCGTGTTAATATCAACACGATCCCCGGCAACGGCGCCAAAAACTTGTTGTTGTGATTTCCGCAAGTACACGGATCGTACAAGTAGTATAATAAATATCGTTCCCACGAGGATCGGTTAATTACTAACTCTTACGGCTATTTCAATTGTTTAAGCATATAAAAATATTGGTGGAAGCTATATTTAATTTAATGCAAAGAATTAAATATCAAAGTAAGCAATTAAAACTAGAAAATATGAGATCCACAAGGATTAAAGCTCTAGGACTTAGAATCCACTACACTATCCCCTGTAATAAATTGTGATTTTATCTCTGTTAATGTTAAATTACGTTCTTGAAGGCGAATTGTCCTAAATTATTTAAAGCCCAATGTCTTGGCACTAAAAACGTGTTAAAACTTCATCAATCCCATTCTCATGGCAATTAATCCAAATTCTAACCCATTAAGATTTATGACAACCGTTTTACCCTCGAAGGACTTAACCCTATGTCTAGGCATTAATTCCCAAGTTCAATTCCTGGATTATCAAGCAATTAGATTTCATCTTTCGATCCTTCATCTAAAGCCTAAAATCATGTAAATATGGCGCGCAACATACCACAAGCATTAAGCATACCAGGAATAAATCAAGAACAATAATCTCATCAACAGAAAACTAAATCAACAATTCATAATAGGGAATAGAGAGTTTCATCCTTGTCCTAGAAAATAGTTTAGCCACTCATAATTTTTACAACACAAACAAGATTAAAGAGGAAAGATACAACCATAATTCCAAATGGAGAAAATGAAGTAGAGAACTCAATGGTTGATCTTGATCTTGATCTTGCCTTGATCTATGCCTTCAATCCTTCCTCCTCTCAAGTTTTCCACCTTTCTCTGCTCAAAGGGGAACCAAAAATGACTCCCAAATTTCCTTGCTGCTTCTGCAGCAATCCGTTGGGTATATATCAGCAAAAGGTCAGGCACGGCCGTGCTTAAGTTAGGCACGGCCGTGCCTAATAATTAAAGTGGTCAAAAACGCGTACAAATGGTCAGAAACGTGTTTCAGAAGTTTTGCAGGTAGGCACGGCCGTGCTTGAATTAGACACGGCCGTGCCTAATTCACAAAATGGCCAAATTGATCAGAAAACGCGTCCACTATCTCCAAAAAGCGTTCTAGAAGTTTTTCAGGGAGGCACGGCCGTGCTTGTCTTAGGCACGGCCGTGCTTAACTTCCAGAAGCTTTCAAAGTGTTAGACACGGCCGTGCCTAAGCTCCAGAATGCGAAATTCCAATTTTGGGATGAGACACGGCCGTGCTTAAGGGAGACACGGCCGTGTCTAATGGTCTGAAGCTCAAAATGGTCTCCTTTTTGCCCAGAAACACGGTTTCTTCTCAAATTTTCTTTCCAAATACGTTTTATCCCTCAATTCTGCACAAATGAAGATGATTGATAAGAATAATTTCAAAGTTTATCAATAAACACAATCAAATCATCATTTTAAGGTTACAAAATACGGGTCTATCAATATCCTCAATTCTGTTTTGCAGGTACTCATTTAATTGGGTAAGTCTTTATCCTTCAAAAAATGCATTCTGGACTTAATTTATATGCTTTTTTTTTTATCTAAGTTATTCGAATACCTTCATCTGGTATTTGAATACCATCATTTCTTCGTATGTTTTCATGGTTTATAAAACAGGTGTATTCGAATACCTTAGTGGTTATTCGAATAACCTGAAGCCTCTTGCTATCAGGCTTTAGTTTCTGTCTCTGAAATATTCGAATACCCTAAGCAAGATTCGAATACACTCGCTTAACGGGCCAATCCATTTTGGACGAGTCTATTCGAATACCTACAGCAGTATTCGAATACCTTCTTTAAGATAGCCCTGTCCTTTGCGTTTCCAACACTGTATTCGAATACCAATTACGGCATTCGAATACCTTGGGTCTGAGTTATATAACCCCTTTCGTACACCCGTTCCCTCACTCATCTCATCTCTGCATTTCTTCTCTCCCGTTTTCACCTCTTCCTATTCGAATACGTCTGACCCAACCGTTACATTTCTCCCACTCTCTTCAAACCCATCCCTCTCATCTTCAACCTCCATCCATGGCATCTTCCTCCAAGCGTGCTCGCACAAAAACTGCGCCATGCAACAACCCGTTGGATCTGCAAAGGCTCTCCTCCCACCAAGAAACCCTTGGACGTTTCATCTCTCATTTCAGAGAACGCAACTTTGTGCAGCCCAAGTATCTAGATTTGGCATTCTTTGAAAAAGAAGGTGGCTTTGATTTCCTACACCAGCTGGACATCCAGGGCGTGCTTCGTTTTTGCTCCTATAAGGCGGTCCTATATCCTGATCTTGTCAAAATATTCTACTGCAACTTGAGGATTGAAGGTCTGGAACTCCATTCTGACATCAGTGATCAGCACATTGTGATCACTCCTCAGGACTGGGTTCGCTTCTTCGGATTAGAATCTGCTGGCCGTAACTATGAAGACTGTGAAGAGCTTGTCTAGCGGTTCGACAAGATTCAAGCCATTGAAGATGTTCTTAGACCTGGGTTGGCATTACCTCCGACTCAAAAGGGAGTCAAAGGGGGCATGATGAAGAGCCAGGACAGGCTCTTACATTATGCTTATGCCCACATCCTAGCTCCTAGAGGTGGGAACTACGCCTACCTGAGTGAAGATGATGTGTTTATGTGGATCCTGAAGAAAGGATACCAGATAAACTGGCCCGTCTTCATTATGAAGCATATGATGAGAGCTAAGGGAAAAGAACGCTCAGAGCTACCTTATGGGGTGATCATCACTGCCTTTCTAGGCAAGTATCCGCAGATTGTGGAGACCGAGCGAAAAACTCAGCTGACCCATCATAATGTGTTTGGCTCTTATACGCTGAACCGAATGAAGATGATAAAGACTGATGAAGGCTGGGTATTCCCAGTTGAAGTTGACGATGATGAGGACGACCCAGCTGATCCTGCTGCTGCCCTGGTAGCCCCTGCTGCCTCTGATACTGCTGGCCCTGCTGCCCCTGCTCCTGCTGCTGGTTCAGTTACTCTGGATCAAGTCATGGCCACCTTACAGGCCAACCGTGCTTATATGGAGGATAACCGAGCTTATCTGGAGCACACCTTCTCTGTTCTGTTTGACAGACTTGATGGTGTTGAGCGTGAGCAAGCTGCCTTGCGTGCCTTGCTATCTTCACGGAGTTCTGATTCCCTTCCTCCTCCGCCAGACGCCTATTTCTAGGCTTTATGTTTTCTTTGGTTCTTTGTTGTATTGGCTGGTTATTTTTTGTTTATTGTATATCTGTTGGCAAATTTATTAATAAAAACAGTCTCTTTGTTTCTCTTTGTGTATCCTTTTATGCATTATATATTATCTTTTTGATTATGCCAAAGGGGGAGAAAAATATAACTATGAGAAAAGACAGGTTTAAAATAACTATTATTGGATTCCAACATTAAGGGGGAGCTACGCCACGCATATATTAGATATGAATGTAAGTCTCTTATTTTGTGAATTCCAATTATTTCTGTACTAATGCTTTTCTCTATGATAGTTTGTCATCAAAAAGGGGGAGAATGTGTTTACTACGCAACAATGAAGATGTATTTTGATGATAACAAACATGAAGATGATAAGAAGATCAAGTCCATGTGTTTCAAGATTAGTCTTAGGACTTAGGATCTATCATGTATGGAGCTGTCAATTAAATATCTCAAATGATTAAGGATAACCTAAACTGAAGTTTTAAAGTTGCTTTTAAAAGATCAAATGTTTTAGAGGTTAAAAACAAGCATTTCGAAGCTTTTTAGAAAGGTTTTATAACTGTTTTTAACTGAGGTATTCGAATACCTCAATATGGTATTCGAATAACCTGTTTCGTAACTGATATTTTCTGTTGTGCCAAAACAGAGGCATTCGAATACCCCATATGGTATTCGAATACCCTAATTTCAGAATGAACTTTTTTAAATGAGGCATTCGAATACCCCATATGGTATTCGAATACCCTGTTTTCGAAACATGCCTTTTTTTAATGAGGTATTCGAATACCCTTGACTGGTATTCGAATAACCCCAACTTAATCAGTTTTCTAATAGAGTTTTTGACAGAGGTATTCGAATACTTCCTTCAGGCATTCGAATACCCCACGAGAATCAGAGTTAAGTTTTCAAATTCCATACGAGAATCAGAAAGTTTTAAACGTAAGTAAATGCTCCCAACGGCTCTCTCTCTCTTGATGCTCTATAAATAGAAGCCTGGGACTTCTCTGATAAAACACTGAACATTGAGATCAATTTTTGCTTGCTTGAAAACGTGCTCTGCCTTATTCTCTCTTTTTCTGAACTTATAATTTTTTAAAACTCTTGAGATATTTGAGAAACAACTCTTTAGTACTTCAATTTGTATTTATCTACTCTTAGTGACAGTTTCATTTCATCTCTTTATCTAATTCTGTATAACAAGGGTGAGGTATCCCTCAAGATTGTATAAGGGTGAGGTATCCCTTTTGTTTGATTGAGGCTTGAGCACAAGGATAGAGTTTCCCTGTGTGTGAAAAGTGCTCCTTATTGTAAAGGTTGCAAGCACCTGTTGTTTAAGCTTGTCTTGAATAGTGAAAAATCTCGAACTGTGTTTCGGGGACTGGACGTAGGCCACAAGTGGTTGGTGGTCGAACCAGGATAAATACTGTGCCTGTTTTTCTTCTCTTATTCTTTTATCTTTATGCACTTTATTTATTGATTCTTGCAATTTAATTATTAATTGTTCTTTCTCTTCATATCTCTTTCACGTTATTTAATATTTAAATTCAGCAAAGTTTATTTGTTAAAGACGTTTGCAAAAAATTTTGTCACTCAATTCACCCCCCCTCTTGAGTACTGGAAGCCACTTGGTAACAGAAACTTCTTGTTTCTTACTTCTAACATGATTTCTAAGGTTCTAAGCCATGATTGATCCACGATTTATATTTTTCTCCTGTAGTTATAACTCTTTAAATTTTTGTTTAAGATTTTAGGGTTTCTTTGGAGAGCTACCCGAAATCAACTAGGAGGAGAGTAGAAGGAGTGTTTTCCCTTAAGGTAAGAGGGAGATTTAATCTCATCAACCTTGTGTGGTGATGAGAAAATGGATTGTATGTGTGTGAAGAATCCATAAGGATTCACTTGCTTGGTTGTTTAAATGCTTTCCTTATTTGTGTTTGATTTTATTTGCATGTATGATTATAGCTTTAAAATATATTGCATGTATATATAAATGCATGATTATTAACATAGGATGTGAATAGCATGTAAGGTTTGCATGAGTGTTCCAAAGAATACAACATGGAGCTCACGACTTCACCAAGAAAAAGAGAACTAAAATGTTCTCAACCATTTTCTAAAAGAAGGATTTAATGAATTTAAATAAATTAATGAATTCCAAAATGATTTAGAAGATGGAAAATGAATTAAAGATCAAATGCAAAGATTTTGTTGAATTCGGCCAACATGCCTTTTCAATGTGTAATTAATCCAAAATTTGTTTTCTAAGTGTAGACTAGTTGTTTAACCTAAAAAGAATTCATTTGCAATGGATTTTCAAGAACTAAATAAGTAAACGAATTTTTATTAGAAATATGGTATAGAAGAGAAATAAACAAAACTCTTAAAAAATACTTACCTTTAAATTTTAAAGTATGTTAGCAATTTTCAAAGTGTATTTTGTAGTCATAAACTAAACAAAGGAATTTTTAAAGAAAAATATAGAAAATATCACTAAGTAGATTTATTAGACAAGATACTGTCAAAATTGATTAAAAGTAGTCAAGTAATAAAGAACATTTCAAGAATAAAATTTATAATGTAAGGGAAATATTCTACGTAGTTTAAAAGTATTAGAAATAGCTTACGCATATTTAAAATAATGATTTTTTAAGCTATACAGTTAAGAAAACGATTTAAAAATCTTACGCGATTGAGAAAACGATTTAAAAACATTACGCGATTTTAAAAACCTCAAAATATATTTACGCGATTTAAAAACGTTTGTAAAAGTGACGCAATTGTGAAAATACAATAAAATTTCTACGCGATTAATTGAAACTGTGAGTTTTACTATCGGGCCAAAGTGGTGGGCCCGGACATGTTGATATATGGTACTGTCAAGTGGAGACGTACTATGTTTGAAAATATTGAGATTGAGGGCGTTTTTGTAAATATGGTGACTTTTTGAGACTAAGGGTAATTTTGTAATTATGGGTCTCATTCATGCATTTGAGAGTCGTGTCAATTTGGTTGATATTGGCGATCGATTGACGAGACAAATTACACCGTGTTGTCGATGTAATAAGCGCAGTGTAGTTCATTGAGTGGACTTGGAGGCATTAGTGTGCGGAGTATTCCACATGTGGACGGTTGGTCGCTCCTCTAGGCCGTGGTAACTGGCAACACACTAATGATCTCGACACGCACTATTCTTAATCGAGATCTTGTGGAGACTATTTAGTACAATGCTTGTAGTGCACGACGTATTTAGACTGTGTACTACTACACAATGTTTTGGACTGTGGGCTATAGACATGACGTTGGACAGTGCAATAGTTTGGTTGGGCAGCCTGAGGTATTAATAGTTCTTTACGGATCATTCTCTTTAATGTCTGTGTCTAGCTCCATAGAGTAGGAACGAGTCATATGCATTTGCATTGTGGCATGCATCATAATGTTATTATTTGTGATATTATGTATGACTTGTTAAATCGTGTTATTGTTTATGATATTGTGGTATGCTTTATTTTGTTAAATTGCGTTATTGTTTATGATACTGTAGTATGTATTATAGTGTTAAACTGTGATATCTATTATATTATCGTTTTCTTATTTGCCATGCTGGTATTGATATAGATTGTCTCACCTCTTTATTTGTATGTGTTTCTGTATTATTTATATTCTGTAAAGAGTTTAAGGAAGAGGAAGAGGAACAACCTCTAGAGATTCTATACCCTGAGGATCAGCAGACAGGTGATCAGTTCAACGAGTGCGAGCCGTCAGATCATCCATATCATTTGGACTGACTTGTGATCATGACATTGCTAGGATTCTTAGGTTTTGTGAGACTTGAGTTTCACATAGGCTCGGAGGCCTGGCGATTGCGTAAGGATAGAGGATCGGTGATTTACTTGGGACGTCTGACTGTGTTGCTACATGGAGAGTTTGATGGGGAGCCTGTTTTTACTACTACTGTGTATTTACATGTAGAGTTGCCTTTGGCGCTAAGACGTCACTGGGGAGGACTTTTTCATACACCCAGTGAGATTAGTATTGTATCGATAGCACGGACTCCTGTCCGTAGCGCTGCGAGACATCTTGGATTCTATCATCCGATGAACCATCTGAGAGTGATCCATCGGAGGGTTAGGAATCTTTGATGTGTACTTGGGCATGTCTATGTTTTGTATTATATTAACTCTTTACTGCTTTATTAAATATTTGTAGTTATAAATTATTTGTACAACTTAAAACAAAAATCATATGTATATTATGTGTGTGATAATGGTTTATTTTATTTTATGCTCCGTGTTATTTTATTTAAGTGATATCCAGTATAAAAGGGAAAAAATTTACAACTCATATTAATTATGTATCAAATGTTTTATAACTTAGGTAAGATTTTATTTTATTGCATCATAAATGTGACATCCCCACAAGGGTGTTACATTAGTTGGTATTAGAGCCCAAGTTAGAGTCTTTTGGGGTTGTGGTTGGGTCTGTTTTTGCTTGTGTTGTATGATTCTCTGAGATTTATTTCCGAAAGGATACATCTAACTTTGTTTTGTTATGATTGAAGAAAGAGATGTCTGGCCAAAAGGGAACGTGTGCGAATGTGAATCGTAATGTGGACCCAATGACTACAGCTGCTGAAGCTATGCAGTGAATGGCGGAGGCGATTACTCAACAAATTCAGAGAGCAACTCAATAGCAAGATGCGACTGCTGATGCTCTAAATCTATCTGAGTTTAGGCGCAATAATCCGCCGTAGTTTAGGGGTAAGTTTGACCCTGAGAAGGCAAGTCTGTGGATACAAGACTTGGAAAGAGTACTTGAAGGAATTGGATTCATCGACAATAGAAAGGTGACGTATGCTACCTTTATGTTGAGAGGAGATGGCGAGAATTGGTGGAGAGGAACCCACCGATTATTGCAAGCTGAAGGAACTAAGATTACGTGGGAAGTGTTTAGTGAGGTATTTCTGGAGAAGTACTTTCCTGCCAGTGCCTAACATGCCAAGGAGATGGAATTTCTTGGGTTGCGTCAGGGTAACATGACTGTTAGGGAGTATGCTGCTAAGTTTGAGAGCTTGTCACAGTTCTCAAGGTACTTTCCAATTCAACCTGATGAGGCATGGAAGTGTCGTAAGTTTGAGGAAAGACTAAGGGTAGAACTGAAGCGTGGAGTGCTACCTGTGAGGATGACTCAGTTTCCTGCTTTAATGGATACGTGTCGACAACTTGAGGAGTTAGAGCCGTCAAGGGATTCTAGAAATCGCAACTTTGGACCGACTAGGTTCCAAAGGGGAGGCAATAGGAATAGCTAATTTCAGCACAAGCCTTATTTGAGACCACTGGGAAGTCAACCTCAACGTCTATCTGTTGGGGGAAGTTCTAGTGGTAACAGAGCTGGTCAGAATATGGCGTTTACACCAAGATGTTTCAAGTGTGGAAAGAGTGGCTATATATCTAAGGATTGTTCAATCAAAGGAACAATTTGTTTTAATAGCAGACAACCTGGACATGTTTCTAGGGATTGCACTCAGCCGGAGAGGAAGCCTGTTGTGAGTAATGTTCGTGCTACTCAGCCACGATTTGGAGGGCGAGTATATACGATGACTGGAATTGAAGCATCGCAGTCTGAGGATTTTATTCAGGGGGAAGGTGCCATTGAAGGTAATCTTCTGACTGTGCTATATAATTCAAATGCAACACATTCATTTATTGCATATGATTGTGTGGAACGGTTGAAACTGCTTGTGTCTACTCTGAGTTTTCAATTGATTGTTTCTACACTGACTGATAAGCTTGTTGTTACATCCAAGATATGTTTGAATTGTCCTATTATTATAAAGGATCGTGTATTTTCGGTCAATTTAGTTTGTCTACCTCTTGTCGAGATAGATGTAATATTAGGAATGGATTAGTTATCTTCTAACCATATCCTAATAAATTGTGCAAACAAAACTATAGTTTTTCCTAAGGAAGAAAGTCCTGGATTTTTGACTGCTGTTAAGGTCAAATCCTTGTTGAGAGATGGAGCTCAGGGATATATGTTACTATCTTCTCTAGAAATCAAGAGTGAGAAAGATGTGAATGCTATTCCTGTTGTTAATGAGTTTCTAGAGATTTTTCCTGATGATGTACCCGGTTTGCCACCAGAAAGGAAGATCGAGTTCTCTATCGATTTAGTACCAGGAGCAGGTCCTATTTCGATTGCACCGTATCGGATGTCACCAGCGAAGTTGGTGGAGTTGAAGAAGCAATTGGAGGAACTGTTCGAGAAACAGTTTGTGCGACCTAGTGTTTCACCATGGGGAGCACCAGTATTACTAGTCAAGAAGAAAGATGGAACTTCTCGTCTTTGCATGGACTATCGCCAGTTGAACAAGGTCACGATAAAGAATAAGTATCCACTACCGAGAATTGATGATTTGATGGACCAATTGAAGGGAGCAACTATTTTCTCTAAGATAGATCTGCGATCAGGTTATCATCAGATCCATGTCAAGGTAGATGATGTACCTAAAACAGCTTTTCGAACTCGTTACAGGCATTATGAGTATCAAGTGATGCCATTCGGAGTGACGAATGTTCCTGCAATATTCATGGACTATATGAATAGGATTTTTCGTCCGTATCTATACAAATTTGTCATTGTTTTTATCGATGACATCCTGATCTACTCTCAAAGTCAAGAAAAGCATGTTGAACATCTTAGCCTAGTTCTCCAGATTTTGAAAGAAAAGAACTTGTATGCGAAGTTGGAAAAATGTGAGTTTTGCCTGGAAGAGGTTCAATTTTTAGGTCACGTGATTTCTAAGGAAGGTATTGCGGTAGATCTATCGAAAGTGGAAACTATTTTGCAATAGGAAAGACCTAAGACAGTGACGGAGGTTCGAAGTTTTATTGAAATGGCCGGATATTATAGGAGGTTTATTGAAGGTTTTTCCAAGATAGCTAGACCGCTTACACAACTCACAAGGAAGAGTCAAGCTTTTGATTGGACAGAAGAACGTGAAGCAAGTTTCTAAGAGTTAAAGAAAAGATTGATGACTGCACTAGTACTAATTTTGTCGGATCCTAACAAATCTTTTGAGGTGTATTGTGACGCTTCTTACCAGGGTTTAGGATGTGTGTTGATGCAAAATAAGAATATGGTGGCTTATGCTTTAAGACAGTTGAAGGTTCATGAGAGAAACTATCCAACACATGATTTGGAACTAGCCGCAGTGGTTTTTGTGTTGAAAGTGTGGAGGCATTTTCTATATGGAGCTATGTTCAATGTCTTTAGTGATCACAAGAGTTTGAAATACTTGTTTGATCAGAAGGAATTGAACATGAGGCAGAGGTGATGGTTAGAATTCTTGAAGGACTATGATTTTCAACTTCAATGTCATCTAGGAAAGGCGAATATGGTGGCGGATGCCCTGAGTAGAAAGGTGATCAGTGTTTCTACAATGATGATAAAGGAGGAGGAATTGATCAATCAATTCAGAGATCTGTGGTTGTTAGTGGAGTTGGTGCCAGGAAAGATTCGTCTAGGTAAAGTGGTGATTTTAAATGACTTGCTCGATGTAATCTGAGAGAAGCAGGATGAGGATTCGTTCTTATAGAATGAAAGGGAATTTTTGAAGCAAGGTCATAAGGCGACAGTGGAGGAAGGATCTGATAGAATCTTAAGATTTGAGGGAAGAATTTGTGTACCTGATGATTCTGATCATAAGAAAGCAATTTTAGATGAAGCTCATACTAGTGATTTAAGTATGCATCCAGGAATGACTAAGATGTATCAAGACTTAAAGCGGATGTTTGGGTGGCCAAGGATGAAGAGAGATGTGGCAGAACGTGTGGCGTCTTGTCTCGTTTGTCAGAAGGCAAAAGTGGAACATCAAAGGCCTGCCAGTATGTTACAACTATTAGCTATTCCCAAATGGAAATGGGATAGTATCTCAATGGATTTTGTTACCAGATTGCCAAGGACAAGGAAAGGACATGATTCTATATGGGTTATAGTTGATAGGCTTACGAAGTCAGCACACTTTTTACCGATCAATATTAAGTATTCGTTGTAAAGATTAACCCAGATGTACATCAGTGAAATTGTTATACTTCATGGTGTACCTACATGTATAGTTTCTGATAGAGATCTAAGGTTTACGTCATGGTTCTGGTGAAGTTTGCAAGAAGCCATAGAAACTAAGCTACAATTGAATTCTGCTTATCACCCGCAAACTAATGGTCAAACGGAGAGGACAATCCAGTCGTTGGAAGATTTGTTGCGTGCTTGTGTGTTGGAAAAACAAGGGAGTTGGGATGAATTTTTATCTTTGATAGAATTCACCTACAACAATAGTTTTCACTCAAGCATAAGGATGGCACCCTATGAAGCGTTATATGGACGACGATGCCAAACACCTTTGTGTTGGTATCAAGATGGGAAGAGTATGACCATTGGGCCAAATCTTGTGCAACAGACTACGAAAAAAGTGAAGATAATACAAGAGAAGATGAGGATGACTCAAAGTAGACAGAAGAGCTACGTTGATAAACGAAGGTGACCTCTTGAATTTGAGGAAGGTGAGCATGTGTTCTTAAGAGTAACACCTATGACTGGTGTTGGAAGAGTTATCAAGTCCAAGAAGCTCACTCCTAAGTTCATTGGACCTTATTAGATTATTCGTCGGATAGGTCCTGTAGCCTACCAAATAGCTTTATCACCTTTCCTATCTAATCTACATAATGTATTCCATGTGTCTCAACTGAGGAAATATATTCCCGATCCGACGCATGTTATACAACCCGATGAAGTGCAGCTGGAGGATAATTTGACGTATGAAACACTTCCTGTTAGGATTGAGGACAGGAGAGTGAAGCAGCTTCGAGGAAAGATGATTGAGTTGGTAAAGGTAATATGGAATGATGCAACGAGAGATGCTACTTGGGAGCTAGAAGATAAGATGAGGGAGCAATACCCTCAACTGTTTTGAGTCATAATAAATTTCGGGGACAAAATTTTTATTTGTAGGGGAGAGTTGTAACACCCCAACTTTTGGATAAATGACCATTTTGTCCTGATTTTACGATTTTGTGTTTTTCTATATGTTATAAAATTTATTTGACTATTTCGTGATTATATTTGAGTGTTTTATGTGATTTACTCCGAGTCAAGAAAATAATAATTTTCGTGTTGGGGAAATCTTATTTTAATTATTCGGAGTTAGGAGATCTTACTAAACCCAATTTCGAGTGATATGTCTATTAATCTTTTAATTTTTTGGATTTAACTGTGTAATAAAATAATTTTATATTATTATAATATTATTTTATTTGACAGTACCTACTGTCTCGAAAACAGTAGAAATCTACTCCAAAATAACCATGGACCCGGAAAAGTCTGTGGGACCCGCGTTAGTGAACCAGTCAATGTTTCTGGCTAGATCAAATCCTAAACTAATGAGAGCTAGTCAATATTAGTGGCTTGAAAATTCTAGACCAATAAGAATCAAGTCCACAAAAATGGTTAGACTTGTTAAGATTAAACTAGAAAGCTTAACCAAGTTAGCTTAAACCTAACTAAGTTAACATAGGAAGCTTATGTAGTAACTAAGTGAAGCAAACCTAGTTAGCTATCTACTTAAGTCCTAGTTAGAGAAGGTTCTCAAAATATCAAGACAAAACCTAGTTAACCTAAGTAACTATATAGTTAAGCAAGTAACTAAGTAAGCTAACTAAATGCACCTAAGTATAACTAGATTGCATGAAGAAGCACAAACTTGGTTTGCTCACCATTAGGGCCATTCAGCCAAGAGCTTTCAAGAAGGATCAAGAAGGCTTAGTCATTAGATGACTAGGTTTTTCTACACCAATAGGAGACAAGCTTGGAGCCAAAGCCTTTGATATCAACCATTGATCAAATCTAGGGTTGTTAAGTGCTAGGAAGAGTCAACAAAGGAGACCACCTCCTTTAGGGAATCCTACGACCATGCATAGTGAGGAGAAGCCTTAACTTCGTCATTTTTCATCTTCAACAATTCTATTCTCCAAGAACACCAAGAAAAACTCCTTTGCTTTCTTCTTGGAGCCATTCGGCCAACACCAATAAAACACACTTCCAACCTTCAAAAATTTCATCAAACCCAACTTCTCAAATCCAAACAACAATCTAGGAACATCTCCAGTTGAGAGTTCTTCTAAAATCTTTTATTTTAAGCTTGGAAAATCACTTTGGAGATTTTTCCTACAAGGTGAAACTTCTTGTTTCTTACTTCTAACATGATTTCTAAGGTTCTAAGCCATGATTGATCCATGGTTTATATTTTTCTCCTATAGTTATAACTCTTTAAATTTTTGTTTAAGATTTTAGGGTTTCTTTGGAGAGCTACCCGAAATCAACTAGGAGGAGAGTAGAAGGAGTTGTTTTCCCTTAAGGTAAGAGGGAGATTTAATCTCATCAACCTTGTGTGGTGATGAGAAAATGGATTGTATATGTGTGAAGAATCCATAAGGATTCACTTGTTTGGTTGTTTAAAAGCTTTCCTTATTTGTGTTTGATTTTATTTGCATGTATGATTATAGCTTTAAAATATATTGCATATGTATATAAATGCATGATTATTAACGTAGGATGGAATAACATGTAAGGTTTGCATGAGTGTTCCAAAGAATACAACATGGAGCTCACAGTTTCACCAAGAAAAAGAGAACCAAAATGTTCTCAACCATTTTCTAAAACAAGGATTTAATGAATTTAGATAAATTAATGAATTCCAAAATGATTTTGAAGATGGAAAATGAATTAAAGATCAAATGCAAAGATTTTGTTGAATTCGGCCAACATGCCTTTTCAATGTGTAATTAATCCAAAATTTGTTTTCTAAGTGTAGACTAGTTGTTTAACCTAAAAAGAATTCATTTGCAATGGATTTTCAAGAACTAAATAAGTAAACGAATTTTTATTAGAAATATGGTATAGAAGAGAAATAAACAAAACTCTTGAAAAATACTTACCTTTAAATTTTAAAGTATGTTAGCAATTTTCAAAATGTATTTTGTAGTCATAAACTAAACAAAGGAATTTTTAAAGGAAAACGAAGAAAATATCACTAAGTAGATTTATTAGACAAGATATCATCAAAATTGATTAAAAGTAGTCAAGTAATAAAGAACGTTTCAAGAATAAAATTTATAACGTAAGGGAAATATTCTACGTAGTTTAAAAGTATTAGAAATAGCTTACGCATATTTAAAATAATAATTTTTAAGCTATACGGTTAAGAAAATAATTTAAAAATCTTACGCGATTAAGAAAACGATTTTAAAAACCTCAAAATATATTTACGCGAGTTAAAAACGTTTGTAAAAGTGACACGATTGTGAAAACGCAATAAAAATTTTAGGCGATTAATTGGAACAGTGAGTTTTACTGTAGGGCCAAAGTGGTGGACCCGGACATGTTGAGCTATGGTACTGTCAAGTGGAGACGTATTATGTTTGAAAATATTGAGATTGAGGGCGTTTTTGTAAATATGGTGACTTTTTTAGACTAAGGGTAATTTCGTAATTATGGTTCTCATTCATGCATTTGAGAGTTGTGTCAATTTAGTTGATATTGGCGATTGATTGACGAGACAAATTACATCGTGTTGTCGATGTGATAAGCGTAGTGTGGTTCATTGAGTGGACTTAGAGACAGTAGTGTGCGGAGTATTCCACATGTGGACAGTTAGTCGCTCCTCTGGGCCGTGGTAACTGGCAACACACTAATGATCTCGACACGCACTATTCTTAATCGAGATCTTGTGGAGACTATTTAGCATAATGCCTGTAGTGCACGACGTATTTGGACTGTGTACTACAACACGATGTTTTGGACTGTGGGCTATAGACTTGACGTTGGACAGTGCAATAGTTTGGTTGGGCAGCCTGAGGTACTGATTGTTCTTTACGGATCATTCTCTTTGATGTCTATGTCTAGCTCCATGGAATAGGAACGAGTCATATGCATTTGCATTGTGGCATGCATCATAATGTTATCATTTGTGATATTATGTATGACTTGTTAAATTGTGTTATTGTTTATGATACTATGGTATGCTTTATTTTGTTAAATTGCGTTATTGTTTATGATACTGTAGTATGTATTATAGTGTTAAACTGTGATATATGTTGTATTATCGTTTTCTTATTTGCCATGTTGGTATTGATGTAGATTATTTCACCTCTTTATTTGTATGCGTTTCTGTATTATTTATATTCTGTAAAGAGTTTGAGGAAGAGGAAGAGGAACAGCCTCTAGAGATTCTATATCCCGAGCATCAGCAGACAGGTGATCAGTTTGACGAGTGCGAGCCGTCAGATCATCCATATCATTTGGACTGACTTGTGGTCATGACATTGCTGGGATTGTTAGGTTTTGTAAGACTTGAGTTTCACGGAGGCTCGGAGGCCTAGCGATTGCCTGAGGATAGAGGATCGGTGATCTACTTGGGGCGTCTGACTGTGTCCCTACGTGGAGAGTTTGATGGGGAGCGTGTTTTTACTACTACTCTGTATTTACATTTAGAGTTGCCTTTGGCGCTGAGATGTCACTGGGGAGGACTTTTTCGTACACCCAGTGAGATCAGTATTGTATCGACAGCACGGACTCCTGTTCGTCGAGCTGCGAGACATGTTAGATTTCTATCATCCAATGAACCATCTGAGAGTGATCCATCGGAGGGTTAGGAATCTTTGATGTGCACTTGGGCATGTCTATGTTTTGTATTATATTAACTCTTTACTACTTTATTAAATATTTATAGTTGTAAATTATTTGTACAACTTAAAACAAAAATCATATGTATATTATGTGTGTAATAATGGTTTGTTTTATCTTATGCTTCATGTTATTTTATTTAAGTGATTTCCAGTATAAAAGGAAAAAAATTTATAACTCATATTAATTATGTATCAAATGTTTTATAACTTGGGTAAGATTTTATTTTATTGCATCATAAATGTGACATCCCCACAAGGGTGTTACATCATGGCCCCTTTCATTCCTTTTTTTGGGAGTCTATACATTCTTGTGGCAGTAGACTACGTGTCCAAATTGGTGAAAGCAAGTGCATTTGCTATCAATGACTCTAAGGTTGTGATAAACTTCATGAAGAAACAAATCTTCACTCGTTTTGGTACTCCTCGAGCCATTATCAGTGACGGAGGATCACCTTTCTGCAATAAGTATTTTGAGGCTCTCCTTGCCAAATATGGGGTGACTCATCGGATTGCCACCGCTTACCACCCTCAAACAAATGGACAAGCGGAGGTATCCAATAAGGAAATCAATAGAATACTTGAGAAGACTATGTGTCCATCCCGCAAGGATTGGTCAAGATGGCTTGATGATGACCTATGGGCGTATAGAACTGCTTATAAAAACCCTATTGGTATGTCCTCATGCAAACTTGTGTTTGGAAAAGCTTGTCATTTACCCATCAAGCTCGAGCATCATGCTTATTGGGCGATTAAGCAACTGAATTTTGATTTCAAGCTAATGGTGACAAAAGATTATTGCAGCTTAATGAACTTGATGAATTTAGGTTCCAAGCCTATGAGAATGCAAAGTTGTATAAGGAGAAAGTTAAGAGGTGGCATGATAAGAAGATTATGCAAAAGACATTTGAGCAAGCCAACAAGTCTTACTCTACAACTCTAGGCTCAAGTTCTTCCCAGGAAAGCTTAAATCTGGATGGTCAGGGTCGTTCCAGGTGGTACATGTGTTTCCCCATGGGGCAATTGAAGTTGCGGATCTTGATGGCAAATCATCCTTTAAGGTCAATGGCCAGCGCCTGAAGCCTTACTTGGAAGGAGAATTTGATAAGGGGAAAACCTCTGTCACATTGGCTATCCCAACATAAAAAGTTAGAGAAAGTCCTGCCTAGACTATAAAAAGGCCCATTTTTTAGATTAACCCACCTGTGCTCTTAATTCTTTCATTTTAAGTCTAGTGTTTAAAAACTTTGATTTTGATATTTCATGATATTTGGTTATGCATTTAATGATTTAACCAACTAGACTATTTTTGCAGGTGGTGGAAACTTTTGGGCAACAGAGGTAACTGCCAAATGTTTTTTGCTGCAAAATTCTGCAAATTGGCTCCTAATGCCGCGATGCTCCAAGTCTATGTTGCAGCGCTCTAGGCTCTCTTTTATCAAGGTTCCATTCTTGAGAGCTTCAAGCCGCGGCAAAACACTCTCAGGATTATCAGGGTAAGAAGACTGCGAGCGCAACACCGTGGCGCACCAAGATTCACGCCGCGGTGTGCTTATCCAAAAAATAAAAAAAATGAGAGGGAAACGAATGCAGTGAAATGTGAGTTTCACTGGAGTTTACGCCACGGCGTGCCAAAAGCATGTCGTGGCGTGATGTTGGCTGCCTACATAAAAAGAGGCTAGGGTTTGTGTTATCAACACAAACCCTTGTCAACCCTTCTAGTTGTTCCTCTTTTTCTCACACATTTTCTCTCTCTTTTCATTTGGGTTTCTTGCCTATTCTTCATTTCCCATTCTCTTTTTCTCTCTAAGTAACCTATTCTCTCACTTTATCTCTTTTATTTCGCACTTTATTTTCTATTAAATCTGACTCTTCTCCCTTTTGAACTTTCCCTGGGTTGATTTATGGGAAATCATGTACATTTTGGGTTGTTTTTTTGTTTATATTATGTGGCTTTATATGCTCTGGGGGGGTTACCATTGTTGTGTTCGTGAATTTCTATTTCAGAAAGTTCATACGCGCCACGACATGGTCTTTTGGCACCGCGGCGTCTCTAGGTTATTTTGAATGTCGCGGCGATCAAAGTGAATGCACGGCGTTGCCTCCCTATTTGCTTAATTCTTGCTTGTTTTTAATCATGTCCCCTTTTTTGCCTTGGTGGTTACATTTTTTGTTCTTTTTACCAAGCTTTATTTGTACTACCATGATTTGTTTTCATTTTCATTTTAAATACTTTGTATTTTTGTTCACATATTTCGTTGTTTTCACTTTGGGTCTCTTTTTGACAGAACCAGGTACTCTACTCCTTCTTCATGCTACCACCATGCCTCTAAAGCACCAACAGGGTGAAAGCAGCCACCACCGCAAGGAACCTTCTTCCCTTGCGGAGTTTGATAGAAGAAAATTCATTTCAGTCGCTGCCTAGGAGAGATATTTCAAACTGGCCTCCAAGCCAATAATTTCTAAGAGGGGTTTCAACTTCAAGAAAGCTATTCACCAAGAGCTCAAGTGGACCATACAACACTACAAATGGAAGACATTTGTCAAATAACCAGTGTTTGCCATTCTCCCTATTGTTCGCGAGTTCTATGCAAATGCTGCATTTGCTGACCCCCAGACTTCAAAGGTCACCATGCGTGGCCACCATGTCTCTTTCTCCGTTGAGACCATACGAGCAACCTTGGGCTTATATGCCCTTACAGAAATATGTAAATACACGAGTTTCCTCCAGGTAGGGCCAGAGGAGGGAATTGACCTTAATGTTGTCACCGCTCGAATTTGCACCCCGGTGGCACAGCCTGTGACGTGGACCCTCGGTGTTTAGGATTAGTGGCCAAGGTACTTCCCCCGTTCATGCTTGACTTCAGAGGCTCGCGTGTGGTATTACTTCATTAGCATCTGGATCATCCCTTCTGCCAATATATCTGAGGTGACTAGAGATCAAGCCATCATAATTTATTCTATTCTTGAGCACAGATCCATTGATGTTGCCCTAATCATCCATCAATAGATTAAGAAGTCAATAAGGGAGTCCAAAAGCCTCTTCTTCCCTTTTCTTATCCACAAGCTTTGCAGCCGACATCAGGTATAGTGGGGCCCTCATAAGGAACTTGTTGATGTTAAACAACCTCTTAATGACAAAATACTACAGAGGCTGAAAGAAGCTCTAACTGGGTGCATGCTAGGTATCAACAGGCTGGGAGTGCACCTAGTACAGCTCGTACTCCCTAGATGATGACTTGCGCAGTGAGATTGCGCGCCTGGCTGCTATGGAGGCTTACACTATGGAGACAATCAAGTGGCTGGTGGAGTGCCTGCAGGTTTCCACCGATGACTTCCCCATCCCACACCTCCCTCCTCGCAATTATGTTGGGTCCTCACAGCGGCAACAAGATCCAATTGATGACAGAGATGATGTACCGATGGCTGCTGCTGAGGAGGACGATGATGAGGAGGAGGCAACTGCCACAGATGAGAATGATGTGTAGTTGTGATGCATACAGGGTATCTTTCTGTTGTTTTGCTCCTTTTTCTGTCTTTTGTACAGTGAGGACAATGTTTCCCACAGGTTTGGGGGGTGTCTAGTCGTTTTTGTATAATTTCTTATGTCATACATCTAGTACTAATCGTTTGATAGTTGACTTTTATGATTAATGCTTTGTTTTGGTACATAGTGTTGCTGTGATTGCCCAATGATGAATTTGGATGCAAATTTGCCTTAGGTTCTCCGTAAATCCATTTATGATCTTGGTTGCATGCTGAAGCAATCTAGATTCTTTTTATACATGATGAATTTCCCACTTGCATGCTTGTTTAGCTTTGAAAATGATTTGAGTGATTGTTTAAAGAATGTTTATGGGTCGTACATGTGAATGATTTCTTTTATCTTTGAAATTGTTTTGCAACTCTCTTGAGGCAAAATCCTAGATTGTGTATGACTGAGGAAATGATTTGGGCATTATTTGGACCGATTAAGCCTTTCAAGCTTACCCTTACAGGATGATATCTATAGGTCCCCTTTGAAGTCTTTTACTTGTTTGGCCTTATATGTTTTTCATCATCTTCATTTTCCTAACCCCATGTAACCATTCTAATGTATGTGAAAACACTACGTTCTTTTTCCTACCATCATTGCTTGTTGAGTGCATGATATGATATTTCTTAACTTGAGTCCTGGGATTAAAAGGTGTGAGTGCTTGTTTTAGCATAGAAGTGATTTGAAGGAACCATGTGCTATGAAAGAAATTGGTTAAGGAAAAGAGAAAAAGCAAAAAAGAAGAAAATATAGAAAAGAAAAACCCAAAAGGCAAAACAAATAAAACAGTGGTTCTGGAGAGTCCGATTATTTCATTTTACACACCCTTATTGTATAACTTAGTGACTCAAGTCTTGAAATCGCATCTTTTTGTTTCTCAATGTTTGTTTGTTATCCTTTCCCCTTTGTTATGTAGCCCCCAACCATGGCCTCACTTTACAAGCTATTTAAGTCCTTTTTTATCCTTAATTATATATGATTTACATTAGTAAAGAGAGAGTTAAATTATAATCTTTTGGATTCTTTGATTCATTTTCATATGTATGCCCATAAACTTATCTGAATGAGTGTGATTTGAATTGATGAAGTCTTGTTTACTTGATGGTGGGAAGTTTGTTATGCATGTTAGAAGCTTTGATTGTCAACATGAAAAGGATTGTGTATGTGTGAAGCAGAGTGTGAGGCAACAACATTCATTGAGACTTTATGCAATCATCGCATGCTAGTTTCGAAGTAATTGAAATTAGTATCCAATTTTTGTTGCCAGATGCATGTTGATGTATGTTGTGCCAATGCAAGTGTAAACATACTTTGTTTTGCTTGAGGACTAGCAAAAATCCAGGTTTAGGGGTGTGATAACTCTATAAAATGTAATTATTTGCACCTCATATTGGTGGTATATTGATCCCTTAGTCCTTGTTCTTAGACATGATTGGAAGACTTTTGCCTCACTTTTTATTCAAATTCATATTGATGTCTTCCTTTCTAATCTTGTTAAAATCTTGTCTATTCTTGGTTGGATTAAGTTGATTTACACGTGTGATTAATTAGGCGAATTCTCTATTGCAGGATGGGCTCTAAATTGATAAAATGAAGCAAGTCAACGCCTAGCATTGTTGGTGGATGCTTAGCATGCATTCTAGCTTATCACGCCGTGGCACAAGGTTTAGCATGATGCGGTATCTCATTCTCTGCCTACTGCGCATACTGAAGACAGAGGCTAGAGCATCGCGGCACAAAGGATGTCACATCACGGCGTGCGTTTATCAGCACTAGTTCCACTTAACCATGAAGGCATTCACGTTGCCGCGCAACAATAGTCACATCGCGGCGTGTATTCACAGGCTTTGTCTATTAATATTGTTTCATCAGATATTCGCAGGCCAACATTTATTGTGTTTTTGATAAAATCTTTTGAACTAGACATAGGAATCTAGATTTTAGATCATGGATGTGGACGATGCATGTTTAATTTCATTCTAATGGTGGGGTGAATTAATTTGTTAATAGGATAGACATATACCTATTAGTGATGCATAGCTTTTGTTAAGAATCAACCATAATGCATGAAGTTTGCTCCGGTTCTCACAGGCACGTAGTGAGCTAAGAAAATGACATAGAGTTAAATGACCTAGACATATGCTTTTAGATAATGTAGTTTCTTAAGCTAACAAAACTAGTCATCATAGTTGCTTAAAATGGTTGCAATTACCAAGTACAGTAGTTGGTGAAGAAGGAGTCCCTATGTTCTCGTTACTATCTTTTTCACCTGGTTTATTGCTTTTTAGACTTTAAGAATTGCCTACACACACTGCTCCCAATTTATATGTGCTTGAATAGAATTCGTTAAACTATTGGTTAATATTTTGCATTAGATATTATTCATTATCCTTGTGGAAATGATCTTTTTTATCATTGTATTACTTTCACGACCCGTGCACTTGCGGTACACAAAAGGTCATAACAATCACCCACCTATAGAAAGGCTAAGGAATCGTGATGGATGTTGATTCTTCTGGTAGGGCGAAGTAGACATTTGCGAATTGCCGACACTTATCATACTTTTGGGCATTTTCTAAGGCTTTTGCTTCCATAGTGGGCTAGTAGTATCTGACTCATAATGCTTTCCAGGTAAGGAATTTTCCTCCGAGGTGATGTCTGCAGCTTCCCTCATGGATCTCGACTAAGGCATAAGAGGCTTGCTTAGGTCTGAGGCACTTGAGAAGGCGGGATGAGAACCTTCTACAGTAAAGCTGATTATTATACAATGTATACCGAGTTGAGGTCTGGATCAACTTATTGGTTTCCTTAGGATCATCAGGCAGGATCCCGTCATATAGGTAGGTGGTGATGGGTTTGATCCAATCATCATTTTCGTCAACCAACATCACGACCTCAGTGTCTGTTATACTTGGGGCTACCAAGGTTTCCTAGATAATGGATTTGTTGTTTCCTAGGCTCTTGGTGCTTACAAGTTTAGATAGGATGTCAGAACGAAAGTTTTGTTCCCTAGGAATGTGCTTGATTTTGACTTGAGTAAAGCCATTGAGGAGTTCATTTACTCTGATGGAGAAGCAATGGTTCCTTGGCTTGATATTCCTCGAGTACCTGTAAAGTAACCAATTATGAGCAACTATAAAGGGTGATCTAGGTAGCTCCAATGTCTTTGGCCATTGTAAATCCCACAATGCAAGCTTTGTACACAGCCTGATTATTCAAGGTGGCGAACTCGAACTTCAAGGAGTGTTCGATAGTTACGCCATCACTATTTTCCAAGATAAACCTGGCACCACTTCCCTTGAGGTTTGAAGAGCCCTCGTTATAGATGGTCAATATGTTCCCTTTAGGAGGGTTGGGATCCTGTGTTAGCTAGACAATAAAGTCCAATAAGGCCTAAGCCTTGATTATTTGCTGGGGTTCATATGTGATCTTGAGCTCAGAGAGCTCTACTGACCAAGTGATCATTTGTCTTGCGAGGTCCGGTTTATGCAAGATTTTTCAAATTGGTTAGTCTGTCCTCACGACGACTAGATGACATTGCAAGTATTGTTGCTGTCTATGAGCCATTATAAGCAATGCTAATACTCTTTCTCAATTTTCTGATATCAGACTTTGGGGCTTTGGAGGACTTTGTTAAAGTAGTTAACTAGCTTTTTTCTTTCATCATTTTCTCTCACCAAAACAGAACTAGCGGCTTCCTTATTGACTGAGAGCTAGATGTAAAGAGTCTTGTTGGGTTCCAGCCTAGTTAGAATATAAGGGGAAGCTAGGTAGGTCTTCAAGTACATAAAGGTCACTTCACACTCTGGGGTCCATTCAAAATTTTTCCCCTTTTCAAGAAGTTTGATGAGGAGGAGAGATTTAAAGGTGGCTTTTGCCATGAACCTAGTTAGGGTCACGATTTGTCTAGTCAGCCATAGGACCTTCTTGAATGTTTGAGGGCTACGCATGTTGATGACCATTTAGCATTTATCTAGGTTGGCCTTTATACTACAGTGTGTCAACATAAAACCTAAGAATTTACCTGCTTTGGTGCGGAAGGTGTATTTTTCCAAGTTGTGTCTCATGTTATGATTCTATAGTTGTTGAAATACTTCAACGAGGTCCTGAATGTGGTCAATTGTAGTGAGGGGTTTTGACAATAATATCATCAATGTAGACATGCAGCATCCTACCTATTTGTTCTTCAAAAACTTTGTTCAGCATACGTTAATTTGTTGGCTTGGCATTTTTAAGGCCATAGGGCATCATGTAGCAGCAGTAGCTAGTTTTCCTATTTATGAATGTCGTTTTATCTTCATCATCTAGGTGCATCGAGATCTGGTTGTACCCAAAATATACATCTTTGAAGGAGAGAAATTGGAAGCCAGAAGAGTTGTCAACCAACTTGTCAATGTTGGGAAGAGGGTAGGGGTCCTTTGGACACAGTTTGTTTAGGTCTATGTAGTCCATGCACATACGTCACCTCCCATTGGCCTTTTTATCCAAGACCATGTTCAAGAGCCAAGTAGTATATACCACCTCCCTGATGAATCCTGCATCTAGGAGTTCCTTTACTTGAGCCTTAATAATCTTTTTCCTTTTTGGATCGACTTTTTGCTCTCTCGAAGATACTGGCTTTGCATTCAAATGAATGGATAGTTGGTATGAAATGAAGTTGGGGTTTATCAAGAATATATCAGCTGAAATCTTGGCAAAGAGGTCCTTGTTTTCATTTAAGAATACAATTAACTAGTCCCTCTCTGTTATAGTGAGATGACCGCAAACTTTGTGTGGAAATAAGTTTGCCCTAATGGTTTAATATATTAAGTTTTGATGATGACAAATACAAGACAAAAAGAATGATGTTTATGCTACATAGATGTACTTAATAGATTATATTGGATCATACATGATCATGTAATCCATCTTGTTATATTTCATATAAAAACCATGCATATTCTTTATAGAATTGTTTATAGGATATATCCAACAATATGTTACATGAGCGGTATTAAATTATTATTGGATTTGGCTCTACTTAAATGAAAATGTGTAAAGTGTTCTTTGTTGTATCCTCTATAGAGCATATGTATTAATAATTGATAAATGTCTTATTTGGAAATGTCTATGAAAGTCTTATATGCATGTTAGACTAACTAGAATTATACATTTATGAATCATGTATATGAAGATATTGAATTATGAATTTAGACTATGTTTATTTTAAGTGAGCAATACTTTATAGGATAGTCCAAGTACCAAGAGTGAGCATTGTAACAAGAAAGAAAAAGATCATAATTATGCCCAACTCAAGAAGAATGAGAATGATAAGATGTTCCAAGCATTTTTTAAGATTTAAAGAGAAGAAATTTTTAAAAGCTTTGATTACATCAAGAAGGTTAAGGATTAGACTTAGTATATTTTCCTTTTAGGATTTCTCCCATATAAAGATAGAGGTTTTACAAGAAAAGAGTACAAAAATGTTTTTAAATCTTTACAAATGGTTCTTACATGCTAAAATTGCAAATAAACATGTTTTGAAAACTTAGTCATGGTGGTAGGTAGTTAAATGTTACCAAGTGGCCTCAAACTCAAGAGGGATGGTGAATTGAGTTTATAAAATATTTTTGCAAATCTTTCGCAAAACACTTGTTTATCAAATTTTTGTTGAAGCTATTGATTGATTGAAGTGAATAGATACATGAGATTGAATACTTCACACATAAATTAAACAAGACAAAATAGAAAATGTTCAAGTAAGCATATAAAATATAAGCACAAAGTAAAGAGATAGAGTTGAGAAGAATAAATACAAGGATTTATTTTGGTTCAGCCACCCCTTGTGACCTACGTCCAGTCCTCAAGTGAACCACTCAAGATTTTTCACTAAACTTTCAAGTTTGAATAGGTGCTTGACAACCTTTACAACTGAGAGCACTCAACACACCTCTGGAATGCCTCATCATTTGTGCTTGAGCCTTAAAACAGGGATACCTCACCCTTTACAATCTTTGAGGGATACATTACCCTTTACACTTTCAAGTGATATCTCACTCTTTTATCTCTTGAGGGATACCTCACATTCTTTTACAGGAAATCAAATGGAGATTGAATGATAAACTCTCAAAAGAGTAGATATTCCAAATTGAAGTCTAATGGGTATCTAGGAATAACATATTAAAGCTCAAAAACTAAATATATGATGAAAATGATAGTGAAACACAAATTTAATGCTCAAGAATGATTTTCAAATTGTTCTCCAACTTCTCCTTGATGCCCAAACACTTTCATTTATAGTCCAAAGCTTTTTAGAGTTGTTGGTGGTTGTTATGAGCATTAAATGCACCAATAAAGCTATTGGGAAATGCTTTCTGCTTTCCCAGATAACCGGTTATTGATTTCCAATAACTAGTTATTTGGTTCAGCCTAATTGGTTAGGAGCAAACACATAATCAATTATGAGATATTAAAAAAGAATCTTGCATACAAATTTCACTCAATAACCAATTAGGACATATTGCCTAATCGATTTGGCCTTTTAGAAAACATTAGAGGTGCTTCTATTTCACCTTAATAACTAATTAGGGGAATGACCTAATCGGTTAGGCCTTTAAAAACACGAAGAGGAAATGCCTCATACTTGTCAAATAACTAATTAGGAGATTTTCCTAATTGGTTAGGAGCTTTAGAATTTGGCTCCTGATTTATCAAATAACCAATTAGGGGAATGACCTAATTGGTTAGGAGCCTTAGAATTTAGCTCATGACTTATCAAATAACCAATTAGGGGAATGGCCTAATTGCTTAGGAGCATTAGAAAAACATAAGATGGATACAACACTGACTTGTATGTTGGCAATGGCTTCCAGAACTGCTTGCCATGGTTGACAATAGAGGCTAGGTAACGATTTAGGAGAGAGAAAATATGAGGGAAGGTGAAAATTTAGAAGAAAATGGAAGTTTTGATCAGTGAAAAGTGATGGAAAATGATGGAAAGTGAGTTTTAATGGTGGATTTTGGTTGGATTTGGAGTGGGAAAGGTGTTTGAGTGAGTGGGTGTGAGTGAGTGTTTAAGAGAAGAATATGAAGAAGATGACAATGGAGGAAAGGGGTATACGTGAATCAAGGGGGGCTCTTGGTTGGTGTTTTATGAAGGCCAATAACCGGTTAGGGGTTATTGGTAACCGATTAGTAGTGAAACATATTTCCATCATATAACCGATTAGAGAATGACTCTAATTGGTTATTGTTTTGTTCCAGAGAGCACTGTTTGGCAGAGAGCACTTCAACGTGCCATAACAATTCCAAAAACCAAATAACATGTTATTTTCTTCTTCTAATTGGTTATTTCACTTTCAAGACCAGAAATTCTTCAGAAATTCAACCTTTAAAAATGTAACCACATGCCATCTTTGATAATCATCTTGACTTTGCTTCCATTACATCCACTCTAAGTACCATAAGTGTAGCTCAAAATAGATTTTATCCTTTTCAAAGGCACTAGAAACCAATTATGTGAAGGCCTTAATTGGTTATTTGTGAGATGAAAGGCACCAACAACCACTGACTTTGTGAATAACAGATTAGGTACTTCTCCTAACCAGATATTTGGCTTGATAGAATATAAGATCACATTTCCAAGAGCCAATAATTAGTTACTTTTTTCCTATAATTGATTATTTCATCTCCAAAAACAAAAACTCTTCAAGACTTCAGCCCTTAAAACACAAACTTATGCCATCTTAAGAGTGATTTTATGTAGACCTCAATTTCATCATCCCAAACCACCATGATTGTAACTCAAAAGCTGATTTTTCTTTTTCAAAAGTACTAGAAGTCAATTTCTTCAGCAAGAGCTTGAGATTGGGAATTTGAGGGACTTAAGCATGGATCAAGCACCTGCAAAACAAACTTGGGGGAACCTCCAACACTTAAGTCAGTATTGGATTAAAAAATGATTAACACAAGATAACTATGCATGGAGTTCAATAATGCAACAAAGTATCAAATTATTCCACAAAGTGACAAGTTATGCATCAAAATGACATATCATGTAGTAAATGACAGATTATGCAACTAAATATCACATTATGCAATAACATGACAAATTATGCAGCAAAGTGATGAATTATGCAGCAAAATTATGATTTTTAGTAAGAGTTAGATGCATAATTGATCCAGAATGCTAAGTTCAAAGATGTTTTCATCAAATATGCTATTTCAAACAAGAAGTGAACTTATCTAGCATATTATCAGATGTAGAGATATTTTCAAGATATAAAGCTAGAAAATTACTTCTTTAAAGCAAGCTAAAGCATAAAACAAGTTTCCACTTATCCAAATGTTGCAAGTCCAAGCTTCTTGAAGACAAGGGAGATAACTTGGAGTATTTTCGGATCTTGTGCTTACAGCAGCCACTTTTGAGATTCCAAAGTCAATTCTTGGCCTTCAAGCACACCTACAACACACTTTAATTTTTGGCTTTTGGTACCCAAATTTTCTTGGGTCCTTGTGTGTTAACTTTTGGCAAAGTGCCTTTGGGAATCTAAACCATTTTGGTCCCTATCTTGTTATTGATATTTTTCCTTACATTACAAGTTAATGCATTATGTCCTTTCTTGCCACAATGAAAACACTTTATGAAAGGACTTGTTGATGTACTTGAGCGAACAAAGAAATTCTTGTAAAGCTTTTGTTGGTTTTTGAGATTGTAACATTGAGAAGTAGCCATTTAGGATTCGATAGTGTGCAGTGTGAACAAGGAATAGATGTTTGATGCATCAAGATGGATACAAGAAGAAATGAGTATGTTAAGTTTTACCGTTAGTGATGTATCATGCTATTAAGTAAGACCCGTGATGGGGTTTGCTACTGTGAATGAAAAAGAGAGTCTGTTAGTTTTATATTTCTCTTTAAATTGTTAAATATTAATTGGTGTCAATATTCTATATTAATCAGTTTGAATATATTTTCAGTAATACTTATGGATTTCAGTAAGTTTATGTTTCTGTAATAAGAAATTTTAAAACCCACCTTTTATAACTCAAACCTTGTTTATGAACTTCTTTACAAATTATGAGTTGGGAGTCAAAAATGTGATACCCCTATGGGGGGTGTTACATTAGTTAGTATTAGAGCACGGTTTGAGTCTTTAGGGGTTTGTGGTTAGGTCTATTTTGCTTGTGTTGTGTTCTCTATGTTTTAAATTTCTGAAAAGAAACAATGTTTGTTTGAAATGGTTACATCTGGTATCCATTTTATTTTGATTTGTCCGTCTTTGAAGAAAGGAAATGGCTCGTGGTAGACGTACGCGTGTGGAAGAGGAACGTGACACTAACGATATGGTTGCCACTACAGGAGCAATGCGAAGGACAACTGACGTGACAGTATAACAGGAACAGAGGATCGCCGAACAGCGGGAACTGAAAGTTGAGGTTCAGGATCTGATGGAAGAGAATCAGTTTTAAAATACAAGATTTCGTAATTTAGGAATTAGGTATTCTAAAGGACGGATATTAGGAAAGTAATTGATTACAACAGAAAACATATTTATGACCATTGGGAAATCAGCAGCAGTAAGATGTGTGGAATAAGGTACTTAACAAAGGATTGTACGTCCAAGGAAATAATTTGTTTTAAGTGTGGAAAGTTTGTACACATTTTCAGAGATTGTGTTCAATTGAAAACAAAGTTTTCTATTAGTAAAATCTCAGATAGTAGGGAGAGTCGATACTCTGTATGGAATAGGGAGTGTTCTGAGCTGAAGACCTAAACAAAAGAGACTGCATTGTAAAAGGTAATTCTTTACCTATTCTTTATAGTATATGATTGAGTAGATCAATTATATGTTGGTGTTATCTGTGTCTTCGTGATCTTCTGATTTGTTTATTTCTGTTTCCATTACTAGCCTATCGCGTTACTTGAGTTATTCAAATCATTGTTATAGATCAAATTTTTGTGTTAGTTTGATCTGTTTATTTCTTTCATAAATAGATTTGATTTTGAAACGGATTGATTATTTTCCAACCATATCCTATGATATTGTCTCAATAAAGTGTTAATAATCCAGAAAAAATGCATTCCTGAAAATCAGGCAACATCAAATTTTTGTTAGATATGTTTGGTAACATATTAGATAGCTTCTCTACTTTCTTCTTTCTAAACCTCCATAGTTTTCTTTCATATATTAAAATTGTAAGAAAGGATATTCCTATCTATATCCATGTCAAGTATCAGAGTGACGTAGCGGAAGCATAATGGATCCTTCAAAGGTTGAAACAGTTTTTCAGTGGAAAAAGTCAAAGACTATGGAAATCCTAGAAAATTTCTAGATCGTAGGACTTTTCACCCAGCTTACCAGAAAGAATTAAGTGTTTGTATGGATTGATGCATACAAGGAGAATTTTTAGGAGTTGAAATATGTTTGAGTACTTTCTGGTATTAGTTTTGTCTAATCTCAGTAAACTATTGGAGGTGTAGTATGATGTATGACATCGGAGCTTAAGATATGTGCTTATGCAGAATAGAAGAGTTGTAGAGTATGATTTTAGGAAATTGAAGTCACTTGAGAAAAACTATTCTACGCTTGAATGGAGGTTGGTAGATGCTGTCTTTGTATTATAAGTATGGATATACTTTCTTTATGGAGTAAAATTTAACATCTTCAGTCATTATAGGAATCTGAGATGTCTGTTAGATCAGGAGAAGTTGAACGAGAGACAAAGAATTTTTATTAGTTAAAATTGTTTAGAATGATGTAAGTGGAGAAGCAATATAAGAGTTGGAGGATAAGATAAAAGAACAATATCCATATTTGTTTTGAGGATGTGAAATTAGGTTTATTAAATTTCGAGGACGAAATTTCTTTTTAGAGGGGGAGTATTGTAACACCCCAAATTTCCTATCTATTAGACAGTAATTTCGACAGTTAATAGAATTCTACTATTTAGTGATTTCTATGTGCTGTAAAATAATTTTGAGTATTCCGTCAGCGTATTTGATCATTTCCAGTGATTTACTCCGTGTCAGGAAAATAATAATTTTCAAGCTGGGGGAAATCGTTATGTATTTATTTTTCTTGATTGTTAATTATTTTTAACAATCTGACTTGATTTTTATACGTTTTCTAATATTTGTGATTTTTGTAGAGGATTATAAATTTTTATATTTCTCTTATTGTTTTTGGGCTGTTTGTGGGCTCAGGTGGCCTTACGTGGGCCCAGGTGGGTCCCGCAAAGTGAAAATTTTTCTACGTATAGAAAAATTTGTACTGTTTAGATGGAGACAGAGGATCTTACTAAACTTGAATCCGGAAACAGTTTTAGAAAATTTCTTTTACTATGTTTTGTACTGTATTTAATTATCGGGCAATAAAAATATAGCAAATATATTCTTTCGTGGGGTTATAGCAGATAAAAATAAATATTGTATTGCTGAGTCAACATTAATGGTTATGACAACTTTTGACGAACCAATAGGAAGCAAGTTTAATTTTTGAAGCTTTGAATATCAACCGTCGATTTAATCAATGGTATAGAATCGGTCTAATAAAATGGCTAGGACCATTTATGACCGTTGGATTTAGATTTAAATCAAGGGTGGAGATTTGATCTTATAAAGTGGCTAGGACCATTTGTGACCGTTAGATTTGGATTTAATCAACGGTGGAGATGGATCATTTATAACAATTGGATTTGGATTTAATCAATGGTGGAGATTTGGTCTTCTAAAATAGTTATGACAAATTATGACCCTTGGATTTAAAGTTTGAAGGAGTAATCTTGACCCTTCATTTTAGAGATGCATCAAATGGCTAGGATTTCAAGGAGAAAGATCTAATGGCCTAGATTAAGTCTTCTAATCAAAAGTCTACCTTAATCCTAACCATTGATCTAATCAATGGCATAAATGGCTCTAAATGGTGGCTAGAAAAGATGACAACTTTATGAATGCATAATGCATGGAGGGGGGATGGTTTTTGTGTTGTTTAGGAGCTTAAGGAAAAAGTTTGAAGACATTATTAGATGTCTTGGTCAATTATGCATCATTATTGATTATTTGCACTCTTAAGAGAATGCATGGAGGGGGGATGGTTTTCGTGCATGCTTAAGGGCTTAGATAGGTTTCAAGACCATTATTAGTTGTCTTGGTCACTTATTGATCATTATTGATCATTTCCTAAAGCAAAGCTCTTCAAAATAATTTCTCTCCTTCTCCTTCAAGCTAGCTCACGGCCATGACCTCTAATTCTACCCTCCATAACTCAAAAATTTTATCCAACCTAGTTTCTTGAATCCTTACCTTATTCTAAGAACATCTCTAGTTATGAGTTTTCACAAAATCATTCATCTTGAGCTTCAAATCCAAGCTTCAAGTTTCTATCAAAAAGGGTAAAGTTCATATTTCTTCATCCAAACTTCAAGTTTTAATTTTCTAAGCCATGCTTGAACCATGGTTTACCTATTTCTACACTTGTTACTGATTTTAATATTTGTTTATGATTTTTAGGGATTTTTTCATGGAGATCCACGAAATTGGTAGGAAGGAAAACTAAGTGTTTTCACTTCATTCTTTATCTTAACCAAGTCTAAGAAGCCTTTCTTTCACAAAAATCAAAAACTTCATCCTTGTTCTTCAAGAGGAATTACGGCCATACCACCCAAAATCACCATCCAATCTCTTTTAATTTCATCCAACCATAGATCTTGAATCTACATGATATTCTAAGCAACTTTCATGTTGGAGACTTTCTCTAAATCATTCATCTTCAACCTTGTTCTTCAAGCTAAAGATTGAAGCTTTATTGATGAAGTTTGTTAATCTTCACTTTTCTTTTGATTTTCAAAGTTCTAACCATGATTCATATCCATGATTTTCTTATTCAAGTCTTATATATTAATTATGTGTGTGTTTTGTTTTGTATTTGAGAAGCCCTTGGTGGTGAAGGACTTGGAAAAAGAAGCAAAACAAGGAGCATTTGAGGATCTTCAAGAGGTAAGAGGGAGATTCATCTCACCAACCAAGTATGGTGGTGAGAGATAGTTTGTGTATTTGATGGATGGTGAATCCATGTGAGGATTCATATCCATGGTCATGTAATAATTTGTGTGTGTTTATGTGCTTTGATTATTTGCCTATGCTTGGTACGATTTGCATGATCTATTGCTTTGATTATGGTATGTTTGTGATATATATGTTGATTGTATATATATGTCATGATTTGAAGATGGAAAGGAAATTAATTTTTGGTTCCAAAGACCATGAGGATTTCGGCCTCAACACCTCAAAATAGGTGTACACAAATTAATATTTTCATGAATGAAAAAATTGGATGATTAGAAAAGTAAGGAAAATAAACAAAGGGTTTGTTTTCAAAGAATAATTGTTCACGATTTTTGAAGGATGTTTTTGAATCAAAAGATTCTAAGTATTTTATAAATCATGAGTTTTAAATGAAAAGAGCAATGAGTTGATGATTTTAAGGATTTGCAAAGAAAGTAAAAAATGAAAATGAACAAATGATTTGATTTTAAAGACCATGAGTCTCATGGTTTTGTTAAAGAATTTTTAATGGTTTTGTTTGTGTAAAACCATATCAATTTAGAAGGAAAAATATTTGATGGCTATTAAAAACAAGTACCACGGTTTTGAAGGCTTGTAATGCCTTGATTTTAAGAAACAAAGTGATTTTCAAAATGGAAATACAATTTGGTTTAGTACAAAGAATTTGGAAAGGGAATCAGAGTGTTTTATCACTTGAGAAATGGAATTTTACATGAATGGAAAAGAGAGGTTGAAAGTGTTTGAACCTCAATTTATTTTGAAGAGAATTGATTTGAGAAAAATGGAGAATGTAATATTGATTTGATATTTTCTAACGTGTAACTCATCCTTTGGGTTTTGGAGTGCGTTAGGAAATTTTAAATGAGAAACATTGATTTAATTCCATGAAATGATGAATTTATGGAATAAATTGCGAAAAGGATTTTCTTGAGTAAGAAAATGTGGACAATAATGTGAGTAGTCATATTATTTTGAGAAAGGTTGAAATGGAATTTTTGAAGGATGAGAATTATTTTTCGTAAGGGAATTATGGTGAAAAATGATTTACGTAACTTAAAAACGTGATTTTTAAGCTATGTGATTTGAAAAACGTTGAAATATTTCTACACAATTTGGAAAGCGTTTAAATATTTTACGCGTTTAAGATATTGTGGAAAATCGCTACGCGATTTAAAAATGGTAGAATATTTTTTCGTGATTGATGAAAACGTTGAAAAATCAATACGTGATTTGAAAATGTAACAGAAATGTTGTGAAATTGTGAAAACATAACAGAAATGTTGCGCGATTGTGAAAACATGACGAAAGTATTTTGTGACTATAAAAACACAATAATATGATTTCGTTGTTGAATATACAGTATGATTACTGTTTGGCCAATGTGTGGACCCTGATTATGAGATTAAGAGATTATACCGAGAATGGGCCAATATATGGACCCTGAATATGAAGTTGTTAATTTTGTCTGTGATTGGCATTGGTGCATTGAACATGCATTAGAAAAATATGCATTGTGACATATGATGAAACTGGAAAAATATGCATTGAGGCATATGAGGAAATTGAACAAAATTGCATTGAGATATTCATGCATTGAACAAAAATTTGATAGTTGATGCTATTGTGACCCTTGTGGTTGAAGAGAGAATGTGAATTGATAGTGAGGTCTGTGATGGATCTTGGGGACGTCAAAGCACGGTGGTCGACTAGTGGATATCTGTCTGTGGGTTAAGGCTGGACGATATGCCACTTGGCGATGTGGTCCGTTGCAACGCATTGACGATACCCAACAATTACACTATTCTTTTCAAAAGCTGGACATTGGTCTGTGGGCTAAGGCTGGGCATTGTCTGTGGGCTAATCTGGAATATTGTCTTTGGGCTAAGGCTGACAATTAACAGAGTATTCTTCTCGAAATTGTGAAAACCTCCATGGAGTAAGACATTGAGTCTACATGCATAACATATGCATAAATCTGAGTATCTATATCTGCATGATATGATAATTGAGGAATATTGGATGATGATGATGATAAATAATGTTGATGGCATTATTGTTAGTATTATGTGATTTGAATTAATGAATACTTGGATATTGTTGAGGACATCATCGTGAATATTGAATGATATTTGAACTGATAAATAATTGGATGATGATAGTTGATTAATGTTGAGTGCATTATTGGAATTATGGTATGATATCCCTGTATGGTATACTGTTTGTGTTATCTCTATGCTACCATGTTGGTATTGGCGTAGGTGATCTCACCTCTTTGTTATATTATTTAGTTGGGCTGATGTTGTAAAAATTATATAATAGATGGAATGAGTGGTCTTAGACATGACAGGTGATACATACTCTGAGATTGGTGACAACATTGAGGAGTAGCCATTCAGGATTCGATAGTGTGCAGTGTGAACAAGGAACAGATGTCTGATGCATCAAGATGGATACAAGAAGAAATGAGTATGTTAAGTTTTACCGTTACTGTTGTACCGTGCTATTAAGTAAGACCCGTGATGAGGTTTGCTACTGTGAATGAAAAAGAGAGTCTGTTAGTTTTATATTTCTCTTTAAATTGTTAAATATTAATTGGTGTCAATATTGTATATTAATCAGTTTGAATATATTTTCAGTAATACTTATGGATTTCAGTAAGTTTATGTTTCTGTAATAAGAAATTTTAAAACCCACCTTTTATAACTCTAACCTTCTGAAATGCTTTTGAAAATGTAATGTATTCTTCTAAAATTCATTTTGAAAGATGGAGCAGTTTTAAAATAGTTTTTTGATTGATGGATTAAGAATAAGTATCTTTTGTCTTGCTCTACTTTATGGTAATGTGCTTACATGGTCTTGGCATACATATTTTACTTTATGCATATTGTGCTTCAATGAGGGGGAGTCTAACTCTTAAGTTGTTTAAATCCCTTGGCTTACATCTTTGCTTGATTACATAAAGTGTTTTATTGCTATCATATGCTAAATATTGATGTACCAAAATATGACAAGCATTGCACGAATAATCTTTTATATCTTGAAAGCAAGTTTGTTTCATCTCTCTATTCTTGAATCATATGTAGAATCAAATATGAGGAGATAGTTATGTTTTGAATGACTTGAAGAAGTTTTTGATTTTGATGATCCGACACTTTTTGGCAACATGAGTTTTATCTACAAAGGAAGAGAAATTATTTTCTTTCTTTCCTAAGCCTTTTTGTTGATGTCAAATAGGAGGAATGAGAATTGGAAAGAAAGTTCTTGTGCTTATTGTTTGATATGCTTATATTGCTCAATATATTTTTCTTTGGAGATTTGTCATCATAAAAAAGGGGGACATTGTGGAAATAAGCTTGCCCAAATGGTTTAATATGTTAAGTTTTGATGATGACAAATACAAGACAAAAAGAATGATGCTTATGTTACATAGATGTACTTAATAGATTATATTGGATCATGCATGATCATATAATCCATCTTATTATATTTCATATAAAAAACATGCATATTCTTTATAGAATCGTTTATAGGATATATCCAACAATATGTTACATAAGTGGTATTAAATTAATATTGGATTTGGCTCTACTTAAATGAAAATGTGCAAAGTGTTGTTTGCTGCATCCTATATAGAGCATATCTATTAATAATTAATAAATATCTTCTTTGGATATGTCTATGAAAGTCTTATATACATGTTAGACTAACTAGAGTTATACATTTATAAATCATGCATATGAAGATATTGAATTATGAATTTGGACTAATTATATTTGTTTTAAATGAGTAATACTTTGTAGGATAGTCTAAGTACCAAGAGTAAGCATTGTAACAAGAAAGAAAAAGATCACAATTATGCTCAACTTAAGAAGAATGAGAATGATAAGATGTTCCAAACATTTTGGAAGATTTAAAGAGAAGAAATTTTTGAAAACTTGGATTACATCAAGAAGCCTAAAGACTAGAATTGGTATATTTTCCTTTTAGGCTTTCTCCTATGTAAAGATAGAAGTTTTACAAGAAATGAGCTCAAATATCTTTTTAAATCTTTACAAATGGTTCTTATATGCTAAAATGCCTAACACACTTGTTTTGAAAAGCTAGTCATGGTGGTAGTTAAAATCTATGAAAAATAGTCAAGTTTGAGTTTTGAAAAGTTGACCTTTAGTTACTCTTTAGGTCATAACTTTTAAAATACTTTGAGTTTTGTTCTGAAATTGTTTCATTTGAAAATAGACTCAAAGATCTTTCCAATGAGTGGTCATTTGCTTTAAACAAATAAGAAATGAAGAAGTTATGACCATTTAAAGTCTGTTTTTGAAACTAGAGTGTATATAATCAATTACATAAGTCATGTAATTTAGTTTTCAAAACTAGAGTGCATGTAATTGATTACATAAGCAATGTAATCAATTACAACTCTGGCAGAGGCTTTGTAATCGATTACATGAACCTTGTAATCAATTACATCTTACCCAAAAAGCCTAGAACGTGTTCTAAGTGCCTTGTAATCGATTACAATATTCATGTAATCGATTACCACAAGTCTAAAGTGTTCCCAACGACTGTAAATGACTAGTTTTCATAAGAAATCTTTTTTAAACACTACCAACGGCTATTTTATCACCTGGGCTCTATATATAAGTGATGTTTGAAGCATTTATAACTCTAGAACACTTGATTTGATTCTTGAATCATCAAAATCATATTTTAAGCTTTGTATTGCAAAATATTTATATTCCTTTGTTCTTCAAGTTGTATATATTCTCTTATGAGAGTTTATAATCTTTGTCTTCATCTTAAAATCATTGTAAGAGGGTGATGTATCCCTCAAGAGTAAAAAGGGTGAAGTATCCCTTGTAGTGAAGCTTAAACACAAATGGTGATGTATCCCAATGGTGTTGTGAGTGCTCTTTAATTTAAAAGATTTTTCAAGTACCAATGAAGTTTGAAGAGTTGGAGGCTCTAACACAAGGTTGAGGTATCCCAAGGTATGAGGAGTGCTCTTGCTTGTACAGAGGTTTTCATAACACCCATGAAGTTTAGGAGATAGTGAAAAAAATCTCAAGTGGTTGGTGGTTAAACCAGGATAAATTCTTGAGTTTGATTCTCTTTTTCCTAGACTCTTTATATTCTATATTAAAGAAATTTATGCATGTTCCACTATATTTATTAATTGAGTGCTTCAAAATGTTTAATTTTTTAATGGTATTTTAAAAACTTGTAATCACCCAATTCACTCCCCTCTTGGGTAATGGTTGCCATGGCTAACACTTTGGTGACTTGATCTGGCTTGTCATCAAGTTGCAAAGGGATGAGTTCACCTTTAGATTAAGGTCGAGTATCTCGTATCTCCTCTTTTATGTCTATCTCAACCAAGAGGACATTAGGGTTGTCCGTAGTGGCCTGGTTGGACTCTCGAGGTATGGTTTGCCTTGGGAATTTTCCAATCTTAAGGCTGGTGTTATAATAACTTCTCGTAGTAGCTTGGTCGCCTTTGATAGTGACAATCTTATTGTCTTAGTTTAAGAATTTCATGGCCAGGCATGTAGTAGACACCATGGCTCCAAATGCATTCAAGGAAGGGCGACCCAGGATTATATTGCATGCAGAAGGGCAATCCACAACTAAGAACCTCACCTTGATTATTTTAAACCAAGGTTCGATTCCCAATGTCAGGTGTAGCTCAACGTACCCTTTCTAGGGTGATCTTATCACTAGTGAATCCAATAAGTCCCCTTGTATGAAGGATTATATCTGACTTGGGGAGCCTAAACTTTTTAGATAAGTCCATAAACATAATATCAATTAATTTTCCTTGATCTACAAATATTCTTCATACCTCGGCATTGGCTAAGATTCTAGATATGACCATCGTGGTCAAGAATAGTGTTTCTGAAATCCTCATCAAAGAAAGAAATTGGTGGCGTTTTCCTCGATCTATATTTGGTTTTGGAGATGGGGTGGGAAGCCACACTAAAGGACAACTCTCAAGTTTCGTTTTCTGTCCGAATTTGACTCACTGCCACCCGCAAAGCCAGTATATATAGTGTTGAGGGCCTGTGTAAATTTGGTATGGTGACATTCATTGTCTTGGGGGGCGAATTACAAGTGGGTCTGCTTTCTCAATTCTGTCTTGTGTCTCAAGGTGGGCTATCTCTTCGTTGGTTGTCCCTGGGAGGCATCTTCCTTCGTTAATAAAGGGATAGGCTCCTGCGTCGACTAAGGCCCTTCTTGCTATAATTCTAGGATTCGCATTGTGAGTTCCTATTCCGAGATTGGTGGGCATATTGTTCGAGGTACCTATCCTGGATGAGATAATAAGTGGCGTCGTGCAGCCACTCATAATCCTTTGTGGCATGTCTATAGCCACCGTGATAGTTATAGTGCTTGGACCTATCTTCTTGTGCATATTTCTTTAGTAAGACCAGCTTGGGTATATCTCAAAATTCAGTATTGATATAACTCCTGATAAATGTGGCTCCTAGGAACCTTTAGGGGAGTGTATTCTTCATATTTTCCCTTTGATTGTCCTTTGGAGGAGGTCTGAGATGGTTGTTGTTCCTAGGTCTTCTTCGATTGGGGATCCTCGTTCCTCTTAACTTCCCTTTTTACTTTGTTCATCTCTTTTATGTTAATATATATCTCAGACCAACTTTTGAGTTCATCCAGGTTCGTAAGATTTCTCTTGACGATTAAGGAAGCAAAAGGCCCTAGGCAAAGGCCGACTATGATAGCGTGCATAAAAACCACCTTGTATAGGTCTTTTATCATCAGGGAATCCTTGTTGAACCCGACCATAAAGTCTTGAAGTGGCTCGTCTCATCCCTGCCTAAAATTAATGAGGTTGTACAAAGTTTTTGGTTGCACTTTGTTTGTTGTGAAGTGTAGCAAAAACTTCATAGCCAGCTCGCTAAACCAGTTAACGAACTTCAGAGGTAGGGTGAAGAACTGTAACACCCTGAGAATACATAATTTATTTGTTTTGGTCTATTCTGAATTATTTTGAGTAATCCGACTCGACTTCTGTGAATTTTATGATTTTTGTGATTTTTAAGAATTTTTGGGAGTTTTTACATTTTTTATTATTTTAATATTATTTTAGGGCGGTGTATATAAGCCTTCGTATTTTATTTCTTTCTCTCAATTCTTAATTATTTTTACTAATCTGATTTGATTTTTATGAGTTTTACAATTATTATGAATTTTGTGAATTTTTGTAATATTTTAGATATTTTGAATATTTTAATATATTTTAGATATTTTAAGATATTTTGAATACTTTATTATATTTTAGATATTTTGAGATATTTTTAAGATATTTTAAGATATTTTGAGATATTTTGAATATTATATTATATTTTTGATATTTTGGTATATTTTGAATATTTAATATATTTTTTATATTTTGGGCTGTATGTGAGACCGGGACAAGCTCGGAAAAATAAAAAATTTTATTAGCCAGAAAGTTTTGCACTGTTGATTCGGAGCCGGGGGATCTTACTAAACTCGAAACCGGAAACAGTTTTTAAAGTTTTATTTTCCTACGATTTTATCTGACAAATAAAATCGGGATATGTTTTATTATCCATTGGATAATATCTTTCTTGAAAAATATCTAGTGGATGATTCTAGACATAAGCCTAATCACCCACTCTAGAATGTTCTAGACAATGACTCATCATTTGGTGACTCACCTAAGTCACTAGCCCAGTGACTCATATGTTCCAGATTGTTCTAGAAGATTCTAGAAAATGCATCGTCACGCGCCTAGTCATCAAGCGCTTTATATGTGGACCAACAAGGAGCCGATCAAAGTTGGTGGTTGTGACTCATCGCGAAGGACCAATAGAAGCTCGACACGTGGCATGACACCTTAGCACCTGTGACTCAGCATATTCAGGAAGCTTCCAGAAGCAGTGACTCGGCATGTTCCTGAAACAGTGACTCGCCATGTTCTAGAAGCAGTGACTCGCCACATTCCAGAAATGCTGACTCGCCCTGTGACTCGCCGCAGTGAGTCACACGTTCCAGAAGGTTCCCTGATGACTCACCATGCTGACTCAGCGCTATGACTCACCATTGCTGACTCAACTAGTGACTCAGCTGATGACTCGTCATGCTGACTCACCTGTTCTAGAAAATATCTATGCTGACTCATCATACTGACTCATCGTAGTGAGTCACATGTTCTAGAAACTTCTCTTTGATGACTCACTCTGTGACTCATCAAGGGCAATCAGTAAAAAATGATCAACAATAGTTGCTACCTAGCTAGAACGAGAGAAAAATCTAGGTATATTTTATTATCCATTGGACAATAGATACTGACTTTATAAGCACTAATTATTGTTCATTGCTTACAGTATACCGAAAAATATCTTAAGCCTTCATCTTTTTCATGAAGTCTATAAATAGGAGGGCTTTGATTCATTTGCAACTTTGGCAAGAAGCTCTCACCCATTTTCTCTCCTTTGAGCTCCACGGCCATTCACCTTTGGAGAGCAAAATTTCACTTCAATTTCTATCACTTTACTACACATTCTCTCTTCCAAAATCAAGAAACACCATTGTTGCTTCTCTTTGAGCAATTCGACCAAGAGAACTAAATCACCATTCATCCACCTAAAATTTTATCTAACCTACTTTTCCAAACCTAAACACTATTCTAAGAACATCTCTAGTTGAGAGTTCTTTCTAAATCCATCATCTAAAGCTTGGAAAATCACTTTGGAGATTTTTCCTAGAAGGTGGAAATTCTTATTTTTCATTTCTAACTTCTTTTTCAAGGTTCTAAACCATATTTTGATCCATGGTTTTTCTTATTTAATCCTTAGATGTTAATATTTCATGTTTTCTTTGATTTTCAAGAAGCACTTGGTGGTTGAAGTTCTTCTTGAAGGAGACAACAAGAGGACATACAAGGAACTTTGGAGGTTTCTTCAAGAGGTAAGAGGGAGATTACCCTCATCAGCCATGTGTTGGTGGTGAGGAATGGATGTGTTTGTGGTGAAGAATCCATAAGGATTCATTCACTTGGTTGTTTAATGTCTTTCCTATTTGTGATTAATTATATGTGCAAGCATGTCTATAGCTTTAATAGTTTGTATGTGTTTTATGATTACTTTAATATATGGCATGTGTTCATAAATGCATGATAGTATTGTAGGATATAAATAATATGTAAAGGATTGCATGAATGTTCCAAAGAACACAAACTAGAGGCTCACGGCCTCATCCAATAAAAGAGAACCAAAATGTTCTCAACCATTTTCTAAAGAAAGGATCTAATGGAATTAGGTTAGTGAATAAATTACGAAATGATTTAGAAGAAGAAAAATTATTCAAAGATCAAATGCCAACATTTTATGAAATTCGGCCAACATGCCTAATACAAGTGTAAGCAATCAAAAAAATTTATTTTCTAAGTGTAGAATTGATGTTTTATATAAAAAGAATGCATTTGTAATAAATTTTCAAGAATTAAAGAAGTAAACCAATTTTTATTAGAGATGTGATATAGTAGCAAGATGAATAAAACCTATGAAAAATACTTGCTTTTAATTTTTTAAAGCATAGAAACAATCACTAAGGAAAATACTGTCAAATTTTATTAAAAACAAACAAATAAAAGAGAACATTTTATAATATATGTATAACGTAAGGAAAAATTATTCTACGTAATTTGAAAGTAGTGGAAATAACTTACGTAGTTTTAAAACAGAGATTTTAAGGCTATTCGGTTAAGAAAATGATTTAAAAATCTTACGCGATTGAGAAAACGATTTAAAAACGATACGCGATTTTAAAAACAGCAAAATATATTTACGCGATTTAAAAACATTTATAAAAATGATGAAATTGTGAAAACGCGATAAAATTTCTATGCGATTAATTGGAACAGCGAATTTTACTGTTGGGCCAAAGTGGTGGACCCGGACAAGTTGAGATACGGGTACTATCAAGTGGGACGTACTGTATATTTGAGATTTTTGCCATTGAGGGCATTTGCGTAAATATGGGTAATAGTGCCATTGAGGGCATTTACGTAAATATGAGAATATTTTGAGACTAAGGGTAATTTGGTAATTATGGTTTTTATTCATGCATTGAATTATGCCAATTTGGTTGATAATTGGTGATTTGATTGACGAGATGAATTACATCGTGTTGTCGATGTGATAAGCGTAGTGCGGTTCGATTTTGTATGGACTTGGAGGCATTAGCGTGCGGAGTATTCCACATGTGGACAGTTGGTCGCTCCTCTGGGCCGTGGTAACAGATAACACACTAGTGATCTCGACACGCACTATACTTAATCAAGATCTTGTAAAGACTATTTTAGTACAATGCCTATAGTTACACGATGTTTGGACTTTGTGCTACACCACGATGTTTAGACAGTGGGCTATAGACACAACGTTGGACAGTGCAATAGTTTGGTTAGACAGCCTGAGGTACTGATAGTTCTTTAAGGATCATTCTCTCTGATGTCTGGGATGTCTGTGTTTTTAGCTCTATGGAGTAGGAATGAGTCTGTGTACATTTGCATTTGTGGTCTGTATCTTAATGTGGATATTTACGTTCAATGTTGAGATATTATGTATGATGTGTTGATGTGAGTTACTACGCATGATGTGATTATGTGGTTTATTGTATCAATTGTTATATCTATCATGGTAATATTATTACTGTTCATTTTATTATAACATGTGTTTATTGGAATTATTTGTAAATTGATAACATGATTATAATTGTGATATCTGTGTGTATTGAATGACTTAGTCATTCGTATCATTCTTTGCTACTGTACTGGTATTGGTGAAAGGGGATCTCACCTCTTTGCTGTATTGCTTTGTTGTGTTTATATTGATTCATATAGTAGGAGAAACAAATTTCTTAGACTTATTGGAGGCAATATTCTGAGGTTGGTGACGGCGTCGAGGAGTGATCTTCTCAGTTTCAACAGGATGCAGTTGGTGGAGAAACGAGCCATGTATGTTGGATTTTTCTCGTTAGTGTTGTTACCGTGCTATTAGTAGTACCCGTCATTGGGTTTGCTACTGTTTCTCTGAGTCTGTAAGTTATATGTTTTATTTCTTTATTGGATATTATGTGGTATAAATAAAGTTGTGTAAAAATCTTTTCAGTTTATTTTCTGTATTACTCATACTTCGGTAAGTTTAAGTTTCCGTGAAAAGAAATTTTAAAATCCATATTTTAGAACTCAAATATTTTATGAAATGGTTTTCAGGTTTTTAAGTTTTTAGTCAAAAATGTAATGTCCTATGGAGGGTGTTACATTAGTTGGTATCAGAGCACGGTTAGAGTCTTTTGGGGTTTGTGGTTAGGCCTGTCTTGTTTGTGTTGTGTGACTCTCTGTGCTTGGACTCCAAAAGGAGACAATGTTTCTTTGAAATGGTTACATCTGGTTTCCATTGTATTATGATTCGTTCGTCTTTGAAGAAAGGCGATGACTCGTGGTAAACGTGCACGTGAGGAAACAGGAAGTGACACTAATAATGTAGCTGCAACTACAAAAGCAATGCAAAGGACAACTAAAGGAACAGTACGGCATGCTCCGAAGATTGCTCTGCAGCAAGGAACGATAGCTGAGATTTGGAATCAGACAAAGTTGGATGAATCTCAAAATACAAGATTTTGTAACATTGGACCATGTTGGTTCCTAAGGAGGAGAAATCGTAAAGTCAAGCGATTCCAGTGGAAAACGTATTCGTAATCATCGAGAAATCAACAACAACAACAGTTTCGTGGAGGAAGTGCTAGTGGTAATAGGTTAGGTTAGACCATGACATTTGCACCAAAATGTCAGAAGTGTGGGAAAGATCATCTAACAAGGGATTATACAATCAAAGGAATCATCTGTTTCAAGTGTTGGCTGCCCAGACATTTTGCTGAAAAGTGTATTCCACCTAAGACGAAGTCATCTGTTAGAAATGAACATGCTTCGACATCTTAAGTAGAATGGAGTATCGATTCTTCAAGTGGAGCAAAAGCATCTCAGATTGAAGACCTATACAAAGAAGGTTGTATCACAAAAGGTGATCCTTTAACTACTGTATAATTCTGAGGGTAACCCATTTCTCTATGGCATATGATCGTGTGGGTCAATTAGAGTTATCTTTATCTTCATTATCTTTTGACCTGGTTGTTTCTACTTCTATTGTTAAAACATGTGGTTGAGGACTTGAGTTACTTAAATCATCCTAAGTCTGTTAAATGACTGAATCTTTTCTGTTGATTCAATTTATTTATCTCTTTCTCAAAACAGACGCGATCTAAAAATATGGATTGGGTATTTTTCCAACCACCCATGCTTTGTTAGACTTATCAGTTGAATTATTCAACTTAAAAAGCTCACTTCTAAATTTATTGGACCACATCAATTTCTCTATTGGATAGGTCCGGTGGTATGGATGACTCTACCATCTTTTCTTTCTTTGCCTTCATGATATCTTTCATGTGTCGCAATTGCGAAGAACATATTCTTGGTTCAGCCCATTCTTTTATGACTAATTGACCATGTGGGTTGATTAGAGCTATCAGTATCTTTGTTACCTTTTAATTTATCTATTTCTACTTTCATTGCCAAACCCATTGTTACTATTCAATTCCTTAAACAATCTTTTCTGTTAATCTAAATTGTCTACCTCTTTCACGAGATAGATGTGATCTTATAAATGGATTGGTTATCTTTAATCATATCCTGTAAATTGTTTAAGAAAAATTTTGGTGTCCCAAAAAACTCATTTTTTAAAATCGGACAATATCAAATTCTTTGTTGGATATGTCCGGTAACATATTGGATAGTTTCACTATCATTTCTTTCTAACCTTTATAATGTCCTTTTATGTATTGCAATTGCAAGAAAGAATATTCTTATTCAAAATCATGTCATAGCATTAGAATACAGTACTGTTGAAAAAAAAACCTTGATTTGTGAGGCACTTCTTGTTAAAAGCAAAGGCAGGAGACTGAAGCGATACAAAGGCAGGAAAAATTTCAAGTGATGCTGTTCAGAGTGGTGAATGCTCCCACAATATTTATAGGTTATGTGAATAGTAATTTTCATCCTTATCTAGATAGAATTGTCATTATCTTTATTAACGACATTCTAATCTATTCTCGAAAATCATGAGGAACATGCTAAACATGTTGTAAAGGAGCAATTAAAAACGATACAAGGATATTTTTGTTGGTCGAGGTAATCTAGAATGACGTAAATAGAGATGCAACGTGAGAGCTAGAAGACAAGATGAAAGAGTAGTATCCATAATTGTTCTGAGACTACTACAAATTTTGGGGACGAAATTCTTTTTAGGAGGGGAGTATTGTAACACCCCGAGAATACGTAATTTATTTGTTTTGGTCTATTCTGAATTATTTTGAGTAATCCGACTCGACTTCTGTGAATTTCATGATTTTTGTGATTTTTAGGAATTTTTGGGAGTTTTTACGCTTTTGATTATTTTAATATTATTTTAGGACGGTGCATTTAAGCCTTCGTATTTTATTTTTTTCTTTCAATTCTTAATTATTTTTACTAATCTGATTTGATTTTCATGAGTTTTACAATTATTCTGATTTTTGTGAATTTTTGTAATATTTCGAGATATTTTGAATATTTTAATATATTTTAGATATTTTAAGATATGTTGAATACTTTATTATATTTTAGATATTTTTAAGATATTTTAATATATTTTGAGATATTTTGAATATTATATTATATTTTTGATATTTTGGTATATTTTGAATATTTAATATATTTCTGATATTTTGGGCTGTATGTGGGTCCGGGGCGAGCCCGAAAAAATAAAAATTTTTATTAGCCAGAAAGTTTTGCTTTGTTGATTCGGAGCCGAGGGATCTTACTAAACCTGAAACCGGAAACAGTTTTAGAAGTTTTATTTTCCTACAATTTTATCTGACAAATAAAATCGGGGTATGTTTTATTATCCATTAGATAATATCTTTCTTGAAAAATATCTAGTGGATGATTCTAGACATAAGCCTAGTCACCCACTCTAGAATGTTCTAGACGATGACTCATCGTTTGGTGACTCACTTAGGTGACTAGCCCAGTGACTCATATGTTCCAGATTGTTCTAGAAGATTCTAGAAAATGCATCGTCACGTGCCTAGTCATCAAGCACTTTATATGTGGACCAATAAGGAGCCGATCAAAGTTGGTGGCTGTGACTCATCGCGAAGGACCATTAGAAGCTCGACACGTGGCATGACACCTTAGCACATGTGACTCAGCATATTCAGGAAGCTTCCAGAAGCAGTGACTCGACATGTTCCTGAAACAGTGACTCGCCATGTTCTAGAAGCAGTGACTCGCCACATTCCAGAAATGCTGACTCGCCCTGTGACTCGCCGCAGTGAGTCACACGTTCCAGAAGGTTCCTTGATGACTCACCATACTGACTCAGCGCTATGACTCACCATTGCTGACTCAACTAGTGACTTAGCTGATGACTCGTCATGCTGACTCACCTGTTCTAGAAAATATATATGCTGACTCATCATGCTGACTCATCGTAGTGAGTCACATGTTCTAGAAACTTCTCTTTGATGACTCACTCTGTGACTCATCAAGGGCAATCAGTAAAAAATGATCAACAATAGTTGCTACCTAGCTAGAACGAGAGAAAAATCTAGGTATATTTTATTATCCATTGGACAATAGATACTGACTTTATAAGCACTAATTATTGTTCATTGCTTACAGTATACCGAAAAATATCTTAAGCCTTCATCTTTTTCATGAAGTCTATAAATAGGAGGGCTTTGATTCATTTGCAACTTTGGCAAGAAGCTCTCACCCATTTTCTCTCCTTTGAGCTCCACGGCCATTCACCTTTGGAGAGCAAAATTTCACTTCAATTTCTATCACTTTACTACACATTCTCTCTTCCAAAATCAAGAAACACCATTGTTGCTTCTCTTTGAGCAATTCGACCAAGAGAACTAAATCACCATTCATCCACCTAAAATTTTATCTAACCTACTTTTCCAAACCTAAACACTATTCTAAGAACATCTCTAGTTGAGAGTTCTTTCTAAATCCATCATCTAAAGCTTGGAAAATCACTTTGGAGATTTTTCCTAGAAGGTGGAAATTCTTATTTTTCATTTCTAACTTCTTTTTCAAGGTTCTAAACCATATTTTGATCCATGGTTTTTCTTATTTAATCCTTAGATGTTAATATTTCATGTTTTCTTTGATTTTCAAGAAGCACTTGGTGGTTGAAGTTCTTCTTGAAGGAGATAACAAGAGGACATACAAGGAATTTTGGAGGTTTCTTCAAGAGGTAAGAGGGAGATTACCCTCATCAGCCATGTGTTGGTGGTGAGGAATGGATGTGTTTGTGGTGAAGAATCCATAAGGATTCATTCACTTGGTTGTTTAATGTCTTTCCTGTTTGTGATTAATTATATGTGAAAGCATGTCTATAGCTTTAATATTTTGTATGTGTTTTATGATTACTTTAATATATGGCATGTGTTCATAAATGCATGATAGTATTGTAGGATATAAATAATATGTAAAGGATTGCATGAGTGTTCCAAAGAACACAAACTAGAGGCTCCTGACCTCATCCAATAAAAGAGAACCAAAATGTTCTCAACCATTTTCTAAAGAAAGGATCTAATGGAATTTGGTTAGTGAATAAATTACGAAATGATTTAGAAGAAGAAAAATTATCCAAAGATCAAATGCCAACATTTTATGAAATTTGGCCAACATGCCTAATACAAGTGTAAGCAATCAAAAAAATTTATTTTCTAAGTGTAGAATTGATGTTTTATATAAAAAGAATGCATTTGTAATAAATTTTCAAGAATTAAAGAAGTAAACCAATTTTTATTAGAGATGTGATATAGTAGCAAGATGAATAAAACCTATGAAAAATATTTGCTTTTAATTTTTAAAGCATAGAAACAATCACTAAAGTGGATTTAGTAATAATAAACTAAGTAAACAAATTTTTAGAGGAAAAACGTAGAAAATACAAATTTTAGTAGATTTTATAGACAAAATACTGTTAAATTTTACTAAAAATAGACAAATAAAAGAGAACATTTTATAATACATGTATAACGTAAGGAAAAATTATTCTACGTAATTTTAAAGTAGTGGAAATAACTTACATAGTTTTAAAACAGAGATTTTAAGGCTATTCGGTTAAGAAAACGATTTAAAAATCTTACGCGATTAAGAAAATGATTTAAAAACGATACGCGATTTTAAAAACAGCAAAATATATTTACGCGATTTAAAAACATTTATAAAAATGACAAAATTGTGAAAATGCAATAAAATTTCTACATGATTAATTGGAACAACAAATTTTATTGTCGGGCCAAAGTGGTGGACCCGAACATGTTGAGATACAGGTACTGTCAAGTGGGACGTACTGTATATTTGAGATTTTTGCCATTGAGGGCATTTGCGTAAATATGGGTAATAGTGCCATTGAGGACATTTACGTAAATATGAGAATATTTTGATACTAAAGGTAATTTGGTAATTATGGTTTTTATTCATGCATTGAGTTATGCCAATTTGGTTGATAATTGGTGATTTGATTGACGAGATGAATTACATCGTGTTGTCGGTGTGATAAGCGTAGTGCGGTTCGATTTTGTATGGACTTGGAGGCATTAGTGTGCGGAGTATTACACATGTGGACAGTTGGTCGCTCCTCTGGGCCGTGGTAACTGATAGCACACTAGTGATCTTGACACGCATTATACTTAATCAAGATCTTGTAAAGACTATTTTAGTACAATGCCTATAGTTACACGATGTTTGGACTGTGTGCTACACCACGATGTTTGGATAGTGGGCTATAGACACAACGTTGGATAGTGCAATAGTTTGGTTGGGCAGCCTGAGGTACTGATAGTTCTTTAAGGATCATTCTCTCTGATGTCTGGGATGTCTGTGTTTTTAGCTCCATGGAGTAGGAATGAGTCTTTGTACATTTGCATTTGTGGTCTGTATCTTAATGTGGATATTTACGTTCAATGTTGAGATATTATGTATGATGTGTTGATGTGAGTTACTATGCATGATGTGATTATGTGGTTTATTGTATCAATTGTTATATCTATCATGGTAATATTATTGCTGTTCATTTTATTATAACATATGTTTATTGGAATTATTTGTAAATTGATAACATGATTATAATTGTGATATCTATGTGTATGGAATGACTTAGTCATTCGTATCATTCTTTGCTACCGTACTGGTATTGGTGAAAGGGGATCTCACCTCTTTGCTGTATTATTTTGTTGTGTTTATATTAATTCATATAGTAGGAGAAACGAATTTCTTAGACTTATTGGAGGCAATATTCTGAGGTTGGTGACGGCGTCGAGGAGTGATCTTCTCAGTTTCAACAGGATGCAGTTGGTGGAGAAACGAGCCATGTATATTGGGTTTTTCTCGTTAGTGTTGTTACCGTGCTATTAGTAGTACTCGTCATTGGGTTTGCTATTGTTTCTCTGAGTCTGTAAGTTATATGTTTTATTTCTTTATTGGATATTATGTGGTATAAATAAAGTTGTGTAAAAATCTTTTCAGTTTATTTTCTGTATTACTCATACTTCGGTAAGTTTAAGTTTCCGTGAAAAGAAATTTTAAAATCCATATTTTAGAACTCAAATATTTTATGAAATGGTTTTCAGGTTTTTAAGTTTTTAGTCGAAAATGTGATGCCCTATGGAGGGTGTTACAAGAACCATCTTAAGGCAACCTTCTTTAAGGTTGAAGGGAAGGCTCGACGCAATATAAGTTCTGCTGCTCCCTGGAACAACATAGACAAGGTGAAAGTATTTATGTGTTCTTGAGGATCCATTGTGTCGTTATATAAGTTAATGTTCATTAGGAACTTGAACCCCTTTGGGACTTGCACTCCCATGATAAAGTCTGAGAAGCGGTGGTTGAACTAGTACTGATGGCCATGTTGGTTTGAGGGTTCTAACACCACTAATGGTTGTCGATTGATGAGTGCCCGTCTTTCATCGTAGTTAGTAGGCAGGAATCGATTGCTTCAGTTGGGATTATTCTCATCCTCCCGCTCAAAGTGGACAACTTTCTAGAGTTTTGTGATATGTCTTGCTTGATTTTCTAGCTTTTTGTTCTAATGCCAGATGATATCTATCAGGTCTTGGTTTGAGGGCTCCTGATGGAAAGATTCTTCTAGCGATGGAAGGCGTTCTTCATCTTGAGGATACCTCTTGCCGGGGAGGGACTTGATGACGAAACACAGCCTGCTTCCAAGGTTCTGGGATGGAAGGCAGTTGGCCTGTTTCTGGTTGGTAAGAGAGGAAAACTTGTTATGGTATAAGCAAGTGTACCGAATCGCAAAAGTAATAAAAAGTGAGTAAGAGTATCATCCCACGAAGATTATATTGTCAATTACTAATTTCATTAAATAAACACTATCTAAGCTGCTAAAAGATAAGAGTTGGTTAAATACAAGAAAACAATAAACAGAAAAATAATTAAAAATAAATCAAGACTCATTTCAAGGGTTAAAAAAACGATGAGATTAAAATGTTAGGGGTCAAATTTCACTTGAATTCTTTAAATGTAAATTCAAATATTAGTTTAATCAAGTTCTATTTCAATGATTCATGATCAATTCTCAAAATTTAATCAATATCTAATCCCTTGGTATATTAATCTTTTTTATGCTATTTAGAATTAACTAATCATTTAGTATAACCCCAAATAAAAAGGTATTATTCAAAACGAGTGAATTAAAAAAAAACCAGACAATTCACAATGTCTATTCTTAGTGATTGTGGAAATTATGGTATTTATCACAAGTTCTAAGTTCATGCAACTTTTCCTAAATCATACATCAACCTAAAAATTATTCCCAAATTGGCCAGATTTAGAAAAACATTAAGGAAAAAGATAAACATATAAATCATGAAAAAGAAACATTGATTAAACACAATAAAAGAATTTATATCATCCAAGTATCAAGATCTATCATCACCCTAACAGAAGAGGTTTAGTTACACATAGAAAAAGAAGAACACAAAGGGAAGAATACGACAAACTCTATTGTAGAAAGGTGAAAATGTTGAAGAAAATTCCTAATCTTCAAGCCTAATTGTTCCCACACCACTTTAGGGTTTGTTCCTTCACTTTGCTCCTTGACGGCTACGAAATTCTATGCAAAAAGATAGATCCTTTGCTAAACTCATTTATCCCTTTTTTTTATAGAAAAGTTGATAGCTTTTTGTATCTAACTTGCACGATTTTTCTCACCCTCCAAATGGTCGAATTTGCCCTCGATCTCAACGGAGAATTTGTAAGATTTTCTGTTAGCTTTTCAATGTTGCAAATGATGCGTCGATCTGATCTATGTAGTCCAAGATATGACTCAATTAATGAGGAATGGTCATGATAGTGCGAAAATCCAAATTTTGCTCCAAATCAAATCTCTTTGAGAATCTTTATCCAATCTTCAATCTAATCCTTATTTAAGATTTGCGTCTAATTAGAACTTTAATTAGCATCTAAGAATAGGATAAGAATCCTTCAAATATTTATCTTTAGGAATTTCTTATTTTTGCACAAAATCTGGTGATTTATCCTGAAAGCTTGTTTCTTTGATTTCTTGCTTCTTTAAGCATCAAGTCTCTTTTCATGTGTATTTACCTATCAAAAATAAATAAAACATGTAATAAGAACATAATTTAAAATAATAAAAACATAATAAAACTTGAGAACAAAACTCAATCAAAGAGATAAAAAGATGATGAAAACCCAAGATTTTGAACCGTAAAAATATAAACTTTTGGAGGTTCATCACTTCCCCAAACTTGAGATTTTGCTTGTCCTCAAGCAAAATGAAAAACAAAAACAAAACAAAAAGAGTAAACAAAGAAAAACTCAAAACACAAAGATTCAAACATGGCAACAATGGTTATTAAAAATCATTCATATCCTCAGAAACTGCTTTACAATCTAACTTCAAAGTGTTGCATATGCAAAATCCATTTATCTTATCGTCTCTCACATACAACTCTTACGCAAAAATGACTTCCCAAAAACATGAATGAAAGACCCAATCTCCTCATAAAGTTTAAGCCTAGAAAGGTTTATAAAATTATAAATGCACATCAAACCCACATCCATAGGGTTGTTCTTCGTCTCTCTCTCCACTAATGTAAACAACATATAACCAAGGATGAAAAGGGACTTTACAAAGCTTGTAATGAAAGACCAAATGTAAGGGATAAGAAAGAAGGGGTAGGATAAATAAAACAAAAGTTGAAATACAAAATCATGCATATTGCACAATTCAAGACTCATAAATATTGAATAAGTGCAAAACGGAACATAAGAAGCAACACATCATTCTTTTTTTTTTTAAACAACCTCAACCCCTAAACTTATTTCTTTGTAATACTTTGGGTGGATTTTCTCTTTTTGCTTTTTTTTTTGAAATTTTTTTTAGCTCCAAAAATACTTCATGCATAAAGAATGACTAAGGCTTGAATAATAAAATAATACAAGATATGCATTCAACAAAGGGTGTGTAAGAGGGAATTTTTTTTTATGGGTATGGGAAAGAAAAATATGGGTAAAGAAAAGAAATAGAGGTCAAACATATACAAGGCTGCAAAAGGGACCTAGGCATATATTGTGTTTACAGGTTGACTTGAAAGGCTCAAACAGTTCAAAGAAGGCCTTTATCATTTCCTTGATCATGGATTGTCTAGGATTTCGCCTCAAGAAAGAATCAAACAATTTCTAACTACAAATCATCCATACATATGCATTCTCATAAACTTTCTCTAAGCCTGACATATAATCCAAGGTCTATCAAACATAAAGATGGGATGAACATCTATACACAATTGAAACAATAGAGATAAATGCAACTCATAGATTCTCATGTGATATCCCAAGAAAATAAATCAATTCATAATTTATGCAATGATTAGATATTCAATTTAACAGATAGACATGCACAGAATGACTCAAAACACAATAAGATGATGATGATAAAAATAAAAGAAAAATATTAAAGAAAAGAAAAGAAAAACTCTTCTTGGTGGTTGATAACTATATACATTCCCCTACAAAGGCTCCGAACTCAGGAAGACTCCTAAGCTGACTCGATATTACCTTCAAAACAAAAACAAAAAAATTATCAATAAAATAAAGAAATAACAAAATAATAACAAAAATAAAAATAAAAGAGAAAAAAAGAGAAAAATTTTTGAGTTGCCTCCCAACAAACGCTTGTTTAACGTCATTAGCTCGACGTTGCTTTTTATTATTATGGTAGCGTGAAACAAGAGAAATAGGATTACGCCTTTCTTCTTGCAGATTTTTGGCTTTATACTCGATCACTGTTCTTAGAATCCTCTCCAAAAATTTTATGAGCTGGAGTTGTACTTATTTGTCTAGAAGACACCTTAGCATAAGAAATTTCACCAATCCATGGTGGTTTCAATTGAACAACAGATAAGGGATCAACTTTCAATGGACCTATCTACAATGAATCAATGGAAGCTATAGGATCTTTTTCTATCCCAGCAATCTCAAAGTTAGGAGGACATTTCTCCTTTTCACCAACGATCTTGGAAGTGAGAGAATCAACATTAATCAATGATGGACTCCTACCAGTCAATTCCTATTGAGTTTTACCTTGAATACAATTAATAGGGGCATGAAGATTTGATGTTGGTAAAGACTTATCAAAAACATTTATAGTCACTTAATCTCCATCCACCCTCAAAATAAGCTCTCCTTTGGGCATATCAATTAATGCTCCTGAAGTTGCTAGGAATGGTCTTCCCAAAATTAATGGGATATCAGCATCATCATCTATATCTAAGACCACAAAGTCAATTGGAAAAATAAATTGTCAACCTTCACTAGCAAATCTTTCACAATACCGTATAGACATGTGATTGATCGATCTACTAATTGAAGGGAGACCTGTAACATCCCCGGGACTGCCTGCAGGATTGACGAGTGTCTCCACAAACCAACACAGGTCTTTTCAGCGTGCTTTGTCCTCACTCACACGCATCCTAGGAAACTTCCCAGGAGGTCACACATCCTACAATTGCTCTAAGTCAAGCACGCTTAACAATGAAGTTCTTATGTTCTAGGCTCCCGAAAAGAAGTTGCAACTTGTTGATATGGTTACGCCTAATCAATTCCTTTAAGCCATTCTCAACTATACAGTCCCATACCTGCACAGTCTCTGAATCCCTCTCATTTCGGTGCGTATTCAGTTCATTCATGGGACCCTTCGCTTAGAAGCATGCCAGGAGCCGCTCCTTGTACGTGCCTCTCATGCACCGGCGTCCACTCCCCGCCCTCATCAACCCCGGGACACCACATGCCCACCAGCTTCCGCCTGGTTCGTCCATGAACCACACCGTACTGGGAGAGGTCCCGTCTCTGATACCATCTTCGCTGCCTCATATTCAGCTCCTTCTGGTCGTACAAGTACTTCAAACTCTTGTGATCACTGAAGATGTTGAACGTTGCTCCATAGAGAAAATGTCTCCATATCTTCAAAGCAAAAACCACCGCAGCCAATTCCAAATCATGCGTAGGATAATTCTTCTCATGAACCTTCAATTGTCGAGAAGCATATGCCACCACGTTCCGGTCTTGCATCAACACGCATCCTAGTCCTTGATAAGAAGCGTCACAATACACATCGAAAGATTTCTTCGAATCTGTAGGATCAACACCGGTGCAGTTGTTAACCTCTTTTTCAACTCTTGAAAACTGGCTTCACGCTCTTCCGTCCATTCAAAAGCTTGACTTTTCCTCGTCAGTTGTGTAAGTGGTCCAGCAATCTTGGAAAAACCTTCAATAAATCTCCGATAATAACCAGCAAGTCCAACAAAACTTCGAACTTCTGTTACTGTCTTAGGTCTTTCCCATTGTAAAACAGTCTCCACTTTCGATGGGTCCACCGCAATACCTTCTTTAGAAATTACGTGACCAAGAAATTGGACTTCTTCCAACCAGAACTCACACTTAGCCAATTTCGTATACAGCTGCTTCTCCCTCAAAATCTGAAGAACAACATTCAGATGTTCAGCATGCTCTTCCTTCGATCGAGAATAGATCAGAATGTCATCGATAAAGACAACGACAAATCTGTCTAGATATGGACGACATATCCTGTTCATATAATCCATAAATATGGCAGGAGCATTCGTCACCCCGAATGGCATTACTTGATACTTATAATGTCCATAACGAGTTCGAAAAGCAGTTTTCGGCACATCTTCCCCTCTTACACGAATCTGGTGATAACCCGATCGCAGATCTATCTTGGAAAATATCACAGCTCCTCTCAATTGATCCATCAAATCGTCGATTCTTGGAAGCGGATATTTATTCTTGATAGTCACTTTGTTCAACTGCCGATAGTCCACACAAAGTCGTGAAGTTCCATCCTTCTTCTTAACCAAAAGCACTGGCGCACCCCATGGGGAAACGCTAGGTCGTACAAATTCCTTCTCCAACAGTTCCACCAATTGCTTTTTCAGTTCCCCCAACTCTACTGGCGACATACGATACGGTGCAATTGAGATAGGACCTGTTCCCAGTACTAAATCAATTGAGAACTCGATCTCCCGCTCAGGCGGTAAACCAGGTACGTCTTCAGGAAAAACATCTGGAAAATCGTTGACAACAGGAATAGTATTCACATCCTTCTCATTCTTAACTTCTAGAGAAGACAATACCAGATATCCTTGCGCTCCATCTCTCAACAAAGACTTGACCTTAACAGCAGTTAAGAATCCAGACTCTTCTTCCTTAGGAAAAACTATAGTTTTCTTTGCACAATCTATAAGGATATGGTTAGAACATAACCAGTCCATCCCTAAGATTACATCTATCTCAATAAGAGGCAAACAAATCAAATTGACCAAAAACAAACGGCCCTTCACAACAATAGGACAATCCAAACAGATCTTAGAAGTAACTACAGGTTTAGCAGTTGGCGTAGATACACTCAACTTAACATTCAAAGAAGACACAGGCAACTTCAGTCTTTCCACACAATCATAGGCAATAAACGAGTGTGTAGCACCCGAGTCATACAACACAGTCAGAAGGTTACCTCCAATGTCACCTTCTCCTTGAATAAGGTCATCAGATTGAGAAACTTCAGATCCCATCATTGTATACACTCGCCCTCCAGATCTCGGTTGAGTATTTCCAGATTTTTGCTGATTAGCTCTAACATGACGAACAGCAGGTTTCTTCTCTGGTCGAGTACAATCCTTCGACATATACCCAGGCTGTCCACAATTAAAACAAACAGTTCCCTTGATTGTACAATCTGGAGATATATGGCCCTTCTTGCCACACTTAAAACACGTCGGCGTAAACACCACTCTTTGTCCTGCTCCACCACTAGGTACACTCCCTCCAACTGGCGGTCGCTGAGTCTGACTTCCTTGTGGTCTAGAATACGGCTTACGCAGAAACCGATTTGTATTGCTACCTCCACCTCTTTGAAACCTTGTCGGCCCAAAATTCCGATTCCTCTGATCTCGCGACGGTTCAAGCTCCTCAAGTCGCGCACATGCGTCTACCAAAGCATGAAACTGATTCATATTCAGAGATATCACTCCTCGCTTCAATTCCACTCTCAATCCGGACTCAAACTTCCGACATTTCCATACCTCATCTTGTCGATTTTGAGCATAATCCGAAAATTGAGACAAACTTTCAAATTTTGTGGCGTACTCATTCACTGTCATATTTCCCTGTCGCAACCCAAGAAATTCCATCTCCTTGGCATGCCTAGCACTTGCAGGAAAATATTTATCCAGAAAAGTATTAGAAAACACTTCCCAGGTGATCTCAGTCCCTCCAGCTTGCAACACTCGGCGGATTCCTCTCCACCAATGTTCGCATCTCCTCTCAGCATGAAAGACAACATAAGTTACTTTCTTTTCATCTGTACATCTCATCCCCTCAAATATTCTCTCTAAATCTTGCATCCACTGACTCGCTTTCTCCGAATCCACCTCGCCTCTAAACTGTGGCGGATTATGGCGCCTAAATTCAGATAAATTTAGGGCATCAGCCGTAGCATCTTGTTGTTGAGTTGCTCTCAAATTTTCTTGAGTAATCACTTCACCATCGCCGCATAACTTCAAGAAGCAACCAACATCGGGTCCTCAACACGATTCACGTTAGCACGTCCTCTCGCCTCTACCAGCCATCTTCTTTCTTCAAACATAACAAAACAAAGTTAGATACATCCTTCTAGATATTTCCGAAAGGATATAAATCACAAAGATCACAGAGGATCACACAAAGACAAACAAAAACAGGACCCAACCACAACCCCAAAAGACTCTAACTTGGGCTCGATACCAACTAATGTAACACCCCTTTGGAGGATGTCACACATAAGAGAAAATAAAAGAAATAGAAATAAAATCTACCCAAGTTGTGAAACATTTGTTAAATATTATTACGGGTTGTAAAATAATTCTGAAAAGAGAAATATGATATAAAAAGATAGTGCGGAAAATATGAAATAAAAAAAAAACATCATCACTAATAATATACATATAATTAAGTTATAAAAGTTTGTACAAATAATTTACAACAAAGACTACAAATATTTAAACAAAAACAAATTAAAGAAAGCAATAAAAGAGTTAATATATACGACATACTGTTGACGCGCCCAAAAAAAACATCATGGTTATCTAATCCTCTGATGGATCACTCTCAGTATGAAAATGATCATCAGGAGATAGATATCCCGGATGTCTCGACACACGGCGATAACGGGATCGCGCAGTCGATACGATGCTTATCTCACTAGGCTCAGGGTTTTCAACACCCCAATGACGCCTAATGGATAAGGGTAACTCTAAGTGCAGAAAAAGTGTCGTAGTCATGACAGACTCTCCATCAAAACGTTGACGTAGAATCACGGTCACACGTCCTGCATACGTCACAGAATCACGATCGCCTCGTAAATGCCAAGCCAGAGAACCTCCATGAAATACTAGCTCTACGAATCCCAAAAATCTCAAGCGCCGCCATCCTCACAATCAATCCAGAGGATATGGATGATCGGATGGTTCTTGATCGTAAAGCGGTCGTCGCTGTTGATCTTCCTCCTCCTGGGTACACGATCTCAATAGGTGATCCTCTTCCTCGAAGTCTTTACCGCGTAAAATAAATAAACAGAAAATACATATAACAAAGAGGTAAGACAACATAAAATCATCACAACATGGCCAATAAGAAGACGACAAACAACATATATACAGTTCATGCATTACAAAATACTATAACAGAAAGAATAACAAATTAGAGTAAGATTTAGATATCATAACAATATATCACATCACAGATAAAACCTCACAGATAAAATAAGAAAGATAAGAATAAACAGATAAGATATAATAACCAAATATAGTAACAGTAACCAGATAAAATAAACAAATAAAATACAGATAAACAATAAATAGATAAGATGGAAACAAATAGACATAGAGATAAATAATATGACAAAACCCTACTCCATGGAGCTAAAGAAAACACAAGTATCAGAGAGAGGAATGACTCGCAAAATCTATTAGTACCACGGCTGCCCAACCAACTATTGCGCGGTCACACGTTGCGTCTATAGCCCCACGACACAGGAATCCATCATCCAGGCGTGGTGTAGTTCACGGTCTCACGTTGTGGCACTACAGGCAAATGTACTACTAGATTTCACAAATCTCGATTAAATATAGTGCGTGTCGAGTACCATAGTGTGCTATCGGTTTACCACGACCCAGCGGAGCTACCAACTGTCCACATGTGGGATCCCGTACACTAAAGTCTCCAAGTTCATTAGAACAATGAACCACACTACGTTTATCGCATCGACAACACGATGTGATTCGTCTCGTCAACCAATCCACCAAAAACTTGGCACACATAAATAGAAAGCATATACGGGTTCACATTTTCCCGACAGCAAATAAATTCTCAAAAGCCTGTACGGGTTCACATTTTCCCGACAGCAGATAAATTCTCAAAAACCTGTACGGGTTCACATTTTCCCGACAGCGAAAGATCCTCAAAAATAATCTGTACGGGTTCACATTTTCCGACAAGATAAAATAAATATAGTAATGGTTAATCGCGTAGAAATTTTATCGCGTTTTCATAATTCCGTCGTTTTTTCAAACGTTTAAAAATCGGGTAAAGATATTTTTCTGTTTTTAAAATCGCGTAGCATTTTTAATACGTTTTCTCAATCGCGTATGATTTTCAAATCATTTTCTTATTCGAATGCCTTTAAATTACTGTTTAAACAAACAGAAATAGTACTTAGTACATTTAAACTACGTAGAATAATTTTTCATACCACATACTGTCTTTTGGATATTTTTGCTATCTTATTGGTTCATTTTTACTAAAAATTGATAGTATTTTGTTTAGAATATCATAATAATGGTTTCCTAAATTATCCATAAAATTTCTGTTTACCTAAAACTTCAATCATATAACTTTAATTCTTTTTGAAAATTTTCTAACATGCTTCAAAACCTAGAGTGAGCTATATGTTAGAAAACTCTCAAAATACTGTATTTTACTTCCTAATGATAAAATTATTAGTTTTAATCCTTTAAGCTTAATTCTACTCAATTTGTTTCTTCAAAAACCATTATAGAAAATTTCTTTTTAACTTATATTGTCTCTTTTTGATTGAATAAGGTTTGGAATTAAGTTTTAGAAATCATGATTACCTATATTGGCATGTTGGCCAAATTTCATAAAACTTTTGCATTTGATTTCTAAATTGTTTTTCACCTTCCAAATCATATCAAATATATTATATTGTCTAAGTTCACTAAATCATATTAGAAATAATTGATAGGAATCAAATTAATCTTTTAGGCATGTTGGCCCAAAAATACTAAATCTTTACCATTTGATTTCTAAATTCATTTTCTTTGATCAAATCAATTTGAAACCTTCTTGATTCTCCTATGTTAATTAAGTTACACTTTAGGAAAAATCAAGAGAACATTTTGGTCCTCCAAATTTGTCATTGCCGTGAGCTATTGGATGTGTTCTTTGGAACACTCATGCCAATTTAAACATGTTATTCACATCCTATACATTATCATACAATTCTAACACATGCATTGTATTTTCTAACACATGCAATATATTTTCTAACACCTAAACCTAAATTAAAGCTTATAGACATGCAATCAAAAGCTAATAGACATGCAAAAATTATTACAATCACCAAACAAATAAGCTACTAACAAATACCACATAAACTACTAGCAAACATAAAAATTAACACATACACACCAAACAAAGACAACACCACCGAATCCTTATGGATTCTTCAAACATTACAATTCATTCCATCTTCTTACCACCACCAAGGGATGATAAGAATTGTCTTCCTCTTACCTTAAATGAAGACAAAAGGCTTGCTTTCACACCTCCTAGGGTTCGGTTTTCACCTTCAAAAATACCTAGAAATCTCAAACAAAATTTACATGTTACTAACCATGAAAAAGAAGCTAAACCATGGAGAAATCATGGCTTAGAACTTTGAAAAAGAAGAGAGAAAAGAAAAGCATGAAATTTCACCTTCTAGGTAAAACTTTCAAGGTTGATTTCCAAACCCTAAATGGAAGATTTTGAAGAAACTCCCAACTAGAAAGGTTCTTAGAATAGTGTTTAGGTTAGAAAAACTTGGTTAGAAAATTTTTTTGATGGTTGGATGGTGTAGATAGTGTCTTGGCCGAATGGTAGGAGAAATGAACAACAATGGTGGCTAGGTTTTCTTTGGAAGAGAGAGAAGAGAGAAATGCATGAAAAACAGCAAACAGTACATTCAGAATATTTTCTAAAAATTGAAGCGTTACAAGACCATTGTAGGCTTCACTTTTTCAATTCCCAGTTTGCGCAAGATTGACAATGGCATCAAATTAATACTCGCACCGAAGTCACATAAAGCCTTGTCAACATTCAACTTTCTAATAGTACAATGGATGCTAAAACTTCCTAGATCCCTTAACTTCGATAGTAGCTTCCGTTGAATTATGGCGTTGCACTCCTCAGTAAGTGCTACGGTCTTATCTTCATCCAACTTCCTCTTCTTAGATAACAAATCCTTCATAGATCTGGCATAAGAAGGCATTTGCTCAAGTGCTCCAGCAAAAGGAATATTTATCTGTAACTTCTTGAAAACATCAAGGAACTTAAAGAATTGTCTTTCCTGCTTCTCCTGGGTGTCTTTCTTCAAATACTGAGGGAATGAAAGTCTGGCACATAATGAAGGGTCAAATGGTTTATTCAAAATTGAATCTTTCTTCGCACTCTCGGATATTCTTCTTTAGCTTTTTCCTTTTCGATCTCATCTCCCTCATTATCAGGTGGCATTGAGACATCTTTAAATGAGGCATCTTCAATGGGGATATCATCTTTTCCTTTTTCAGCTCCCAAAGAACTAGGTGATACTTTCATATTTTCTTCCAACAACTTACCACTTCTCAAAGTGATTGCATGACATTGCTCCTTTGGATTGACGATAGTGTCTCCAGGTAGGCTACCTTGAGGTCTCTCTGTGAGCTGTCTAGCTATCTGTCCCACTTGATTTTCTAGAGTTTTGATGGCTGCCTCTTGATCTTTGTAATTACTCTGTGATTCTTGCATAAAAGAAGAAGTCTGCTGTATAAACTTTTCAAGTGTACTCTCAAGAGAGGACTTCTTCCCGGGTTGGGTATTCAGTGGTATGACTTGATTCTTCCAAGAGAAATTAGGATGATTCCTCTAACCTGGATTATAGGGATTAGAATAAGGATTACCTTGTGGTCTCAAAGGATTTCCCATACAGTTGACATATTCTGGAGCAATAACACCTAAGTTTCCTGCCTCACATTGACCATTAACATGGTTGCCTCCACAGAAATCGCAAGTTAAGGCTTGATGATTGAATAAGTTTACCTACATACCATTAACTTGTTTGGAGAGGTTAGCGACGTATTGCAGAATCATCTTATTCTGCGCAAGCAAGGCTTCAACTATGCTATCTTCCATAACCCATTGTTTAACAATAGATCTTTTATTAGGTAACTGGTATTCGTTGGTAGCCATAATCTTAAACAATTCCTGAGCCTTTTCAAGAGTCTTAGTGTTTAAATACTCACCTGTAGATGCATCCACCATAGCTCTAGTGGAAAGATCCAAACCATTATAAAATATCTGCACCTGCTACCAAACTTCAAAAGCGTGGTGTGGACATTTTCTTAACAATTCTTTAAATCTCTCCCAAGCTTCATATAGAGATTCTCCCTGATTTTGAGTGAAACATGCAATCTCACTCCTCATCTTGACGAACATATAGGGAAGAAAATATCGGATAAGGAATTTGTTCACCAACTTATCCCACGTAGTGATGCTTCCTTGAGACTGGGCTTGTAGCCAGCTCTTGGCTTTGTCCCCCAAAGAGAATGGAAAGGGTCTTAACCAGATAGCATCATCACTAACTCTATGATATTTGATAGTATCGCAGAGCTGCAAGAAATTAGCAATGTGCAAGTTGGGATCTTCTGTCTGACTTCCCCCAAACTGATCCTTTTGCACTAGCTGTAGAAGCATTGGTTTAATCTCAAAATTATTTGCTTGGATAACAGGTCGCATAATACTGGTTGAGACATTTTCAGAAGAAGAAGTTGCATAGTTAGTTAAAGTGCGTCTTCTTCGTTCAGTTATATTTTCTGCCATCTTTTCTTCTTTAATTCTATTTCTTTCTCTGGTTGCTTTTATGTTTGCTCTTTCTGTTCTTTCGATTTTCGGATCAAAAAATAATTTTTTCGAATCCATAGTACATTGCATAAGCAAACAAATAAACAAACTAGAGTGAAGTAAAGAAAAGAAATTAAAAATAAAAATAAATGAATAATAAAAATAAACAAAGAAAACAATAGTGAATAAAAAGAAACAAATTAAAAATAAAAATAAACAAAGAAGAAGAAGAAATGCTTAAATTAGTGTTTCTTCAACTACTATTTAATATTGATAAATAATAATCCCCGACAACGACGCCAAAAAACTTGTTGTGGTATCAACAAGTGCACCGAATCGCAAAAGTAATAAAAAATGAGTAAGAGTATCGTCCCACGAAGATGATATTGTTAATTACTAATTTCACTAAATAAACACTATCTAAGCTACCGAAAGATAAGAGTTGATTAAATAAAAGAAAACACTTAACAGAAAAATAATTAAAAATAAATCAAGAATCAGATCAAGGGTGAAAAAAAAACAATGAGGATAAAATGTTAAGAGACAAATTTCACTTGAACTCTTTAAATGTAAATTCAAATATTGGTTTAATCAAGTTATATTTCAATAATTCATGATCAATTCCCAAAATTTAATCAATATCAAATCCCTTGGTATATTAATTCTCTTTACGCTATTTAGAATTAACTAATCCATTAGTATGACCCCAAATAGAAAGACATTATTCAAAACGAGAGAATTAAAAGAAAGATCACACAATTCACAACGTCTATTCTTAGCAATTGCAGAAATTATGGTATTTATCACAAGTTCTAAGTTCATGCAAATTTTTTCAAATCATACATCATCCCAAAAATCATTCCCAAATTGGCTAGATTTAGAAAAGTATTAAGAAAAGAGATAAACACATAAATCATGAAAAAGAAATACTAATTGAACACAATAAAAGAATTTACATCTTCTAAATATCAAGATCCATCATCACCCTAACAAAAGAGGTTTAGTTACACATGAAAAAAGAAGAACACAAAGGGAAGAATACGACAAACTCCATTGTAGAAAGGTGGAAAAGTTGAAGAAAATTCTTAATCTTCAAGCCTAATTGCCCCCACATCACTTTAGGGTTTGTTCCTTCGCTTTGCTCTTTGATGGCTGCAAAATTCTGTGCAAAAAGATAGATCATTTGCTAAACTCATTTTTCTCTTTTTATAGAAAAGTTGACAACTTTTCGTATCTGATTTGCACGATTTTTCTCACTTTCCGGATGACCGAATTTGCCCTCGATCTCAACAGCGAATTTATAAGATTTTTTGTTAGCTTTTCAATGCCGCAAACAATGCGTCAATATGATCTATATAACCCAAGATATGACTCAATTAATGAGGAATGGTCAGGATAATACGAGAATTCGAATTTTGCTCCAAATCAAATCTCTTTGAGAATCCTTATCCAATCTTCAATGTAATCCTTATTTAAGATTTTGCATCCAATGAGAATTCTAATTAGCATCTAAGAATAGAATAAGAATTCTTCATATATTTATATTTGAGAATTTCTTATTTTTGCACAAAATCTAATTATTTATCATGAAAGCTTGTTTCTCTGATTTCTTGCTTCTTTAAGCGTCCAGTCTCTTTCCATGTGTATTTACCTATCAAAAATAAATAAAACACGTAATAAGAACATAATTTAAAATAATAAAAATATAATAAAACTTGAGAACAAAACTCAATCAAAGATATTAAAAGATGATGAAAATTCAAGATTTTGAACTGTAAAAATATAAATTTTTGCAAGTTTATCACCTCTGATTCATCCCGCTTCGGATTCTGGTTTGTGGATTGATTCTGATTCGTAGCAACTTGTTTCCTTGTTTTGACCATGTGGAGATAAGAGTAACAATTTAACACTTCCCACAAACAGTATCAATGTTCAGAACTAGGATCAAAGAGATGTACCTAATCACATCCCTAAACGATGTTGAGTAGTTGTTGACGATAGTTTCTTTCTTGGTGTAACAACAATAGCAGTGGAGAGAGAGTGATATACCTACAAGACACTCTGACACTTAGAGTAAATGTATACCTAAGTGACTTTAACCTTATATTTATAGAGTGAATTTACTTGTAAGGTAAATAATATTTGAAGAGATACTATTTAAATATAATTAGAATTGATAGTTATGAGAAAATAAGATTTTAAAATATTCTCATTAAAATAGATTCTGTTAAGATAAAATATTTAACTTAATAAGCAAGTAATTACTCGTAAAAATCACACTAATAAAGAGCCACTTGCTTATATTGAGTTTAAAGTTAGGATACTGGTTTAAAACATTACTCTCGCTGAGTAACTTCTGTGGTCCAAAAGAAATAAGAATAATTTCTTATCATAAATTGAAAAAGAATTGTAATATTATTAGTGCTACATTTATGTTATAAAAAACCTGCACAATTATTCATTTTCTCTATATGAAGTCTTTATTTTGCAAGAAGTACAATTGCATAAATTTATTCGCACAAGAGAATTGCACCTAAACTATGTTAAAATAGCCCAATGAGAGAAGTGAAATGTTAAAGTAATCTATGGAATTGAGGAGAAATGCGACCCCATCATTGAAGCAGAAGAATCAAAACAGGCACAAAAATTCAAGTAACAACCTCAAATTTCAAACCTCCCAACTTATGAAGGAAACTTATGTGTATCCATATTTTCATGCTGAACGAACCCCAAGTGCTTAACCAAAGGATAGGGGAGCAAGACTTGTACAAAACCTACAGGCATCAATCAATGACAGCAATGGCGCCAGCCTCCACAGCAGGTGACCATAAATGCATTATCTTTTTCGTTTTTGGGTACACATAACATAAATGCATTATCTTTAACAGCTTCCACGTATGTTGTTGTATTTTACTACCATTTATTGAGCGTGGCTGGTTTCCACGGATTTTCACGTGTTAGTTGAAGCACCCTTTAATGCGGTCTCTTTCCATAACTGTATTGGGAAAGATCTAACGGTTACAATTCCTTCACTTTTCACTCTTCAACCTTGTGTATTCAAAAGTCAAAAGTGACTACTTTAGTTCCCACTTATCTGTCACACTCTGATAAGAGAAACTTGCATAAATTTATTTCATTTAAATTTGGTGTATTAAAGTAACGTTTTGTTATGTACCAAAAAAAAATAACGTTTCGTTAAAAGATATTTATTAAGATATTAAAATAAAAAATTTCAAATTAACAACGTAAATCTTTTTAATTTTTTTTTTTTTAGTTTAAATTTTTTTATTTTAATATTTTTAACAAGTATTTTTAAAATATTTATTAACAAAATTGTTTAAAAGATAAATTTTTACTTTAATTTAAAACATTTAAGATAGATATATAAGACCAATTACATAATTACTTAAAATAGTTAATTGAAATTATTTATTAATTAATTGTAATAATTATTTATTAATTAATCACATGATTGAACAAGTATAATTAACTTAAGTATATATAACAATTTCTCTTGTCTAATGAGTAAGAAATAAAAAAAATAGCACCTATTAAATAAAAAAGTAAAGTATTTAATATTTTTAGAATTTATAAAATTTTATTTTTTATTTAATAGTTATTATTATTTTTCCTTTAACAAGTATCTTTAAAATACTTGTTAGTAAAATTCTATTATTAATTAACGATTAATTAGTACAATTAATTATTTCCCTCGTTCACTTTTATCTGTTTATTAAAATTGTTACACAAAAATTAAAAAAATTATTAAAAATTATTAATTACAAGCAAAATTAATTTTATTGACTCAATTATTTTTATTAAAATATTATTACTATACTAATATTTTCTCTCACTTATTTATACCAAAGGTGAAATTAAAAAAAATAATTAATAATTTATTAATTTTTTAAATAAACAAATAAAATTAAACAAAATAATTTTTCTAAATAATCAGATAAAACTTGTTGAAGAGAATATTAATTAACTACTACCATAATTAATTGTTTGTCAATACTTTATTAACCTAACACATCTAACTTGGATGCTATCAAAGAATTTTTCTCCTCTGACAATGAAGCATAGTTCCACTGACGGGGAGTGTAAGGTCCGTGCTTTGTCACAATTGTGTTTTTTCCCCACCTTGAGAAGAATTAGTTAGCCTCTCATCTCATCTATAAGTAGGAGAGCAGGGGAAACGAAAAAGTGCTGGAAGTAGAAGTTGTTGGCTTTAGTCTCAATTTCAGAATGCTTGTCTTACTTTTGCTAATATCGTAGAACTTTGTGCTATTTCATTACTGAAAAGCTCAATCCATGACCCTTCCTATGTTTTGAGTGTAGTAAATTAATCTGAAAGTTGAGTTTGAGGCTAACAAGCATTGTTCTGTTTTGGAGTGAATGAGTACCTCCGAGATCAAGTCACCAGAAGGCACCCTGCGGGGGACACCAGACACTTCAATGAGTAGAAAGAAGCTTGGCATTTACTTCATTGAGTCTGAGGATAGAAGGATGGCCTTTGGGCGTGGGTACACAGCAGGATCTACACCAGTTGATATCCATGGCAAATCCATTGTTGATCTTTCAAAGACTGGTGGTTGGATTGCTGCCCTCTTTATATTTGGTAAAGTCTTCCAAAATATATATATATATATATATATATATATACAAATCATCTTTTTAATATTGATTGTAATAGAAATGAGAAATAATTAATTTTTATTATTTTTTAATATTATTTTTTATATTTAGTTAATAATATGTAAATTCTTAGTTAATGACATGTGTGTATATATATATATATATATATATAAAATCTTTTATTATTATTATTTGATTAATACGGAATAGTAATTGATTGTAATATAAATGAGAAATAATTATCTTTTATTATTTTTTATACTTGAATAATAGTGTATAAATTCTTAATTAATTACATGTATTGTTTAGTTAATGAGTAAATTAATAATTTAGAGTTGAAGTTTAGATTTATTAATTAATTAATTAATATATGTGATTAATTATAAATTTTATATTATTAATTAAGTGTAGAAAGTGATATAAAAAAATAATGTAAGAATATAGGGATTGAATAGAAATAGATTGTAACCTTCTTACCTATAACATCAGGGATTTGAACAATTTATTGCAATAAAAATTATTATTTGATTAATGAATTTAGATTATCTCCTGATACTTAGACACAAATTTTCTGAACAAGAACACACTATTACGTGTGATAGCCTGCATGGCACAGAAATAGTTTGAGAGGATCCGAATATTTTTTATTAATATGCTGGTGATGACAACCTAACAGCAAAATCAGAACAATGCATGAATCAATCACGCCATGTTACTTGTTGAGATTATGTGTGTGTGTGTATATATATATATTTTCCTTGTGTATGATATTGATTTATCATTCTCTGGTTGCAGGAAATGAAATGGCAGAAAGAATGGCTTATTTTGGCCTTTCGGTTAACATGGTGGCCTTTATGTTTTATGTGATGCATAGACCTTTTACGAGTTCATTCAATGCAGTCAACAATTTCTTAGGGATATCCCAAGCTTCCTCCGTGCTCGGTGGTTTTCTAGCCGATGCATATCTTGGACGGTACTGGACAATAGCAATCTTCACTACATTGTATCTTGCGGTACGGTTCTCTCTCTCTATTGTTATACGGTCGCGCTATATGTCCAACGAAAATACTCTAATTATTGTCCACCTCCGTATTTTGTTGATTTACCCGAGAGAATTTGAAATTTGAAATTTGAAACTGAAACTGTTCATGCGGCATAAAACTTGTGAATGCCGCGGCACAAGATTTCTGGTAATACATTAAGAATAAGTGGTAACCAAGATAAGTTTCGGTGAAGTTTCACGCTGCAAGACAAAACTTGTGAATGTCGCAAGACAAGATTTTCAGTTAATACATTAAGAATAAGTGGTTAATCAGTATAGGTTTCTGGTGAATCTCATTAATTGGTGAATCTAAATTAACTGGTTAAAACATTAGGAATAAGTGGTTAATCAGTATAAGTTTATGGTGAATCCACCTAAGAATTCCGAATAATGAATAACTGGTTAATACATTATGAATAAGTGGTTAATCAGTATAAGTTTCTGGTGAATCTAAGAAAGAGTTCTCAATAATCAGTAAGTGGTTAATACGTTAGGAATAAGTGGTTAATCAGTATAAGTTTCTGGTGAATCCAAGAAAGAGTTCTCGATAATCAGTAAGTGGTTAATACGTTAGGAATAAGTGGTTAATCAGTATAAGTTTCTGGTTAATACATTCGAAATAAGTGATTAATCTATATCAGTTTCTTGTGAATTTGAGAAAGAGTTCCTAATAATGAATAAGTGGTTAATACGTTAGTAATAAGTGGTTAATCAGTATAGGTTTCTGGTGAATCTAAGAAAGAGTTCCCAATAATGAGTAAGTGGTTAATACGTTAGGAATAAGTGGTTAATCAGCATCAGTTTCTGGTGAATCCAAAAAGCGGGAAATGAGAAGCGAGAAATTAAAATATTGACATACAAAAAAGTCAACAAACATACGTACGGAAGCATACGGTGGAGGAAAGTTAGAGTATTTTGGTTGGACGAAAAACGTTTTCCATTGTTATAAGATATGGAACAGCACGTGTAGTACAAGTGCATTTAATATTTTAATTAAAAATGATTTATTATTTTACTCAATTCTTCTATTAATTTTTTTAATTATTAAATAAAAAAATATTAAATATTTTTTATATTATTAAAATATAAGATGTATTTATTTTTTTATTTAATATATTTTTTATTTAATATTAAAATAATTATTAAGATGATTGAGTTGAAGGATATAATATTAGTTTATCTTAATTTCTCCATGTGCACGTGTTTTGATAATGTTGATGCGGTTACGTTGATGATAGAGAAAAGTTTATTCCACACTTGTTTTTATCTACAGCATCTCTTATACCTTCTTATTTGGTAAAGAAAAGATAATTTGTATTGAAATGTGTATGTTTTTTACTTTTATTATTCTAACAAAAATGATAATTGCACGTAAAATAATTTATTTTTTAAATAATAAAATAAAAAATATAATTTCAACGCATTTTTTGTTACTTTTATTTTTCTAAGTAAGTAAAATGATAAAAAATGATGTAAAATTTTGTGTGTAAATATATATTTTTTTATTTTAGAAGGTAGTAGTATAAGAATTGTGTAATAAAATCGTGTAAATAACATTGTCGTATATGATAAGCATAAATACGTTTTTTTTTTTTCATTCCAATTTTTATAAACAGGGTTTAACAGGAATAACATTGTGTGCAACAATGAGCATTTTTGTACCCAACCAAGATGATTGTGACCAATTATCTCTGCTTCTGGGCCACTGTGAGCCTGCAAAACCGTGGCAGATGACTTACCTCTACACGATTCTTTACATTACAGCATTTGGAGCTGCAGGCATAAGGCCCTGCGTGTCTTCTTTTGGAGCTGACCAATTTGATGAAAGAAGCAAAAACTACAAGTCTCACCTTGATAGATTTTTCAACTTCTTCTATCTTTCTGTCACTATTGGGGCAATTGTGGCATTCACTGCAGTTGTCTACGTCCAAAGGAAATATGGATGGGGATCTGCTTTTGGGTCATTAGCAATTGCCATGGGTATATCTAACATGGTATTCTTCATGGGCACTCCCTTATACAGGCATAGGTTGCCAGGAGGTAGCCCCCTTACTCGGGTTGCTCAAGTCTTGGTTGCTGCATTTCGTAAGAGAAACGCCCCATTTGTTAGCAGTGACTTCATAGGGTTGTATGAGGTTCCAGGCAGACAGTCTGCTATAAAGGGTAGTCGAAAAATAGCTCACAGTGATGATTTCAGGTGAGAGCCATCTGCCTTGGGGTGAGAATTAGCAACTTAGTTCCTTAAATTATTCTCCATTTGTAATCTAGTCTATGAATTTAATTATGTATGTCAGTTAGTCCTTATATAAAACTCGTATCAACTTAATCTTTTTTATTTTTCACTTTAACCCCTAAGAAAAATTAAGTTGTTACGACTTTTATACATTTAGAGACTAACTCATATACATAATTAAGTTTACTAAACTGTCAAGTAAAGAATAATTTTAGGAACTAAAATACTAATTTAGTCGGCTTGGAGATCACTCTAGCACCCAAGTTTTTTTTCTTGTGTGTATCGGTACCTTGATTAGTTGTGAGACATTTGTTGGTTGCTAATTATACAAACTTCAAACATTTATTGTGAGAACGAATACCAAATTAATGTTTGATAACTCATCAAGAATAGGATAAAAGGTTACCATAACAATTCCTGTATTTACATTCTAAGCTAGTCACCAATCCTTAGTTTTCTCAATGACCCTGAATTATCTCTAGTTTCCGCAATTGAATTTATTGCCATTTGTGAGAGATCTTTCTCTTTTTCTTTTGGATGCTATATATCAGGTTTCTTGACAAGGCAGCTCTGCAATTGAAAGAAGATGGTGCTAATCCCAGTCCATGGAGGCTTTGTACTGTCACTCAAGTAGAGGAGGTCAAGATCCTTTTGAAACTCATTCCCATACCAGCTTGCACAATCATGCTTAACGTGATCTTGACCGAGTTTTTGACTCTCTCAGTCCAGCAGGCATATACTTTGAACACCCACTTGGGGCATTTAAAACTTCCAGTAACATGCATGCCTGTCTTCCCTGGCCTAAGCATATTTCTTATATTGTCTCTCTACTACTCCATTTTTGTCCCCATTTTTCGACGCATCACCGGTCATCCCCATGGTGCATCTCAACTTCAGAGAGTAGGAATTGGCTTGGCAGTTTCAATATTATCAGTGGCATGGGCTGCAATCTTTGAAAGGTTTAGAAGAAACTATGCAATAGAACATGGATATGAAGCTAGTTTTCTCACACCAATGCCCAATCTTAGTGCATACTGGCTGTTGATCCAGTACTGCCTCATTGGTGTAGCTGAAGTATTTTGTATTGTAGGTTTACTGGAATTCCTGTATGAGGAAGCCCCTGATGCCATGAAGAGCATAGGATCTGCTTATGCTGCCTTAGCTGGTGGCTTAGGTTGTTTTGTAGCCACTATAATAAACAATATTATCAACTCTGTCACAGGGAACCCAGACAAAAGCCAACGATCCTGGTTGTCCCAAAACATAAATACTGGCAGATTTGATTACTTTTACTGGCTTCTCACAGCTTTGAGCTTTATCAATTTCTGCATCTTCATATATTCGGCACATAGATACAAATGCAGGACACAAGTTTATGAGATGGAGAAACAGGATATGTCAAACAAAGGGAGCTCCACAGCAGTGGCTAGCTAAATAGGAAAGGGTATAGTGGTAACAGTTTGGTTAGTGCCACTGCCTAATTGGCTTTGGCTAAATAGGAAATGATATGAACAGAATGTGTAATCTTTGTTACATTACATAACTCTTCATGGCCTTGATTAATGATTGGCTATTTTTATTTTTAATTACACTGATTCTCAAATATATATATTTGTATGTTTAATGGCAGAGTCAACAATTTGAAACTTGTTGTGAACGAGTTTCAGAGATTCACCTAAAAGTGATTGACGATGGTGGTTTCCTCTGTTGTACGGTTGCTGCGATAATGGTGTAAGGAGTGGGTATCTGCAAAAGACACTCCGACACTCAGGTTAGACCATATACAAGGTGAAAAGTGTCCAAAGGTCCAGATTCATACCTTGGTGGTTTTGTCTAGTATTTATAGGTGAGAGTAATAGAGGGAAAATCCTTTTGAAATATGCATTTAATGATAATTGATGTCAATGATGAGGATTCCTACAAAATAGGAATTAGTTAGAGTGATTATCTCCCTATAACTGTGTTTCCTTGAAAATAAGGAAATGGTGGAGGGATTTCCTTCTTATTTGTTAAGGGTTGTAATGGCTGCTGATACACACACCGTGGGCCAGGATTCGTCCTAGGTATATCGGGTTGCTCTTTTTTGGATTAACCTGAAACTCGATCTAGAATAGTTTTCCCCATCTTGGTGTTCAGATGTGACAACTAAGTGTCAAAATATCCAATATCAACAAGAGCAATGGCATGCATAGGACACAAGGATCCTTTTTATGGCATAGGTGATGGATCTTGCAATGTCGCGTAAGCTATGCCGAGGTCTGTGTTGTAAGGTGAATGTTCAGAACACGATTGCCTCCGTATTGATGCATTTCGCCGTGGTCCGCTATGAAATACTCCAATTCAATATTATTCCTCTGAGATCGGTGGTTCACATTATGTTGTCCCCTCTCAAATTTGACTACGAGGTCTAAATTTAATTTCACGTCCAAAAATCCATTGTCAATATTATGGGTTATGGTGTTCCCAAGGTGTGTTGGTCCAAGGTTCGAGAAGGTTGTACACTAATCCTTTACGTGACTTTTCATATTTGGTTGCTGTCTTTTCATCTGTTGTGTCAATTTTGCAGTGACATGTGGCAATCATTGAATGGCAGCCACTATTAGGTTTTTGCGTTGCTATCATTTCCATTATTTGAATTGATTGTGATACCCTGCCCCTATAAATAGGAGTGGTGGTGATTCCCTTGCACTCTTTTGCTTCTGCTTCCTTTTTTGCCTATGATTTTCTGGCATCCTGAGACAATATCCGACGACTTTTCGTTTATGGTAGTTTTTCAGCATCTTCAATCCCTTCAACCCCTTTTCTTCCTCAAACAATAAGGTACTCCCTCTATTCCCTCATTTTTATTCCATAACTGCCATGGTGAGATTAAGAGAGACAAATAGTGATGATGGGGAGGGGAGTTTTTCTATAAAAAATTTGAGTGCACCGCCGATGGTCCCTTTAAGGTGAGAACACTATTGGGAGGCAGAGGTCGTTGTCCAGAATAACTACCCTGGATATGATACGGAGAGTGGATAGGGCCAGGGAGTTAGCAAAACTGAGGTTGTCTTGTCTGCTCCCTGTACTCATGAGAGAGTTAGCAAGTCGTGATGAAACCTCTTCTGATTCTGACATGAGTACAACCTCTGTAGGTGATTCTAATACATCGGAGATGGTACAACAAAAGGTGGCTACCTCTAAGCCTAAAGATTACATCTTTCCCGGAGATATCAGCCTATATCACTGGGTTGATAAGGAGGTGATAGGGACACCTTCAAACATCGAGACCATGGAGGACATTGTAGAAAAACAAAGGTATTTGCACTTAACAGTGAACAGACTCCTAGATGATGGGTATATGATTCATGCTCCATCTGATCAAGAAAAGGTCTGCTAAACCAAGATGGAGGGCGACCATTTTATCTATATGTACGAGGCAATACCCACACTTATCGGTGTCAGTCTTCCGTTCATCGACTTCCCTATAGGAGTATTAAACCATCTGCAGGTAGCTTCGACATAGATCTATCCAAATGCATGGGGATCATGCAGACATATGAGTTGATAGGTAAAGCTTTTAATTGGCCATATTCCGTGGAAGCATTCTTCTTCCATTTTACCTAGTTCATGCCCTTCGGGAACAATTTCCAAAAAATGTGGGTAACTTTACGGCCCAAGTAAGGCGCAAAGTCTTCAATTTGTACCAGGAATCCTTCAAAAACTTTTAGAGGGATTTCTTCCGATTTGAAGGTGCTCCGAGGACGATGCTTTTTCTTGTCGCCCTGGAGGGTGCCCCGTGGCTATATCTGTATTGGTCTTAAGTAACTTAGGAGTGAAGTCAAGAGGAAATATAAACTCTGATCTCTGGGCTAAAGGGAGATAAGGCTGACATTCTAGCATTTTTAGTAGAATGAGCTAACAAGAATGGGGCCATTTATTGCAAGGATGTAATAGATGAACCTGAGGACTCCTTAAAGGCTTTCTTGGGTATACTGTGATCCTTCTTTACATGTTTATTCCATGTTTTGCTATTGCTAAATTTTTTTTAGTCTTGTAACACCTTCATCTTCTCTCTTGCAGAAAGCATGGCGCATCTCGAAGGAGTCAAAGCTATTGCTTGTTGCTTGGCTTTGTGGAAAATCGGGGCATCGGGCTCTGCATCCTAACTGACGGTTCAAGCACCTTAACCTCAACCACAACTAGCTAACTAGAGGGAGGACCCAGAATCTCCTATCTAACCCCTCAAGCCTAGCAAAAGGAAGGGTGATGGTCAAAAGGGAAAGTAGGGAAAAAACCAATGACCGAGGAGGCTCTTATCGACCTTACTATTAGTTGTAAGATGGAGACTCTAGATGGTGCCCCTTCTCTGTTTTGTTGCCACTTTTGTGTGGCCCTCGGTAGTCGATCCAGGTTGGGTGATTGGCAATGTCTTGCTCACACTAGCTGATTATGACGTCTTGACTGAGTAGGACATGATCGAGGTAATCCGGGATATAAAGGTTTGATCTCTCCGCAATGTCTTCGCCCTTCGATTTTTGGAGTCTACTTTTGATGTCGTTCGCTAAGCGAGAGAGGAGTTGAACTCTCTTCGCAATGACAAGGCTAAGTTGGAACTGGCAGTGGCCCAAAAGGATGGGCAACTAAAGCAGGTTGTAGAAGAGCACGATCTCCTAAAGAATGAGATCACGAGACTCCAAAAGAATATAATAGATGTCGAGACCTCGAAAATGAGTAGGCTGCCTCTGTGGATGATTCGTTTGAAAATGCATTGGCCCAACTCCAACTCCTCAACCCGAATCTTGTCACTGAAGGCATTGTGTAACACCCTCCCAAGGGTATCACATGTCTGACTCCCGACTCAAAATCTGTAAAGAAGTTCACACAAGGTTTGAGTTATAAAAAGATGGGTTTTAAAATTTCTTTCTTTACTGAAAACATAAACTTACTGAAATTCATAAGTATTACTGAAAATATATTTAAACTGATTAATATACAATATTGACACCAATTAATATTTCACAATTTAAAGAGAAATATAAACTAATGACTCTTTTTTTTTTAACAGTAGCAAACCCCATGACGGGTCCTACTTAATAGCACGGTACAACACTAACGTTAAAACTTAACGTACTTATTCTGTTGTGTATCCATCTTATTGCATCAAACATCTGTTCTACATTTGTTCTTTGTCAACACTACACACCTTCGAGTCCTGAATGTCCACTCCTTATTGTTGTCACCCATCTCAGAGTATTCATTGCCCGTTATGTCTAAGACAACTCGATCCTTCTATTATTTGATTTTAACAGTACAGACACAACAAAATAACATAACAAAGAGGTGAGATCACCTACGCCAATACCAACATGGCAGCACAGAGATAACACAAACAGCAATATCATACAGGGATATCATACCAAACTTCCAATAATATATTCAATATTAATCAACTATCATCATCCAATCATATATCAATCCAAGTATTCAAAACAGTTGTCATAGCCAATATTCCTCAATTAATATATCATACAGATATAAGTGTTCAGATTATGCATGTACACAAGACTCGATTTCCTACTCCATGGAGCTAAACTCAGGTCGGAGAAATGATCGAAAAGATCTGTCGTGCACACATGCCTCAGACCACGCTATAATCCTCATTTTGATTTTGCACATCTAGCATATACACGATAGTCTTTATCAGATCTTGAATAAGAATAGTGTCTCGGTCAGGATCATCAGTGTGTTGCATCGGTCTAACCTACGGGAAGAAGCGCGACCAACCACCCGTGTAAGCTACCCGCACCCCAATGCCCCCAAGGTCAACAAGTGACCTACACTACGCATATCGCACCCACTCAAGAGGTGTATTTCTCCTAGGCAATCAGCCATATCTAGTCCTCATCGGACCATTCCAATGCATGTATAATGCACCAAATCCAATCACAGACAAATATGTCATTTTCTCACAAACAGTATATGGACACTGGTTCAATAGTAATCATACTATACTTTCCACAGCGAAAATCATGTTATCACGTTTTTACAATCCAAAAACGTTTCTGTTATGTTTTCACAATACCATAACACTTCTTTTATATTTTCACAATATCGTAACACTTTTGTTACGTTTTTACAATACCGTAACACTACTGTTACGTTTACAAAATTTCGTAACATTTCTGTTATGTTTTCAAAATGTTACAACTCTTCTGTTGCACTTTTAAACCACGTACTAATTTTTAACGTTTTTCTCAATCGCGTAAAAATATACGTTTATCAAATCGGATAGTATTTTTCCACTGTTTCAAAATCGCGTAACTTAAAAATCATTCTTTTACGTCACGTAAATCATTTTCTTTCATTCTCAAAATATTTAAAACACTTTTCAAATCACATAATGATTTTCTATCATTTTCACAATCACGTAAAAATATTCTATCACTATTCAAATCACGTAGTGATTTATCAACAGTAGTTCAAATCACGTAAAATATTTAAACGTAAATTTAAATCGCGTATAAATATTTCAATGTATTTAAAATCACATAGAAATATTTTTCCATATCACGTAACTTAAAAATCACGTTTTTAAGATACGTAAATAATTTTTCACCACAATTTCATTACAGAAAATATTTCTTGACCTTTAAAAATTCCTTTTTAACTTTTCTCAAAATAATATAACTTTATACTTCATTTAATATATTTTCTTACTCAAGAAAATATTTTTTCACAGTTTTTTACTCAAGAAATTCTTTTTCAAAATATAATTCAACAAAATCACTTTTCCATTGATATAAATCAACGTTTCAAAACTTAACATTTTCTAACGTATTTCAAAACTTGAAAATAAGTTATACGTTAGTAAATTTTCAAAATACCATTATATTCTCCATTTTTTCCAAATCAATTCTAAAATCAATTCTTCTCAAAATAAATTAAGATTCAAACCCTTGCAACTTTTCTTTTTCATTTTCATATGAAAGTTCATTTCTCAAGTGATAAAATACTTTGATTCCCTTTCCAAAATCGTTATACTAAAACATTTTATTCAAATATTTTGTTTCCACTTTAAAATTATTTTGTTTCATAAAACCAAAATTATTCCAACCTCCAAAAATCGTAGAGTCTTTGGCCATTGAAGCCGTCAAATATTTTTCTTCTAAATTGATATGGTTTTACACAAACAAAATCATTAAAAATTCTTTGTTTTCAAAATCGAAATACCGATGGTCATAAAAATCAAACCTATTTGTTCAAATTCGTTTTTACTTTCTTTACAAATCTTTTTTTACTTTCTTTACAAATTCTTAAAATTATCATTGTCATTTTCATTTAAATCTCATGTTTAGTAAAACACTTAGAAACCTTTTTACACAAAATAAATCAATAAAAATCCTTCTAAAACCGTATTCATGTACTCTTTGAAAAATAAACTCTTTGTTTATTTTCCTTACTTTTCTAAACATCCATTTTCATCATTCGAGAAAATATTAATTTTGTGAACACCTATCTTAAGGTGTCTTGACCAAAATTCACCATGTTCTAGGGATCAAAAATTAATTCCCTTGTTCTTGAAAATTTTCAACATGGAACCCTAACCTTGGGTGCCAAAACCGTATTCATTCTTTGGCCATTGGAGCCAAAAATTGATTTTCTTTCCATCATCAAATCATGGCATATACATACATATTCAAATATATATTATAAGCATGCCATAATCAAAGCAATAAATCATGCATAGTATAAGCATACCATCAAAGTCATAAACTCATGCAAAGTATATCAAGCATAGACAAATAATCAAAGCTCATAAACACAAATAAATTATTACATGACCATGGATAGGAATCCTCACATGGATTCACCATCCATCAAATATAAAACCATCTCTCACCACCATACTTGGTTGGTGAGATGGATCTCCCTCTTACCTCTTGAAGATCCTCAAGAACTCCTTGTTTTGCTTCTTTTTCCAAGTCCTTCATCACCAAGGGCTTCTCAAATACAAAACAAAATACATAAAAATTACTATACTAAGCTTGATTAAGAGAACCATGGATCAAACATGGTTTAGATAATGAAAAACAAAGAAGAAATGAAGTTTCCTTACACTTCGCCTCAAAAACCTTAGAACTTGCTCTTGGAAAAACTCCTTGAAAATGAATGATTTAGAGAAAATCTCCAACATGAAAGTTGCTTAGAATATCATGTAGATTCAAGATCTATGGTTGGATGAAATTAAAAGAGATTGGATGGTGGTTTTGAGTGTCTTGACCGAATGATTACTCTTGAAGCACAAAGATGGAATTTTTGATTTTTGATAGAAACTTGAAGCTTGGATTTGAAGATCAAGATGAATGATTTAGAGAAAACTCATAACTTGAGATGTTCTTAGAATAAGGTAAGGATTCAAGAAACTAGATTGGATGAAATTTTTGAGTGATGGAAGGTGTTCTTGATGGTCATGGCCGAAACATAGAGGAGAAGAGAAAGGAGAGAAAGTTTTCTAAGTTTAGCTTCTTGAAATTGACAAAGAAAGACCAAGAATGAGTAATAATGATGGTCTTCCACTTTGCCATCCTCTTAAGGCACCAAAAACCGTGCCCCCCTCCAAACACTCTCCTAAGGATGCAAACAAATCAATAATAATGCATGTTGACCAAGACAAAGTGATAGAAAATGATAGGAATTGATTTGTAATAATTTGCTTCACAAATGGATGCATTGCCGTAGCTTCCTTGAAACAAGTCTCCATTATTGACTATTTTCTTTGTTGTGTAATACAAATAATGGAACATGAATTTATTGAATCAAGTTGGCCCCCTTTTAGCTTTGCATGGCCGTAGCTATGCTTGGAGAGAAAGAAAAAAATATTTTTGCTTTAGGAAAATGATCAATAATGATGTATAATTGACCAAGACATCTAATAATGATATAAATCTTTTTCTTTAGCTCCAAAATGAAGCACAAAATCGTCCCCCACCTTGCATTATGCACTTAATAATTTGTCATCTTTTTCAAGCCATTATTTGAAGCCTTTCTAGCCATTGATTAATTCAATGGTTAGGATTTAGGTAGACTTTTGATTTAGAAGACTTAATCTAGGCCATTGGATCTTTCTCCTTTAAATTCTAGCCATTAGATGTGTTTCTAAAATGAAGGGTCAAGATTACTCCTTCTTACTTTTAATCCAAGGGTCATAATTAGTCTTTGCTACTTTTTAAGACTAATTCTCCACCATTGATTAAATTTACATCCAATGGTCATAAATGGTCCTTGTTACTTTACAAGACCAAATCTCCACCCTTGATTAATTCTTCATCCAATGGTCATAAATGGTCTTTGTCACTTTTTGAGACCAAATCTCTACCATTGATTAAATCCAAATCCAATGGTTATAAATGGTCATAGCCATTTTATTAAACTTATCCTACACCGTTGATTAAATCAAGATCAAGTCTTTACCATCGATTAAATCAAAGGTTGATATCAAAGCCTTCAATATTAGACTTGTTTCCTATTGGTCCATCAAAATTGTCACAACCACTAATATTGACTTAATAGTATAATTTCTATTTTTATCTACTAAAACCCCACGAAAGAATATATTTACTGTATTTTTATCGCCCGATAAATAAATACAGTATAAAACACAGTACAAGAAAATTTCTAAAACTGTTTTCAGATTCAGGTTTAGTAAGATCCTTTGTCTCCGTCTAAACAGTACAAATTTTTCTATGCGTAGAAATTTTTTTACTTTGCGGGACCCACCTGGGCCCACGTAAGGTCACTTGGGCCCACATAGGACCACCTGGGCCCACATACAGTCAAAAAAATTCATAATCATCCACAAAAATCATAAATATTAGAAAACGCACAAATATCAAATCAGATTACGTAAAATAATTACCTAATGGTAAAAATTAAATTACGTAAAGTTTTCCCCAGCCTGAAGATTTTTATTTTCCTGACACGGAGTAAATCACTCAAAACTATCAAATACGTTGACGGAATACTCAAAATAATTTTACAGTGCACAGAAATTACTAAACAGTAAATTTCTGTTAACTATCAAAATTATTGTTTAAGAGATACGGAAATTTGGGGTGTTACACATTGGGTCTCAAAAGGTGGTCAGGGGTGGCGTCATTGTAGATGTTGTTACCGAGGCTACCCATGTGGCCCAGATTCTTGAGACGGAGCTGGTGTTTATGAGGAGGAGACCGATAGTAGCAAGGAATCCAACCAAAAGGAGGAGGCCAAGGTGGAGTTGGTCGAGGCCGAACAAACTAACCCTAATCCATGATCATCTTTTCTTTTTCTTGTTATTTTCCACTGCCCCTTGCATAGGGTTTTCTCAATTTTTGTTTGGACAAGTCTCATTTTGTGGGAATTTTTATAACAAGTCCCATATTTTGAGCATCATTTGAAATTTAGTAACTTAGTATCTTTCTTGCATCACTTTGTACTTTGTTTTTACTATTCTTTTTTATCATTTGTCCGCAATGGGTCCAATGCCCAAAATTAGTGTTTAAGGACTTAGAAATTTTATGTATTTCTTTTTTGATGTCTGTCTTCTGACTTCGCTATGCGCATTTGCATTCTAAACTACACCCATTGAAACTAGAAGGTACGTTATCTAAGGTTGATAACACTGTAATTGGCTATTGGTCATTGAAGATTATTTTGATGATAACTAACATGAAGATTGTAATACCATTAATGACATGTTAGACTTGTGTATGTATACAAAAGGTAGCATATGACTTGCTTAACATGCTTGTTTTATTTTGTGCCAAACTGAGTTCGTTTAAACACTTTGTTGCAAACTCGAATATGAAAAATAGTTAAAAATGACTTAGATAATAGCATAAATTGATTAGATAAGGGAAATAAATATGAATAACTTATTTTTAGGACACAAATGTATGAAACAAGATGCAATTAAAGTTTTAAGGTAAACTGAGTCAATTTGGCATTTTTAGGCATACTAATTGTCCATTTAAAGTCAGATTGACTAGTAGCAGATATGAAAATATCAGATAAAAATGAAACAACTTTTTATATGAATCTTAGTATTTATTTTGAAGTTGTTGGAAAATAGAAATCTTGATTTAGCTAAATCTAAGTGTTTTTAGCAGATCGAGATTTATCAGTTATGGCCTAAAGGCCTTATGAGTCTTTTTCCCTCTCTCTTTATAAGCCTTCACTCATGTTTCTTTTGTTGTAAAAACAAAAATAGAAAACTTGAGAGAGCAAGAGAAAGAAGAGGAAGAAGAAGCCAAGAAGGAAGGGGAAAAGAGAAGGAAAGGAAAGGTCAAAGTTGGAGATTCATCCAAAGCTTGAAACATCATCACTACAACATCAAGGCTGCATCAAAACAGCTTAAAGGCAGGGGTTTTTGAGTTCAAAGTCTCGCTTCTTTCTCATTTTTCATGGTTAGGCTAATTGAGGTTTAAGATGTCAAAATGAGATTTAATGGTGTTTTGAGTAATTTTCTTGCTTGGATAGGTCTTATGTGTTGTTTATGACTTGTTCATATTAAGAGTTTGGATTAGAAATTGAAAACCCTCCATTTGGATCTAAAATGCTCAAAATGTTGAATTTAGGGGTTTGGATGAGTGATTTGATGTAATGATCCATTTTTTATGAAATCAATTAGTGTTTTATGTTTCTCTCATGTTTGTAAACTTCTTTGGGGACTTAAAATCACCAAGAAACGAAACTGAAGTGATCAAATCTCGTGATTTTACTAATGGAACAGTGTCCATTGTTGTAAAACTATGCAGCTTTTGTTACTGTGTACTTAGCGCTCAAGCGTTGGTGTTTGCGGGCTCAAGCGCTGGTCTTCCAGAGAGCTACGTCGTGATGGTGCTCATGCGCTCAAGCGCTGGAAAGGTAGAACTCAAGCGCCCGAGACAGGGCAAATCTTGATTTTTGCTATATGATGCTAAAATGATTTCCTACTTGTTGGGATCATTTGTGCAACCCTTTTAGGGTATAATAAGACATTTTTAGGGATATTTCAAGAGAAAAATTATCACCTAACATATATGAGAAAGTAAGACCTTTGAACATCCAAATGAAAGTGGATTGACATAGGTTATGTTTAATGTACTACTTGATGTAATTTGGTAAGGAAATTATCTTTTGGTATGTATGTTATATGTACGAACCTTAGAGTAACCAAGAGTAGAGGTTGCCAAAGAAAAGTGTCTAACACCTTAGGCTATTTATTGTGGTATTAATGTCACTTGAAAGTTATGAGTGATGAGTTGGTGTTTAGATGCATGTACGATGGAATTCTCTTGTAGTATTGATCTATGTGTGTATCTTTGATGATGTGCACAATTATCATGGCTAAGGGAGATATTTGGGGAATTCATACCCTAACATTCGATAGAGCCAGGCCAAGGGAGATAATTTGAAAGTCCATAAAGGTTCTTTGAGCCTGGATTCATGTACTAAATTCTCGATAGTGCCAGGGTATGTGTAATGTGAGGATGAGCTTTCCCTCTACTTACCATAAGATAATAAACTAAACCAGTATTCCTAGTTAAACATAATGGTTATGAGTTGGACTAAGTACGTATGTATGAATGTATGTAACTATATCTTATGTAACATATGTTAAGATTATATTTTCTATGTTATGTATGATTGGTTTTTGTTTACTTATACTGAGAAATGTTATTTCTCACCCTGTTGTGTTGCCATGTAAATCCATGTGAAAGTTCTTCCAAGAACAAGAAGAAAAAGGTAAAGTTTATATTAGCTTATAGTTTATATTACAGTTGTTGTATCTTATTAGTACTTCTTTTTATGTAAAGAACCATGTAATACTTCAAGCCCAAAGGCTAATGTTGTATATAGTTATGTGCATTTTTGCTATGAGTTTATGTTTTCCGCATTTCATATGGCTCTCTATAATATTTCCAATGAACATTATGGATATATGTATCAAATTATCAAGTATGTAGTGGTATTGTAATGTTGTTTGTCGCAATAATTGATTCAATTATTGAGACTTCAGTATTAGAATATTACATTATGGTATCAGAGTAGTTCATCATGTTGAGCCAGGGTCTGGACTGACTATGCTTAGGCATATTTGAGAGTTTCTTTTTAAGAATTGTGCTTTTCTTATCTCTTGTGTGAGATGTTTCGATAGAATTGCATGATTTGCCTTAGATAGGTTTGTTAATAGTTACTGTTGCACTGTTACATATTACTGAGACTGCAGCTCATTATATTTTGTTCTATGTGCATAGGAAATTATGGCATCGCCAAGGAAAACTAGGGGAGCAAGGAACTCAGCTACAGAAGAGCCTAACATGGCCGAAGCAGTTATGGCTATGGCCAATGTTATGGAAAGGGTGCTTGAGAGGATGAAAGCTAACTAACCTCAACAACCTACTCAATTGCATAGCCAGTGTAGGAATTACAAGTCGGGAGAAATCAGAACTTCCAGGACTTGGCAGCTTTCCGTCAGACAAACCCTCCACCTTTTAGGGGTGGTTACAATCCTGCTAAGGCTAAGGAGTGGCTCAATGAGATGGAAAAGATCTTTGATGTGATGGCTTGCTTGAATGAGCAAAAAGTGTCTTTTGGATCTTATATGTTGAAGGGAGAGGTAGAGTTTTAGTGAAAGAGTACCGAGAGAGCACAGGAAGCCGCAGACACTCATGTAACATCCCGAAATTAGTATCCTGATATATCTTACTCATGCAAGGATATCCAATATTGGCTATGTCACTTTTAACCTTGAACCACAATTCTAATCCATAAAAATCATGCAAACTTTTATAGAGAACCATGATAAACTAAAAGTTATATAGATACATCATTGCCTCAAGGGCAAATTGTAATACATAAGCTTTTACACACTAGTTCGAGTATAATAAATACAAACTTTATCTCACAAAGTATATAAACTACACTATACTAGGCTTTACATCACTTCTATCTTTTAGAATAACTTGTACCTAGATTTACAAGGCAACATAGTCGGGGTGAGAAATCACATCTCAATAGAAGTATTCCAAAACCAGCAACTTAAACATTCATAAGCATTACGCGTTTACAGTACTAACACTTCAATCACAAAAGCACTTAACACTTCCCTCTCAGAAGTACGCAACCGCCCATACAATTGCATGTTATGAAGTTTTTATGAATGAGGACAATCACCCATACAATCACCATGCTATGCCAAGTTATGTCTAATGAGTATGCCTATGCAATAACTTAAGTATGAAATGAATAATGTATGATACCAAGTCCATGGTAATGCTATGAATGCATGAGTCCTGAACAAAGTGATGGAGGTCACATCCATAACCTTGAACAAGCATTGGAAGTCTATCCAGAAAAAAGTAACATTCCAAGTAGTGAAATCTATCAACTACTCGGACTTAAACGACCAACAAGGAAATCCATCCTCTAGCCATAAGAAAATTTATTCCTATTATCATTATAAACAATACCTAAGTATTTGTATATACACATGTTTTATCATATTCTCACTTCATTAAATACTCATTAAGAAGCACAAAAAGAGTAACTACATCAATTAGAAACTCTAGTTCCACAAAATAAAGTTTCTAGTGAAACTTGAACTGAGCGCTCAGGCGCTAACACATCCAACGCTCAAGCGCTGACTGAGCAGAACTAGCCCAGATTTTCCCCTGCTTCAGTGCTCAGGCGCTCACTTCATGGCGCTCAAGTGCTAAACACGCGCTTAGGCGCTCGAATCCTAGCGCTCAGGTGCTGAGTGCATTGCATCACACAATACTCTTCTAGACAATGGGCACTCAGGCGCCCAAATACCAGCGCTCAAGCGCTGGCTGCCCAGAATGAAATCTGTAGAATTTTGCAGATCTATGTACTATTCCATTGGAACTTACCCCTACTTCAATAACTCAAACTCCATATCCGAGTGATTTACAACCTTCCACAAGGTTCAACTACACCAAGCAACTCCTACTCCACCTTGATTTCACTCAAACCCATGGATCATGGAAAAATCATCCAACTCAAAACCTAAAACCCCAAATCTCAACTCAAAGGAAATTTAAGGTGTTCAAGGGTTGAAAATCCAGCATCTTGCTTCCATCAAACCAAAAACATGCTATCTTTTAGCTTTCTAACAAGATTCATGTATTTACTAACATAAACACAATTCTCACACTTCAAAACCCCATTTCCCCCATTAGATCCCCATAAACTAAATGAAGAAGATGAGTTCAAGAGTTTCCCCTACCTCCAAAATCAGAAATTGAAGTCACTTAACAACTCCAATATTTCTTTTCCTTCTTCTTGTCCTTGGTTGCTTGATTCTCCTCCCTTTACTCTTTGTTTTCGTTCCTTTTTGCTCTTTTCTGCTTGTAATCGTGAGAAGAGAAAAGAAATGAGTGTATTACCTCATATAAAGGCATACAACTGCCTAACAGAAGAAGGCCAAAAACGTGAGGCTCTTTGCCTTTAACAATATTTAGCTTAAAATATCTTATATGCTAAAAATATCTAGATTTCACCAAATCCAGTTTTCTCACTTCCAACAAGTTTAAAATAAATCCTAAGATTCATAACAAATCTTGTTTCACCATTTCTACAATTTTTCATATCTGCTAGGGGTCAATTCGACATTCAAACACATAATCAGTATGCTTAAAAATGCCCAACCAACTCCGATTAACCTCAAATTTTAACTGTAACACAGTTCACACATTTGTGACCTAGAAATAAAATCTCCACATTTATTTCTATTAACTAAGTAGTTTAAGTAATTTACGGAGCTAAAAATAATTATTTTTCACACATAGCATTGCAGCAAAATGCCTAAACGTGCTCAGAAAGTCACAAAACTTAACAGACATGATAATCAAGTATTAAGCTACCTTTGTAACCATATACAAGTCTATCATGGGAAGTCTTAGAAATAACTTTTATGAAGAAGTACCTCAAACTCTATATGATGATAAAGAAGTGGAGTTTATGTACTTAGAACAAGGGAGCTTGTCCGTGGGCCAATATGTGGCAAAGTTCGATGAATTATCGAAGTTCTCTTCGCATTTTCGTTACCATCCGGATGAGAATTGGTGATGTCTAAAATTTGAAACTGGTTTGAGAAATGAGATTAAAAGCATGGTAAGACCAATGGAGATCAATGATTTTCCTTCTCTGGTTAACAATGTAGGATTGTGGATCAAGTGTTCATAGGCCTCAATCTGAGGAAAAGGCACAAGACTCCTAGAAGAGGAAGCGAGATGATGGAAAAGATAAACAAGGTGCTTCTAAAGCAAGCAATTTTAAAGAAAAAGGCAAACAAGGATCTAAGTACCTCAGTGCGCAAAGTGTGGGAAGACACATGGAAGAAAAACCTGTTTGGCGGGTCAGTTTGTGTGTTATACTTGTGAACAGACAGGGCACTTTTCTAGGGATTGGCCTTTGAAGAAAGGAAATGCACCTACCCCAAAGCCGCTAGCTAAGGAACGAGTTTATACTCTAAGCGGAAATGAGGTGGCCCAGTCTTCCGATTTGATCCAAGGTAAAAGTATAATTCGTAATCATTTTTTAAATGTCATGTATGATTCAGAAGCATCCTAATCCTTTGTTTCTTATGATTGTATAAAGATGTTGGATTTACCTTTGTTAGAGTTACCATATGACTTATCTGTTTTCACCCCACCAGCAAACTAGTCATAACTTCCAAAGCATGTCTTGACTGTTGTATAAGAGTTAAGGATAGAGTCTTCCTTGTAAATCTTATTTGTTTACCTCTTGTGGACATAGATGTCATCCAATCACGTGGTCTTAAATTGCTCAGATAAGACTTTAGTTTTTATGTCTGATATTCCTACTAGAGTTGTTTCTTCAGAGTCTGCCTATCTTAATGCTAATAAGGTGAATCATTATTTGGTAGAAAGAGCTTTAGGATATGTTCTTCTTTTCTCACTAGATGTAGAGGTTGAGCAGAACCTAGATAAAATACTTGTAGTGATGGAATACCCTAAGGTATTTCTGAGTGATGTAGCAGAGTTACCACCAGAGAGAGATATAGAGTTTACTATAGATCTAGTACCAGGTACGGGACCTATATCTATAGCACCCTATAGGATAGCACCGCTTGAGTTAGCAGAACTAAAGAGGATTTGTTGGACAAGCATTAGGCCTAGTGTCTCTCCGTGGGGAGCACCAGTGTTTCTAGTGAAGAAGAAAGATGGTACCATGAGGTTATATGTTGATTATAGACAGTTGAACAAGGTAACCATCAAGAACAAGTATCCATTGCCTAGAATAGATAATCTGATGGATCAATTCAGAGGAGTTTCAGTGTTTTCTAAGATTGATATAAGATCTGGATATCATCAAATCCAAGTTAAGGGAGAGGGTATCCCTAAGACTGCCTTTAGAACTAGGTATGGACATTATGAGTATCTTGTGATGTCCTTTGGGTTGACGAATGCTCCAATAGTATTTATGGATTATATGAACATAGTTTTTAGACCATATTTAGACAAGTTTGTTGTTGTGTTTATTGATGACATCCTTATTTATTCTAAGACAAGGGAAGAACATGATCAACATGTTAAGATAGTTTTAGAAATCCTTAAAGAGAATAAGTTGTTTGCCAAATTATCAAGTGTGAGTTTTGGCTAACGAAAGTTCAATTTTTGGGCCATGTTATTTCTAAAGGAGGAATCTCAGTGGACCCTAGCAAAATATAAGCAGTGTTACAGTGGGAGAGACCCACCACTGTGACCGAGATTAGGAGTTTTATAGGCCTAGCTGGTTATTACAGGAGGTTCATCAAAGGTTTTTCTCAATTAGCACTACCATTGACTAGGTTGACTAAGAAAGGTAGTACTTTTGATTGGACTCAAGAATGTGAGAATAGCTTCCAAGCGTTAAAGAAGAGGTCGATCATTACGCCAGTGTTAGTGATTCCGGAACCCCATGAGAATTTTGAGGTATTCTGTGATGCTTCGAAGATGGGACTAGGGTGTGTTCTGATGCAGAATTGGAGAGTAGTTTCCTATGCATTGAGGCAGTTAAGGCCACATGAGGAGAACTACCTTACGCATGATTTGGAATTAGTAGTTGTAGAGTTTGCTTTAAAGATTTGGAGACATTATCTCTATGGGATTCAGTTTGAGGTGTTCAGTGACCATAAAAGTTTAAAGTACTTGTTTGATCAGAATAAGTTAAACATGAGACAAAGAAGATGGATGGAATTCTTAAAAGATTATGACTTTGAGTTAAAGTATCATCCAAGTAAAGCCAATGTAGTGGCTGATGCACTCTGTAGAAAATCCCTACATGTGTCTCAAATGATGGTCCAAGAGAGTGAACTTCTCGAGAGTTTCAGGGATTTGAGTCTTGAGGTGACTGTGATGCTACAAAGTCTCTTTAAGAGTAGAGTGGACATAGTAAATGACTTAAAGATTCACATTTTAGAAGTTCAAAAGGAGGATGAAGATCTAAGGGATATTAGTGAGCAGATCTTTTTAGGAACCCGAAAGGATTTTGATATGTCTGATGATGAAATGATAAATTTTAGAGACTGGCTTTGTATTCCAAGAGAGTCAGAGATCAAAGAGAGGATTCTAGAAGAAGCTCACAAAAGTAAGTATAGCATCCATCCCAGAGCCACTAAAATGTATCAAGACTTAAGGAAAATATTTTGGTGGTCTGGAATGAAAAGAGACATAGCTGAATATGTCTCAAGGAGTTTAATTTGTCAGAAGGTGAATATTGAACATCAGAAGCCTGCATGACCTATACAGTCATTGGGAGTCCCTAAATGGAAATAAGATAGGATCTCAATGGACTTTGTAATGGGTTTACCCAGAACTTAGCTAGGGTATGAAGCAATGTGGGTCATAGTCGATAGATTAACCAAATCTGCCCACTTTTTGTCAATTAGAGCTAACTATTCTGTAGAAAAATATGCTCAGTTATATTTGAAAGAGATTGTTAAGTTGCACGGAGTCCCCATAAGTATAGTTTCAGATAGGGATCTTAGATTTACATCTAGATTCTAGGGAGCCTTGTAAAAGGCATTTGGGACTAAGTTGAGCCTTAGTATGACTTATCACCCCTAAACAAATGGGCAAACAGAGAGAACTATCCAAACCCTAGAATATATACTTAGGGCATGTGTTTTAGAACAAGATAGTAGTTAGGATAAGTTTTTACCTTTGGTGGAGTTTTCTTATAACAATAGCTACCATTCCAGCATAGGTATGGCACCCTATGAGGCTTCGTATTGAGGGAAATATAGATCACTTCTATGTTAGTATGAAGTAGGTGAGAGAACCATCCTAGGTCCAGAGTTGGTTCAGCAAACCACAAATCAAATCAAAATGATTAAAGATAGGTTGGATGTTGCTTAGAGTCGATAAAAGAGTTATGCTGACAAGAGAAGGAAACCTCTTGAGTTTGATAAGGGAGAACATGTTTTCTTAAGAGTTACTCCTACTACAGGGATTGGTAGAGCATTGAAAACTTGGAAGTTATATCCTCGTTTTCTTGGTCCCTACTAAATTTTGAAGAAAGTTGGACTCGTAACCTACCAAATAGCCCTTCCTCTCAGTTTATCAAACCTTCATGATGTTTTTCATGTCGTAGTTGAGAAAGTATAATCCAGATCCTTTACATGACATAGAAAATGAATCTATACAGTTAAGAGATAATTTGTCTTATAATGTATACCGAGTAAGGATCGTGGACAGAGCGATTAAAGAGCTTAGAGGAAAGCAGATTCCTTTGGTGAAGGTTTTAAGGGGTGGCAATGTCACCGAGGAGGCAACTTGGGAGTTGGAGTCCCTTATGTAGCAGGACTACTTGGAGTTGTTCTTATCAAGTAAGCAATTTTGGAGATAAAATTTTAAAAAATAAGGGGAGAAATGTAATACCCTCAATGACATATTAGACTTGTGTATGTATACAAAAGGTAGCATATGACTTACTTAACATGCTTGTTTTATTTTGTGACAAACTGAGATCGTTTATGTAACACCCCAATTTTTAGAAAATGTACCGAATGTGTTGTTTGCTGTTTTTCAAGCTTTCGTGTGAATGACCGTTGTGTCCCTATTTTACTGTTTCTCGATTTCTGCATGAAATACAAATACGTTTATACAGGCTCAAATTTTATTTGGTCTTTTTACGTAATTTGTTTCGAGACGGTAAAATAAAAGTTTTTTCGAGCTACTGTTTTAATTTTTCTGGAAGATATACAGACAATTAATATTGTCTGTAATTTTATTTGAACTTTTTGGATGATTAGCTACGTTGAGGAAAAAAATGAAAAAATGACCATTACGTCCCGAACGTGCTGTTTGTACTATTTTTGCTGTTTTTAATTGTTTTCTACTTGATTTAGTGTCCAATATTACTGTCTGTGATTTTATATGGACTTTTTGTGTGATTTGCTACGGGGCAGGAAAATAATATTTTTCCGGACCGGTAAAATCTGTTTTTAATTATTCGTAGGGGGGATCTTACTAAACCCAATTGAATGAGCCTAAAATTAATCTTTTAATTTTTAGGATTTAACTGTCAAATAAAATAATTTTGTATTATTATAATATTATTTTATTAGTCAGTATAACTTAGTGACAATGGACCCGAAAATGTTTTGCGGGACCCACGTTTAGCTAAACCAATTAACTTAGTAGCTTAATTAAACATGATTAGTGGAGGAATATTCTTGAACATGATGATAAGGCTTGATGACTAGGTTATTAGTGACTAAGCATGGTGACTAAGGGTAATGACTAGGTTAGGAGCAACCAATAGGAAACAAGCTTGCTAATCAAGGCTTAATCTTGACCTTTGATGCATCCAAGGGCTTGGATGAAGCCAAGCAAATGTCCACCTTGCAAGCCATGATGTCTACGGCCGAGTGAGGTTTGGAAGACCAAAAATCACTTTGCTTGCATGCATTTTCTCTCTTCTCTCTCATCCAAGAACCCTAAACACCATTGTTGCTTCCTTTCTCAACCATTCGGCCAAGCTTGATACTATACCATCCAATCATCCAAAATTTCTTCTAACCAAGTTTTCTAAACCTAAACACAATCCTAAGAACATCTCTAGTTGTGAGTTCTTGCAAAATCTTTCATTTGAAGCTTGAAAACCTACTTGGAAGATTTGACCAAGGAGGTGAAATCTTTTGTTTTTCTTTTCTAAACTCTTTTTCAAAGTTCTAAGCCATGATTTATCCATGGTTTAAGCTCTCTTTTAATGTTTAGTAATTTGTAGTTTTTGTTTAAGCTTGCTAGGTTTTTGGAGGAGGAAAACCGAAGCTCTAGGAGGAGTGAAAGAATCCATTTGTCTTCATTTAAGGTAAGAGGAAGACAAATCTTATCACCTATGGATGGTGGTAAGAAGATGGAGTTGATTTTGTGATTGTAGAATCCATAAGGATTCATGTGTGTGCTTGTTAGTAGCTTATTTGATGTGGTTGTGTATTTGTTAGTAGCTTTCCTATTTGTTGTTTGTAATAAATTGCATGTCTACAAGCTTTAAGTTGCATGTCTATAAGCTTTGATAATATTGCATGTGTTAGAATTGCATGATAAAGTATAGAATGGCATGATAATGTATAGGATGTGAATAACATGTCAAGGAAATGCATGTGTGTTCCAAAGAACACTCCATAAGGCTCACGACCACTAACCAAATAGAGAACCAAAATGTTCTCTTAATTTTCTTAAAAGGTAATTTAATTAACCTAGGAGAATTAAGAAGGTTTCAAGTTGATTAGATCAAAGAAAATGAATTTAGAAATCAAATGGTAAGAATTAGTATTTTGGGCCAACATGCCTAAAATGAATGTATTGATTTCAAAAACCATTTTCTAAAAATGATGGCTAAATGAATTTAGACAATACAATAAGTTTGACATGTATTTATAAGATGAAAAATAATTTAGAAATCAAATACAAAAGGGTTTATGAAATTCGCCAACATGCCAAAATTAGGTAGTCTTGATTTCTAAAATCAATTCCAAACCATTTTCATTTATAAAGTTGCAATATATGTTAAAAAGAATTTTTCTAAAATAAGTTTTGAAGAAATCAATTGATTAGAATTAATTTAAGGAACTAAAATCAATAATTTTATTGTTATAAAGGAAATACAGTAATCTTTAAGAATTTCTAACATATGGCTCATGCTATATTTTGAAGCATGTTAGGAGTTTTTAAAAGATTAAATTATCCGGTTTATTTAAATAAACAAAGTTTTTACGAAAAATTAGGAAACCATTATTATTAAAATGTTAAACAAAATACTGTCAATTTTTAGTAAAAACGGACAAATAAGATAGAAAAGATGTCCAAAAGACAGTATACGGTATGGAAAATATTACACGTAGTTTAAACGTACTAATTATTATTTCTGTTTATTTAAACAATGATTTTTAAGGGATTTGGACAAGAAAATGATTTAAAAATCCTACGCGATTGAGAAAATGTATTAAAAATTCTACGCGATTTTAAAAACAGAAAAATATATTTACGCGATTTATAAACGTTTGTAAAAACGACGAAATTGTGAAAACGCGATAAAATTTCTACGCGATTGACCGTTGATGTATTTATTTTATGCTGTCGGGAAAATGTGAACCCGTACAGGCTTTTGAGGATTTTTCGCTGTCGGGAAAATGTGAACCCGTACAGGCTTTCTATTTTTCTGCCATTGAGGGCATATTTTATCTTGAGGGCATTTTCATAATTTCATATTTTTAGAATTATGTATTGAGTTTATGCCAAATTTTTGGTGGATTGGTTGACGAGACGAATCACATCGTGTTGTCGATGCGATAAACGTAGTGTGGTTCATTGTTCTAATGGACTAGGAGACGTTAGTGTACGGTATCCCATATGTGGACAGTTGGTAGCTCCGCTGGGCCGTGGTAAACCGATAGCACACTAATGGACTCGACACGCACTATATTTAATCGAGATTTCGTGAAATCTAATAGTACATTGCCTGTAGTGCCACAACGTGAGACCGTGAACTACACCACGCCTGGATGATGGATTCTTGTGTCGTAGGGCTATAGACGCGACGTGAGACAGCGCAATAGTTTGGTTGGGCAGCCGTGGTACTAATAGATTTGGCAGGTCATTCTCTCTGATACTTGTGTGTTTTTTTAGCTCCATGGAGTAGGGTGTGTCTTATATTTATTTATTGGGATCTATTTATTTATTTTGTCTTATCTATTTATTTTTGTCTTATCTGTTTATTATATTGATATTGATTTATTTGTTTACTTGTATTTGTTTTATCTATTGTTGTATTGTATCATTTGTTTCTTGTTTTATTTTATATGTGATGGTATATTGTTGGGATATTTAAATCTTTTTGAATCTTTACACTACTCTGTTACTTATTAATGTTATAGCTTTTCATATTGCATGAACTGTATATCTGTTGTTTGTCGTCTTCTTATTGGCCATGTTTGTGGTGATTTTAGATTGTCTTACTCTTTATTGTATGTGTTTTCTGTATATACCTGTTTATATGGTAAAGAGTTTGAGGAAGAGGAACAGCCTCTAGAGATTCTGTACCCCGAGGAAGAAGAGGAACAACAAGAGGAAGATCAGTTCGACGACCAAGAACCATCTGATCATCCATATCCTTTGGATTGATTGTGGGAGATGGCAGTGCTAGGATTTTTGGGGTTTGTACAACTAGAGTTTCATGGAGGTTCATTGGCTTGGCATCTGCAAGGAGATCGAGATTCTGTGACATATGTAAGACGACTGACTGTGACTCTACGTCATTGGTTTGATGGAGAGCTGATCATGACTACGACAGTATTTCTACACTTAGAGTTACCCTTATCCATTAGGCGTCATTGGGGTGGGATATCCACTGAGCCTAGTGAGATGACACTCGTATCGACTGCGCGGTCTCATGTCCGCCGAGAGTCGAGACATCCGGGATATTTGTCTCTTGATGATCATTTTCATGTTGAGAGTGATCCTTCAGAGGATTAAATATGCATGATGTTTTTTTTTTTGAAGACGCGTCTCGCGTATGTACGTATATATTGACTCTTTTATTGCTTTATTTTGTTTTTGTTTAAATATTGGTAGTTTTAGGTGTAAATTATTTATATCACTTATAATGTAAATCATATGTAAATTATGTGTGATGTTGTGATGTTTATTTTATTTTTTCGTATTATTTTATTTATCAATATTCTGTTTATCGGGAATTATCTTACAATATGTAATATTATTTAACAAATGTTTTACAACTTGGGTAGATTTTATTTATTTATTTTATTTTTCTTTATATGTGTGGCATCCCCAAAGGGGTGTTACATTAGTTGGTATCAGAGCCCAAGTTAGAGTCTTTTGGGGTTGTGGTTGGGTCTATTTTTGTTTGTACTGTGTGATTCTCTGTGATTTACTTCCGAAAGGATGCATCTAATTTTGTTTTGTCCTGTTGCTGTGAAGGGTCGTCTGTTTATAGTCAACTTGATTTGTTTGCCTCTTATTGAGATAGATGTAATATTAGGGATGGACTGGTTATGTTTTAACCATATCCTTATAGATTGTGCCAGTAAAACCATAGTTTTTCCTAAGGAAGAAAAGTCTGGATTCTTAACTGCTGTTAAGGTCAAGTCTTTGTTAAGAGAGGGAGCACAGGGATATGTGGTATTGTCTTCTCTAGAGGTTAAGAATGAGAAAGATGTGAATACTATTCCTGTTGTTAACGAGTTTCCTGATGTTTTTCCTGATGACGTACCTGGTTTGCCACCCGAGAGGGAGATCGAGTTTTCAATTGATTTAGTACCAGGAGCGGGTCCTATCTCAATTGCACCGTATCGTATGTCGCTAGTGGAATTGGAGGAGCTGAAGAAGCAATTGGTGGAGCTATTGGAGAAAGAGTTTGTGCGACCTAGTGTTTCACCATGGGGTGCGCCAGTGCTTTTGGTCAAGAAGAAGGACGGAACTTCTCGGCTTTGTGTGGATTATCGTCAGCTGAACAAGGTGACTATCAAGAATAAATATCCGCTTCCAAGAATTGACGATTTGATGGATCAGTTAATAAGAGCTGTGATATTTTCCAAGATAGATCTGAGGTCTGGTTATCACCAGATTCGTGTCAAGGGAGAAGATATACCGAAAACTGCTTTTCGAACTCGTTATGGACATTATGAGTATCAGGTAATGCCATTCGGGGTAACGAATGCTCCTGCCATATTTATGGATTATATGAACAGGATTTTTCGTCCGTATCTAGACAGATTTGTCGTTGTATTTATCGATGACATTCCGATCTATTCTCAATCCAAGGAAGAGCATGCTGAACATCTGGGTATTGTTCTTCAGATTTTGAGGGAGAAGCAACTATATGCGAAATTGGCTAAGTGTGAGTTATGGTTGGAAGAAGTCCAATTTCTTGGTCACGTAATTTCTAAGGAAGGTATTGCAGTAGACCCATCAAAAGTGGAGACTGTTTTACAGTGGGAAAGACCTGAGACGGTAACAGAAGTTCGAAGTTTTGTTGGACTTGTTGGATATTACCGGAGGTTTATCGAGGGTTTTTCGAAGATTGCTAGACCACTTACATAACTTACGAGGAAAAATCAAGCTTTTGAATGGACGGAAGAACGTGAAGCCAGTTTTCAAGAGTTGAAGAAGAGATTAACAACTGCACCGGTGTTGATCCTACCAGATTTGACGAAATCTTTTGATGTGTATTGTGACGCTTCTTATCAAGGGCTAGGATGTGTGTTGATGCAAGATCAGAACGTTGTGGCGTATGCTTCTTGACAATTGAAGGTTCATGAGAGGAATTATCCAACGCATGATTTGGAATTGGCCGCTGTGGTTTTTGCTCTGAAGATATGGAGACATTTTCTCTATGGAGCAACGTTCAACATTTTCAGTGATCACAAGAGCTTGAAGTACTTGTACGATCAGAAGGAGCTGAACATGAGGCAGCGGAGATGGTTAGAATTCCTGAAAGATTATGATTTTCAACTGTTGTACCACCCTGGCAAGGCGAATGTCGTGGCTGACGCCTTAAGTAGAAAGATTATCAGTGCTTCTGCTCTGATGATCAAGGAAAAGGAGCTCATTGAACAGTTTAGAGATGTGTGGTCATTTGTTGAGTTGAAGCCGAGGAAGATCTGTATTAACATGGTTACTATCTCGAGCAAGCTGATGGAAGACATAAGGGAAAAACAGAATGCCGATGAATTTTTGCAAGGAATAAGAGAACAAATAAAGCAAGACGAGACAATAGAGTTCAAAGAAGGAACTGATGAAATTCTGAGGTTTCGGGATAGAGTCTGTGTTCCTCGTGACCGGGAGCTGAGGTGATATATTGTGGAACATGCCCATACTAGTCTATTGAGTATGCATCCAGGCATAACAAAGATGTACCAAGACTTGAAGAAGTTATTCTGGTGACATGGATTGAAAAGTGATGTTATTAGGTGCGTGTCAACTTGTCTAGTTTGTCAAAAGGCGAAAGTGAAACATCAAAGACCAGCTGGAATGTTGCAACCATTATCGATTCCAGAATGGAAATGGGATAGTATTTCTATGGATTTCGTTACTGGTTTGCCAAGGACAAGGAAAGGTCATGATTCGATATGGGTTATAGTTGATAGGCTTACTAAATCGGCTCATTTCTTGCCAATTAATATTAAGTATTCATTGGAAAGATTAACCCAGTTGTACATCAATGAGATTGTCAGATTACATGGTGTACCGACATGTATAGTTTCTGATCGAGATCTGAGGTTTACGTCAAGGTTTTAGCGGAGTCTGCAAGAAGCTATGGGAACTAAGTTACGACTGAGTTCAGCGTATCATCTGCAGACGGATGGTCACGACGAAAGAACTATACAGTCTTTAGAGGATCTGTTGCGTGCTTGTGTTTTAGAACAACGAGGAAGTTGGGATGAATTTTTATCTTTGATAGAATTCACCTACAACAATAGTTTTCACTCAAGCATCGGAATGGCACCTTATGAAGCATTGTATGGAAGACGATGTCGAACACCGTTGTGTTGGTATCAAGATGGGGAAAGTATGACTATTGGACCCGATCTTGTACAACAGACTACGAAAAAGGTAAAGATGATACAAGAGAAGATGAAGACGACGCAAAGCAGAAAGAAAAGTTATGCGGATAAACGCAGACGACCTCTTGAATTTGAGGAGGGTGAGCATGTGTTTCTAAGAGTGACTCCTACAACTGGTGTCGGAAGAGTTATTAAGTCTAAGAAACTTACTCCTAAGTTCATTGGACCGTATCAGATTATCCGACGTATAGGTCCTGTAGCGTATCAGATCGCTATGCCGCCGTTTCTGTCGAATCTGCATGACGTGTTTCATGTGTCTCAGTTACGAAAGTATATACCAGATCCGACGCATGTTATACAACCAGATGACGTACAGTTGAAGGAGAATTTGACTTACGAGACTTTACCTGTCAGAATTGAGGACAGAAAGGTAAAGCAGCTTCGAGGGAAAATGATCGAGCTAGTGAAGGTCATATGGAATGATGTGACGGGTGAAGCTACCTGGGAGCTGGAAGATAAAATGAAGGATCAGTATCCTCATTTGTTTTGAGGAACAGCGAATTTCGAGGACGAAATTTTTATTTGTTGGGGAGAATTGTAACACCCCAATTTTTAGAAAATGTACCGAATGTGTTGTTTGCTGTTTTTCAAGCTTTCGTGTGAATGACCGTCGTGTCCCTATTTTACTGTTTCTCGATTTCTGCATGAAATACAAATACGTTTATACAGGCTCAAATTTTATTTGGTCTTTTTACGTAATTTGTTTCGAGACGGTAAAATAAAAGTTTTTCTGAGCTACTGTTTTAATTTTTCTGGAAGATATACAGACAATTAATATTGTCTATAATTTTATTTGAACTTTTTGGATGATTAGCTACGTTGTGGAAAAAAAATGAAAAAATGACCATTACGTCCCGAACGTGCTGTTTGTACTATTTTTGCTGTTTTTAATTGTTTTCTACTTGATTTAGTGTCCAATATTACTGTCTGTGATTTTATATGGACTTTTTGTGTGATTTGCTACGGGGCAGGAAAATAATATTTTTCCAGACCGGTAAAATCTGTTTTTAATTATTCAGAGGCGGGGGATCTTACTAAACCCAATTCTGAATGAGCCTAAAATTAATCTTTTAATTTTTAGGATTTAACTGTCAAATAAAATAATTTTGTATTATTATAATATTATTTTATTAGTCAGTATAACTTAGTGACAATGGACCCGGAAATGTTTTGCGAGACCCACGTTTAGCTAAACCAATTAACTTAGTAGCTTAATTAAACATGATTAGTGGAGGAATATTCTTGAACATGATGATAAGGCTTGATGACTAGGTTATTAGTGACTAAGCATGGTGACTAAGGGTAATGACTAGGTTAGGAGCAACCAATAGGAAACAAGCTTGCTAATCAAGGCTTAATCTTGACCTTTGATGCATCCAAGGGCTTGGATGAAGCCAAGCAAATGTCCACCTTGCAAGCCATGATGTCTACGGCCAAGTGAGGTTTGGAAGACCAAAAATCACTTTGCTTGCATGCATTTTCTCTCTTCTCTCTCATCCAAGAACCCTAAACACCATTGTTGCTTCCTTTCTCAACCATTCGGCCAAGCTTGATACTATACCATCCAATCATCCAAAATTTCTTCTAACCAAGTTTTCTAAACCTAAACACAATCCTAAGAACATCTCTAGTTGAGAGTTCTTGCAAAATCCTTCATTTGAAACTTGAAAACCTACTTGGAAGATTTGACCAAGGAGGTGAAATCTTTTATTTTTCTTTTCTAAACTCTTTTTCAAAGTTCTAAGCCATGATTGATCCATGGTTTAAGCTCTCTTTTAATGTTTAGTAATTTGTAGTTTTTGTTTAAGCTTGCTAGGTTTTTGGAGGAGGAAAACCGAAGCTCTAGGAGGAGTGAAAGAATCCATTTGTCTTCATTTAAGGTAAGAGGAAGATAAATCTTATCACCTATGGATGGTGCTAAGAAGATGGAGTTGATTTTGTGATTGTAGAATCCATAAGGATTCATGTGTGTGCTTGTTAGTAGCTTATTTGATGTGGTTGTGTATTTGTTAGTAGCTTTCCTATTTGTTGTTTGTAATAAATTGCATGTCTACAAGCTTTAAGTTGCATGTCTATAAGCTTTGATAATATTGCATGTGTTAGAATTGCATGATAAAGTATAGAATGGCATGATAATGTATAGGATGTGAATAACATGTCAAGGAAATGCATGTGTGTTCCAAAGAACACTCCATAAGGCTCACGACCACTAACCAAATGGAGAACCAAAATGTTCTCTTAATTTTCTTAAAAGGTAATTTAATTAACCTAGGAGAATTAAGAAGGTTTCAAGTTGATTAGATCAAAGAAAATGAATTTAGAAATCAAATGGTAAGAATTAGTATTTTGGGCCAACATGCCTAAAATGAATGTATTGATTTCAAAAACTATTTTCTAAAAATGATGGCTAAATGAATTTAGACAATACAATAAGTTTGACATGTATTTATAAGATGAAAAATAATTTAGAAATCAAATACAAAAGGGTTTATGAAATTCGGCCAACATGCCAAAATTAGGTAGTCTTGATTTCTAAAATCAATTCCAAACCATTTTCATTTATAAAGTTGCAATATATGTTAAAAAGAATTTTTCTAACATAAGTTTTGAAGAAATCAATTGATTAGAATTAATTTAAGGAACTAAAATCAATAATTTTATTGTTATAAAGCAAATACAGTAATCTTTAAGAATTTCTAACATATGGCTCATGCTATATTTTGAAGCATGTTAGGAGTTTTTAAAAGATTAAATTATCCGGTTTATTTAAATAAACAAAGTTTTTACGAAAAATTAGGAAACCATTATTATTAAAATGTTAAACAAAATACTGTCAATTTTTAGTAAAAACGGACAAATAAGATAGAAAAGATGTTCAAAAGACAGTATACTGTATGAAAAATATTACACGTAGTTTAAACGTACTAATTATTATTTCTGTTTATTTAAACAGTGATTTTTAAGGGATTTGGACAAGAAAATGATTTAAAAATCCTACGCGATTGAGAAAACGTATTAAAAATTCTACGCAATTTTAAAAATAGAAAAATATATTTACGCGATTTATAAACGTTTGTAAAAACGACAGAATTATGAAAATGCGATAACATTTCTACGCGATTGACCGTTGATGTATTTATTTTATGCTGTCGGGAAAATGTGAACCCGTACAGGCTTTTGAAGATTTTTCGCTGTCGGGAAAATGTGAACCCGTACAGGCTTTCTATTTTTCTGCCATTGAGGGCATATTTTATCTTGAGGGCATTTTCATAATTTCATATTTTTAGAATTATGTATTGAGTTTATGCCAAATTTTTGGTGGATTGGTTGACGAGACGAATCACATCGTGTTGTCGATGCGATAAACGTAGTGTGGTTCATTGTTCTAATGGACTTGGAGACGTTAGTGTACGGTATCCCATATGTGGATAGTTGGTAGCTCCGCTGGGCCGTGGTAAACCGATAGCACACTAATGGACTCGACACGCACTATATTTAATCGAGATTTCGTGAAATCTAATAGTACATTACTGTAGTGCCACAACGTGAGACCGTGAATTACACCACGCCTGGATGATGGATTCTTGTGTCGTGGGGCTATAGACGCGACGTGAGACAGCGCAATAGTTTGGTTGGGCAGCCGTGGTACTAATAGATTTGGCGGGTCATTCTCTACGATACTTGTGTGTTTTTTAGCTCCATGGAGTAGGGTGTGTCTTATATTTATTTAGTGGGATCTATTTATTTATTTTGTCTTATCTATTTATTTTTGTCTTATCTGTTTATTATATTGATATTGATTTATTTGTTTCTTGTATTTGTTTTATCTATTATTGTATTGTATCATTTGTTTCTTGTTTTATTTTATACGTGATGGTATATTGTTAGGATATTTAAATCTTTTTGAATCTTTACACTACTCTGTTACTTATTAATGTTATAGCTTTTCATATTGCATGAAGCGTATATCTCGTTGTTTGTCGTCTTCTTATTGGCCATGTTTGTGGTGATTTTAGATTGTCTTACCTCTTTATTGTATGTGTTTTCGTGTATATACTGTTTATATGGTAAAGAGTTTGAGGAAGAGGAACAGCCTCTAGAAATTCGTACCCGAGGAAGAAGAGGAACAAGAAGAGGAAGATCGATTCGACAACCAAGAACCATCCGATCATCCATATCCTTTGGATTGATTGTGGGAGATGGCAAAGCGGTGCGAGGATTTTTGGGGTTTGTACTGACTAGAGTTTCATGGAGGTTCATTGGCTTGGCATCTGCAAGGAGATCGAGATTCGTGACATATGTAGGACGGACGACCTGTGACTCTACGTCATCAGTTTGATGGAGAGCCGATCATGACTACAACAGTATTTCTACACTTAGAGTTACCCTTATCCATTAGGCGTCATTGGGGTGGGATATCCACTGAGCCTAGTGAGATGACACTCGTATTGACTGCGCGGTGTCATGTCCGCCGAGAGTCGAGACATCCGGGATATTTGTCTCCTGATGATCATTTTCATGTTGAGAGTGATCCTTCAGAGGATTAAATATGCATGATGTTTTTTTTTTTGGCGCGTCTGCGTATGTCTGTATATATTGACTCTTTTATTGCTTTATTTACTGTTTTTGTTTAAATATTGGTAGTTTTAGGTGTAAATTATTTATATCACTTATAATGTAAATCATATGTAAATTATGTGTGATGTTGTGATGTTTATTTTATTTTTCCGCATTATTTTATTTAACAATATTCTATTTATCAGGAATTATCTTACAATATGTAATATTATTTAACAAATATTTTACAACTTGGGTAGATTTTATTTATTTATTTTATTTTTCTTTATATGTGTGGCATCCCCAAAGGGGTGTTACAGTTTAGGCACTTTATTGCAAACCCAAAAGTGAAAAGTAGCTGAAAATGACTCAGATAATAGTATAAATTGCTTAGATAAGGGAAATAAATATAAATAATTTATTTCTAGGTCACAAATGTATAAAACAAGATGTAGTTAAAGTTTCAAGGTAAACTGAGTAAGTTTAACATTTTTAGGCATACTGATTATGTGTTTTAAGCCGGATTGACTAGTAGCAGATATGAAAATATCATATTAAAATGAAACAACTTTTTATATGAACCTTGGTATTTATTTTGAAGTTTTTGGAAGTTGGAAATTTTGATTTATCTAAATCTATGTGTTTTTAGCATATTGGGATTTATCAGTTATGGCCTAAAGGCCTTATGAGTCTTTTCCCCTCTCTCTTTATAAGCCTTCACTCATGTTTCTTTTTATGTAAAAACAGAAATAGAAAACTTGAGAGAGCAAGAAAAAGAAGAGGAAGATGAAGCCAAGAAGGAAAGGGAAAAGAGAATGAAAGGAAAGGCCAAAGTTAGAGATTCATCCAAAGCTTGAAACATCATCTTTGCAACATCAAGGCTGCAACAAAACAACTTGAAGGTAAGGGATCTTGAGCTCAAAATCTCAGTCCTCTCTCATTTTTCATGGTTAGGCTAAATGAGGTTTAAGATGTTAAAATGAGATTTAGTGGTGTTTTGAGTGATTTTCTTGCTTGGATAGGTCTTATGTTGTTGTTTATGACTTGTTCATATTAAGAGTTTGGATTAGAAATTGAAAACTCTCCATTTGGACCTAAAATGCTCAAAATGTTGAATTTAGGGGTTTGGATGAGTGATTTGATGTAAGGATCCATTTTTGATGAAATCAATTAGTGTTTTATGTTTTCCTCATGTTTATGAACTTCTTTGGGACTTAAAATCATCAAAAAACGAAATTGAAGTGATCAAATCTAGTGATTTTACCAATGGAACAATGTCCATTGCTACAAAATTATGCAGCTTTTGTTGCTATGTACTCAGCGCTCAAGTGTTGGTGTTTGCACGCTCAAGCACTGGTCTTCCAGAGATCTGCTTAGTGTTGGTGCTCATGCGCTCAAGCGCTGGAAAGGTAGTGCTCAAGCGCCTGAGACAAGGCATATCTTGAATTTTGCTATATGATGCTAAATGATTTCCTACTTGTTTGGATCATTTGTGCAACCCTTTTAGGGTATAATGAGACACTTTTAGGGATATTTCAAGAGGGAAATTATCACCTAACATATATGAGAAAGTAAGACCTTTGAACATCCAAATGAAAGTGGATTGACATAGGTTATGTTTAATGTACTACTTGAGGTAATTCGGTAAAGAAATGATCTTTTGGTATGTATATTATATGTATGAACCTTAGAGTAACCAAGAGTAGAGGTTGCCAAAGGAAAGTGTCTAAGCCCTTAGGCCATTTATTGTGATATTAATGTCACTTGAAAGTTATGAGTGATGAGTTGGTGTTTAGATGCATGTACGATGGAATTCTCTTGTAGTATTGATCTATGTGTGTATCTTTGATGATGTGCACAATTATCATGGCTAAGGGAGATATTTGGGGAATTCATACCCTAACGTTCGATAGAGCCAGGCCAAGGGAGATAATTGGAAAGTCCATAAAGGTTCTTTAAGCCTGGATTCATGCACTAACTTCTTAATAGTGCCAGGGTACGTGTAATGTGAGGATGAGCTTTCCCTCTACTTACCATAAGATAATACGCTAAACCAGTATTCCTAGTTAAATATAATGGTTATGAGTTGGACTAAGTATATATGTATGAATGTATGTAACTATATCTTATTTAACATATGTTGAGATTATATTTTTTATGTTATGTATGACTGGTTTAGGTTTACTTATACTGAGAAATGTTATTTCTCACCCCGTTGTGTTGCCATGTAAATCCATGTGAAAGTTCTTCCAAGAACAAGAAGAAAAAGGAAGGTAAAGTTTATATTAGCTTATAGTTTATATTACAGTTGTTGTATCTTATTAGTACTTCTTTTTATGTAAAGAACCATGTAATACTTCAAGCCTTTGCTAAGGCTAATGTTGTATATAGTTATGTGCATTTTGCTATGAGTTTATGTTTTCCACATTTCATATGGCTCTCTATAATGTTTCCAATGAACATTATAGATATATGTATCAGATTATTAAGTGTGTAGTGGCATTGTAATGCTATTTGTTGTTGTAATTGATTCAATTATTGAGACTTCAGTATTAGGATGTTACAAAGATGATGGCAAGATCAAGTCCAAGACCTTCAAGAATAACTTTAGGACTTAGATCTTTTTGTAAAGGTAAAAGAGGTTCGCACTTAAACTCTAAACTTGTTTTTCAAAGAACCCAATTAGCACAAATGGTTTCAAGGCTTTAAAATGGTTTTTGGTTTCTTAAGAAAGAGCCTTTAAGTGTCTTAAAGCTTGTTGGATCTTTTGAAAACATTTGACAAGGTTTAAAAGCTGATTAAAGTGTTTTTAAAATAGGTTTATTCAAATAGAGGGTTTCCCTATTTAAATAACCAAAGTTAGAATTCTCAGATTTCCAATCCATCAAGTTTTATTCGAATAAAACATGACACTATTCAAATAAAAGGTTAAAATAAGCTACGCACCTTACGTTTTTAAAAGGATTATTCGAATAACACTATAGTTATTTGAATAACGTGCTAAAGAAACCATTTCCAGCTTGTGCTAAAAATGCATTTATTCGAATAAAGGTTTTTCTATTCGAATAAACACGTTTCCAAAAACAGAAAATAACAGCTAGTATGACTGCATTTAATGCTTCAACCACCCCTCAACGAATCTTTAATGCTTTAGGCTATAAATACAAGTTGTTGGGCACTAAAGTATATTAGGAAAACAATATGAAAATCCTTGTTGAGCATTAATACGAGTTCTTACAACAAATATATTTAAACCTCTGCTTTTGAGCTTAAAGTGTGATCAATCCTTACACCCATTGAGCTTCAATTTATTATATCCACTCTTGTGAGAGTTTCTGTAACATCCCAAAAAGTATCTGTTTAATTATAAATAATCATTTTGTAATATTCTTAATTTTTAGGAATTTTCCTGGAATTTTTCGGAAACGATGAATATTTTAATATATTTCTCGTTTTACGTACACACTGAGTTGAGAATTGCTGAGGTCAGTGTAACGCTCCGGAAATTAGTTATTTTACCACAAATATTCATTTCCTAATATTTGTGATTTATGTGAATTCTTTCAAAATTTTTCGGAGACGACGAATATTTTAATATATTCTTTGTTTTACGTGCATATTGAGCAGAGTCGGAAAAATGACTGTAATATTTCAAAAATTAGGAAATGATTAGACGAATAGTCGTTTTACAATATTTACAATTTTTGAGAATTTTCTGGGATTTTTCCGGAAATATCGAATATTTTAATATATTTTTCATTTTGCGTGCACACTGAACGGAACTAAAGAAACGTGGTATTTTCTCTGTGAACCTGGAACTATGGACACGTCGACGGGAGATCTTACTAAACCCGAGGCTGGACACAGTTTACGAGATTCCACGTCTTTCAAGAAATTTTAACAGATAAAATAAAATAATACTGCATGAAATTTATCTGTCAGATTAATTAAATACTGACTTCTGTCAACTGTAACTATTATCCATTAGATAATAGCATGTAATAAAAATTCTATCACATTATCCTAATGCAATCTACTTTATGTCTAATCAATTCACTTTAATTCAAATTTACTGTAAAATAATCAAAGCTTCTTTGAGAAGCTTTGACCAAATAATGACCAAATGGCCCTTAGCTTCCAAGGGAAGCCAAAAACTCTCTCCTCCCTCTCTCCTCAAACTTGGCAGCAGCCCAAAACAAAGGGGAAGGAAATTTGTTTGCTTTCATTAATTCATTTTACCACCCAAAATTCATTTTAACCTAAAACACATTCTCTTTCTTCCTTTCTTCTTCCTTCTTCACAAAACATTTCTCCTCCTTCTCTCTACATGAGAGCTACGACCAGCCCTCTTCCTTACCCTCAATCTTCACAAAATTTTCTTCCAACCACATTTTCTTAATCCTCTCCCCCTCCTAAACATCTTTCTTGCTTGGAGCATCTTGAAATTCCACCATCTTCATCACTTTCTTCAAGCTTCAAGGTTAGGGTTTTTGCGTAAGCTTCAAGACTCTTCTTCTCTTCTCTTCATTTTTGGTTTCAATGATGTTCTAATGACCATCTACACTCCATTTTTCATGACCATATGTTATTCTAATCAAGTCAAAATTTCTAGGGTTTCTTGGAGATACAATCTGAAATTACAAGGAGATTTCTTGGGGTTTCTCTTGATTTCTACACTTAGGTAAGAGGAAGACACTCCTCCTCAACCTCTATTAGCATTTAGGAACCTTGATTGTGTTGTTTGTGGAAAAACCCTAATGAGGGTTATCCTTTGACATTGTGATAAGTATGCTTATATGTTGATTTTTATGGAGTTCATGACCTTGATTGGATTGATTGTGTATATTAATATGTTGGATTGGATTGGATGGCTTGAAATGGAAGAGAATAAATTTGGAATGGCTCTTAGGTGGCCACAGTTTTGAGGGTTAAATGGATGTGTTCTTTGTGAACAAGTTTTAACAAGTGAATGGTTAAATTAATCAAGTGTGTAGTATAAAATTAATGGAATGAAAATTGAGGATTGTACCGTTTAGGGAGGCCACGGCCTCTAGGGCAAATTGGGACTTAAATATGTAAATTTTGGTAATCTTGTAGATTGGAAAAGTTAAATGGTTAAAACATAGATAATAGATTAGTAAATTTGTAAGAATGAAATAAAATCGGAGATTCATAAATTTTAAAGAACCAAGAAATGAACTTGTCATGAAGCTTGAGGAATTTTTCAAGAGCAAGAACAAGAGAGTGTGAGATATTGAGACCTTAGAATAATCTTCTAAGTGTATGAGCATAGATTGCTTTAGAAAAACTTAATTGATTTTGAGGACTTACTTAATGACGGATCCTTGTAGGAATGGCAAATCTTGAATAAGAATGCATAACGGACTTTAGAAATATATTACCTTTTTTTGATTTCAATATTATGACATTGTGGGTCTATGTGAGTGACCATTTTGTGAATGCTTATGTCTTGAAGCATATCAAATAAGTTTTTGATGATAACAAAGTCAAGATGAAGATCAAGATCAAAGGAAAAGAACAAGACCAAGAGAAGAAGACCAAGATCTAAAGAGGTATATTAGATATAGGTCTTAGAACATCAATGTGAAATGCTCTTGAGGTATCTCAATTATATTCAAATGGTTTTTCAAAGATCTCATAAATCAACTTGTTTTCAAAGTTCATATTTTAAAGAAATGTTGATTTCAATCTTGGATTATGGTAAACATTTGTAAATCTTGTTTTGTCCAAGTACCCAAATGATAAAAATGGCCTAGAGACTTAATTTGGATTGAAAAATGTGTTCAAAGTGGAAAGTAATCGATTACACACTCTTGGTAATCGATTACACAAGAAGTCGAGAACTTGTAATCGATTACAAAGATCCATGTAATCGATTACCATGTTCCGTAAATCCAAGAACACGATAAAAAGGCCATGTAATCGATTACATCAATATTGTAATCGATTACGTAAAGTCGAGGCGTATAATCGATTACACAAGTCTTGTAATCGATTACCACAAACCCAGAAAGCCAAGAACACGTTTTAAGCGTCATGTAATCGATTACGAACCCCGTAATCGACACAAGATTTCGACAAGCCCAACACGGCTATATTATTTGGCTTTTAATGATGCCCATTAAAGCCCCCAACGGCTCTTTTGTTCCAACAACTTATAAATACTCATCTTGGGGCATCATTTGTGGTTGAACAACACTTGAGAAACATCTTTCAATCACTATAATCCGAGATTCATCCTTAAATCACTTTTGCTCTATTTTTGTATATATTGTTGAGATATTCTTGAAGAGCATTATAGGGCTTCAATTTGTATCATCTACTCTTGTGAGAGTTTTCATTTCATAAACATTTTGATTCTTTGTAAAGGGGGTGAGGCATCCCTCTAGAGAAAATAGAGTGAGGTATCTCTCTAGGTTTATAAAGGGTGAGGTATCCCTTGTTGAAGGTGAGGCATCCTTCAAAGGTTGTAAAGAGGGTGACGTATCCCTCTAGTGAAAAGGGTGAGGCATCCCTGGTTTGAGGCTCAAGCTCAAGGGTGAGGCATCCCAAGGAGTTGAGTGCTCTTCTGTGTAAAGGTTTTCAAGCACCCGTTCAAGCTTGAAGTTTAGTGGAAAATCTCGAGTGGTTTGCTTGAGGATTGGACGTAGATCACAAGTGGATTGGTGATCGAACCAGGATAAATATTGTGTTTGTTCCTCTCAACTCTATCTCTTTACTTTGTGCTTTAACTATATTTGCTTAAGTTGAGTTCGATATTTTGCTTTGCTTGAATTCTTTCTATCTTGAGTTGTTTATTTGTGAGTGAAGTATTCAATCTCGTTTATCTATTCACTTCAATCATCCAATAGCTTCAACGAAAATTGTTAATCAAACGTTTTGCGAAAGATTTACGAAAATATTTTACATACTCAATTCACCCCCTCTTGAGTATTGAGGCCACTTGGTAACAAGTGGTATCAGAGCTAGGCTCTTGTGTAAAGAGCTTAGCAGCTTCAAGAGAAAGTGATGGCCTCTTCAAATGATTTTTATGAAAGTTCTTCTCTTTATAGACCTCTCTTTTTCAATGGGGATGTGTATGCTTATTGGAAAGAAAGAATGAAAATTTTTATTGAAGCTATTGACTTGGATGTGTGGGATGCTATTGAAAATGGTCCTTTTGTCCCCACACAAGTTGTAAACGGTGTAAGGATTAATACACCAAGAAGTGAATGGACGAATGATGATAAAAAGAAGGTCCAATATAATTTGAGAGCCAAAAATATCATTACCACTGCTTTGGAGTATGATGAGTTTTTTAGAGTCTCAAATTGTAATTCTGCCCAAGAAATGTGGGACACCTTACAAGTAACTCATGAGGGTACTAGTGAAGTGAAAAGATCAAGGATAAATACGCTCACTCATGAGTATGAACTTTTTAGAATGAACCAACATGAAAGCATTCAAGAAATGCAAAAACGTTTCACACATATTATAAATCATCTTGCTTCATTGGGAAAGACTTTTCCTAATGAAGATCTTATTAACAAAGTGTTGAGATGTTTGAGCAGGGATTGGCAACCTAAAGTGACGGCTATTTCGGAATCAAGAAAACTAGCAACAATGACACTAGCCACACTTTTTGGCAAGCTTCAAGAACATGAATTGGAATTGAATAGACTCAACCAAAATGAGGAGCTTGACAAGAAAAAGAAGGGAATTGCTCTCAAGGCCACCTCCTCTTTGATCAATGATGATGATGATGATGATGATGATGGAGATGGCTTGGAAATTAGTGAAGAGAATCTTGGCCTACTAGTAAAGAAGTTTGGAAGATTCTTCAAAAAGAATAGAGCTCAAGGAAGACCTCCCTTTCCCTCAAAGAATGCCTATCACAAAGGGGAAGGAACCTCAACCACTCCTAAATGCTATGATTGTGGAGAATTGGGACACATGAAGATAGAGTGCCCAATCTATCAAAGGAAAATGGAGAAGTATGAAAAAAGGTACTCAAAGGAAAAGAAAGAAAGAAGAGCCTACATAGCTTGGGATGATAATGACATGGATTCAACCGATAGTTCGGACAATGAGGAAGCCAATCTATGTTTCATGGCTAGAGGAGAAGAGGAAGATGAAGACGACATGGAGGTAACATCCTCAAATTTTGAATCTAATTCTTGTCCTTCCTATGATGAATTGCAAGATGCATTTGAAGAATTGCATAATGAATCTATGAGACTTGCAAAACTTGTTTCATCATCCAAGAAAATAATTTCCTCTTTTGAAAACAAAATCTCTATTTTAAACAAGGAAATTGAGGAACTTAAAATTGAAAATGAAACTCTTGGACTCATTGATGCAAATTCCTCATGCTTAACATGTTCCTTACGTGATAATGCATCTACATCCTTTTCTTGCTCATCATGCAAAACTTTTGAAAAGGAAATTAAAGATTTGAAAAATACTCTTTCAAAATTTACCCTTGGAAGAGATAATTTGAACATATTGCTTGGGAATCAAAAATGTGTGTTTCAAAAGGCTGGTTTAGGGTACAATCCCAAAAATCAACAAAAACTTTACAAGAATTTCTTTGTTCCCTTAAGTTCATCAACAAGTCCTTTCATAAAATGTTTTCATTGTAGCAAGAAAGGACATAGTGCATTAACTTGTAATGTAAGGAAGAATATCAATAACAAGATTGGAACTAAAATGGTTTGGGTTCCCAAAGGCACCTTGCCTAACACTAACACACAAGGACCCAAGAGAATTTGGGTACCAAAATCCAAAAATTGAAGTGTGTTGTAGGTGTGCTTGAAAGCCAAGAATGGACTTTGGAATATCAAAAGTGGCTGCTGCAAGCACAAGATCAGAATTTACTCCAAGTTCTCTTCCTTGTCTCCAAGAAGCTTGGACTTGCAATCTTTGGATAAGTGGAGATATGTTTTTATGCTTTAACTTGTTTTAAAATTGTGTTTCTCTAAGCTTTATATCTTGAAAATATCTTTATATACAATAATATGCTTGATAGGTTCTTTTCTTGTTTGAAATTGCATATTTGATATAAAACATCTTTGAACTTGGCATATTGGATCAATCATGCATCTAAACTCTTGTAATACAATTTTGATGCATAATTTTCTGCAAAATCATGCATAACTTGTCACTTGTATGGCACAATGTCACAATCTTCCGCATAATCTCATTTTTGCTGCATAAAATGCACCTTTTCTGCACAATGCATGATTTTAAATGTATAATCTGTTTCTTTTGCTGCATAATGTGCTATTGTGATGCATAACATGCCACCTCGCTGTATAATCATGACACTCTTTGCTGCATATCATGATAGTTCTTGATCATATTTGAATCCAATACTGACTTGAGCGTTGGAGATTCCCCTTAAGTTATTTTGCAGGTACTACATTATGCCAAAGATCCTCAAAAAGCTCAAAAACTTCACCAATCCATCAAAATGATGTAATTCTTGGTAAAAATAACAAATTTGCATAATTATGTGTTTTGGATCACAATCTATCTAGATTATATGCCTACATGATGTTTGAAATTGTTTTGGAATACTTTGGAACAAATTTGAAAGGTTTAAAATTGATCTTTTTCTGTTTAAAATGCAAAATCTGAGTTTTAGTGAACTGGTAATCGATTACAACATCTTTGTAATCGATTACAAAGGCTCTGCCAAGCGTTCCAAGCCAAGTCAGAAAGCAGGTAATCGATTACACCTCCAATGTAATCGATTACAACAATTCCAGAAGTCATGTAATCGATTACACCACATATGTAATCGATTACCAGGAATCCAGAACATGCGTAATCGATTACACACACATTGTAATCGATTACACAGGCTTTAAAAATGAGTTTCAGTGCGCAAAAAGTCATATTTATTTTGTTACTCACATTTTCTCTTGGTATATGCTTAATAATCAATGAAATGAAATATCTTTTGCCCTTGTGAACTCATTTATTATTTGCTCATGAATTTGGTATAATGACTAACCTCTATGGATCCAAAATTAGTGGATACCAAAGAAAGTTCTTTGAACTGTGTTGTAGGGTGACTATTTACTCAAGCATGCATTGAGGTGAAATACAACTACACCACTTGAGGTTAAAAAAGTTTGAAATGGTCCAAGTTCTCCAAGAATGATGAAAATATAAAAAGAATGGCATGGAGAACCACAACATTCTCAAGGAGCCTTGAGGCATGGAAGTTGGAATCACCTACAAAAACTTAAAGAGTACACTTTTGGTGACATCAATTTCTTATCCTCATCTATGCTTTAAATTGAATATCATGTGATATTTGGAGAAGTAGAGAGTTGTTTTTACATGCTTTACATGATCATTGTTTGCCCTAAAATACTTATATATGTTTTGATGATGATTATGTCTTTCTTGACAAACTTGAATCTTGCTTTGAAAATGCTTAAACTATGCTTTTGGATTCAAGTGCATATGTTCTTCCTTTATTCTTATAAGAGCTAACATTGCATGGTTGATAATGTGGTACATGTTTTACATTATATATCAACCTAAATTATGCTTATAAATAAGTTTAAATGATATTTGATGCTAACCCATGTTTTAGAGAACTTTTGAAATATAGTCATCAAATATTGAAATATCAAGCACATGTGGATAAATGAGAAATGTTGAAGGAAGAGGAACATGAGGAGACTTTCTTCAAGTGAAATGGAATGAAATACTCAATGGAAGAAAGTACAAACTCAAAGAACCTATAAATGAAGAACATTCTAAAGAAGCATCACTCTCTCAATAAGTATCTCTATCCCTAAGCTATTGTGGTATTCTATATGTTATGGATTGTATGAAATTTGTTGATAAATTGATCTTAAATGATTTGATGTTTTCCTTACATGAGAAGTATGCTTCGCATTGACAAAGTGCCTAATTGGATATTAACTTGCTATTTTTTGTCACTGCATATAGGGTGGATGATATTAGTACTATATATACTTTGATCCCTATAGTATATTTCCTCAATGTGAATGTTTGATTTCTTAGTGGTATAAAACCTATGAGAATTTTGCTCTTGTATATGACTCTGAATTCTGTTGGCATAAATGATAATTATTATCTACGATTTCTTTTTCATATGTATTTGCTATTGGCATCCCAAATTGTTATGCTAAACCATTCATACTCTGATATTGATCTTGTTGGGCTGAAATGTTTATACAATGCTGAATGCTTATGTTGTTTTTGATAATGCCAACGGGAGAGATTAGTGAAATATGTTGCATGTGTGCGGGGAGCTTTGTGCTTTTACATGAAAATCATTTATCCTATCTCATGCATACATTACGGGGGAGAATTGCGCTTAATCTCTGATAGATAAATGAATGCAAATATTTCTCTATTTTCAATGTTTATTTTGTCATCATCAAAAAGGGGGAGAATGTGAATGCTTATATCTTGAAGCATATCAAATAAGTTTTTGATGATAACAAAGTCAAGATGAAGATCAAGATCAAAGGAAAAGAACAAGACCAAGAGAAGAAGACCAAGATCTAAAGAGGTATATTAGATATAGGTCTTAGAACATCAATGTGAAATGCTCTTGAGGTATCTCAATTATATTCAAATAGTTTTTCAAAGATCTCATAAATCAACTTGTTTTCAAAGTTCATATTTTAAAGAAATGTTGATTTCAATCTTGGATTATGGTAAACATTTGTAAATCTTGTTTTGTCCAAGTACCCAAATGATAAAAATGGCCTAGAGACTTAATTTGGATTGAAAAATGTGTTCAAAGTGGAAAGTAATCGATTACACACTCTTGGTAATCGACACAAGAAGTCGAGAACTTGTAATCGATTACAACATCCATGTAATCGATTACCATGTTCCAAGAAATCTAAGAACACGATCAAAAAGGCCGTGTAATCGATTACATCAATATTGTAATCGATTACCAGAAAGTCAGAGGGCGTATAATCGATTACACAAGTCTCGTAATCGATTACCACAAACCCAGAAAGCCAAGAACACGTTTTAAGCGTCATGTAATCGATTACGAACCCCGTAATCGATTACAAAGATTCGACAAGCCCAACATGACTATATTATTTGGCTTTTAATGATGCCCATTAAAGCCCCCAACGGCTCTTTTGTTCCAACAACTTATAAATACTCATCTTGGGGCATCATTTGTGGTTGAACAACACTTGAGAAACATCTTTCAATCACTATAATCCGAGATTCATCCTTAAATCACTGTTGCTCTGTTTTTGTATATATTGTTGAGATATTCTTGAAGAGCATTATAGGGCTTCAATTTGTATCATCTACTCTTGTGAGAGTTTTCATTTCATAAACATTTTGATTCTTTGTAAAGGGGGTGAGGCATCCCTCTAGAGAAAATAGAGTGAGGTATCTCTCTAGGTTTATAAAGGGTGAGGTATCCCTTGTTGAAGGTGAGGCATCCTTCAAAGGTTGTAAAGAGGGTGACGTATCCCTCTAGTGAAAAGGGTGAGGCATCCCTGGTTTGAGGCTCAAGCTCAAGGGTGAGGCATCCCAAGGAGTTGAGTGCTCTTCTGTGTAAAGGTTTTCAAGCACCCGTTCAAGCTTGAAGTTTAGTGGAAAATCTCGAGTGGTTTGCTTGAGGACTGGACGTAGATCACAAGTGGATTGGTGATCGAACCAGGATAAATCTTGTGTTTGTTCCTCTCAACTCTATCTCTTTACTTTGTGCTTTAACTATATTTGCTTAAGTTGAGTTCGATATTTTGCTTTGCTTGAATTCTTTCTATCTTGAGTTATTTATTTGTGAGTGAAGTATTCAATCTCGTTTATCTATTCACTTCAATCATCCAATAGCTTCAACGAAAATTGTTAATCAAACGTTTTGCGAAAGATTTATGAAAATATTTTACATACTCAATTCACCCCTCCTCTTGAGTATTGAGGCCACTTGGTAACACATTTATGTATTGATGCTCTCTTGGCCAAATTGTGGCATATTATGGAATGGTATGAAATTGTGAATCATACATGTTCATGCATAGGATCTTATGCATCGTGAATATCCTGTGGACTGTTGTAAGGCCAAGTTGCCTAGGAGATTGAACACACCTTAGTGCGAGTGCGAGTAGACTAGTGTAGGTCGTGTTTGACCTTGGGGGCGTCGGGGTGCGGGTCCTCCACAATGGGCAGTTGGTAGCTCTCCTACCCGTGGGGCAAACCGATGCAAACGCACCGACGATCTGGACCGAGACACTGTCCTATATCGTGATCGACCGTGGAATGTCTGTACAATGCCTAGATGTGCACGTGAGAATTATTGATTTTAGCACTTTGGCCGCGGCAGCCGAGTTACAGACATGCCCCTTGATCTTTTTCTCCGACTGTTTGTGTCTAGCTCAATGGAGTAGGAATTTGGGAAAGCATGCATGTGCATCATGAAATAATCTGTCATTGTAAATCATTATTTTCCATAACTGTGAATTGTCTGACCACTACTATAATGAATATCTACCTGGAATTGTTTAATTGCTTACTGTTGGATCTACTGTTTATTAATTGGAAAGGTTGTTTTGAATTGCTATTTGGGCGCATTGCGCCATTTGGTTTCTGGCTGCTAGAATTGGTAATGATGGTAGGATGTCTTACCTCTTTCTCGTATTCCTATTATTTGCTGCTTGTGTATATATGGTATTTACCGAAGACAACGGCAAGGACGTTGAAGCCTCTGATATCCCCGGCTTCTGGCTTGATCAAGACTAGCATCTACTGGAGACGATGGAGGCACGTATGCACGGATTTCTAGGCGATGTGCGTCTGACCTTCCTTGGAGGGCCGGAGTATTGGCACATCAACTTTAGTTCCGATCGCTGCGTCTACCTAGGGGACGTGTCGATTTCTCTAGCCTGGAGACGTCATGAGACGCCTATTCTCACCTGTTATGTAAGTCTGCGACTGGAGTTCTACTTGCCCATCCGTGAGATGTGGGGTGATCGTTACTACACCCCGCAGGAGGACTCTTTCGATTCCACCTCTCGGGCTCCTGCCCGTGGCTCTGTGGTCCCGATTGAGGTTTCCTCGGATGAGGAGGATCCTGTTGAGGACCCTGATACGGTCCCTCCTCCTCTGAGGGACTAATTTTTCAGTATTTGTTGATGGCCGCTGGGTTTTATTTTGGGGGCCTGATGTATTATTTTTGGTGGGCTGTATATTTTGATATTCTGGGGGATGTGTGTGTAAAATCCATAGGCAGGTATAGTTTTGCTTTTTTTTTGAAAATTTCCAGGCTTGTATCTAAAGTACAGTTGATATTCAATATATATATATATATATATATACACTGCTGTTTTACTCACGTATTAAAGCATCGACCAAGTTAACTTTAAATTAAATAAACCGGGTCTTATTTTAGAAAAATTTTAATTTTTCCGCATTGTCATTTATGTTTCATAATGTGACGTTCCCTCGCCAAAAAGGAACGTTACATTAAGTTGGTATCAGAGCCCCGGTTTGTGTTACTTTGGGTCTTGTGTATGAGTCTTTCTTATTTGTGCTGTGTGAATCTCTTTGATTGGTGTTTTGAATGAATCTCTCTGACCTTTCCTATGTTTTTTAGCTAATCTGATTCAAGAGAAAGTAAGATGACGAGAGGCGGTGATATGGCAGCTACTGTAGAAGTGATGCAGCGGATGGCGGAAGTCATCGCGCAGCAAAATGAGCGTGCTGCTCAACAACGAAAGAGAGCTACCCAACAACTTGAGGCAACTGCAGATGCACAAAACTTAGCAGAATTTCATCGCCACAACCCTCCGCAGTTCAAGGGAGAATTTGATCCAGACAAGGCTAGTTTGTGGATCAAGGAACTCGAGAAGGTTTTCCATGGCACGAACTATGCTGAAGATAAGAAGGTGAATTACGCTACCTTTATGCTTGTCAGCAATGCCGAAGACTGGTGGAACGGAGCTCAGAGAGCATTGGAGGCCGAAGGGCGCGACATCACATGGGACTTGTTCAAGGAAAAATTCTTGGATAAGTACTTCCCTACTAGTGCAAGACATGCAAAGGAGATGGAATTCCTCAACCTGAGACAAGGAGGCATGGCCATTAGTGAGTATGCGGTCAAGTTTGAGAACTTGGAGAAGTTCTCAACGCATTATCAGCATTAAACAGATGAAGCTTGGAAGTGCTGGAAGTTCACTGAGGGACTAAGATACGAGGTGAAGAAAGCTATCATCACCCTGAAGATTAAGGTATTCTCAGAGCTGTTAGACACTTGCTGCAAAGTGGAAGCCTTGGAACAGGCAAGAGATTCGAGGAGCAGGAACTTTGGGCCTGCAAGGTCCCAAAGAGGTGGGGGCAGTGGTTCAAACTACTTCCAAAAGAAGCCCTATTCCCGACCAACTGGGAGCCAGCAACCAACTGGCGGAAATTCTGGTGAAGGTTCTACTGGGAACTGGACTGGTCAGAATGTGGCATATCCCTCTAAATGCCTAAAGTGTGGGAAAGATCATCACACAAGAGAAACTGCACGATCAAAGGATTTATCTGCTTCAGATGTGGCAAACCGGGCCACATGTCCAGAGATTGCAACCAAGCAAAGACTGAACCTTCAATCAATGCAACTCAAGCTAAGAAACCGCAAGCCAGAGGTCGAGTCTACACCATGAGCGGAGCTGAAGCCTCCGAATCCGAAGACCTGATTCAAGGAGAAGGCGCCATAGAAGGTAATCTTTTAAAAGTACTGTATGACTCTAGGGCAACCCATTCTTTCATATCCTATGACTGTGTGCTACGACTTGGCTTACCTGTGTCTGAACTACCCTTTGATTTGACTGTCTCAACCCCTACTGACAAACTGGTAGTTACTACCAAAGTCTGTTTGGAGTGTCCCCTAATTATTGAAGGTCGAGTCTTTTCTGTCGATCTAATCTGTCTACCTTTGTCACAATTAGACATAATCCTAGGGATGGACTGGTTGTCTTCCAACCATGTTCTGTTAGATTGCTCTAGAAAAATCATAGTCTTTCCTGTGGATGAAGATTCTAGATACTTGACGGCCAACCAAGTATGAGCTTTCTTGAAAGAAGGAGCTCAAGGATATATGCTGTTATCTTCTTTGAAAATCGAGAGCGAGGCTGATCTGAGTGCTATTCTAGTAGTGAAGGAGTTCTCTGAAGTCTTTCCAGAAGATGTACCTGGTTTACCACCGACGCGTGAGATAGAGTTCGCTATTGACCTTGTACCGGGAACTGGTCCCGTGTCTATAGCACCTTATCGGATGTCACCAACGGAATTGGCAGAACTTAAGAAACAGCTAGAGGAGCTTTTGGAGAAATAGTTCGTCAGGTCGAGTGTATCACTGTGGGAAGCGCCAGTGTTGTTAGTTCGGAAGAAGGACGGTACGTCATGATTGTGTGTGGACTATAGACAGTTGAACAAACTGACGATCAAGAACAAATATCCACTCCCAAGAATCGACCATTTGATGGACCAACTGAAGGGAGCAGCGGTATTTTTGAAGATCGATCTGAGATCTGGGTACCATCAGATAAGAGTGAAAATGAAGGATATACCCAAGACTGCTTTTCGTACCCGATACAGTCATTACGAATACCCTGTGATGCCATTTGGTGTAACGAATGCACCTGCTATCTTCATGGACTACATGAATAGAATCTTTCGTCCGTACTTGGACAAGGTTGTTGTCGTCTTCATTGACGATATCTTGATATATTCCCCGAACCAGGTGGATCATGCTGAACACCTCAGCATAGTTCTTCAGATTCTGAAGTAGAAAGAATTGTACGCCAAGCTGTCGAAGTGTGAGTTTTGGCTAGATGAGGTGAAGTTTCTAGGCCACGTGATCTCAAAGGAAGGGATTGCGGTGGATCCGTCAAAAGTAGAGGCAGTGCTACAGTGGGAAAGACCGAAGTCAGTAACGAAAATTCGTAGCTTCGTGGGTTTAGCCGGATATTACAAAAGATTCATAGAAGGATTTTCCAAAATTGCTGGACCGCTCACTCAATTGACAAAGAAGAACCAGACTTTTGAATGGATCGATAGCTGCGAACAAAGTTTCCAAGAGTTGAAGAACCGGTTAACCACCTCACCAGTATTGGTGCTACCTGATCCAAATAAGCCATTTGAGGTGTACTGTGACGCTTCATACCAAGGATTGGGATCTGTTCTTATACAACACAGAAGAGTGGTAGCTTATGCTTCGCGACAGTTGCGAGTGCATGAAAAGAATTATCCGACACATGACTTGGAACTAGCAGTTGTGGTTTTTGCTCTGAAGATATGGAGACATTTCCTTTATGGAGCGACGTTTAACGTTTTCAGTAATCACAAAAGCTTGAAATACTTGTATGATCAGAAGGAGCTGAACATGAGGCAGCGAAGATGGTTGGAATTCCTGAAGGACTATGAATTCTAGTTGTTGTACCACCCTGGCAAAGCGAATGTCGTGGCAGACGCCTTGAGCAGAAAGACTATCAGTGCTTCTGCCCTGATGATCAAGGAAAGAGAGCTCATCGAACAGTTTAGAGATGTTTGGTCATTCGTTAAGTTGGAACCCAGAAAGATTTGTATGAACATGGTCACCATTTCAAATGAACTAATGGATGACATACGGGAAAAGCAGAAGGTCGATGAATTCTTGCAAGAAGTGAGAGAACTGATGAGGCAAGGCAAGGAAATGGAATTCGAGGAAGGAACGGACGGAATTCTGAGGTTTCAGGGTAGAGTTTGTATTCCCCGTGACCAAGAGCTTAAGCAGTATATCGTGGAACATGCTCACACCAGTAAGTTGAATATGCACCCGGGCATAACGAAGATGTACCAAGACTTGAAGAAGTTGTTCTGGTGGCATGGAATGAAGAATGACGTCACTAGATGCGTATCGACTTGCCTAGTTTGTCAAAAAGCTAAGGTAGAACATCAAAGACCTACAGGATTGCTGCAACCATTGTCTATTCCTGAATGGAAATGGGACAGCATTGCAATGGATTTTGTTGTGGGTTTGCCAAGGACAAGGAAGGGACACGACTCGATTTGGGTAATAGTTGATCGGCTTACAAAGTCAGCTCATTTCCTTCCGATCAACATAAGGTACAGTCTGGAGAAGCTGACCCAGCTGTATATTGGAGAGATCGTTAGGCTGCATGGTGTGCCTACGAGTATTGTTTCGGATAGGGATCCGAGGTTTACTTCAAAATTTTGGAAAAGTCTACAGGCATCATTGGGAACAAAGTTACATCTGAGTTCGGCGTACCACTCACAAACCGATGGTCAATCGGAAAGAACGATCCAATCTCTAGAAGATTTGCTTAGAGCTTGTACTATAGAACAGACTGGAAGTTGGGATGAAGTTCTACCATTGATAGAGTTCACCTACAACAACAGTTACCATTCGAGTATAGGGATGGCACCCTATGAAGCTCTATACGGAAGATGGTGTCGGACACCCTTGTGTTGGTATCAAGATGGTGAACGTCTCACGATTGGACCGGATATCATACAACAAACATCTGAGAAGGTCAAAATGATTCAAGAGAAGATGAGAACTACTCAGAGCTGGCAGAAGAGTTATGCAGATAAGAGGAGAAAGCTCCTTGAGTTTGAAGAAGGTGAACATGTATTCTTGAAAGTCACACCCACAACTAGGGTCGGCCGGGCTTTGAATCTAGGAAACTCACCCCAAAATTTCTTGGACCTTACCAAATTCTTCACCGGATAGGTCCAGTAGCTTACCAGATATCATTACCCCCTTTCCTTTCCAACATACACAATGTCTTCCATGAATCACAACTGCGTAAATATTTACCTGACCCAAGTCATGTCATAGCACCGGACACGGTACAATTAAAAGAGAACTTAACCTATGAGGCACCTCTTGCGAGAATTGAGGACCGACGGATAAAGCAACTTAGAGGCAAGGAGATCCCATTAGTAAAGGTGATTTGGAACGAAACAACTGGGGATGCGACTTGGGAGCCAGAAGACAAGATGAAGGAGCAGCATCCTGAGCTATTTTGAGGTACGTAAATTTCGAGGACAAAATTCCTTTTAGTTGGGGAGTGTTGTAACATCCCAAAAACTATCTGTTTAATTATAAATAATCATTTTGTAATATTCTTGATTTTTAGGAATTTTCCTGGAATTTTTTGGAAATGACGAATATTTTAATATATTTCTCGTTTTACGTACAAACTGAGCTGAGAATTGCTGAGGTCAGTGTAACGCTCCAGAAATTAGTTATTTTACCACAAATAGTCATTTCCTAATATTTGTGATTTATGTGAATTCTTTCGGAATTTTTCGGAGACGATGAATATTTTAATATATTTTTCGTTTTACGTGCATATTGAGCGGAGTCAGAAAAATGACTGTAATATTTCAAAAATTAGGAAATGATTAGACGAATAGTCGTTTTACAATATTTGTAATTTTTGAGAATTTTCTGAGATTTTTTCGGAAACATCGAATATTTTAATATATTTCTCATTTTGCGTGCACACTGAACGGAACTGGAGAAATGCAGTGTTTTCTCCATGAACCTGAAACTATGGACACGTCGACAGGGGATCTTACTAAACCCGAGGCTGGACACAGTTTACGAAATTCCACGTCTTTCGAAAAATTTTAACAGATAAAATAAAATAATACTGCATGAAATTTATCTGTCAGATTAATTAAATACTGATTTCTGTCAACTGTAACTATTATCCATTGGATAATAGCATGTAATAAAAATTCTATCACATTATCCTAATGCAATCTACTTTATGTCTAATCAATTCACTTTAATTCAAATTTAATGTAAAATAATTAAAGCTTCTTTGAGAAGCTTTGACCAAATAATGACCAAATGGCCCTTAGCTTCCAAGGGGAGCCAAAAACTCTCTCCTCCCTCTCTCCTCAAACTCGGCAGCAGCCCAAAACAAAGGGGAAGGAAATTTGTTTGCTTTCATTAATTCATTTTACCACCCAAAATTCATTTTAACCTAAAACACATTCTCTCTCTTCCTTTCTTCTTCCTTCTTCACAAAACATTTCTCCTCCTTCTCTCTACATGAGAGCTACGACCAGCCCTCTTCCTCATCCTCAATCTTCACAAAATTTTCTTCTAACCACATTTTCTTAATCCTCTCCCCCTCCTAAACATCTTTCTTGCTTGGAGCATCTTGAAATTCCACCATCTTCATCACTTTCTTCAAGCTTCAAGGTTAGGGTTTTTGGGTAAGCTTCAAGACTCTTCTTCTCTTCTCTTCATTTTCGGTTTCAATGATGTTCTAATGACCATCTACACTCCATTTTTCATGTCCATATGCTATTCTAATCAAGTCAAAATTTCTAGGGTTTCTTGGAGATACAATCCGAAATTACAATGAGATTTCTTGGGGTTTCTCTTGATTTCTACACTTAGGTAAGAGGAAGACACTCCTCCTCAACCTCTATTAGCATTTAGGAACCTTGATTGTGTTGTTTGTGGAAAAACCCTAATGAGGGTTATCCTTTGACTTTGTAATTAGTATGCTTATATGTTGATTTTTATGGAGTTCATGACCTTGATTGGATTGATTGTGTATATTAATATATTGGATTGGATTGGATGGCTTGAAATGGAAGAAAATAAATTTGGAATGGCTCTTGGGTGGCCACGGTTTTGAGGGTTAAATGGATGTGTTCTTTGTGAACAAGTTTTAACAAGTGAATAGTTAAATTAATCAAGTGTGTAGTATAAAATCAATGGAATGGAAAAATTGAGGATTGAACCCTTTAGGGAGGCCACGGCCTCTAGGGCAAATTGGGACTTAAATATGTAAATTTTGGTAATCTTGGAGATTGGAAAAGTTAAATGGTTAAAACATAGATAATAGATTAGTAAATTAGTAAATTTGTAAGAATGAAATAAAATTGGAGATTCATAAATTTTAAAGAACCAAGAAATGAACTTGTCATGAAGCTTGAGGAATTTTTCAAGAACAAGAACAAGAGAGTGTGAGATCTTGAGACCTTAGAATAATCTTCTAAGTGTATGAGCATAGATTGCTTTAGAAAAACTTAATTGATTTTGAGGACTTACTTAATGACGGATCCTTGTAGGAATGGCAAATCTTGAATAAGAATGCATAACGGACTTTAGAAATGTATTACCTTATTTGATTTCAATATTATGACATTGTGGGTCTATGTGAGTGACCATTTATGTATTGATGCTCTCTTGGCCAAATTGTGGCATATTATGGAATGGTATGAAATTGTGAATTATACATGTTCATGCATAGGGTCTTATGCATCGTGAATGTCCTGTGGACTGTTGTAAGGCCAAGTTGCCTAGGAGATTGAACACACCTTAGTGCGAGTGCGAGTAGACTAGTGTAGGTCGTGTTTGACCTTGGGGGCGTCGGGGTGCGGGTCCTCCACAATGGGCAGTTGGTAGCTCTCCTACCCGTGGGGCAAACCGATGCAAACGCACCGACGATCCGGACCGAGACACTGTCCTATATCGTGATCGAGCGTGGAATGTCTGTACAATGCCTAGATGTGCACGTGAGAATTATTGATTTTAGCACTTTGGCCGCGGCAGCCGAGTTACAGACATGCCCCTTGATTTTTCTCTCCGACTGTTTGTGTCTAGCTCCATGGAGTAGGAATTTGGGAAAGCATGCATGTGCATCATGAAATAATCTGTCATTGTAAATCATTATTTTCCATAACTGTGAATTGTCTGACCACTACTATAATGAATATCTACCTGGAATTGTTTAATTGCTTACTGTTGGATCTACTGTTTATTAATTGGAAAGGTTGTTTTGAATTGCTATTTGGGCACGTTGCGCCATTTGGTTTCTGGCTGCTAGAATTGGTAATGATGGTAGGATGTCTTACCTCTTTCTCGTATTCCTATTATTTGCTACTTGTGTATATATGGTATTTACCGAAGACAACAGCAAGGAGGTTGAAGCCTCTGATATCCCCGGCTTCTGGCTTGACCAAGACTAGCATCTACTGGAGACGATGGAGGCACGTATGCACAGATTTCTAGGCGATGCGCGTCTGACCTTCCTTGGAGGGCCGGAGTATTGGCATATCAACTTTAGTTCCGATCGCTGCGTCTACCTAGGGGACGTGTCGATTTCTCTAGCCTGGAGACGTCATGAGACGCCTATTCTCACCTGTTATGTAAGTCTGCGACTGGAGTTCTACTTGCCCATCGGTGAGATGTGGGGTGATCGTTACTACACCCCGCAGGAGGACTCTTTCGATTCCACCTCTCGGGCTCCTGCCTGTGGCTCTGTGGTCCCGATGGAGGTTTCCTCGGATGAGGAGGATCCTGCTGAGGACCTTGATACGGTCCCTCCTCCTCTGAGGGACTAATTTTTCTGGTAGCTGCTGATGGCTCCTAGGGTTTTATTTTGGGGGCCTGATGTATTATTTTTGGTGGGGTGTATATTTTGATATTCAGGGGATGTGTATGTAAAATCCATAGGCGGTATAGTTTTGCTTTTTTTTTTTTTTTGGGAAATTTCCAGGCTTGTATCTAAAGTACAGTTGATATTCAATATATATATATATATATATATATATATATATATATCTTGTCGTTTTACTCACGTTTTAAAGCATCGAACAAGTTAACTTTAAATTAAATGAACCGGGTCTTAATTTAGAAAAATTTTATTTTTCTGCATTTTCATTTATGTTTCATAATGTGACGTTCCCTCGCCAAAAAGGGACTTTACAGTTTCCCATTCATTGATACTTTGATTATCTGTAAAGATGGTGAGGTGTTCCTCAAGAATTGTAGGGTGAGATATCCCTTGTTATTGAGGCTCAAGCACAAAGGGTGTGGCATCTCAAGGTATGTTGAGTGCTCTAGTTTGTAAAGGTAGCAGGCACTTGTTCAAGCTTGAAGTGATAAAGAAAATCTCGGGTGATTTACTTAAGGACTAGATGTAGGTCACAAGGAGTGGCTAAACTAGGATAAATATTATGTTTGCTCTTCTAAACTCAAACTCCTTTACATTTGTTCTTTAATTTTTTATGCCTGCTTGAATACTTTATATCTTGGCTTGTTTATTTATGAGTGAAGTATTTATTCTCATCTATCTATTCACCTCAATCAACTAATAGCTTCAATGAAAATTGATATTCAAGTGTTTTGTAAAAAGTTTGCAAAAAGTTTTTATAAACTCAATTCACCCTCCTCTTGAGTCTTGAAGCCATTTGGTAATAAACAAACATCAGGGAACTGATGTTGGATCTCAACACTTCATCATAAGTAAATTCTTTGGATACTTATTCCGGACATTGGAGTGACCTTGGAACCTCTAAAGGAGGTATCCTTATGTCAGGCTTCGATCGATTACTCTTAATTTCTTTAAATTATTTTTAAATTTACGGGTTAAGGCCAGGTTCATTAGGGCTTATGTGTTTACCCATGAACTCACTACAAGACCGCTGAGAATGGTCGAGTGGGTTGCCCGCTTTGACCTTGATTGCAATCGAGATATCTAATCCAATTAAGGAATATGTATTCCTCGAATCTCTCCAAGGTATTTTGACCTTGTGGGTTGCTATGGATATAAGTAAGTATAAGAGTAGGTGCTGAAATTCCTTGAATATTTTATTCATGTCGGATCAAGTCACTTACATGAAGAAATAGAAATTATAATGAACTTCCTAGAATCATCAACTATAATATTTTCTTAGTTTATCTCAATTCTAATAGTTTTTTATACATTTTCCAATGAGAGTCTCCAAAGTGTAAGCTCATATGTTTGTTTTAGATGTGATTCAGTATGGACTTTCCCATTTTGGGGCTAGTTTTCTTTCTTTAGCATTCTTCCATTCGATATTCGCTCTTCATAGAACGAGATTGCCAAGTACAAACCTTTGTGGATTCACTTTAGCATTGTACCGGGTTGTTATTCTTTACTTGATGATGGCTTCATAGATATGGGCAATGCGATGTTGCTCCTCTAGCAAGTCTATGTTTTGATGAATGAGGTCTAGGTTGATGTCTTCAAAGAAGTTTTGTTTTCGCTAACTTAGTTCTCCTATCTCAACTGAGATCATTGTTTCGTAACCGAAGGTCAACTTGAAGGGCGTCTCCCCAATAGTGGAATATGGTGTTGTCTGATATGCCCATAGGGCGTGGTCCAACTATCCCACCTAATTTCCCTTTGCCTTATCTAGTCTTTTCTTAATGCTGCAAAGAATAACCCGATCCACAACTTCAACTTTGCCATTTGTCTTCTGATGATCAACTGAAGTGAAGTGTTAGTTAATCTTTAGTTCGGCTAGGAGGTCTTTAAATTTCTGGTCAATAAACTGGGTTCCGTTGTCTGTGACAATGGACTCTAGGACTTTGAATCTACTGATTATGTTTTTATAAGTGAACTTTTGTATGCGTGCCAAGGTGATGGTAGATAGTGGTTCGACCTTTATCCATTTAGTGAAGTAGTCCATCGTTATTACCAAGTATTTAACCTGTCCAGGTGTTTGAAGGAACGGACCTAGGATGACCATCCCCCACTGATAAAAAGGCCAGGGTACTGACATCGTTGACAACTCTTCTAGCGGAGCAAAATAGATATTTGAGAATCATTGGCACTTGTCATACTTTTGGATGTACTCCATTCTAGGCTAATAGTCCCCAACTCTCAATGCCTTTTGGGCTAGAGACTTTCCTCCAAGATGGTGTCCACAGCTTCCCTCATAGGTTTTTTCTAAGACGTATTCAACTTCTTTTGGCCCAAAACACTTGAGGAGGGAAGAAGAGAACCCATGACAGTATAACTAATTGTCATACATAGTGTACCACGTTGTTGTCTGTATTATTTTCTGGGCTTCCTTCTAATCTTTAGGCAAGGTTCTGTCTTGGAGATAGGCAACAATAGGTATGGTCCACGTTTCACCTTTTTCCAGTATGAGGACATCGAAGTCCGTAATACTGGGTGAGAGCAGTGTTTCCTGAATTACGGATCTATTGTTGTCGGGACTCTTTGTGCTGGCAAGCTTCGATAGAATGTTGACTCTTGAGTTCTGCTCTCTGGGAGTATGCTCTACCTTAGTGCTTTCGAAACACTCAAGGAGCTTCTTTACCTTAGCCAAGTATCTTTATAAGAGAGACTCTTTGGCGTGGTATTCACCTCGGATCTGGGAAGTCGACAACTGTGAATCACTACAAAGCACAATATTGGTAGCCCCTATTTCCTTGGCCATGGTAATGCTCATGATACAAGCTTTATACTCGGTCTAGTTGTTTAAAGTTGGAAACTCGAATCTTGGGAAATGTTCCAAAGTGAGCTCGACCCTATTTTCTAGGATGACCCCGGTACCGCTCCTTTTAGGATTCGAGGAAGCATCAACATAAATGGTCCAAGAGTTCCTTCAGGGATGGCTGGGATCCAGTGTAAGTTTTGCCAAAAAATCAGATAACACCTAAGCCTTTATAGACCGTCTTGGCTCATAGGTGATCACAAATTCAGAAAGCTCCATAAACCACACAATCATTCTTCAACGAGTTCCGATTTATACGGATTGGTTGGTCCCTTTTTACAGTCACAAGGTGGCATTGAAAATACTGGCGCTATCGTCTAGTTGTGGTAGTAGTGTGAAATCCAATTTCTCAAATTTCTAATACTAGAGTTCGAGACCTTGTAGTACTTTACTAGACTGGCTTTTAACCTTCACTAGTCTTCTTTATTAGTACTGAACTAATTTCTTCATTATTCATAGAGAGGTAAGCATATAATCTTTTACCGTTCTCTAGCCTCATCAGGATGGGTGGTGCTGCCAACATGTTTTTCAACTCCTGGAATGCAGCTTCGCACTCTGAGGTCCACTCAAAATCTTCCCCCTTTTTTAAAAGCTTGAAAAAAAGGAGAGACTTGTGAGCGGCCTTGGCTAGAAACGAGTGAGGATCGCTATCTGTCCTATTAGTTGTTGCACTTCCTTGATGGATTACAGACTATGCATATTGAGAACTGCTTGGATTTTTTTTTGGGTTGGCTTCAATGCCCAAGTTTGTCAACAAAAATCCTAAGAATCTCCCAGCCTATATTCTAAAGGCATATTTTTTTAAATTCAGCCTCCTGTTATGCTTCTGGATTTAGGCGAACACTTCTTCTAAGTCTTCCACATGGATGCCAGATTCTGATGTCTTGATAATCATGTCATCAATATAAACTTTGAGCATCTTATCAATTTGTTCTTCAAAAACTTTGTTCATCATCCATTGGTAAGTTGTCTCCGCATTCTTTAAATCGAATGGCATAACCTGGTAATAGTAACTTCCCATTTCAATTATAAACGCAATCTTTTCTTCGTCCTATGGGTTCATAGTGATCTAATTATAACCGGAATAGGCATCCATGAAGGTAAAAAGCTAGAATTCAGATGAATTGTCCACTAACTTGTCTATGTTAGGGAGAAGGTAAGGCTCTTTCGAACATACCTTGTTCAAATATGTATAGTCAACACACATATGCCACTTCCCATTAGCTTTTTTGACCAAGATTTCATTGGAAAGCCAAGTTTGTAAGAAACTTCCCTGATGAACCTGGCATCTAAGGGCTCTTTCACCTGATTTTGTATTACCTCATGCTTCTTTGGTTTGATTTTCCTTTTTTGTTGTACCACCGGTTTGGCATCTTTTTTAATGAAAATTCAGTGGGAGATGAACTCGGGATCTAGTCTTGGCATATCAGATGAAGTGCATGCAAAGAGATCTTTATTTTTCTCAAGGAACGCTACCAATTGGGATTTCTCCGCTGGATTCAATAGCCCTCCAATCTTGGTGACTTGGTCTGGCTTAGCACGAAGTTGGAGGGGTTAAAGTTCTCCTTCAAGTTGAGGATGAGTATTACGAATCTCTTCGTCTACATCTAATTCAATTAAAAGGATGTTGACAGAGTCCGTAGTGACCGAAATTGATTTTCCATGTTGGTCTATCCTCTGAGGTTCCTTCGTGATTTTAAGGCTATTATTGGAGCTCCTTCGAGCCATCGCGTGGTCTCCTTTGACCGTGACAATCTTGTCATGCTGGTCTAGGAGCTTCATTGGCAAATAGGGTCAACCAAGGATTACGTTTAAGGCAGAGGGACAATCTACAACAAGGAAGTTGACCTTGAGAGTTTTAAATAATGGGTCCTTACCCAAGGTCAAGTGGGTCTCCACATATCCCTCTGGTGTATGGGGTCAGGTCTTTCTTCGAGAGTCTCAATTTTTTAAACAAATCCAGAAACATGATCTTTGCCAAGCTCCCTTGATTAACGAATATACATCGGACCTCGACGTGATTATCCTGGAAATTGCCATAGGGTCATCATGGTCTGGGATGATACTTCCATAGTCTTCATCATAAAAAGAGATCGATGGAGCCATACAGGACACACTCTTTGAAATTGAATAGGAGGCTACACTCAACACAGCTTGGAGAATTTTTTTTCTTGTATTGCTGGACTCACCGCTACCTATGAAGCCTCCTAAAATTGTGTTGATTAGCCGGGTGACTTCCGTATGACAGCGATTATTATTTTGGGTAAGGGTATCCCAGGATTGTGCCCTCTCTTGATTTTTGGCATTATTCTGAGATGGACCTTTTCTGGGTTTTCATTTTTGGCCAATGAATCTTTTCTCTGGTACGAGGATGAGCTTCTCCAAGGGCTATAACTCATCTTCTAGCAATTCTTGTTTCTGCTTTGATTTTTGTTTTGGGATTGACACACATACTGGCCCAAATGTTTATCATGGATTAAAGACTCAATGACATCCTGAAGGTGGACACAATCTTCAGTGGTGTGCCTGAAACCTTAGTGGAACACATAATGCTTCAACTTGTCTTTTTAGGCATGTTTCCTCAATGGAGGGGGTCTCTGAACATCTCTAAACTTCGTGTTCATCACCTCTTGGTAAATTTGTGCTTGAGGTGTGTTAAAGGGAGTGTAGTCTTAGTACTCCCCTTTCGATGGTGGTTTGGAGTTCTGAAGTTGTGAGGGAGCTTTGGTCGGCTTTGGTTTTGCTTCCTCACCCTTGTCTACGTGCTTCCTTGTGTGGATAACGTCTTCTGTATTGATATACTTATCAGCTCTGGTCTTGAGCTCATCCATCGTATGAGGCTCTTTCTTAGCAAAGGATGTGAAGAACGGATCAAAATGAAGACCTTCGCTTATGTAGTGTAGGACAAGCCTCTCATCCTAGTCACGAATGTTCAGGGTTGCAAACCATCTCAGAGCGATTTTCATGAAGGATAGAGGGAAAGCGCAATGCATGGGTGAATCATCACCCCCAAAAAATAACATAGCTGACACGTAAGCATCCAAATGCTCTTGGGCGTCTAAGGTCCTATCATAGGCTTCAATGTTAATAAGATATCTGAATCACCTAGGATTCCTATAGGTCATCGAATCATCAGAAAAAGGTTGGTTCTACTGAACCACCGCTCTACGTTGTCTAGGCTCCAACTTTTTGGGATTTTCTCTTTCCTGGTTTCTAACCCTATGTCCATGTTTTGTTATCCTGGAGTTTTCAGGATCATAGTCTCTGTCGTAGACTGGTCCCCTTCTAGTGTTATGATTTTGATGCTGAACCCGATTTTTGTCCTCTTTTTCACTATTAATGGATCTTTCTAGTTGATGGATTCACTCATCCTGAAGACGGATTAGGGACACCAATTCCTGATGTGATAATCCAACAAGGACTGACTCTTACTAAGATTGGTTTCCTTCAATGTTTTCCCTCATTCTTAAGTGTTGTAGGGCCGACCCGAATCACTGCATGGTCGGAATACACCGTGGCAGAAGGGAAGGGCTCTCGATGGAAAGAGAAGCCTCTTCACCGTCACACCTAGGTTCTGGTTTTGAGCAGCACCGGAGTTATGACTGTGGCTAGTAACTGGCTAGTTTTGTGCGGTAGAGGCATAGTTTTGTCTGATGGTTATCATGGTGGTGGTGGTGGGATTTGAAGTATATCATTACCACAGACGGTGTTAATGTTCTGAACAAGTTTTAGATATTCACTTGAAAGTGGTTGATGATGGTGGTTTCCTCCGTTGCATGGTTGCTACGATAATGGTATGAGGGGTGGGTATGTACAAAAGATACTACGATGCTCAAGTTAAATCGTACACAAAGTGGATAGTGTATAAAGGTCCAGATGCATACCTTGGTGGTTTTGTCTAGTATTTATAGGTGAGAGCAATAGAGGAAAAATCCTTTTAAAATATGCATTTAATGACAATTAATGTCATTGATGAGGATTCCTACAAAACAGGAATTAGTTAGAATGATTATCTCCTTGTAACTGTGATTCCTTGAAAATAGGGATATGATGAAGGGATTTCCTCCTTGTTTATTAAGTACTGTTATAGCTGTTGATACGCGCACCGTGGGTTGAAATCTGTCCTAGATAAATTGCGTTGCTTTTTGTTGGATTAACTCAAAGCTCGACTCAGAACAAAATTATCATGAGTCATTCTTAATCTTGTACTATGAAAGCAACACAAATATGCAGAGTCCACTACCTATCTATATTATTTATTAATGAAAGAGTTTTCTTCAAAAGAAATGAAGATGGAAAAGCAAAATACAAGCGAAAAAGTATTAAACAAATACTTTAACACTTCCATTTGGGCTTTTTAAAATTAAAAAAGAAAAAAAAATCATAATAAGACTATGCCAATAAGGGAAGGTACTGGAAAATGAAATTGCAGAATAACCTCTTGTTTGTTTAAGAGGATGGTAATATTGACCCAATAAGTTTAGGTCCATCAATAAATTTTAATTGACAGTATTTATATACAGATCTGAGTGTATATAAAAATTATCAATTAAAATTTGTAAATTTCTTATATTTATAGTTATTCGTAAAAAAAAAATGATCTGACTAAATTTATGTATGAATCTAAGTACTACTAGTTAAAATTTGTAAAAAATTTAACTTTAATCTAAGCCATTAATTTATTTTAATAATAAATCAATGGTCCATCCGTAAACCTAAAAATTTTAGGTCCATTTTAGATTTTCCCATTTGTTCATTGCTCTTCAATCTTTTCTCCTATGCCAATGGCCAATGCCTTCACCGCATGGTGATTGAACCTACAAATGCCTTCATTTTAGAGCTTCCTTCATCGGAATTTAGATTAAAATGCCTTTTTTTTCTTGTTTCTTTCTCAATTTTACAACAAAATTAGATATGGCTGAGCCGTAATGGAACCATGGTTGTTTCCCAATGGCAAATAGTCATAAAAAGGTTGGTTAGTGGTTAAGGAGATGCATTTCCTTCCATTGTGACTCAATCAGGTGTGCCCTTCATATTTGTTTGACACGAAAATTGGCCAAGAACACGTTACAGTATTAAAAAATATGTATTTTAACATTATAGGTTTTTCACATTATTATTTTCCACATTATTATTAGAAGAGTAAATATACATTTTAGTCCTTGAATATTTCGTAATATAACATTTTAGTCCCAAAAAAAAAGTTGACAATCATATTTGTCCTTTACAGTTTAAAGTGATATAACACTTTAGTCCCTGAGAAGGATTAACACGATAGGATTGGAAAACTTTAAAGGACTAACGTGTTTGTCAAATTTTTTTAGGAATTAAAGTGTTATATCATGAAATATTCAGGGACTAAAGTATATATTTACTCTTATTAGAATTACTAGGAAAATGAAACACAAATAAAATTTTCACAAAAATTTATGTAAGTTATTAAATAACACCTAATTTTTACTATTACATTTTTTCAATTTCTTAAATATGTTCATCTTAAGGTATGTAAAAAATTTATGAAAATAAAGTTTGTAGTGTACAAGTATCATTAATGGGTTATTACAACAACAACAATCAAAATCTTTTTTTCATTAGGTGGAGTGAGTTACGTGAATCAAACGATATCACTGTATTTTATCAAAAACCAAATCTTCCGATAGACTATTTAACTTTAAATCCTTTCTAATAGTTTTATCTAGAGTTTTCCTTAGTCTTTCTCTCTCTCTAATTATAAGGCTATCCTCCATTTGATCAACTCTTCTAACTGAGGCTTCTATTGATTTTCTTCTCACATGTCCAAACTATCTTAGGTACGATTCTATCATCTTTTCCTCAATAAGTGCCACTTCTAATACATTCATTCTTGATCTTATATTTTCTTCTATGCTCATTTATCCAACACATATTCTCATCTCTACCATACATATCTTATTCTCTTGTTGGCACTTCAATACCCATCATTCATTATCATAAAACATAGCTGATCTTATGACTATGTGGTAGAATTTTCCTTTTAGCTTGATAGATACCTTTCAATCACAAATAGTACCTAAAACATTTCTCTATTTCATCTACCAAGCTTGAATCTGGAGTTACTAATAGGGTTATTATGCCATAAAATTGTCCAAATTTATGGCCCAATTGTCTCCGGCTATTTTAATTCTCTAAATGAATTTTCACATTTGTAATAATGTATCTTTAAAGATTTTTTATTTTGAAAAATGGATTTTCATATTCGTAATATGATACACCTATTTGGAACAACAAATGGGTATGAGGTAAGAGTGGTTGCATAATTAACATTTGTATCCAAAGTTTGGCCCTAGGGAATGAGGTTGAAACCTTTTTGTTATGCCAAGGGTTTTCTACTATTAGATTTCATATGAATGTACGTATTAATATAGAAAAATTTAAACATTTAGGGTAACAAGTATCTTTTCCTACTTAGCTAGGATGCTCATAACCCAGTTCAACCCACTGACTTAGACCGGCCCAATTAGTTTGGGGGTATGTTAGACCGGATTTTGTCAAATTGTTAGGTTGAGTTTGAATTATTTTTCGATTCTCTATTTGTGTTAAGAACAAGTTCAAGTTACCTTTCAAGCCACTTGAACTTGGATTGTATACATATACTAAACTAAACACACACATATATATTAAAAGTTTATATTTTAATAACGTTAAGTCAGTTGAAGTCAGGAAATATCTCCCTAAGAGTAAAGACAAGGAGACTCGAGACTCGAAACTCAAAATTAGGAGTTAGGGCACTCTCCCATCCACACTCACTGCTAGCCTCACCACCTCCTCACACACTGCCATCCTTCATCACCACCGTTCCACCACACTCGTTGCCATTAGTAGAGGTCAAAGTTAGCCACTTGTGGCCTTGTGCTCAAAGGTCAACCACTCGTGGCCTCCTTCTCAGAGGTCAAAACCTCTCCTTCTTTTTTATAATGTTGTTCAATGTTCATGGTCTGGTTTTGTTATCTTAATACTTTGAATTTTTTATTTTCTCAATTTTCTTATCTCAGAATTCCTCTGATTTTTTGCTCTTTGGTCTGATTTTATTCTTGTATTTTTCTTTGTCATTCATGGTTAATCCTCTTGTAGTTTATTTCATGGTCTTTTTTTATTCCTCTGCCTCATATTGACTATTATGCAAACCTAAAGAAGAAAAGGATGAAGGCAGTCATTCCTCATGTCATGCAAGTTATTTATTCTGAAATCCTTTATGTGATTTGCACTAGTTTCAGTAGTGATTTCAACAGGTTCATTTTGATGATGGAAGCTGGTTTCATTCGTAGCATGATTGCATTTGTTTTTCTTTTCTTTTTTTCCTATTGAACAATATAACTATTGGATCAATAGATTTGTTTCTCATTCATATTATGTTATTATTGAATAACTAGGTTTTTCTTTAAAAAAAATTAACTAAATAGATGTGAAGCAAATGATTTTAATTTTAATTTTTTTAATTTTTTTAATTTTTTTAATTTTTTTAATTTTTTTATATTAACTTATTGGCCCATCTTAATATGAACTTGGCCTAATCATGGCTCAAGCATGACCAATCCAGGTCAAGTTTAGGATTAGATGCAGGCTTAAATAATCGCCTATTGAAATTTTTGGGCTAGCCCAACGACCTAACTTAACTCAACCCATAAGTATTGATATACTTGGTGATTGACGTTAATTACAAATATTTACCAAAAATTCTATGATTATTTAATCTTCATATAAATAAACTAAAAGGGTAATCCAATAGATAAAAAAAATGATAGTTGAAAAAATAAACAATCGTATGTTTATATATATGATAAGTAAAAAATATGAGAATTTTAGGCAAGAATAAATTTTGATCGCATAGGTGAGATTTAATATTTAATATACCATAAAAATAAAAAGATCTCGTTTAAAACAAGAGTAAACCATCACTTTAGTCCCTGAATAATTCGTGACATAACACTTTAGTGCCTCAAAAAAAAATTGCACACATGTTAGTCCCTGAAGGTTTTGAAATCCTATCACGTTAATCCTTCTGTTAACCACACGTCTGAGATGCTAATGGAATTGCTTAGTTGTCATGTTAAGTGCCATCTAGGATCCTATATGTCCAAAGCATTTTTTTCAAGCAAAACACACCATGTTGGAGGGGAAGAAGTGGTGCTGGACAAAAGGGAAAGAATGGGAAAACACAGTGCAATTGGGCAGATCTTGATTCTGTAGTGGCATAGCTAGACAGAATGTAACATCCCGGGACTGCCTGTAGGATTAATAAGGGTCTCCATAAACCAACACGGGTCTTTTCAGCGTGGTTTGTCCTCACTCACACGCATCCTAGGAAACTTCCAAGGAGGTCACCTATCCCACAATTGCTCCAGGTCAAGCATGCTTAACTATGGAGTTCTTATGTTCTAGGTTCCCAAAACGAAGTTGTAACTTGTTGATATGACTATGCCAAATCAAATTCTTTAAGTCATCCTCAACTATGAGGTCTCATACCTGCACAGTCTCTGAATCCCTCTCATTCCGATTTTCTCTTAGCACCAGTGACCCTCCCCGCCCTTGTCGGCCCCGGGACGCCACATGCCCACCAACTTCTGCTTGGTTCATCCCTGAACTACACTGTACTGGGAAAGGTCCCATCTCTGATACCATCTGTAACATCCCGGGACTATCTGCAGGATTGATGAGTGTCTCCACAAACTAACACGGGTCTTTTCAGCGTACTTTGTCCTCACTCACACGCATCCTAAGAAACTTTCCAGGAGGTCACCCATCCCACAATTGCTCCAGGTCAAGCATGCTTAACCATGGAGTTCTGATGTTCTAGGCTCCCGAAAAGAAGTTGCAACTTATTGACTTGGCTACGCCAAATCAATTCTTTTAAGTTATCCTCAACTATGCAGTCTCATACCTGCACAGTCTCTGAATCCCTCTCATTCTAGTGTGTATTCAGTTCATTCATGGGACCCTTTGCCTAGAAGTCTGCCAGTAGACGCTTATTGATGCTTTCAATTAGCACCGGTGACCACTCCCTGCCCTCGTCGGCCCCAGGACGCCACACAGAAGGGAGGAATTGGCATAGCATCATTTCTTACACACGTTGGAAAAAAGTTGTATCCCCACCAAAAAAATCCCTAATCTTCTTCCTTCACAATTTCTTATGGGTTTAGGGTTTGCTAGAAGATGGGAGGAGATTTTGTGCATACGTCAGAGATAAGCTCTAACATCAGTGGTTCATTCGTGATGGGGAGCAGAGGAGGTGCACAAATTTCTTCTAAGAAGTGTGGATGCGGACAATGGGCTTTGATTTATACTTCGAAGAAGACAAGGAGCTATGGTCGTCAATTTCTTACATGCCCTTTATGGAGAGATGAACAATGGACTTATGGCTTTTTTCAATGGTTAAATGATAAAGATAGAATAGTGGATGAAAGGGTTGACATGGATGAGGAAGAAATTAGTGAGCTAAGAAATAGAATTGTGTTGTATGAGGAAGAACTGAAAAAATAGAAACTAGTGAGTGGGATTTTTTTTGTTTGTTTTATTTTCTATAGGTTGTTTAGCATATAAATGGGATTGAGAATGATTCATTGTGTGAATCAACTATCTCACAACTATGATGTAATTGTTCAATTTATTATAATGTGATTAATGGAATCTGAGTTGGAAGAAATTGTCTACATAATAATATGTCATTATTTTATGTATTCATTAATATTGGAAAACAAAAATTGTGTATAGAATAACATATCATGACCATTTTCATAGATTGCATATAACTATATAATTTGTCCATTCATTACTACCAAAAAGCAAAAAACATAGGAAAATATGTCAACCCCAAATGGGTTACCATTACAAGACAACATCCAACATGGTACTTAATCCAAAAATCAAAAAAGGAATATCCTAAATCCAAAATCCAAAACCCAAGTCATAGTTCATTACAATACACCCAAAACACAAAAACATAAAGCTTGTCATGGTTCAATTGCAGTAAGTCCACTATTGCTAGATGAAGCCTGTGATGAAATAATTGAAGATAACCTTGTGCTATTGCCTTGACTTGCTGCTATAAAGGTTTCTCTAGTCACACAAGGCTTGCCCTTCTAGTCGAAATCTGCTATGGGAATATTACTAGGCAGGTTCCTTACTTCTTAAGGTGGTCTAGATCCCGATTTTGTGAATGGTGCAAGTGGCTTGAAGTTTGGTCCTGTAGAAGGTGCATTTCTAATCCTTGAGATCCATTGTTGCATGTTTATCAAGTAATGGAAAATAATTAGCCAAAATATGTCTATAGAAATAGAACAAAACCTAACATGGAAAGAGATTTTTTTACCTGCTATGGTGATACAGAATCTACATTAGCTTGAGATTGTTGAGTATTTGGCTCAAGTTCAGTTTGAGCATTTGATTGAGGTTCTATTTGAGTTGCAGTAGGTTAGGAGTCTTTTATCTTCTTCACTTTTTTCCTTGTTTCATTTACTAGAGCTAGCTGACAACCTCTACTATTATGACATGTCCTTCTGCACTTTCTACACTTAGTTTCCTTGTACTTTTGCTTTAGCTCGTATGGGTTTTCAATTTCATCCTAGTCCTTCTTCTTTTACTTTTTAGGTCTACCTGGCTGCCTCTTATGTAACATCCTAGGACAGATATTTGGAATATATAGAGATAAACAGTACTAGTTATGTCACTTACTACATAACTAACTACTAATTTATCTATAACAACAATGCAAGTCATTATAGAAAGCCTTGAGCAAATGCGAAAAACTTTAACTATATATATATATATATATATATATATATAAAACTTCAGCCATAGAAGGGTTTATTGTAATACATGCCTCTGAATATAACTACAAAGTAAATATAAACAATATACATAAGCTTTATCTAAACAAGAAACAAGTAACACTGTACTACACTAGTTCTTCTGTTTCATGAACTTCTTACTCTACGATGCTCCTTGACTTGCTTCTACCATAAAAACATAGAAAAGGGTTAGAACATAATTTTTTTTAATAATAAACATATATTTCATAGCATAATAACTATGTAAACTACATACATAATTAAGTTAAACTCAACATTATACGATCACCCATACAACCGTATAACGTGATCTATAATTACTAACATATGAGTTTCCTCCACTATAACTGACAACTTCACAATACCTCGTAGTATAGCCAAACTGATAGCCTACATACCATTAACATAAGCAACTGCCCATACAATTGCATATGTCAACAGCAACAAACAATTATCCATACAACTGTCTGTAATAGTAAAGCCGATGATTTAACCCCACCTCAACTTATTCATTCTAGGAAACTCTGGCTTCACGAACACTTGCTAAGGTAGGGAGTGAACTTATCACATCCGGGTCCTACCTAGGTCAACGGAAAACTGTAATCATTACTAGCTGTAAATTTGCTTATAGACTCAACTCATCTTTGTAAAAAAGTCTATCTTAACTAGTGCATCATTTTGAACTAACTTATGGAGCCAAATGAGCACTTCTCTAATCTTTGCACACTTAACTCAACTCTATCATAAGTGAGTAATTCGTACATCGAGATAAGTAAACTATACCTCTCTCATTTATATCTGGCTCTCCTTGTTATTGCACTACCTGTAGTGACCTGTGTCACACTAGAGTACTCAAGGTTCCAAATACCCGTTTAGGGTAACTCCTAACTCTTGGAATACGTAACTATTTGATCTTCCATACTTAACTTAGTATTCAAGAAAGTAAGTTTCTTCTTACATACAACTTCAACTCAACTATACTATTAGAAGAGCTAAGCACGTTTATGTTATAATCAATGAATATGACAAGCTTTCGAGTCATAGTTCATCCTATTATGTATTAAACAAGGCACGAGATCTCACTTAACTAGAGAACTTAGTACACAACCATTCCCGATTAAGAACTAAACACACATACTTAACTCCGCTTGAGTGAAACTAACTCATGAGTGGTTAGTACTTGCAACACTTTGTTGCTTAAGGCTCTAGGTATCCTTCCAAAGTAATCCACTACTCTTAGATATTCTAAGGTTCATACTTTTACCAATTAACTAGAGTGACTGCTACTAATTCATTTTAATACACTTGTATCTATTACACCAACTCCTCACATCTTGCATGATATCTAATGCAACACTAAGTACCTAGGGTGTTAGATACCTACCTATGGCAATCCTTAACTATAGGATTCATAAAGGGTGTAACTTTCTCATACTAGATAGGTGATGATTTCCCTCTTGAAACATCCTTATTGATGCCTCAACACACTTACAAAGGTATATAAGAGTGATCCTAATTATAGAAAATATATTTTTATTTCTTGAATCTGTGACTGATACATGGGCGGTATATATATAGAATACACATAACAGAAATAACAACGATAATCTAGCCTAGAAAACAGGCGAATTGATCTCCCTATAAATGCTAATTCTAAATATGGTAAAGACAGAAATGACAGCTAATAATTATTTACATAAAATCCTAACGAGCTGTACAAAATAGAATCTGTTGATTCTGTGCTGATCTTCAACACTCCCCCTCAATCTGGATGGTAGATATCTATCATACCCAGATTGGATCTGATATTCTCGTATACATTCCTTGGTAGGACTTTTGTTAGAATGTCTGTTGTCTGCTGGCATGATGGAACATGATTAACACTTATAATTTTATGATCAATTTTCTCCTTAATGAAATGTCTGTCGATCTCCACATGCTTTGTTCTATCATGATGAACTGGATTCTTCGCAATGCTTATAGCAGCCTTGTTATCACAAAATATTCTCATGGTGTAGTTGGTAGGAATTCTAATTTCATTCAGCATTCGCTTAAGCCATATTCCTTCACAAATACCATGTGCCATAGCTCTGAATTCTGCTTCTGCACTTCTCCTAGCCACAACAGATTGTTTCTTGCTTCTCCAAGTTACCATGTTACCCCATACAAATGTGCAATATCCTGTAGTCGATTTCTTGTCAGATAGACATCCTGCCCAATCCGAATCAGTATAGACTTCAATACCTCTGTTTGAGTTTTTTTGGAAATAAAGTCCTCAGCCTGGGGTACCTTTAAGGTATTGGAGGATTCTATTCACATTTCTTATGTCAGTTTCAGTTGGGTTTGACATATAACGACTAGCCATGCTTACAGCAAAGCCAATGTCTGGCCTAGTATAAGTTATATAGATTAGCTTTCCAACTAGACTTTGATATCTATCTTTGTCAGCTGGTACACTCTCCTCTTCACTCCTTTTGACTGGTTCTATGGGAGTATTGGCTGCTTTGCATCCAAGCATCCCTGTTTCTTGAAGTAAATCCAGAGTGTACTTCCTTTGAGAAACAGAAATACCATTCTTTGTCCGAGCAATTTCCATCCCTAGAAAATACTTGAGCTGGCCTTGATCCTTGACTTCAAATTCCTTAGCTAGAAGATTCTTTAGATGATTTATTTGATCATAGTCGTCTCCTGTAATTACGATATCATCAACATAGGCAATAAATAAAGCTATCTTTCCATCCACAGAATGCTTGACAAATATAGTATGGTTTGTTTGGCATTGAACAAAACCATCTTGCTTGACAACTTTTGTTAGCCTGTCAAACCACGCCCTTGGTGATTGTTTGAGGCCATATAGAGATTTACGGAGCCTGCACACCATGTTTGAGGTGCTGGGTGATTCAAGTCCTGGAGGTATTTGTATATATACTTCCTCTTCTAACTCCCCATTTAGAAAAGCATTCTTTATGTCTAGTTGGTGTAGAGGCCAATTTAGATTTACTGCCAGAGATAATAGGACCCGAACAGAATTGAGTTTGGCAATAGGTGTGAATGTCTCTTCATAATCTACCCCATATGATTGTGTAAATCCCTTTGCAACCAACCTAGCCTTGTACCTATTTATACTGCCATCAGTATTGCATTTAATTGTGAATATCCACTTGCATCCCACTGTTTTCTTCCCTTCTGGAATAGTGATGACTTCCCATGTGCCATTTTTTACAAGACCTTGAACTTCTTACATTACTGCCTACGCCCATTCGGTCTCTGTAGTGCTTCTTGAATATTTCTTGGAATTTCTATGTCAACAATTGTGCTACAAAGGACCTGTAATTTTGTGACAATTTTCCATAGGAGACATATCTCTCAATAGGGTGTTGAGTGCAAGTTCTCACCCCTTTTCTCTTAGCAATAGGAATATCATTATCTACTATACTTATATCAACAGGTTCAGGGTTAGGAAGAATATTACCTGTGGGAACTTCATTTCCTAGAGCCTGGTTGGATTCATGGTTTTGCATTAGAGTTGTGCTTGACTTTACATCCTTCCTCCTTTTTCTCTTATAAATCTTCCAATTATCTTCTCGTGTTTTTGGGCCATGGTTCTGTTTAGATGTAGTTGAAACTTTAACCACATCCTGTTCAGTTTCTGCTCTAATTTCTGTCACAACTTCTGCTGTCCTTTCAGCTGGTTTAGGTACAGGTTCAGTTGTTTGAGTGTTAGGGTTCAGTGCAGTAAGGTTTGTGCAGGTTCGGTTATCTCAAGAGCCAAAGGTTGGTATTCGAGTTTTCAGTTGGATAGGTGTTTGGTTGCTCCCCCTAAATGCCAACTTTGGGGTAATAAGGTTGATTTTCAAAGAAGGTTACATCCATAGTGTGGTAAAATTTTTTAGTATGGGGAGAGTAACATTTGTATCCTTTTTGGTGAGGAGAGTAACCAAGAAGGATGCATTTGATGGATTTGGGGTCCAATTTGCTATGGTGAGGGTTTAGGTTATGGACAAAAGCTAAACATCCAAAGATTTTTAATGGAATGGAAGAAAAAATTTTGCTGGTTGGGAAGAAGGTTTGAAGTGTGGAGAAGGGGGTCTTAAAGTCAAGGATACGGGAAGGCATTCTATTTATGAGGTAAGTTGCTGAAAGGACGGCTTCTCCCTAAAACTGTTTTGGAACATTAGAGGCTAGCATGATTGATCTAGTCACTTCCAGAAGGTGTCTATTCTTCCGTTCCGCAACTCCATTCTGTTGGAGGGTGTCCACACAAGAACTTTGGTGAACAATTCCAACCTTTTGAAGATAGGAATTTAGAGCAAGGTTGTAATACTCACGAACATTGTCAGTTCTAAGTACCAGAATCCAGCTTTGAAATTGTGTTTGCACCATATTGTGAAAGATTTCAAATATCCTGCCTACTTCTAATTTTTACTTCATTAGAAACACCCAAGTGACCTGTGTGTGATCATCAATAAAGGTGACAAACCATCTCGAGCCAATAATGTTTTGAACTCGTGATGGTCCCCATACATCACTATGAATTAATGAGAAAGGTTTGGATGGTTGATAGGGTTGGGGTGGGTAATGGCTGTATGTATGTTTAGACAATTGGCAGATTTCGCACTGAATATGTTTCTTGTTTTTATTGAATAATGAGGGAAACATCGTTTCCAAGTACATGAAATTTGGGTGGCCTAATCTATAGTGCCACAACATGACAGAATTATCACTACTTGGAACTGCTGCTACTACATAAGAATGGTTCTTGAGTTCTTCTTCTGGTTTTTCAACTTGAAGGAGGTAGAGTCCAACACACTCTTTAGCATTGCCAATCGTCTTCCCCGACTCCAAAATCTGAAATTCACACAAGTTAGGGAAGAATTTAGTAACACATTTCAAATATTTTGTAATCTTGCTAATGGACAACAAGTTACAATCAAGTTTTGGCACATACAGAACTGAGTCAAGTGTAATATTTTGTGAAATAATGATGGGTCCTTTACCCATGACCTTAGAATGAGTCCCATCAGCTATCCGGACAGTATAGTTATAGGGACATGGAGAATAACTACTAAACAAAGTAAAATCTCCGGTCATGTGATCTCAAGCTCCTGAGTCAATAATCCATGACTTTGTTCTTTCTTTACTAGTGTTTAGAGCATGTAAAAAATTACCTCTTTGAGCCACTACAGCAGTACCACCTTTTTCTACAATTAACATAGGATTGTTGAAGCAGTTTTTGAAGGGCCTCTATTTGTTCTTTCTTTGAATGGAGATGAATTAGAATTTACCTCAGCTTCTTGATGGTTAAAGGTTGTGTTGCCTCTGCCTTCCTTGCTTTTGAATTGCTTGGCTTCTGAAGGTTTTCCATGTATGATCCAACATGTTTCCTTGGCGTGGCCTGGCCTCTTGCAATGATCACACCAGGGGCGGGTTTTCTTTTGTGGTGGTCGAGGCTGGTTTCCTCTTGCTTCCATTGCCAAGCTCTCAATGGATGGAACTGAGATGGATGTTCCCAGCATGAATTTCCTCCTACTTTCTTCCCTTCTCACTTCTGAGAAGACTTCCCGAATTTTGGAAAGTGGTTTGGTTCCAAGGATCCTTCCACGAACTTCATCAAGATCCTTATTTAGTCCCAATAGGAACTTGTAAATCCTATCTTTTTCCACCAGCTCCTTATACTTCTTCTTATCCTCTGTACAGCACCATGTAACTTCTTCATATATGTCCAGCTGCTGCCAATGTTTGTAGAGTATGTTAAAATAATCAGTAACAGAGGACTCTCCCTGTCAAAGGTCGTGGAGTATGTTTATCTCAAACACAACAGATGTATTGTCCACGTTTGAGTACATTTCTTTCACTGCATCCCATATATCTTTTGCAATGTCATAGAACGTGAAATTTTCACCAATTTCATTTTTCATGGTGTTGAGTAGCCATGACATTACTTGACTATTCTCAAGTTGCCATTTTTGAAGTTTTGCGTCCCCTTTCTCAGGACACTTAGAATCTCATATGATGTAGCCTTCCTTCCCTTTTCCTTGGAGGAAGATCTTGACTGACCTTATCCATTGGGTATAGTTTTGACCATTCAATTTATGGCCAGTGATAAGGTAAGTAAGCCCATCGTGTGAGCTGGTCGGAAATGATCCAGTCTCCACCATGAGCGATTCATCAAATTTGTGGTCTCCCATGGCTTGGCGGCGCTAGGTTAGGGATGGTTCAGATCGAGCTCTGATACCATATAGAAAATATATTTTTATTTCCTTGAATCTGTGACTGATACATAGGAGGTATATATATAGAATACACATGACAGAAATAATAGCGATAATCTAGCCTAGAAAATAGGGGAATTGATCTCCCTATAAATGCTAATTCTAAATATGGTAAAGACAAAAATGACAGCTAATAATTATTTACATAAAATCCTAACGAGCTGTACAAAATAGAATCTATTGATTCTGTGCTGATCTTCAACACTATTACATAAACATCATGAATACAATTCTTGAAAAATCCTGGAACTCACACCTAGGCGTGACTTTCCCACGCCTAGGCATGGCTTATGTCATGTCTCACGCCTAGGTTTGGATTGGTTTTACCACGCCTAAGCGTGCTACTCTCTATCTCGCCTGGACCAAAAACTGATCAGTCCACGCCTAAACGTGATAAAGTTGTGCCTAGACGTGGTCAATTCTGCAGAAAATTATGCAGAACTGAGCCACTGTTCTATTGGCTCCAAATCTATTTTTAACCTTCCAATCTTGGATTCTAAGTATTTTCCAACCCTAATCATGGTCCCTAATCATGTTAGAATCATTAAACACTAAAATCAACTCATCAATTCACTTAAACTTGGATTAATACTCAAAATCACAACCTAGGTTCTATATTCCAACTTATGAACCTTCTTGATTTGTTTAGGCACAAAATCAACCAATTTGCATTCAATACAATGAAACTAACTTAGTTTCATCAAAGGATGCAAAAACTAACAAAGAAAGTAGATTATTGCATCTTAAATTCAATTTCTCTATTTTGGTGACCTAACTTCACTCAATAGAAAAGATGAAGAAAGGAGGAGATTGAAGGTTAAAGAACCCCTACCTCAAGCTCCTCAAGTTACTACAAAGATGGAGATGATGAAGATCTTGAAGCTTGGCCTTTGTCCTTGAGCTTCTCCTCTTGATTTTCTTCTCTTCCTCTTTCTTGGTTTCCTCTTTCTCACTTTCTCTCTTCTGTTTTTTGCTTCTGCTATGGGAAGGAAAACAATCCAAGAAACAAAGTTTAACTTTGCTTCTTATAAGATAACCACTAATGTGGTATTGAAATTTTCGATCTTCTATGAACACTTAGATTCCTCTGAATCCAATCTTTTTAACTGCCAACAACTTTAAAATAAATACTAGGATTTATCAAAATTATTGTTTCACTAATATCTTATTTTTTCATATCTGCTGGAGGTCAATCATGCATTAAAACGCACAACCAGTATGCCTAAAAATATCAAACTAACTCTAATTGTTCTCAAATTTTAACTACACCCTATTCCCTCAACTTAGCAATTTATGTTACTATCTAAGTCATTTTAAGCTACTTTTCAACTTGTGGGTAGCAACTAAATGCCTAAACGAACTTAGTTTATCTCAAAACTTAACTAACATGTTATACAAGTATAATAGTACCTCTGAGACCATATACAAGCCTAACATGTTTTCTCAGGATGTTACATTCTCCCATCCTTTTTATAATTTTGTCCTCAAAATTGTTCACCTCATGCAAACAACTCTGAGTAAACTCACTTTACTTGAGATTCCAACTCCCAAGTAGTCATTTCAGTACCAGCTTCTCCCCGCAATACTCTCACTAGAGGAAATTTGCTTACCTCTAAACTATTGGATTTCTCTGCCTATGGATGGTAAGTTGTACTAAAACTTAACTTTGCTCTGAACTTCTTTTGCAAGGCTTCCCAAAAACTAAGTGTGAACCTAGTATCTCTATCAAACACTACATTCATCGAGACTCCCTGTAATCTATCTATCTCTTTCAAAAGTAGTTAGACTACTTAATCTAGAGGGTTACTAACTCTACTTGGTAAAAAGAGAGTAGATTACTCAATCTTTCCACCATCACCTAAAACACAACATATTCTACTATGTCCTCTATTATACTAGGTCACCAAAACATCTTCCTTAATTCTTGAAACATCTTAGTAGCCCCTAGATAGATGGTATACTTACTCTTGTGAACTTCTCTAGAATCCCTTCTTTGATTCCTGACTCTCTTGGAATACAAAGTCTATCTCTAAACCATATCATTCCATCTGTTGTCATACTAAAATTCTGTTGGGTTTCTAAGAAAATCTGCTCACTAGTGTTCCTTAGAGCTTCCTTCCTCCGTTTGAGCTTCTACAATTTGAGTCCTTAAGTCTTTTACTATGTCCACATTGCTCACTGAGAAACTATATGGCATCATAGTTACCACTAGACTCAAATCCCTGAAACTTTCGAGAAATTCACTCTTTTTAACCATCATCTGGGACACCTGTAGGGATTTCCTACTTAGTGCATTGGCCACTACATTGGCCTTACTCATATGGTACCATAACTTAATATTTTAAGCTTTAAAAAACTTCATCCATCTATTCTGCCTCATGTCTAGCTTCCTCAGATCAACAAGCATCTTAAATTATTATGATCGCTAAACAACTCGAACTAGACTCCTTATGAACAAAGTATCCAAGTCTATAAGGCAAACACCACTATGGCTAATTCCAAAACATACATAGGGTAGTCCTCCTAGTGCAGGTTTAACTGCCTCAATGCATAGGCATCTACTTACCTCTGTTGCATCAGAACACACCCTAGTCCTATCCTTGAAGTATCACTAATTACTTTAAAGTTCTCATGAAAATTTGGAATTACCAATACTAACGTAGTAGTCAACCTCTTCTTCAACTCTTGAAAACTATACTCACAAGCGAGAATCCACTAAAACTACTATCTCTTCTAGCTGACCTAGTCAGGGTAGCGCTAACCGAGAAAATCTACTGTTAAACTTTCTAACCTCGATCATAATATAGTTCAACCCACTGTACCTTTGCTTAAACTTTGCTAGGGTTCTCTGCAATTTCTCCTTGAGAAATTACATGATACCTTACATTGTACCACTTGTAACCAAAGCTGACTCTTGGCTAACTTGGCACATAACCTCATCTCTCTAAAGGTTTCCAAAACTACAGTAACATACTGGTTATGTTCTTCTATAATCCTAGAAACAATTTTTGAGATAGTCTCTTTCTATTTTCTAATTATAAGATAACTAAATCTTAGATCAACTATACTTGGCAAACTACTTAACTCACCTTATTGCCTAACTTAGGACTTTACTCATCCTATAGTCCTTTGTAGTAAGTTGGCCCCACTTTACTACACTTGCATACGGGCTTATCTCACTGCTTAGCATGGCATAGAACTTCACTTATTCTATTACCCTTGATAGTAAACTTTTATCACTTTGTTATCCTTAGTAGAGAGCTTAACTCACTCTTACCAGAGACCCTTGGTAGGGAGTTTAACTCACTCTTACTACCTCTTACACGAGTGCTTTTCTCATTTCTCATGTTTCTTGACAAAAAGCTTAACTAACTGCTTTGTCCTTGGTAGAATGTTTATCTCACTTCCTTACCTTACTTGACAAGATTTATTTAGTCTCACTACTTGCCTGATGTGGAGGGATTAGAGGGCTACTTCCTCTACATATCTGGTAAAGTATTTTACTTACATCTTTACCCTCACAAGGTGCTTTTCTCGCTACCTTGTGTCACAACTCCATCCTTAGCAAAAAGCTTTGCTCACTACTTTGGAAGGTCAAAGGGTTTAACTCATTCCCTTAGTTAGGATAATTGTGCATGACCAATACTTCATTACAGCTCAACTCAATAAGAGAAAAGAGCATTAATCAAAACTTGCATGTTTAACCCAACTTTTACTACAAGAGGGTAAACTATGATTCTATGATAAGGTTAACTTTCTTATCAAACTTGTATCTAGCTTTCCTTACTATCACACCTCAGGTGGTATTCTAATCCACATTATTGTGTTTAAGGTCCTAGACACCTCTTTAAATAATTCATAACTTTCTGAATGTTCAAAAGTTCTAACTTGTACATATATACTAGGTGATAATTTCTACCGTGAAATACCTCTATGAGTGTCTTAACACTCTCAAAGAAACATATATGTAAAATCTCAACTAGTAGGGAACTCAAATTCCACAAGATAAAAATCCTGAAATTTGCTATCTATGGGCATTTAATCGCCCATTTTCTCAACGTTTTAAACACTGACCTCCAGTACCAAGCTTTGTGGTTTCTAGACTTATCTAATTCTATAACACTTCTAATACCTTCTCTAAGTTCAACTTCAAATCTTATACACTTCTAGTTTTTATTTGGATTACTCATAAAATTAGAAAAGAACTTAGAACATTCTTCGAGTTGCTCCCCATACTAGACCACAATAATATACCCGTTACTCAAGCTTTAGAAATTCTGATTCCTTTGTTCTCTGCAACCCTAGGGAACACTACTTGTCTAAGAAAGTAACTATAAACACATCTCAGGTGATTTGAGTACTTAATATCTATAGTAATCTCTTAGCTTGACCCACCAGTTTTCGGCCTCTCTTACTAACTAATAAGAAGTGAAGGACACTCGTTGTTCATCGATGTATGCATGACCACAAAGATCTCTACTATTTCTTGAAGCCATTTATCAGCCCTAACTAAACCATACTCTCCATTGAAGAACAAAGGAGTAACTCTACTAAACCGTGAGAAATTCTGATTCCTCTTTAGTCCTTTGTTGTCCATCGACTTCCCGAGCGAGTCTTTTTCTAACTTTTCTAATGGTCTTCTACTAATGGTAGTCTGCTCTCTCATTGCAGTAACCATTTCTCTAAGAGCTCTAGTCTTTACCAGTCTCCTAATTTTATGGGTTCACCTGGTAGTTGCCATAGTTTCCTGTTCACACAAATAACCATTAGCATCCATACCTAAGGCAAATCATACAATTCCATTTACATATCTCACTATGAGATAAAAGAATGCATAACATCCTACTAAACTACTGCTCATGTCTAAGCATAGTCAGTCCATACCCCGGTTTAACAGGATGAACTGCTCTGATACCATAATGTAACGTCCTAGGACAAATATATGGATATATCTAGAATATATAGAGATAAACAGTACTAGTTACGTCACTTACTACATAACTAACTACTAATATATCTATAACAACTATGGAAGTCATTATAGAAAGTCTTAAAAGAATGCGAGAAAACTTTAACTTATATATATATATATATATATATATATATATATACAACTTTAGCCACAGAAGGGCTTATTGTAATACATGTCTCTGAATATAACTACAAAACAAATATAAACAATATACATAAGCTTTATCTAAATAAGAAACAAGTAACACTATACTATAATAGTTCTTCTGTTTCTTGAACTTCTTACTCTATGACGATCTTTGACCTGCTTCTACCATGAAAACACAGAAATGGGTGAGAACATAAAAATTCTCAGTAATAAATATATATTTCATGGCATAATAACTATGTAAACTGCATACATAATTAAGTTAAACTCAACATTATATAATCGTCCATACAACCATATAACGTGATCTATAATTACTAACATAGGAGTTTCCTCCACTATAAGTGATAACTACACAATACCTCATAGTATAGCCAAGCTGATAGCCTACATATTGTTAACATAAGTAACTGCTCATACAATCGCATATGTCAATAGCAACAGATAATTGCTCATACAGCTGACTGTAACTGCAAAGTTGATGATGTAACTCTATTCTTACTTATTCATTCTAGGAAACTCTGACTCCACGAACACTTGCTAAGGTAGAGAGTGAACTCATCACATCCCGATCCTACTTGGGTCAAAGGAAAACTGTAATCCTTACTAACTGTAAACTTACTTATGGACTCAACTCATCATTGTGAAAGAGTCTATCTTAACTAGTGCATCATTTTGAACTAACTTATAGAGCCAAATGAGCATTTCTCTTATCTTCGCACACTTAACTCAACTCTACCACAAGTGAGTAATTCGTGCATCGAGATAAGTAAACCATACCTCTCTCGTTTGTATCCAGCTCTCCTTACTATTGCAATACCTGTAGTGACCTGTGTCACACTAGAGTACTTAAGGTTCCAAATACTTATTTAGGGTAACTCCTGACTCTTGGAATACCTAACTATTTGATCTTCTATACTTAACTTAGTATTCAATGAAGTCACTTTCTTCCTGTAACATCCCGGGATTGTCTGCAGGATTGATGAGTGTCTCCACTTTAACATTACATTTTTGGCATTTTCACCTTAAGAGGTCGTGAGCCTCAAGGGAAATGGAGGTTCTAGATTTTTATTTCTCCATCGATTATTATTCACTTGATTAGTTATCTTTCCAACATTGTCACAAAATTTTAACCATGAACACCTTATTGAAGGGGTTATGGTCGTGAGCCTCATTAAGGAGAGCAAGGAACCCTTGCTTCCAATTCATACTTCCAATCCATCAAAACCAATCTAAGATCATTAACATACACAAATATAACTAATAAAACCACATAGGAGAAAATTAATACAAAGATCATTAGAAAACCATAAAATCAAGAGAGCAAAATTAACACACAAACAAGCTTCCCACTACCAATAGAGGTTGAAGTGGATAGTCTCTCTCTTACCAAGAGAAGACAACACAAGAAAGCAAGCTCCTTTGCTCTCGAATTTTGTCCTCTACCACCTCAAAGCCCTAAAATATTCAAGCTCACAAAAATCACAAATATTATAAAATGACTATTTATCATGAAATTAGTAATTTTTGGAATGTTACAACTCTCCCCTTCTAAAAAGAAATTTCGTCCTCAAAATTTTCATACCTTAGAATAGTTGTGGATGTTGCTCCTTCATCTTGTCTTCTAACTCCCACGTTGCATCTCTGGTTGTGTCATTCCAGATTACTGTTACCAACGGGATCTCCTTCCTTCTGAGTTGCTTTACTCTCCTATCCTCAATCCTTACAGGAGGTGCCTCATAGGTTGATTTCTCTTTCAATTTACTGTGTCAGGTGCTATGACATGGCTCGGGTCAGGAATATATTTTCGCAATTGCGACACATGGAAAACATTGTGAAGGTTAGAAAGAAAAGGTAGTAAAGCTATTTGGTAAGCTACTGGACCTATCCGGCAAAGAATTTGGTAAGGTTTAAGGAATTTGGGAGTAAGTTGTCTAGATTTCAGAACTCATATGACCTCAATCGTAGGCATGACTTTCAAAAACACGTGCTCGCCTTCCTCAAACTCAAGAGGCTTTCTTCTTTTATCGGCATAGCTCTTTTGTCGACACTGAGTCGTTCTTATCTTTTCCTGAATCATCTTGACTTTCTTAATCGTTTGTTGTATAAGACCAGGTCCAATAGTAAGGTGTTCGCCATCTTGGTACCAACACAAAAGTGTTCTGCACCGTCGTCCATATAGAACCTCATAGGGTGCCATCCTTATGCTCGAATGAAAATTATTGTTGTAGGTGAACTCTACCAATGGTAAAATTTCATCCCAACTTCTAGTTTGTTCCAAAGCGCAAGCTCTGAGCAAATCCTCCAATGATTGAATCGTCCTTTCCGATTGACCATTGGTTTGAGGATGATAAGCAGAACTCAAACATAGCTTTGTTCCCATTGCTTCTTATAAACTTTGCTAAAACTTTAATGTGAGCCTTGGATCTCTATCAGAGATAATGTTGGTAGGCACACCATGCAACCTAATGATCTCGCCAATATACAGCTGAGTCAACTTCTCCATATTGTACCTTATGTTGATTGCTAAGAAATATGCTGACTTCGTGAAACATCCCTATTGATGCCTCAACACACTTACAAAGGTATATAAGAGTGATCCTAATACATAGGGAAGTTCAAAACATCAAAAATATAATTCTTGAAAAATCCTAGAACTCACGCCTAGGCGTGACTTTCTCATGCCTAAGCGTGGCTTATGTCCTGTCTCACGCCTAGGCTTAGTTTTACCATGCCTAGGCATGGTGCTCTCTGCCTCGCCTGGACCAAAAACTGATCAGTCCATGCCTAAACGTGATAAAGTTGCGCCTAGGCATGGTCAATTCTGCATAAAATTATGTAGAACCGAGCCACTGTTCTATTGGCTCCAAATCTATTTTTTACCTTCCAATCTTGGATTCTAAGTATTTTCCAACCCTAATCATGGTCTCTAATCATGTTAGAATCATTAAACACTAAAATCAACTCATCAATTCACTTAAACTTAGATTAATGCTCAAAATCACAACCTAGGTTCTATATTCCAACTTATGTAACTTCTTGATTTGTTTAGGCACAAAATCAACCAATTTGCATTCAATACAATGAAACTAACTTAGTTTCATCAAAGGAAGCAAAAACTAACAAAGAAAGTAGATTTTTGCATCTTAAATCCAATTTCTCCATTTTGGTGACCTAACTTCACTCAATGGAAAAATGAAGAAAGAAGGAGATTGAAGGTTAAAGAACCCCTACCTTAAGCTCCTTAAGTTGCTACAAAGATGAAGATGATGAAGATCTTAAAGCTTGGCCTTTATCATTGAGCTTCTCCTCTTGATTTCCTTCTCTTCCTCTTTCTTGGTTTCCTCTTTCTCACTTTCTTTATTCTATTTTCTGCTTCTGTTGTGGGAAGGAAAACAATCCAAGAAACAAAGTTTAACTTTGCTTCTTATAAGATAACCACTGATATGGTACTAAAATTCTCAATCTTTTATGAACACTTAGATTCCTCCGAATCTAATCTTTTTAACTTCCGACAACTTTGAAATAAATACTATGATTCATCAAAATTGTTGTTTCACTAATATCTTATTTTTTCATATCTGCTGGGGGTCAATCCGGCATTAAAACGCATAACCAGTATGTCTAAAAATATCAAACTAACTTTGATTGTCCTCAAATTTTAACTACATCATATTCACCCTATTTGTGACTTAGAAACAAACTCTCTAGGTTTATTTCCTTCAACTTAGCAATTTATGTTACTATCTGAGTTATTTTAAGCTACTTTTTAACTTTTAGGTCACAACTAAATGCCTAAATGAACTCAATTTATGACAAAATTTAATTGACATGTTATATAAGTATAATAGTACCTCTGAGACCATATACAAGCTTAACATGTTTTCTCGGGATGTTACATCTTAAATGGTGGTGGAGCAATTAGTTCCCTATTAGTTGTCTTCGAATATTCTTGGCTTGCAATAGGATGAGTGTAATGCTCATACAACTTATGATATGTATCCATTAAATACCATGACTACACAAAATGTTCTGGCTATAGATTGCTGTAGGAAAGTGTTGGTATGATATGCATGCAAGGGATTCCACTCAAATCCCATTGCTTGCAGGAGTAGGTTCCTTCACCAATGTCCTCTGTACATTTTCTATGTTGGCATACAACCTCAAACTTATAACTTGTAGTGTCTCCTGTCCATATGGGTGTCCAATATCTGCTTGCTTTTCCATTTCCTTCCAACCTACTTTGAGCTTTTGGTGTGATTGGGCCTGTGTATCTTGCTAGCCTCAAATGTTCATCTACCATCTTCCTCATGATGTGAGTCTTTATTTCCTCAGCCATAGTGAGTATTGGCTTTCCTCTATACTTAACTATGGCCCCATTGAACTGCTCGCAGCTATTATTCAGCAAATTGTCACATTTGGTGAATGGTGAGAATCTTGCCCTACTCCAATGCTCAGGTGGAATTCTGCATAATCATTTCCAAGTAATCTCAAACTTACTCTTCATAACCTTCATCTTCTGCTTAAACTCCTGCATAGTAGTTGTCCAAGCAATCTCCTAAACCATGTCTCTCATATCCTTATTCTTGAATACCTTGCAAAAGTTGGACCATACGTGTCTAACACAAAATTTGTGTCTAACTCCAAGCATGACCTCCTCCATTGTAGGTAATAAACCCTAAACAAAATAGTGATTGACAGAACTCAATCAATGGAAAACCAAACAAGCAAAATATATAACAGCAATTTGGATTCAAACAAAGCATACCTTCTGTTGATCAGTGATGAACTCCCATCCATGTCAACTATAGTCTCCAATATCATCCAACAGAATCTCCAAGAACCATTTCAAAGAGTCTTTGGTCTCCATCTCCACAATTGCATATGCCATCACATAATAAGCATTGTTCCCATCCATAGTGACAGCTATTAAGAGTTGACCTCCATAATACCATTTTAGATAATACTCATCTAAGCCTATGAGGGGCTTACAGTGATCCTTCAAACCCTTCTTACAAGCATCAAAACACACATAAAATCTTTTAAAGGAAGGCATTCTAGTGAATGGGTTTTCTAGCTCCACTAGTAGTTTCAAAGTGGAACCAAGGTTAGTTCTTGCTAACTCATCCACATAATCCCTTATCTTTAAGCATTGCTCCTTTTCTGAGCCTTTTACCAATTCCTTGATATCTTCATGATCCTATGTATTTTGACATCATTACAGTGGACATTGAATTCTTCTTTAATGTGATTATATGCTTCCTTGGTTGTCAAATGAGGTTTACTCCTCATCTTTGAAACCATCTTCTTTGCAACCCAGTGCCTAGTTGCTTTGGTATTCCTAAATTGCTTGCAGCATGTTTGGTCATCACAAAAAGTTTTAATTTGAAAACTTCTTGTTTCATTACTCCAAGAACAAAAACCCTCCCATGGACACCCTTCTTTCACACATTTAGCTCTAGCCCTTACTTTATCATTCTTCACAAACCTATACTACCTCCTTAGTTCCACATTGTACTCTCTCACAACTTCTTTAAACATATCCAGACTTCGGAATTCCATTCCTAACTCTAGTGAAACTTCTCTAAAACCTACAAAGACATTAAATTGAGGGTATACCTTATTGGAGTTGTATTCCTCATCAGATTGGTACATCTCTGGACACTCCTCAAAATACCACTTATCTTCTACATTATCCTGAAACTATGTATATGATCTAAACTTGTCATTCCTTCTGTGAGTCTTGGTTGTCACATTTTCATTGTCCACAGCTTTGCCTTTTCTCCTATTAGCATAGTTCACATGCTCATGGTCCACCTCATCCTTTGTGGTATCAAAAAATCTAACCCCTGGTCTATATGTTTCATCTTCTTCAATATCATCATAGTTACTTTCAGTGGTTTCCTCTGCACCCTCATCTACATGTTCATCATGTTGTGCATTATCATCAGCAACAGGGTGGATTCTATATGAGGAAGGGTGCCTGGCAGTAAGAGGGTCATTGGCAGTAACAGGGTGATTGGCAACAGTAGTAGGGTGGATTCTACATGAGGAAGGGTGCCTGGCTGCAGCAAAGTGATTGGTAGCAGCAGCAAGGTGATTGACAGTAGCAGCATGGTGAATTCTGCATGAGGTAGGGCGCTTGGCAGTAACAAGGTCATTGACTGCAGCAGAGTGATTGGCAGCAGCAGCAAGGTGAATTCTGCGCGAGGAAGGGCGCCTGGTAGCAACAAGGCCATTGGCATCAAATTCAGGTTGAGCAGTAGTAGGGTGATTAGTAGCAACTTGGTGATTAGCAGCGGCTTTACCAATTGCAGCAATAGGAGTAGGGTCATTGGCAGATTCTTCACTAATTGCACCAATAGGATTAGGGTGATTAGCAACAGCTTCACCACTTGCACCAATAGGGCTTGGGTGATCAGCAGTAGCTTCACCAATTTTACTAGTAGGGTTAGGTTGATCTGTTTCACCAATTGCACCATTTGCTGTATTAGGAGCAACAACTTCATCATTTGCACCTTCACTATCAACAAGTTCAACAACAGCAAGTTCACCAACAACTGGTTCACCATCAGCACCTTCACTTTCAGCAAGTTCAACAACAACAGGTTCACCAACAACTAGTTCACCATCAGCGGGTTCACCATAACCAGGTTTACCATCACCAGGTTGACCATCAGCAGGTGCACCTTCAAGTGGATATATGATCTGCAGAGGTTGTTCCTATAGCACCTCTACAACTTCAGGTTCTTCTTCCCCACCCTAGTGTAACCCTACCCCACCACTTTCTCCCTTTAGTGATGGATTCCTTGTCACACATTTATCAAAATAAATCTTTACTTCCTCCCACTGAGCACATACTTTCATCAACTCTATCGAATCCTTATCATTGTTTAATGGCCTTAAGCCATCTCTTAAAGACAACCTAGGAACAACCTAAAAACATTGTTCATATGATGCCTCCACACCAAAGTAATGCTCTTTAAATAGTGAGTTTATAACAGGAATTGAAAAATAATCCAAGTCAAAATGTCTCCATACTTCAACTTCTCCATGAATATACCTATTTTTAGTTCTATTAAACTGACCTCATACATGTAAAATTAGGTCCACCTTGTCTACCATTATGCTTTGCATCCAAATAAAGAAACACAAACAAATAGATAAAGCCAAACAATACTACGAATGGATCACAGGAAACACTATCTTAATCACACCAAACACAGACAAAACAAAAAAAAAACTTTAATCATACCAAACCAACACAGGGACCACAGGAAACAATATAACCAACAACCAAAAAAATATAAAGAGGGGGAGGACCACTTTTGTCTTCCATGGACCATGCAAGGTTTCCACACATGGAGAATCTTTGGGGAAAAGCATGTGTTGAGTTCGTACCTGAGGAATGCAGCAACAGCTCCACAATTCTTGCCTTAAAAGCTCCAATTGATGGTCTTGATTCTCACAATCATAACTCAACCCACCGTGACATGATTATTCTGATCAGAATATTTGGGGAAACAAATTAGGGTTCTTTTGGGATTGAGTTTTGCATAAGCAAGGCGCCAAATTTTTGGGGGTGAATTATGAAGAATTTGGGAAATTAAAACGGTGCGTTTTGATAAGGTGCTTCGCTGGAAAAAATACTTTGGATAGATGAGATCCTAGATGGTAATTAATGTGACAACTAAACAATTCCGTTAGTATCTCATACGTATGGTTAACATAAAGATTAACGTATTAGGATTTCAAAACCTTCAGGGACTAACATGTGTGTAATTTTTTTTTAGGAACTAAAATGTTATGTCACGAATTATTCAAGAACTAAAGTAATTATTTACTCTTAAAACAAATTCAATAAGTCATGGTTCATCCCAAATAAGAATAATGGCGGAAAAGAATTATTAATCCACATTTAAACTTGTTTTGAACAATATTTCAACTTAACACGTAAATCATATACAGTACTCAATTCATATATGAATAAGTTAGTAAATGGAAATGTCAAACCGAGTATAAAGCAATTATAATTGAATTCCTTGGGAAAAAGCAAGTGTTCCGTTTGTTTAGAAAACCCGAAAAACAGAAAATCAATTTATCTCATGTTCACGCATGTTTCCCACGCCACGCACCACCATAATAATTGTATTTATCATAAGAGGTGAAATAAATAAATTTTGACTATTAAATTTTATATAAATAATTAATATTAAAATATAAATATATATAATTTTTTTGAATAAATATATAACATTTAAATAATTTTTAATCTTAATCATCCATATATAATTGTATAGTCAAAATTTACTCTTCTCACCATAAAAATTCATTTTACTAATTATGTCTACTATATGTATAGTTTCTCAAGGCAAAAGTATATAGTTTCTCAAGACAAAAGTGGCTCACAACTACCTCATGTGATTGGAGGTTGGGTCTTCTTCCTTATTGAAGAACCTTAATAAATCCCAAGTATATAAACAATAAAGCCCTCAAAGCTTATTTCGCATTTCCCAATATCACTTGACTTAAATCGATAGTTTGAAGTTTAAGATATATCTTTTGAAAGTGTAGATTGCATTGAATAAATTCATGTAAACTTGCAATAAAATATACTTTAGTATTCAAAATCAAGCTAAAACTTTCAGATTTGTCATGTAGATGGTCAGAAAGTCATCTTTATGGTCATGTATCTCTCCTATTTATGTTCCTTTCACACCAATCATACCTATCATTTCAAAGTTTGCATTACATATACGAATAGATCCATATATAAACTATTCAAAAATGAAAAAAGAAAAAAAGAAACTACGTTAAAACTTTTAATTTCATCATGCATGAGGAAGATATTCAATATGTCATAGCTCAAAGTGCTCCTAATACACGTGTTCATTTTATTCCAAATTTTGGAGGTAGGATTCAACTTTTAACATATATGAACTATTTTCTTACTAATTTCATGTTCTAAAGCAATGTGTAATGGGAAGTTGCTATTAAATACCATTCCGTCCAGCCTTTAGCCTAGGATTCGAGCTAGTCAGACGGCTTCGCCACAGACCTTGGTAAGACGAGGTGTGGTACCAACAAGAACACTCTGATGTCCAGGGTGACAAAAAGTATGGTTGACAAGGGTGTTTTTGGATGAGGTGAACATGCCTAGAGCTTTTAACTAGATGTGCTTAAATAGAGGGTGTAAGACTCTGAATAAGGTCTAAGACAGTGGATTGGGTTGACTAGGAGATGAGAGATTTGACCTTGAACCAAACACTACAAAAAAAAAAAAGCGGAGTTTAACTACGATTAAAACTGTGACTAATTTACAAAAAAAACATGACTAAAATATGTTAGCCACTATTATTAATACCATGGCTAATCATAACATCATCCCAATTTTAACCACAGTTATTCTAACCATGATAACAGTAATTTAGCAACGGTTATGGCCCTCATTCGCCACACTTGTGACTAAAGGTAATTTAATGATAGTTTTCAGTTTGCAATTAACCACGGTATAACGGTAGCTAAATTAATGATAATTTTCAATTTGAAATTAATCACGGTTAAATTTAATGTTATCCTTTTTTTTTGTATAATTTGTTGATATTTTTCATAATTCTCGTGATATCAGTACATATTTGAGAAGTTAAATATAATATTAAAAGCCAAAACATTAGCTAATAATAATTAATCTCATATATATATATATATATATTAAATCATAAGCAAAAGCAAAATTTCATTGAACAAAATTTGTTGCATTGGACATGAAGATGACATTCACAATATCATTGAACTGCAAATTCATTGAAATGAACAATCAATCATAAAGCAAATGGGAATACCACAAACGAAATTTCAATGATGGTTTTTATTCAAAAATCTCACCCATCTAGGACTTCTTGTTTAGTGCTTTACATGATAATATTCTGAGAAATATTGTGGTATGGAGATGCCTAGGAAGAATGACAATCCCAACACAAATTTGGTTCTGAAACTGTTGAGGTTATAGAACTGGAGAAAACCAAGATCAGTAAAAGCTACATATCCCAAGTTACAAAATGTTGTCAAGTTCTATATGCAGACACAGCTACAACAACCCAAAGACTATTAATAAGAGGTAACTTACAGACATAGCTGAAGAATACACAGTGTAATACTGCTATGATTGGCAAAGGTACAGAAGTAAAAAATGCTCCAAATTTTCCTGGTTGGAGGGAAAATAATAAGTATGCAATATGAGATATCATCAGTTAAACAGAACAACTATGGGAAGCACTAAGAAAGTCAATTTTGGATTTATCAGAAAAATATAGAAAAATATTGATTCAACAATAAGAGTTCATAATCCTATTAGGAATTAAGACATTGACTAGTACACTAGCAAAGCCAGGACACTGAAATTATGAAATAGTACAGATCATATTGGTCTACAGTACCAAATACAGATCAGAAAAATCATAAAGCCAGCTGATATTTGGATGACTCTTCGGCTCCCTACTCTTGTCAATGCCAATAAACCAGCATTTTCCTTGAAATAGGAGCAAAACATAATCAGAAAAATACATAGGAAAGAGAGGCTAAAGGCAGGATGCCAATAAATACATAGGAAAGAGAGGCTCGAGTCCTTAATTTTTTTCTACAGCCTGTTTGTCCCAAATTCAACATTGAATGGTGAGAAAGAACTAAAGCTTTAGAATAAAATTTATATCATTCAATCCAATGTGTAACAAATTATATATTAATTGGTAGGTACCTTAGCAGCTCCAGTGCTGCTGGGAATTATATTGAAGGAAGTAGCTCTTCCACCCCTCCAGTCCTTGTTTGATGGACCATCAACAGTCTTCTGAGTAGCTGATTTGTAACAAAAAGTAGACAATGAATACCATATTCATCTTAAATTGAAAAAGATCAAAGATTAATTCAAAAAGATCATAGAGCTAAATAGCTAACCTGTGATGGCGTGAACAGTGGTCATAAGACCCTCAACAATTTCAAATCATTCATTGATAACCTGTGGAAAATATTAGATTAATAATTTAAAAAAACACACACACACACGGAAATTTAAAATTCAGATACAAGCACCAATATATGACAAGGGATCTCGAATAAAAAAAATAAACCTTGGCGAGGGGAGCAAGGCAATTGGTAGTGCAGCTAGCATTGGAAACAATGTCAAGCTCTGGTTTGTATTCCTTCTCATTAACACAAACAACAAACATGGGTGCATCCTTGCTTGGGGCAGAAATCACAACCTTTTTGGAACCACCCTAATCACCACCAAAATCCAAATCAAATCAATACCCATTTTAAATCATTGAATAATCATCATACACATCTAATCTAATTAAGTTTTAATTTCCAATACCACTTTTTTTTATCAGAAACAGAAGATTTCTAAGCAAAATATAAGATAAACTACGGAGATGGGGGAAAGTGAGACATGCATTGCGTTGATCATATCTGTTTGGAAAGGGCATAAACAAACATTTCAGAGGACAATTAAGACTAAAAGTGACCAGTCTCACTAGCACATTAGAGTATATATGTCTCTCAGGTAAAACTTCTCTTGCCATCTTTCCATGTTAGATTTAAAATCACATCCGCTCTTTAAAGAGGAATATTAGAGTTTTGAGCAGTAGAAGATGAATTTGAGGCATAACTAAAAGATATGTTCTCTAAAATCACACATGTTCTTTCTGATATATATTAAACCATAATTAAAAGCTAAAATGGCCTTGGTCTTTGCATTTTTTTTCAAAGATAATTTAGGAGGTGCATAGGTTATTTTGCTCTTTACATATGCTTTCTATGCCTCATGATTCAGAATTTTAATCAATAAAAGCAAAAGAACCTAAAGGTGGAGAAAAAAACGAGATGAAACTACCATCAAACAAAAAAGTGAATTGACGACATTCAAAGCTAAAAGTTCACATATTTGGAAAGCCAAATTTCATGTGAAGGTGCAAACTAACCAAGCCTTGATAATATGGGGGGAACTGACAAACTAACTCCAGCCAATAACATAAATTATAACACTGTGGGATTCCATGCACAACCGCCAATCTGTCATGCCTTTACTTGCAGATTCAGAAAATCCTAGCTCAATATTATTGCACATGAGTGACTTAACAGCTGAATAAAGAAGAAGCAACCTGGTATATCAATAAAAGCATATCGATACTGAAAAATAATAGGAGGCACCCTTCAGCCTTAACTACTACTCAATCTGACACAATAGAGCAAACAAATGTTTCACGCATGAAAAAAAAAAATTTAATTGGAGTCATAACTAATAATCACTAGAAGTTTTGCAAGATGTGAATATTAGATTTCTCCTCTCTGTTGAAAAAAGCAAGCAAAGAACATGTGTCATGATAATTCATGGTTTACTGAGAATATAGATTTTTTATTTTTTTTTTAAAAAAAAACACATATATATAAAAGATGCCAAAATGCTCATTCTCTCACCTGGATTCAACTAGAAACTTATCTAGGAATATGGGGGAACAATTAGCATAATCTGTAGGAACAAGCAAGCGCAGGGGCTGAATTGGTGACTGCACGGTAGTAAAACACAAATAAAGAGTAAGTTCTACTACAAAAAGAAAAAATAAATACTTAATATGCATATGGTTAAGAATTCTGAGAGCCCACCATCTGTGCTGAAGCATATTGGGATTTTAGCTTCGACTGAGAGCCACAGCACTGAAAGAACATTTAAAAATGGTCCCTTCTGCCCCTTCAGCAACAGCAGCAGCAGATGGTGGGCTCTCAGCAATTTGGTGGCCACCCAAATCAAAGGCCTTGAATTTAATCCTCCCGATACTCAACTCCTCCGAAGTTGGATATTGAGTGGGTTGATGCTGAACTAGTCTCTGCCAAAAAAAAATTTTCAATTTCTCAACAACTGCTTCAAAAAATATATATATAAAAATAAAAAAAGAAACAAATGTAGATTAAGATATAAAAGGGAGAAAATTTTGCAAAATTGGAAGAAAGCTTCCAATGAGCTCTCTGTAAACATAGTCAAAAGTGAGAGGAGAAACTTTGCAAATGAAAAAAGGATTATGACAGCAAATGAGTTTTCCTAATATTCAATACAACCAACAAAGTACTCCCTACCATCTTCAATTCAATTTATGATGGAATACAAGTAGTTGCAATAAACTGCTTCAACTCTCCTGATTGAACAAATCTATTTTAATCATAGTGAGGTTGAAAACAAATCAGAATTCAGAACCAAGCAAAGTTCTTTTTTCCAATTTAATCAGAACAGAAATATCTAGCAATCTAAGAAATGAGTAATCAATATAGAGAAACTTCCAGACATAACAGATATTGAGAAATTAAACACAGAACATAGTTGCTAACTTGCAGTGCCAGCCTGAAAGAATTTGCAAGTTAAATAGTATTTTGGTTATTATAAGTCTTGAGACCCTTGACTCACCAAATGCCTAGCAGACAATTGCTTTTGCAAAGCTTTAACATTAGCTTGAAAACCAGAAGATGCCATCACACTTTTGTCAGCTTTGTGAGGTAAACATGAAACAGGTATTATTTGAACAACATAAACTTGTAACAAAAAGTAATTGGCTTTTTCCTTCTTTTATCTGCTAGAAGATCAAGAGTTCCCTCTTAATTAACTATTTTTTAATCTGAAAATCCTCTATCAACTCTGAAGAGGCAAGTTTCATTTGTTACTATCTATTCGTAAAAACAGTGTCCAATGTTATGAGTTGATTCAGTACACTACTACAGCACAAAACAAGCAAGTCAACAGCTCCCACATCTCTCAAATATGCAATAATCAAAGTCAATTATGGAATTTCAGCAAAATAAAAGAAAGGATTAAAATCTTTAATCATATATAATAACAATTAGAGATAGAAAGCATAAAGGTTGTGTTTGGAATGAATAAAAATGAGAAATGATTTGATTTGATTTGAATTGAATTGATTTGATTTGATTTAAAAATCAAATTTTGTGTTTGAAACTTTTAAAAAAAATAAGATTTGAATTGATTTAGAAATCAAATTTTGTATTTGGAATTCATTAAAACAAGAATTAATTTGATTTGATTTTATTATTTTACATTTTAATCCTTATGAAAGGTTGTTAGAGGTAATTACTAAAGGTAAAATAGTCTATTTATTTCAAATCAAATCAAATCCTATCAAAATTGATAGAATTTCTAAAACAAAAGGAATGAAATCAATGAAATTTTAGAAATCAAATCATTTTTCATTTTTAAACATTTCAAACACAAAATTTAATTAAATTTGATTTACAAATCAAATCATTTCTCATTTTTTTACATTCCAAACACACTCAAAGGGAAAATTGAAAATGTAACAAAAAGAAATTGAACATAAGAGGGTGCATACAGTTGGCAGATTTTGGAGTAATCACGAGTGAGAATGTTGTAACCGGTCGACATCCTCATATCAGCTGCGATTACACAGTAATCTGCTCCAGCAATCGCAACACAAGATCTACCAAAAAAAAACCAAAAAAAAAATTATCAGGGAAAAAATAAGACAAAAAATACTCCATCACAGAGACCAGAATGGAGAGAGGGAGTACCCTCCATTGTTGTCGTACGGGGACCAATTAGCGTGGCTCATACCTGAACGAGGACGACTGTAGGTGGCTTACTGGTGAACAACGAACCATGAAACCGGAGGCAGCAGCGGCTACGGCGACGACTAATTGGAGAACGATGGGGTTTCGGTGGCTGGGACGCAATGAGATTGGGGGAAGAGAGAGAGGGCGACGAAGACGAAGACAATGCGTGGGAGAAGGAAAAAGAAACAAACAAACAAAAATCAAATGATTAAGAACTGGGACATTAATCCGTGCAACCCACGGCTAAATTATGTTATTATTATTTATCAATAAAATTGAATTACAATAATAATTAAGAATATGTGTTAAATTTGAACTTTTTTTTTTTTGTAGTTTTTACATTAATTTATTAATTAAAACAAATTATGTATGTTTCATTTTTTTGTTCATTTATACGGAAAAAAATTTAAATTTACAAATTGTTTATAATATATATTCAAAATATAGTGAGGAGTAAACAAAAAATATAGGTTCAGAAAATAATCACTTAACACAATAAATAATTATTTTAACAAAAAAATAAATCCACAAATGAATTCACATATCAAATCACACATTGTACAATAATTAATAAAAAATTATACTTACCAAAGATTAGCAAGAAATAGTACAAAATGTATTTAAATTTTATGAAAAACTTCTTTAAATACTACACTTTTTGTTCTTGAGCAAAGATCTTCATCATCATTACAAATCAATATCTTCAATCTGGTTCTACATTTAACCAGAAATATAGCAACATATAATTGTCCATGTGAAAATATTGGTTTGGGCAAATACAAATCCACATGAGATAATGTTTGTCCTTGACTTTTGTTAATTGTCATCGCAAAGCAAAGACATAAAGGAAATTATCTCTTTTGAAATTTTAAGCGTAGTCCAGCATCAGAAGGTATTAAATTCATTCGTAGAATGTAAACTTTGTCTCCAATATGATTACATGTCACAACCTTTGCACCAATAATATTTGAACATAACTCATCCACAATAAGTCTAGTTCCATTACAAAGACTTGCAGATTGGTCAATGTTCCTTAACAACATTACAGGTACACCTTTTTTGAAAACCAACTTGTGATTAGGAAGCCCTGAACACTTTATTCTATTAAGGAACTCAAGGATCAACCAATCAACATCAATTCTTACATCTGCATCAGATTTACAAATAGAATCAGAGCTAAGATATTTCCTATCTTCCCCAGGGATCAAAGAAAGAACAAATTCATTTACCTTCTCCACAACTTCTAGTGTCAGTGCTAGTATTACCCTGTCTTCAAAAAACTTGTAATTTCTCATATTATCAACCAAATCAGGGTATGTACAAGCAACAATATCAGCAATATGGTCATTCGACTCCAATATTAAAAGGTCTTCCGGAATCTCCATATCAGCCATACCATTGTCGTCAACTCCAACATTTTCATCACCAATATCAAGGATCCAATTTCCAAACTGTACCATCTCATCCACATTAGATATACCAATACCAGATTGAAGCCTCATGTTCTTAGTTAACTTCAAAACTTTGCAATATTTCCATAGTATGGATGAATTAATAGTTGCCATTACAATATCTGCCCTACTTGCTTTAGGAATAACTGGCAAAATTTGTCTGAAATCTCCACCAAGCACAAGTACTTTGCCATCGAAGGGCTCATTCATACTATTTGCATTTGAAAATCGCATTACATCTCTCAAAGTACGATCCAACGCCTCAAAAGCCCATTTATTAACCATTGGAGCTTCATCCCAAATAATAAGACTTGTATATCGAAGCAACTCAGCTTTAACACTACCCTGTTTTATATTGCAAGTTGATTCTTCACTCAAAGAGATTGGAATAGCAAATCGAGAATGTGCAGTCCTACCACCAGGTAAAAGAAGAGAGGCAATACCACTAGAAGCAACATTTAGAACTATCTTTCCCTCAAAACGGAGTCGATATACAATGCTTTCCAAATAAAAGTTTTTCCAGTCCCACCATATCCATAAACAAAATAAAAACCTCCAACTCCATTAAGCACAACATTAATGACTTCATCATATATGCATCTTTGCTTATTAGTAAGTGTCTCAAAATACTTGATATGTTCAGCCATCATCTCATTTTTATTATAGCTTAGCTCATTGATTAACAAAATATTTTTGAACTTATGCATCGGGGAGAAATTAGGACATGGCATTCCATGGAACTCATTTAATGATTTACCATTTGAATGCAACAATTTTTCAATATCTATCAAGCACAACATCTTCAATTTATCATCCCCAATGCTCAAATCTATAATAAGAAATGCTTCAGATATAACATACAACAATATTTAAAAAAAAATGGAAAAAATATCACTTAAAATAGCATTTTATATAGTATATGAACAAAATAGTACCTGAGCAACCAAGTGATTTCTACTTTTCAAAAAGAATTCCATCAACCAATAAATCTCATGTTTGTTCCCACACAGAAGCTGGCTTGTTCATAGAGTTTGGCAACAACAAGTAACAAAAAGACGTCTTAAATATCCACCAGATGCTAATTCTAAAGCTTCTTTAATTGCAGCAACAATTTTTTTGTCATCAGACGACAATCCTAAGGCATAACAGGCATCTTGGAAAGTTTCATACGTCACATTATCCACAGTCCTAATACTCTCAAAGCTAGTACAGCCTCGTTGTACATTTAACAACAACCTCATGTAATACAATTCCCCAATACTTGGTGGCACAAAGTTTAGCCTGCCAATTGATTGACCTTTCTTTCTCGGTTTCCACAATTGTGTATCAGCAGAATAAACAAATTGAGTTAGAAACTCACCATAAGTCAAATCCCTTCCCTCAAGATATGTTCTATTAGCTTCCATCCATGAAAAAAATATTGACTTTTTATCCTTGTTCTGTAAAACGACTTCATCAATCTTATCACGATCATTAAACACAATTGGTTGTTGTCGAGGGAGATAAAACGACAATCGCTGAACAGGAGGCCACCTATGATGAATATCGAAGGCAAAGATCCTCCAAATAGACTCATAAGCAGATAAATATCAACAATTATAATACTGATTTATCTTATCAACTTTAACTTCTGTGTTTGGACATCCTTTTGTGGTGTAATTGAAACAGTAACTCGATCAGGGCCTTTTATTCACATATTTGAGCAAATACTTGATGGAATTTGATTTGTTGCAAAACTCCAGGTTAACATGTGCCTGGTACTTCATCAAAAGTTTTGGATTATAAGGAACAACAAATCGATTATCCAATTCAACATCCCTCTTTAAAGTTGTTATACCTGTATCTCTCCTTCTATATATTGGGTAACCTTCATCATCAAATGAAGTCTTAGCAACAAATTTTTTAGGATAAAACTTTGAACATTTGCCATCCTTCATGCAAGGAAAAGTTCTTCGTGCAGCACCACATGAGCCATGAATCATAAAAGATGACACCATATGAAACAAATTTGGAAATTTGTTCTTATCTGGCAACTCAGCAGATATCATTGAATCAACTAAGTCAACAGTTTGAAGCTTATCCTTTTGGTGCAACCACAACAAAATGTGAGCATGGGGTAGTCCTCTTTTCTGGAACTCAATGGTACACATACCTACATAAAATTTTAAAAAAGCACAATCATCAAATTAACTCTGCACAATAATGTGAATGCATGTGTCTTGAAGTATGTCAATTGATTTTTGATAATAACAAAGCCAAAGATAAAGATCAAGTGCAAAAGAGAAAACCAAGATCAAAGAAAGAAATCAAGAGGCTTAGACATAGACCTTAGAACATCAATGTTAAATGCTCTCAAGATATCTCAAATGGTTTTTCAAAGATGTTTTAATCAAAATGCTTTTCAAAGTTCACATCTCTAAAAAGATGATATATTTAAATATTGGATCATGCCAAACAAAGTCAATATTGTTTAAATCCATGTTTTCTAAAGTTAGGAATGACATGAATCCTCTTTCAGGCTTAAAAAATGTGTTTAAAGTGTAATGTAATCGATTACACATGTGTTGTAATCAATTACAAACTAAACAGAAGTCTTGTAATTGATTACATCATCCATGTAATCGATTACCAAAAAGTTAGAGGGCATGTAATCGATTAAACATCAGTTGGTAATCGATTACCACATGCCTAGAAAGGCAAGAACACACTCAAACAGTAATGTAATCTATTACATCAATACAGTAATCAATTACCATCAAGTCAGAGGGCGTGTAATCGATTCCACAAGTCTTGTAATCGATTACCACAAGCTCAGAAAGTCGAGAACACATTCTAACTACCATGTAATCGATTACCAGTGTTCTGACATGCCCAACGACTATATTAGGTGTGTAACACCCTCCTTAGACCATCACATTTCAGACTTCCGACTCGTAATCTGAAAATCAATTCGTAAAAGGTTTGAGTTATGAAAATATGAGTTTCAAAATTTCTTATTTACTGAAACGTAAATTTACTGAAAATATTAGGTAATATTAAAAATCATATTTTAACTATTCATTATGCAATATTGACACCAATTAATATTTCACAATTTAAAGAGAAATATAAAATTAACATACTCTTTTTTTTTAACAGTAGCAAACCCTATAACGGGTCCTACTTAATAGCACGGTACAACACTAACGAGAAACTTTAACATACTTATTCCTTTTTCTGTTCATCTTGATGCATCAGACATCTATTCCTTTGTCAACACTGCACACCTTCAAGTTCTGAATGTCCACTCCTTATTGTTGTCACCAATCTCAGAGTATCCATCGCCCGTTATATCTAAGATAACTCGATCCTTCTATTATTTGATTTTAACAGTACAGACACAGCAAAACAACATAACAAAGAGGTGAGATCACCTACGCCAATACCAACATGACAGTATAGAGATAACACAAATAGCATATCATACAGATAGATCATACCATAGTCATGCTATCAGCATTAATCAACTATCATCATCTAATAATTTATCAGTTCAATCATCATCCAAGTACTCAAAACAATTGTCATAGTCAACATTCCTCAATTAATATATCATACAGATATAAATGCTCAGATTTATGCATGTGCACAAAGACTCAGTTTTTCAAAAACAACTCCATGGAGGTTTTCACAATTTCGAGGAGAATGCTCTGGTTAATTGCCCAACCTAAGCCCACAGACAATCTCCCAGTCGTAGAAAAGAATCGTGTTCTTGTCGGGTATTGTCAATGCGTTGCAACGGACTACATCGCCAAGTGGCATATGGTCCAGCCTTAGCCCACAAACAAATATCCACTGGTCGACCGCCGCGCCTTGACGCCCCCAAGATCCATCATAGACCTCACTATCAATTCTCATTCCCTCTTCAACCACAAGGGCCAAAATAGCTTATTAGCTATACTTTATACAATGCACGAATATATCAGTGCAAGTCCAACCACAAGAGCCAAATCTTTTCAATTTCATTTGTTCAATGTAATCATATGCCTCAATGCATATTTTCCCAATGCATGTAAAATGCACCAAATGCCAATCACAGGCAAAACTTGTCATTTTCACAAACAGTGTATGGACACTAGTTCAACAGTAATCATACTGTACTTTCAACAGCGAAAATCATGTTATCACATTTTCATAGTTATAAAACACTTTCGTCGTGTTTTCACAAAATTGCGCAACATTCCCGTTACGTTTTCACAATTCCACAACACTTATGTTGCATTTTCAAAATACCATAACACTTTTGTTACGTTTTTAAAATTCCAAAACGTGTTTATTACTTTTTCACAATACCATAACACTACTGTTACGTTTATAACATTTCATAACATTTCTGTTACGTTTTCAAAATGTTGCAACTCTTCTGTTGCACTTTTAAACCACGTACTAATTTTTCAATATTTTTCTCAATCGCATAAAAAAAATACGTTTCTCAAATCGCATAGTATTTTTCCACTGTTTCAAAATCACGTAACTTTAAAATCATTCTTTTAAGTTGCGTCAATCATTTTCCATCATTCTCAAAATATTTAAAACACTTTCCAAATCACATAACGATTTTCCGTCATTTTCACTTTCTTTGCAAATCCTTTTTCGCTTTCTTTGCAAATCCTTAAAATCAACGTTTGCCCGTTTCATTCAAAACTCATGTTTAGAAAAATATTTAGGATCTTTTTACACAAAATAAATCAATAAAAATCCTTCCAAAAACTGTGTTCATGTACTCTTTAAAAACAAACCCTTTGTTTATTTTCTATGCTTTTCTAATCAATCCAATTTTTATTCTTCCATGAAAATATTAATTTGTAGACACCTATGTTGAGGTGTCTTGGCCGAAATTCTCAATGTTCTAGGGACCCAAAAATTAATTCCCTTGTTCTTGAAAAATTTCAACATGAACCCTAATTAAGGGCATAAAAAAAAACCGTAGCCTCCTCCCTTGGCCATTGGAGCCAAAATTTGATTTTCTTTCTATATTCACATCATGGCATACACATATATAGTTCATCATAAATTCCACAAGCATGCCATATACTCATCATACATATTTTAAGCATACTATCAAAGCCATAAAATCATGCAAAGCATATCAAGCATAAGCAAATAATCAAAGCACATAAATAACCACAAATAAATTATATGACCATGGATATGAATCCTCACATGGATTCACCATCCATCAAATATAAGACCATCTCTCACTACCATACTTGGTTGGTGAGATGGATCTCCCTCTTACCTCTTGAAGATCCTCAAAAGCTTATTGATTTGCTTCTCTTTCTAAGTCTTTCACCACCAAGAGCTTCTCAAATACAAAACAAAATACATAAAAATTAGTATACTAAGCTTGATTAAGAGGAACCATGGATCAAACATGGCTTAGATCATGAAAAAGAGAAAAGAAATGAAGTTTCCTTACACTTCACCATAAATACTCCATAACATGGATCTTGAAGAAAGTCCATGAAGATGAATGATTTAGAGAAAGTCTCCAACATGAAAGTCGTTTAGAATAAGGTAAGGATTCAAGAAACTAGGTTAGTTGAAATTAAAGAGTGATGGAAGGCAATTCTATGGTGCTTGGCCGAATGGTGTTTCTTGGAGAAGAAAATGGAGTTTTTATGTTTTGTTTTGGAGAAGATGATAAATAGAAAGGAGATTATGATACAATGATAGAAAACAACACTTTTGGCCTTCTTTGAAGTGTATGGCCGTAGCTCACATGGAGAGAAAGAAGAGAATATATTTTTTTTAAGTCTTTCTTTAAGAAAATCAATGAATGATGAAGATTGATCAAGATAGGTAATAATGGTCTTCAAACTTTTTCTTTGGCCTAAAAAGCCTACTCAAAATTGTCTCCTCCTTCCTTTACATCTCCAAAACCGTCCCCTCCTCCAAGTAGTATTCTAAGGGTGCAAACAAAACAATAAAGGAACATAATTAACTAAAGTATCAAATAATGCATTAAAACTTTTCCTTTAGCTCCAAATACAACACAAAATCGTCCCCCTTTGCATTATGCATGCAATAATATTGTCATCTTTTCTAGCCATTATTTGAAGCATTTTAGATCATTGATTAATTCAATGGTTAGGATTTAGGTAGATTTTTGATTTAGAAGACTTAATCTAGGCCATTGAATCTTTCTCCTTTAAATTCTAGCCATTAGATGTGTCTCCAAACTTAAGGGTCAAGATTGCTCCTTCAAACTTTAAATCCAAGGGTCCTAATTAGTCTTAACCATTTTAGAAGACCAAATCTCCACCCTTGATTAATTCTTCATCCAATGGTCATAAATGGTCTTTGTCACTTTTTAAGACTAAATCTCCACCCTTGATCAATTCTAAATCCAATGGTTATAAATAGTCATAGCCACTTTATATGACCAATTCTACACCATTGATTAAATCTACGGTTGATATTGAAGCCTTCCTTATTAAGCTTGTCTAGATTAAATCTCTACCATTGATTAGATCAATAGTTAATATTCAATGCTTCTTCATTAAGTTTATTTCTTAACCGTTGATTAAATCAATAATGGATGTCCAAGCCATTAATGTTGACTAGGCAGTATAATATTTATTTTTATATCTATTATAACCCTACTAATAATATTTTTACTGTATTTTTATCGTTCGATAATTAAATACAGTACAAAACACCGTATAAGAAAATTTCTAAAATTATTTCCGGATTCAGGTTTAGTAAGATCCCCTGTCTCCGTCTAAACAGTACAAATTTTTCTATGCGTAAAAAAATTTTTACTTTGCGGGACCCACCTGGGCCCACGTAAGGTCACCTGAGCCCACATAGGACCACCTGGGCCCACATACAGTCAAAAAAATTCATAATCATCCACAAAAATCACAAATATTAGAAAACGTATGAAAATCAAGTCAGATTATTAAAAATAATTAACAGTCATGAGAAATAAATATTTAAAGATTTTCTCCAGCCTAAAAATTATTATTTTCCTAACACGGAGTAAATCACTCAAAACGATCAAATACGCTGACGGAATAATCAAAATAATATTACAGCACTCAGAAATTACTAAACAGTAAAATTCTGTTAACTGTCAAAATTACTGTTTAAGAGATAGGAAATTCAGGGTTACAATACTCCCCCTCTAAAAAGAAATTTCGTCCTCAAAATTTTGGTAGTCATGATTTCACATCTTCGGAATAAATACAACTATTCCTCTTCCATCTTTTCTTCCAGTTCCCTCGTAATTTCACCTTCCAAATGATTTTAACCAACAAAATCTTTTTGCCTGACGTTCAACTTCTCTTGATCAAATAGATATCTCAAACTCCTAGTTACTGAAGATATTGAATGTTACTCCAGAAAGAAAGTATCTCCATATCTCTGATACCAATACAGCGGCTACCAACCTTCATTCATGCCTAGAATAGTTTTTCTCAAATGACTTCAATTTCCTAAAATCATACCCTACAACTCTTCTATTCTGCATAAGCACATATCTTAAGCTCCGATGTAATACGTCACTGTTCACCTCCAATGGTTCACTAGGATTAGATAAAACTAATACTAGAGAAGTACTTCAAACATATTTCAATTCCTAAATTTTTTTCTTATATGCATCAGTCTATACGAACGCTTAATCCTTTCTAATAAGCTGGGTGAGAACTCCTATGATCCAAAAATTTTCCAGGATTTCCATTACTATCTTTTTGACTTTCCCACTGAAAAACTATTTTCAAACTTTGAAGGATCCACCCCGCTCACGCTGTGCTACTCCGATACTATGACATGGATATAAATAGGAGCATCCTTTCTTGCAAAATATTCTTTCATACAAAATATTCTGTCTTGCAAATGCAATATATGAAAGAACATTATAGAGGTTTAGGAAGAAAAGGTAGCGAAATGATCTGATATGTTACCAAACATATTCAACAAGAATTTGATTTTGCCTGATTTTCAGGAATGATTTTTTTTTTTGAATTATTAACACCTTATTGAGACAATCTCATAGGATATGGTTGAAAAATAACCAAACCATTTTTCAAAGATCATGTCTATTTATGGAAGAAATAAACAGATTAAACCAACACAAAGATTTAATCCATAACAACAATTTGAATAACATATGTAGTTCGATAGGCTAAGAATAGAAACAAAATTAAACAAATTAGAGGATAATGAATAACTCTAACATACAATTGATCTACTCAATCATATGTCACACAGAATAGGTTGCTCACAAAAATATTCAGTATGGTTTATAGGTTAGCTTCAACGACGCAATCTCCATTGTTTAAGTCTTCCGCTTAGAACACTCCCATTCCATTCAGAGTAACAACTTTCCCTACTACCCAAGATTTTACTAATAGAAAACTCTATTTTCAAAGAGCATAATCTCTGGGAAAATGTGTCCAACTTTTTCACAAATTATTTCCTTGACGTACATTCCTACATTAAGTACCTTCTTTCACATCACTTACTGCTTTTGGTTTCCTCAATGGTTGTAAATACATCTTCCGTTGAAATCAATCACTTTCCTAATATCCCTAAGAAAGAAATACCAGGTTCCAAAAATTACGAAATCTTATATTCCAAGACTGATTCTCTTCCATCAGATCCTGAACTTCAACTTCCATTTCTTCCTGCTGTTCAGCAATTCTCTGTTCCTGCAGTCATCCTTCCACATTGCTCCCGTTGCTCCCGTAGCTGCAACTGCATTACTAATAACATGTTCCACTTCCACACAAGTACAACTATCCTGAGCCATTTCTTTTTTTTTTCCTCAGAGACGAGCGAATCGAAATATAATGGATCTGACATCCATTATAAACAACATTGTTTCCTTTCGGAAAACAATAACACAGAGAACACAACACAAGCAAATAGACCTAACCACAAACCCCAAAAGACTCAAATCATGCTCTGATTCCAACTAATGTAACACCCTCCTTAGGGCATCACATTTTCGACTCCCGACTCATAATCTGAAAATCAATTCGTAAAAGGTTTGAGTTATGAAAATATGGGTTTCAAAATTTCTTCTTTACTGAAACGTAAATTTACTGAAAATATTAGGTAATATTGAAAATCATATTTCAACTATTCATTATGCAATATTGACACCAATTAATATTTCACAATTTAAAGAGAAATATAAAATTAACAGACTCTTTTTTTTTAACAGTAGCAAACCCTATAACGGGTCCTACTTAATAGCACGGTACAACACTAACGAGAAACTTTAACATACTTATTCTTTTTTCTGTCCATCTTGATGCATCAGACATCTGTTCCTTTGTCAACACTGCACACCTTCGAGTCCTGAATGTCCACTCCTTATTGTTGTCACCAATCTCAGAGTATCCATCGCCCGTTATGTCTAAGACAACTCAATCCTTCTATTATTTGATTTTAACAGTACAGACACAGCAAAACAACATAACAAAGAGGTGAGATCACCTACGCTAATACCAACATGGCAGTACAGAGATAACACAAACAGCATATCATACAGATAGATCATACCATAATCATGCTATCAGCATTAATCAACTATCATCATCTAATCATTTATCAGTTCAATCATCATCCAAGTACTCAAAACAATTGTCATAGCTAACATTCCTCAATTAATATATCATACAGATATAAATGCTCAGATTTATGCATGTGCACAAAGACTCAGTTTTTCAAAAACAACTCCATGGAGGTTTTCACAATTTCGAGGAGAATGCTCTGGTTAATTGCCCAGCCTAAGCCCACAGACAATCTGCCAGTCGTAGAAAAGAATCGTGTTCTTATCGGGTATTGTCAATGCATTGCAACGGACTACATCGCCAAGTGGCATATGGTCCAGCCTTAGCCCACAGACAGATATCCACTAGTCGACCGCCGCGCCTTGACGCCCCCAAGATCCATCATAGACCTCACTATCAATTCTCATTCCCTCTTCAACCACAAGGGCCAAAATAACTTATTAGCTATACTTTATACAATGCACGAATATATCAGTGCAAGTCCAACCACAAGGGCCAAATCTTTTCAATTTCATTTGTTCAATGTAATCATATGCCTCAATGCATATTTTTCCAATGCATGTAAAATGCACCAAAAGCCAATCACAGGCAAAACTTGTCATTTTCACAAACAGTGTATGGACACTGGTTCAACAGTAATCATACTATACTTTCAACAGCGAAAATCATGTTATCACATTTTCATAGTTATAAAACACTTTCGTCGTATTTTCACAAAATTGCACAATATTCCCGTTACGTTTTCACAATTCCACAACACTTCTGTTGCATTTTCAAAATACCATGACACTTTTGTTACATTTTTAAAATTCCAAAACGTGTTTATTACTTTTTCACAATACCATAACACTAATGTTATGTTTATAAAATTTCATAATATTTCTGTTACGTTTTCAAAATGTTGCAACTCTTCTGTTGCACTTTTAAACCACGTTCTAACTTTTCAACATTTTACTCAATCGCGTAAAAAAAATACGTTTCTCAAATCGTATAGTATTTTTCCACTGTTTCAAAATCGCGTAACTTTAAAATCATTCTTTTAAATTGCGTAAATCATTTTCCATCATTCTCAAAATATTTAAAACACTTTCCAAATCACATAACGATTTTCCGTCATTTTCACTTTCTTTGCAAATCCTTTTTCGCTTTCTTTGCAAATCCTTAAAATCAACGTTTGCCAGTTTCATTCAAAACTCATGATTAGAAAAACACTTAGGATCTTTTTACACAAAATAAATCGATAAAAATTCTTCCAAAAACTGTGTTCATGTACTTTTTGAAAACAAACCCTTTGTTTATTTTCCATGCTTTTCTAATCAATTCAATTTTTATTCTTCCATAAAAATATTAATTTGTAAACACCTATGTTGAGGTGTCTTGGCCGAAATTCTCAATGTTCTAGGGACCCAAAAATTAATTCCCTTGTTCTTGAAAAATTTCAACATGAACCCTAATTAAGGGCATAAAAAAAACCATAGCCTCCTCCCTTGGCCATTGGAGCCAAAAATTGATTTTCTTTCCATATTCACATCATGGCATACACATATATATTTCATCATAAATTCCACAAGCATGCCATATACTCATCATACATATTTTAAGCATACTATCAAAGTCATAAAATCATGCAAAGCATATCAAACATAAGCAAATAATCAAAGCACATAAACAACCACAAATAAATTACATGACCATGGATATGAATCCTCACATGGATTCACCATCCATCAAATATAAGACCATCTCTCACCACCATACTTGGTTGGTGAGATGGATCTCCCTCTTACCTCTTGAAGATCCTCAAAAGCTTATTGATTTGCTTCTCTTTCTAAGTCCTTCACCACCAAGGGCTTCTCAAATACAAAACAAAATACATAAAAATTAGTATACTAAGCTTGATTAAGAGGAACCATGGATCAAACATGGCTTAGATCATGAAAAAGAGAAAAGAAATGAAGTTTCCTTACACTTCACCATAAATACTCCATAACATGGATCTTGAAGAAAGTCCATGAAGATGAATGATTTAGAGAAAGTCTCCAACATGAAAGTTGTTTAGAATAAGGTAAGGATTCAAGAAACTAGGTTAGTTGAAATTAAAGAGTGATGGAAGGAAATTCTATGGTGCTTGGCCGAATGGTGTTTCTTGGAGAAGAAAATGGAGTTTTTGTGTTTTGTTTTGGAGAAGATGATAAATAGAAAGGAGATTATGATACAATGATAGAAAACAACACTTTTGGCCTTCTTTGAAGTGTATGGCCATAGCTCACATGGAGAGAAAGAAAAGAATATTTTTTTTTAAGTCTTGCTTTAGGAAAATCAATGAATGATGAAGATTGATCAAGATAGGTAATAATGGTCTTCAAACTTTTTCTTTGGCCTAAAAAGCCTACTCAAAATTGTCTCCTCCTTCCTTTGCATCTCCAAAACCGTCCCCCCTCCAAGTAGTCTTCTAAGGGTGCAAACAAAACAATAAAGGAACATAATTGACTAAAGCAAAGCATAATTGACTAAAGTATCAAATAATGCATTGAAATTTTTCCTTTAGCTCCAAATACAACACAAAATCGTCCCCCCTTGCATTATGTATGCAATAATATTGTCATCTTTTCTAGCCATTATTTGAAGCATTTTAGATCATTGATTAATTCAATGGTTAGGATTTAGGTAGATTTTTTATTTAGAAGACTTAATCTAGGCCATTGGATCTTTCTCCTTTAAATTCTAGCCATTAGATGTGTCTCCAAACTTAAGGGTCAAGATTGCTCCTTCAAACTTTAAATCCAAGGGTCCTAATTAGTCTTAACCATTTTAGAAGACCAAATCTCCACCCTTGATTAATTCTTCATCCAATGGTCATAAATGGTTTTTGTCACTTTTTAAGACTAAATCTCCACCCTTAATCAATTCTAAATCCAATGGTTATAAATGGTCATAGCCACTTTATATGACCAATTCTACACCGTTGATTAAATCTATGGTTGATATTGAAGCCTTCCTTATTAAGCTTGTCTAGATTAAATCTCTACCATTGATTAGATCAATGGTTAATATCCAATGCTTCTTCATTAAGTTTATTTCTTAACCGTTGATTAAATGAATAATGGATGTCCAAGCCATTAATGTTGACTAGGCAGTATAATATTTATTTTTATATCTATTATAACCCTACTAATAATATTTTTACTGTATTTTTATTGTCCGGTAATTAAATACAGTACAAAACACAGTACAAGAAAATTTTTAAAACTGTTTCCAGATTCAGGTTCAGTAAGATCCCCTGTCTTCGTCTAAACAGTACAAATTTTTCTATGCGTAAACAAATTTTTACTTTGCGAGACCCACCTGGGCCCACGTAAGGTCACCTGAGCCCACATAGGACCACCTGGGCCCACATGCATTCAAAAAAATTCAAAATCATCCACAAAAATTACAAATATTAGAAAACGTATGAAAATCAAGTCAGATTATTAAAAATAATTAATAGTCATGAGAAATAAATATTTAAAGATTTTCTTCGGCCCGAAAATTATTATTTTCCTGACACGGAGTAAATCACTCAAAACGATCAAATACGCTGATGGAATAATCAAAATAATATTACAGCGCTCAGAAATTACTAAACAGTAAAATTCTGTTAACTGTCAAAATTACTGTTTAAGAGATAGGAAATTCAGGGTGTTACAAGGTGCATTAAATGCTTGACTTTAATCATCCCAACGGCTTCTTAACTGCATATCTCTTTAAATACAGATGTTGGGGCATCATTAATGAGAGTTCTTGAACCTGAAACATCTGAGTAACACATCAAAATGAGAATCAATCTTTGAATCCACATCTTGCTCTGTTTTTGTGAAAAACTTGAGACATCTTTTGAGAGCATTCTTAGAGCTTCAATTTGTATCATTTACTCTAGTGAAAGTTTCATTCAATCAACCTTGATTGCTTTGTAAGAAAGGGTGAGGTATCCCTCCAAATTGTAAAGGGCGAGACATCCCTTTGTTTGAAGAGGCTCAAGCTCAAGGGTGAGGCATCCCAAGGAGTTGAGTACTCAAGTTTGTCAAGGTTGTCAAGCACCTATTGAAGCTTGAAGATATAGTGGAAAATCTCGAGTTGTTGCTTGAGGACTGAGCGTAAGTCACAAGTGGATTAGTGGCCGAACTAGAATAAACTATTATTTTTTATTCTCTAAACCCTTCTCTTTACATTTGTGCATTGCTTATATTCCTGCTTGTTTACTTCCCTCTTGGTTAATTATTGAGCAATATCTATCATTCTTATCTATTCATTCATTTTAAATAGTCAATAGCATCAACGAAATTCAATAGTCAAGTGTTTTGTGAAAGAATTACGAACTTGTTTTATAAACTCAATTCACCCCCCTCTTGAGTATTGAAGCCACTTGATAACAAGTGGTATCAGAGCTAGACTCTTTTATAAAGAGCTTAGCCGCTTCAAGAGTAAATATGGCTTCAAATGGTTTTTCTAATGAGAGTTCTTCTATAAATAGGCCTCCCTTTTTTAATAGGGATAGTTATGCATATTGAAAAAAAAGATGAAGATTTTTATTGAAGCTATTGATATTGATATGTGGGATGCTGTTGAAAATGGTCCTTTTATCCACACACGTCTAGTTGATGGTGTTAGAACAAATACACCAAGAAATGAATGGACCGATGATGACAAGAAAAAGGTTCAATACAACTTGAGAGTCAAGAATATCATTACTACTTCTTTAGGGTATGATGAATTCTTTAGAATGTCAAATTATAAGACCGCTCAAGAAATGTGGGATACATTGCAAGTAACCCATGAAGGTACAAGTGAGGTAAAAAGATCTAGAATAAATACACTCACCCATGAATATGAATTGTTCAGAATGAATCAAGAGGAAAGTATTCAAGATATGCAAAAACGATTCACTCATATAGTTAATCATCTTGCTTCATTGGGAAAAACTTTTGCCAATGAAGATCTTATTAATAAAGTTTTGAGATGCTTGAGCAAGAGTTGGCAACCCAAAGTGACGGCCATATCGGAGTCAAGAAATCTTGCCACAATGACCTTGGCCACTCTCTTTGGAAAGCTTCAAGAGCATGAGTTAGAACTAAATCGACTAAATCAAAATGAGGAGCAAGATAAGAAGAAAAAGGGGATTGCTCTCAAAGCCACTTCTTCCTCAATTGAATATGAAGATGAAGATGATGGAAATGATTTTGACAATATTGAGATGAATAAAGAAAATTTTAGTCTCCTTGTGAAGAAGTTTAGAAGGTTTCTTAAGAAGAAAGGAAATCAAAGAAGACCTCATTTTCCTCCTAAGAAGTCATATCAAAAGGGAGAAGGAACCTCATCCACTCCAACTTGCTATGAATATGGAAAACCGGGGCACATGAAGATGGAATGTCTGATTTATCAAAAGAAGATGAAGAAATTTGAAAAGAAGCCTTTCAAGGAAAGAAAAAGAAGAAGAGCATACATTGCATGAGAAGATAATGATATGGATTCCACCGATGATTCAGAGGATGAGGAAGCTCATCTTTGCCTAATGGCAAATGGAGAAGAAGAAGAAGAAGAAGAAGAAAGTGAAACTGAGGTAATCTCATCTAATCTTGAACTATCTCCTTCATATAGTGAATTGCAAGATGCATTTTAAGAATTGCATGATGAATCCATGAGGCTCACTAAAATGGTTTTAACTTCTAACAAAACAATCTCCTTAATGACAAACAAAATCTCTATTTTAACTAAGAAGATTGAAGAACTTAAAGTTGAAAATGAGACTCTTTGACTTATTGATGCTAACTCATCATACATAATTTGTTCTTCACATGATAATACACTTACACCCTTAACTTGTTCTTCATGTAAAGCACTTGAAAATGAAATTGAGGACTTGAAAAATACTCTTGCAAAATTTACTTTGGGAAATGATAATTTGAATATGTTACTAGGAAAATAAAGGTATGTTTTTCAAAAAGTCGATTTGGATATAATCCAAATAACCATAAAAAATTCTACAACAATTTCTTTGTTCCATCTAGAACATCAAGTACTCCCTTTATCAAATGTTTTCATTGTGGAAAGAAAGGACATAGTGCATCTATATGTAATGCTAGAAAGAAAAGAAACACCAAAGTTTGAACTAAAATAGTTTGTGTTCCTAAGGGCACCGTGCCTATTTCTAACACACAAGGACCCAAGACAATTTGGGGACCAAATGTTAAAACTTGAATATGTGTTGTATGTGTGCTTGAAGTCCAAAAGCTCAAGCTGGTATCTTGATAGTGGATGTTCCAAGCACATGACCGGTGATGGCTCCAAGTTTTCCTTCATTGTACCCAAGAAGAGTGGTCATGTGACTTATGGTGACAACAATAAAGGAAAGATTCTTGGAGTTGGTAAAGTTGGTAAGATCCCTTTCTCATCCATTGATAATGTTTTACTTGTTGAATAACTCAAACATAACTTGTTTAACATTAGTCAATTGTGTGATAAGGGGAATAGAGTGATATTTGATTCAAATTGCAGCATAATTGAAGGTAAGGATGATAGGCATGTTAAGTTTGTTGGTCATAGGGTCAATAACATATATATGATTAGCCTTGATGACATTTTCTCAAATGATGCTAAATGATTTATGACTAAAGAAAATGACTCATGGTTATGGCATAGAAGAATTGCTCATATTTACATGGATCACTTAAACAAATTGGTTTATAAAGAACTAGTAATTGGTCTTCCAAAGCTCAAATTTGAAAAAGATAAACTTTGTAATGCATGTCAAAAGAAAAAACAAAGGGTCTTTTTGTTCCCTCTAGAACTATGAGCTTTGGTGGGAATTATTATGCCTTAGTGATTGTGGATGATTTTTCTAAGTTTACATGGACATTGTTTTTGTCTCACAAAAATGATATTTTTCAATCATTCAAAAAGCTTGCTAAAGTTATCCAAAACGAAAAAAGTTTTTGTATTGCATCTATAAGAAGTGATCATGGTGGTGAATTTGAAACCTTTTGTGATGAACATGTCATTGAGCATAATTTTTAGTTCCTAGAACACCACAACAAAATGGTATTGTAGAAAGGAAAAATCAATCTTTGGAAGAAATGACAAGAACTATACTCAATGAGGCCAACTTTCCTAAGTATTTTTTAGCGGATGCGGTTAACACCGCGTGTTATGTTATGAATAGGGGTCTAATAAGGCTAATTTTAAAGAAAATCCCCTATGAATTATACAAAGAAAGGAAACCAAATATCTCACATTTTCATATTTTTGAATGTAAATGCTTTGTTTTAAATAATAGAAAGGATAACTTGGGGAAGTTTGATGCAAAATCTGATGAGGGAATATTTCTTGGTTATTCTATACATAGTAAGGCCTTTAGAGTTTTTAACAAATGAACTATGACTATAGAAGAGTCCATACATGTTGCATTTGATGAAACTAACCCAAATAAGCCGAGAAAGGAGCTTGTTGATGATGTTGCAGAAATCCTTGCAAGAACTCATCTAGAAAATCAAGAAAAAGAAGTCATGAAGCAAGAAGAAAGCTCATATGGTTCCCCAAGACAAGAGGACTCTCAAATTATGGATCTTCCTAAGGAATAGAGAACATCAAGATATCATTCTCTTGACAAAGTGATAGGTGACGTATCAAAAGGGGTAATCACTCGTAACTCTCTTAGAGATGCATATAACCATATGGCTTTTGTTTCTCAAGTTGAACCTAAAAACATAAATGAGGTCATTAACGATGAACATTAGATCTTGGCAATGCAAGATGAACTAAACTAATTTGAGAGGAATCAAGTTTGGGAATTAGTCTCAAGGCCCAATGATCATCCCATAATTGGCACCAAATGGTTCTTTAGGAACAAACTTGATGAAACAAGCTTAATAATAAGAAACAAAGTTAGGCTCGTAGCTAAGGGTTATAATCATGAAGAAGGCATAGATAATGAAGAAACTTATGCTCCTGTAGCTAGATTAGAAGCCATTAGAATGTTACTTACATATACTTGCATTATGGATTTTAAGCTTTTTCAAATGGTTGTCAAAAGTGTTTTTTTTAATGGTTTTAAACAAGGGAAGTGTATGTGGATCAACCTCCCGATTTTGAAAACTTTAAACTGCCCAACCATATTTTTAAACTTAAAAAGGCCTTGTATGGCTTGAAACAAGCTCCTAGAGCTTGGTATAAAAGGTTGAGCAAGTTTTTTTAGAAAAAGGATTCTCTAGAGGAAAGGTTAAGACCACTCTTTGAGATGTCCATGATGGGTGAGCTCAACTTCTTCCTTGGTCTTCAAATTAAGCAAACAAAGGATGAGACTTTCATAAGTCAATACAAATATTGCAAGGAGTTGCTCAAGAAGTTTGAAATGGAAGGAGCCAAGCAAATGACTACACCAATGGAAACTTCTTGTTACTTGGATAAGGATAAAGGAGGTAAATCGGTAGAAATCACTAAGTATAGAGGTATAATTGGCTCACTCCTTTATCTTACCGCAAGTAGACCAGATATCATGTTTAGTGTATGCATGTATGCTAGATTTTAAGAAAATCCTAAAGAATCACACCTAAGTGCTGTAAAATGAATTATGAAATATCTAATAGGCACTTCACAAATGGGATTGTGGTACCCTAAGGGTGCTTCATGTAGCCTAATTGGTTATTCCGATTTCGACTTTGCTGGGTGTAAAATGGATAGGAAGAGTACTAGTGGGACATGCCACTTGCTTGGAAGCTCATTAGTTTCTTGGCATAGCAAGAAGCAAAACAGTGTGGTATTGTCAACAGCTGAAGCTGAATATGTTGCAGCTAGAAGTTGTTGTGCTCAAATCCTTTGGATGAAACAATAATTCTAGACTATGGTCTTGAGCTGGATCACGTCCCCATAGGATGTGATAACACTCGTGCAATCAATTTGTCTAAAAATCCCATTTTACACTCAAGAATAAAGCACATTGAAATAAGGTATCATTTCATAAGAGATCATGTTCAAAAGGGTGATTGCATGCTTGAATTTGTGGAAACCACTAAGCAACTAGCTGACATTTTCACTAAGCCTTTGGCAAAAAAAGCTTTCTATTATATAAGAAATGAACTTGACATATTAGATCAATCATGCATAGGCTAAATTGCTGCATAATACATTGTTTGCTGCATAAAATACAAGTTTGCTACATAAACATGCATTGTTCTGCATAATCATGACTCTTTGATGCATAACTTTTGAATTTTTAAATCCAATACTGACTTAAGCGTCGGAGATTCCCCCTAAGTTGTTTTGCAGGTGCTTCCTCGTGTCAAAAACCTCTAAGAAACTAAAAAACATCTCAAATCCATCCAAATGGGGTAATTCTTAGTAAAAGTAGCAATCTTGTATGATTATATGTTTTGGATCATAATCTGTTTGGATTATATGCCTACATGATGTTTGAAATTGATTTAAGATGCTTTGGAACTAATTTGAATGGTTTAAAATTGATCCTTCACTGTTTGAAATGTGATATCTGAGTTTTAGTAGGCTGGTAATCGATTACAAGACCTTTGTAATCGATTACAAAGGTTCTATCAAGCAAGTAATCGATTACATCACACTGGTAATCGATTACATTAAACCCAGAACTCAGGTAATCGATTACACAAATAATGTAATCGATTACAAGGTTCCCTGAAGCATGGTAATCGATTACACTGATATTGTAATCGATTACAGGGTTAAACAGAAAGCTGGTAATTGATTACACTGATACTGTAATCGATTACAGGGGCAAACAGAAGGCTGGTAATCAATTACACAACCAATGTAATCGATTACACAGGGGTTTTAAAAGGTTTTCTGACACGCAAAAGGTCACTTATTCAGAAACCACTTCTCCTTCTCCTCCGCACCCACGAAGACCTTTCCTCCAAAATCCCTTATTCTCACTCCATACTCCACCAAATCTCCTCATTTTACCTCCCTACCACTCGAAATTCATCTCCTAACAAAACCCAAACATCAAATCTCATCCAAACCCACCACATTCCACCCAAAATTCACCCACTCCTTTGTGTTTCTCCCCTTCATCCCCCACGAGCCACATATCTCCAAACACTCACCCACACTCCTCTAAACATCAAATGGCTGACCCATCCCAACGTGTCAAACGTGCAAGAATAGGGGTCACTATTGGAGAATCCTTCAGTGCTCCTCAACGCAACATCTCAGGGTTGGACCTCATGAGGAATTTCTCCACCACCAAGAAGGCTGAGCTTTTCAGGAAAAACTTCCAACTGAGGAAGTTAATCTCGCCCAGGTATCGCACTCAATCATTTTGCATAAGTGAACCCCTGGAGAGTTTTCAATTGATTGAAAGGCTGGGATTACTTGGGTTCTTCAGCATTCAGAAGGCCATATATCCCAATTTGGTTCGTGTGTTCTATGCAAATTTGAGGTATGAAGATCACTACCTGATTTCTGAAGTAAGGAAAACTCAGATTAAGATCTTTAGGGAGGAATAGTATAGGTTGACAAAGCTCACCTATACTGGGACAAGCTTCTATGGCAATAAGAATGCTTGGGGAGCTGAGTTTGAATATAAGAGTGCTCTGACGTCCCTAATTCGATCTGGTTATGTGCTTCCGAGGAATAACAAAAGAGTGATGGCAACTGGCCTAACAATGGAGAACAATGTACTCCATTATTTGGTTGTTCGAGGCTTAATTCCCATATGCGGGAATTACTCCCAAGTCTTACGCGACGATGTGGTGGTCTTATGGGCAATGACCACAGGGCGGCCAATCAATTGAGCCAACTACATCATTCAGCATATGTTGGATGTGAAAAAGAAGAAGAACTCTACTCTTCCCTATGTCATGCTGGTGACAGCTATCCTGGAGCATTGTCACATCTCTTTGTCTGAGAAATCCAAGGATACCAGCTCCAAAGGACCACAATCAATTGGCTTGCATACTCTGAAGAAGCTTCAGCTGAGCAAGGTTGATGGGAGATGGTACTATCTGGCCCATGGCAGCTACGAACATATCCCTTATGGTCCAGAGAGTGATGATAAGGATGAGGATCAGCAGCCTGCACCAGCTCCAGCCACATTAGATCTTCTACTTCAGGAAATGCAGAGTTTGGCAACTACAGTGGAAACCCGGATGGACTGGATTGAGCAGAAGGTGGATCACCTTGATTTGAGGATGGATTACTCCGATCAGGAGCTTGCTTCTATTCGCTCTTTCTTGGAGAGCCCTGGACACACTTCACAGAGACCTGTTGCTGCACCTGCCACCTCCTCTACCCCACCTGCTCCACTATCTTTTGCTGATCCCTCTGCCACTCCTGCTAGAGTTCCTACTGAAGATGAGGAACTCCTTGGCTCCGAGGACGATCTCAAACTCGATGACGATGATGTAGACCTTGGAGACATTGATGTGGATGTGGACAGTGATAGTGAGGCGACTGATAGTGATCATGGACCATTGCCATGATATTTTCTTTGTATTTCTGTGCTATTTGGTTGTATATGACATTGAAACAATTTATACAAAATCAGTTGGTATTTTTTATGTTTACTATATGTTTATTGATTTTCTATCCTCTTGATATGATTACTAAGTATATTGATTCTAATATGCATTTGGATATTGATCTGACTGGTTATCAGCTGCTCATACTCTGTTTGTCTAGACTATACTGATTGTTTTTCTGCTGTTTAAACAGTGGGAAATCATGAAAATCAGCGGAAATGCTACCGAAATTTCGGCTGAATGCTTAGATGTTTTTGATAATGCCAACGGGGGAGAGTTTAGTGACTTACATAAGTACGGGAAAACTTGATTTAAGCTTTTACATGAACATATTACTAACCCTATCTTGTGCATACATTACGGGGGAAAATAGTGCTTAAATCTCGATATATATATATATATATATATATATATATATATATATATATATATATATATATATATATATATATGTGTGTGTGTGTGTGTGTGTGTGTGTGTGTGTGTGTGTGTGTGTGTGTGTGTGTGATTGTTTCTCTTCCTTTCAATGCTCAGTTTGTCATCATCAAAAAGGGGGAGAATGTGAATACATGTGTCTTGAAGCATGTCAATTAGTTTTTGATGATAACAAAGCCAAAGATGAAGATCAAATGCAAAAGAGAAAACCAAGATCAAAGAAAGAAATCAAGAGGCTTAGACATAGGCCTTAGAACATTAATGTTAAATGCTCTCAAGATACCTCAAATAGTTTTTCAAAGATGGTTTAATCAAAATATTTTTCAAAGTTCACATCTCTAAAAAGATGATATCTTTAAATATTGGATCATGCTAAACAAAGTCAATATTATTCAAATCCATGTTTTCTAAAGTTAAGAATGACATGAATCTTCTTTTGGGCTTGAAAAATGTGTTTAAAGTGTAATGTAATCAATTACACATGTGTGGTAATCGATTACAAGCTAAACAAAAGCATTGTAATTGATTACATCATCCATGTAATCGATTACCAAAAAGTCAGAGGGCATGTAATCGATTATACACCAGTTGGTAATCGATTACCACATGCCCAAAAAAGCAAGAACACGTTCAAACAGCAATGTAATCGATTACATCAATACTGTAATCGATTACTGGTGTGGTGTGGATTATGATTAAAATTTAGAATGAAAATCAGTTGCCAAGTTCTACCAAAAATAAAAACCTTGCAACCAGTTGTAGTTAGCAAGGGTCGATCCACAGAGAAGTAATTTAATTAATACTATAAGTTGAATCCTAATTTAAACACTCAAAAAAAGTAAACAATAAAACGGGGGTTTTGTTTGTTGAAATTAAAAACGTAAATTGAATCCAAAACAAAAACAGTAAATATAATTTGGAAAATCAATTAAAAGACAATGGTTAAGAGATGGAATCCACCACTAGATTTATATGATTATGCTAGCCCACATATCCTTTATACCAACATGGTCAATTATGTTTTTATGTGATTGTGAGATTAATTCTCTGTTTTCCTTAAGTTTTGGTTAATTCAGCAACCGCTCAAATCAATCCTTAATCAATAATTATTTGTAAAGCAACCGCTCTTACACCTACTTATTAATTGCATTAAGATTTAGAAAACTAATCACACTAAGATCCAATCTCACACCGGGATTAAATTACTTAGATCATATGCCGCACTAGTCCTACCACCGCAACTGTAACACCCCAACTTTTGGGTAAAAGACCGTTGTGTCCTTGTTTTACTGTTTCTTATTTTTCTGTATGAAATACAGAAAAATAATATTGTTTGTTATTTTATTTGGTCGTTTTACATAATTTATTTCGATACAGTAAAATAAAAATTTTATCAAATTACTGTTTTAAATTTTTCTGTGTAATATACAACTATATAATCTTATTTGGATATTTTATTTGAACGTTTTGGATGATTAGCTACATTGTGGAAAAAAATGAGAAAATGACCATTACGTCCGAATGTCTTTGTTTTTGACGTTTTTGCTGTTTTTAATTGTTTTCTACTTGATACAGTGCTCAATATTACTGTCTGTGATTTTATTTGGACTTTTTGTGTGATTTGCTCTGGGTTAGGAAAATAATATTTTTCCGGACCGGGAAAATCTGTTTTTAATTATTCAGAGGCGAGGGATCTTACTAAACCCAATTCTGAATGAGCCTAAAATTAATCTTTTAATTTTTAGGATTTAACTGTCAAATAAAATAATTTTATATTATTATAATATTATTTTATTAGTCAGTACAAATAAGTGACGGCGGACCCAGAAATATTTTACGGGACTCACGTTTAGTCATCAAGTGCTGTACACGTGGACCAATGAGGAGCTGGTCAAAATTTGTGGCTATGACTCATCGCAACGGGCCAATAGGACGATGACACGTGGCATGACACCTTAGCATCATGACTCAGCAGTTTCTAGAAGGTTCCAGAAGTGGTGACTCAGCTTGTGACTCACCATGATGACTCGCCAGTTACAGAAACTTCTCCGATGACTCAAAGATGTCGACTCGTTGTCGACACGACCAATGATGCGATCAGTGACTCGGTGATGACTCGCCATGTCTTGACTCATCTGCTCTAGAAAATATCTACGCTGACTCGCCATGTCGACTCACCCGTTCTAGAAAATTCCACGATGACTCATCATACTTGACTCATCGTAGTGAGTCACATATTCTAGAAATTTCTCTTTGATGACTCGCTTTATGACTCATCAAGGGTAATCGATGAAAAAAATAATTAATAATAATTGCTACTCTGTTAGTCTAAAATAAAAATCTATGTATATTTTATTACCCATTGGACAATATATACTGACTTTATAAACAGTAATTATTATTCATTGGTTAAAGTATACTATAAAATATACAGTGTGTACCAATAGAAATTGGTCAACAAAAATAGCAACCAATAAGAATCAAGTTAGTAAATATTTAACCAATAGAACTTGGTCAAGATTAATGGCTTGAATTTTTAAGAACCAATAGAAAACAAGCTATCAAATAAATTTAGGCTTCTTGAAGTTTGGTGTTCTACGGTGGAGGAAGAGAGCAATTTGCTCTAATAGCCAAATTCACCAAAGTGAATTCACGTAGAAGGCTTTAGGAAATTCATTTAGAAAGCCAAATTGAACAAATGAAGAATAGTCAATATTGATGGCTTTTCTTGGTTGTAGTCTACGGCAAAGCAAGCTTTTGGTGAAGCAAATATTACCATGCAATTCTTACTATCTTTTATTGATTAACCAAGTAAGACAAAGTCAATTTTAGTGGCTTCTTTTCATAATGCATTTACGGCAATGCATGTGTAAAGAAAGCAATTTTAATGCTTCAATTCATTCTTGTTCTCCAAGCATCTACGGTCATGCTTTTCAAAAAGAAAATAAAGCTAATTTTAATTTCCTAAAATTAGTCATTTTTGGTGGCTCTCCTTTTTGGCTTCTACGGCAATTCACATTTGGTGAAAGGCAATATCCTACAATTAGCTATCCTACCTTATATTCATTCTTTCTCTCAAAGTCATTCACGGCCAACCAAATATCAAAGCCTTCCTCTTACTCCAAAATTCTCCAAATAGCAAAAGCTCTTATCCCTTTTTCCTTCCTTGTGTTTCATGGCCATAGCTTCCAAGAAGAGGGCAAACTTCACCCATTTATCTCACTTGTTCTCTTCTATATCCTTTTCTCCAAAGAACCAAGATCAAGCAACCAAATTTCTCTCCTTTTTTTCTTCCCCATGGATTCGGCCAAACACACTTCAAGACCATCCAACCACTCAAAAATTTATCCAACCAAGTTTTCTAAACCTAAACACAATTCTAAGAACATCTCTAGTTGAGAGTTCTTGCAAAATCCTTCATTTGAAGCTTGGAAACCTACTTAGGAGATTTTACTTAGAAGGTGAAATTTCTTGTTTTCTACTTCTAAATTCTTTTTCAAAGTTCTAAGCCATGATTTATCCATGGTTTAAGCTCTCTTTAATATTAGTAATTTGTAGAAATTTTGTTTAAACTTGTTAGGTAATTTTGGTGGAGAAAACCGAAGACCCTAGAAGGAGTGAAAGCATACTTGTCTTCAAGAGGTAAGAGGGAGATTACCCTCATCAACCATGTGTTGGTGGTGAGGAATGTTTGTGTTTGTGGTGAAGAATCCATAAGGATTCATTCACTTGATTGTTTATAGTTTTTCCTAATTGTGATTGATTATGTGTGTAAGCAAGTTTATAGCTTTAATAATTTTTGGTATGTGTTTATGATTGCTTTGATATATTACATGTGTTAATATATTGCATGTGTTTATAGAAGTATAGTAATTATTCTAGAATGTAAATAGCATGTGAAAAATTGCATGAGTGTTCCAAAGAACACAACACCAAGGCTTACGGCCTTAATATAAAAGGAGGACCAAAATGTTCTCTTAAATTTTCTAAAAGTGTGATTTAATTAACTTAGGAAAATTGACAAGTTACCAATTTGTTTAAAGTAAGAAAAATAAATTTATGGATCCAACAATGAAATTAGGTATTTCGGCCAACATGCCTAAGTTAAATGTTTTGATTTCTAAAACCATTTTCTAAAACAATGATTTAATGAATACAATGAATTTGACATTGATTTAAAAGATGAAAAATAATTTAAAGATCAAATGCAAAGACTTTGTTAAAATTTGCTAACATGTCACATACTTTTAATCCAAATTTATTTTCTAATTATGGACTAGATAATTTAATAAAAATAAATTAGATCAAGAATTTTATAAGAGATTAAATGTATGGAAATAATTAGGAATGAATTATAAAGCATAGAATGATTTTCGGCCAAAATGCCAAATTTAAATCTTTTTTATTTATAGAATTGTTTTCAACTAAGTTTAAGTAATAAATGCCAAAAGGATTTTATTACAATGAGTTTTGAAGAAATAAATTGATTAGAATTAAGTTTAAGAAGTTTAAGCTAATGATTTTTACTGTTAGAAGAAATACAGTAGCTTTGTAAAATTTCTAACGTATAGCTCACCTTGTGTTTTGAAGCACGTTAGTAATTTTCAAAAGTGTAATTTATTGGTTGTAATAAAAATAAAAAGAATTTTTGACAGTAAACCTAGAAAATCATTATTATAATTTTTCTAAACATAATACTGTCAATTTATATTAAAAACGGACAAATAAGATAGAAAAGATGTCCAAAAGACATTATACGGTATGAAAAATATTCACGTAGTTTAAATGTATTAAATATTATTTCTGTTTGTTTTAAACAGTGTTTTTAAGGAATTCGGACAAGAAAATGATTTAAAAATCTTACGCGATTGAGAAAACGTATTAAAAACTCTACGCGATTTTAAAAACAGTAAAATAAATTTACGCGATTTAAAAACGTTTATAAAAACGACGAGATTGTGAAAAAGCGATAAAATTTCTACACGATTGACCGTTGCTGTATTTATTTTGTACTGTCGGGAAAATGTGAACCCGTATAGGCTTTTGAGGATTTTTTATTTGTCGGGAAAATGTGAACCCGTACAGGCTTTCTATTTTTCTGCCATTGAGGGCATATTATTATCTTGAGGGTATCTTCATAATTTTATATTTTTGGAATTATGTGTTGAGTTTATGCTAAATTTTTGGTGGATTGATTGACGAAATGAATCACATCGTATTGTCGATGCGATAAGCGTAGTGTGGTTCGATTTTGAATGGACTTGGAGGCATTAGTGTGCATAAATCCATATGTGGACAATTGGTTGCTCTTCTGGGCCGTGGTAACTGGTAACACACTAATGGACTCGACACACACTATACTTAATCGAGATCTTGTAAAGTCTAATAGTACATTGCCTATAGTGCCACAACGTGAGACCGTGAACTACACCACGCCTTGGACAAGGAGTTCCATGTGACGTGGGGCTATAGACGCAACGTGTGACAGCGCAATAGTTTGGTTGGGCAGCCGTGGTACTAATAGATTTTGCGGGTCATTCTCTCTGATGTCTGTATGTTTTTAGCTCCATGGAGTAGGATTGTGTCATATTGCTCATGTATCTGTGTTGTTATTAATTATATTTTTATCTGTAATTTTTTATCTGTGATCTTTTATCAGTGATATTATATGTTTATATGGTATATTTTGTCTGTACATTGTTATCTTTTATTTGTGATATTATATCTTGTTGCTATCTTTAATCTTCCTTTTATATTGTTATGATTCTTGTTAGCATTTTATATTGTATGAATTGTTATATCTATCCTGGTAATGTTATTGTAGTTTATTTTATTATGATATATACTTATTCAAATTAATTGAAAAATGATAACATGACTATATTTGTATTATCTATGTGTATGGAATGACTTTGTCATTCGTATCATTCTTTGCTACCGTACTGGTACTGGTGAAAGGGGATCTCACCTCTTTACTGTATTGTTTTGTGGTGTTGTATTTGTTAAATTCGTATAGTAGACGAAGGAAGTTTCTTCGACCTACTGGAGGCTATGTTCTAAAGATGATGATGGCGTCAAGGTGTTATTTTCCAAGTTTCAACAGGATGCAGTTTGGTGGAGAAAATGGAACATGTAGGTTGGGTTTTCTCGTTAGTGTTGTTACCGTGCTATTAGTAGTAACCTTCTTTGGGTTTGCTACTTGTTTCTCGAGTCTCAGTAAATGTTATATTTTAAATTGTTGTTGGATATTTTGTAACATATATAATATGTGTATTAATTAATTCAATCTAATTTCTGTTTTACTTATAATTTTTGGTAAGTTTATATTTCCGCAAAAAGATATTTTAAAATTTATCTTTTAAAACTCAAAGATTTTATAAAATGATTTCATTTGGTTTTATGTTTTATTTAAAATGTGATGCCCTACAGAGGGTGTTACAGCAACCGCGCATAGCAATCCTACTTTTACCACTTTCGAAATTGGCAAAGAGTATAAAAACCTTTATACTAAATTAAGAACAGAAATATATGAATAAAAACACAATTGTATTGATATAAGGAAATATGCAAGAATCACATAATCAAAACTAGGGTTTCATCTTCCCTTAACCAATCAAGAAGTTTAGCCACACATGGCAAATTCAAAACCAAAAGAATAACAGAAGAAAAACATTGTCAAGAATAGAAGTGTAGAAGAAAACTAAAGATCAAACTAGTTTCCAAAGGTTGGGGATGATTGATCTCCAATTGCTCGAACCCGAGACTCTAATCTTCGATCCAATCTCCTTCTCCTTTATTCTTGGTCTTCTCCTTAGCCTCTTGGCAGTTTCCCAGTCCAGACTCCCTTTTTATGACCCTAGGCAACCCTATTTATATTTTTGGATACCTAACACATCATTAGAATTCGTATCTAATGTTTCAATGCAATGACACGGGCCGTGTCATTTGACACGGCCTACCCCGTATCAGGTTCTGGTAACACAAATTCAAGTGTTTTGCAAGTCAGAGAGAAACACGGCCCACCCTGTGTCATGTGACACCGGCCGTGTTGATGGTCAATGCTCAAAACTGGATCCTCTTGTGAAGACAGAGATGTACACGGCCTACCCCGTGTCATATGACATGGGTCGTGTTGTTGGTCAGGTCCATGTTGAAAATCCAAATAAGGACACGGCCCACCCCGTGTCATGTGACACGGGCCGTGTCACTTTCTTTCTTTAAATTCCTCTCTCTTTCTTTGCTTCTAGGGGTGATATTGATCTCCTGAAAAACACAATGCAATTATGAGTGCTTATAAACACACTTAAGCATAGTTTCACAATAAAGATTCGATTAAACTTCATATCCAGAAACTTAGCTAAAAGTTAACAATTAAGCACATATGAAGTCCAATTAGATCAAATATAAGACACTCAAGATATAGAGATAATCGACAGATCAAATACTCCCACACTTAGCCTTTTGCACTCCTGGGCAAAACATAAGACCGAACCAGGGAACAAGGAAAAACAAAATAAATTCAAAAGCTTAAAAAGACTCAATTTCCAATGATATTCAAGAAAGACCAAAATTTGTAAGCAAGAAGAGCAAGAAAAGATTCAAGGGGTCAAAATATTCAAGAGATAACAAATCTTCACATCTCAAACCAACAAGCAAGGTATCTTCAATTTGAAAAGTATGAATCAAGAATGATAGATCCTCACAAGATACACTCTCAGTCTCTCAAGTGTTTACAAGGTAAGTATCTCACTCAATTCAGCCCATAAAAAATGCACTACCATAAGCTCGCTTATCTTCTACTTCTCCACTACTCAAACACATGCACACAAAAATCAAGAGGACTTTGTTCAAGGTTGTAATGGGGCCAAGGTAGGGGAAGGAAATGGTATGGATATGGCAAGATAAATACCAAAGAGAATAAAAAAATATTGGGGAGGAACTCAAATGACAAATAACAAGCATGAAAATTTTCCCCCAATTCTATATAATGCACATTCTCTTCACATATTCCTTTCCTTTTTCTTTCTTTCCTTTTACAACCTTTCTTGCATTGATTCTTTTTCTTTGCATTTTTTCTTCTCAACCAACACTTTGTATATTGTACATCAAGAACACAACCCCCACACTTGTACTATACATTACCCACAAGTAAAAGAGCTCCTCCAATGAAAATGAACCAATATTCTCCCATTTCCTAAGGTAAGGTGAAATCATGGTTTTTCACATAAGATATATAATGAGCTAAGACAAAGAATAGGCAATAGGCTCAAGGGGTTAATCAAAGGAAGATGACGCAATGTTAGCTATTTGGCCAAAGTAGTTACTCAAGAAAGAATAAAGAAGGCCTCAATCATGTTTATGCATGCAAGTAAAAATGTAGCCTAAAGAAGAATCAAAGCAAGTTCTAGAGTGATCAAATGACATGAGTGAAAATCACACAAGAAAAAGAAGAATGGCATAAATGTTAAATTCATCCATCAATAGGCTCAAAATCTCACAAGGTATGCATCTATCAATCTCAATCCATCAATCAAATATCCAAAGCCAAGCATGTCAAATTCAAGACAGAAGAAGAAATTTATAAAACACACTCTTGAACTTCAATTGCTTCAAGCTCATAAGCATCACAAATCTCAAAACATCATTGGAAATCAATTAAAAACATATTTTTTTAAAACAGAATTAAAAAAATTAAAACAGAAAGTAGAATGTAAACTCCTCCCCCACACTTAAATTCTACATTGTCCTCAATGTAAAGCTCAAAAGAAAAATAATATCCATCAAAATCATCAATTAAATCAGGACAAGTAAAATAAAAGAAAGAGAGAAGAAACATCATTATCAAATGAGGAGGTCTCCATTGTTTGAAACATCATGAGAACAGTCACCAGGGTCCCATATCTTGAAGTGTAATGACCAAGTTAAACTTGAAGTAGCATGAGAGTTTTCACTGTTAGGGTCCCATTGGTTCTCCTTAATTTCTTTGGAATTCACTAAAGCGTTATCACTTGGATCCCAAGCTTTCTAATGCCCCCTCGGAATTTGTAGCAAGCTCTCCTCCTGTTCAGCAAGGAGGTTCTTGGTCATGAACACAGAAAGTTATTGATCATCCACTGAGTATGCATACTTCCAATGTTCGGATAACGACTTCTGCTCCATCTCCCTTTGTGTCTTAGATTCTGCAACTATGTCATGGTCATTATTGATAGATCCTTCAATATTATTAGTTGCTGCATGAACAGAATCATTAACTTTCAAGTATACAGAAATCTCAGCACAAATAGCACAAGTCATATCACCATCACAATCAGCACATGCATTGCTAGAGATAGAATCATTGAAACCAATAAATCAGGAAATTCAGCACACAATTCAGCATAAGTTCCCTCAACTAATTCAACAAGTAAATCAATATGAAAAACAGAATGCTCCTCCACGGGATGCTTCATAGCATCAAAAATATTAAACTGAACAATTGAGTCTCCAAACTCCATGGATAGAGTTCTTGCATGCACATCTATTTTGGTCCTCGCTGTTTTGAGGAATGGCCTTTCTAGAATGAGTGGAGCCTTGTTGGATGGAGACTCCCCTTCCATCTCCAGAACATAGAAATCTGCAGGAAAGATGAGCTCATCAACCTTCACTAACACATCTTCAATCAACCCAACTGGACGCGCAGTGCTCCTATTAGCCAGCTGGATCACTACACCTATAGAGTGCAAAGGGCCAAGTCCAAGAGAGTTAAAAATAGATATGGGCATTATATTAATAGAAGCACCTAAATCTAGCATGGCATGCTCAAATCTATAATTGCCTATAACACATGGAATGGTAAAAGTCCCTGGATCTTTGCATTTCTGAGGCATAGGTTGAATGAGGGCTGAAACATTTTGGTTCATATTAATTCTCTCATCACCCGTCATCCGCCTCCTCTGGGTGCATACTTCCTTAAGAAACTTGGTGATGCGTGCGGATGTAGTGATTAAAATTAAGATAAAAATCAGTTTTCAGGCCCACCAGAAAATAAAAACCTTACAACTAGTTGTAGTTAGTAAGGGTCGATCCACAGAGAACCAATTCAATTAACACTATTAAACAATTCCCAATTTAGACTCTGATTAACAATAAACAGTAAAAGGGGGTTTTGGAGTTTTGATGAACAATGAACAGCTTCAAAGATAACAATAAACAAACTGAAATCAACAATATAAGAAAATTGGTTAAGAGATTGAATCCACCACTAGATTTATATGATAATGTAAATCCACATATCCTTTTTATTCCAACATGCTCAATTATGTTTTTATGCAATTGTGAGATTAAATCTCTGTTTTCCTTACGTGTTGGCCAATTTAGCAACCGCTCAAATCAACTCCTAATCACTGATTAGTCATAAAGCAACCGCAACTATCCAACAATTGCATTAAGATTTAGAAAACCAATTACACTAAGGTCTAATCACACACCGGGATTAAATTACTTAGAACATATATTTCTCTAGATCTAATACCGCAACCGCGCATAATAAACCCAGATCTACCACTTTTATAACTGGCAAATAGCACAAAGATAATTATACCCACATGAACATCATACATCCCACTAGATCTACTACCGCAACCGCGCATAATAAACCTAGATCTAGTACTTTGAAAGTAGGAACAAGTACAAAAACCTTCATACCAACAATAAATTCAGAAATATATGAATAAAAACATAACTGTGTTGAAATAATCAAATATGCAAAGTTTACAACATTAATACTAGCGGTTTCATCACCTCCTTAACCAAGGGAGGTTTAGTTACACATAGCTAGAAAGAAATCACAAGAAAAACTGAGAGAAAATGAAGGAGAGTTACATGTTGTTCATGATAAATGGTGCCTTTTATAGAAGTCTAAGGTAACAAAATGACAAAGGGAAGTGGGTGGATGAGTGGATGAGTGAGTGGAGTGTTTTAGTGGATGGATTAGTGAGTTGGTTTAGTGGATTGGTTTAGTGGATGAGTGAGTGGAATGGTTGAGTGGTTGAATTAGTGAAAAATGCCAAAGGACTTTTGGTGAGTGGGAAATTATGGACATGAATGGGTGAGTGGATGGATTAGTGGATGGATTAGTGGATGAGTGGGTGGAGTGGTTAAGTGGTTGGATTAGTGTATGAGTGGATGAGTGGGTGAGTGGATGAGTGGATTAGTGGATGGATGAGTGGATTAGTGGATGGATGAGTGGATTAGTGGATGGATGAGTGGATGGTTGAGGACGAAAATTTCGTGTCTGACTTGGAAGCCAAAAACGACCCACTATACTTCAGAACGACGAAAAGTGTTCTTCATGAAAGTTGTAGATCCTTGTCTTGGCTATAAAATGGATAGCTGGTTCGTCCAATTTGGCTTCCTTAAGCCCAAGATATGTCCCAAATACCGTAGGTTGCTCAAACCCAACTTCAGCACCTCTGTTCCGACTTGCAAGCTCAAAATGACCTACTAGACTTCTTTTTCTCAAAATGTATTCTTCATGAAAGTTGTTTATTTGGATCTTGACTATCCATTGTCCAAATTTCAGCCCATATCCATTATTACATCTTGAGATATGATTTTTTGAGTGCACACTATTCGGATTCTACTGACAGAACCCGTATTCTGACTTCCATGTAAACTTAGGTCCCTTAGACATCTGAATCAGACTTTGAGCTCTTCATCAAAGTTGTAGAGCTTCCTCTTAGCTTTCCTACAAGATAAAATTCATGATTGTCAGATATCAAGAACTCAAGTTATGACCAAAATACAGAAACAGTGTAAAATCTCAATAATGCTGAAAATATTCAATTAGGACCAATTTGAGCTCAAACTCACAAAATCATGTCAAACTCAATCAATTAAGAATATGGAGAGTGTAAATGACTAAATATAAGGGTTTCTTAATGAATAAAATATGTGTTTATCAAATTCCCCCACACTTAGCTTTTTGCACTCCTGGGCAAAACTCAAGACCAAAACAAGGACATAAGAGATTAACAAAATTTTAAATTCCAACGACATTCAAGAGTCCAAAATTTTACAATCAAGAAGAACAACCAAAGGTTCAAGGGATCAAAACATTCATGAGTTAACAATTCTCCACATCTCAAACCAACAAGTAAGGTATCTTCAACATGAATCGAGAATGATAGATCTTCACAAGATTCCCTCTCAATCTCTCAAGTGTTTAAAAAGTAGGTATTTCACTCAATTCAACCCATGAAAATTACACTACCATAAGCTTGCTTATCTTCTACTTCTCCACTACTCAAAACACATGCACACACAAATCATGAGGACTTTATTCAAGGTTGTAGTGAGGTCAAGGTAACAGGAGAGGATAAAATGGATATGAGAAGATAAATACCAAAGAGAATAAAAGCAAATGAGAGCTGAGTTCAAATAACAAGCATAAAAGTTCATCCCAACTCTAGTGTATATCCCTTTACATATTCATTTCCCAATCCTTTTCTTTTTTTAAACACTTGGTTTTTTTTTTTTTAGGCACTCTTTCCTTTTTCAACAACCATTTTGTATACACACCCCCACACTTGTTCAAAAACTCATCCATTAACAAAGCTAATGTTCTTTTATTCCCTAAGGTAAAATAAGAACACGATTTTTCATTTAAGGTACATAATGAGCTAGAAACAAGGAATGATCAAATAAGCTCAAAGGGGTTAAGCAAAGGAAAATATACAAGGTTGGCAGGAATCAGAGAATTTCCAAGAAGTCAAAAGAGTGCTTGATATCAAATTGAAAACAAGGTTGGCTATTTGGTTAAACTAGCTAATTAAGAAAGAGGGCCTCAATCATGTTCATGCATGCAAGTGAAATGTAGCCTTAAAAAGAATCAAAGCAAGTTCTAGAGTGGTCATTAACATAAGTGAAAATCACACAAGAAAGAAGAGAATGGCATAAATGTTGAATCCATCCATTAGGCTCAAAATCTCACAAGGTATGCATCCATCAAACTCAATTCATCAATTTAATCATCCATCACCAAGCATATCAGTTCAAGAAGGGAGAAAAGTTATTCAATCATGCAATGAACCCCCTTTTTTTTTCTTTTCTTTTTTTTTTTAAAAAAAAGAACATGCTGAAATCTCTCCCCCACGCTTAATATAACATTGCCTTCAATGTGAAAGAGAGATATAGAAAAGAGCAACACAACCTGATAAGAAGTGAATCAACGCCAAGCAGAAAAGAAACACACCTTGTCGACCGCATCGGACCACGAAAAGAAATCAAACAATAAAACTTTAGTACTAATTAGTTACTACCTAAAAAACTCCTTACTCGCCACCAATTAAGATGCGTCTCAAGAGTAAAATTACTCCTTACTACTGCCATCACTAATTGATTTAATAAGTACATGACAATCATATCATACTTTCCAAACAACACAACAAATTTTTTTTTTTTTTTTTTTATTTATATATATATATATATATATATATATATATATATATATATTTGGGTCAACTATCCTTCCCCCAACTAAATCACAACATTGTCCTCAATGTTAAAATATAGATAAGTAAAGGACGAGAAGATATTACCTGTTGGAGAAAGTGACACAAATTTAAAAGAAACAAGGTACAATAAAATCAAACCCATTAAAGATGAAGTCGCAGATCGGCTTTTGTTTCTTGTTACTTCCTTCGCTGCTTCTGTTGACCAATCTATCTCGAGCTAATAGGATCGTGTACATACTCAAAAGCTTCTAATTTATCAATGAGCTCATCAATAGTGGAGGCGAGAGATAAGAAGTTGTCTTCTTGAAGGAGTGATAAATTTCGTCCACTGACTTTGTCAAGAAAAGATAACAAAAGATCAAAGAAATTATTAACATTCAACAAACCAATGGGTCTATGGTGGATGTTTAGTTCGGCCCAAGAGACAATTTGAAAAATTTCTTCTAAAGTACCAAAACCACTGGTAAGATAATAAATGCATCGAATTGTCAACCATTGTTTTCATTCGTCCATGCATAGATGTTACACGAATTTCTTCTCCAACTGTCTTTCCAAAGTGATGTTATTTTCAGCCAAAGGTTTAGGAATAACACCTAAAACTGATTGCCTCCTATAGAAGCGAAAGCAAGTGATACAGCCCCCATTAACCCACGACAACCTCCCCATATACAAGATGAATATTCCTCGCAACAAGTGATCGACCAAGAGTGCTAGCTGCGTTTACAAACTCTAATCCCTTCCCATAACTCGACCCACAAAAAACACAGACATTTTTGAGGTTACGAATAGAAGGCCCCATTCTATACTCTTCCTCCCTTTGAGTGTTTCTGAGTTGAAGGAAAATGGAGAAAATAGAGTGTTTAAGTAGGAAAAAGAATGGAAAGGGGAATAATTGCACCTATGAGGGTAGGTTGGCTGTTGTCAGAAAAGGTTGAAATTAAGAAACACAGAATCTTTTCTCCTTTTTTTTTTACTTTTTTTTTTTTTATTTTTTTATTTTTTTATTTTTATTTTTTTTTTGTTTGACTTCAAGAAAACCATCAAGGTAAAGAAGTCTAGAAACCCCTGAAGGACCCTGCTCAAAGGATCGTCTGTACAAAAATCAAAATACAACAAAATGATACAAAGATAAAAGAAATAGAAAATGATGACATACATGTATGTACAGTGTCCATGGCGTATCTTTATCTTTACGCGTCATAAGTACAAAGAGACATCACGTCCTCTTTTTTTTTTTTTTTGAAATTGTTAGAAAAACTTGATGAAAGATGAGTGTATACTTACTTAAGATTGGGATGGAGGTAGTAGTCTGCTCTTTCGGCTTTGTGCCAAAGCATTGTTGACGATATTCGACCCATTCAAGACCAAGTAAGCAACATAGGGCTCCCAAAAGGGACAAGTGGCCATAATACGCTGGGCCGCCTCACATGTGGGATACAATCTACCTTCTTTGTTTTTCAATTAAGAAGGCTGGATCGGGATGCATGCATTTCCCCATTCACGGTGTGTGTTACTAAAGCCAACCCTAAGACGTATACATAAAATTTTTTTTTTTGTTTTTTTTTTTTTTTTTTGTTGTTTTTTTTTTTTTTTTTTTTTTTTTAGAGATGACATGAAGAAGAAGAAGAAGATGATATGTACAGATTGTTTGTGGATGTGGCTCACATCCGCCTCGGTTTAACGTCCGAACTTGGCTTAAACATCTTCTATGAGTCGAGGATAAGTTTCCCATCCAATTTTCTTAAAAATTGGCAAACAGGGTCTTTTAGAGTCAAATTCCCAAGACTGTAGCGTTTTTCTTCATCCTTGAAGAGATTCCACAATTTAAGAATTTCACGATGCACCAATCCACAAGAATGCGTCTCAAGAGTCGATAAGATATCATCTAATGACTCCTTACTCAGTCCATTCTTAATGAAGAAAATTTTATCTTCTCTATTTGCGGAAACCATCCCCAAAGTATGACATCGCTTGTTACAGTTCCATCGTCCACATTTGTGACAGACTTGTAACCTTTTTGCTCTTCTCCTTTTAGAATATGAACTTCTTCCAAGACCGGGCATATATGAGTCAAATGAAATTGAGGACTCACCTGCTAATCGAACCTTTGCTTCAATTATCCAGCGTACATCTTCTGGCATACCTTTGTACATTAACAGTCTCAATCTTTCACATCGAACTTTGTAGATTTTTCTCAGAGCATTTTGAGGAAGAGAAGGAAAATGTTTTCTCAGGTTTGAAAGAATGACATCCATTTTGAAGGAGAAGAAGGATTCAGTTATTTTGGGAAACTGAAAAATAAACCGACTTGAGAGTCACGGAGTACCGTATCCGCCACTTAACCGGCAACACAAAAAAAAACTTAAGAACTTGGTTTTCCAGGAATGGTTGAGTCTTTGTCCATTAACTTTAAGCGCATTACCATTCCTAGGATCCTCAATATCTATGGCCCCAAAGGATACACGTGTTTGACAGCAAAAGAACCGCGCCACCTAGATCTCAATTTTTTAAGGAGTAGGTGCAGATGATAATCTCAAAGCAGAACCTTTTTGACCAATTTCCGCAACTTTTGCAAAAGGTGTAACAGACCTTGAATAAAGTAGGCCAATAAAATCCATACTGCAAGATTTTCGCAGTTGTTGTCGCTGAAGAAAAGTGACCTTCACATGCTTCCGAGTGACAAAATTTAATGGCACTACCTACCTTATTGTCGGGCACACAACTTTTTTTTTTTTAGAGATTCAAATGCTTACAACCAACAAACAGATATAAACATAATCTAAGAAACTAATGAAAACACAAAATAAAAAGGGATAAAGAGAGCAAATCTGGTTGGGTTGCCTTCCAATGAGCGCTTAGTTTATTGTCCTCAGCCCGACATGATGATACTTTCAATGCTCCTCATATTGTGGAAGGATGAGGGTCATCACTTCCATCTCTGCACTGTCAGGAAGTTCATGATATGGTTTGAGACGATGACCATTGACCTTAAATGCTTTGCCGAAATTTCACTCGATCTCAATTTGCACCAAAAGGAAAAACATTAGTTACCACAAACGGCCCAATCCACTTAGAACGCAGTTTACCTGGAAATAATTTGAGTCTTGATTGGAATAGTAGGACTTTTTGTCCTCTGTGAAATTTCTTTCTGGAAATCAATTGGTCGTGGAATGCCTTAGCTTTAGTCTTATAAATTAGGGCATTCTCAAAGGCCTCATTTCTTAGTTCTTCCAATTCCTGTAACTGGAACTTCCTTTGCTTTCCAGCACCTTCCAATTCCATATTAACTTGTTTAATGGCCCAGTAAGATCGATGTTGCAACTCAACGGGCAAATGACGGAGGCTTTCCATACACCAACCGAAATGGTGACATGCCGATGGGAGTCTTATAGGCAGTCCTATAAGCCCATAAAGCATCTTCAAGTCGAGTGCTCCAATCCTTTCTTGAGGGATTCACTGTCTTTTCAAGGATTGACTTAATCTCCCGGTTGGACACTTCAGTTTGCCCATTTGTCTGTGGATGGTAAGGAGTGAAAATTCTGTGCATTACTCCATATCTCTTCAATAGAGCATCAAAGGTTTTGTTGCAGAAATGGGTCCCTTGGTCACTGATGATAGCCCTTGGGGTCCCGAACCTGGAGAAAATATGTGACTTAACAAAATCTCGCGAGTTTTAGAATCATCAGATCGAGTGGCTTTTGCTTCCACCCATTTAGACACATAATCAACAGATAAAAGAATGTATGTGAAACCAAATGAAGGAGGGAATGGTCCCATGAAATCAATACCCCACACATCAAAGAGTTCCACAAAAATGATCGGAGTCTGAGGCATTTGATTACGAGGACCAATATTACTGTTCTCTGACAGTGGTCACAAGACTTACGAAGTTGTAAGCGTCTTTGAAAATTGAAGGCCAATAGAAACCCTTGTCAAGCACTTTATTGACTCAATTTGTCCTTTTTTATGCCAAAGTGTCCTCCACATGCATAGGTGTGGCAAAAGGAGAGGATGGAGTGTTTCTCGAGAATCGGGAATGCACCTCCTAATGACTTGATCTCGCACAATGCTTCCATAAGTACGGGTCATCCCAGATATAGTATTTACTGATCACTCCTTAATTTATCTCTTTGGGCCTTGTTCAAACCCTCCGAAAAGTCCTTAGTAACCAGGTAGTTAACAATGTCAGCATACCAAGGGATTATGGTGTTGACAACCATCAAATATTCATCCGGAAAAGTCTCCATGATAGGCATTTCTTCCTCTTCAGTTACCAATCTACTCAAGTGATCGGCCACCAAGTTTTCGCTTCCTTTCTTGTCTTTAATCTCCAAGTCAAATTCCTGGAGCAATAAAATCCATCGGAGCAATCTAGGCTTTGCTTCTTTCTTTGTTAGAAGATACTTTAAGTCTGCATAATCTGAAAACACAATCACTTTAGAACCAATTAGATATGATCTAAATTTTTCTAAAGCAAATACAACAGCTAGAACTTCCTTTTCTGTGGTTGAGTAATTAAGTTGAGCATCATTTAGAGTCCTTGATGCATAGTAAATGGCATAAGGAACTCTATCAACTCGTTGTCCCAAGACAGCTCCTACTGCAAAGTCACTGGCATCACACATTAGTTCAAAAGGTAACTCCCAGTTGGGTGGCCTGATGATAGGTGCAACAGTTAACAACTTCTTGAGTTTATTGAAAGCTTCCATACATTTCTCATCAAAGTTAAAATTAACATCTTTTTGAAGAAGTCTGCAAAGGGGCAATGAGACTTTAGAAAAGTCTTTAATGAATCTCCGAGTAGAAACTCGCATGACCAATAAAAGAACGAATCTCCCGCACACTAGTGGGTGGTGGCAAAGAATGCATGAGTTCTACCTTAGCTTTATCTACTTCAATTCCCCTAGCAGAAATTACATGACCTAACACAATACCTTCATTCACCATGAAATGACATTTTTCCCAATTCAGTACCAGGTTAGTGTCAATGCATCTTTTAAGCACCAAAGTTAAATGTTCCAAACAATTTTCAAAATCATTTCCAAAGACACTAAAGTCATCCATAAAAACCTCAATGATGTTTTCAATGTAATCGAGAAAATATACTCATCATGCATCTTTGGAAAGTTCCTGGTGCATTGCAGAGTCCAAAAGGCATTCGCCTATATGCAAAGGTACCAAATGGACAAGTGAATGTAGTCTTGTCTTGGTCTTATGGAGCTATGGCAATCTGATTGTAACACGAAAAACCATCCGAAAACAATAATAAGAATGACCAAACTAATCTTTCTAACATTTGATCATGAAAGGTAAAGGAAAGTGGTCTTTTCTCGTGGCGGCATTCAACTTCCGTAATCAATACAAACACGCCACCATGTCTCAGTAACCTAGTGGGAATAAGCTCATTTTCAGTATTTCTTGCCACAAGTAATTCCATATTTCTTTGGTACTACCCGGACCGGGCTTACCCACTTGTCTTGTCGAAATGGGGTAGATCACCCCCACACTTAGGAGCTTCAAGTATCTCCTTTTTCACAACCTCCATCGTGGGAGGATTCAATCTCATTGAGGGTCTCTCACAGTTTAGTATCCTCCTCCATTAATATCCTGTGCATACAAACGGAGGGACTAATACCCTTGATATCAGCTATTGACCAACCAATGGCTGTCTTATGTTCCTGCAAAACAGCTACCAGTTTCTCTTCTCGCTCTTGGGTGAGTGACTTTGCAATTATTACTGGAAGGGTGTCCTTCTCTCCCAAGAAGATGTATTTAAGATGATCAGGTAGTGCTTTCAGTTCCAATTCAGGTGCCTGCACAACAGAAGGTTGAGGTATATCAGTAGTAACAGGTAAATCAACAAAAGTTACCTCATGCTCTTCTGGAGTGGAAGAGAGCTCTTTGATGTGTGTGAAACAACATCATATTTTGTTCATGTGTTTGCATGCATTTTTATACATTCTAGGCATTTTAGTTTCCCTTTTTGTTTGTTTTTCCCTTTAGTTCGGATAACTGCGGTGTTTTTGGTGTTGTTGTGCAGGATTGGTGCTTAATTGGCCTTTAAATGGATGGAAAGCTTGCACAATTGAAGTTGGAGCTTAAAGGGTAGCAAATTGGGACAAAAAGCTCATTCCGAGAGAGTTCCACGGCCGCCCGTGGTCTGAACCACGGCCATGGATCGAGCGGTGCGTGAAAAAAGCAAAAAATGGAGTTTCCAGAACCAACCACGGCCTGGCCGTGGTGGCCACCACGGCCGTGGTTGAGAGACAGCATAAAAATCATGAACCCAGAACCAACCACGGCCAGGCCGTGGTGGCCACCACGGCCGTGGTTCGGGGTGCGTGTCAGATGTTTAAGTCCGTTTTTCTCTTTTCTTATGGGCTTGAACCAGTTTTAACCTATGGGGTATATATAGATGTTCTGAAGACAACATGAGGGTTCGAATTTGGTTAGAAGGAGGCACATTGGAGGCTCTTGATCTTCATCTTCCTCTCTTCTCTCATGGATTACGGGTTTGGTTGTTCTTGGAACATGAATTCTAGTTTCTTCTTCTCCATGTCTGAGTAGTTCCCTTTTGTTTCTAGGATTGGGCAATGCCCTTTGATACATTGATAATGATTAATTGATATTGTTTACCCCTTTTATTAATCTTGAATGTTGTTGATTCAATCCTTATTGCGATTATTCATGTGAATTTTTGGCCACTTATTTGCATCTCATAGATATCTAGGGACGTACTGAAAGGTGAACCTAGGTGTTGGAACTATAAGAATTGAACTTAAGGTTTAAATCACGAGAGTAGGTTTAGCCTTTCGAGGATTAATGAATTACCAAAAAACGTAATGGGTTCAATTTAAATTCAATTACCACAAGAGTAGGAATTGGTTTAATTGGGCACGGTTCTTGTATCTTGAAAGGGAACATTAACTAATTTAGGGTAATTCACCTTCAATTGAATTTCAAGTGTTAATAAGAGGATTGTCAATTAGGAGTCTTGTATCATTGTGGTTAACCCCAATCCTGGAAGCTTTCTTAATTCTGAAATCTTTTCTCAACAATTTACTATTTTTATTCTCAATTTTGCGTCTTAACTTTTATTTATTTAATTGTTTGGTTTCTACGTTCTTGTTCAACAATTATATTCTCTTTTGTTTAATTTAATTGAATTAATTAATTAATTGGTATTCATAAACATAGTCCCTGTGGATTCGATATTTTATTACTTGACGACGAAACCGTACACTTGCGGATTTCACCCCAATCAAGTTTTTGGCGCGTTCTCGGGTTGTGTTCTTCTTGAATATCAGTTAAATTTTTAATTTAATTATTTTAAACCTTTTTACTACTTTCTTGTTTTCTCTTTGAGTGTCTACATGTAATTCTCTTGTTTATGCGAAGAACTAGATGTTTTGGGACTCTTGAAGAAGCTGATCCTGAAATTGAAAGAACCCTTCGCAGAAGGAGAAGACAACAAAGCCAAAGAACAAGAGATAGACTTGAGCCAACGCTTGTCATGGCTGCACCTGCTGATAATAGACCTCTTAAAGAGTATGCAGCCCCTAATGCTCGGGGTTTGCGTTCTGGAATTGCTCGGCCAGACATTGAAGCTAGACAGTTCACCATACCACTTGTTTTACTCACCATGATAAGGCAGAACCAGTTTGGAGGATTGCCATCAGAGGACCCAAACGATCATGTGGATATGTTCTTGGAATTCTGTGAGACCCTCAAGATTGAAGGTGCCTCTGTTGATGCTATTCGCCTTCGCCTATTTCCATTATCATTGAGAGATAGAGCTAGGGCGTGGTTGAGGTCAATTCCCGCTGAGACCATCCAATTGGAGCAAACTTTCTTGAACAAATTCTTTCCACCATCCAAGACTGCTCATCTGAGGACCCAAATCACAAGCTTTGTTCAGAAAGATGGTGAATCATTGTCAGAAGCTTAGGATAGATATAAGGCTTTGCTGGAAGCCTGGCCACACCATGGGTTAGAAAAATGGTTGATCGTACACACCTTCTACAATGGGCTAGAATATTCTTCGAAGGTGTCTCTAGACTCTGCAGCTGGTGGAGCTTTGATGAATAGAAGACTGACAGAAGCCTATGAGATCATTGAGAGTGTTGCCACAAATCATCACCAAAGGGCAAATGAAAGAGGTCATAACCCGAGAAAACTCTCGGGAGGTAAGTTTGAGGTAGACGGAGTTGATTTAATTATGTTAAAATTTGATTCTTTGAATAAACGTTTTGACATGCTTGAAAAGGCTCATGTAAATGTCATAGGTGCCTCTAACAATTTTTGTGAGATTTGTGGAGCACAGGGACACATAGGTGTTGAATGCCAAGTTGGAATTGGCTCCTCACAAGGTGCACCGGTGGAGCAAGTGGAATCATGCCACAATTTCCATGACTTCAACCAAAAGGGGAGGAATGATCCATATTCTCAAACTTACAACCCCGGTTGGAAGTCACATCCCAACTTCTCCCACCGGAATAGTCAACACCAAGTAGGGCAAGGTAGTGCTAAACCCTCTTCTGGACTCCAACAGGTACAAAACTCTAAACTTGAGTCTCTTCTTGAGAATTTTGTTGAGAGTCAAGCTAAGCAAAATGAGGAGTTTAGGCAACATGGGCAAGTTGTGACTGAGGCCATTAGAGAGTTGTCATCTAAAGTTGAAAATTTGGCCATTCATAATAAATTGTTAGAAACTCAGATTGCCCAACTTGCAGGCACTTCACATAGGCAACAAGGTAAATTTCCTGGTCAGCCTGAAATGAATCCTGGTAATGAACACTGCTTGGCTGTTAGTTTGAGAAGTGGTAAGAACCTAGAGGATTCCAAGGGTAAGGAGGTGATTGATAAAGATGAGGGGATGAGGAAATAGACACTAAGACACAACCCTTAGAGGAAGAGAAAATTAATGAAAAGGTGTCTAAGTATGTACCCCCTGAACCATACCAACCCCCAGTGTCATTCCCTCAAAGATTGGCTAAGGCCAAGCTAGATATGCAATTTGGGAAGTTCCTAGAGGTCCTTAAGAAATTGTACATTAATGTACCCTTTCATCGAGGCGTTGAAACAAATGCCTACCTATGCTAGATTTCTTAAGGACATTTTGTCTAATAAGAGAAAGCTTGATGAATATGAGACCGTAGCTTTAACTGAGGAGTGTAGTGCTTTAATTCAAAATAAATTGCCTCCTAAGCTAAAAGATCCAGGTAGCTTCTCTATTCCTTGCTTGATTGGTAACACAAATTTTGATAAAGCTCGTGTGACTTAGGGGCTAGTGTCGGTCTTATGCCCCTTCGTGTGCAAGAAGTTGGAGGTGGGTGAGTGAAACCCACAACTATTTCACTTCGGTTGGCGGATCGGTCCGTCAAGTACCCCGTAGGCATCTTGGAGGATGTTCCTATCGAGTGGGTAAGTTTTTTTACCCGTTGATTTTGTTGTGCTTGACATGGAAGCGGATGCTAAAATGCCGCTCATACTTGGGCGACCATTCCTCGCCACTTTGGAAGGGCAATTATTGATGTCCACGAAGGGAAATTGACTTTGCGATTGAATAATGAGGAAGTAGTTTTTAATGTTTTCAATTCTGAAAAAATCTTAATTCCTCTAATTCATGTAATCGCATAGATGCTACTGATGATGTGGACAAAGTTGTACTTTCGGTATGCGCAGAATCTGTGACTCATCTTTGAATTAGAGGAGACCTTGCCCAAGGTTGCTTCCAAGTTCGAGAAGGTCAAGCCCTGCAAGAAAGGACCAAAGAAGCAGGATGACAAATGTGTCAAGAAGCGTGAATTTAAACCAGGGGATAAAGTTCTTGTTGATAACTCGCTTCTACGTTTCTGTCCAGGTAAGTTGTGGTCGAAATGGTCTGGGCCATATGAGATTGTTCGAGTCTTATCCTATAGTGTGCTTGAGGTGAAGATAGAAGGCCAAAAGACATTTCTGATAAACGGCCAGAGAGTGCAACACTATGAAGATGGAGTGGGGACTGAGTACCACTCTATTGACATCACCTAAGCATAGAACAAACTCACAGTCAAGCTAATGACTATAACTTAGCGCTTCTTGGGAGGCAACCCAACATTCTATCTCTTTTCCTTTATTTTCTTATTTTTATTGATTAACATTTTTTTTTTTATTTTGTTTCTTAGTTAGCTATTGTTGAGTCGGCTTTGGTGCCTCCCTGAGTTCGGAGCCTTTGTAGGGGGATGTATATAGCTGTCGGCCACACAAAAAAAAATGGAGTTTTAGACCGGGTGTTCGAGTTCATGGCTACATGTCTCCTTTTTCCACCACCGCAGATGAGTTCTTTTCATTTATTCCTTCCATAGTTTTAGATTTTTACATTGGGGACAATGTAAGATCTAAGCTTGGGGGTATTTATTTTTCATTTTTATTTTTATTTTTATCTTCATTATCATGCATTCCCATATCTCATTTTTTTGCATTGCATTTTCACACCATCTTATATTTCGCTTTTTGGTTGAACCTTGTCCCCCTCTCTTTTGGGGATTTTGAGATGATAATTGATTTGGAACCCAATTTATTGATTCTTGTGGTAGGCAATAGGCATTGTCTTTAATTGATAGTGGAGGTGATTTCTTGATAGTTGATAATTAGCATATGTTCTCTGAATTTGTGCTTCTCATTGATTTTTGAACCTCTAAAAGTGAGTTTTGAGCTTGTATGGGATTTATTCACTATATGATTTTTCATCCCATTCTTTGTGTTGAGTGGTCATTCCTCATTGATTTTGTGTTCTAGAACTTGATTTGAAACCATTTTGAGGCGAAATCTTGGTTTGCATGCTTGAATGTGATTAAGGCATCTTAGGTATTTTTCTGGCCTTCTGAATTTGTTACACTTTCATCCACTAGTTGTCCATTTTGAGCTTATTGTATAATTATTTTCTTGATGCCTATGATGATACATTGTCGGTGATCATTTAGAATATTGAATGGAGCAATCTGAGTTTGAATGTTGTATTGGGAATCATGTGTTTTGAAAATGAGGTCTCTCCCCTTTAAAAAAAATGAGGAAAAAAAGGAAAACAAAATAAAAGAAAAGCTTGAGATGAAAGCTTGAAAAGAAAGGGAGAAAATGTGGAATTATGCCTTGATTGAAAATTGTCTTTGCTCCGAGTATGTTCTATTGGGTTTCTTGTGCTTGTTGAAAATGTTGTTAGCCCTTTGTGCATACCCTCCTTTCTTTATCCTTCCTGACATCATTCCCATGGCCCCATTATATCCCTTGAAAGACCTTTTGATTCTTGCATTCATGCTGATTATTAGTGGAAATTTGGTTTCTTATCAAGCTTATGGAAGTGCATTTTCTTTGAGGAATAATGAGCGCATTGTCTTCATCCTTGAACACTTTGAGTGTGGTTAGTGGAGTGATCCTAATTTAGTGAGGAGCATGATTTCTGAGAACTTTAGTCTCTAATTGGACTTGATTTTGATTACCTCTCTATTTCTTAGTTTGTCTTTGCCTATTGCTTGGTTGGATGTTTTCTCGGGTTCCTCATTTATTATTGTCTTTTGATCCCACTCCTTGGTTTGGTCTTAGTTATTGCTTGGGGACAAGCAAAATCTTAAGCTTGGGGGTATTTTGATGTGTGTGAAACAACATCATATTTTGTTCATGTGTTTGCATGCATTTTTATACATTCTAGGCATTTTAGTTTCCCTTTTTGTTTGTTTTTCCCTTTAGTTCGGATAACTGCGGTGTTTTTGGTGTTGTTGTGCAGGATTGGTGCTTAATTGGCCTTTAAATGGATGGAAAGCTTGCACAATTGAAGTTGGAGCTTAAAGGGTAGCAAATTGGGACAAAAAGCTCATTCCGAGATAGTTCCATGGCTGCCCGTGGTCCGAACCACGGCCATGGATCGAGCAGCTGCGTGAAAAAAGCAAAAAGGGAGTTTCCGAGAACCAACCACGGCCTGGCCGTGGTGGCCACCACGGCCGTGGTTGAGAGACACGACATAAAAATCATGAACCCGGAACCAACCACGGCCGGGCCGTGGTGGCCACCACTGGCCGTGGTTCGGGGTGCGTGTCGATGTTTAAGTCCGTTTTTCTCTTTTCTTATGGGCTTGAACCAGTTTTAACCCTATGGGGTATATATAGATGTTTGAAGACAACATGAGGGTTCGAATTTGGTTAGAAGGAGGCACATTGGAGGCTCTTGATCTTCATCTTCCTCTCTTCTCTCATGGATTACGGGTTTGGTTGTTCTTGGAACATGAATTCTAGTTTCTTCTTCTCCATGTCTGAGTAGTTCCCTTTTGTTTCTAGGATTGGGCAATGCCCTTTGATACATTGATAATGATTAATTGATATTGTTTACCCCTTTTATTAATCTTGAATGTTGTTGATTCAATCCTTATTGCGATTATTCATGTGAATTTTTGGCCACTTATTTGCATCTCATAGATATCTAGGGACATACTGAAAGGTGAACCTAGGTGTTGGAACTATAAGAATTGAACTTAAGGTTTAAATCACGAGAGTAGGTTTAGCCTTTCGAGGATTAATGAATTACCAAAAAACGTAATGGGTTCAATTTAAATTCAATTACCACGAGAGTAGGAATTGGTTTAATTGGGCACGGTTCTTGTATCTTGAAAGGGAACATTAACTAATTTAGGGTAATTCACCTTCAATTGAATTTCAAGTGTTAATAAGAGGATTGTCAATTAGAGTCTTGTATCATTGTGGTTAACCCCAATCCTGGAAGCTTTCTTAATTCTGAAATCTTTTCTCAACAATTTGCTATTTTTATTCTCAATTTTGCGTCTTAACTTTTATTTATTTAATTGTTTGGTTTCTACGTTCTTGTTCAACAATTATATTCTCTTTTGTTTAATTTAATTGAATTAATTAATTAATTGGTATTCATAAACATAGTCCCTGTGGATTCGATATTTTATTACTTGACGACGAAACCGTACACTTGCGGATTTCACCCCAATCACTCTTGTAAGGCAGCAACAATTTCATCAATGTCTTCACTCCATGGCTCTTCTTCACTCTTCTTCTTTTCCTCCTGTACATCTAAGCTATGAGTTAGAATCGTATCAAGAGCATCAAAATGGTCACTCCATCAAACTCTTCTTCTTTTGCAGAAATTAAAGAATCAAAAGGATCAAAAGAATCAATTAAACAAGCAGAGTGCACATCACTTGGGTATCTCATAGCTTCAAAAATATTGAATCTAATTAATTCCCCATCAAATTCTATTGTTAGAATTCCTGAGTGCACATCAATTTTTGTCCGTGCAGTCTTCAAAAATGGTCTTCCTAGCAAGATAGGAGCAGATTTGGGAGACTCATCCTCTTCCATGTCCAAAACATAGAAGTCTGTAGGAAACACTAATTCATTCACATTGTACCAAAACATCTTCAACCACACCCTTAGGGTATGCATTAGATCTATCACCAATTGAATAACAACACCAAGTAGGTTCCAAAGGACCCAAGTATAAAGATGCATAAATAGAATATGGCATGACATTTATAGATGCACCTAAATCAAGCATTGCCCTTTCAAACCTTGTGTTACCTATAGTGCATGGAATGGTGAATGTGTCGGGGTCCTTACATTTGGTTGGGAGTTTCTTTTTAATTACATTTGAAACATTTTCTCCCACTTGGACCTTTTCATTTCCTTTTAACTTCCTCTTGTTAGTGCATAATTCTTTCGGAAATTTTGCATATCTAGGTACCGCTTAATAGCATCTAACAAAGGGATATTAACCTCTACCTTACTAAAAGTCTCAAGTATTTCTTTTTCTGCTTCTTCTTCTTGGTTTTAACCAACCTACTAGGAAAAGGAGCTTTAGTGACATATTTAGGAAGGGGTTCGTAAATACTTACCTTAGGGGTTTTGGAAGTTTGCCCCTTATCATTTGCTTCTTTGGGTGGTTCATCCTTCTCTTGAATGATTGGTGGAAGAGAGGTAGGCTCATCCATCGTCTTTCCGCTTCTCAATGTGACAAAGACTAGCATTTTCCCTCGGATTCACTTCATTTGTGAGGGTAGTTTCCGAAGCTTGGCTTTGAAACTTCTTGAATTTCGTGGACAACTGTCCTATCCGATTATGCAAGTTATTGATTTGATCCTTGTTTCTTGTTTGAAACTTTGTATAGTTGCATTTGTTTCTTTTGGAACGCTGCAAATTATTAGTGGCCATTTGTTTTACTAGCTCCTCTAATGAAGGCTCAGATTGCTTAGGAGCTTGAACTTTCTTCTTGTCTCTCGAGGGAAAGGTACTTGCCTTTGTTGGAATCCGGAGGTCCATGCGGATTGGAGGTTGATTTTGAGGTTGCTTTGCATAGCTGAAATTTGGATGATCCCTCCAACCCGGATTATATGTGTTTGAGTAGGGGTTGTAATTTTTGAAAGTCCAAAGATATCCCCCATCTTGCTCTTACCTCCTCATTTGTGTCTTCTTGGAGAGTGGGACACATATCATTAGGATGTCCGGATGAACAACAGATCCCACAAGCATGAAATGATGCTTTACCCGAATCCATTAACCATTTGAACCATAGCAAGTCAATTGAGTCATTTCTTCTTTGTATACTAGTTGTCTCTACTTCTTTCATCGCTCTTACTCAAGTGTCATTTCTAGAGTAGAATTGTTGAGTATTGCAGTCATTCTTGAGATCAAGTTTCTAGCTTCTTGAGGAGTTTTATCAATCAATGCTCCTCCGCTAGCAAACATCAATCATGTTGCGATCCATCACTTGTAAGCCTTCATAGAAATCTTGAATTAAAAGTCTGCTCACTTAATTGATGATGATGAGGCGGCTGAAACATAGCTTCTTAAATCTCTCCCGGTAGTCATGGAGTGATTCCCCATGCCTTTGTTGAATACCATGATTTCTTTTCGATTGTTGCAGCTTTTGAGGCGGGGAAGTATCTGTCTAGGAAAGTTCGGGCCATGTCCCGCCATGATTGGATGGATCCGGGTGGCAAGTAGTAAAGCCACTCCTTAGCCGAGTCTTTCAATGAGAATGGAAAAGCTCTCAACTTGACTTGCTCTACATGAATTCCTATTGGGTTTCATGCTAGAACATACCACATGGATTTCCTTCAAGTGCTTGTTGGGGTCCTCTCAGGGTAATCCATTGAAAGATGGCAAGAGATAGATTAAATCGGATTTCAATTCAAATGCCTCTTCATTTTCAAGAATGTCTATGCAAAGAGGTGTTGATCTAGATCTGGAGCACCCAATGCCCTTAAAGTGTTTTACGCCATTGTCACTTCTTCAGATATTTCGGATGGCTCAAATGTGTCTCCGAACTTGATAGATCAATGTAACGGGCAGGCTTCTTCAATGTCGGCAGGTGTGAGTTGGAAGTTAGCCTAGGATGGAAGGAAATTGAGGATGTGAAGTGAGTTGATCAATATAGTTCCTCAAATTTAGCAATCCTTCGTCTACTCCTTCAAAGGACATCAACACCTACAAAACACTCAGAAAGAAAGATTAAAAATAAAATAAAATAAAATAAAATAAAAACAGAATAAAAATAGGAAATAAATTAATAGTGTAATTGAAAAAATTGGTTCCCGCAGAACGGCGCCAAAATTCGATGCGTATGCGGATGTAGTGATTAAAATTAAGATAAAAATCGGTTGTCGAGGCCCACGAGAAAATAAAAACCTTACAACTAGTTGTAGTTAGTAAGGGTCGATCCACAGAGAACCAATTCAATTAACACTATTAAACAATTCCCAATTTAGACTCGATTAACAAGAAACAAGAAAAAAGGGGTTTTGGAGTTTTGATGAACAATGAACAAGTTCAAAAATAACAATAAACAAACCTGAAATCAACAATATAAGAAAATTGGTTAAGAGATTGAATCCACCACTAGATTTATATGATAATGTAAATCCACATATCCTTTTTATTCCAACATGCTCAATTATGTTTTTATGCAATTGTGAGATTAAATCTCTGTTTTCCTTACGTGTTGGCCAATTTAGCAACCGCTCAAATCAACTCCTAATCACTGATTAGTCATAAAGCAACCGCAACTATCCAACAATTGCATTAAGATTTAGAAAACCAATTACACTAAGGTCTAATCACACACCGGGATTAAATTACTTAGAACATATATTTCTCTCAGATCTAATACCGCAATCGCAAGCATAATAAACCCAGATCTACCACTTTTATAAGTGGCAAATAGCACAAAGATAATTATACTCACATGAACATCATACATCCCACTAGATCTACTACCGCAACCGCGCATAATAAACCTAGATCTACTACTTTGAAAGTAGGAACAAGTACAAAACCTTCATACCAACAATAAATTCAGAAATATATGAATAAAAACATAAGCGTGTTGAAATAATCAAATATGCAAAGTTTACAACATTAATACTAGCGGTTTCATCACCCCCTTAACCAAGGGAGGTTTAGTTACACATAGCTAGAAAGAAATCACAAGAAAAACTGAGAGAAAATGAAGGAGAGTTACATGTTGTTCATGATAAATGGTGCCTTTTATAGAAGTCTAAGGTAACAAAATGACAAAGGGAAGTGGGTGGATGAGTGGATGAGTGAGTGGAGTGTTTTAGTGGATGGATTAGTGGGTTGGTTTAGTGGATTGGTTTAGTGGATGAGTGAGTGGAATGGTTGAGTGGTTGAATTAGTGAAAAATGCCAAAGGACTTTTGGTGAGTGGGAAATTATGGACATGAATGGGTGAGTGGATGGATTAGTGGATGGATTAGTGGATGAGTGGGTGGAGTGGTTAAGTGGTTGGATTAGTGTATGAGTGGATGAGTGGGTGAGTGGATGAGTGGATTAGATGGATGAGTGGATTAGTGGATGATGAGTGGATTAGTGGATGGATGAGTGGATTAGTGGATGGATGAGTGGATTAGTGGATGGATGAGTGGATTAGTGGATGGATGAGTGGATTAGTGGATGGATGAGTGGATGGTTGAGGACGAAAATTTCGTGTCTGACTTGGAAGCCAAAAACGACCCACTATACTTCAGAACGACGAAAAGTGTTCTTCATGAAAGTTGTAGATCCTTGTCTTGGCTATAAAATGGATAGCTGGTTCGTCCAATTTGGCTTCCTTAAGCCCAAGATATGTCCCAAATACCGTAGGTTGCTCAAACCCAACTTCAGCACCTCTGTTCCGACTTGCAAGCTCAAAATGACCTACTAGACTTCTTTTTCTCAAAATGTGTTCTTCATAAAAGTTGTTTATTTGGATCTTGAATATCCACTGTCAAAATTTCAGCCCATATCCATTATTACATCTTGAGATATGATTTTTTGAGTGCACACTGATCGGATTCTACTGACAGAACCTGTATTCTGACTTCCATGTAAACTTAGGTCCCTTAGACATCTGAATCAGACTTCAAGATCTTCATCAAAGTTGTAGAGCTTCCTCTTAGCTTTCCTACAAGATAAAATTCATGATTGTCAGATATCAGGAACTCAAGTTATGACCAAAATACAGAAACAGTATAAAATCTCAATAATGCTGAAAATATTCAATTAGGATCAATTTGAGCTCAAACTCACAAAATCATGTCAAACTCAATCAATTAAGAATATGGAGAGTGTAAATGACTAAATATAAGGGTTTCTTAATGAATAAAATACGTGTTTATCACTTGGCATATTTTGGGATTTGCTTAATTGCATCCAGCAAAGGAATATTGACTTCTACTTTCCTAAAAATCTCAAGAACATCTCTATCCTTTTCACCCTCATCTTTCTTGCTCTTCACTAGCCGACTAGGGAATGGAGCCTTAGTGATATGCCTAGGATGTAGTTCAGGGATACTTACCTTGGGGGCCTTAGAGTGTTGTCCCTCTTCATTTACCTCCTTAGGCTCTTGCTCTTTCTCTTTAGTAGCTTGTGGGAGAGATGGAAGTTCATTTAACCTCTTTACACTTTGCAATATGACAGCACTCACATTTTCCCTCGGATTCACATCTGGTTGTGAGGGAAGTCTCCCAGAAAGTTGGCTCTGAACCTTGTTGATCTCTGTGGCCAATTACCCCACTTGGTTCTGCAACTTATGAATGGTGGCCATTGTCTCTTGCGGAAACTGAATATTATTAGTGGCTATTTGCTTCACCAACTCCTCTAGTGAAGGCTCAGATTGCCTAGGAGCTTGAACTTGTTGATGCCTCAGAGGAAAAGGTGCTTGCCTCTGCTGAAATCCTGGAGGTCCATAGTATGATATTTGTTTGGAAAGTATGATATGATTGTCATGGACTTATTAAACCAATTAGTGATGGCAGAGTAAGGAGTAATTTTACTCTTGAGACGCATCTTAATTGGTGGAAGAGTAAGGAGTTTTTTTTAGGTAGTAATTAATTAGTATTAAATTGTGAAAGTACTAACGTTTTCTTGTTTGATTTCATGTAAGTGAAGGTTTTTCAAGATGGTAAGATTGAAGCATAACTAATGAAAGGTGGTGCTTCTTTTCCCTTGGCGTTGATTCACTCCTCATCGGGTTGTGTTGTTCTTTTCTTTCCGTTTTATTTATCACTTTCACATTGAGGACAATGTCTATATTAAGTGTGGGGAGAGATTTTAGCAAGTTTCTTTTTGTTAAAAAAAAAAAAAGAAAGGGTTCATTGCATGATTGAATAACTTTTCTCCCTTCTTGAACTGATATGCTTGGAGATGGATGATTGAATTGATGAATTGAGTTTGATGGATGCATACCTTGTAAGATTTTAAGCCTAATGGATGGATTTAACATTTATGCCATTCTCTTCTTTCTTGTGTGATTTTCACTTATGTTAATGACCACTCTAGAACTTGCTTTGATTCTTTTTGAGGCTACATTTCACTTGCATGCATGAACATGATTGAGGCCCTCTTTCTTGATTAGCTAGTTTAACCAAATAGCCAACCTTGTTTTCAATATGATATCAAGCACTCTTTTGACTTCTTGAAAATTCTCTGATTCTTGCCAACCTTGTATATTTTCCTTTGCTTAACCCCTTTGAGCTTATTTGACCATTCCTTGTTTCTAGCTCATTATGTGCCTTAAATGAGAAATCGTGTTCTTACTTTACCTTAGGGAATAAAAGAACATTAGCTTGGTTAATGGATGAGTTTTTGAACAAGTGTGTGGGGGTGTGTGTACAAAATGGTTGTTGAAAAAGAAAAGAGTGCCCAAAAAGAAAAAAAAAAAATGTATGTATATAGTTATGTTCATATATATATAAAAGAAAAACAAAAAAAAAAAAAAAAAAAAAAAAAAACCAAATTATAATATTTTAATATATAAATAATTTTTTTCGATTAATGTAAGTGTTTAAAAAAAAAAAGGATTGGGAAATGAATATGTAAAGGGATATACACTAGAGTTGGGATGAACTTTTATGCTTGTTATTTGAACTCAGCTCTCATTTGCTTTTATTCTCTTTAGTATTTATCTTCTCATATCCATTTTATCCTCTCTGTTACCTTGACCTCACTACAACCTTGAATAAAGTCCTCATGATTTGTGTGTGCATGTGTTTTGAGTAGTGGAGAAGTAGAAGATAAGCAAGCTTATGGTAGTGCAATTTTCATGGGTTGAATTGAGTGAAATACCTACCCTTTAAACACTTGAGAGATTGAGAGGGAATCTTGTGAAGATCTATCATTCTCGATTCATGTTGAAGATACCTTGCTTGTTGGTTTGAGATGTGGAGAATTGTTAACTCATGAATGTTTTGATCCCTTGAACCTTTGGTTGTTCTTCTTGATTGTAAAATTTTGGTCTTGAGTTTTGCCCAGAAGTGCAAAAAGCTAAGTGTGGGGGAATTTGATAATCACATATTTTATTCATTAAGAAACCCTTATGTTTAGTCATTTACACTCTCCATATTCTCAATTGATTGAGTTTGGTATGATTTTGTGAGTTTGAGCTCAAATTGGTCCTAATTGAATATTTCCAGCATTATTGAGATTTGACACTGTTTCTGTATTTTGGCCATAACTTGAGTTCCTAATATCTGATGAACATGAATTTTACCTTGTAGGAAAGCTAAGAGGAAACTCTACAACTTTGATGAAGAGCTCGAAGTCTGATTCAGATGTCTAAGGGACCTAAGTTGACATGGAAGTCAGAATACGGGTTCTGTCAGTAGAATCCGAACAGTGTGCACTCAAAAAAATCATATCTCAAGATGTAATAATGGAGATGGGCTGAAATTCGGACATTGGATAGTCAAGATCCAAATAAACAACTTTCATGAAGAACACATTTTGAGAAAAAGAAGTCTAGTAGGTCATTTTGAGCTTGCAAGTCGGAACAGAGGTGCTGAAGTTGGGTTTGAGCAACCTACGGTATTTGGGACATATCTTGGGCTTAAGGAAGCCAAATTGGACGAACCAGCTATCCATTTTATAGCCAAGACAAGGATCTACAACTTTCATGAAGAACACTTTTCGTGGTTCTGAAGTATAGTGGGTCGTTTTTGGCTTCCAAGTCAGACACGAAATTTTCGTCCTCAACCATCCACTCATCCATCCACTAATCCACTCATCCATCCACTAATCCACTCATCCACTCATCCACTCATCCACTAACTCACCCACTCATCCACTCATACACTAATCCAACCACTTAACCACTCCACCCACTCATCCACTAATCCATCCACTCACCCATTCATGTCCATAATTTCCCACTCACCAAAAGTCCTTTGGCATTTTTCACTAATTCAACCACTCAACCATTCCACTCACTCATCCACTAAACCAATCCACTAAACCAACCCACTAATCCATCCACTCAAATACTCCACTCACTCACCCACTCATCCACCCACTTCCCTTTGTCATTTTGTTACCTTAGACTTCTATAAAAGGCACCATTTATCATGAACAAGATGTAAATTCTCCTTCATTTCTCTCTAAGTTTCTTCTTGCTTCTTCATAGTTTCTCATAGTTTTGTATATTTTGATGCTCCCCTTCATGGTAATGGAGGGCTAAGCTACTTTGGGTCAATTTAGAACTCTTGAAGAGATTGTGGTTTGGATTCTTGAGACCTTGGTTATGCATTGTATTTGATTTGTAATTGAATTCCTCTTTTCTTCTTTTTCTTCTTCTTCTTGATCTTGAATGCATGAATGGTGATTCTATTTATGTTGATCTGATTTGATCTTGGTTTAAGATTGAGATTTGTGATGAAACTTAGAACTAATTGATCTAAACTAATCACATAAATGAAGATTGAGATTTGTGATGAAACTTAGAACTGATTGATCTAAATTAATCACGTAATTGAAGAGGTTAGGTTCTTGATTTGTGCCTAAGTTAATTGATCTTAATATTGGGACTTGCTTTCGGTACTTGAAATTAACATAGATTTTCATGAATGGTGCGATTGCAGATTTGTGTTTATCACTTGTTAATTGAATTCTAGACGATTGTCTAGTATGAATTTCTGGATTTGATCGAGATCTCGGTTAGATCCAAATTAACAATTCAATTGCGCTTCAAGTGTTTTATGAAGGGTCTATGATTGAATCCACCCAATCTTGGATAGGTTTCTAAATTGACTGCTCTTTAATTGTTATTTCTTCTTTTAATTTTGTTAAGTGCGATCTTAAACTGTCAAACCCCCCTTTTTGCTAACTTTCACTTGATTTGATCAAATTGCATTTACGATCCTTGAGGAGACGATCCGGTGTTGTCACTGTGCTACAAGCTTAGGTAATAACTTCGGTTATAATTTTGACTGAGTTCGGCGCTCGTCAAAATTTTGGCGCCGTTGCCGGGGATTAGTAAGTGTAATCTTTTCATTTGAAGTGTTTTTACTAACTTTTGCTTTTATTAATTTTTCTAACATTTTTAACCATTGTCTAGTGTATTTTGCTTATTTATTTGTTTTTGTGTGATGCATGACTAGGTCTGAGCCTGATAACTTGGTTGACTTTGATCCTGAGATTGATAGAACCTTGCATAGCTTGATTAGAGCTCGTAGGCTAAGTGCAAGAATTGCTTCTGAATTTGATCTTAATATTGAGAGTGAACTTGAGATCTTGAATAATTCTGAAACCATGGCTGATAACATGCAAAATAGAACTCTTAAGGAACTTGTCGCTTCCTGATATAACTAACCGGTCTTTGTGTATTCAATACCCAGATCTTGATGCGATTTTGAGTTAAAATCTGGATTGATACATTTGTTGCCCAAGTTTCACGGTTTTGCGGTGAGGATCCCCATAAGCATCTAAAGGAGTTCCATGTGGTTTGTTCAACCATGAAGCCACATGGGATCTCGAAAAGAGCACATCAAGCTGAGGGCATTTCCTTTCTCACTTTGATATAGCAAGGATTGGTTATTTTATCTTTCACCAGGTTCAAGTAACAAGTTGGACCTGACATGAAGTGGTTGTTCTTAGAGAAATTTTTCCCGCTCTCTAGAGCTTGCTTTGCCATTAGAAAAGATATATGTGGCATAAGACAAATGACAGGGGAGACTTTGCATGAATATTGGGAAAGATTCAAGAAGCTGTGCTCGAGCTGTCCCCACCACCAAATCACCGATCAACTCTTAATTCAATATTTCTATGAAGGCTTGCTGCCAAATGACAGAAGCATGGTGGATGCTGCCTCTGGAGGAGCCTTAGTAGACAAGACCCCTGCAGCAGCGAGAGATTTGATAGCAAACATGGCAGCCAACACCCAACAATTTGGCACACGAATTATTACCTCAACCAGAGGAGTCAATGAAATTCAATCGTCTCATGTAGACCAACAGAGAATGGAACACAGACTTGATGAATTAACTTCTTTGGTGAGGCAGTTAGCAGTGGCACAACAAGCACCAATGCAGATTGCTGCAACTGTGTATGGCATTTGCTCTTGTTCATCTCATCCTACTGATGCATGCCCTACACTTCAGGATGGTGGTTCTATTATTCCAGAACAATCTGTTGCAGCAGCTGGTATTTTTCCTGGTAGACCCCAATATCAGCAATCACAGCAGCAGCCTAGATATGATCCATTTTCTAATACCTATAACCCTGGCTGGAGGGACCATCCCAACCTGAGATATGGAAATTCTGGTCAACAACAACAACAGCCCTACCAACAAGAACAACCACAGTTTAGATACCAAGCTACAGGCCCTAGCAACAAGTACCAACCACCTGCATTTAGGCAAGCACAACCTGCGCCGCCACCCATACAGCAGCCCCTCCAGCTACCTGTTCCAACAGCCACTCCAGCTGAGCCACCTTTCGAAGACTTGATGAAACAGTTTTAGCAGAATGTCAATGTCACCATCCAGAATTTACAAACTCAAATTGGGCAGATGGCAACCACTCTGAGTGAGCTGAAAAGTCAAGGGTCGAACCAATTGCCTTCACAAACAGTCAACAACCCAAGAGGCAATGTAAGTGCCATTAGCTTGAGAAGTGGCAGAGAAGTTGACGGTCCTACTCCACCACAACCTGAACTACAAGTGCATCAACCAGAAGGTGACCAGAAACAAAAGAAAGTGGATAGCTCAGTCCAAAAATCGTGATACGAAGAAATGTGCGAGAGAATTCAAATCTGGCTATTCCACTACCTTTTCCACACAGAGTCACACAGTCCAAGCATACTGCGCAAACAGAAATAGAAAGAGAAGTCATGGACACATTCAGGAAAGTGGAAATCAATATTCCCCTCCTTGATGCAATCAAGCAGATTCCCAAGTATGCCAAATTCCTCAAAGAGTTGTGTACTCACAAGAGAAGACTTAAGGGTACTGAGAAAATAAGCATGGGCAGAAATGTTTCTGCAATGATTCTACCAAGCATGCCACAAAAATGCAAAGATCCTGGAACTTTCACAATTCCTTGCACGATAGGTAACTCCAAATTTGAACATGCAATGCTAGATTTGGGTGCTTCGATTAATGTCATGCCTATGTCAATTTATCAGTCCTTGAACATTGGCACTTTACAACCCACTGGTATAGTGATTCAATTGGCAAATAGGACCACTGCTCATCCTGTAGGAGTGCTAGAAGATGTATTAGTTCGGGTGAATGAGCTAATTTTTCCAGCGGACTTCTATGTCTTGGACATGGAAGATGAGTCTTCAGCAAACCATGCTCCATTAATTCTAGGCAGACCATTCCTCAAGACCGCCAAGACCAAGATAGATGTGCATGCTGGCACCCTTTCTATGGAGTTTGGCGATGATTTGGTACAGTTTAAAATTTTTGATGCCATGAGATATCCCCTAGAGGAGCATTCTGTTTTCCATATTGATGTGATTGAGATGCTGGTTGATGATGTTTATACTGATTTATATCTTGAATTCCGATATTCTTGACTTTACGGATTCTCGTTTCTTGTGGTACGTGTGTTGCTTGTGATGTTGAGCCATGTGTTGCATGTGCTTGAGATTTATCTTTGGTATGAGTGATGATGCAACCGCCGACTTGAATGATACCGCATGTGAAAATAGAAGTCGAAGCGTCTTTGAATTTAATGTTCTTTGAATTAGTTGTTTCAAATATACTTTTGCTTTCTTCCATTGTACAACCTCCATCCTTAGAGTTGAAGACTTTGCGGACCATCTTAAATATGCATATTTAGGAGATGGTGAGAAGCTGCCAATGATTGTTGCTAAGAATCTCGCAACCCGAACAAGAAGAAAAATTGCTGTAAGTTTTGAGGCGAATAAGCAAGCCATCGGATGGACACTTGCAGATCTTCCTGGTATTAGTCCCTCCACATGCATGCATAGGATTTTATTGGAAGAGGATACAAAACCAAGTAAGGCAACCCCAAAGGAGACCGAACCCCTTGATTCTAGATGTGGTGAAGAAGGAAGTGACCAAGCTACTTCAAGTGGCATTATTTATCCCATATCGACAAGTAAATGGGTGAGCCCGTGCGGTGTTGTTCCCAAGAAATCGGGGTCACAATAGTTGAGAATGAGAATAACAAACTTCTACCCACAAGAGTTCAGATCAGTTGGCGGGTTTGCATTGATTATAGGCGGCTTAACCAGGCTACTAGAAAAGATCATTTTCCGCTACCTTTCATTGATCAGATGTTGGAGAGGCTAGCTGGCAAGTCACATTATTGTTTTCTGGATGGATATTCAGGTTATTTTCAGATTCATATAGCCCCGTAAGACCAAGAGAAGACTACTTTCACTTGTCCATTTGGCACATTTGCATACGGGAGGATGATCGTTTGGTCGTGCAATGCTCGGGCACCTTTCAAAGGTGTATGGTAAGTATCTTTTTCGACTTTTTAGAGAATTGCATGGATGTGTTTATGGATGATTTTACTTGTCTATGGTTCTTCCTTTGATGCATGCTTGGATAGTCCGCTCGGGTTTTACATAGATGCATTGAAACTAACCTTGTTCGAATTTTGAGAAATGTCATTTCATGGTAGAACAAGGTATAGTTTTAGGACATGTAATATCTAGCAAGGGTATCGAGGTAGATCCTGCAAAAATAAATGTTATTTCATGCTTATCTTACCCCACATGCGTGCGGGAGGTTCGCTTCTTTCCTTGGTCATGCAGGTTTCTATAGGCGGTTCATAAAAGATTTCAAAGCAAAATTGCTCTTCCACTATCCAACTTGCTACAAAAAGAAGTGGAGTTCCATTTTGACCAGAAATGCAAGGATGCCTTCAATCACTTGAAGCAAGCATTGACCAAGACACCTATCATCCAGCCACCAGATTGGACACTTCCATTTGAGCTCATGTGTGATGCCTCTAATTATGCTTTGGGAGCTGTTCTTGCACAAAGGGTCGGTAAAATATCTCATGTCATCTCTTATGCTTCAAGAACTTTAGATCCCTGCACAAGTCAACTACACCACCACCGAAAAGGAACTTTTAGCAATTGTTTTTGCTTTAGACAAATTTCGATCATATTTGCTTGGTTCTAGAGTGGTTGTGTTTTCAGATCATACAGCTCTGAAGTTTCTCCTGAAGAAGCTTGATGCAAAGCCTAGATTGATTAGGTGGATTTTTCTCCTCCAAGAGTTCGATATTGAAATCCGTGATAAAAGTGGAGCGGAGAATTTAGTGGCTGATCACCTAAGTCGTATTGAAAAGGAGGCAGATACTTTACCTATCCATGATGTCTTCCCTGATGAGCAGCTTTTCAAGCTGCAAGGTAACACTCCTTGGTTTCTTGATTTGATAAATTTCTTAGTTCTTTGGTGTTTTCCTGCACATTTTATTAGGGCTCAGATTGATAAATTGAAAAGTGAGTCAAAATATTATGTGTGGGATGACCCTTATCTGTGGAAATTTTGTAGTGACCAAGTCATTAGGAGATGTGTGCCTGATAATGAATTTCATTCTATTCTTAGCTTTTTGTCATACACTTGCATGTGGCGGTCATTTTGGTCCCCAAAGGACTACTAGGAAAGTTTTGGAATCGGATTATATTGGCCCACTCTATTTCATGATGCATATGTGTTTTGTAAATCTTGTGATCAATGCCAAAAAACAGGAAACACTTCTCGAAGGAATGAGATGCCCCAGAAATCCTTATTGTTCTGTGAGATTTTTGATGTATGGGGTATTGATTTTATGGGACCCTTTTCTGTTTCTTTTGGTTTTGTTTACATTTTGCTAGCTGTTGATTATGTATCCAAGTGGGTGGAGGCGAAAGCTACTCGGACTGATAATTCCAAAGTTGTTGTGGATTTTGTTAGATCTGATTTTCTCGCAGTTTGGAGTTCCAAAGGCCATCATCGTGATCGGGGTTCACATTTTTGTAATCGAAGCATGGAAGCTTTGATGAAAAAGTATGGGGTCTTGCACGAGTTTCTACACCTTACCATCCCCAAACTAATGGGCAAGCCGAGATTTCTAACAGGGAGATCAAGCAGATACTCCAGAAGACAGTTCAACCTAACAGAAAGGACTGGAGCAAGAGGCTTGAGGATGCTTTATGGGCTTACCGGACTGCTTATAAGACACCAATCGGGATGTCTCCGTATCGGATTGTTTTTGGAAAAGCCTGCCACCTACCGGTGGAAATTGAGCATCATGCATTTTGGGCAGTGAAAAGGTGCAACTTGGACCTAGATCAAGCAGGTATGGAGAGGAAGAAGCTGCATGCACCTGCAAAGACAATTGGAGGAGATCCGCTTGGAGGCTTATGAAAGTTCCAAACTTTATAAGGAGAAGACCAAAGCCTTCCATGATAAGTTGATTTCGAGGAAAACATTTGAGATTGGTCAAAAAGTTCTCCTCTATAACTCCCGCTCCGATTCATGCTTGGCAAATTAAGGTCTAGATGGGATGGACCATTTATTGTTACTAAGGTTTTTCCTTCTGGTGCTGTTCAGATTAAAAGTGAGGTCTTTGTCAAAGCTTTCATCGTAAATGGACACCGCCTCAAACAAGATTATCATGAACTTCCAGAGAATGCGAAGTGGAGGTGATGAACCTTCTCCATCCGCATTATGAAGAAAAAAAAAAAAAAAAAAAAAAAAAAAAAAAAAAGAAAAAAAAAAAAAAAAAAAAAACACGGTTGTATGCCCGACAATGAGGAAGGTAGTGCCATTCAATTTTGTCACTCGGAAGCAAGTGGAGGTCACTTTTTCTTCAACGACAACAACAGCGAAAATCTTGCAGTATGGATTTTATTGACCCACTTTATTCAAGGTCTGTTACACCTTTTGCAAAAGTTGCGGAAATTGGTCAAAAAGGTTCTACTTTGAGATTATCATCTGCACCTACTCCTTGAAAAATTGAGATCTAGGTGGCGCGGTTCTTTTGCTGTCAAACACGTGTATCCTCTGGAGCCGAAGATATTGAGGATCCTAGGAATGGTAATGCGCTTAAAGTTAATGGACAAAGACTCAACCATTCCTGGAAAACCAAGTTCTTGAGTTCTTTGTGTTGCCGGTTAAGTGGCGAATACGGTACTCCGTGACTCTTAAGTCGGTTTATTTTTCAGTTTCCCAAAATAACTGAATCCTTCTTCTCCTTCAAAATGGATGTCATTCTTTCAAACCTGAGAAAACATTTTCCTTCTCTTCCTCAAAATGCTCGAGAAAAATCTACAAAGTTCGATGTGAAAGATTGAGACCGTTAATGCACAAAGGTATGCCGAAGATGTACGATGGATAATTGAAGCGAAGGTCCGATTAGCAGTGAGTCCTCAATTTCATTTGACTCATATATGCCCGGTCTTGGAAGAAGTTCATATTCTAAAAGGAGAAGAGCAAAAAGGTTACAAGTCTGTCACAAATGTGGACGATGGAACTGTAACAAGCGATGTCGTACTAAGGGGATGGTTTCCGTAAATAGAGAAGATAAAATTTTCTTCATTAAGAATGGACTGAGTAAGGAGTCATTAGATGATATCTTATTGACTCTTGAGACGCATTCTTGTGGATTGGTGCATCGTGAAATTCTTAAATTGTGGAATCTCTTCAAGGATGAAGAACAACGCTACAGTCTTGGGAATCTGACTCTAAAAGACCCTGTTTGCCACTTTATAAGAAAATTGGATGGGAAGCTTATCCTCGACTCATAGAAGATGTTTAAGCCGTTACTGGACGTTTAACCAGAGGCAGATGTGAGCCATATCCACAAACAATCTGTACATATCTTCTTCTTCTTCTTCTTCTTCATGTCATCTCTCAAAAAAAAAAAAAAAACAAAAAAAAAAAAAAAAACAAAAAAAAAAAAAAAAAAAAAAAAAAAAAAAAAAAAAAAAAAAATGTATACTTCTTAGGGTTGGCTTTGGTAACACACACCGTGAATGGGGAAATGCATGCATCCTGATCCAGCCTTCTTAATTGAAAAACAAAGAAGGTAGATTGTATTCCACATGTGAGGCAGCCAGTCGTATTATGACCACTTGTCCCTTTTGGGAGCCCTATGTTACGCTGGTCTTGAATGGATCGAATACTGGTCAACAATGCTTTGGTACAAAGCCGAAAGAGCAGATTACCTCCATCCCAATCTTAAGTAAGTATACACTCATCTTTCATCAAGTTTTTCTAACAATTTCACAAAAAAAAAAGAAGGACGTGATGTCTACTGCACTCATGACGCGTAAAGATAAAGATACGCCATGGAAACTGTACATACAGGTATGTCATCATTTTCTATTTCTTTTATCTTTGTATCATTTTGTTGTATTTTGATTTTTGTACAGACGATCCTTTGAGCAGGGTCCTTCAGGGGTTTCTAGACTTCTTTACCTTGATGGTTTTCTTGAAGTAAAAAAAAAACAAAAAACAAAAAACAAAAAAAAAACAAAAACAAAACAAAAAAACAAAAAAAAAAGATTCTGTGTTTCTTAATTTCAACCTTTTCTGACAACATCCAACCTACCCTTATAGGTGCAATTATTCTCCTTTGCATTCTTTTTCTTATTTAAACACTCCATTTTCCTTCAACTCAGAGACACTCAAAGGGAGGAAGAGTATAGAATGGGGGCTTCTATTCGTAACCTCAAAAATGTCTGTGTTTTTTGTGGGTCGAAAGTTATGGGAAGGGATTAGAGTTTGTAAATGCAGCTAGCACTCTTGGTCGATCACTTGCTGCGAGGAATATTCATCTTGTATATGGGGGAGGCTGCCGTGGGTTAATAGGGGCTATATCACTTGCTGCATATGTAAGAGACAGTCAGGTTTTAGGTGTCATTCCTGAACCTTTAGCTCAACAGAACATCAATGGAAAGACAATTGGAGAGGAACTTAAAGTATCAATGCATGAACGCATGAAGATAATGCTTGAAAACTCTGATGCATTCATTGCCTTACCAGGTGGTTTTGGTACTTTGGAAGAGATTTTTCAAATTGTCTCTTTGAATCTGAACTGAACATCCACCATAAACCCATTGGTTTGTTGAATGTTAATAATTTCTTTGATCTTTTGTTATTTTTTCTTGACAAAGTGTGGAACGTAAATTTATCACTCCTTCGGCAAGAGACAACTTCTCTATCGCCTCCACTATTGATGAGCTCATTGATAAATTAGAAGCTTTTGAGTATGTACCTGATAAGGTATTAGCTCAGATAGATTGGTCAACAGGAAGCAGCGAAGGAAGTAACAAGAAACAAAAGCCCGATCTGACACTTTCTCTTTAATGGGTTTGATTTTATTTAAAAAAAAATTGTTGTTTTGTTTGGAAAGTATGATATGATTGTCATGGACTTATTAAACCAATTAGTGATGGCAGAGTAAGGAGTAATTTTACTCTTGAGACGCATCTTAATTGGTGGCAGAGTAAGGAGTTTTTTTTTAGGTAGTAATTAATTAGTATTAAATTGTGGAAGTACTAATGTTTTCTTGTTTGATTTCTTTTCAGGGTCTGATGCGCAACTGACAGTGTGCTTCTTTTCTGCTTGGCGTTGATTCACTCCTCATCAGGTTGTGTTGCTCTTTTCTTTCCGTTTTATTTATCACTTTCACATTGAGGACAATGTCTATATTAAGTGTGGGGGAGAGATTTTAGCAAGTTTCTTTTTTGTTTAAAAAAAAAAAAGAAAGGGTTCATTGCATGATTGAATAACTTTTCTCCCTTCTTGAACTGATATGCTTGGAGATGGATGATTGAATTGATGAATTGAGTTTGATGGATGCATACCTTGTGAGATTTTGAGCCTAATGGATGGATTTAACATTTATGTCATTCTCTTCTTTCTTGTGTGATTTTCACTTATGTTAATGACCACTCTAGAACTTGCTTTGATTCTTTTTGAGGCTACATTTCACTTGCATGCATGAACATGATTGAGGCCCTCTTTCTTAATTAGCTAGTTTAACCAAATAGCCAACCTTGTTTTCAATATGATATCAAGCACTCTTTTGACTTCTTGAAAATTCTCTCGATTCTTCAACCTTGTATATTTTCCTTTGCTTAACCCCTTTGAGCTTATTTGACCATTCCTTGTTTCTAGCTCATTATGTGCCTTAAATGAGAAATCGTGTTCTTACTTTACCTTAGGGAATAAAAGAACATTAGCTTGGTTAATGGATGAGTTTTTGAACAAGTGTGGGGGTGTGTGTACAAAATGGTTGTTGAAAAAGAAAAGAGTGCCCAAAAAAAAAAAAAAAATGTATGTATATAGTTATGTTCATATATATAAAAGAAAAAGAAAAAAAAAAAAAAAAAAAAAAAAAACCAAGTGTTTAAAAAAAAAAAAGGATTGGGAAATGAATATGTAAAGGGATATACACTAGAGTTGGGATGAACTTTTATGCTTGTTATTTGAACTCAGCTCTCATTTGCTTTTATTCTCTTTAGTATTTATCTTCTCATATCCATTTTATCCTCTCCTCGTTACCTTGACCTCACTACAACCTTGAATAAAGTCCTCATGATTTGTGTGTGCATGTGTGTTTTGAGTAGTGGAGAAGTAGAAGATAAGCAAGCTTATGGTAAAGTGCAATTTTCATGGGTTGAATTGAGTGAAATACCTACCCTTTAAACACTTGAGAGATTGAGAGGAATCTTGTGAAGATCTATCATTCTCGATTCATGTTGAAGATACCTTGCTTGTTGGTTTGAGATGTGGAGAATTGTTAACTCATGAATGTTTTGATCCTGAACCTTTGGTTGTTCTTCTTGATTGTAAAATTTTGGTCTTGAGTTTTGCCTAGGAGTGCAAAAAGCTAAGTGGGGGAATTTGATAATCACATATTTTATTCATTAAGAAACCCTTATGTTTAGTCATTTACACTCTCCATATTCTTAATTGATTGAGTTTGGTATGATTTTGTGAGTTTGAGCTCAAATTGGTCCTAATTGAATATTTCCAGCATTATTGAGATTTGACACTGTTTCTGTATTTTAGCCATAACTTGAGTTCCTAATATCTGATGAACATGAATTTACCTTGTAGGAAAGCTAAGAGGAATCTCTACAACTTTGATGAAGAGCTCGAAGTCTGATTCAGATGTCTAAGGGACCTAAGTTGACATGGAAGTCAGAATACGGGTTCTGTCAGTAGAATCCGAACAGTGTGCACTCAAAAAATCATATCTCAAGATGTAATAATGGAGATGGGCTGAAATTTGGACATTGGATAGTCAAGATCCAAATAAACAACTTTCATGAAGAACACATTTTGAGAAAAAGAAGTCTAGTAGGTCATTTTGAGCTTGCAAGTCGGAACAGAGGTGCTGAAGTTGGGTTTGAGCAACCTACGGTATTTGGGACATATCTTGGGCTTAAGGAAGCCAAATTGGACGAACCAGCTATCCATTTTATAGCCAAGACAAGGATCTACAACTTTCATGAAGAACACTTTTCGTGGTTCTGAAGTATAGTGGGTCGTTTTTGGCTTCCAAGTCAGACACGAAATTTTCGTCCTCAACCATCCACTCATCCATCCACTAATCCACTCATCCATCCACTAATCCACTCATCCACTCATCCACTCATCCACTAACTCACCCACTCATCCACTCATACACTAATCCAACCACTTAACCACTCCACCCACTCATCCACTCATCCATCCTCATCCATCCACTCACCCATTCATGTCCATAATTTCCCACTCACCAAAAGTCCTTTGGCATTTTTCACTAATTCAACCACTCAACCATTCCACTCACTCATCCACTAAACCAATCCACTAAACCAACCCACTAATCCATCCACTCAAACACTCCACTCACTCACCCACTCATCCACCCACTTCCCTTTGTCATTTTGTTACCTTAGACTTCTATAAAAGGCACCATTTATCATGAACAAGATGTAAATTCTCCTTCATTTCTCTCTAAGTTTCTTCTTGCTTCTTCATAGTTTCTCATAGTTTTGTATATTTTGATGCTCCCCTTCATGGTAATGGAGGGCTAAGCTACTTTGGGTCAATTTAGAACTCTTGAAGAGATTGTGGTTTGGATTCTTGAGACCTTGGTTATGCATTGTATTTGATTTGTAATTGAATTCCTCTTTTCTCTTTCTTCTTCTTTTCTTCTTCTTCTTGATCTTGAATGCATGAATGGTGATTCTATTTATGTTGATCTGATTTGATCTTGGTTTAAGATTGAGATTTGTGATGAAACTTAGAACTAATTGATCTAAACTAATCACATAAATGAAGATTGAGATTTGTGATGAAACTTAGAACTGATTGATCTAAATTAATCACGTAATTGAAGAGGTTAGGTTACTGATTTGTGCCTAAGTTAATTGAATTAGTACTTGAAATTAACATAGATTTTCATGAATGGTGCGATTGCGGATTTGTGTTTATCACTTGTTAATTGAATTCTAGACGATCGTCTAGTATGAATTCTGGATTTGATGCAGAGATCTCTGGTTAGATCCAAATTAACAATTCAATTGCGCTCAAGTGTTTTATGAAGGGTCTATGATTGAATCCACCCAATCTTGGATAGGTTTCTAAATTGATCGCTCTTTAATTGTTATTTCTTCTTTTAATTTTGTTAAGTGCGATCTTAAACGTCAAACCCCCTTTTTGCTAACTTTCACTTGATTTGATCAAATTGCATTTACGATCCTCGAGGAGACGATCCGGTGTTGTCACGTGCTACAAGCTTAGGTAATAACTTCGGTTATAATTTTGATCGAGTTCTAGCGTCGTCAAAATTTTGCGCCGTTGTTGTCGGGATTAGTAAGTGTAATCTTTTCATTTGAAGTGTTTTTACTAACTTTTGCTTTTTATTAATTTTTCTAACATTTTTAACCATTGTCTAGTGTATTTTGCTTATTTATTTGTTTTTGTGTGATGCATGACTAGGTCCGAGCCTCGATAACTTGGTTGACTTTGATCCCGAGATTGATAGAACCTTGCATAGCTTGATTAGAGCTCGTAGGCTAAGTGCAAGAATTGCTTCGAATTTGATCTTAATATTGAGAGGAACTTGAGATCTTGAATAATTCTCGAAACCATGGCCGATAACATGCAAAATAGAACTCTTAAGGAACTTGTCGCTCCCGATATAACTAACTGGGCCTTTGTGTATTCAATACCCAGATCTTGATGCCGATTTTGAGTTAAAATCTGGATTGATACATTTGTTGCCCAAGTTTCACTTTTGCAGTGAGGATCCCCATAAGCATCTAAAGGAGTTCCATGTGGTTTGTTCAACCATGAAGCCACATGGGATCTCGTAAGAGCACATCAAGCCGAGGGCATTTCCTTTCTCACTTGCCGATATAGCCAAGGATTGGTTATTTTATCTTTCACCAGTGTTCAAACAAGTTGGACCGACATGAAGTGGTTGTTCTTAGAGAAATTTTTCCCTCGCTCTAGAGTCGCCGCCATTAGAAAAGATATATGTGGCATAAGACAAATGACAGGGAGACTTTGCATGAATATTGGGAAAGATTCAAGAAGCCGTGCTCGAGCTGTCCCCACCACCAAATCACCGATCACCTCTTAATTCAATATTTCTATGAAGGCTTGCTGCCAAATGACAGAAGCATGGTGGATGCTGCCTCTGGAGGAGCCTTAGTAGACAAGACCCCTGCAGCAGCGAGAGATTTGATAGCAAACATGGCAGCCAACACCCAACAATTTGGCACACGAATTATTACCTCAACCAGAGGAGTCAATGAAATTCAATCGTCTCATGTAGACCAACAGAGAATGGAACACAGACTTGATGAATTAACTTCTTTGGTGAGGCAAGCTATAGCGTTGGCACAACAAGCACCAATGCAGATTGCTGCAACTGTGTGTGGCATTTGCTCTTGTTCATCTCATCCTACCGATGCATGCCCTACACTTCAGATGGTGGTTCTATTATTCCGTAACAATCTGCAAGAAATGCCACCGGTATTTTTCCCGGTAGACCCCAATATCGCAATCACAAGAAGAAATTTCGTATATGATCCATTTTCTAATACCTATAACCCCGGGCCGAGGGACCATCCCAACCCGAGATATGGAAATTTCGGGGTCAACAACAAAGCCCTACCAACAAGAAGAACTACGCTTTAGATACCAAGCTACTGTGCCCTAGCAACAAGTACCAACCACCGCATTTAGGCAAGCACAACTCGCGCCGCCACCCATACAAGAAATTTCTCCAGCCTAATTGCTCCAACAGCACCACTCCATTGAGCCACCTTTCGAAGACTTGATGAAACAAGCCAGCAGAATGTCAATGCCACCATCCAGAATTTACAAACTCAAATTGGGCGCGATGGCAACCACTCGAGTGAGCCGAAAAGTCAAGGGTCGAACCAATTGCCTTCACAAACAAATAACAACCCAAGAGGCAATGTAAGTGCCATTAGCTTGAGAAGTGGCAGAGAAGTTGACGGCCCTACTCCACCACAACCCGAACTACAAGTGCATCAACTGTAAGGTGACCGTAAACAAAAGAAAGTGGATAGCTCATTCAAAAATCATGGATACGTAAGAAATGTGCAGAGAATTCAAATCTGGCTATTCCACTACCTTTTCCACACGAGTCACACAAACCAAGCATACCGCGCAAAAGTAAATAGAAAGAGAAGTCATGGACACATTCAGAAGGTGGAAATCAATATTCCCCTCCTTGATGCAATCAAGCTGCATTCCCAAGTATGCCAAATTCCTCAAAGAGTTGTGTACTCACAAGAGAAGACTTAAGGGTACCGAGAAAATAAGCATGGGCGTAAATGTTTTCGCAATGATTCTACCAAGCATGCCACAAAAATGCAAAGATCCGGAACTTTCACAATTCCTTGCACGATAGGTAACTCCAAATTTGAACATGCAATGCTAGATTTGGGTGCTTCGATTAATGTCATGCCTATGTCAATTTATCGTCCTTGAACATTGGCACTTTACAACCCACCGGTATAGTGATTCAATTGGCAAATAGGACCACCGCTCATCCCGCAGAGTACTAGAAGATGTTAGTTCGGGTGAATGATGATTTAATTTTTCCAAAGCGGACTTCTACGTCTTGGACATGGAAGATGAGTCTTCAAAGAACCCATGCTCCATTAATTCTAGGCGCACCATTCTCAAGACCGCCAAGACCAAGATAGATGTGCATGCCGGCACCCTTTCTATGGAGTTTGGCGATGATTTGGTACAGCTTTAACATTTTTGATGCCATGAGACATCCCCTAGAGGAGCATTCTGCGTTTTCCATATTGATGTGATCGAGATGTCTTTGGTTGATGATGTTTATACCGATTTATATGCCGAATTCCCCGATATTGCCGACTTTCTCGGATTCTCGTTTCTTGTGGTACATGTGTTGCTTGTGATGTTGAGCCATGTGTCGCATGTGCCGAGATTTATGCGGTATGAGTGTGATGCAACCGCCGACTTGAATGATACCGCATGTGAAAATAGAAGTCGAATCGTGAATTTGAATTTAATGTTGCCGAATTAGTTGTTTCAAATAGCTTGTCGCCTTCCATTGTACAACCTCCATCCTTAGAGTTGAAGACTTTGCCGCACCATCTTAAATATGCATATTTAGGAGATGGTGAGAAGTCGCGTTGATTGTTGCTAAGAATCTCGCAACCCGAACAAGAAGAAAAATTGCCGCAGTGTTTTGAGGCGTAATAAGCAAGCCATCGGATGGACACTTGCGCATCTTCCCGGTATTAGTCCCTCCACATGCATGCATAGGATTTTATTGGAAGAGGATACGAAACCAAGAAGGCAACCCCAAAGGAGACCGAACCCCTTGATTCTAGATGTGGTGAAGAAGGAAGTGACCAAGCTACTTCAAGCCGGCATTATTTATCCCATATCGACAAGAAATGGGTGAGCCCCAAGTGTGTTGTTCCCAAGAAATCTGGGGTCACGTAGTTGAGAATGAGAATAACGAACTTCTACCCACAAGAGTTCGTAATGGGGCATGGTTTGCATTGATTATAGGCGCTTAACCAGCTACCGTAAAAGATCATTTTCCGCTACCTTTCATTGATCGATGTTGGAGAGGCTAGTCGGCAAGTCACATTATTGTTTTCTCGGATGGATATTCGTGTTATTTTCAGATTCATATAGCCCCGTAAGACCAAGAGAAGACTACTTTCACTTGTCCATTTGGCACATTTGCATACAGGAGGATGCCGTTTGGTCCGTGTAATGCTCCGGCACCTTTCAAAGGTGTATGGTAAGTATCTTTTCCGACTTTTTAGAGAATTGCATGGATGTGTTTATGGATGATTTTACCTGTCTATGGTTCTTCCTTTGATGCATGCTTGGATAGTCCGCTCAGTTTTACATAGATGCATTGAAACTAACCTTGTTCTCAATTTTGAGAAATGTCATTTCATGGTAGAACAAGGTATAGTTTTAGGACATGTAATATCTAGCAAGGGTATCGAGGTAGATCCCGCAAAAATAAATGTTATTTCATGCTTATCTTACCCCACATGCGTGTAAGGAGGTTCGCTTCTTTCCTTGGTCATGCAGTGTTTCTATAGGCGGTTCATAAAAGATTTCAAGCAAAATTGCTCTTCCACTATCCAACTTGCTACAAAAAGAAGTGGAGTTCCATTTTGACCGTAAATGCAAGGATGCCTTCAATCACTTGAAGCAAGCATTGACCAAGACACCTATCATCCAGCCCACCGATTGGACACTTCCATTTGAGCTCATGTGTGATGCCTCTAATTATGCTTTGGGAGTCGTTCTTGCACAAAGTGGTCGGTAAAATATCTCATGTCATCTCTTATGCTTCAAGAACTTTAGATCCCGCACAAGTCAACTACACCACCACCGAAAAGGAACTTTTAGCAATTGTTTTTGCTTTAGACAAATTTCGATCATATTTGCTTGGTTCTAGAGTGGTTGTGTTTTCAGATCATACACCAAGTTTCTCCCGAAGAAGCTTGATGCAAAGCCTAGATTGATTAGGTGGATTTTGCTCCTCCAAGAGTTCGATATTGAAATCCGTGATAAAAGTGGAGCGAGAATTTAGTGGCCGATCACCTAAGTCGTATTGAAAAGGAGGCGATACTTTACCTATCCATGATGTCTTCTCGATGAGCAAAGCCTTTTCAAGCCGCAAGGTAACACTCCTTGGTTTGTCTGATTTGATAAATTTCTTAGTTGTTGTGTTTTCCCCGCACATTTTATTAGGGCTCGATTGATAAATTGAAAAGTGAGTCAAAATATTATGTGTGGGATGACCCTTATCTCGTGGAAATTTTGTAGTGACCAAGTCATTAGGAGATGTGTGCCCGATAATGAATTCCATTCTATTCTTAGCTTTTGTCATACACTTGCATGTGGCGGTCATTTTGGTCCCCAAAGGACTGCTAGGAAAGTTTTGGAATCTGGATTATATTGGCCCACTCTATTTCATGATGCATATGTGTTTTGTAAATCTTGTGATCAATGCCAAAAACAGAAACACTTCTCGAAGGAATGAGATGCCCCGTAAATCCTTATTGTTCTCGTGAGTTTTTGATGTATGGGTATTGATTTTATGGGACCCTTTCCTCGTTTCTTTTGGTTTTGTTTACATTTTGCTAGTCGTTGATTATGTATCCAAGTGGGTGGAGGCGAAAGCTACTCTGACCGATGATTCCAAAGTTGTTGTGGATTTTGTTAGATCACGATTTTCTCGTGCAGTTTGGAGTTCCAAAGGCCATCATCGTGATCGTGGTTCACATTTTTGTAATCGAAGCATGGAAGCTTTGATGAAAAAGTATGGGGTCTTGCACAGAGTTTCTACACCTTACCATCCCCAAACTAATGGGCAAGCCGAGATTTCCAATGGGAGATCAAGCGATACTCCGTAAGACAGCTCAACCTAACAGAAAGGACTGGAGCAAGAGGCTCGAGGATGCTTTATGGGCTTACCGGATCGCTTATAAGACACCAATCGGGATGTCTCCGTATCGGATTGTTTTTGAAAGCCTGCCACCTACCGGTGGAAATTGAGCATCATGCATTTTGGGCGTGAAAAGGTGCAACTTGGACCTAGATCAAGTGTGTATGGAGAGGAAGTCGCACTGCAGCAAAGAATTGGAGGAGATCCGCTGGAGGCTTATGAAAGTTCCAAACTTTATAAGGAGAAGACCAAAGCCTTCCATGATAAGTTGATTCTCGAGGAAAACATTTGAGATTGGTCAAAAAGTTCTCCTCTATAACTCCCGCCTCCGATTCATGCCCGGCAAATTAAGGTCTAGATGGGATGGACCATTTATTGTTACTAAGGTTTTTCCTTCTCGGTGTCGTTTCGATTAAAAGTGAGGTCACCGCCAAAGCTTTCATCGTAAATGGACACCGCCTCAAACAAGATCATGAACTTCCAGAGAATGCGAAGTGGAGGTGATGAACCTTCTCCATCCGCATTATAAAAAAAAAAAAAAAAAAAAAAAAAAAAAAAAAAAAAAAAAAAAAAAAAAAAAAAAAAAAGAAAAAAAAAAAAAAACAGCTTGTATGCCCGACAATGAGGAAGGTAGTGCCATTCAATTTGTCACTCTCGGAAGCAAGTGGAGGTCACTTTTTCTTCAACGACAACAACAAATAAAAATCTTGCAAGATGGATTTTATTGACCCACTTTATTCAAGGTCCGTTACACCTTTTGCAAAAGTTGCGGAAATTGGTCAAAAAGGTTCGCTTTGAGATTATCATCCGCACCTACTCCTTGAAAAATTGAGATCTAGGTGGCGCTGCTTCTTTTGTGTCAAACACGTGTATCCTCTCGGGGCCGAAGATATTGAGGATCCTAGGAATGGTAATGCGCTTAAAGTTAATGGACAAAGACTCAACCATTCCCGGAAAACCAAGTTCTTGAGTTCTTTGTGTTGCCTTGCTAAGTGGCGATACGGCAGACTCGTGACTCTTAAGTCGGTTTATTTTTCGCTTCCCAAAATAACCGAATCCTTCTTCTCCTTCAAAATGGATGTCATTCTTTCAAACCCGAGAAAACATTTTCCTTCTCTTCCTCAAAATGCTCGAGAAAAATCTACAAAGTTCGATGTGAAAGATTGAGACCGTTAATGCACAAAGGTATGCCGAAGATGTACGATGGATAATTGAAGCGAAGGTCCGATTAGCAGTGAGTCCTCAATTTCATTTGACTCATATATGCCCTGGCCTTGGAAGAAGTTCATATTCTAAAAGGAGAAGAGCAAAAAGGTTACAAGTCCGTCACAAATGTGGACGATGGAACCGTAAAAGCGATGTCGTACTAAGGGGATGGTTTCCGCAAATAGAGAAGATAAAATTTTCTTCATTAAGAATGGATCGAGTAAGGAGTCATTAGATGATATCTTATTGACTCTTGAGACGCATTCTGTGGATTGGTGCATCGTGAAATTCTTAAATTGTGGAATCTCTTCAAGGATGAAGAACAACGCTACGCTCTTGGGAATCGACTCTAAAAGACCTCGTTTGCCAATTTATAAGAAAATTGGATGGGAAGCTTATCCTCGACTCATAGAAGATGTTTAAGCCAAGCATCGGACGTTTAACCGTGAGGCGATGTGAGCCATATCCACAAACAACTGACATATCATATCTTCTTCTTCTTCTTCTTCTTCATGTCATCTCTCAAAAAAAAAAAAAAAAAAAAAAAAAAAAAAAAAAAAAAAAAAAAAAAAAAAAAAAAAAAAAAAAAAAAAAAAAAAAAAAAAATGTATACTTCTTAGGGTTGGCTTTGGTAACACACACCGTGAATGGGGAAATGCATGCATCCCGATCCAGCCTTCTTAATTGAAAAACAAAGAAGGTAGATTGTATTCCACATGTGAGGCAAACAACAGTATTATGGCCACTTGTCCCTTTTGGGAGCCCTATGTTACGCTGGTCTTGAATGGATCGAATATGGTCAACAATGCTTTGGCACAAAGCCGAAAGAGCAGACTACCTCCATCCCAATCTTAAGTAAGTATACACTCATCTTTCATCAAGTTTTTCTAACAATTTCAAAAAAAAAAAAAAAAGGACGTGATGTCTACTGCACTCATGACGCGCAGGATAAAGATACGCCATGGAAACTGTACATACAGTATGTCATCATTTTCTATTTCTTTTATCTTTGTATCATTTTGTTGTATTTTGATTTTTGTACGACGATCCTTTGAGCAGTGGTCCTTCAGTGGGTTTCTAGACTTCTTTACCTTGATGGTTTTCTTGAAGTAAAAAAAAAAAAAAAAAAAAAAAAAAAAAAAAAAAAAAAAAAAAGAAAAAAAAAAAAAAAAAAGATTCTCGTGTTTCTTAATTTCAACCTTTTCTCGACAACATCCAACCTACCCTTATAGGTGCAATTATTCCCTTTCCATTCTTTTTCTTATTTAAACACTCCATTTTCCTTCAACTCGTAGACACTCAAAGGGAGGAAGAGTATAGAATGGGGGCTTCTATTCGTAACCTCAAAAATGTCTCGTGTTTTTTGTGGGTCGAGTTATGGGAAGGGATTAGAGTTTGTAAATGCAGCTAGCACTCTTGGTCGATCACTTGTCGCGAGGAATATTCATCTTGTATATGGGGAGGTTGCCGTGGGTTAATGGGGGCTATATCACTTGTCGCATATGTAAGAGACAACATGTTTTAGGTGTCATTCCCGAACCTTTAGCTCAACAGTAACATCAATGGAAAGACAATTGGAGAGGAACTTAAAGTATCATCAATGCATGAACGCATGAAGATAATGCTTGAAAACTCGATGCATTCATTGCCTTACCAGGTGGTTTTGGTACTTTGGAAGAGATTTTTCAAATTGTCTCTGGTCGAATCGAACATCCACCATAAACCCATTGGTTTGTTGAATGTTAATAATTTCTTTGATCTTTTGTTATTTTTTCTTGACAAAGTCGTGGAACGTAAATTTATCACTCCTTCTAAGAAGACAACTTCTTATCTCTCGCCTCCACTATTGATGAGCTCATTGATAAATTAGAAGCTTTTGAGTATGTACCGATAAGGTATTAGCTCGATAGATTGGTCAACAGAAGCAAATAAGGAAGTAACAAGAAACAAAAGCCCGATCTGACACTTTCTCTTTAATGGGTTTGATTTTATTAAAAAAAAAAAATTGTTGTTTTGTTTGGAAAGTATGATATGATTGTCATGGACTTATTAAACCAATTAGTGATGGCAGAGTAAGGAGTAATTTTACTCTTGAGACGATCTTAATTGGTGGCAGTAGTAAGGAGTTTTTTTTTAGGTAGTAATTAATTAGTATTAAATTGTGGAAGTACTAACGTTTTCTTGTTTGATTTCTTTTCGTGGTCCGATGCGTGAATCGACAAGCAGTGCTTTTTTCTCGCTTGGCGTTGATTCACTCCTCATCGTGTTGTGTTGCTCTTTTCTTTCCGTTTTATTTATCACTTTCACATTGAGGACAATGTCTATATTAAGTGTGGGGAGAGATTTTAGCAAGTTTTTTTTTTGTTAAAAAAAAAAAAAGAAAGGGTTCATTGCATGATTGAATAACTTTTCTCCCTTCTTGAACTGATATGCTTGGAGATGGATGATTGAATTGATGAATTGAGTTTGATGGATGCATACCTTGTGAGATTTTGAGCCTAATGGATGGATTTAACATTTATGTCATTCTCTTCTTTTTGTGTGATTTTCACTCATGTTAATGACCACTCTAGAACTTGCTTTGATTCTTTTTGAGGCTACATTTCACTTGCATGCATGAACATGATTGAGGCCCTCTTTCTTAATTAGCTAGTTTAACCAAATAGCCAACCTTGTTTTCAATATGATATCAAGCACTCTTTTGACTTCTTGAAAATTCTCTCGATTCTTGCCAACCTTGTATATTTTCCTTTGCTTAACCCCTTTGAGCTTATTTGACCATTCCTTGTTTCTAGCTCATTATGTGCCTTAAATGAGAAATCGTGTTCTTACTTTACCTTAGGGAATAAAAGAACATTAGCTTGGTTAATGGATGAGTTTTTGAACAAGTGTGGGGTGTGTGTACAAAATGGTTGTTGAAAAAGAAAAGAGTGCCCAAAAAAAAAAATGTATGTATATAGTTATGTTCATATATATAAAAGAAAAAAAAGAAAAAAAAAAGAAAAAAAAAAAAAAAAAAAAAAACCAAGTGTTTAAAAAAAAAAAAAAAGGATTGGGAAATGAATATGTAAAGGGATATACACTAGAGTTGGGATGAACTTTTATGTCATATTTGAACTCACTCTCATTTGCTTTTATTCTCTTTAGTATTTATCTTCTCATATCCATTTTATCCTCTCCTCGTTACCTTGACCTCACTACAACCTTGAATAAAGTCCTCATGATTTGTGTGTGCATGTGTTTTGAGTAGTGGAGAAGTAGAAGATAAGCAAGCTTATGGTAAGGCAATTTTCATGGGTTGAATCGAGTGAAATACCTACCCTTTAAACACTTGAGAGATTGAGAGGGAATCTTGTGAAGATCTATCATTCTCGATTCATGTTGAAGATACCTTGCTTGTTGGTTTGAGATGTGGAGAATTGTTAACTCATGAATGTTTTGATCCTGAACCTTTGGTTGTTCTTCTTGATTGTAAAATTTTGGTCTTGAGTTTTGCCCAGAGTGCAAAAAGCTAAGTGTGGGGGAATTTGATAATCACATATTTTATTCATTAAGAAACCCTTATGTTTAGTCATTTACACTCTCCATATTCTTAATTGATTGAGTTTGGTATGATTTTGTGAGTTTGAGCTCAAATTGGTCCTAATTGAATATTTCCAGCATTATTGAGATTTGACACTGTTTCTGTATTTTGGCCATAACTTGAGTTCCTAATATCTGATGAACATGAATTTTACCTTGTAGGAAAGCTAAGAGGAAGCTCTACAACTTTGATGAAGAGCTCGAAGTCTGATTCAGATGTCTAAGGGACCTAAGTTGACATGGAAGTCAGAATACGGGTTCTGTCAGTAGAATCCGAACAGTGTGCACTCAAAAAATCATATCTCAAGATGTAATAATGGAGATGGGCTGAAATTTGGACATTGGATAGTCAAGATCCAAATAAACAACTTTCATGAAGAACACATTTTGAGAAAAAGAAGTCTAGTAGGTCATTTTGAGCTTGCAAGTCGGAACAGAGGTGCTGAAGTTGGGTTTGAGCAACCTACGGTATTTGGGACATATCTTGGGCTTAAGGAAGCCAAATTGGACGAACCAGCTATCCATTTTATAGCCAAGACAAGGATCTACAACTTTCATGAAGAACACTTTTCGTGGTTCTGAAGTATAGTGGGTCGTTTTTGGCTTCCAAGTCAGACACGAAATTTTCGTCCTCAACCATCCACTCATCCATCCACTAATCCACTCATCCATCCACTAATCCACTCATCCACTCATCCACTAACTCACCCACTCATCCACTCATACACTAATCCAACCACTTAACCACTCCACCCACTCATCCACTAATCCATCCACTCATCCATCCACTCACCCATTCATGTCCATAATTTCCCACTCACCAAAAGTCCTTTGGCATTTTTCACTAATTCAACCACTCAACCATTCCACTCACTCATCCACTAAACCAATCCACTAAACCAACCCACTAATCCATCCACTCAAACACTCCACTCACTCACCCACTCATCCACCCACTTCCCTTTGTCATTTTGTTACCTTAGACTTCTATAAAAGGCACCATTTATCATGAACAAGATGTAAATTCTCCTTCATTTCTCTCTAAGTTTCTTCTTGCTTCTTCATAGTTTCTCATAGTTTTGTATATTTTGATGCTCCCCTTCATGGTAATGGAGGGCTAAGCTACTTTGGGTCAATTTAGAACTCTTGAAGAGATTGTGGTTTGGATTCTTGAGACCTTGGTTATGCATTGTATTTGATTTGTAATTGAATTCCTCTTTTTTCTTCTTCTTCTTTCTTCTTCTTCTTGATCTTGAATGCATGAATGGTGATTCTATTTATGTTGATCTGATTTGATCTTGGTTTAAGATTGAGATTTGTGATGAAACTTAGAACTAATTGATCTAAACTAATCACATAAATGAAGATTGAGATTTGTGATGAAACTTAGAACTGATTGATCTAAATTAATCACGTAATTGAAGAGGTTAGGTTACCGATTTGTGCCTAAGTTAATTGAATTCGGTACTTGAAATTAACATAGATTTTCATGAATGGTGCGATTCATGGATTTGTGTTTATCACTTGTTAATTGAATTCTAGACGATCGTCTAGTATGAATTCTGGATTTGATGCAGAGATCTCTGTTAGATCCAAATTAACAATTCAATTGCGCTTCAAGTGTTTTATGAAGGGTCTATGATTGAATCCACCCAATCTTGGATAGGTTTCTAAATTGACGCTCTTTAATTGTTATTTCTTCTTTAATTTTGTTAAGTGCGATCTTAAACGTCAAACCCCCTTTTTGCTAACTTTCACTTGATTTGATCAAATTGCATTTACGATCCTCGAGGAGACGATCCTGTTGTCACGTGCTACAAGCTTAGGTAATAACTTCTCGGTTATAATTTTGATCGAGTTCGGTCGCTCGTCAAAATTTTGGCGCCGCTGTCGGGGATTAGTAAGTGTAATCTTTTCATTTGAAGTGTTTTTACTAACTTTTGCTTTTTATTAATTTTTCTAACATTTTTAACCATTGTCTAGTGTATTTTGCTTATTTATTTGTTTTTGTGTGATGCATGACTAGGTCTCGAGCCTCGATAACTTGGTTGACTTTGATCCCGAGATTGATAGAACCTTGCATAGCTTGATTAGAGCTCGTAGGCTAAGTGCAAGAATTGCTTCGAATTTGATCTTAATATTGAGAGTGAACTTGAGATCTTGAATAATTCTGAAACCATGGCTGATAACATGCAAAATAGAACTCTTAAGGAACTTGTTGCTCCTGATATAACTAACCAGTCTTTGTGTATTCAATACCCAGATCTTGATGCTGATTTTGAGTTAAAATCTGGATTGATACATTTGTTGCCCAAGTTTCACGGTTTTGCAGGTGAGGATCCCCATAAGCATCTAAAGGAGTTCCATGTGGTTTGTTCAACCATGAAGCCACATGGGATCTCAGAAGAGCACATCAAGCTGAGGGCATTTCCTTTCTCACTTGCTGATATAGCCAAGGATTGGTTATTTTATCTTTCACCAGGTTCAGTAACAAGTTGGACTGACATGAAGTGGTTGTTCTTAGAGAAATTTTTCCTCGCTCTGTAGAGCTGCCGCCATTAGAAAAGATATATGTGGCATAAGACAAATGACAGGGGAGACTTTGCATGAATATTGGGAAAGATTCAAGAAGTCGTGCTCGAGCCGTCCCCACCACCAAATCACCGATCGCCTCTTAATTCAATATTTCTATGAAGGCTTGCTGCCAAATGACAAGCATGGTGGATGCTGCCTCCGGAGGAGCCTTAGTAGACAAGACCCCCTGCAGCAGCGAGAGATTTGATAGCAAACATGGCAGCCAACACCCAACAATTTAGCACACGAATTATTACCTCAACCAGAGGAGTCAATGAAATTCAATCGTCTCATGTAGACCAACAGAGAATGGAACACAGACTTGATGAATTAACTTCTTTGGTGAGGCGTTAGCAATGGCACAACAAGCACCAATGCAGATTGCTGCAACTGTGTGTGGCATTTGCTCTTGTTCATCTCATCCTACCGATGCATGCCCTACACTTCAGATGGTGGTTCTATTATTCCGTAACAATCTGCTATAAAGAAAGCCTGGTATTTTTCCCGGTAGACCCCAATATCAAGCAATCACAAAGAAGAACTCGATATGATCCATTTTCTAATACCTATAACCCCGGGCCGGAGGGACCATCCCAACCCGAGATATGGAAATTTGGTCAACAACAACAACATTTCTACCAACAAGAAGAACCACGTTTAGATACCAAGCTGTGCCCTAGCAACAAGTACCAACCACCCGCATTTAGGCAAGCACAACTCGCGCCGCCACCCATACAAGAAATTTCTCCAGCCTACTGCTCCAACAGCCCACTCCACCGAGCCACCTTTCGAAGACTTGATGAAACAGCCAGCAGAATGTCAATGCCACCATCCGAATTTACAAACTCAAATGGGCGATGGCAACCACTCGAGTGAGCCGAAAAGTCAAGGGTCGAACCAATTGCCTTCACAAACAAATAACAACCCAAGAGGCAATGTAAGTGCCATTAGCTTGAGAAGTGGCAAGAGAAGTTGACGGTCCTACTCCACCACAACCCGAACTACAAGTGCATCAACGAAGGTGACCGTAAACAAAAGAAAGTGGATAGCTCACCCAAAAATCATGATACGTAAGAAATGTGCAGAGAATTCAAATCGGCTATTCCACTACCTTTTCCACACGAGTCACACGGTCCAAGCATACTGCGCAAATATAAATAGAAAGAGAAGTCATGGACACATTCAGAAGGTGGAAATCAATATTCCCCTCCTTGATGCAATCAAGCAGATTCCCAAGTATGCCAAATTCCTCAAAGAGTTGTGTACTCACAAGAGAAGACTTAAGGGTACTGAGAAAATAAGCATGGGCATAAATGTTTCTGCAATGATTCTACCAAGCATGCCACAAAAATGCAAAGATCCTGAAACTTTCACAATTCCTTGCACGATAGGTAACTCCAAATTTGAACATGCAATGCTAGATTTGGGTGCTTCGATTAATGTCATGCCTATGTCAATTTATCAGTCCTTGAACATTGGCACTTTACAACCCACTGGTATAGTGATTCAATTGGCAAATAGGACCACTGCTCATCCTGCAGCAGTGCTAGAAGATGTATTAGTTCGGGTGAATGATTTAATTTTTCCAGCGGACTTCTACGTCTTGGACATGGAAGATGAGTCTTCAAAGAAACCATGCTCCATTAATTCTAGGCAGACCATTCTCAAGACCGCCAAGACCAAGATAGATGTGCATGCCGGCACCCTTTCTATGGAGTTTGGCGATGATTTGGTACAGTTTAAAATTTTTGATGCCATGAGACATCCCCTAGAGGAGCATTCTGTTTTCCATATTGATGTGATTGAGATGCTGGTTGATGATGTTTATACTGATTTATATGCTGAATTCCCTGATATTGCTGACTTTCTGGATTCTGTTTCTTGTGGTACATGTGTTGCTTGTGATGTTGAGCCATGTGTTGCATGTGCTGAGATTTATGCTGGTATGAGTGACGATGCAACTGCTGACTTGAATGATACCGCATGTGAAAATAGAAGTCAGAACTGTGCTGAATTTAATGTTACTGAATTAGTTGTTTCAAATAGCTTGTTGCCTTCCATTGTACAAACCTCCATCCTTAGAGTTGAAGACTTTACTGCACCATCTTAAATATGCATATTTAGGAGATGGTGAGAAGTCGCCAAAGATTGATTGTTGCTAAGAATCGCAACCCGAACAAGAAGAAAAATTGTCGCAGTTTTGAGGCGTAATAAGCAAGCCATCGGATGGACACTTGCAGATCTTCCCGGTATTAGTCCCTCCACATGCATGCATAGGATTTTATTGGGAGGATACAAAACCAAGAAGGCAACCCCAAAGGAGACCGAACCCCTTGATTCTAGATGTGGTGAAGAAGGAAGTGACCAAGCTACTTCAAGCCGGCATTATTTATCCCATATCGACAAGAAATGGGTGAGCCCCTGCAAGGTGTTGTTCCCAAGAAATCGGGGTCACAATAGTTGAGAATGAGAATAACAAACTTCTACCCACAAGAGTTCGTAATGGGGGTTGGCGGGTTTGCATTGATTATAGGCGCTTAACCAGCTACCGTAAAAGATCATTTTCCGCTACCTTTCATTGATCGATGTTGGAGAGGCTAGCTGGCAAGTCACATTATTGTTTTCTGGATGGATATTCAGGTTATTTTCATATTCATATAGCCCCAGAAGACCAAGAGAAGACTACTTTCACTTGTCCATTTGGCACATTTGCATACAGGAGGATGTCGTTTGGTCTGTAATGCTCCGGCACCTTTCAAAGGTGTATGGTAAGTATCTTTTCTCGACTTTTTAGAGAATTGCATGGATGTGTTTATGGATGATTTTACCTGTCTATGGTTCTTCCTTTGATGCATGCTTGGATAGTCCGGCTCAGTTTTACATAGATGCATTGAAACTAACCTTGTTTCAATTTTGAGAAATGTCATTTCATGGTAGAACAAGGTATAGTTTTAGGACATGTAATATCTAGCAAGGGTATCGAGGTAGATCCCGCAAAAAATAAATGTTATTTCATGCTTATCTTACCCACACATGCGTGCGGGAGGTTCGCTTCTTTCCTTGGTCATGCAGGTTTCTATAGGCGGTTCATAAAAGATTTCAAAGCAAAATTGCTCTTCCACTATCCAACTTGCTACAAAAAGAAGTGGAGTTCCATTTTGACCGAAATGCAAGGATGCCTTCAATCACTTAAAGCAAGCATTGACCAAGACACCTATCATCCAGCCCACCAGATTGGACACTTCCATTTGAGCTCATGTGTGATGCCTCTAATTATGCTTTGGGAGTCGTTCTTGCACAAAGGGTCGGTAAAATATCTCATGTCATCTCTTATGCTTCAAGAACTTTAGATCCTCGCACAAGTCAACTACACCACCACCGAAAAGGAACTTTTAGCAATTGTTTTTGCTTTAGACAAATTTCGATCATATTTGCTTGGTTCTAGAGTGGTTGTGTTTTCAGATCATACACCAAGTTTCTCCCGAAGAAGCTTGATGCAAAGCCTAGATTGATTAGGTGGATTTTGCTCCTCCAAGAGTTCGATATTGAAACCGTGATAAAAGTGGAGCGGAGAATTTAGTGGCCGATCACCTAAGTCGTATTGAAAAGGAGGCAGATACTTTACCTATCCATGATGTCTTCTCGATGAGCAAGCTTTTCAAGTCGCAAGGTAACACTCCTTGGTTTGTCGATTTGATAAATTTCTTAGTTGCCGGTGTTTTCCCCGCACATTTTATTAGGGCTCGATTGATAAATTGAAAAGTGAGTCAAAATATTATGTGTGGGATGACTATCTTGTGGAAATTTTGTAGTGACCAAGTCATTAGGAGATGTGTGCCTGATAATGAATTTCATTCTATTCTTAGCTTTTGTCATACACTTGCATGTGGCGGTCATTTTGGTCCCCAAAGGACTACTAGGAAAGTTTTGGAATCTGGATTATATTGGCCCACTCTATTTCATGATGCATATGTGTTTTGTAAATCTTGTGATCAATGCCAAAAACAGGAAACACTTCTCGAAGGAATGAGATGCCCCGTAAATCCTTATTGTTTCGTGAGATTTTTGATGTATGGGGTATTGATTTTATGGGACCCTTTCCGTTTCTTTTGGTTTTGTTTACATTTTGCTAGCTGTTGATTATGTATCCAAGTGGGTGGAGGCGAAAGCTACTCTGACTGATGATTCCAAAGTTGTTGTGGATTTTGTTAGATCACGATTTTCTCGCGGTTTGGAGTTCCGAAGGCCATCATCAGTGATCAGGGTTCACATTTTTGTAATCGAAGCATGGAAGCTTTGATGAAAAAGTATGGGGTCTTGCACAGAGTTTCTACACCTTACCATCCCCAAACTAATGGGCAAGCCGAGATTTCTAACAGGGAGATCAAGCAGATACTCCAGAAGACAGTTCAACCTAACAGAAAGGACTGGAGCAAGAGGCTTGAGGATGCTTTATGGGCTTACCGGACTGCTTATAAGACACCAATCGGGATGTCTCCGTATCGGATTGTTTTTGAAAAGCCTGCCACCTACCGGTGGAAATTGAGCATCATGCATTTTGGGCAAAGTGAAAAGGTGCAACTTGGACCTAGATCAAGGTGTATGGAGAGGAAGTCAGAACTGCAAAGAATTGGAGGAGATCCGCTTGGAGGCTTATGAAAGTTCCAAACTTTATAAGGAGAAGACCAAAGCCTTCCATGATAAGTTGATTCTCGAGGAAAACATTTGAGATTGGTCAAAAAGTTCTCCTCTATAACTCCCGCCTCCGATTCATGCCCGGCAAATTAAGGTCTAGATGGAATGGACCATTTATTGTTACTAAGGTTTTTCCTTTCGGTGTCGTTTCGATTAAAAGTGAGGTCACCGCCAAAGCTTTCATCGTAAATGGACACCGCCTCAAACAAGATCATGAACTTCCAGAGAATGCGAAGTGGAGGTGATGAACCTTCTCCATCCGCATTATGAATAAAAAAAAAAAAAAAAAAAAAAAAAAAAAAAAAAAAAAAAAAAAAAAAAAAAAAAAAAAAAAAAAAAAAAAAAAAAAAAAAAAAAATTGTGTATGCCCGACAATGAGGAAGGTAGTGCCATTCAATTTTGTCACTCGGAAGCAAGTGGAGGTCACTTTTTCTTCAACGACAACAACAGCGAAAATCTTGCAATATGGATTTTATTGACCCACTTTATTCAAGGTCTGTTACACCTTTTGCAAAAGTTGCGGAAATTGGTCAAAAAGGTTCTGCTTTGAGATTATCATCTGCACCTACTCCTTGAAAAATTGAGATCTAGGTGGCGCGGTTCTTTTGCTGTCAAACACGTGTATCCTCTGGGGCCGAAGATATTGAGGATCCTAGGAATGGTAATGCGCTTAAAGTTAATGGACAAAGACTCAACCATTCCTGGAAAACCAAGTTCTTGAGTTCTTTGTGTTGCCGGTTAAGTGGCGGATACAGTACTCCGTGACTCTTAAGTCGGTTTATTTTTCAGTTTCCCAAAATAACCGAATCCTTCTTCTCCTTCAAAATGGATGTCATTCTTTCAAACCTGAGAAAACATTTTCCTTCTCTTCCTCAAAATGCTCTGAGAAAAATCTACAAAGTTCGATGTGAAAGATTGAGACTGTTAATGCACAAAGGTATGCCAGAAGATGTACGATGGATAATTGAAGCGAAGGTCCGATTAGCAGTGAGTCCTCAATTTCATTTGACTCATATATGCCCGGTCTTGGAAGAAATTCATATTCTAAAAGGAGAAGAGCAAAAAGGTTACAAGTCCGTCACAAATGTGGACGATGGAACCGTAACAAGCGATGTCGTACTAAGGGGATGGTTTCCGCAAATGAGAAGATAAAATTTTCTTCATTAAGAATGGATCGAGTAAGGAGTCATTAGATGATATCTTATTGACTCTTGAGACGCATTCTTGTGGATTGGTGCATCGTGAAATTCTTAAATTGTGGAATCTCTTCAAGGATGAAGAACAACGCTACGTCTTGGGAATCGACTCTAAAAGACCCCTTTTCCAATTTATAAGAAAATTGGATGGGAAGCTTATCCTCGACTCATAGAAGATGTTTAAGCCAAGCATCGGACGTTTAACCAGAGGCAGATGTGAGCCATATCCACAAACAATCTGTACATATCTTCTTCTTCTTCTTCTTCTTCATGTCATCTCTCAAAAAAAAAAAAAAAAAAAAAAAAAAAAAAAAAAAAACAAAAAAAAAAAAAAAAAAAAAAAAAAAAAAAAAAAAAAAAAAAAAAAATGTATACTTCTTAGGGTTGGCTTTGGTAACACACACCGTGAATGGGGAAATGCATGCATCCCGATCCAGCCTTCTTAATTGAAAAACAAAGAAAGTAGATTGTATTCCACATGTGAGGCAACGGTCGTATTATGGCCACTTGTCCCTTTTGGGAGCCCTATGTTATCTTTGGTCTTGAATGGATCGAATATGGTCAACAATGCTTTGGTACAAAGCCGAAAGAGCAGACTACCTCCATCCCAATCTTAAGTAAGTATACACTCATCTTTCATCAAGTTTTTCTAACAATTTCAAAAAAAAAAAAAGAAGGACGTGATGTCTCATGCACTCATGACGCGTAAAGATAAAGATACGCCATGGAAACTGTACATACAGGTATGTCATCATTTTCTATTTCTTTTATCTTTGTATCATTTTGTTGTATTTTGATTTTTGTACAGACGATCCTTTGAGCAGGGTCCTTCAGGGGTTTCTAGACTTCTTTACCTTGATGATTTTCTTGAAGTAAAAAAAAAAACAAAAACAAAACAAAAAAACAAAAAAAAAAAGATTCTGTGTTTCTTAATTTCAACCTTTTCTGACAACATCCAACCTACCCTTATAGGTGCAACTATTCTCCTTTGCATTCTTTTTCTTATTTAAACACTCCATTTTCCTTCAACTCAGAGACACTCAAAGGGAGGAAGAGTATAGAATGGGGGCTTCTATTCGTAACCTCAAAAATGTCTGTGTTTTTTGTGGGTCGAGTTATGGGAAGGGATTAGAGTTTGTAAATGCAGCTAGCACTCTTGGTCGATCACTTGCTGCGAGGAATATTCATCTTGTATATGGGGAGGTTGCCGTGGGTTAATGGGGCTATATCACTTGTCGCATATGTAAGAGACAGTCAAGTTTTAGGTGTCATTCCTGAACCTTTAGCTCAACAGAACATCAATGGAAAGACAATTGGAGAGGAACTTAAAGTATCAATGCATGAACGCATGAAGATAATGCTTGAAAACTCGATGCATTCATTGCCTTACCAGGTGGTTTTGGTACTTTGGAAGAGATTTTTCAAATTGTCTCTTGGTTGAACCGAACATCCACCATAAACCCATTGGTTTGTTGAATGTTAATAATTTCTTTGATCTTTTGTTATTTTTTCTTGACAAAGTCGTGGAACGTAAATTTATCACTCCTTCGGCAAGACAACTTCTTATCTCTGCCTCCACTATTGATGAGCTCATTGATAAATTAGAAGCTTTTGAGTATGTACCTGATAAGGTATTAGCTCAGATAGATTGGTCAACAGGAAGCAGCGAAGGAAGTAACAAGAAACAAAAGCCCGATCTGACACTTTCTCTTTAATGGGTTTGATTTTATTAAAAAAAAATTGTTGTTTTGTTTGGAAAGTATGATATGATTGTCATGGACTTATTAAACCAATTAGTGATGGCAGAGTAAGGAGTAATTTTACTCTTGAGACGCATCTTAATTGGTGGCAGAGTAAGGAGTTTTTTTAGGTAGTAATTAATTAGTATTAAATTGTGGAAGTACTAACGTTTTCTTGTTTGATTTCTTTTCAGGGTCTGATGCGAATCGACAAGTGTGCTTCTTTTCTGCTTGGCGTTGATTCACTCCTCATCAGGTTGTGTTGCTCTTTTCTTTCCGTTTTATTTATCACTTTCACATTGAGGACAATGTCTATATTAAGTGTGGGGGAGAGATTTTAGCAAGTTTCTTTTTTTGTTAAAAAAAAAAAAGAAAGGGTTCATTGCATGATTGAATAACTTTTCTCCCTTCTTGAACTGATATGCTTGGAGATGGATGATTGAATTGATGAATTGAGTTTGATGGATGCATACCTTGTGAGATTTTGAGCCTAATGGATGGATTTAACATTTATGCCATTCTCTTCTTTCTTGTGTGATTTTCACTTATGTTAATGACCACTCTAGAACTTGCTTTGATTCTTTTTGAGGCTACATTTCACTTGCATGCATGAACATGATTGAGGCCCTCTTTCTAATTAGCTAGTTTAACCAAATAGCCAACCTTGTTTTCAATATGATATCAAGCACTCTTTTGACTTCTTGAAAATTCTCTCGATTCTTGCCAACCTTGTATATTTTCCTTTGCTTAACCCCTTTGAGCTTATTTGACCATTCCTTGTTTCTAGCTCATTATGTGCCTTAAATGAGAAATCGTGTTCTTACTTTACCTTAGGGAATAAAAGAACATTAGCTTGGTTAATGGATGAGTTTTTGAACAAGTGTGGGGGTGTGTGTACAAAATGGTTGTTGAAAAAGAAAAGAGTGCCCAAAAAAAAAAAAAAAATGTATGTATATAGTTATGTTCATATATATAAAAGAAAAAAAAAAAAAAAAAAAAAAAAAAAAAAAACCAAGTGTTTAAAAAAAAAAAAGGATTGGGAAATGAATATGTAAAGGGATATACACTAGAGTTGGGATGAACTTTTATGCTTGTTATTTGAACTCAGCTCTCATTTGCTTTTATTCTCTTTAGTATTTATCTTCTCATATCCATTTTATCCTCTCCTGTTACCTTGACCTCACTACAACCTTGAATAAAGTCCTCATGATTTGTGTGTGCATGTGTTTTGAGTAGTGGAGAAGTAGAAGATAAGCAAGCTTATGGTAGTGCAATTTTCATGGGTTGAATTGAGTGAAATACCTACCCTTTAAACACTTGAGAGATTGAGAGGGAATCTTGTGAAGATCTATCATTCTCGATTCATGTTGAAGATACCTTGCTTGTTGGTTTGAGATGTGGAGAATTGTTAACTCATGAATGTTTTGATCCTTGAACCTTTGGTTGTTCTTCTTGATTGTAAAATTTTGGTCTTGAGTTTTGCCCGAAGTGCAAAAAGCTAAGTGTGGGGAATTTGATAATCACATATTTTATTCATTAAGAAACCCTTATGTTTAGTCATTTACACTCTCCATATTCTTAATTGATTGAGTTTGGTATGATTTTGTGAGTTTGAGCTCAAATTGGTCCTAATTGAATATTTCCAGCATTATTGAGATTTGACACTGTTTCTGTATTTTAGCCATAACTTGAGTTCCTAATATCTGATGAACATGAATTTTACCTTGTAGGAAAGCTAAGAGGAATCTCTACAACTTTGATGAAGAGCTCGAAGTCTGATTCAGATGTCTAAGGGACCTAAGTTGACATGGAAGTCAGAATACGGGTTCTGTCAGTAGAATCCGAACAGTGTGCACTCAAAAAAATCATATCTCAAGATGTAATAATGGAGATGGGCTGAAATTCGGACATTGGATATTCAAGATCCAAATAAACAACTTTCATGAAGAACACATTTTGAGAAAAAGAAGTCTAGTAGGTCATTTTGAGCTTGCAAGTCGGAACAGAGGTGCTGAAGTTGGGTTTGAGCAACCTACGGTATTTGGGACATATCTTGGGCTTAAGGAAGCCAAATTGGACGAACCAGCTATCCATTTTATAGCCAAGACAAGGATCTACAACTTTCATGAAGAACACTTTTCGTGGTTCTGAAGTATAGTTGGTCGTTTTTGGCTTCCAAGTCAAACACGAAATTTTCGTCCTCAACCATCCACTCATCCATCCACTAATCCACTCATCCATCCACTAATCCACTCATCCACTCATCCACTAACTCACCCACTCATCCACTCATACACTAATCCAACCACTTAACCACTCCACACACTCATCCACTAATCCATCCACTCACCCATTCATGTCCATAATTTCCCACTCACCAAAAGTCCTTTGGCATTTTTCACTAATTCAACCACTCAACCATTCCACTCACTCATCCACTAAACCAATCCACTAAACCAACCCACTAATCCATCCACTCAAACACTCCACTCACTCACCCACTCATCCACCCACTTCCCTTTGTCATTTTGTTACCTTAGACTTCTATAAAAGGCACCATTTATCATGAACAAGATGTAAATTCTCCTTCATTTCTCTCTAAGTTTCTTCTTGCTTCTTCATAGTTTCTCATAGTTTTGTATATTTTGATGCTCCCCTTCATGGTAATGGAGGGCTAAGCTACTTTGGGTCAATTTAGAACTCTTGAAGAGATTGTGGTTTGGATTCTTGAGACCTTGGTTATGCATTGTATTTGATTTGTAATTGAATTCCTTTTTTCTTCTTCTTTCTTCTTCTTCTTGATCTTGAATGCATGAATGGTGATTCTATTTATGTTGATCTGATTTGATCTTGGTTTAAGATTGAGATTTGTGATGAAACTTAGAACTAATTGATCTAAACTAATCACATAAATGAAGATTGAGATTTGTGATGAAACTTAGAACTGATTGATCTAAATTAATCACAGAATTGAAGAGGTTAGGTTACTGATTTGTGCCTAAGTTAATTGAATTCGGTACTTGAAATTAACATAGATTTTCATGAATGGTGCGATTGCAGATTTGTGTTTATCACTTGTTAATTGAATTCTAGACGATTGTCTAGTATGAATTCTGGATTTGATGCTGAGATCTCGGTTAGATCCAAATTAACAATTCAATTGCGCTTCAAGTGTTTTATGAAGGGTCTATGATTGAATCCACCCAATCTTGGATAGGTTTCTAAATTGACTGCTCTTTAATTGTTATTTCTTCTTTTAATTTTGTTAAGTGCGATCTTAAACTGTCAAACCCCCCTTTTTGCTAACTTTCACTTGATTTGATCAAATTGCATTTACGATCCTTGAGGAGACGATCCGGTGTTGTCACTGTGCTACAAGCTTAGGTAATAACTTCGGTTATAATTTTGACTGAGTTCGGCGCTCGTCAATAGCCTCTTAAACCGCTCCTAGTAATCATGAAGTGATTCCCCATGCCTTTGCTAGATGCCGCAGATTTCTTTTCGGATGGTTGCGACCTTTGAGGCAGGGAAATATCTGTCTAGGAAAACTCGAGCCATATCCTGCCATGTTTGGATGGATCCGGGTGGCAAGTAGTATAGCCATTCTTTTGCAGAATCTTTCAAAGAGAATGGGAATGCCCTTAGCTTGACTTGATCCACTAGAATTCTTGCAGGCTTCATGCTAGAGCACACCACATGGATCTCCTTCAGGTGCTTGTTGGGGTCCTCTCCGGTTAATCCATTGAAAGATGGTAAAAGATGGATCAAGCCAGACTTCAACTCAAATGCCTCCTCATTTACTGGAATTTCTATGCATAGAGGCTGTTGATCTACATTTGGAGCACCCAACATCCTTAGAGTAGATTCTGCCATCACCACTTCTTCAGGTGTCTCCTCGATATCTCGAGAATTTGATAGATCTATGTGTCGGGCAGCTTCGATGTCACAGTGTGAATTGAAGAGGAAACTGTGAGCTGACTTGTTCAAAGTAATGTCTTAGGTTCCTCAATTGCTCGTTTACGTCACCACTGAACATGAACACCTGCAAAATAGTCGGAAAGGAGGAAGAAGAGAATTAAAAAAAATAAAATAGAAACAGAGTGAAAAAAATAGGAAACAAACTAATAGCGCAATTGAACAATTAGTTCCTCGGCAACGGCGCCAAAATTTGGTGTGGTGTGGATTATGATTAAAATTTAGAATGAAAATCAGTTGCCAAGTTCCACCAAAAATAAAAACCTTGCAACCAATTGTAGTTAGCAAGGGTCGATCCACAGAGAACTAATTCAATTAACACTATAAGTTGAATCCTAATTTAAACACTCAAAATAGTAAACAATAAAACGAGAGTTTTGTTTATTGAAATTAAAAACATAAATTGAATCCAAAACAAAAACAGTAAATATAATTTGGAAAATCAATTAAAAGACAATGGTTAAGAGATGGAATCCACCACTAGATTTATATGATTATGCTAGCCCACATATCCTTTATACCAACATGGTCAATCATGTTTTTATGTGATTGTGAGATTAATTCTCTGTTTTCCTTAAGTTTTGGTTAATTCAGCAACCGTTCAAATCAATAATTATTTGTAAAGCAACCGCTCTTACACCTACTTATTAATTGCATTAAGATTTAGAAAACTAATCACACTAAGATCCAATCTCACATCGGGATTAAATTACTTAGATCATATGCCTCACTAGTCCTACCACCGCAACCGCGCATAGCAATCCTACTTTTATCACTTTCGAAATTGGCAAAGAGTATAAAAACCTTTATACTAAATTAAGAACAGAAACATATGAATAAAAACACAATTGTATTGATATAAGGAAATATGCAAGAATCACATAATCAAAACTAGGGTTTCATCTTCCCTTAACCAATCAAGAAGTTTAGCCACACATGGCAAATTCAAAACCAAAAGAATAACAGAAGAAAAACATTGTCAAGAATAGAAGTGCAGAAGAAAACTAAAGATCAAACTAGTTTCCAAAGGTTGGGGATGATTGATCTCCAATTGCTCGAACCCGAGACTCCAATCTTCGATCCAATCTTCTTCTCCCTTGTTCTTGGTCTTCTCCTTAGCCTCTTGGCAGTTTCCCAGTCCAGACTCCCTTTTTATGACCCTAGGCAACCCTATTTATATTTTTGGATACCTAACACATCATTAGAATTCGTATCTAATGTTCTGATGCGATGACACGGGTCGTGTCATTTGACACGGCCTACCTCGTGTCAGGTTCTAGTAACACAAATTCAAGTGTTTTGCAAGTCAGAGAGAAACACGGCCCACCTTGTGTCATGTGACACGGGCCGTGTTGATGGTCAATGCTCAAAACTGGATCCTCTTGTGAAGACAGAGATGTACACGGCCTACCCCGTGTCATATGACATGGGCCGTGTTGTTGGTCAGGTCCATGTTGAAAATCCAGAGAAGGACACGGCCCACCCCGTGTCATGTGACACAGGCCGTGTCACTTACTTTCTTTAAATTCCTCTCTCTTTCTTTGCTTCTAGGGGTGATATTGATCTCCTGAAAAATACAATGCAATTATGAGTGCTTATAAACACACTTAAGCATAGTTTCACAATAAAGATTCGATTAAACTTCATATCTAGAAACTTAGCTAAAAGTTAACAATTAAGCACACATGAAGTTCAATTAGATCAAATATAAGACACTCAAGATATAGAGATAATCGACAGATCAATTACCATCAAGTCAGAGGGCGTGTAATCGATTACACAAGTCTTGTAATCGATTACCACAAGCCCAGAAAGCCAAGAACACGTTCTAACTACCATGTAATCGATTACCAGACACCTGTAATTGATTACTAGTATTCTGACATGCCTAAGGACTATATTAGGTGCATTAAATGCTTGGCTTTAATCATCCCAACGGCTCCTTAACTGCATATCTCTTTAAATACAAATGTTGGGGCATCATTAATGAGAGTTCTTGAACCTGAAATATCTGAGTAACACATCAAAACGAGAATCAATCTTTGAATCCACATCTTACTCTGTTTTTGTGAAAAACTTGAGACATCTTTTTAGAGCATTCTTAGAGCTTCAATTTGTATCATTTACTCTAGTGAGAGTTTCATTCAATCAACCTTGATTGCTTTGTAAGAGAGGGTGAGGTATCCCTCCAAATTGTAAAGGGTGAGACATTCCTTTATTTGAAAAGGCTCAAGCTCAAGGGTGAGGCATCCCAAGGAGTTGAGTACTTAAGTTTGTAAAGGTTGTCAAGCACATATTGAAGCTTGAAGATATAGTGGAAAATCTCGAGTTGTTGCTCGAGGACTAGACGTAAGTCACAAATGGATTGGTGGGCAAACCAGGATAAACTATTGTGTTTGATTCTCTAAACCTTTCTCTTTACATTTGTGCATTGCTTATATTCCTGCTTGTTTACTTCTCTCTTAGTTAATTATTGAGCAATATCTATCATTCTTATCTATTTATTCATTTTAAATAGTCAATAGCTTTAACGAAATTCAATAGTCAAGTGTTTTGCGAAAGAATTGCGAACTTATTTTATAAACTCAATTCACTCCCCCTCTTAAGTATTGAAGCCACTTGGTAACAAACAAAAATAATAGCAAATGAGATATTCAAATTTTCATACCTGCGACCACTTTTCCAAAAACTTGTCCTTTCTTAAAATCAACCATCATTTCATTTAACTTCATTCAGAACACTCTACAATATCAGGACAGTCATCAATAGCTAGCCCTTTGTTTGAGACATACCGTGTAATTTCTAGCCATTTTGGGTTACACGTAACAGTTAAAAACAAATCAGGAAATCCACATCTTTTGCAAATTGCCATTGCATCTTGACAATTATTAAACATATATCGGCGACCCCCCGTAAAAGACAAAGGTAAAACAACACAAGTGCCAATAGACGATGATTCAATATCCCTTCGATCAACAATTTCTTCCAAACCTTTCAAAAATTCTGACCTAATCATGGACTGGTTATTTCTAATGAAGGATAATCTTTGTGCTTCAATCATCGTGTAACAATCAACTATAAACTGCTGGAACAACCTTCTACCCTTTAGCATAATGGATTCTTCATAACTTCTTTCATGCATCTTAAATGCAATAAACTCTCGAAGTGAAAATCTAGTCATTTTTCTCTTCGCCATCACACCATTTGTTTGTGTCCTACAAATATCTTCTTGGTAACTGTCTTCACCATATGGAAATAATAGAGGATATTGCAACGAAATATAAGTAGTATGTGTTTCATGGATCCTTTGCAATTCTTCATTACGACCATGCACAATAACATCCCTTCCAACATCAGAACTATCAAAATCACCAACAATAAGCGCAACAACTTCATTCATTGTTAGAAGGTTATACATTCAAGCATCAGACACTTGATGTCTAAACAAACGCAAGCAAAAGTTGACAACTTGATCTCGTTCATAAAAATCTCTAACCCTTCTAAAAGACTTTGACAAAACATTAAATTCGTCGACCACTTCCATTAAATCTTTAACCAATGAAGGATCTGTATTATTAGTCTGGTCAGAAGCACTGCAACAATTTAATCATACATATTACAAAAGATAATAATATCCAAGTCAATATTGTAATATCCATATCAAAGTATCATTTTTTTCTTCTAAAGTTACATTACACAAATGTTTGAAATAAGGATGAATAGAAATTTAGCCAATATGAAATAAGCAAACCTGAAGTGTGTCATTCTATTTGATATCTCATTTAACGTATCATAAATATACAACTGAGCGAATTTCGACTTCTCTATTTGACATGGTAGCAAAGTTCATATCCTATGGTAATTTTGCCCACTAAGAATAAATTGGGGTAGACCTACCCCATCATTTATGGATGTCTCCACCTTTCCTCCAATTGAAGTAAATGCAAACATGCTATTATAACAATAAATATTTTCTAGAAAATGTTTACTTCTGACATCAACACCATGAAATAGATTCCACAATAATTTAGGAGGTCTAGTTAGATAAGGCAACCAAACTTTCCCTTTCATGCAACATAATGAGAACTCTGGGTTAAGAGGCCTTGTTGACTTCTCAGACTATTCTTCATACCATGCCAAAGCACCACAAGCTGAGCAACAATAGGTGCAATCACCAAAATCCCAGCACACTATAATCATGAACAGTTAAATAAATCATTGTTATGTCAACAATTATTGAAGAAAGAGATAATCCAAAGAATAATGTCACTCTATAAATTTTAAGTAGCTTGATTTTCACTCTCAGCATACAAGTCAAGCTCAATGACCACATATGGCTTCAGCACAACTATTTCCGATGAATCAAACTCAAACTCAATATTTTAAGTTCCCCTAACTGGACATATTAGCAACATCACCTAGAAGACGAACAACATGCCAAATTAACCACTGCACTCATCCAATTAATAAGGGCAACAAAAATAAATAAACTAATTATATGGAAACCAAAGGAAATGGGTTTTAAACAATATTAATTGAAATCAATGTACAACAAAAAAAAATATGAAGTGCATGTTATGTAACTTAGATAACACTTTGAGGTCTTTGGGATTATAACACAACCTATTTCTTCAAAACTCAATGATGGCCGACCTGTTCATGCAATAAGAACGATTGGTTTAAGATGTCGAAAAAAAATTTGGCTATTCCATTTTGACAATTTGAGCAAAGGAAATTGTAACAGATCAAACTACCACACACACTTGGCATTTCCAAACTAAATTTATTAGCATGCAAAACAATAAGGCATCAAGTGTTCTATTCATAGTTCAAATATTAATTTGATATTAATATACTAGAGAAATTTTATAGGATGATTAAAATTTAGGAATGCTTTGTAAAAATATTTCCAAATTTAAAATTATTAACAACAATGGTTGTTAACAATTTGTAGAAAATATTTGATCACTTAAATATGTAATAACTTAGTTGACAACAAATTGTTTTTTTCAAAAAAATTTAAATTCATAAATCATTAAATTGTAATACTTTCAAAATTTAATTTTCAGTATACTTAAGCTCGTAATTAGATCCTGTTACATATGAACAACTATTTTGAACTGAATGTGAAAAAAATAAAGAGTTTAAACTAATATCCAAGCATTAAAAATGCTAAACAACCCTATTATACCTATTTTCATGTGTGACTTATTAGCATCTTGTAATTTAACTTAAAATTATTGAATTTATATAATATTTAGAATATATTCGAATATATTAACATAAGTTAGTATAATATGTCTTAATATTCAGTTTTGTCTATATTTTTTTTATTTTTTTATTTTTTATTTTTATTTTTATTTCATCTAAATAATTAACACTTTTTTGTTTATAAATAATAACTTGACAAAATGTATTAATTAGACTAACAAAAATAAATTAAAATCAACTAAAATCCAGTCCGAAGATCCAAATTTTAGTTGACCAACTTAAGTCAAGTCAATCCAAGAATTCATTGGCTTTGAAAAAAAAAAAAAACTTTGATGAAGGCTGTAGCATGCAAATGAAACATAGCCTAAATGCCTATACTGCTGTTATACAAAGTACAAAGGAAAACGTGAATAAATGAAATAAAAAGAAAGAAAGAAAGAAAGAAAGAGTGATGGGATGGTGATGGTCTGATGGATAGGGGAAATATGGGGATGGGGGAGGCTTTCTTGTCTGCTGACTGCTACCGTGCCATGCTACTGTGAACGTAATTCAAACTTATAATAATAATATTATAAAATCTATAAATTACTCCCTATGGTAATTTAAACCCCTAAATTAACTTAGGATGAAAGAAAACTGAAAATCAAACTAAAATTAATAAAAACTCAATTCCATTGTATAATATCGCATCAAATTAGGAAGTGCAGCAGGAGGCATCATCCATCGATCCATCCATCCATCCATTTGTTTTCACATAACATTGCAGCTTGGAGTATTCTCATCACTGAAAAAGTGTCAACGAATCGGATCCGCGCACAAGTCGCGAGCCACACTACTTAGGTTCCGCGCACAAGCCGCTGGCCGCACTAGCCACGTCTGTGCTGCACCGTCAACGAGCTCCGTCCCTCTGCGCACGAACCAACTCTCCTTCGTTCCGTTGCACCACCGGATCTGTGAGGCAGACCTTAGTGCGTCAACCCGGATCCTTTGCCATACGAACCTGCAGCCACCATGCACGGCCGCGAACTCAGATCGCAGCCAAGACCACCGTTTCGCGCGCCAGATCCGTTAAACGGAAACCCATCCACCTGCCCATCAACCGCACCGTCCACGCTGCCACCTGCATAGCAGCCACGCGGTCCGCCACGTGCCAATAACCGGCCACCACCTGCGCAGTGGCCACGTGACCACTAGATCAAGCCAAACCGAACTCAGCTACCACAAGCTGCCCTTTGCGTCATTGCCATTGCGTTGAAGACCATGTGCTTTACCCCAAATAGAAGCCAATCGCCTAATATTATCCCTTATCAAGTGTTGAACCTAAGATACCTCCTTAAAAACTCATGATTGTATATTCCTACTTACACAGACACACACACTATGTACTTGTTTATTATTGCACCTCAAACATTCCATGTTAAATGAATTATAATATAATCTGCTGTTATAAGGACCAAATGTTCTTTGCTTGTGCAAATTTCAGCTGAAATTACATAATGTGATTGGTGCAATGTGGTTACTTGTCACATGGATACTGCCCAGGCATATGCGTGGAGACTTCAAAATTTTGTTCTTGGTGAGCATATATTAAATCCATGCCCAGAAAATCCAACACCTGTAAACGTTAGGATCCCACTTCATTTTATATTTTTTTGTTTCCTAACATTCACTGCTTTCGAAGAAGATATTATACTTCCTGGTGGAAAATTGAAAGTTTGATTTACTATGGGGAGGAAACTGCTGTCTAGCTGAAATTGATGTGACTTCCTTCCACTACAACTGTTGTAACATAATCTTTTGATACCTACATACAAATAATCAAGGGAAAGAAGAAATCAGACATTTAAGAAAAGAAGTTAACTATATATTTATAAGAAAGAGCTTCTGGCCCCTTCCTAGAAAACTGGGGCTTCACTTGCAACCACATTAGAGTGTCTAAATGCTCTGTTTTTGTGGTGTAAACCTCATGGATCTGATGTAAAGTCAACAGTTTCTAATGCTATTATTATAACAGTAAATTACTTGATTGTAAAGTTTTATGGCATTTATTTGGGGCTCAACACGTGGATCCTTTTGAGGAATTTCTTTGGTAGACATGCAGAGGTAGCTCTTCTGTCATATAATTTTCCTCGTTCTTGCTTGGTTTAAGGCGGATATCTTTCTTTTTCTGCTTAATACTTCGCTCCTCCTCATAAATTTCTTTATAGAGAAAAATAGTTTAAGATTGTGGAAATGTTGCTTTTTTATTTTTTTTATTTTTTTGCTTTTGTTTCTAGACAACTCAATTTTGGGAATTGAACCATAAATTAAGTGTTGTGATCAATTTTCAAAGTAATGGATTATGTTGCATTTCTAGGGTGTTAACAACAAAATTCTCTTGTGGGAACCTAAAGTGAAGGAACAGACTCTGGGGGAGGTTAGAGTTTGTATTTTTTGCATTTTCTTAATTTTAAAGTATTTGTTTTTCCAGTTTCAGTAAATTTCAGGCATAGAGTTATTGTTTCTGAAAGTAAAAAGTGTTTCTTTCTTGTGTTTCTACTTGCTTTTGTTTTCTTTGTTTAATTGGGTCTGCCAGCAAATAGGGAAAGGGAAGATTTTAGTTTAGGAATTGCAGTCAAGTCCCCCTATTCTTATTGTAAGGTTTGTTTCATTTTATTTGATCAAGGTTGTTTCAATCCATTTTTATTTTAACAAATTTTCATGTTCAGTCACCTTGTTCAGGTTGTCCAATGCTCAATCAAAGTCACCAATCAGACAGACTAATATGTCGTATGGTGGAGTGAAATGTTCTTGTTCAGTCATCTTCTATTGGTATTTTTATCAGTTGCACAAGCTGCAAGTGATTCATTGGCTATTTTTGGTGAGGAGCCAGCTTATACTTCTGAGCTTGTGATATGGGCTACGAAGCAAATAGAAGCATTTGCTCTTTTGGTGAAAAGGCATGCATTAGCTTCATCAGCAGCTACATGAAGTTTAAGAGCTGCTGCAGAATGTGTTCAAATAGCATTGGGTGATTTCTTCTTTTGTCCGTGTGCATTGTGGATGAGTTTTAAATGGTGGCTGCATATCCGTATATCGCTTCTTCTAGTTTTTAGAGATTGATTTTGCCAACTTAGTTATCCTTATGATAGATACGATAAATTAATGTTAAGATGTAAATTGCAGAAGCATCCATTTCCTTAGGTAGACATGGTTATTTTATATCTTCAAACAGTTTGATACAATCTTCCCATTCATTGCCATAATTGCTAACTTATTTGAATTTGTTTTTCAAACGGATTTCTTATTAATTTCCACCTTTGAATTTCTTGAACAAACATATCTTCTGTAACATTGTTCTGAGTTGGATATTGGATCAAAGAATTATTGTTATTCTTTAGGACAAAATGCAAGAAATCCCCTCCAATTATAAGTCGTATGCAAAAATTTATTTTAAAATTCGTCAATTCGACTCTTTGAACTCAGCAAACGGTGCATATTAACTCCATATAACGGGGCTAGCTGCATATGCATAACGCGGTTAATATTCATTATATGTACAATTTGATTAGTTTAAAGAATAGTATTGGTGAGTTTTAAAACATAGGACATAATTCTTTTTAATTTATCAAACTACACTTAAGTTTTATTTTTAATAACAATAATATTTTTTTTAAATAAAAACCAATTAAATATAAACACCTTATTATAACATATACTATAATTAGATGCAATATTATATTAAATTACAATTCAAAATGCTTGTGTGGGCATTATCCGTTAGTAACCTCTTAATGTGTTATATTCTTACTGAGAAACCCAGCAAAGTAGTCTACCATTAGTAACCCCACCTGAAAAGTGGGGACTACTGATTTTCAGTTTTAGGGATGATTAAGAAACATTATTACATCAGAGTGAAAACATCATAAATATGGAATGAGTCTTAAGAACGTAAATAAAAGGATAAAATTCTTCATTTTCCCAAATGCTAGTCTTCCATGGTAATGATACACCTTATTCCCTCTCCTTTCAACATTAACTCAAATGCCTTGTTGATGTTAGAGAAAGGAACTCTATGGGTTATAAACTTGTCCAATTCCAATTTCTGCAAGCAATGAAGGAAAGGAAAGGCTGTCAAAGTGCTTTAACTTGACCAAATATCTTATCATGAGGTGTTACATGAGTTATGGATATAATTGCACAAGATATCATAATCACCTTGTTCATATACATATATCAACAACAGATGAGAGGTCAGTCTTGGGCTTGTAATTTCCAAAGAAAGTTCCCGTAAAAGTTCGTTCATTAAGCTAGCACATTAATGGGCTTGGTCATAAAAACTGCATCCTTAGTGGGTACTCCAACAAGCACAGCAACACCCCAACCCTGCATAGTTCATTAAAATGATTAGGCACATAATCACATTCATACCAGAGTGTTACTTATCACAAATTTCATGTATGCATAAAACGGAAGGAAAATCTTGAGCTTCAACAAATAATCTTGATGTTATGATTCATTAACTCAAAATAACAGCATTTTCTGATGTTGTTAAAACTTAAAACAAGATCCAATTGCATTAAAAGAGCTAAACGTGTGCTTCAATTGCTAAGTTTGATAAAAAAAAATTTCGCTAATTTGACACTAATTGATTACATCATGAACACATTCGAAAGTGGATATCATGGCATTGATGTTTCCAGTGCACTCTATACTTCGGTCCACTCCTCCATTGGTCATATCTGCAATCACCTGCCATTTATACCAACAACTTCACAAAGTCAGAATCATGTCAGCAAAATATACTGCAAAGTTGATAATGAATTATCTACCTCTTGAACTGGCCTATCATGGTCCTTTGGATTCACAAACTCTGTTACTCCAAATTTTTTGGCTACAACCCATAAAAAGAAACAAACACAAGTAATCTAGTTATATATATTTCGTCATGATGTACAAGATAATAACTTGGTAAGATCAATATGAGAGTTTCCTACTAAGGTACAAAAATCAGAAGCCAAATTCATCAAATCTACTACTATCCCTTTTCTTTTTCTTCTAGTTTTTGGTGCACTCATAAGAATGTCCTTCTCATGTAGGTGAGCCAATATCACATTGACAACAGGTTTTGTTCACTTTTAATCTGCTTAGAGTTAAGCCAAAAGAGTCTACCTATGTCTCTTTGAGATCTATAACCCATGGAAAAAAATGACTATAACAATAATTAAAATATGGCAAACACTCAAATACTTTATATGTTAATTTTTTCTAATATAGAATTTAAAGAAATGATGTAAACTGTGGAGATAAATAGTTAAGGTACTTATGGCAATTGGACAACTTGGATGTTTATTGGCAATTGGCCATTTAGAGAGTAATCATTGAATCATATTCTTTAAGTGCAATTAATTTCAAAATGTGGCAAATAAAATTAGTTTGGATAGATTATAATGGCTAAGCGAGACAGGCAGAGTCACTGTTGTTTAATGGTACCATAGCAGCAGGTTTGCATTGCCCATTCCACTCAAGGCAAGACTGATCCACACCCACTACAATAAAGCATAAGGAATCATAATAGATAGTGCAAATTTAAACAACATTATAGAGTCAACCACTCATAAGGCACACGCAATGCAGTTTAGGACCTCCCAACTTTGCAAATTTACATATAAGATACATTACATTATATTATATTATATTGTACTATATTATATTATATTCTCAATCAAATGTCTGAGCTCATAAAAGAGTGAGTAAGTTGAGCTAACAATGGAGATTAAAAGACAACCCAAATTGCATGTCAAAATCAAATACTTAAGGACTCTAAAATAAGCTCTAAAAGTAGTTTATTAGCTATAAAAATAATCAAAAGTTTAGATCTAAATTAACTTAGAAGAGGGCTCCCTCTGATGTTTCAGACACTATAAGGACATTCACAACAATCATATACATTCTTAATATACCTATAATTGGCTTTACCAACCGAGACACTATTTAAGCAGGAAACAGGAGATAAATCAGAATTGCATGGCACTTAACTTGTTCCACCAGCTGATAAAACAGAGAGGAAGCTAGAAAAACAGTGACCATGTATAACAACGAAATCAATATAACAAACCCACTTATTTAATAGTTATTCTATTCAATATCCAAAGAAACCACAAGGTGCAGCAAAGGGGAAAAATGGCATAGCAATGTCAGACTTTAAACAAAAATCCCATGAACCATTATCAAACAAATTGAAAAGTCAGATCCTCTAACCTGCAGCTTATCTTTTTTTTTTTTTTTTTTTCATTTGAGTCCTTAAGTTAAGACTCCTAATGCATAAAAAAACAAAACATCTACAGTCTAAATCTATCAAATTCAGTTTTAATAAATGGCACCATACAGTAAAGAGTAGTTTTTTTTTACATACATGAGAAGTGGAAAAACAGGTAATTTGATGTTATGTAGTAGAAAGGTGTAAAAATGCATAGCATGAATTATGTAGATATTACCAGTTCCTTATTAAATTTACACATTAAGTTGTACGAGTGCCAGATTATATAACGAACAAAAGCTACAACTAATGAATGACATTTGGTTGAAGGAAGAGTATGAGATTGGTATGACGCAATGGACTAAAATTGGATAACCATATTAACTAATGTGAAAATGAACATAGAAGTCCTTTACCTAACTGAGTGCTTGGATCCTAAAGTGCAGGGTGCAAGTGTGGTGTTGATGGCATAGCAATGTCAAACTTGACACAATTTTGATGAGTTACCATGGTGAATATGTTATTGTCAATTCCATGTTACTGTAATAAATCAAAATAATGTTAAGCTCAAAGTAAATTACAGGACCTTGCTGATATCTACTCATAACAATTGTAAACTCATATCAGTTTAGTAAGAGATTTAACCATAGATTTAGTAATAATAGTGCCATTTTTTATAACCAACAAAAGCTACAGCTAATGGATGACATTTGGTTGAAGGAAGAGTATGAGATTGGTAGGAGGTAGGGGACTAAACCAAAAACTAGTCATTTTTCTGCATACTTGGATTCTCTGTTTTGAGGCTTGTTTTACAAAAATAAAAAATAAAAAAAAATCCATTTTTCCAGTAGCACAAGCACATAAGCTCATACTGTTATATCTCATTATCTAGGTTATCCTGTGATGTGGAAAAAAAAAAAGCATAATATAAGTTAAATTAGCACTGGTCATAGTGAAAAAGAAAGAAATTGACTTACCTCAGCTTTGTTTTTATCCTTGCTTATGTCTGCTTCTGATTTGTTTGCATTCTTCATGCTTTACTCAGTCTTGTATGATTTTAAATCAGCTTCCACAGCTCATACAGGTTTTGTGACCTGCAAATAAAATCAAGAAAATGAAAAAGCAGAACCTATCAGACTTCAGTAATATCCATATCATGGTGCATAGTAGAACTTATGAACACATGTTGTCACCAGGAACATACGCAATCTTCATTCTAAATGGCTTTCACAATTCTTTACCCTTTGTTTGGATGTGGAGAGAAAATGAGAAGAGAGAAAATGGAAGGAAAGAAAATGGAGAGAAGAGAAAATGAAGAGAAAAGTGCATTTTTTCTCTTGTTGTTTGGATGAAGAGAAAAAGGAGAGAAAGAAAATGATAACTTTTCTTTCTCTTGTTTGGTTGAGAAGAAAAGTGAGAAGAAAGAAAATAGAATTATATAAAAAGACTAATGTACCCTTTATGTAATGTAATAAATGAATTTATTTCTTGCTATTTGTTTTACCCCTCTAATCCATATTGCTATTTGATCCCAAAGCATACTACTTACATATCTCAAAATATATGCAATCTAGAGAATAAGTTAAAGCAACCACATCATCCTGAAGCATGTGACTTTTTACATTATGTCAAAAGAAATAGAATGCATTGCCAGCTATGGTATAAATTGAGCACTCATATTCTTGTTTTGCCAACAATATTTTCATCCTCTTCTGGGTTACAGAAATAGTTTAATCATGACACTAATCAGCCCGTTAGCACATATTCAAGAAATGGATTATGGGGGGGTTTGGTTATCCAAACATTTTTAGACTCTTTTCTGGCTAAGATGAAATAAATAGGCTAAAAACATATAAGAAGTGTTTGAATTATTACAATAAGTAATAACAACAACAACAATAATAATATATAATAAATTATCTTAATGATGATATATAAATAATCACCTGGGTATGCATATCTAATGTGAAGTTTTAATTGTAAAATAATAATATTTAACCAAGTATCAGTGCCCTTACACTACACCGTCAACAGTCAAAGAAGTTTCAGCAATGTTTGTTGCAACAATAATTCGCTTGCAATTTGGAGGTGGAGGACTAAATACACGCACCTGTAAGATTATACAAGACATGCATGAGTTTCAAATGTGCGAAAAAAGTATAATGGCTCAAACCTTTTTTTATAGAATACCTCAAACATCAACTATTGCATATCTATGGATTTTTTTTCCAAAAAGAAAAGGAGCAATTGTATGCTTTTAAGTGTTAATTGCAAGATAAGAAATATGATTTGACATATGGTTATGAAGCAAACAAGGTAAGTAACAAGTCGAAAGAGGAAAGAACTAAGACAAATCCACTCAAGGCAGTTTCGCACTAAGTTATTTCCAAGAACATTCTACAAGTGCTAACTAGTCAAGTTTGCTATAGACAAAACTAAAAAGAAAACTAAGAATTATGTATGGGAATTAAATTATGCCTATCCAAATATTCTCACAAATCCTGTTTCTTCGTATTTGAAGTTTCAGACATGGATCATTACATCAGTTTATAGAAAATTGATAGTATTTGGAACTTGGAGTGAGTAACTCAAGCCACTGGTAAGCACATTTCTCAATTAAGAAGATTGTACAAATATAAAAACTACTTGCCTACAATTTAGGTGGCAAAGAACCATGTAGGGGAAGTATTATAGCATCCCGAACTTTATCTTCCAACTTAGATACCAACTTCTCTATATCATCCTGCGTGAAGATCATCGAAACTTGTTCAATCATTACATCATATTAGAAACTAAAGGATTAAGATTTGCACTCTGGAGTAGAAGTTATAGGGTATACCATATAACAAAAATGTTCACCTGTCCAATCATGAATATTAAAACATCCCTTTCCGGTTCACGAACATGTATCTCTGCAAAACCAATATCTCATCAACCACTGCAATTAAGCGAAAAAAAAACAACTATTAAGAAATAATACAGCTGAAATGGAATGCATACAGGTCAAGTTGACACAACTTGACAATATTTCCTGACTTTTCACTTGAACAGTTACCAGCCATTCAATCAGCAAAGGAGCTTAAAGGAAGTGAATGTGATTTTTTACATCAACGTGAACAGGTAGATTTCACAATTCAGATTTAAAATGCATCCCCTTCTTGGGCCTTAGCAGCTTATTTACTTATATGCAACGATTTTAACTATGATAATCCATTTTTTAAGAGCCAAGACCAGTTTTTCTCAAGAGATGTCATGTTATCTTAATAGATGACAAATAGACACGTCATGTAGGAGTTTTAAATCAATATGCAATGGGCAAGGAAAACACTAAACATATTGACAGAAATTTTGTCTAACTACATGGTGCCAACGCAATTTTATTTATACCCCAATGCAAGATAAATTATTAATTACCAGTACTACTAAAACCATGTATTTTGGCAAGTAGATGAGGTTAAAATTTCATTTCGTACCAAGAGCTGTTTTCAAAGAAGACTCAAGATAGCTTGAGGGACGCTCCTTGCTATAAAGTATCTCAACTGGGTACAACATTCTTGGGATGGTCAATACAGGACAATCTGCAAAGAACTTCGATACTTTATCACCATCAAGAGTTGTCGATTTGATCAAAACTTTGAGATTGGAGGGACACGGAGGAGGGACGCGGCGTAGCACGACTGGAGCTGAGGAGACACGCAACGGAGGAGACACGCGGCGTCGCACGACCGGAGCAGCTGGATCTCACCGGAGCCTGCACCACGGAGCAAGGATGCCGCACGACTGGACGCGAGGAGAGACAGCGGCGGCAGCGGCAGTGCCGGACAAGAAGCCGTCGATGGTGTCCCACGGCTGAATGGGAGGAAAGAAGAGGGAAGGGGTCAAGTGTAGGAGCTCACTTGTCGCACGACTGGGAAAGGGAAATGGAAAATTCAGATCTGAATGTGGGGGTATAAGGGTAATTTAATATCAATATCACACAATCTCTTCATTTTCTGAGCATTAGAGGTGAGAAAATGTTTTGGGTGAATCCCACAACAAAGTTTTATATCTTCCCTGTTTTCTTTGTTATTTCAAATGAGAGAAAATAACATATTCTCTTCATTTTCTCTCTTCTCATTTTCTTTCCATTTATTTTTTTCTTGAAACAAACAATGCATTAAGGATACTCTTATTCTCCTATAAAGTAAAGGTCATTAAATTGACATGAACATTCCAAGTTTTCTGTTTACACTGTTTCAGATTTTGTATAATTAGCCGGTAGCATTTACAAACCAAAAGACAAATGGTATACTTCAAGAACTTAGCACCAAGTTAGATTAAATCAAAATATTACAAACAAATATAAAACTTGATACAAGCACTCATTGGTTTCCGAATTGTAATGAATATATTACTTTCTGTACTATTTCAAGAGATAATTACCTATTGATCTTTGCCATTTGTTGTAGAAATGAAAAAAATAGAAATAAAAATCAAGCAGACTTCATCTGGACCAACTGCAACATATTTAATTACTACAAGCAGACTTCATTTGTCCAATGCTATTTATAAAGAAACATGAAAGAAAATTGTAAAAGGAACACAAAAATCCAATAACTTTGAAATTAGAAGAAAAGATGGTGATTCATTCATATAATTGTTTACAATACATCATATTATGTGACAATTGATTGGCATTGGTTCTATACAAACTTGCCCAACCCAAAAAAGCTCAATTGCATCATAATTCACATTACAACAAAATGTAGTTCCCAAAAAGAGAATCTAAGTCACATACTATGAAACACATCCCACACCTACAAGCTGAACAGAATTGTCTAACAAAAAAAACACACTTTAGGCACCAGTCCAACTATATACAATCACCCAAAATGTCAACCACCATATGCTTCATTCAAGCTCCTTCTTAATCATCTTCACAACACCATCAATCACAACAATTCCATCACTCATTGCTTCCTCTAGGTTCCTCTTGGCACGGGTTAACTTTGCATTGGAACAACAACCCTCAGATCCCAATGAAACAGGACTAACAAACAGGTGAGACCCAAACTCCTACAATAGTGAAGAAAATATAAATAATGATGGCAATTTTCTAACGTAATTATAAAGTACAAAAACTGGACAGATGGACAAATTTAAATGGGAGCTTGAAAAATTCCAAATAAGAGTAAAACCTTAGCATCCACTGAATCCAAAGGAGGAAAATCAGAACTTAGACTACAAATCTCTGGAAATGGTGGAGTGAACTTAGCCTAGCATTTAAGATAGAATATGCCACTCAGTAGGAAAGAAACCATACAAAAAAAATTAAATTAAATGACATAAACATAACACAATTAGTTTAAGAAGAGAATTCTTGTTTCTACCTTAGTTGGAGTAACTTCTGCTTTAGGCAGCTGAAACATGCTTAAGATTGCATCATCATCACATACCCTCCTAACTCGATATGATGCCTCTAATTGGGCAGCCGAAGCAGTTTTTTTCTCAATCTTAAACAACATGTTCTTCCCCACCAATCCAGCTAACACAACAGGATGTAGGCCATCAATGCCAGACGTACCTTTTTGCAATTTAGAAAATTCAGTACAATCAATTCATAAACAGGTTTAAAGTAAATAATCACCAAGCATTGTTAAGCAAAAAAACATTAACATTACCATTCTTTGCACCTCAACGATCAAGTCAGCACATGCCTTATGTAGGATTTGTTGTGCATCACGATCAAATAGCACAAAGACTGCACAACCACTGACATCTTCCACATTCACCTTTATCCTGTACCTATTTAAGAATCATGGATTTGTTTAAAACAATAAATAAAAAACAAAACAATTAAATAATTGCAATAAACATATAAAGAATAAAGAATATTGAGGCAAAATCAAGACCCTGGAGTGACATTAAGGACAAGGCAGAGGCAGGAATCACAGTAATACAACCTACACTCAGGACTAACAGCCCTATGGCACTTGCATGCTGGATACCACCAACCAGCATCCTCAACCACCCCATTAATAGTGGCTAAGACAATATACATCCCATCCTACATGGAATACAATAAATAATTCATAAGATGGACCAACCATATAAAATAACATCATTAAAAGTCAAAGGTCAAGTATCAGACAAAATGGGTAAAGGAATTATCTAATCCAACCATTTCAAAATTATTAAACAATAATATTTAACCAGAATGAAACACTGAAGGTAATCAAACCACAATATTCAGACAACAGGGAGGAAGGAGTTATCTTATCCAACCTCTCCAGTCTCTACTAATTGCTGTAGGTTCTTTCGAACATGAAGGCACATGAAATCATCCTCAACAGACACTCTGAGCCCATCAGGCACAAGTGCCAAGGTTTGGGAGCCACCAAACCATGCATGGAGAGTCTGTACATAATACAAATAATATATTCATGACAATAGAATGACAACCGCACCAAATTTTAGTAGGAGAAAAAACTGAAAAAAAAATGAAACAAAGGAAATTCACCCATTTCTAAATTCAATGACTTTAGTAATGTCTGGATTAAACATCAGTTTGGTTGCATGCATGACATTCTGAATAACAATTTTGCCTAAATAGAAAAATTAAATAAAGGAAATCAAACAATGTGTGCTAATTTAATATAAGAAGTCAACCAAAAAAATCAGTTACAAAAGCATCCTCACCTCTGAACAACTTAATTTTTGCTAATTGGATGACTACCACAGAATCATTCAAATCACCACTTGCAAGGAATGCATTAAGCTGTTCAACATAATCACCAAATAGAGTGCATTCAAGTTTTCCCCTATCAAAAACAAATTCAATATATACTATCAGCATATATAACACCCAGATAATATATCAGTTATCAATTATAATCAGAACCAATGGTAGTGTAAAAATATGTAATATAATAATGGACATGTATAGTAAGGAACAGACTGGCAATCTAAGTTCCATGACCACCATTTTCGTCATCTTTCCATCCCTCTCATACTGCTTTTCAGTTGACACACCAGACAACAAACCCATAACATATGCACATGACAATCACATAAGGGTTAAAAAATGAAGTCAAACAAATAGAAATTAAAAAAAGAGGAAGCGGCAATGATTGAGTTTGGGATCTATAAACTATACGAACTAAAAAGTCAGAATCTCCATCATGTTTGTGGACGTCCCCAAACGGAATAAGAGACAAGCCATGAAGAGGAATTAGCTCAGATTCACAAGTAGTAGCATAAGTTCTGAACTGAAATACCAATCGGTAATCATGAGTTGTAGCTCTATAACAACAAGTTAGGGACAACAATAAAGTAGGTCATCCTATAGACAGCCCCCTCAACCAAGTTAGGCAGAAATTTGTTCACCAGCATCTTTTTGATTGAAACTTGAATTTTACCTCCTTGAAAAAACAAAAAATTATCAAAAAAGGTTAACATAGAAATAAGCAAAAGAAAATAACATATTGATACTTACATATTCATCTAACAGAACCATTTTAATAGAACTTATTTGAGATGCATTGTTGAATGCAGGGACATTCCAGAGGCGGATGATACGAACCTTGAGCCACCAAGCTTCCCTCTCAATGTAAATTTTGCTCACAGGATCAAACGAAGGTGCCATATTAGCCAAGTATAATATGAAAAAAACAAAATAGCAGAAACTTAGCACAAGTTCAAACTATGAGATTACAAAGGTAAAAACTTCAAGCTAATTGATTGCACACAAACTCAGAGCAATAGCAACCCATATTTATAGGCCCAGTAATTTGAATTTGAATTCAGGAAAAAGAGGGAAAAACAAATAGTTACCATGGGAAGAGGAGAAATCGACGGGTAAAGAGGGAACGGAAAGGAAATGGGGGAAGAATTAATTTTTGTGTTTGGGAGTTTTATCATCCAAATTCATTTTTTTCATGGGGGGAACACATGTTGACAAACCTATGTCCTTTCCAAACCCACATATTAGTTCGATTTAGTTAATGAGAAAACATCCAAAACGGTTGAATTGATCATCCAAATTCATTTTTTCGTATCAAACCCCATACCGTTGAATTGGGATTTCTCACCTTCACAAAGCAGCAAAGGAAAAGAAGAAGAGAAACACAGTTTGACTCTACAGTGAGAGGAGCGCCTCGTATCACTTTGCTGGAAACAAATCGGCGTGTGGGCTGACTGGAATATCCTTCTGCTTTGTCGTCTCCAACACACGACTCCCCCACTAACTCCCATCTGCAACAAATTATTTCGTCGATCATGGGGAGAGTAAGCAAAAGACCCATACTGTTATAAGCCCTATTCAACCTCACTCACACCATGCGTTTGCTTCAAACTACACTACCCAACTTGAGCATAGCCCCTGCTCCCAAACCCACCGCTAAATATAGCATCCACTGTAGCCAAGAGGAAAGGTTTGGCGCAGGTTCTCAACACATCTATGCATAGCTGCCCTTTTTTGTTAAAGGTTGTGCTTGGGTACTTGGCACGTGTGTGGGCTTGTGGTGCTTAAATGGGATGCATGTTTATATGTGTGGCTATTTAACTAAGTCCATTGGGCGGAGTTTGCGCTTATTATTATTATTATTAACATTATTATTATTGTAGTACAATATATTATTATTATTACAATACAGGTCTTTGACTGTATACAAGGAAGCAATGGGCTTCCAAAGTCAGTCGCATTTAATTCCCACCTGCAGCAGGTAACGTACGAAATGAGTGAAATCAACAGCATCCAAAGCAAACAAAAACAATAATTTGAAATTGAAAATAAAATACTAACTTTAATCAGCAACCAACACGTATTCACAATAGTGAGTGATATTCAACAGTTGTATAATAATAATAATAATAATAATAATTATTATTATTATTATTATTATTATTATTATTATTATTATTATTATTATTATTATTACTACAATATATCTATAATTACAATACAAGTCTTTGAGTGTATTCCAACCTTTTACTGTATTGTAATACTATATATTATTATTAGATTAGATTTGAGAATGACTGAAGCAAATGGTTTTCAAAGTCAATCGCATTTAATTCCCACCTGCAGCATCAGGTAACGTACGGAATGAGCGAAGTCAACACTATGGCATCCAAGGCAAAAACATCAATTTGAAATTGGAAATAAAATACTAACTTTAATTAGCAACCAACACATATTCACAATAGTGAGTGATACACGAATGGACATCGTTCAGCAGTTGTATAGTTTATAGATAATAAGGAGGGAGAAGAGTGGTGCTACTTTGCTACGATGTCCCAAGTTTATAGTAAATTTAGGCTATTTTAATTGGTTTTGTCATGGTTATTATAATCATAGTTAAAAAATTGTGGTTAAAATTTATTTTTTTTTGGTAGTGAAAGGCCCAGTACGGTCTGGATACCATCTAAATCTTCAACGAACATATCTTTGAATGTTGGGGCATAAAGTGTAAGAAATATAAGCCATATAAATTCAAGACACTAACAAAATTAATACGAAATACAAAGTATACTTGAATTGACTATAGATGATCAATTGAGGTACTCTTATGGATTATTTCTCTAATTAGATCCTTTTCTTTATCTACTTTTTGCAATAGGTAATTATCCACAGGATAAGTTAGATAACATATGGTGGTAGTAGAGAAGGGACCTATCCGCTTATTTATAACCACAATAAGTTTTTCTATCAAGAGACACTATCATGAACAAATTCTAATGAGCCAATGATTATTGAGTCTACACTATTACCACCTAACCACATTAACTAATAACATGTGTGCATAGTCCACAACATGGATCAATATTAATATTGGGCTGACCATGCTTGTCTACAACCATGATCATATCGTCAATGCATTTTTCACAAAATAAAATATCACATTTAATTGTAGCTCACATAAGAAAATTTCAATATTCTCCCACTTGGACAAAATTAATTGTAATTTCAATTTTAAAAACATCTTATTTCCAAAATAACTCTAGCGTTGAGCAACTAAAAAAAAAAACTTAGTACGTGGCCACGATTTTGAAAAAAAATTATCTATGGACAACATTTCTAATATGACTGTCAAATAATGTCAATTATATCAGATCATGGTCGTCATTAATCATTTATTAACACAACTCCCTTCCATGGTTACAAACGCAGTTTAACATTATTGACACAAGTCTTAATATGGTAGTGTAGCAAGAAGAACAACACCTGACATTGATCCAAAAGATGTATTGTTTTCTTATCGGCTCTAACTTCTTTTCAACATGCATGGTTACAACATAAGAAAGAGAAACCCGATTTCTCTTTAGTATGCTTGAGAACAAAATAAGTAAGGGAAATCCAACAACCTGTGTCACACATCCAGTATGGTGTTTATGATGAGACAACATCCACGTGCTTTAAAACTAACATCAAAACTCAAATTTATCAATGTAGGTACACAAACAATTTCAATATTAACAATCATGTGCGCAACACATGTACCACAAATAATATGTAAACAACTTCTCTTCAAGTATGCTTCAAAGAAGCAAGAGAAATCCATAGCTCCTTAAGAGGCCCATATGCATATACGATTTCTCTATAATCATGCTTTAAGAATGCTAGAAAAATTGTATAGTTCATTAAGAACCATCATGCCTCAGCTTCAACGTGGCGTCGACCATAGGCACAGTGGTCATAACAACACCATGCTAGCTTCAAAATGTCATTAGGCCTCAAACTCCAATATGGTGTCAACCACAAACATAGTGTAATTGGCTAGATGCCTTTGATAGTAGTTTTGATGATAATAAACATGATGAAGATGATGATGGTAAGACTAAGTCCAAAATCTCCAAGAATAGCTCTAGGACTTAAAATCTTTTGTATGGAGCCTTTTCGGATATCTCATTGATTTTGCACGAAAAGCTAAAAATATTTTTAAATTAAGTTTCCAAATTCAAAGAATGTTTTTAATATTTTTGAAAACTTTTTCTGGAAATATCAATGTGTTCAAAACTGTTTTGGACTCAAAGGTATTCGAATAACTACAGACGTATTCGAATTACCCTGCTCATATTTGTGTTTAAAACTGTTTTAGACTAAGAGGTATTCAAATAACATAGGAAGTATTCGAATAACGATTTTCAAAACCCCCTGTACGCATCTGTTTTTAAAGGAGCTATTCGAATAGCACATCAGGTATTTGAATATGAAGTTTTCCAAATCTGTTTTTCTAAATAAGGTATTCGAATAATTCAATAGTTATTCGAATAGATATATTTTACAGAAAACTTCTTTTAATAGAGGTATTCGAATAACTTGAGAGGTATTCGAATAACCTTCTCTAGAACTGTTTTTCACAAGCTTTTAAAATAGTGGTATTCAAATTACTAGGAAGATATTCGAATAACCATGGGATCATGATTTGGAAAGAAACAACCATTTTCTGCATTTAATGTGATATTAATTATACCTAATGACTCTTTTCTTCAAAAGCTCTATAAATAGAGACCTTGGGTCTCTTCTGAACATAGCCCAACTATCTGAATTGTTTTTGCTTGTGCTAAAATGTGATTTACTTATTTTCCATATTTTTTGTGCTCTTTTTGCCAAAACTTTGAGATATCCTTAGAGAGCTCTGTTAGTGCTTTGATTTGTATTATTTACTCTTTAAGAGAGTTTCTATCATATAAACACTTTGTTAATTCTGTAAAGAGGGTGAGGTATCCTTCTAGTGAAAAATGGTGAGGTATCCTTCTAAGGTTGTAAAGGGGGTGAAGTATCCCTCTAGTGAAAAAAGTGAGGTATCCCTATTTTGAGGTTCAAACACAAAGGGTGAGGTATCCCAAGGTGTGGTGAGTACTCTATTGTATAAAGGTTTTCAAGCACCCATTCAAGCTTGAAGTTTAGTAAAAAATCTCAGATTGTGTTTCGAGGACTGGACGTAGGCCACAAGTGGTTGGTGGTTGAACCAGGATAAATATCATACCTACTCTTCTCTTCTTTATCTCTTTATTTTTAGCAATTTATTTATTATTGCTTATCTATTTTTTTGCCGTGTTTAAAGCTTTCTATTATCTTCTTTATTCTCGCATTTGTTTAATATATAGCTTCGAAGAAATTTGCTTTTATAAGTGTTTGCAAAATGTTTTAAATACTCAATTCACCTCTTTTCTTGAGTACTAAAGCCACTTGGGCAACACACGGTGGTTCCAACAACACGGAATTCCAAAAATTTTGCAATTGATGTACACAAGGATATATACATAAAGATATATAATAACCAAAATCAATTCATCATCAATTGCTTAAAATAAATAATACATGTCAACCAAACACTAAAAGTTTCCTATGATAATATAAATCTCCAAGCTCCCACTAATCAATCACATCAAAAGAACCCAAATGCCTATATTTCAACATGCATTTTCTCAATTGCCCATATTTTGACATGTATTTCAATGCTATAGGCCTAAGGCGTTTGGTTAAGAGATTAGCTAACCAGGGATTAATATGAATGTGTTCAACAAATATATCTTCATTGTTCACAAAGATAACTGACATTAAATGCTTCACATACAAATGTTAGACACATTACAATGTATCACTATTATTATAATAAATTTTAAAAGGTTAGCAGCAAAATTCTCAATGCAGAGCCATGTCAAAAGTATCTTAAACAAACACCTTCAGTAATATGTAGCAACATGATATGCAGAAAATTGCATATATGTCCAATATGCTTAAGAAAAACAATTGGTCGAAGAAACTTAGATTTATTATTTGTTTTATTAAGGCCACAAATATTATGAACACATTTCATATCACATTTGTGAAATCATAGATCTTCTAAACAAATAGCAATCATAATCATAAAAAAATTTTATTGCTAAAATAACAAATCATATGTACATAGCTTTAGAGAAATATAGTAAATTAAATTATGTACACAAATTTGTGTAGCTACCAAACACAAATAATATCAATTGCTTGTGCAATAAACAAATATGAAAGCAACTCAATCTTTCAATAAATACATATTTAAGAGGTTTCAATAACATTCAAGTGATTCAAAAAGAATCTTACAAGAATCAACATGAATAATAGAGGTAACAATCACATAACTTCCAGCTGCTCATTTTCTTATTGCATCCATTACTTGTTTGGAACTCATCTCAAATCATTTTTTTCAAGGGTAATTTCTTGTTTGATTATCTTGTAGCGTGCAAATGAGTTATAGAAAAGTTTGGTGATAGATGGAAGGATAATAAACAAAAGTTAAGGTGTAAGTACTTCTGCTTATATAAAACTAAGGAAGAGTTACTTGCTAATCCTCCTTCTGGAGTGGATAGTGGTGAGTGGTCAACTTTTGTGCATCATTATAATGAAGATAAGATTAAGGTAATTTTTTTGTAATTAATCACTAAGTTTATCTATGCAATTAAGTTTTATATACATTGACAATTATTAACAAATGCAGAAGATATGCTCACAAAATACAAAGAATCAGAAGAAGCTTAAAGCCTCTCATGTTGGCGAGAGTAAAAGTAATGCTAGGAAAGCTTATGAAATGGTATGTTACTACAAGTACGATAAAGTTTTAGATAAATAAATTATTTTTCAAAGATTGTGACCATGCACTTACCTTGATTGAACTTATGATATTTAGTGCATGTTACTATTATTTCATTGACTTAATTATGCTAATGTAGGAGAAAAAATTGGGAAGGCCTATGTGTTGAGGTGAGGTTGTCATTTCAAATTTGTTGAAAATGGATAGAAGCTATGTGAATGAAGAAACAAAAATAATAGTTGTAAGTTTCTGTTCATAAATTAACTATTGCACATTGTTATCTTGTATGGTTGTTATTGATTGATCAGCCCTTGATAGAAAATTTTGATAAAACTTGCATAATCCTGTTGAAGCATCTTTATGCGCACTTTGTACAACATGTAATTGATGTATAGTAGCCTCTTTGTATTAAATTCATCTACTGGATATGATTTGATGCATATGTTACAGTAGTTCAATATGATTTGATAGTAGTTCATCACTATACAAAGCGATTTTTTTAATAATAGGGAAGCAAAATGCAAGTGTGTAGTACAAATATATGAATTCTTGTACCTTGAAAATATATTTATACTTTTGTCACTCAATGGTCATCTATCCACGTTCTATTTGAAGATGCTTTTTTCTTTTAATTAATTTTTGTGTTAACAAATGATAGGTTGCTCTTTACTTTTAGGATAAGATTTCAGAGAACATACCTCAAGATCAAGAATATGCTGCTTCTTCAAGTGTTCCTTCAATGATTTTAGCTCACCCAAATGATCCAATTGGAAAAGTATTTGGAGTTGAGCACTCTGGTTGTGTGCATGGCTTAGGACATGGTCTTTGCCCTACTAATATTTTTGATATGCCCACACAACGCAATATAGGAGCATCAAGCAATAATGTATCTCAACAACGTATTGAAGACTTGGAGAAATAAGTGGAGACCTTGAAAGATAAGTTAAGTGGATATCATGAGACCAAAGCACAACTTTTGCAAACTCAAACCCAATTAAGTAATATCTTCAATTTCTTGCAAGATAGATTTGGTTCTTACTTACCTTTCAACAATGTTCCAAGTTCTTAAGTTTATGTAATTAAATGTAGTGATGATAATAGAATCTACTTTTTGAGTATGATTTGTAGTTAAGTGAAGTTGTGAACATGAAGTGTATGGTTTAAAATAGTGATGATGCTAGTTAGGGTTTACATTTTGAGTAGGATTAGTCAGTGAAGTTGTGAACGTGACAGGCATGGTTTAGTTTTGACAAAGATTCAAAACTTTTGCCCAAATTTCTTTATTAACTAGTGATTTGAATGCTCTACTTGATTGAGACTTAGTATTATGTGATTAAATAGGTATCCTTTTGTGATATGATTGGGAAGTAACTAGCATTTAAAAAAAATATTTAGCCACAGTTTAATCATGGCAAACCAATTTTATGAATATGAACTTTTGTTACATTAGTCACGGTTTAGTCGTAACTAAACATTAACTTAGCCACGGTTTAAGTGTAGCAAAGTATTGTATAGAATATATTCTAATAAAAATAAGCCACAATTATTACTTAATTAATCACGGTTGTAACCATAGGTAACAAAATGTTGTTACAATTCCTAAAATCGTGGCTAATTTATGTGCCACGGCTTATTTAGCTACAATTGTTATAACCATGGCTAAATTGAGTTACCTAAGATTTTTAAGATATTGGCCACAGTTTTAACCATGGCTAAACACTGATTTTTTTGTAGTGAACCTCAAAATCTTGCAATGACAATGTTGCAAATAATTATTTTCACAAGCACATACATTAATACTATTATTTAGAATGACAAATATCTAATAAATATTCAATACCAAAGTAGCTACTATAAACCACATCAAATAAACGAGCATGTATCCCTTTTATTTATCTATTTATCTGACATGTAGACAATACAGTTCACATAAATTTGTCAAATCCTTTCGAAGGTAGTAAATCTCATGGAAAAAAAAGGTTGTCCTTTATATGCATAGAATTATATAACAAACATATGAAACACAATATAAACATAAATACTCCAAAATTTTCTATGATATATCAAAAGGATTCATGTGAGATTCAATATCTAGGATCTTATAAATCCTTTCATATTAGACTTGTAAATGGAATTTTAAATTCACACAATAAATGATTTTACTATCATACTTGACATCAAATAATGAATAAAGTCAAAATCCTCTCACTGATGTCAAGATCCACATCAAACTTGTTTAAGACAACATGCTTTAACTAAAAAGAAAGCAATATGATATGTGTTCTGAACAAAGTTCAGAGTGTTACCTGAGTAGGTGATTGAAGATAGAAACCTCTATGGCACAACAACAGTAGCGATGGTGCGAGGAGGTGGGTACTTGCAAAATGCACTCCGACGCTCAAGTTAGACCATGCACAATGATGGTAGTATGCAAAATTAGATTAGATGCATACCTTTGAGATCTTGTAAGATATTTATTTAGGAATCATAGTTAAGAATCATAGTTCAATCTGAATTGAATGCTATTATTTAGGATCAAAATTCATGATATTATTATCTTTTATAACTAATTTTCCTATTTATGTGGGATTTAATTAGTGTTCATATCTATTAGGCATTTTGTAAGAGATTTGCTCATCATAAATAGGTAGATGTACTTATCTAATAGCACGTATAAATATCTGGATACTATTTTGGAGGGTCGGATTGCTCCTGAACTGCTAACCCATAACTCAGTCTAGAACAGTTGCCCCTAACTTAGCGCTTAGGTCTGACAGCTAAGTGTCAAGATATCTGAGTTCAACAGGAGCACTCGACATGCAAAGGATAAAAGGATCTAAGTCATGTAAAAATTCTGAATCTCGTGATGGTTTTTCCTAATGGCCGAGGTCTGAGATGTGAGAGATTGTTATCTCTCATAGGTAGTGAGAGATTGAATGTTGTTATTTAGAATTAGAATCCATGAGATTGTTATCTCTTATAATGGATTTTCTTATTTATGTGAGATGTAATTAGTGTTTATATCTTTGAGGGATTATGTGAGAAATTTACTCCTCATAAATAGGTAGATATACTTATCTAATAGTGTGTATAAATATCTGAATACTATTATAGGGGGCCGAGTTGCTCTTGAACCGCTAACTAATAACCCGGTTCAGAACAGTTGCTGATCGCACCACATGTGATCATGTATTAATTTAGCGATATTACCGCAAGTGCACATATCGAATAAGTAATAAAGAGTGAGTAGAATATCGTTCTCATAAGGAATTAGTTTACTAAGTACTAGTTCTCTAATATTAATATTATCTAAGCAACCAATAATTAAGAGTGATTTAAAATAATTAAAGACACAAAATTATAAAAGATAAAAACACATAAGAATACAAGAAATTAAGAGGGAAAAGAGAGAACAAAGCATCTGAATGCAAAACACGTTAAGGATGTGAACACATGAAATTCAAACATGTGGGATCTGACTTCACTTAATTCAACAATCTATCATAGATAATAGAGTAGCTTTATGACATTCATTTTAATTAATTTCTAGTCATTCAATTAATGGAGAGAATCCCTTAATTAATTATAACCTAATTCCTTGGTGAGTTAATTCTCTTTAATTATCAAAGCCTAGTCAATTCCTTGATCTAAGCCCCAACTCTTAAAGGTATGACCTTCACTCTGGATTCTCATGGAAAATATCACAATTCTCTCACATAACCTATAACCTATACTCCTATATGATTATAAATCATGACACTTATTATTTATGTTTTAAGTTATATGCAAACCTTCCGACTCTATGCACATCTCTGTGAATGACAATGAACATAGTTTTGATGATTAACAAACAAACAATAATTGATAACGTAAAGATCAAGTTCCAAGTTTCGTCAAGATTAGCTTATAAGACTTTGGTCTTACGTGTAAAGGTATATAGGATTCACACAAAGCTCAAACAAAGTTCTAAATCCTTATTTATATTTCTTGATTGATAAAATGCCCAAACAAATGGTTTTTAAATAACTAATCTTGGTGGTAGCTCGTTTGGATGAAAATTTGTCAAGATTAGGCTTTGGAAAACTAACCCTAAATCACTCATTTGTCCTCTTCTTTAAAATCTTTTTGAGTTTTAAACTGAAATTTATTTCATTATAAAGTAGACTCAACAATCTTTCATATGAGTAGTCTTTTGTTTTAAACAAATAAGTAATGAAGAAGTTATGACTTTTCAAACCTGTTGTACTAAAAAACAGGGTGCCATAACCGATTATTCACCAAAGTCATAGGCACAGGCTTCAATTTTTAAAAGGTCATAACCAGTTATGACATTTGCATAACTAGTTATTTGGAAAGTCAGAAGCTTATGTGTTTGTTTACAAAAGACCATAACTGATTATGACTTTTCCATAATCGGTTATTACTTCATTTTAAAAAGCCACTGGTTAGGCCATAACCGATTATGAAATAGTCATAACCGATTATTTGGCAACCAGAAACAGATTTTCAATGGCTCTATTTAGCATTTAATGCTTCTCAACCACCACCAACGGCTCTTAAATGCTTTGGACTATAAATGAAAGTGTTTGTGCATTGATTATAAGTTGGAAAACATTCTGAAAAACCTTCTTGAGCATTAAATACAAGTTTTATCATCTTTTCAATCCATACTCTATTTTGAGCTTCTAAAAGTGTGAATCCTTGATACCATTGTTCTTCAATTTGTATTATTCACTCTTAAGAGAGTTTCTTATCATCTATACTCTGTATAAATTGAAAAGAGAGGGTGAGGTATCCTTCAAAACTGTAGGGGTGAGGTATCCCTTGAAAGTAGAGGCTCAAGTACAAGGGCGAGGTATCCCAAGGTGTGTTGAGTGCTCCATCTTGTAAAGGTTGTCAAGTACCTGTTTGAAACTTGAAAATATAGTGGAAATCTCAGGTGTTTACTTAAGGACTAGATGTAAGCCACAAGTGGATTAGTGGCTGAACCAGGATAAAGCTTTGTGTTTATCTTCCTAAACCAATCTCCTTACTTTGTGCATTGTTTTATTGAATATCTTGTGTATTATCTTGCTTGATCGATTTACTCATAAGTGAAATCTATCTATCTTCTCTATCCATTCAATTTTGTTAAACAATAGCTTTAACGAAAATTGAAAATCAAGTGTTTTGCGAAAGAATAGCAAAATTATTTTACAAACTCAATTCACTCCCCTCTTGAGTATTGAGGCCACTTGGTAACAATCTCACTAGATCAATTTATGAGTGGTCAATTCATAAAAGTATTAAGAACCATAATAAGCACTCAAATTGAATAGAAAATAAATTAATTAAAAATCTAATCTTAATACATGTCGATTGAATCAAGTTACATCTTCATCCTAGAAACACACAAATTTAGCTACTCATGAAAAAAGAGAAGAAGAGATATGAAGAGGAAAAAGAATTCATTATGATAGAACTGTAGAGTAGAAACCCAAATGTCTTCAATGGTGATTCGATCTCCAACTCCATGAGAGCTCCATGACAACTCCTCCTCCTCTCCTAGGGCTCGCATCCTTGCTGCATTCGAGCCTCAAAAACTCTATATTTGCATGTATTTTCTAAATCAAAAGAGAACTCATTTGCTAAACTCGTTTTTTCCATTTTATAGAAAAATTGATAGCTTTTCGTATTTAACTTGCACAATTTTTCTCACCCTACAGATGGCCGAATTTTCCCTCTATCTTAACACAAAAGTTGTAGGATTTTTTGTTATCTTTTCAATGCCACAAACGATGCATCAATGTGATATTTGTTACCCAATACATAACTCTATTATTGAGGAATGGTCAAGATGCTATGGAACTCCAAATTTTGCTCCAAATCTAATCTCTTTAAGAATCATTATCCTATCTCGAATCTACAATTTTATGTCTAATTAGAACTCTAATTAGCATTTAAGAATATGATAAGAATATTTCAAATAATTATATTTATGAATTTCTTATTTTTATATAAAATCGATGATTTATCTTGAAAATTCAAATATGACTAAGTGAAGAGATAATTATTTAAAAATAAATGAAAATAAACAAAAACTAAATAAAAATAAATTAAAAATGCTAATAAATAAACTCAAAAGATGAGTGTATTTTACATTCATTAACTACCCCCAAACTTAAATATTGTTTGTCCCCATGCAATGAAAAACAATGAAACTAAGGATAAAACTCATTTAGAGGTGAATGCAAATGTAAAGGTTTTCAAAAAAAAAAAAATTCTCAACTAAAGCAATTCAAAGCTTGAATGATCAATCATTCTCTCATGTATTCATGCCCTACTCAAGTATATAACAACGATCAAGATAAATTTTTATCAAAAAAAGTTTCATAAAACTTAAAACTCTCTTGACAATCACTTATTTACTCAGTGACTCCTAATCATCTCCCCATATCACTAGGTAATAATGCTACACAATTCTTTACTAATCCAAGTCTATCCCAAGCTAAGATCTTTTATTTCTTCTTTCCTCTCTTGTGAAGTTTAGTGCAAAAATATTCGAGTTTACGATTCACCACTGACCTTTTTTCACAATTTGGAATTTTAGAGGGGAACAAAAAATCAAGCACAACATGTGTCCGGGTTTACAACTCATCACTAACTTTTATAAGATTTTCCCTTTTTTCATTAATTTTCTTATATTTCACCACCCCCAAACTTATACTCTTTTATCACTTTGGTGGTGAAACTCCTTAAATTAACTTTTTAATTTTCTTAACTTAGAACTTCCTAGAACTAACTTCAAAAAGAGTAGAAGAACTATCTAAGATTATGGGAGATTCTTAGAAAATCATATCATAAACAATGATAATTTCAAGAGCTAATAATTCATCAAAACAAGCTTTTCAATTCAAATTTACTCAATTGATAAATATATACCAAGAGGATATGAACAAAATCAAGATTTTTTTTTAACATTCACACTTATCAAAGTTTTACTAAAAAATATTCATTAATGCAATTTGCAATTTGCATCAAATTTTAAAAACAATGAGTTTATTTCCTAATTTCCTTTTAATTTTTTTTTGTTGGCCAGCACTGTATACATTTCCCTATAAAGACTCCGAGGAAGGCACTTAAGCTGACTCAATTTTTTTTAAAAAAAACAAAACAAATAAAAAACAAAATTAACATAAAAAATTACAAACATATAAATGAATGCAATCCCACCCCCAAACTTAAAAGTTGACATTGTCCCTAATGTCACAGATAAAGAACATAGCTCAAGATATTCAGTTGAAACAAATCAAGCACAATAGGAGGTGGAAAGAATTATCTCAAACAAACCATCAAGTTCATTGTCAGCAAATGCAAATAAATGGGTTCATAAAATAATAAATTAAGTACAACTCAAATACAGTAATTTATCAACAATTGAAACATCAACAATCACTGTTTAGCAAGTGACATCAGTACCACTTACTTTCAATATATCAAGTCTTAAATTCGATTATTAGATTGTCAAGCAATTAGGCTTCATCTTTCAATCATTCACCTAAAGCATAAGACCATGCGAATATGGGATCCAACATATCATAAGCATTAAGCATACTAAGAATGAATTAAGATCTCACTCAAACAAGTACCATACAAATCAATTCTTAATTAATTGCACAGCAATCGTAATTATCATGCCACCTTTCTCAATCCATAATAGGAATCACTAGAATCTATAGAGGTTGGGTGGTGGAAAAAAAATTAACAAACTCTTTTCGGGGTGTACTAGGTCGTGATTTACACTGCCTAGGACTTTTTTTTAATAGAAAAAAAGAAAAAAAATTAAAAAGAAAATTTTTTCTGGGGAACCTCCAAACTTAAAATCAAAGCATGGTGTATATTAAATTGAATTTAAAAACAAGTCACGAACAAACCAAAACAATACAAAACATTTCAAATTCGAATCCTAATCTAAAAATTTAAATATGAAAAAACAGAAAAACAAACTCATCAATTAGTTTACGCATTTTCTTTCATCATTGCTTCTTGTTTCTTTTTAACTCGCCTTTTTGTTTTCTCTTATTATCCTTTCAATCTCCGGATCAAATAGTAGTGAACGAGGGTCACTTGTACCTTGCATAAAACGAAACACCACTAATGATTAGAAATAGAAATTGATAATTAATGCAAAAGTAACAAACCGAAAATAAAAACACAGCCTAAAGTAATACTCTTTCTAGATACTAATGATATTGATAAAAGTCTAGTTCCTCGGCAACGACGCCAAAAACTTGTTCCCACGAGAAATTAGTTTACCAAGTACCACTTCTCTAATAGTAATGCTATCTAAGCAACCAATAATTAAGAGTGATTCAAAGCAATTAAAAACACAAAATTATAAAAGACAAAAACAAATAAGAACACATGAAATTAAGAGTGAAAAGAGAGAACAAAGCACGCGAGTGCAAAACACATTAAGGATGTAAACATACAAAATTAAAACACTAGAGATCTGACTTCACTTAATTCAACAATCTATCATAGACAATAGAATAGCTTTGGGACCTTCATTCTATTTAATTTCTAGTCATTCAATTGATGAGGAGAATCTCTTAATTTATTAAAACTCAATTCCTTGGTGAGTTAATTCTCTTTAATTATTAAAGCCTAGTTAATTCCTTAATCTAAATCCCAGCTCTTAAAGGCATGACCTTCACTCTATGAATTCTCATGAAAAATACCACAATTCTCCCACATAACCTATAACCTCTATTCCTATATGATTATAAATCATGGCACTTATTATTTATAGTCTAAGTCATATACACACCTTCTGATTCTACACACATCTCACTAGATCAATTTATGAGTGTCCAATTCATAAAAACATTAAGAACCATAATAAGCACTCAAATTAAATATAAAATAAATTAATTAAAAATCCAAACTTAATTCATGTCGATTGAATCAAGTTACATCTTCACCCTAGAAACACACAAATTTAGCTACTCATGACAAAAGAAAAGATAGGAAGAGGAAAGAGAATTCATCATGATAGAACCATAGAAAAGAAACCAAAGCGTCTTTAATGGTGATTCGATCTCCAACTCCATAAGAGCTCCATGACAGTTCCTCTTCCTTTCCTAGGGTTCGTCCCCTCACTACCTTTGAGCTTCCAAAACTCTATATTTGTCATATATTTTCTGAACCAAAAGGGAGCTCCTTTGCTAAACGCGTTTTTTCCCTTATAGAAAAGCTGATAATTTTTCGTCTCTAACTTGTACGATTTTCTCACTCTCTATATAGCATAATTTTCCCTCTATCTCAATAGATAAGTTGTATTATTTTCTGTTATCTTTTTATTGCCACAAACAGCGCATCGATTTAATCTCTGAAGCCCAAGATATGACTCAATTACTGAGAAATGATCAAAATGCTGTGAGAATCTGAACTTTGCTCTAAATCTAATCTCTTTGAGAATCCTTTTCTAATCTCCAATCTAAGATTTTGCATCCAATTAGAATTTTAATTAGCATATGAAAATAGGATAAAAATCCTTCAAATATTTATCTTTAGAAATTTCTTATTTTGGCACAAAATCTGATGATTTATCCTGAAAACTCAAATGTGACTAGGTGAAGAGATAAATATTTAAAAATAAATTAAAAATAAATAAATAAAAATTAAAAATCCTAATAAATAAACCTAAAAGATGAGTGTATTTTACACTCATCAGTTGCCATAACCTAGCGCTTAGGTGTGACAGCTAAGTGTCAAGATATTTGAGTTCAACAGGAGCACACGCCACGCAGAGGACAAAGGGATCCGTGTAATGTAAAAGTGCCAGATCTCATGATGTTTTTTTTTCAAAGGGCCGAGGTCTGAGATGTGTCATAGTATACCCCTGGTGTTAATGAGTAAGGTCGAGATTCAAAATGGATCACTCTACTTAAGTCATCATACCATTATCCGGGATATGTAACACCTTTTTTTCTAAGAGAAGAAAGAACGTCACACCATAATAAAAAGTGAAATGCGGAAAATAAATAAATCATAAATTAAGACCCAGTTCATTTTTAATATATGAATAAACATCTTCAATCGTAATTGTATAGTAAACGGGTATTGAAATTATTTTATATATATATATATTTGTTGTAGTGAGAGAATAATAAAATATAATTACAGTAAAAATCAGCATGAAAGGAAATCATACATCCATATATTATATATATATAATTGCATCAAGCTTGTTTAATTACATCATCAAGTATACAAAAAGTAAAAGGCTTTACCCAACCCAAGATGTTTACAAATGTACAACATATCAAAATAGCAAAACATCAGGCTTCCCAAAAAAATATACAGATAGCCATCAGTAGCCACCAACAGTACCAGCCCCTTAAGACTGATGAGAAGGAACCGTATCAGGATCCTCCTCTGGGTCTTCCTCGTCAGATGAAATCATCATCGGAGCGACCGAATTTCGAGCAGAGGCTCGAGCAGTGGAGAGAAATGAATCCTCCTGTGGGGTGTAATAGAGATCATCCCACAGATCGCGGACAGGTAAGTAAAACTCCAAATGAACAAAAGCAGTAAAATCAAAAACAGGCAGGTCATAGCGACCCCAAGCTAACGACACCGTCAAGTCCCCATGATAAATGCAACGGTCCGTGTGCATGTTTATATGCCAACAGTTAGGACCTCCATGGAAGGTCATCCTCGTGTAACCTAGAAATCTACGTGGACGAGACGACATCTTCAAGCAACACTAGTCGTAATCACGCCAGAAACCAGGGAACTCGGGCGCTTCCCTTTCTTCATGAACGTCTTCTCAGAAGCATATAAATAAAACATAAATACAAGAGTGTAGGAAAGAGGTGAGACACACAGCATTCAATACCAATATGATAGTAAGAAAACAAAACGGCGCTGGATGCCCACATAACATCACAGTACATATATACATCAGCAGTAATAATAAAATAAGTAATAAAAGAGAAATAACAACAGTATCTCAGGCAGTAAACAGTTTATCAATCAGATAATTATTTCAACAATTAAAAGGAGACAATTTAATAGTTATGGACATTCATGCTAGAAAAAATATGAGACTGACAATGCCTAATGCATGGCTTATACATGACACTCTCAACAAGATCGCGATATAGGATATTGTCTGGGTCTTGATCGTCGGTGTGGTTGTATCAGTCTATCCCACGGTCCCAGTGGAGCTACCACTGTCTATTGTGAGACACCTGCACCCCGATTCCCCCAAGGCCAATAATATGACCTACAATTAGTCTACTCGCACCCACACTAAGGTGTAATTCAATCTCCTAGGCATGCACCGCCTTGACAAAAGAGTCCAACGGACTTTCACAAATGCATGATGACTCAATACATATCATGTATATTCATCAATAATATACTTCTCATGAAAAATACCACAATTTGGTCAAATCAAATATCAACAAGTCTTTGGTCCGACACATGGACTCACAATAGCATATCATCAATCCTCCATAGCACATACATTTATAAGGTTCAACATAACCACAATTTCATTTTATGAATCCATAATTTCTAATTACCTAAGTCTTGATTAATTACACAAATCTAGGTCAAGTAGACCCTTGAGGCCGTGGCCTCTTAAAGACAAAATCCAACCATTTTTCTTCCTTCACATTATTGATTTCATATCTCTAAATTGCTTAAATCACATAGATGCACAAAAGCACCACTTGGACCCCAAAAACCCCTTAGAGGTCGTGAGCTTCTCAAGAGTATCAAATCTTAATTTTTCCATTACATGCATTAATCCTTTAATACCTAATTACCTGGTTTCAAATCATACAAAAATCAAACTCAAACCCCCAAAATTATAGTCCAAAACCATAACCTCCCCAAAGGGTAGGAAACCCTATATTTTTCCATTCATCCAATCCAAGTAATCCAACATCATCAAGGCATTCAAGACAACTAACATTTCTATATAAATCAAATACACACAAAAGCATGAAAAAAAAAATTCAAAGTGAGCAATCCATTATGGATTCCTCCATCAACAACCACTCAAAAGTTCCCTCACCACTAATAATGATTGAAGTGAGTAAATCTCCCTCTTATCTAAAGGAAGAACACGAAAATCCACCCCTTGTTGGTCCTTGTGATTTTCGTCCAAAGCTCCACCAAACCCTAAGAATCATAACTCAAAGAATCAACACCAACGACTTGAAAAAGAAAGGATCCATGGCCATGAAAATGACCATAGAAACGAAAAAGAAGAAGAGAAAGTAAGGAATCAAAGATTTACCTCAAAAGCTTCAAACTTTGTTTTTGAAGAAAAGTGAAGAAGATGACGGATTTAGAAGAAAATCTCTAAAGAGAAAAGGTTTAGAATGAGAAGAGAAGTGTAGAAATGGTGGTAGTGAAGCAAACAAATGAAGATAGCCACCAAGATGGGCTGCTGCTGCGGAGAAGAGAAAAGGAAGAAGATGAAGAGAGAAAACTGTGAGAAGAGGAAATGAAGAGAAAAAGAGTGACAGCTTTTGTGATTTAAGATTTTTGGAGTAAAATGATAAAGTAAAAAATTAAATTTTTGGCTCCCCCCTAAAGCCCTAAGCTGCGGCACACAAGAGAGAAGGAGAGGGAGAGATTGGCTTCTCTTACAAGTTTTGGACATTTTAGTCATTTTTGGTCAAAGCTTCCTTGAGAAGCTTTGATTAAAATACATTATTTTTGAATTAAAGGTGATTTAATTTGACATGGATTTCCTTTGGATAAGATAAGATTTCTACTACAAGCTATTATCCAATGGATAATTGTTACAGTTGATAAAAGTCAGTGTTAATTATCCAACAGATAATAAAATACACAGTGATTTTTATTTATCAGATAAAAATCTCAAAAAACGTAAAATCTGGTAAACCATATTCCAGCCTCAGGTTTAGTAATATCCCCCATCGACATTTTCACAGATCAAGGTTCTCAGAAAAAATATCTCATTTCCCTATCTCCGCTCAGTGTGCATGTAAAACAAAGAATAATATTAAAATATTTCACGTTCTTAGAAAAATTAACAAAAATCACAAATATTATAAAATTACTATTTATCATAAAATTATAAATTTTTGGGGTATTACAGGATACGTAGTAGATTGCCCTCATACAGATTTGTTTGTGGGGCTCGTTCAATCTGAGTGTAATTCGGTTTGAAACTGAGATCCGTATTATGGTTTTACCGTGATGTCCTGATGAAATCCCATGGTCTGGCTTAGGTATCCTTTTGAAACGTCATGCGTCATTTCATTTCTGAATGTTCTGAGTGTTGTTCTTTTAACTGCTCTTGTTCAGAAACAGTACGTCACGTGGTTGAAGAATAGCAGAAGTTGCCATTTAGGATTCGTTGCATCATCATTAGTCGTTTTCAAGTTTCAAAACAATGGTTGAAGAGACATATCTGCCCCCATTCATGACAACGATTAGGGAGGTTTTCCTCGCTTATAAATAGGAGTGAGGGTTTTTCCCTTCCCACTTCTCACCTTCTCTCACATTTCCAACTTTCTTCTCCGGTGAACCAGGTGATTTCTAGTGAGTACCTGCTACATTTGTCGGTGGTTTCCAGCCTTTTTCAAGCCCTTTTCACCATTCAAAAACTCTAGGTACTCTCCATCTCCACCCTTTTTTCTTTCTGAAAACATTATTTAGTGAGAGGAAAATGTTAAGGAGTAAGGAAATAATACATAATAGTGGTGTGTTAGTAGAGATTCAAAGTTCTCCATCGTCCCCACCACCTTAGGCACAACGGAGGCTTCAAGCCCACGGTGGTGACTATGATGATGGTCCAAGTTCCTTGACTGGGATGAGGATCCTGGAGGCAATCCAGAGAGTGGATCATGCAAGAGAGCTTATAAAGCAATAACCAGCCCGTCCGCTCTCCAAACTTATGCTAGATTAGGAAACCTTAGTGAATCGTCTTCTGAAACTAACACAAGTGTGTCTTGTGTAGGTGACCTTATGGCTTAACCTGAAGGATGGCACCTTCAGAACACTGGGAGCTTATCTTCCCCTGTGATGTCAACTTATATCAATGGGTTGACTGAGGGGTCTTGGGAACTCCTTCAAGCGTGATAAGTGCCAGGGATGCCTACGAAAAGCAACAGTATCTACAACTAACCACGAATGGGCTAAGAGATAGGGAAAACACTATTCATCATCCACTCAAAGAAGAAAGAATGTGCTCTGTGCATACTGAAGGCAAACACTTTATCTACATGTACGAGGCATTTTTCACAAGGATCGGGGTCCAACTACCATTCTCCGAGTCCGAAATTGAGGTGCTCAACTGCCTACACGTGGATCCAACCCAGTTACATCCAAACACATGGGGGTTTATCCAGGCTTTCGAGCTCGTTTGTCGAGTCTTCGAGTGGTCGTACTCCGTCGAATCATTCTTCTTCTTCTTTACCTAGTTCTCACCCACCGAGAATAACCAACAAAAAGGGCGGGTAACTCTATGGGCACAAGCTGGACGTAGAGTGTTCAAGCCATCCTAGGAGTCCTTTAAGAATTTTAAAAAGAACTTCATCAGAATAGAGGGACCTAAGCCATTTGGAAGTGAAGAATTGAAGAAATCAAAACTCTAATATCTGAGCTCCTCGAGGACGAGGCTAAGGTCCTTTATTTTGTTGTGGAGTGGGCAGACACAAGAAGGGCCATTTACTGTAAAGATATCCTTGATGAACCCAATGATTCTGTAAAAGCTTTATTAGGTATCTCGTCCTGCATACATTTGATTCATTTGCGCTTCAAATTTTCTAAGTATTGTAACACTTGTTTTATTTTTTGCAGACAACATGGCACCACAGCTAGACTTGAATGTCTCGCCTAGCGCTTGACAACTAAAAGAGTGGGGGCTTCTGGATCCTAGGCCCGACCACTGCTGTAAGGGTGACGATAATAGTTCCTCCGCTTCCACCAGAGGTTTAAGAGGCAGAGCCCAGTTATCCTGCATAACCACTTCGACCTCCGAAGAGGAGGGTTGAAAACAGGAGGGATCAAAAGGGCAAGAGGCTGACTGTTGAGGCTGCTCCTTCTAAGATTCCAACTAGCTCGAGGTAGACCATCCCAAGGATGCTCCACCACATTTCTCTTTTGGATCAGTATGGACCAATGATGTTGATCCTATAAGAATTATTGACAACGCCTTACTGTCTCCTGTTGATGCTAATTCATTAAGCATGATATGGTGGAGCTCCTCTAGGATGATCAAATATAGTCTCAGCATAACACCTCTGTCCTCTAATTTTTGGAAGGGGCCTTTGAGTCTGTTCAAGAGGCTCAGGGATTGGAAAGAGAGCTTAATACCTTACAGGGTGAAAAATAAAATCTTGAGCTAATTGTCGCCCAAAAGGATGGGCAGATGGCTCAAGCAACTAAAGAGCTTAAGTTGCATGGAGTCAAGATCACTGGGCTCTAGGATAGGACCAGTCGCCTTTCTGAAGAGGCCACCGAGGTGGTCAATCTCTGTGCCAAGTTGTTGAGATCAACGCACTCTAGGTCCAACTCACAGAAGGGGTAGCTTGGGAGAATACATTGAGAGAACACTTAGCTTTCACCATGTCTACTCTCGCCGGCGTCCGAGTTAAGAATGAATTCCTCTATCAGACCGATGCCAAGTTAAATGAAGAAATTATGGAACTTGAAGATAACTGGTCGAAGTCAATGGATGAATCATTCACAAATACTTTCTCTCTACTTCACCTTTTGAACCTAGACCTTAATGAAGAAGGAATTGGTTCGATGAAGCTAGTCCAAGATGGTCGAATTGTTGATGGTGTTATTCCCACGACTGCTCCTATCGACTAAGTGACTTAGAGGGTTGATGATGGAGAAGAGGAAGACGCGACTTCGGAGGTCAGGCAGGCGAAGGCGAGGACTAGGGATGCCGAGGTGGAGGAGACGACCCCGAAGGATGCTTGACCACACTTCACTTTTCTTTCTTGCTTATCATTTCCCCCTACTTGGGGTATTTTAATTGTATATGGATAAGTCCCGACCTCGAGCACTTTTTTTTAATTAAAATACTTAGCATTTTTTCTCCATATTTTTGTGGGTTTTTCTTTTTCTTCTCTGAGATGAGTCCAACTCTCGATCTCGGTGATTTTGTTTTATACTTGGTATATTTTTGCTTTGGCAATGCTGAGATGGGTCCAATGCTCAATCTCGGTATTTCTTCCAGACTTAGCAATTATGTATCTTTTCAACCAAGATGGGTCTAATATTCTATCTCGGAGGCTATTTCAGACTTAGCGAACACTCATTTTTTTCCCAACCGATATAAGTCTAAAGCTCGATCTCGTTGGTTGGGTTAGCTTAGAAATATTTAACACTTAGTCAAATTCTAGGTGTACTAATGTAACACGAAAACCTCTTGGAGTGATGTTCACTATCCTGGGCAACGATCTAAAACGTGTAACCATGTTAAACCTTTAACTAGGTTTATGGGTAAGGCTTAGTGTTGTAACCGCGTTAAACCTTTTTTAGGGTTATGGGTTAATTCTAGTCTTGGAATTATAGAGTATAGTTGACATAAAAGCCTCTTGATGTAGAGTCCACTATCCCATGCTACAGTCGGCTACGCTTAACCTTTGTCAACTCGATCAGTTGATGGGTTAAGGTCAAGCTCATTAGGGTACGGGTCAAAACCCTTGAATACACTCCTTGACATTGGATAATGGTCAAGTAGATTCCCTTATTTGACCATCATGTACAAATATTAGAATAACTGATCCTCTTTGGATCTTGTATTCCTCGGACCTCTCCAAAGTGTGGTAACCTTGTGGGTTGTAAATGAATAAAGTAGACAAGTGTTCAAAAAAATAACATCTAATTTATTCATGATAACCATAACAAAAAACATTAACTATAGTATATTCTTAGCTTGTCCACATTCCAGAAATTTTGAATCAATTTTCCAGAGAGGGTTTCTATTGTGTAGGCTCCTGTGTTGGTTTTGGATATGATCCTATATAGAGATTCCTAATTAGGAGCTAAATTCCCATCCTTCGCATTTTTTCCTCTGATATCTACCCTGCGAAGGACGAGGTCACTAGATTAAATCTTTGTGGAATCACTTTAGTGTTATATAGTGTAGCGATCCTCTATTTGAAGGCGGCTTCTCAAACATGGGCAATGCAACATTGTTCTTCCAACATGTCCAGTTCATGGCAGATGAGGTCCGGATTAGTCTCCTAAAAAAAGTTCTATTTTCTCCTACTCGACTCTCCTATTTCCACCAGGATCATAGTCTTGCAACCGTATGTTAGTTTAAAGGGAGTTTCTCCAGTGGAGGAATGCAGCATGGTCCGATATGCTCATAGGACATGATCGAGTTGCTCCACCCAATTCCCTTTAGCATCATTAAGTCTCTTTTTAATCCCTTTCAGTATAATTCGGTTAGTGTCTTCAACTTGCTCATTGGTATTTGGATGCTTCATCGAGGTGAAATGTTGCTTGATCTTGAGTCTGGCCAGAAGATCCTTGAACTTGTGATATGTAAATTAGGTCTCGTTATTCGTGACAATTGACTTCGGGATTCCAAACCTACTGATGATGTTCTTATAAGTGAACTTTTGGATTTGCGCAAAGGTGATGTTGGATAATGGTACTACCTTAATCCACTTGGTAAAGTAATCAATAGCCACCACTAGGTACTTAATCTACCCTGGTGCTTGGGGAAAGGGACCTAGGATGTCCATTCTTCACTAGTAGAATGTCTAGGTACTTTCCATTGAGATGATGGTCAAAGCTTCTTTCATGAATCTTAACCAATATGTATTCTTCCTCCTTGGGACCAAGGCACTTGAGGATGAAAGAAGAGAACTTGTAATGGTACAACTACTTGTCAAAGAAGGTGTATTAGGCTATTATTCGTACTATCATTTGGGCTTCCTTCTAATCTTCGAGTAATGAACCAATGCAGAGGTAGACAAGTATAGGTGTCATTCAAGTTTTGTCATCTTCCAGCAGGAGGAATTCATTGTCCGTAATGCTGGGAGTGAGTAAGATGTCCTAGATCACAGACCTATTGTTGCCAAGGCTCTTGGTGCTGGCAAGCTTTGATAGGATGTTTGCTCTAGAGTTCTACTCCATTGGAATGTGCTCCACCTTAACACTATTGAACCTTTCCATCAACTTCTTGACTTTGGCTAAGTACCTTTGCAAAAAGGGCTCCTTAGCTAAGTATTCACCCCAGATCTGGGATATCTCCAGTAGTGAATCACTGCATAAGATGATGTTTGTGGCTTCCATCTCCTTTTCCATATTGATGCCTGCGATACATACTTTATATTCAGTTTGGTTGTTTTAAGTGGGAAACTCAAACCTCAAAGAATGTTCCAACACTAGCTCGACTTCGTTTTCTAGCATTACTCCCCACCACTTCCCTTAGGATTCGAGGATCCATCAATGTAGATGGTTTAGGAATATGCTCTAGGATGACCAGAGTTTGGTGTAAGCTTAACCAAGAAATCAGATAATAACTGAGCCTTTATGGTTGGTCTGGCTCATAAGTAATTCTAAACTTGGAGAACTCCACAGACTAAGAATTCATTCTCCCAGCTAGATCCAGCTTGTGCAGTACTTTCTTGATTGGCTAGTCTGTCCTCACTATCATGAGATGTCACAGGAAGTATTATCTCCACCTTTGTGCGGTAATCAGTAGTGCTAGAACCGATTTCTCAATCTTCTGATAGTAGATCTTGGGGCCTTGCAAGACTTTATTGACAACGTAAACTGGTCTTTGGCCTTCTTCGCTTTCTCTTATTAGGACTGAGCTGATCGCCTTGTTGATGACAGAGAGGTAGGCATAAAGTGTTTTACTGGGGTCCAGTCTTGTCAGGATTGGTGGGGTGCACAACATATTCTTTAGCTTTTGAAAGGAACTTTTGCACTCTGAGGTCCACTCAAAATTCTTTCCTTTTTATAGAGTTTTGAAGAAGGGAATAAACTTTTGGGTAGCCTTGGCAAGGAAACGTGTGAGGGCTACTATCTGGCCTGTTAGTTATTAGACTTCTTTCATGGATTGTGGGCTGCACATGTCAAGGACGACTTGACATTTTCCTAGGTTGGCTTCAATACCTCAGTTTGTCAATAAAAACCCTAGAAATTTGCTAGCCAGAACCCCAAAGGCATATTTCTCTATATTCAGCCTCATGTTGTGCGTCCGAATATGGGAAAATGCTTCTGCCAGATCTTTGATGTGGTCACCAGTCTCCGCTGTCTTGACAATCATATAATCAATATAAACTTTGTAATTGGCATTGGCTAAAGCAATGGTTTTGATGATAACAAATAAGGACAATAAATGGAAGTGCAATGATTAAGTCCCAAGAATCTTTAAGAATAGTTTATAGAACTTATATCGTGTGCAAAGGTAAAAAGGAATCACACTAAACTCAAATATATTTTAACATCTTTAAAAGTGATTCTTACATGTTTAAATTCCCAACAAACTGATTTTTGAAAGTTAGCCTTGGTGGTTATTCAAACCTGTGAAAAATAGCTAAGTTTGTGTTTCGCAAAATTGACATTCAGTTACTATTTTGATCATAACTTTCAAAATACTTTGATTTTTGTCATAAAAGTTATTTCATATGAAAATAGACTCAAATATCTTTCCCATGAGTGGCTATTTACTTTAAACTGATAAGAAATGAAGAAGTTATGACCATTTGCTTTAAACTATGAAATATAGTCAAGTTTGAGTTTTGAAAACTGACCTTTGGTTACTTTTTTTATCATAACTCTCAAAATACCTTGAGTTTTGTTGTGAAACTTGTTTCATTTGAAAATAGACTTAAAGATCTTTCCAACATACACAATGTCTTCCATGTGTCACAACTTCGCAAGTATTTGCCTGATCCAAGTCATGTCATAGCACTGGACACAGTACAGTTAAAAGAGAACTTAACCTATGAGGCACCTCCTGTGAGAATCGAGGATCGACGGATAAAGCAACTTAGAGCCAAGGAGATTCCATTAGTAAAGGTGATCTGGAATGAGACGACTGGTGATGCAACTTGGGAACTGGAAGACAAGATGAAGGTGCAACATCCAGAACTATTTTGAGGTACGTAAATTTCGAGGACGAAATTCCTTTTAGTTGGGAATGTTGTAACATCCCGAAAAATATCTGTTTAATTATAAATCATCATTTTATAATATTCATGATTTTTAGGATTTTTTCTGAAATTTTTCGGAAACGACGAATATTTTAATATATTTCTCGTTTTACGTGTGCACTGAGCTGAGAATTGCTGAGGTCAGTGTAACGCTCCGGAAATTATTTATTTCACCACAAATAGTCATTTTCTAATATTTGTAATTTATGTGAATTCTTTCGGAATTTTTCGGAAACGACGAATATTTTAATATATTCCTCGTTTTGCGTAAACATTTAGCAGAGTCGGGAAAACGACTGTAATGCTTCAAAAATTGGAAAATTATATGACGAATAGTCGTTTCATAATATTTGCAATTTTTGAGAATTTTCTGGGATTTTCCCGGAAACATCGAATATTTTAATATATTCCTCGTTTTACATGCGCACTGAGCAGAACCGGAGAAACGCGATGTTTCCTCCGATAACCTTGAACTATGGACATGTCGACGGGGGATCTTACTAAACCCGAGGCTGGATACAGTTTACGAAGTTTCATGATTTTTGAAAAATTATAACAGATAAAACAAAACAACACTGCGAAAAATTTATCTGTCAGATTAATTAAATACCGACTTCTGTCAACCGTAACTATTATCCATTGGATAATAGCATGTAATAAAAATCCTATCACATTATCCAAATGTAATCTACTTTATGTCTAATCAATTCACTTTAATTCAAATTTAATGTTAAATAATCAAAGCTTCTTTGGGAAGCTTTGACCAAATAATGACCAAATGACCCTTAGCTTCCAAGGGAAGCCAAAAACTCTCTCCTCCCTCTCTCTCTATGCACGGCTGCAGCAGCCCAAACAAGGGGGGAATTGATTTTGATTCATTTAATCAATTTCATCACACTTTAATTCATTTAACCTAACAAGCCTTTCTCTCTCTACCCTTTCTTCTTCTTTCTCCATTTTCTTCTTCTCCTCCTTCTCTCTAGAGCTCACGGCCAGCCCTCCCTCTCCCCACTCAACCTTCACAAAATCTTCATCCAACCATATTTCCTTAATCCTCTCCCTCTCCTAAACACCTTTCTTGCTTGGAGCTTTTTGAGAATCCACCATCTTCACCACTTTCTTCAAGCTTCAAGTTTTGAGTTTTTGGGTAAGCTTCAAGACCCTTCTTCCCTTCTCTTCATTTTCGGTTTTAAGGGTCCTTTGATGGCCATTTACATCACATTTTTCAAGTCCTTATGCTATTCTAACTAAGTCCAAATTTCTAAGGTTTTTGGAGAGTGCAATCCGAAATTTCAAGGAGGTTTCTTGGAGTTTCTATTGATTTCTACACTTGGGTAAGAGGAAGACACTCCTCCTCAATCTCTATTAGCATTTAGGAACTTTGATGGGTGTTGTTTGTGGAAGAACCCTAATGTGGGTTATTCTTTGATTTGATAAATAAAATGTTTGCATGTTGATTTCATGATATTGGTGACCTTGGATTGATTTGTTATGTATAAATATATATTAGATTGGATTATATGATTGAAAATGGAAGAAAAATAATTGAGAACCCCCCTTGGGTGGCCATGGTTTTGAGGGTTAAGAATGAGGTAAAATGTGGACAAGTTGTAACAAGCATGAGACTTAAATTAATTAAGTGATAAAATGGAATTTAATGGAAGGAAAATTTAAGATTGAAACCTATAGGGTGGCCACGGTTTTGAGCCCAAAATTGGGGATAATGGTGAATCAATGCAACAAGTAAAGGATTAAGTGAATTAAGAGTGTAGCCTATAATGTGATAAATTGAAAAGATTTGGGAATTGAATTCCTAGAGAGGCCACGGCCTCTAAGCCTTTTTAGGTGTAATTATGTAACTTTGGTAATTTGGAAGCATAAGTAATTATGTAATTAAAAACCTATGTAGTGGGGTAGATAATTAATAAATTGGAAGAACTTAATATAATCAAAGATTATATAAATTTTAAAGGACTGAGAGTGAGATTGTCATAAGACTTAAGGTAATTATAAGTGAGTGAAGAACAAGAGAGTGTGAGGCCTAAGAACTTGAATAATTTACAAATTGTATGAAATTAAATTACCTTGGAAGATTAAATTAATTGTAAGAATTGGATTGGACATGAACCTTGAAAGGTTAAACAAATTCTAAGTTAGGATTCATAATGAACCTAAGAATGTACCAATTGATTTGATCTTTATATTATGACATTACGGGTCTATGTGAGTGACCATTTACGTGTTGATGCTTATCTTGGCCAATTGTGGCATATTATGGGATTGTATGAAATTGTGAATCATACGTGTCATGCGTAGAGTCTTATACATTGTGAAGGTCCTGTGGACTGTTGTAAGGCGAAGTTGCCTAGGAGAATGAACACACCTTAGTGCGGGTGCGACTAGACTAGTGTAGGTCATGTTTGACCTTAGGGGTGTCAGGGTGCGAGTCCTTCACAATGGGCAGTTGGTAGCTTTTCTGTCCGTGGGGTAAACCGATGCAAACGTACCGACGATCCGGACCGAGACACTGTCCTATATCGTGATCGAGCGTGGACTGTCTGTACAATGCCTGGACGTGCACGTGGAAATTATTGATTATAGCACTTTGGCCGTGGCAGCCGAGTTACAGACACGTCTCCTGATCTTTCTCTCCGACTGTTTGAGTCTAACTCCATGGAGTAGGAATTGGGAAAGCATGAATGTGCATCATGACATACTTTACTATCAATAATTACTGCCCTATGTGAACTTGAACTGTTTGTACCATTATAGTAATGAATGTCTGCCTGGAACTATTTATCTGCTTACTGTTGGATTTACTGCTTATTACTTGTATTTGTTACTTCTGAATTGCTATCTGGGCGCATTGCGCAGTTTTGTTTCTACCTGCTATAATTGGTAATGACGGTAGGATGTCTTACCTCTTTTTTTTTGTATTTCTATTACTTACTGCCTGTGCGTATACTGTATTGATCGAAGACGACGGTAAGGAGGCGGAAGATCCCGAATTTCTTGGCTTCTGGCCTGAACAAGACTAGTATCTACTGAGGCGATGGCGGCATGTATGTGCGGATTTCTAGGTGATGTGCATCTAACCTTCCTCGGAAGGCCAGAGTGCTGGCATATCAACTTGAACTCCGATCACTGTGTCTATCTGGGAGATGTGTCGATTGCCCTAGCCTGGAGACGTCATGAGGTGCCGATCCTCACTTGCCATGTCAGTCTGCGGCTAGAGTTCTACCTACCCATCTGAGAGATGTGGGGTGATCATTACTACACCCCTTGGGAGGACTCTTTTGATTCTACTGCTCGGGCTCCTGCCCGTGGTTCCGTGGTTCCCATAGAGGTTTCCTCTAAAGAGGAGGATCCTGCTGAGGACCCGGACACGGTCCCTCCTTCCTTTGAGGGACTGATTTTTTTGGTAGCTACTGATGGCTACCAGTGTTTTATTTTGGGGGCCTGTTTGGTGGGCTGTATATTTTGATATCTTTGGGGTATATATGTTTAATCCTATGGGGCAGGTATAGTTTTGCTTTTTGGAAATTTTCAGGCTATATCTAAAATATATTTGGCATCTAAATATATATGTATGTGTATGTTATTCAGATGTGGGTTTCTGTTTACTGTTTTGTTCTTTACCGTTATTCACATTTCGCATTGATAAATTAACAAAAAAAAAATATACCACCCATTTTACTCACGTATTAAAGTACCAAGCAATTTAACTTCAAACTAAATGAACCGGGTCTTAATTGCTTAAAATTTTATTTTCTGCATTTTCGTTTTGATTCGATAATGTGACGCTCCCTCCCAAAAAGGGGCGTTACAGGGTGAGGTATCCCTCAAGGTTGTAAAGGGTGAGGTATCCCTTGAAGTTGAGGCTCAAGTACAAAGGGTGAGGTATCCCAAGGTGTGGTGAGTGCTTTATTATGTAAATGTTACAAGCACCCGTTGAAGCTTAAAGATATAGTGAAAAATCTCGAATGATTGCTTGAGGACTGGACGTAGGCCACAAGTGGATTGGTGGCTGAACTATGATAAATCTTGTGTTTGATCTTCTCAACTATATCTCTTTACATTTATGCCTTAATTATATATACTTTAGTTGAATTTGATATCTAACTTATTTACTTGATTTATCCTATAGGCTAAGTGGTATTTATGAAATCACTCTTAGTTGCACCTTTGTTAAACTTATTCCGCTGCATTTATTAATTGAGTTATTCAAAATGTTTAATTTCTCAAAGGTATTTTAAAATCTGTAATCACCCAATTCATCCCCCCTCTTAGGTGATGTTTGCCATGGCTAACAAGTGGTATCAGAACTTTGTGTTCTGGTGAAAGCTTAACCGCTTAGAGTTAAAGATCCTTATTTGTTGGCAACTATTAAAAAGCTTTTAAAAATGAAAGGTTTTGAAATTGATAAACCACCATTCTTTGATAGTGTGCATTTTGTTTATTGGAAAGCTAGAGTATAGATTTATATGCAATCTATTGATATTGATTTGTGGGATATTGTGCTTGATGGATTTACTTGCAAATTAAAACAAACTTGGAATAATTATGACAAGAAATGCCTTTAATTGAACATTAGAGCTATACAAATATTGAGAAATGGTTTGAATGATGAAGCTTATGGTAGAATTAAGAGTTGCTCTAGTGCTAAAGATATATGGGATGCTCTTGATGTTATCTATCTTGCTAATAATAATTTTTTGCATAAAGTTGTATATAGAGAACAAGAAGAGCAAAAGCCTCTAGAGCAAGATAACATTGAAAAATGTCCTTAAGAACATGTTTAAAGTAAGAAAAGGAGCTCAATGGCTCTTGGGGATGATGGTGTTCAATTTGAAGAAGAGGCAAAGCAAAATAAAATTGAGAAAGAAGATGTTCTTGAATCTTGGATGGAAAACAATGAGGAAGATGATGATTCCCTTAAAGAGCCAAGTATGCTTAAAATTGAGACCATTTCATATATGGTTAAAAAGGACCTTGAGGTAAATGATGCTTGTCCTTTTTATGGTCCTTCCTATGATGAGTTATAATGTGTATATGACGAATTATAAGATGACTTGTTTTTAGAAAAGAAAAACTCATCTTGTTTAGAAAACATTTCCTCTATTGAAAATGAAATTGAGACTTTGAAAAATGAATATGCTTTTCTTGCTGAGGAAATGTCTTTGAAATGTGAAATCTCAACTTCTTGTGAAAAGTGCATTGATTTAGAAAATCAAGTTGATGACTTATATTTCGAATTTGCCAAAGCTAATGATTCTAATTGCTCACATTCCATGATTGTTAATAAGAATGAAATTGATGTTACTCTACATGGAATTTCAAGTAAGGCTTGTGGCAGAAATAACATAGAATGTAATAACAACCAAAGGCTCAAGTTTTTCAAAAATGATCTTCAAAAGACCAAGCCATCATTAAATTCAATTTTTTACAATTTTTGTGGTTATCTAGGACATATTTCTCATTATGCAATTATAGAAGAAATACTTATATGAGAAATAGTATGGTATGGGTTCCTGAAGATCTTAAATGCCCTTGTACTAACATTCAAGGACCCAAGATGAAGTGGGTACCAAAATGTCCTCCTAGTACTTCAATTATGCAGAAAACTTATCAAAAGGATGGACTAATTGGTCAAAAGAAAGAGGAATCATCAAGGGGAATGCTTCCAAAGCCCATTGGTAGAAGTTTTGATCAAAGAAGGAGGATGACTTCAACCAAAGCTTCTCAAGTACAAAATATGGAACTTGCAAAATTCAAAACACCAAAAGGGAAGCAATGGGTAAGGAAAAGAATTTCCTTGATTACTAAGGCCAAGGTATCAAAAGTCTTTACCTCTTATGAGCATTCACTTAAAAAGACAATAAATATGAGGTATATTCCTCGTAGCCTTAGGTAAAGGATAAAATCATGTGCACTTGATAAAATTTGAATATTATGTTTAGCACATGATTATGTTCATTCTTTTTGTACCATAGCTTATTATTTTGTTATATATCTTGGTACATAAGGTTCTACAATGCCTAGGTATGCTTTCTATGCTTTGAATTGTCAATATATCATGAAAGTATGCATGTCATTGGCTATGTGCTTAATGATAATTGATTATTTAAATTTGTTGTACTCAAGTCCTTTGGATGAAATAACAACTTCTAGACTATGGTCTTAAGCTTGATCACATCCTTATAAGATGTGATAATACTAGCGCAATCAACTTGTCTAAAAATCCCATTTTATACTCAAGAACAAAGCACATAGAAATAAGATATCATTTCAGAGATCATGTTCAAAAGGGTGATTGCATGCTTGAATTTGTGGAAACCACTAAGCAATTAGTTGACATCTTCACTAAGCCCTTGGCAAAAGAAGCATTCTTCTATATAAGAAATGAACTTGGCATATTAGATCAATCATGCATAAGTTGAATTTATGCACAACTTCACTCTGCTGCATAATATGTCATTTTTACTGCATAATACATTAATTTGCTGTATAATGTGCCATTTTAATGCATACCATGTCATCTTGCTGCATAATCATGACATTTTGCTGCATAACTTTTTAGCTTTTAATCATATTTGAATCTAATATTGACTTGAGCGTCGAAGATTCTCCCTAAGCTGTTTTTGCAGGTATTTCATCATAACCAAGTCCTTCAAGAAGCTCAACTTCACCAATTTTGTCAAAATGGTGTAATTCTTGGTAAAAGTAGTGATTTTGCAAAAACATGTATTTTAAACTTAGAACTAGTCAGTTTTTATGCTCGCATGATATATGGAATTGATTTGATATGTTTTGGAACTGATTTGAATGCTTTAAGATTGGCCCTTTACTGTTTAAAGATGCAAAATATATGTTTTTAGTAAGCCTGTAATCGATTACAAGACATTGGTAATCGATTACAATGAATCTGTCAAGCAGGTAATCGATTAGATAAACCAGGTAATCGATTACATATACCAGGTAATCGATTATAAAGGTAACAGAAGGCTGGTAATCGATTACACTAAAATTGTAATCGATTACACTGTGATTACTATGCAACAATGAAGATGTATTTTGATGATAACAAACATGAAGATGATGAGAAGACCAAGTCCAAGATCTTCAAGATTAGCTTTAGGACTTAGGATCTCTTATGTACAGAGCTGTTAAATAGATATCTCATTGGTTAAATTTAAAAGATCTAAAAATCTATTCCTTAACCAAACTGGGGTTTCAAAATGGTTTTGAAAGATCAAAGGTTTTAGAGATTGGAAATGGTTTTCAAAGCAAATTACAAATGACTTTTTTAAATTGTTTTTAACTGAGGTATTCGAATACACCTCCATGGTATTCAAATAACCTACATCCTTTATATACGTTTCTGTTTTCCAAAACAGAGGTATTCGAATACCCTTCATGGCATTTGAATATAGTGCTTCTTAAAAACCCGTTTTAAGTGACAGGTATTCGAATAACCCTTGTAGTATTCAAATAACCTGATTTTAGAAAAATACCTTTTAAACTGAGGAATTTGAATACCTTTAACTGGTATTTGAATAACCTCCCTTTGATCTGTTTTTAAAAAATACCTTTTATTAGAGGTATTCGAATATCCCCTGATGGTATTCGAATAACCCACAAGACTCTGTTATAAAATTTGAAATTCTACGAGATTGTCTCAGCATTTATTATCAGAATAAATGCCCCCAACGGCCATTTCTCATACGAGACTCTATAAATAGAGGCCTGGGTCACCTTTGATCAATCCCCGAACATTCTGATTAATCTTTGCTTGGTTGAAAACGAGTTTTATACTATTCTCTCTCTTTTTCTGTGCTCTTAATATTAAATCTTTGAGATATCTGTGAGACAGCTCCTTAGTGCTTCAATTTGTGATTATTTACTCTTTGTGAGAGTTTCTTTTCATCTACTTTCTGATTCTGTGTAACGAGGGTGAGGTATCCCTCAGGATTGTATAAGGGTGAGGTATCCCTGATTGTTTGAGGCTTTAGCACAAGGGTAGAGTCTCCCTGTGTGTGAAAAGTGCTCTTAATTGTAATGGTTGCAAGCACCTGTTTTAAGCTTGTCTTGAATAGTGAAAAATCTCGAATTGTGTTTCGGGGACTGGACGTAGGCTACAAGTGGTTGGTGGTCGAATCAGGATAAATATCGTGTCTGCTTTCCTTTTCTTAATCTTTTATCTTTCTGCACTTTATTTATTATCTCTTGCAATTTAATTATTAGTTGTTCTTCTTATCTTCATCTTATTCACGCCTTTTATTATTTAAATTCAGCATAGTTTATTTGTTTACGCTTTTTGCGAAAGTTTTTGTTACTCAATTCACCCCCCTCTTGAGTACTGGAAGCCACTTGGTAACATACACGTTACCCAGAAGACTAGTAATCGATTACAAAACCATTGTAATCGATTACACAAGGGTTTAAAAACAAGTTTTAGCGCGCTAGAAGCCTTTTTATCTGAAACTCACATGATCATTGCTTGCCTACTAGAACTTGATATTACATGCCTTACATAATCATTGCTTGCCCCAAATTGTTTATTTATATTTTGATGATAACCAAGCTTTTCTTGTTAAACTTGAATCTTACATTCAAAATGCTTAAACTATGCTTTTAGATTCAAGTGCATATATCCTTCTTTTGTTCTTGTTAAAGCTAACATTACATGATTAATAATATGGTACATGTTTTACATTATATATTAATCTAAATTATGCTTGTAAATGAACTTAAATGATATTTGATGGTAACCTATGTTTTAAAGAACTTTTAGAGTTAGCTTTGGAAGTGTCTCTATGTGCTTCAAATATAGTCATCAAATATTGAAATGTCAAGCATATGTGGTTAAATGAGAAGAGTTGAATGAAGAAGGACACGAGGAGACTTTCTTCAAGTGCAATGGAATGGAATACGCAATGGAAGAAAGCTCAAACTCAAAGGACCAATAGATGAAGAACATTCTAAAGAAGCATCACTCTCTCAATAAGTACCTCTATCCCTAAGCTATTATGGTATTCTATATGCTATGAATTATATGATACTTGTTGATAATTTGATCTTAAATGATTAGATGTTTTCCTTGCATGAGAAGTATGCTTAGTATTGACAAAGTGCCTAATTGGATATTCACTTGCTAATTTTTGTCATTGCATATAGGTTGGATGATATTAGTTCTATACATGCTTTGATCCATATAACATATCTCATCAATGTGAATGTTCAATATCTATGATTCTCTTGATCCATGGCTAACAAGAGAATTTTGCTACATAACTTGTTATAAAGTGATGTTTTATTGCACAATCTGTAATGATGTTGTATAATATGATATTTTGCTGTATAATTCATCATTCTAGTGCAAAATTTGTCCTGTTACTGCATAATATTTCATCTTACTACATAATGTCAAAATTTGTTGCATAAGTTGAATTGTTACTTCTCTATATATTGCATATCTTTTTTATCATGACAAAAAGGGGAGAAGTTGTGTCATTGAGAAAAGTAAAGGTAAAATAGAAAAAGGTACAACTTCAATGATCTTGGGATTCCAAAATTAAGGGAGAACTGTGCATCTCTGATCTAATCACCTCTTGAAAAATAGAGGGGGAGTAAGTCTCTAACACCTTTTATGAATTCCAATTTAATTGAACTAACATTTTCTCAATGGTTATTTGTCATCATAAAAAAAGGGGAGAATGTAATTGGCATTGACTAAAGCAATGGTTTTGATAATAACAAACAAGGACAAGAAATGAAAGTGCAATGATCAAGTCCCAAGAATCTTCAAGAATAGTTTATAGGACTTAGATCTTGTGTAAAGGTAAAAAGGAATCACACTAAGCTCAAATATGTTTTAACATCTTTAAAAGTGTTTCTTACATGTTTAAATTCCCAACAAACTATTTTTTGAAAGTTAGTCTTGGTGGTTGTTCAAACTTATTAAAAATAGTCAAGTTTGTGTTTTGTAAAACTGACATTCAGTTACTATTTTGATCATAACTTTTAAAATATTTTGAGTTTTTTTTAATGTTTATTTAATATGAAAATAGACTCAAATATCTTTCCCATGAGTGGTCATTTACTTTAAACGGATAAGAAATGAAGAAGTTATGACCATTTGCTTTAAACTATGAAATATAGTCAAGTTTGAGTTTTGAAAACTGACCTTTGGTCAATCTTTTGATCATAACTCTCAAAATACCTTGAGTTTTGTTGTAAAACTTTTTCATTTGAAAATAGACTCAAAGATCTTTCCAATGACTGGTCATTTGCTTTAATCGGATAAGAAATGAAGAAGTTATGACCTTTTAAAGTCAGTTTTCAAAACCAGAAACCATGTAATCGATTACACAAGTCCTGTAATCGATTACAACTTTGGCAGAGGCTATGTAATCGATTACCAGAAGTGTGTAATCGATTACTAAGTGCCCAGAAACGTTCCCAATGGCTATAAACGACTAGTTTTATAAAAAAAATCATTTCTAAACACTACCAACGACTATTTTATCACTTGGGCTCTATATATAAGTGATATTTGAAGCATTTACATCCTAAGAAACACAAGAACACTAGAATTGATCCTTGAATCATCAAAATCATATTTTGACCTTTAAAGTGTGAATTCTTGATACCCATTGATCTTCAATTTGTATCATCCACTCTTGAGAGAGTTTCTTATGATCCATACTTTGTTCTTCAAGTTGTATATCTACTCTTGTGAGAGTTTCTTATCTTTCTCTTCATCTTGAATTCATTGTAAGAGGGTGAGGTATCCCTCAAAGTTGTAAGGGTGGGGTATCCCTTGTTGGTAAAGAGGGTGAGGTATCCCTCAAGGTTGTAAAGGGTGAGGTATCCCTTGAAGTTGAGGCTCAAGCACAAAGGGTGAGGTATCCCAAGGTGTGATGAGTGCTCTATTACGTAAAGGTTACAAGAACCTATTGAAGCTTGAAGATATAATGAAAAATCTCTAGTGATTGCTTGAGGACTGGACGTAGGCTACAAATGAATTGGTGGCTGAACTAGGATAAATCTTGTGTTTGATCTTCTCAACTCTATCTCTTTACATTTGTGCCTTAATTATATATGCTTGAGTTGAATTTGATATTTAGCTTATTTACTTAATTCATCATATAGCCCAAGTGGTATTTGTGGAATCACTAATAGTTGTACCTTTGTTAAACATATTTCACTGCATTTATTAATTGAGTTATTCAAAATGCTTAATTTCTTAGAGGTGTTTTAAAATCTGTAATCACCCAATTCACCCCCCCTCTTGGGTGATGGTTGCCATGACTAGCAAACTTCGAGCATCTTATCAATCTAACTTTCAAAGACTGTGTTCATCATTTGTTGGTAAGTTACCCCTGCGTTCTTCAATTCAAATAGCATAACGTGGTAATAGTAGCTTCTCATCTTGGTTATGAAGGTAGTTTTGTCTTCATCTTCCGGGTTCATGGGAATCTGATTGTATCTGGAATAAGCGTCTATGAAGGAAAGTAAACAAAATCGAGATAAATTGTCTACCAATTTGTCAATGTTGGAAAGTAGGTAGGGCGGTGCAATCGACACATATACGCCATTTCTCATTAGCTTTTTTGGCCAATACCATGTTAGACAGTCATGTGGTGTAGGAGACCTCCCTGATGAATCTAGCATCTAAGAGCTTCTTCACCAGCTTATGGATCACCTTTTTCCTTTCAAGTCCGACCTTCCTTTTTCACTGGGCCACCGGCTTCGTATCTTTCGAGATAGAGTCAGTGGCAGATGAATTTTAGGTCTAACCTAGGCATGTCTGCGGAAGTCCATATGAATGGATCTTTGTTCTTTTCCAAAAACTCAGTTAGACGGGCTTTTTCTTTTTTATTGAGATGTCCTCCAATCTCGGTCACCTGGTCTGGTTTGGCACCAAGTTGGAGGGGTTGCAATTCTCCATCAGGTTGAGGGTGTGTACCACAAATTTCTTCCTGATTATCTAGTTTAGTTAAGAGCATGTTGACAGGGTCCATAGTGACTGAAGTTGAGTTGTTGTGTTGGTTTGTGGTCTGAGTTTTCTTGGCTTTTTTAGGCCTCTCCTGCTGGTCAAGGAACTTCATAGCCAAGTAGGGTGTGGAGATCACAGCCCCAAAGGCGTTAAGTGAAGGTCGACCGAATATGACATTATAGGCTGATGGGTAGTCAACCACTAGAAATTTAACTTTGAGGGTTTTAAACAGAAAGTCCTTCCCCAAGGTCTATATATCTCTATGTATCCCACTACGGTAATCTTGTTGCCAGTAAATCCAATCCGCTTGCCAATATATGGGATCGATTCTTTCTTTGATAAACCTAACTTCTTGAACAAGTCTAAGAACATGATGTCAGTCGAGCTCCCCTAATCAATGAATATTCAACAAACCTCAGCATTTGTAATTATCTCGGAGATTACCATAGGGTCATCATGATTCAGGATAGTGCTCTTGTAATCTTTATTAGTGAACGAAATTGGCAGGAATTTTCTTGCCCTACTATCTGATTTGGTTCATGAGAGGGAGATCACACTCAGTATAGCCCGAAGTGCTTTCTTCCTGGTGTTTCTAGGCTCATCTCTGCCCGCGAAGTCCCCTGAGATAGTGTTGATTGTCTGGGTTATTTCGACATGCCGGTGGTAGTTATCATGATTGTCATCCTGGGATTGTGCCCTTTCTTGGTTTTGAGCATTACCCCGAGATGAGCTTGGGCCTGGATTCTCATTCCTAGTAAGAGAGCATCTTCTCCAGTATAATGGAGATAGGCTTCTTCATTGGTTGTAACTCTGCTTACTGTAGTTCTACCTTCCCCTTTGGTTATTGTTCCGAGATTGGCACACATAGTGGCTCGGGTGGCCATCTCGAATTAGTGACTCGATGATAACTTGGAGGTTGATTCAATCCTCTGTGTTATGCCAATGGCCATCGTGCCATGCACAATGTTTGGACTTGTCCCTATGCGCATGTTTCTTCAATGGGGGAGGTCTCTGCATATCCCGAAACTCAGTAGTCATAACTTCCCGATAGATTAGAGTCCGAGATGTGTTGAGAGGAGTGTAGTCCTCGTACTTTCCCTTAAAATATTGTTTTGAATTTTGGCCTTGTTGATTGGGTTATCTGCACTTAGGTTTAGCATCTTCTCATTTCTCGAGGTGTTTCCTAGCCTGGACAACATCTTCAACATTGATGTATTTGTCGGCATGGGCACAAAACTTGTCCATGGTCTTAGGCTTCTTTTTGGCAAGAGAGAAAGAAAAAGCCAAAGGCAGAGCCTTTCTCTCAAGTAGTGCAATATAAGTTTTTTATCCCAGTCGTTAATGGTGACTATTTCTTTGTTAAAATGAGATAAAATTCTCAAAGAGACTCCTTATTTCCTTGTTTCATTTAGGAGAGGCATAAAATGGATTTCGACTACACTTTAGTGGTGGTGAAGTGCAATAGAAATTGTAACATCTCAAAAAATATCTGTTTAATTATAAATAATCATTTTATAATATTCATGATTTTTAAGAATTTTTCTGAATTTTTTTGGAAACATCGAATATTTTAATATATTTTTCGTTTTACGTGCACACTGAGCTGAGAATTGCTGAGGTCAGTGTAACGCTCCAGAAATTATTTATTTTACCACGAATAGTCATTTTCTAATATTTGTGAATTATGTGAATTCTTTCAGAATTTTTCGGAAATGACGAATATTTTAATATATTCTTCGTTTTGCATGAAACTTGAGCAGAGTCGGAAAAACGACTGTAACGCTTCAAGAATTAGAAAATTATATGACGGGTAGTCATTTTATAATAATTGTAATTTTTGAGAATTTTTTGTGATTTTTCTAGAAATGTCGAATATTGTAATATATTTCTCGTTTTACGTGCGCACTGAGCGGAACTGGAGAAACGTGATATTTTCTCTGTGAACCTTGAACTATGGACACGTTGACAGGGGATCTTGCTAAACCTAAGGCTGGACATAATTTACGAGGTTTTACGATTTTTGAGAAATTTTAATAGATAAAACAAAACAATACTGTGAAAAATTTATCTGTCAGATTAATTAAATACTGACTTCTGTCAACTGTAACTATTATCCGTTGGATAATAGCATGTAATAAAAATTTTATCACATTATCCTAATGCAATCTACTTTATGTCTAATCAATCCACTTTAATTCAAATTTAATGTAAAATAATCAAAGCTTTTTTGAGAAGCTTTGACCAAACAATGACCAAGAAGCCCTTAGCTTCCAAGGGAAGCCAAAAACTCTCTCTTCCTTCTCTCCCTATGCACGGCAGCAGCAGCCCAAAACAAGGGGGAATTAGTTTGATTTCATTAATTCATTTTACCACACAAAATTCATTTTAACCAAAAACACTTTCTCTCTCTTCCTTTCTTCTTCCTTCTTCACTTTGCTTTTCTCCTCCTTCTCTCTAGAACCCGCCACGGCCAGCCCCTCTTCTTCCGCTCATCCATCATAAAATTTTCTTCCAACTACATTTTCTTAATCCTCTCCCTCTCCTAAACACCTTTCTTGCTTGGAGCATCTTGAGATTCCACCATCTTCATCACTTTCTTCAAGCTTCAAAGTTAGGGTTTTTGAATAAAGTTTCAAGACTCTTCTCCTCTCCTCTTCATTTTTGTGTTCATGGTCCTCTTGGTGACCATCCATGCTTTATTTTTCAAGCATTGGTGATGTTTTAACAAAGTTGAAATTTCTAGGGTTTCTTGGAGATACAATCCGAAATTACAAGGAGATTTCTTGGGGTTTCTCTTGATTTCTACATTTAGGTAAGAGGAAGACACTCCTCCTCAACCTCTATTAGCATCTAGGAACCTTGATTATGTTGTTTGTGGGAAAAAAAACCCTAGTGAGGGTTATTCTTTAATTTGATGATTATTATGTTTCCATGTTGATTTTATGATATTTATGACATTGGATTGATTGGTTGTGTATATTAATATTTTGGATTGGATTGGATTGGATGGTTGAAAATGGAAGAAAAACAATTGAGAACCACTTTAGGGAGGCCACAGTTTTTTTGAGCTTGAAATGGGGTAAAGTGTGGACAAATTATGATGAGTACAAGACTTAAATCAATCAAGTGATAAAATGAAATCAATGGAAGAAAAACTCGGAATTGGAACCTCTTGGGAGGTCACGGTTTTTGAGCCCAAAAATTAGGGTTCTTAGTGAACCAATGCAACAAGTGAAAGACTAAGTAAATTAAAGGTGTAATTTACAATTGATAAATTGAAAAGATTGGGATTTGGATCTGTGTTCACTACGCAACAATGAAGATGTATTTTGATGATAACAAACATGAGGATGATGAGAAGACCAAGTCCAAGTGTTTCAAGATTAGTTTTAGGACTTGGGATCTATCATGTATGGAGCTGTCAATTAGATATCTCAATGGTTAATCTTAAAAGATCTAAAATAATCTGCTCCTTAAATTAAACTGAAGTTTTAAAATAGCTTTTGAAAGATCAAAGCTTTTAGAAACTGAAAATAAGCATTTCGAAGCAATTTAGAAAGGTTTTTCAAGCTGTTTTTAACTGAGGTATTCGAATACCCATCTATGGTATTCAAATAACCTGATTCATAATTCATACCTTCTGTTTTTCCAAAAACAGAGGTATTCGAATACCCCTATATGGTATTCGAATACCTTGATTTCAGAATATACCTATTTAAAAGAGGTATTCGAATACCTTTGACTGGTATTCGAATAACCCTAACTTGATCAGTTTTTTAATAAGCTTTTGACAGAGGTATTCGAATACCTCCTGCTGGTATTCGAATAACCCACGGGAATCAGCTTTGGGTGTTTGAAATTCATATGAGAATCAAAAGCATTTAATATCAAATTAATGCTCCCAACGGCTCTCTCTCAAACGAAGCTCTATAAATAGAGGCCTGGGACACCTCTGATCAACCCCCGAACATTCTGATTAATTCTTACTTTGTTAAAAACGAGTTTTACATAATTTCCTTTCTTTTTCTATGCTCTTAATATTGAATCTTTGAGATATCTGTGACAAAGCTCCTTAGTGCTTCAATTTGTGATTATTTGCTCTTAGAGAGAGTTTCTTCTTCATCTATTTTTTATTTCTATATATTGAGAGTGAGGTATCCCTCAGGATTGTATAAGGGTGAGGTATCCCTGATTAATTGAGGCTTGGGCACAAGGGTAGAGTTTCCCTGTGTGTGAAAAGTGCTCTTTATTGTAACGGTTGCAAGCACCTGTTTTAAGCTTGTCTTGAATAGTGAAAAATCTCGAACTGTGTTTCGGGGACTGGACGTAGGCCACAAGTGGTTGGTGGTAGAACCAGGATAAATACTGTGCCTATTTTTCTTCCCTTATTCTCTTTTCTTTATGCACTTTATTTATTGATTCCTGCAATTTAATTATTAATTGTTCTTCCTTTTCTTATCTCTTTCACGTCCTTTAATATTTAAATTCAGCAAAGTTTATTTGTTTAAGGCTTTTGCGAAAGTTTTTGTTACTCAATTCACCCCCCTCTTGAGTACTGGAAGCCACTTGGTAACAAGTGGTATCAGAGCTAGACTCTTGTATAAAGAGCTTAGTCGCTTCAAGAGAACATGGCTTCCTCAATTGGCTTTTCAGAGGGATCTTCCATAAACCGACTACCCTTTTTCAATGGGGATGGTTATGCATATTGGAAGGAAAGAATAAAAATTTTCATCGAAGCTATTAATCTAGATGTGTGGGATGCTGTCGAAAACGGCGCATTTATACCTACAAAAACGATCGATGGTGTAAAGACTGAAACTCTTAGGAGTGAATGGTCTGATGATGATAAAAGGAAAGTTCAACATAATTTAAAAGCCAAAAACATCATTACCACTGCCTTGGGGTATGATGAATTTTTTCGAATTTCAAATTGCAAAACTGCTAAAGAAATATGAGACACTTTACAAGTTATCCATGAGGATACTAGTGAAGTTAAGAGATCGAGAATCAATTCTCTAACTCGCGAGTATGAATTATTTAGAATGAACCAAGGAGAAAGCATTCAAGAAATGCAAAAGAGGTTCACCCACATTGTTAATCATCTTGCATCTTTAGGAAAAAGTTTTACTAACGAAGATTTGATTAACAAAGTATTAAGGTGTTTAAGCAGGATTTGGCAACCCAAGGTAACAGCAATTTCAGAATCAAGGGACTTGACAACCATGTCATTAGCTACCCTTTTTGGAAAACTTCATGAGCATGAATTGGAACTAAACAGACTAAGTCAAAGTGAAGAAAACGACAAGAAGAAAAAAGGGATAGCTCTCAAAGCCATCACCTCAGTAAATGATGACAATAATGACAAGGATGAAGAAGGCACGAAAAATAATGAAATCAATGAAGAAAACTTCGGCCTTCTTGTAAGAAAATTTGGTAAGTTCCTAAAGAAAAAAGGGACACAAAGAAGACCACCTTTTCCTCCAAAGAAAACCTACAATAAAGGGGAAGGAACTTCCTCGACTCCAACATGCTATGAATGTGGAAAACCCAGACACATGAAAATGGAGTATCCAGTTTATCAAAAGAAAATGGAGAAATTCAAAAAGAAACCATTCAAGGAAAGAAAAGGAAGAAGAGCCTACATAGCTTGGGATGACAATGACATGGACTCATCTGACAGTTCAGAAAGCGAAAAAGCTCATCTATGTCTTATGGCCAAAGGAGAAGAAGAGGAAGATAGCGACAACGAGGTAAATTCTGACTTATTGCCCTCTTATGATGAATTACAAGATGCCTTCGAAGAATTACATAATGAATCACTTAGGCTTACTAAATTAATTTCTTCTTCTAACAAACAATTTCTTTATTAAAAAATAAAATCCTTATGTTAAATAAAGAAATTGAAGAGTTAAAAATTGAAAATGAGACTTTGGGAATTATCGATGCATGCTCATCTCATTCCTCACATGCTTCTACTTCTTCGTCTTGCTCTTCATGTCATTTGCTTGAGAAAGAAATTGAAGACTTAAAGAACGCCCTTGCTAAATTCACTTTTGGGAGAGAAAATCTAAATATCATATTAGGAAAACAAAGGGTTGTTTTTGAAAAAGCTGGAATTGATTATAACCCAAAAAATCAGCATAAATCTTATAAAAATTTCTTTGTTTATTCAAGTACTTCTAGTAGTCCATTTATTAAATGTTTTTACTGTGGAAAGAAGGGTCATAGTGCTTCAATATGCAATGCAAGAAAGAATGTTAACACAAAAATTGGGACAAAAATGGTTTGGGCTCCAAAGGGTACATTGCCCAAAACTGATACTCAAGGACCCAAGAAAATTTGGGTACTGACAAGCGCCGAACTCAGTCAAAATTATAACCGAAGTTATTACCTAAACTTGTAGTATAGTGAACAACATTGGATCGTCTCCTCAAGGATCGTAGATGCAATTTGATCAAATCAAGTGAAAGTTAGAAAAAAGGGGGTTTTGATGGTTCAAGGATCACAGTGACAAGATTTAAAGAGAAATAACAATTAGAAGAACAGTCAATTCAGAAATCTATCCGAGATTTGGTGGATTCAATCATAAACCTTTGAACAAACACTTGAAGCACATTTGAATGGTTAACTTGGATCTAACCGAGATCTCAGCATTAGATCTAGAATTCACACTAGACAATCGTCTAGAATTCAATTGACAAGTGATAAACACAAATCTGCAATCGCATCATTCATGTAGATATATGTCAATTTAAGTACTGAATTCAATTAACCTAGGCACCAATCAGTAACCTAACCTCTTCAATTATATGATTAGTTTAGATCAATCAGTTCCAAGCTTCATCACAAATCTCAATCTTCAGTCATGTGATTAGTTTAGATCAATCAGTTCTAAGTTTCATCACAAATCTTAATCTAAAATCAAGATCAAATCAGATCAAACATAAACAGAATCACCATTCATGCATTCAAGATTAAGAAGAAGAAGAAGAAGAAGAAGAAGAAGAAGAAGAAGAAGAAGAAGAAGAAGAAGAATAAGAATTCAAATATAAATCAAATACATTACATAACCAAGGTCTCAAGAATCCAAACCACAATCTCTTCAAAAGTCCCGAATTGACTGAAAGTAACTTAGCTCTCCATTACAATGAAGGAAATCATCAAAATATACAAGAGCTATGAGAAACTATGAAGAAACAAGAAGAAACTATAAGAGAATTGAAGGAGAATACAACTTGTTGTTAATGATAACCAATGGTGCCCTTTTATAGAAGTCTAGGGTAACAAAATGACAAAGGGGAGTGGGTGGATGAGTGGGTTGGTGAGAGGAGTGGTTGAATGGGTTGGTGAGTGGGTTGGTGAGTGGAGTGGTTGAATGGGTTGGTGAGTGGAGTGGGTGAGTGGGTTGGTGAGTGGAGTGGTTGAGTGGGTTGGTGAGAGGAGTGGTTGAGGACGAAAATTTTGACGTCTGACTTGGAAGCCAAAAACGACCAACTATACTTCAGATCCACGAAAAGTACTCTTCATGAAAGTTGTAGATCTTTGTCTTGGCTATAACATATATATCTGGATCGTCCAATTTGGCTTCCTGCAGCCCAAGATATGGCCCAAATACCGCAGGTCACTCAAACCCAACTTTAGCACCTCTGTTCCGACTTGCAGGCTCAAACTGACCCATTAGACTTCATTTTTTTAAAAAGTGTTCTTATAAAAGTTGTTTATTTGGGTCTTAAATATCAACTGTCCAAATTTCAGCTCATCTCCATTATTACAGCTTGGGATATGATTTTATGAGTGCACACCATTCGGATTCTAGTGACAGAACCCGTATTCTGACTTCCATGTAAACTTAGGTCCCTTAGACATCTGAATTGGACTTCGAGCTCTTCATCAAAGTTGTAGAGCTTCCTCCTAGCTTTCCTACAAGGTAAAATTCATGATTATCAGATATCAAGAACTCAAGTTATGGCCAAAATACAGAAATAGTGTCAAATCCCAATAATGCTGAAAATATTCAATTAGGACCAATTTGAGCTCAAACTCACAAAATCATACCAAACTCAATCAATTAAGAATATGGAGAGTGTAAATGACTAAACATAAGGGTTTCTTAATGAATAAAATATGTGATTATCAAATTCTCCCACACTTAACTTTTTGCACTCCTGAGCAAAACTCAAGACCAAAACAAGGACATAAGAGATTAACAAAAATTTAAATTCCAACGACATTCAAGAGCCCAAAATTTTACAATCAAGAAGAACAACCAAAGGTTCAAGGGATCAAAACATTCATGAGTTAACAATTCTTCACATCTCAAACTAACAAGCAAGGTATCTTCAACATGAATCGAGAATGATAGATCTTCACAAGATTCCCTCTCAATCTCGCAAGTGTTTAAAAGGTAGGTATTTCACTCAATTCAACTCATGAAAATTGCACTACCATAAGCTTGCTTATCTTCTACTTCTCCACTACTCAAAACACATGCACACACAAATCATGAGGACTTTATTCAAGGTTGTAGTGAGGTCAAGGTAACAGAAGAGGATAAAATAGATATGAGAAGATAAATACCAAAGAGAATAAAAGCAAATGAAAGCTGAGTTCAAATAACAAGCATAAAAGTTCATCCCAACTCTAATGTATATCCCTTTACATATTCATTTCCCAATCGTTTTCTTTTATATATATATATATATATATATATATATATATATATATATGAACATAACTATATACATACATTTTTTTTTGTTTTTTAGGCACTCTTCCCTTTTTCAACAACCATTTTGTACACACACACCCACACTTGTTCAAAAACTCATCCATCAACCAAGCTAATGTTCTTTTATTCCCTAAGGTAAAGTAAGAACACGATTTTTCATTTAAGGCACATAATGAGCTAGAAACAAGGAATGGTCAAATAAGCTCAAAGGGGTTAAGTAAAGGAAAATATACAAGGTTGGCAGGAATCAGAGAATTTTCAAGAAGTCAAAAGAGTTCTTGATATCATATTGGAAATAAGGTTGGCTATTTGGTTAAACTAGCTAATTAAGAAAGAGGGTCTCAATCATGTTCATGCATGCAAGTGAAATGTAGCCTAAAAAAGAATCAAAGCAAGTTCTAGAGTGATCATTAACATGAGTGAAAATCACACAAGAAAGAAGAGAATGACATAAATGTTGAATCCATCCATTAGGCTCAAAATCTCACAAGGTATGCATCCATCAAACTCAATTCATCAATTCAATCATCCATCACCAAGCATATTAGTTCAAGAAGGGAGAAAAGTTATTCAATCATGCAATGAACCCCTTTTTTTATTTTTTTTTTAACAAAAAAGAAACATGCTAAAATCTCTCTCCCACACTTAATATAAACATTGTCCTCAATGTGAAAGTGATAAATAAAACGGAAAGAAAAGAGCAACACAACCTGATGAGGGGCGAGATAATGGCAAGTAGAGAAGATGCGTAAGAATCAAAGCTGCAACAGAACCTGAAAACTCACAAAACAAATGAGTAAAATATAAAACCAAAATAACATGACTGGAATAATATAAAATTAAAGAGGAAATGCGGGTCTTTTAGAGTCAGATTCCCAAGACTGTAACACTTCTGTTCATCTCTGAAGAGATTCCACAATTAAGAAGTTCATGATGTACCAGGCCACAAGAATGCGTCTCAAGAGTCAATAAGGTATAACTTACTGACTCCTTACTCAGCCATTTAAAGTGAAGTATATTTTTATCTTCTCAGATTGCGAAAACCATCCCCAAAGATCTTGAAAACAAATCTAGTTGGGTTGCCTCCCAATAAGCGCTTGTTTAACGTCATTAGCTCGACGTTGGGACACTTCTTAGTGATCTTTATAATGTGGATGGTAAAAGCCCATCACTTTCACTTCCACATTTTTCGGCTTGAGATGGTGTCCATTGGTCTTATTAAGTGAGGTTGGTGAAAAGACTCTACCAGGATCCCATTGGTTGAAACGTGATGACCAGGTTATGGTTGATACAACATGATAGCTTCCACTACGGTCCCATTGGTTGAAGTGTAACGACCAAGTGAAGCTTGAAGCATGAGGGTTCACATTGGGGTCCCATTGGTCTTCCTTGACTTCACCAATGGCATGCAATACGTGTAATTTTGCAATCCTATTTTCATTGATAATGCTGGACCATGGCCTAAAAACAAAATCCACTTCAGTAGTTACTAGCATCTGCTGACTTTCCTCTTTCTTTGAAAATTCCTCAATGGCCTTCAACTCCACCTCCCTATATGTTTCAGATTCTGCAACTACATTATTGATAGACCCTTCTATATCATTAGATCCTGCGTAAACAGAATCATTAGTTTTCAAATATGTAGAAATTTCAGCACACACAACACATTTTATATCACCATCATGATCAGCACATGAGTTACAATTGATAGAATCATCAAAACTAATTAAATCAGGAAATTCAGCACACAACTCATCATGAGTTTCCTCAACTAAGTTTGCATATAAATCAATATGACAATTAGAATGCAGGGAGTTGGGAATTGTTTGGGGAAAGAGTTGGCCTGACTCTTGACATCTCAGTTCATTAACAGTGGTTGTCAACTGGTCAAGTTGGGTTGTTAAATCCTGAATAGTGGCAATGAAATTCTGTTGGAACTCAATTTGGGTTTTCATCAAGTCCTCCCATGAAGGCTCAAGTTTTGTGGTTGATGGACTTGTTATCTGCTGGAATGGCTGCTCATATTGAAATGATTGTTGCTGTAGTGATGCCGTATTGCCATATCCCAGATCCGGATAGTATTCCCAGCTAGGGTTGTATATGTTGAAGAAGGGGTCATAACTCTGTTGCTGCTGCTGGAACTGTGGTTCATCAGGAAAATAACCAGCTACTATAACAAATTGATCTGGAAAAATAGAACTAGCATACTGAAGTGTAGGGCATGCATATGTGGGGTGAGATGAACAAAAACAAATGTTACACGCAAGTGTAGCTTCCTGCACAGGTAATTGTTGTCTCACTACTATATGTCTTACCAAAGAAGTCAATTCCTCAAGTTTTGACTCCATTATGCATGGTCCATTGTATCCTTAAAATGCAACAGAATGCAACAAAATGATAATGAAAGAAAAGAAAAAGAAAGAGTTAGATGATAACTTAAAAAGTTCATATCACACTTACGGATCCCAAGAACGGCGCCAAAATTTTGACGAGCGCCGAACTCAGTTAAAATTATAACCGAAGTTATTACCTAAACTTGTAGTATAGTGAACAACACCGGATCGTCTCCTCAAGGATCGTAGATACAATTTGATCAAATCAAGTGAAAGTTAGAAAAATGGGGGTTTTGATGGTTCAAGGATCACAGTGACAAGAGTTAAAGAGAAATAACAATTAGAAGAACAGTCAATTCAGAAATCTATCCGAGATTTGGTGGATTCAATCATAAACCTTTCAACAAACACTTGAAGCACATTTGAATGGTTAACTTGGATCTAACCGAGATCTCAGCATTAGATCCAGAATTCACACTAGACAATCGTCAAGAATTCAATTGACAAGTGATAAACACAAATCTGCAATCGCACCATTCATGTAGATATATGTCAATTTAAGCACCGAATTCAATTAACCTAGGCACCAATCAGTAACCTAACCTCTTCAATTATGTGATTAGTTTAGATTAATCAGTTCCAAGCTTCATCACAAATCTCAATCTTCAGTCATGTGATTAGTTTAGATTAATCAGTTCTAAGTTTCATCACAAATCTTAATCTAAAATCAAGATCAAATCAGATCAAACATAAACAGAATCACCATTCATGCATTCAAGATTAAGAAGAAGAAGAAGAAGAAGAAGAAGAAGAAGAAGAAGAAGAAGAAGAAGAAGAAGAAGAAGAAGAGGAATTCAAATATAAATCAAATACATTACATAACCAAGGTCTCAAGAATCCAAATCACAATCTCTTCAAGAGTCCCGAATTGACTGAAAGTAACTTAGCTCTCCATTACAATGAAGGAAATCATCAAAATATACAAGAGCTATGAGAAACTATGAAGAAACAAGAAGAAACTATAAGAGAATTGAAGGAGAATACAACTTGTTGTTAGTGATAACCAATGATGCCCTTTTATAGAAGTCTAGGGTAACAAAATGACAAAGGGGAGTGGGTGGATGAGTGGGTTGGTGAGAGGAGTGGTTGAATGGGTTGGTGAGTGGAGTGGTTGAATGGGTTGGTGAGTGGAGTGGGTGAGTGGGTTGGTGAGTGGAGTGGTTGAGTGGGTTGGTGAGAGGAGTGGTTGAGGACGAAAATTTTGACGTCTGACTTGGAAGCCAAAAACGACCAACTATACTTCAGATCCACGAAAAGTACTCTTCATGAAAGTTGTAGATCTTTGTCTTGGCTATAACATGCATATCTGGATCGTCCAATTTGGCTTCCTGCAGCCCAAGATATGGCCCAAATACCGCAGGTCACTCAAACCCAACTTCAGCACCTCTGTTCCGACTTGCAGGCTCAAACTGACCCATTAGACTTCATTTTTTCAAAAAGTATTCTTCATGAAAGTTGTTTATTTGGGTCTTAAATATCAACTATCCAAATTTCAGCCCATCTCCATTATTATAGCCTGGGATATGATTTTATGAGTGCACACCGTTCGGATTCTAGTGACAGAACCCGTATTCTGACTTCCATGTAAACTTAGGTCCCTTAGACATTTGAATTGAACTTCGAGATCTTCATCAAAGTTGTAGAGCTTTCTCCTAGCTTTCCTACAAGGTAAAATTCATGATTATCAGATATCAGGAACTCAAGTTATGGCCAAAATACAGAAACAGTGTCAAATCCCAATAATGCTGAAAATATTCAATTAGGACCAATTTGAGCTCAAACTCACAAAATCATACCAAACTCAATCAATTAAGAATATGGAGAGTGTAAATGACTAAACATAAGGGTTTCTTAATAAATAAAATATGTGATTATCAGGTACCAAAGGTTAAAAATTAAAATTGTGTTGTAGGTGTACTTGAAAGCCAGGAGCTCAAATTGGTATCTCGACAGTGGCTGTTCCAAGCACATGACTGGAGACGACTCAAAATTCACCATGTTTATTCCCAAGAATCATGGACACGTTACTTATGGAGATAACAAGGGAAAAATTCTTGGAATCGGCAAAGTTGGTAAGAACCCCAACTCCTCTATTGAAAATGTGTTGCTTGTTGAAGGCTTGAAACATAACCTTCTTAGTATTAGCCAATTATGTGACAAAGGAAATAAGGTCATTTTTTATTCAAATTGTTGCATAATTGAAGATAAAAATGATAAGCATGTTAAATTCATTGGTCATAGAATAAATAACATCTATATGATTAGTCTTGACGATATATCTTCAAATGATGCGAAATGCCTTTTAAGTAAGAATGATGATTCATGGTTATGGCATAGGAGAATTACACACATTCACATGGATCACTTAAAGAAGTTGGTCTCTAAAGAGCTAGTAATTGGACTACCAAAGCTTAATTTTATTAAAGATAAATTATCTGATGTATATCAAAAGGGTAAACAAATAAAGGTCTCTTTTAAAGCAAAAAATATAGTTTCAACCACTAGACCTTTACAACTTTTGCACATGGATTTATTTGGTCCTTCTAAAACTATGAGCTTTTGTGGGAATTACTATGCTTTAGTGATTGTGGATGATTTTTCTAGGTTTACATGGACTTTATTTCTTGCAAATAAAAATGATTCATTTCTAGCATTTAAAAGACTTGCCAAAGTTATTCAAAACGAAAAAGGTTTTCAAATTTCTTCTATAAGAAGTGATCATGGTGGCGAATTTGAAAATAATGTTTTTGAAAATTATTGTGATGAACATGACATTAATCATAACTTCTCTGCTCCTAGAACTCCACAACAAAATAGAGTTGTAGAAAGAAAAAATTATTCTTTAGAAGAAATGGCGAGAACTATGCTTAATGAATTTCGCTTCTTCCTAAGTATTTTTAGGATCTTTGTAAGTACTGACTTGTTATGTAATGAACAGGGCCCTTATAAGGCCTATTTTAAAGAAAACCCCATATAAGTTATACAAGGGAAGAAAGCCAAATGTTTCATACTTTCATGTTTTTGGATGCAAATGTTTTGTTTTAAATAATGGAAAAAATAACCTAGGCAAGTTTGATGCTAAGTCTGATGAAGGTATATTTATTGGCTATTCAAATCATAGTAAGACTTTTCGTATATATAATAAAAGAACTATGACTATTGAAAAATCTATACATGTTGCATTTGATGAAATTGACCCAAATGGATCGAGAAAGGATCTTGTTATTGATGATGTTGCAGAAGTATTAGCGGAAACACATTTGGATAGCAAGGAAAAAGAAATTAAGGAGCAAGAAGATAAACCAAGACAAGAGGATTCACAAGCTTTGGATCTTCCCAAAGAATGGCGTACCTCAAAACATCATCCGCTTGATCAAGTAATTGGTGATATATCAAAAGGTGTAAGTACTCGAAACTCCATTAGAAATGCATGTAACCACTTAGCTTTTGTTTCTCAAATCGAACCTAAAGACATCAATGAAGCCTTTTATGATGAACATTGGTTTCTAGCTATGCAAGAAGAATTAAATCAATTTGAACGAAATCAAGTTTGGGAACTAGTTCCTAGACCTAATAATCATCCTATTATCGGTACTAAATGGGTTTTTAGGAACAAACTTGATGAAACTGGGCTAATAATAAGAAATAAAGCTAGGCTTGTAGCAAAAGGTTATAATCAAGAAGAAGGTATAGACTATGAAGAAACCTATGCACCTGTAGCTAGATTAGAAGCTATTAGAATGTTACTTGCTTTTGCTTGCATCATGGATTTTAAATTATATCAAATGGATGTTAAAAGTACTTTTTTAAATGGCTTTATTCAAGAGGAGGTATATGTTGACCAACCTCCAGGCTTTGAAAATTATGATCAACCTAACCATGTTTTTAAATTGAAAAAGGCTTTGTATGGCTTAAAACAAGCTCCACGAGCTTGGTATGAAAGGTTAAGTAAATTCCTTTTAGAACATGGTTTTACAAGAGGTAAGGTTGACACGACTCTTTTTATTAAAAATAAAAACCATGACATACTCCTTGTACAAGTATATGTAGACGATATTATATTTGGTGCTACTAACGAAATTCTGTGCAAGGAATTTGCTAAAATCATGCAAAGCGAATTCGAGATGTCCATGATGGGAGAACTCAATTTCTTCCTTGGACTTCAAATCAAACAAACAAGTAGTGGAACGTTCATTAGCCAAACAAAGTATTGTAAAGAACTTCTCAAGAGGTTTGGGATGGACAACTCAAAGCATATGGCTACACCAATGAGTACTTCATGTTACTTGGATAAAGACGAAGCATGTAGTTGTAGAAATTACTAAATATCGAGGTATGATTGGATCTCTTCTCTATCTCACTTTGCTAGTAGACACGATATAATGTTTAGCGTATGCATGTGTGCTCGATATCAAGCTAATCCTAAAGAGTCGCACTTAAGTCTTTGTAAAGCAATTATGAAATATCTTGATGGCACTACACAAGTGGACTTGTGGTACCCCAAAGGTGCCACTTGTAGTCTTATTGGTTATTCTGACTTTGATTTTGCTAGATGCAAATTAGATCGGAAAAGCACTAGTGGAACATGTCACACCTTGGCAATTCCTTAGTTTCTTGGCATAGCAAGAAACAAAATAGTGTGGCCCTATCCACCGTGGAGGCTGAATATGTTGCAGTCGGAAGTTGTTGTGCTCAAATCCTATGGATGAAGCAACAACTTCTAGACTTTGGTCTTCAGCTTAATCACATCCCTATAAGATGTGATAATACTAGTACAATCAATCTGACAAAGAATCCCATTATGCACTCTAGGACTAAGCACATTGAGATAAGGCACCATTTTATAAAAGATCATGTTCAAAAAGGTGATTGTGTGTTAGAATTTGTTGAAACTAATAATCAACTTGCTGATATTTTCACAAAACCATTACCTAAAGATTCTTTCTTTCATTTAAGTAGAGAACTTGGCATTTTGGATCAATCGTGCATTTAAAACCCTACCTTTGCTGCTCATTTATTGATCTTTAATTATTACTGACTTGAGCGTCGGAGATATCCTCAATTGTGTTTTGCAGGTGCTCATTCAATTGGGTAAGCTTTTATTCTTCAAAAATGCATTCTGTACTTAATTTTCATGCTTTTCTGTCTAAGTTATTCGAATATCATGAGAAGGTATTCGAATACCATCATCTGCACGTATATTTTCATGATTTATAAACAGGTGTATTCGAATACCTTAGTGGTTATTCGAATAACCTGAAGCCTCTTGCTATCAGTCTTTAATTTCTGTTTCTGGGCATTCGAATACCTTAAGCAGTATTCGAATACCCTAAGACCTGGGGCCAAGTCATATTGGTCAATCTATTCGAATACCTGAAGAGGTATTTGAATACCCTTTTAGTTGGCCCTGTCTTTTGCGTTTCCAAACAGCTGTATTCGAATACCAATTGAGGCATTCGAATACCTTGGGTCAGATTTATATAAACCCCCCCTTTCGTTAACTCGTTTCCTCACTCATTCCTTCTCTAAACTCTTGGCCTCCCCACTCACTCCTTCTTTCCCTCCTCCCTATTCGAATACCTCCATCCACCCAACCGTTCAATCTTTCCCACTCTCTTACCTTCAAACCTCTATCAATGGCATCCTCCTCCAAGCGTGCTTGCACAAAAACTGTGCCATGCAACAACCCGCTGGATCTAAGAAGACTCTCCTCCAACAACGCAACCCTTGGACGGTTCATTTCTCACTTCCGAGATCAGAACCTTGTGCAACCAAAGTATCTTGATTTGGAGTTCTTCGAAAAAGAAGGAGGATTTGACTTCCTACACCAGCTGAACCTCCAGGGCGTGCTTCGTTTTTGCTCTAATAAAGCGATCCTCTATCCTGATCTTGTAAAGATGTTCTACTGCAACCTACGGATTGAGGGTCTGGAACTCCATTCTGATGTTAGTGATCAACACATTGTGATCACTCCTCAGGACTAGGTTTACTTCTTTGGATTAGAATCTGCTGGCCGTAACAACGAAGATAGTGAAGAGCTTGTCCAGCGGTTTGACAAAATTCGAGCCACTGAAGATGTGCTTAGACTTGGGTTGACATTACCTCTAACTCAAAAGGGAGTCAAAGGGGGACATGATGAAGAGCCAGGACAGGCTCTTACATTTTGCTTATGCCCACATCCTCGCTCCTAGAGGTGGGAACTACGCCTACCTGAGTGAAGATGATATGTTTATGCTATGGATCCTGAAGAAAGGATACCAGATAAACTAGCCCATCTTCATCATGAAGCACATGATGCAAGCTAAAAGAAAAAATCGATCAGAGTTACCTTACGGTGTGATCATCACTGCTTTCCTAGGTAAGTATCCTCAGATTGTGGAGACCGAGCACAAAACTCCGTTGACCCATCATAATGTGTTTGGTGCTAATACGCTGAACAGAATGAAGATGATAAAGACTGATGAAGGCTGGGTATTCCCAGTTGAAGTTGACGATGATGAGGACGACCCTGCTGATCCTGTTGTCCCTGCTGCTGCTGTCCCAGTAGCCCCTGCTGCCCCTGTTGCTGCCCCCGTAGCCCCTGTTGCCTCTGTTGTTGCTACCTATGCTCCTGCTACTGGTTCAGTTACCTTGGATCAAGTCATGGCCACCTTACAGGCCAACCGTGCTTTTATGGAGGATAACTGAGCTTATCTGGAGCACACCTTCTCTGTCCTATTTGACAGACTTGACGGTGTTGAGCGTGAGCAAGCTGCCTTACGTGCCTTGCTATCTTCACGGGGTTCTGATTCCCCTCATCCTCCTCTGCCAGATGCCTATTTCTAGGCTTTGTTCTTGTTTGGATGTTTCTTGTATTGGTTGTTTATCCTTTTATTATGTTATGTATATTGGCAACATTCTTAATAAAATCATTTTCTCTTTATGCTTTTTGCTTCCATTTATGCATTTCATATCTGTTATATCTTTTTGATTATGCCAAAGGGGGAGAAAAATATAACTATGAGAAAAGACAGGTTAAAATAACTAATATTGGATTCCAACATTAAGGGGGAGTTGCGCACACACATCTTTGATATCAATACCTCTTCGTGTAAAGAGGAATGTAAGTCTCTTACATTGTGAATTCCAATTATTTTTGTACTGATGCTTTTCTCAATGATAGTTTGTCATCATCAAAAAGGGGGAGAATGTGTTCACTACGCAACAATGAAGATGTATTTTGATGATAACAAACATGAGGATGATGAGAAGACCAAGTCCAAGTGTTTCAAGATTAGTTTTAGGACTTAGGATTTATCATGTATGGAGCTGTCAATTAGATATCTCAATGGTTAATCTTAAAAGATCTAAAATAATTTGCTCCTTAAATTAAACTGAAGTTTTAAAATAGCTTTTGAAAGATCAAAGCTTTTAGAAACTGAAAATAAGTATTTTGAAGCAATTTAGAAAGGTTTTTCAAACTGTTTTTAACCGAGGTATTTGAATACCCCTCTATGGTATTCAAATAACCTGATTCATAATTCATACCTTCTGTTTTTCCAAAAACAGAGGTATTCGAATACCCCTATATGGTATTCGAACACCCTGATTTCATAATATACCTGTTTAAAAGAGGTATTTGAATACCCTTGACTGGTATTCGAATAACCCCAACTTGATCAGTTTTTTAATAAGCTTTTGACAGAGGTATTCGAATACCTCCTGCTGGTATTCGAATAACCCACGGGAATCAGCTTTGGGTGTTTGAAATTCATACAAGAATCAAAAGCATTTAATATCAAATTAATGCTCCCAACGGCTCTCTCTCATACGAAGCTCTATAAATAGAGGCCTGGGACACCTCTGATCAACCCCCGAACATTCTGATTAATTCTTACTTTGTTAAAAATGAGTTTTACACAATTTCCTTTCTTTTTCTATGCTCTTAATATTGAATCTTTGAGATATCTGTGACAAAGCTGCTTAGTGCTTCAATTTGTGATTATTTGCTCTTAGACAGAGTTTCTTCTTCATCTATTTTTTATTTCTGTATATTGAGGGTGAGGTATCGCTCAGGATTGTATAAGGGTGAGGTATCCCTGATTAATTGAGGCTTGGACACAAGGGTAGAGTTTCCCTGTGTGTGAAAAGTGCTCTTTATTGTAACGGTTGCAAGCACCTGTTTTAAGCTTGTCTTGAATAGTGAAAAATCTTGAACTGTGTTTCGGGGACTGGACGTAGGCCACAAGTGGTTGGTGGTAGAACCAGGATAAATACTGTGCCTGTTTTTCTTCTCTTATTCTCTTTTCTTTATGCACTTTATTTATTGATTCCTGCAATTTAATTATTAATTGTTCTTCCTTTTCTTATCTCTTTCACGTCTTTTAATATTTAAATTCAGCAAAGTTTATTTGTTTAAGGCTTTTGGGAAAGTTTTTGTTACTCAATTCACCCCCTCTCTTGAGTACTGGAAGCCACTTGGTAACAGGATCCCTTGAGAGGCGACGGCCTCTAAGGCCTTTGGAGGCTTAATTATGCAATTTTTGGTAACTCTAAAGCATAAGTAAACAAGTGGCTAAACTCTTAGGTAATGAACTAGAAAAAAAAATTACCAATTGAAAGAATTGAAGATAATTGGGAACTTCATAAACTTTAAAAGAACCAAGAAGGAGATTGTCATAAGATTTGGGTAACTTCAAGAGGACAAGAACAAGAGAGAGCGAGATTCTAAGAACTTAGAATGAATCAGATTAGTGAAATCAAATTAATTATAAGGATCAAATTAAAGATGAACCTAGTAGGAAGACAAAATCCTAAACAAGAATGCATAAAGGACCTTAGAAATGTATTACCTTATTTGATTTCAATATTATGACATTACGGGTCCATGTGAGTAACCATATATATATATTGATGTTCTCTTGGCCAATTGTGGCATATTATGAAATTGTATGAAATTGTCAATCATACATGTTCATGCATAGAGTCTTATGCATTTGTGAATGTCCTGTGGATTGTTGTAAAGCCAAGTTGCCTAGGAGATTGAACACACCTTAGTGCGGGTGCGAGTAGACTAGTGTAGGTCATGTGATGACCTTGGGGGCGTCAGGGTGCGGGTCCTTCACAATGGGTAGTTGGTAGCTCTTCTACCCGTGGGGCAAACCGATGCAAACGCACTGACGATTCGGACCGAGACACTATCCTATATCGTGATCTAGCATGGACTGTCTGTACAATGCCTGATGTGCACGTGGAAATTATTGATGTATAGCACTTTGGCCGCGACAGCCGAGTTACAGACATATCTCCTGATCTTTCTCTCCGACTGTTTGTGTCTAGCTCCATGGAGTAGGAATCTGAGTACTGTGTGTACATGCATTATGGAATATGAAATCATCTGATAATTACTGCTTTGTGAATTTGAACTATTTGTTTAATGTTGCAATAAATGATTGCCTGGAACTGTTTATCTACTTACTATTGAATTTACTGCTTATTACTTGGATATGTTGTTTCTGAACTGCTACTTAGGCGCGTTGCGCCGTTTTGTTTCTGACTGCTATAATTGGTAATGATGGTAGGATGTCTTACCTCTTTCCTGTATTTCTATTATTTGCTGCCTGTGTGTGCACTGTATTGATCGAAGATGACGGTAAGGAGGCGGAAGATCCCGATTTTCCTGGCTTCTGGCCCGAACGGGACTAGCATCTACTGAGGCGATGGCGGCACGCATGCGTAGAATTCTAGGTGATGTGCGTCTGACCTTCCTCGGAGGGCCAGAGTGCTGGCATATCAACTTGAGTTCCGATCGCTGCGTCTACCTAGGGACATGTCGATTTCCCTAGCCTGGAGACGTCATGAGGCGCCGATCCTCACCTGCCATGTCAGCCTACGACTGGAGTTCTACTTACCCATCCGAGAGATGTGGGGTGATTGTTACTACACCCCTTGGGAGGACTCTTTTGATTCTACTGCTCGGGCTCCTGCTCGTGGTTCCGTGGTTCCCATGGAGGTTTCCTCTGAAGAGGAGGATCCTGCTGAGGACCCGGATACGGTCCCTCCTCCTCGAGGGTGATTTTCTTGGTAGCCGTTGATGGTGCGCGGTGTTTTATTTTGGGGGCCTGATGTATTATTTTGGTGGGCTGTATATTTTGATATTATGGGAATGTATATGTATGATTCCTTGGGGCGAGGTATAGTTTTGTTTTTGAAAATTTTCAGGTTGTATCTAAAATACATTTGACATATATATATATATATATATATATATATATATATATATATATATATATATATATATATATGTGTGTGTGTGTGTGTGTGTGTGTGTGTTTGTGTGTGTGTGTGTGTGTGTATGCTATTCAGATATGAGTTCTATTCACTATTTTATTTTTCATCGTTATTCATATTTCCCGTCGTTAAAAAAAAAATTTATACCACCATTTTACTCACGTATTAAAGTATCATGCAAGTTAATTTTAAACTAAATGAACCGGGTCTTAATTGTTCAAAATTTTATTTTCCGCATTTTCTTTTATGTTTAATAATGTGACGTTCCCTCTCAAAAAGGGGCGTTATAGAAATCGCGAGGATAAGTCATCCCAGTTAACAACGGACTTATGAGTTAGGGTAGTGAACCATCTTAAGGTAGCTTTCTTTAGAGACAGAGGGATAGTGCGGCACATGAGTGGGTCATCACCTCTAGCAAATAAGAGTGCAGAAATGTATGCATCTAGGTGCTCATGAGGGTCTGTGGTCCCATCATAGGCTTCAATATTTGTGGGGTATTTGAAGTGCCTATGGATCCTATAGGCCATTAACTTGTTAGTGAAGAGTTGTTTTGTGAAAATGAGCTCCTTACTCCATGGTCCTGCTCTTATCTTCTTCAAGCAGGGATTTTAGTATAATGATTGAGATCCACAATCTTGGAATTTTTCGGATGACGAACCTTGTCTTGGACTTTGTCCCTATGATTTTCTCGATTCCTTCTCGGAGATCGGTTCTCACTTTCATTCTCCTGGTTGACAGATTGTTGCAGGTTGTGGATACGTTCATCCTGAAGTCTAACTAGAGAGATGAGTTCTACTCTGGATAGCTCTGGGAGATTAGTTTCAGCACGGTGAGACCGAACTTCTACATTCTACACACAGGCTCCAAGGCGTTGCAGCACTGACACCCACTATCAGACATCTCCAGAAGGTGCTCTTTGTGGACTAAGATGTTGCCTCACCAGAATTCGCGTAGGCTAAGGGGAAAAATTCTATCCTGTAAAAGAAGTTTCTACCCCATCTTGCCTGGGTTCTAATTAGGTAGCGACTGGTTTCTGCATTGGCTTGTGAGAAGGAACAAATATCGAATGATAGTTGGGAGATGGTTGGTTTTGCGTGGCAAAGGCACAATTCTGATTAGTAGAGGCTTGCTTTCTTCTCGTGTTAATGAAGATGATGATGAAGATGCAAACAAAATTTATTTTTTCTTACAGACGACGCCAATGTTTTGAACAAAGTGTAGAGGGTTACCTGAATAAGTTTTTGAAGATGGAAACCTCTGTGGCACGTAAGCAGCAGTTGTGGTGCGAGGGGATGGGTACCTGCAAAAGGAACTCTGATGCTTAAGTTGGACTGTGCACAAAGATGGTAGTATGTAGAATTGAATTAGATGTATACCTTTGAGACCTTGCAGGGTATTTATAAGAGTATCTTGAGTGTTAAGAATCGTCGTTCAATCTGAATTGAATGCTATTATTTAGGATTATAATATATGAGATTGTTATATTTTATAACTAATTCTCCTATTGATGTGGGATGTAATTAGTGTTCATATCTATGAGAAATTCTGTGAGAGATTTGCTTATCATAAATAAATAAATGTACTTATCTAATAGCACATATAAATATCTAGATACTATTCTAGTGGGTTGAGTTGCTTTTGAACCGCTAACCCATAACCCAATCCAAAGCAATATTCTTTGCACTAAACTTTTAAATATACAAATCATATTAAATACACGTTTACTTCCACGTACAATATATCAATATTTATATATATAACTCAACAAACATAAAACATCACTACTTTGCAAGAAACTCTATGAAATGGAACTAACATAAAGTTGTGATGTTTAAACTTTTTAACGTCAAAGAGAAATTCACACATCAAATTAAATAAAACTCTGTGATCACCCAATTTTATCTAGATCATTAAAATCTTTTTATTAAAAAAGAGAAAAAAAGGAAATAATAATAATAATAATAATAATAATAATAATAATAATAATAATAATAATAATAATAATAATAATAATAATAATAAAAGATGACTCGATTTTATTGTGTGCATAAGCCTAACCCAATTTTTCTCATAAACCAATTTGTGACCCATCAAATATGGATCAACTTGGATCCATCACTTCCACCCAAGTCATCTCCCTTCTCACCTAAACCTTAGCCACCATCATCCTCCAAACCCTAATTTCCTCTTATAAAAATCCATAACCCATAGGCAAGCAACACACGAATTCACAGACACAACCATCACACAAAAAAAAAAACCCTAGCAATATTTGTTCTTTCTTTTCTCCACCCTACAGCAGCCATCATCCTCTACAACCAAACCTCACTTCTTAACCACCTTCATCATAGCCACCATACCCAACCCTATGTCCATCGTGTTTTTCTTTTGAAACCAGTAGCAACAACACCATAAACAGAACTTGAAAATAACCCAAGCTCACCAAACAACTGCAGCCCCTACCCTGTAATAAACCAAACTATCACTACCAGTACACAACAAACCTTCACTCTCATCCTTCATCACCAAACAACCAATATGCATACAACCCAAATCCATGGCTCCTCTTTCACCAACACTATAGCAGACCCTACAACCTTGCATCACCCTCGGTTAACCATCATTAAAACTTTAAACTCTCCCTGCGATTCACAACCACTAGAATTGCCAGATTCACCACCCACCTACGAACCCAACCACCTTTGATACTGCCACCGTTACCTTCCTCTATCCAGCCACCACAGTTGCCAAACCCAAACAGAACCACCACTCCATTCCCTGGAAAACGACCTCACTCATCACCACACCCTCCGTCACCAAACCCAGCACAAATCTACCACCTCGTAGCCGCCATGAGCCATCCTTTGCCTCGATCCACATGAACCCAGATTTGGTCATGACTTACCTCGCAAACCACCTCGGACCACTATCGTCCTCCGTTTCTACCAGATCCGTCAGCCCCGAGCACGCCACATCACCACTTGCGCCACAGCTATCCAAATCGCGCTCAGCAGCTGCACCACCCATGTGCCACCACGTCCTCTCCCCATACTCGAAAACTCAATCACCAAAAAACCCAATCACCCAAAGCTCTCCACCCAGAAAATGCCCAGATCTGCAACATCGTGAACGAGCCATCATTACCCCTATTCTACGCGCACCACCACGCAGAACCCCTAAGCCACTGAATCACAGTGCATCGGCCCGCCTTAGACGCAAGACTCTACTGCCGTTTAAGCTCACCGGTCAACCACGAAGTTGTTGCTCAACACTGCTCTTTTGAAATCTAGTTCTTAGAAGCCCAAAGGGGAAAGGTCCCTTCTTCATTTTTGCTGCAATATTTGGTTTTCTTTTTCTTTTTTTTTTTTTTTTTTTTTTTTTTGGCTTATTTTGTTTGTGTGTTAATTTAACCTTGTTTAAATTTGTTACAATTTGAGTTGGGCTTGGGTTGGGGATTAGCTTATTAGTGAGTTACTCTTTTGTTGGATTAAAGTTGGGGCTTGTTCTTTATTTTATATTATATATTTTACATGTGAGATAGGAGTCAGAGTAGGTAGTCTTTCTTTTTTGCTTATTTGTGAGTTAATATTTAGTAATGTGCTTAAGAAAAGAAAGAAGGAAAGGTAACATAAGAAATATTTGGGTGAACATAAATTAAGAAGTTTTGTTCAAATTAATGAAATGGGTCAAAGATTTTCACTGAAGAAAAATGAAATTTTTTTACAAAAAAATTAATCAACGCGATGACCAATGATAATGATTGAATAATTGATGTTATCTTCAATGTCATTTGGATCATAAGGGTTTATTGAGTAGTCTAGTGCTAACTTGAATACTATGCAAGAGTGGATTTGTTTTCAAACAAAATTTCTTTTCATAATTAAAATTATTCAACCCACATTTATTTTCTATAAAATGACGCAACTTTGAGTTCCTTATTGCATCCGGGGATATATAAGAGCAGAACTCTTATTCTGTTAAGCCAAAATAAAATAAAATTTTCATAATTTATTTGTCTATTTAGCTTATCTTTTAACAAAAAAGGTAAAACAAATATTTTCAAGAATTATCAAAATTTGCACAACTGACTTAAGATAACCGTCTCAAGACGGATGTGTTAAGGGTGCTGTGAGATTAAGCTTTCACCCTTCCCTATACATAATCAACTCCTGAATCTAATCTAATTTCAAAAATTATTTTCTAAGAAAGACTTTCTAATTTTTCTTAATTCAAATAAAATTGATAGCGACTCTATTTTATATTTTTATTTTTTAAAAAAACCCATATTTAAAAATCTCATATCCGTCGCAGAACTCGATCGCAACAAACTCCTTAACAAAATGGGATACCAAGTGGCATAAAATATATAACAAAATCACTTATTCCAACAAAAATTCTTGCATCATTTATTTATAAGCATTAATAGAAGCATAATAATTAAGCCAAATATCTGTTCACTTACTGAAAAAATGTGAAACAAACATCCAAATGAAATTGTTAATACTCCTACTTTATGACCCATAAAACAAAACAATTAATTTATTGATATGGTAATTTAATAAAACATTAGACACTATATCTCATCTTAAATTATGGAATAAAAAAATTACTAGCAACAAATTGCTATACACTACTCCAAGGTAGGAAAGGAAGAAAAAAAAATTGTAGGAACATTTAAATTATTTTAATTCTCTATAACCTTTCTACCTTATTAAGAAAAAGAAAAAGAAGAACTCAACTAATGACCAAAATCACAGTATTAATATAAGGAATAAACCACAAGGTACATAAAATTGTATCACACCAAATAATAAATAACAAACATTATGATGATTGGGTGTGTCAAACACGACAAACATTCAAAATTAAGTTAATAAATGTACTTAAAATTTTTATTTTTATTTTTATGAAGAAAGTAACGTGAAACTAACACGCAAACAAATGAATACATGAGAAAAAATAGCTCTTTAAAACATGAGCTATATGATAATATTATCATATTATTTCATACTTTCTTTTGAGCAAAGCAAAAAGCTTCCAACCATGAAAGTTAACATATTAGACTTCAATAAAACTTAGAAATTGATACTTTCGGACAAAGAAACTCTTAAGGTCATTGTAGCTAACACAAAAAATACGATAGAGAAACAAAAACTTATCTCCTTCCTCCAAAGTTGTTATGACCTTATACTCACTTCATGAAATTCTTCTAATTATGACACATGATAGCCCCCTTTAAGGTAGTGATCATGTACAATAATTCGAAGAAAAGAAAATCTTATATAATGATGAGAAAGTTTTCTTACAATCTCTAAATAAGTTACTTTGATGACAAACATTCACATTAATTTTCAAAAAACTAGCTCATACTGCAATAAAAAATTAATCAAAGAAATAAAATAAGAAAAATATACTAATAATAATATATATATTACCCATCTATGCAACATAAGACATTATTCTATTTATTCAAATAATCTCAATTAAAATCACTATTTGTAGACCTGGACTGGACCAATCGCTCTGACAAGTTTACCCGACTCTAAAATTGGAATCCCGTAAACTAGTGTTGAACCTGTAAATGAGTTACTTTGGTAGCGATCATGTACAATAATTCGAAGAAAAAAAAATCTTACATAATGATAAGAAAGCTTTCTTACAATCTCTATAAATGAGTTACTTTGGTGACAAATATTCACATTAATTTTCAAAAAATTAGCTCATACTAGAATAAAAAATTACTCAAAGAAATAAAATAAGAAAAATACACCAATAATAATATGTATATTACCATTTATGCAACATAAGACACTATTCTATTTATTCAAATAATTTCAATTAAAATCACTATTTTTAGACTTGGACCGGATCAATCACTCTGACAAGTTTACCCGACTCTAAAATTGGAATCCCGTAAACTAGTGTTGAACCTGTAAATGAGTTACTTTGGTAGCGATCATGTACAATAATTCGAAGAAAAAAAAATCTTACATAATGATAAGAAAGCTTTCTTACAATCTCTATAAATGAGTTACTTTGGTGACAAATATTCACATTAATTTTCAAAAAATTAGCTCATACTAGAATAAAAAATTACTCAAAGAAATAAAATAAGAAAAATACACCAATAATAATATGTATATTACCATTTATGCAACATAAGACACTATTCTATTTATTCAAATAATTTCAATTAAAATCACTATTTTTAGACTTGGACCAGATCAATCGCTCTGACAAGTTTACCCGACTCTAAAATTGGAATCCCGTAAATTAGTGTTGAACCTGGGCCCACCTCAGGTTTCGAACCTGGGCCATAGGAATATTACAGAGCAGCTTACCACTATGCTGCAGGACATCTTGGTACAAAATACAACAACTATTCTATTTATTTCATTTTCAAGGTTACGTAAATAAATGTATTTTAACCGTCAACCACTTGTATCATTTATTTGAAACGTTATAATATTTTTTATTGTATTTTTCTTAATATTTGAATATATTTAATTTAATTTTATCTGTGAAAATATATTTAGTGTAATTTTAATGGTTATTTTTATACTTTTACTTATATATTTAACATATATATGCTATATTTTTTTCATATATTCTCATATATTTATAAAATATATAACTATCTAGAAAATCTTGGTTTGACCTTGATTTAATTCTGATTTGAGTGCAAAACCTTAAACCTTTCTCTTAACTGATTCAAGGATTGATCTAATTTTAAAAATATTGATCAAAATTATATTGTTAAAGCAAATATCATGACCAACAAATAACAATATCAAATCTCAGTGCAATACAAGATACAAAGGACACATGTAATGATTTAATTTATCATAAAAGGTAATAATCAATCTAAACAAAATAAAGTTCAATAAAGTCTTAAAAAATATAAGTTTGTATAAATAACGATAGAAGCCATGAAAACTATTTAAATATATAATAATTAAAATTCAAAGGGATGCACAAAATTATCGTAAACAATAAATTAAATATACAAATTAACAACAAAAATGCTTAATATCAATTACTTGGGTATTAAATAATGGTTTACCACCAACATAAGTCAAAGGTAGAACTTAAATATAATATCACAACTCCCGTTTGGGATGGATATGCAAAAATATATAAAGGTTTCTCATGTGAAATTAATAGCAAGAAAACTTCCAACATTTAAGAAAATTTCTTTTGGGATGATAACTTTAAATATCAAGAATAAACTCACATTAACATGCCTCACATAATTCTCAATTAAAACACACAATAACCCCCTTTGTGGTGATTGTATGCCATAATTGAAAAAAAAACACCCTGAAAAGTTCATGAACTCACATAAACAAACCACTTTGATGATAAATGTTTCACAAGACTAATCATACAAGCAATAAATGTCCAAACAAACAAAATATTTTATCCGGTCAAAAAGAGATACTCATCAACATATATCTCATGGTAAAAAAATAGTCCAAAATGCATTTCATAAACATTTAACTTTGTACAGTTTGTAAAACACTAAAGGATCTAGGAAGAGTGCATATTGGCATTTACTCTAAAATATCTATAATTATTTTTCTTAATAATTACAACCCAAGAACATGATAAAAAATTTACATAATATGATAAATAATCAAGAATATTAAAACAAATTAGCACAACAGAAGAGAAAAATAATAATAACAATAAATGTAAAAACTATGAATAATAAAGGAGCATCCATATTGCCATAGGTTTTTGAACCAGCCTTCTACAAGTTCAAAAGACAAACATTAATTGTTTATTCATCCAAAACTAATTTGAGTTAGAGTAATGTTATATTCTCCTACAAATTCTTCTTAATAATCATCTTAATATAAAATAAAAAAATATTAAATAAAAAATTAAATGCATCAAAGGTCTTAAAAACATAAAAATCATTCAATACTTTTTTATTTAATAATTAAGAAGATTAGTAGGAGGATTAAGTAAGAAGATAAAATATTTTTTTTTGGATTAATATACATATAATAGTAAGAAATAAAAAAAAATAACAAGACGCCACAAAGAATAATTAGTGGCCTTACTATGGCAACAAAAGATATGAGAGCTAAAAACCAAATTCTATATCACAATATGCATTTAAATAGGTAATTTAAAAAAGAAAAGAAAAGGCTTTAGAAACTTTAACATGTTAATAAACCCCAAACTTTGATTCCATATTTCATAAAATTATAGACATAATAATTAAGGGTATATTCAACGAAAGAGCATAAGCACAGGTTCTTGACGTCATTACTCAAGCTTTGTGCAAGTCAACAGACAAATCTCACATTTTGATAATCAGGAGTAATTGAATGTTGCAACTTGATATATATTGCATTTGGTAAATAAAAGTTAATGTACGTTTCAGAAGCCCACAAAATGTGCGTCATCGCACAAACCATCTTGAGTATTATTCTATATGTATACCCAATGATTTGAAGCAAATTTCAAGTATGTAAACTTCTCATAAAAAGTATTAGAAAATCCCTAAATTAATTTAATGAAAACGGTCATATGCTCCATAGTAATCATAATCATCCCACCAGTAAGGTACAAAATTGTAATATCATATTCAAATTTCTCAAATCTTATATAATAAATGTTGAATTTATATGACTTGCTTATGATACCAAATGTAAGAAATATAGGACCATGTAAATTTAAGTAACTCTTATATTCTTATCATAAATAGTGTATACACTTCTTTTCATACTTCTTTCAATACCATTTATCACATATATTTTTTCCTATTCACTTTCTTTTACTTAATCAACACCTTTAAAAAGGGTGTTAATAATTCTTATACCCCTTTTAAGAGTGTAAGATGATCATTTTTTCAAATTTAAGACACCAACATAATTAATACCAAATACAAAGTGTACTTGAGTTGGTTATGAATGATCGGTAGAGATATTAATAATGATTGTTCTTCAAACTAGATCCTTCTTCGTATCTACCTCTTACTAGGCGGCTATTGATGGGACAAGTTAAATAATATATGATAATAGTAGAGAAGAGATTCAGTCGCTTATTAATTTATAATTACAACATGTTCTCCTATCAAGAGATACTGTTAGGAATAAACTCTAATAGGTTAATGGTTATTGGATGTTAGTCATGACAACTATCACCCAAGAGGAGGGTGAATTAGGTGATTACAAATTTTAAAACACCTTTGAGAAATTAAGCATTTTGAATAACTCAATTAATAAATGTAGCGGAATATGTTTAACAAAGGTGCAACTATTAAAGATTTCACAAATACTACTCTGGCTATAGGATAAATCAAGTAAATAAGCTAGATATCAAATTCAACTCAAGCATATATAATTAAGGCACAAATGTAAAGAGATAGAGTTGAGAAGATCAAACACAAGATTTATACTAGTTCAGCCACCAATCCACTTGTGGCCTACGTCCAGTTCTCAAGCAATCACTCGAGATTTTTCACTATATCTTCAACTTTCAAGAAGTGCTTGACAACCTTTACAAACTTGAACACTCAACTCCTTGGGATGCCTCACCCTTGAGCTTGAGTCTTTTCAAACAAAAGGATACCTCACCCTTTACAATTTGGAGGGATACCTCACCCTTTTTACCAATAAGAGATATCTCATCCTCTTTACAAACAAGGGATACCTCACCCTTTTCTCTAGAGGGATACCTCACCCTCTTACAATGATTTCAAGATGAAGAGAAAGATTAGAAACTCTCACAAGAGTAGATATACAACTTGAAGAACAAAGTATGGATGATAAGAAACTCTCTCAAGAGTGGATAATACAACTTGAAGCTCTATGGGTATCAATGATTCACACTTTAAGGCTCAAAATATGATTTTGATGATTCAAGGATCAAATATAGTGTTCTTGTGTATCTTAGGATGTAAATGCTTCAAATATGACTTATATATAAAGCCTAAGTGATAAAATAGCCGTTGGTAGTGTTTAGAAATAATTTTTTTTTATGAAAATTAGCCATTTATAGCTGTTAGAAATATTTCTGCGCACTTGATAATCGATTACACACTTCTGATAATCGATTACATGGCTTCTATCAATGTTGTAATTGATTACAAGACTTGTGTAATCGATTACATCGTTTCTAGTTTTGAAAACTGACTTTAAAAGGTCATAACTACTTCATTTCTTATCCGATTAAAGCAAATAACTAGTCATTGGAAAGATCTTTGAGTCTTTTTTCAAATGAAATATTTCAAAACAAAAATCAAAGTATTTTGAGAGTTAGGATCAAAATATTAACCAAAGGTCAGTTTTTCAAAACTCAAACTTGACTATATTTTATAGTTTAAAACAAATGGTCATAACTTCTTCATTTCTTATCCGTTTAAAGTAAATGACCACTCATTAAAAAGATATTTGAGTCTATTTTCATATGAAATAAGTTTCATGACAAAACTCAAAGTATTTTGAAAGTTATGATCAAAATAGTAACTGAACGTCAGTTTTGCAGAACACAAACTTGACTATTTTTCAAAGGTTTGAACTACCACCAAAACTAACTTTCCAAAAATAGTTTGTTGATCATTAAAACATGTAAGAAACACTTTTTAAAGATGTTAAAACATATTTGAGCTTAGTGTGATTCTTTTTTTACTTTTACACAAGATCTAAGTCCTATAAGCTATTCTTGAAGAACCTTGGGACTTAATCTTTTGCCATAATTAATTCTTGATGTAATCCAAGCTTCCAAAAATTTCTTCTCTTCAAATCTTGCAAATGCTTGGAACATCTTATCATTCTCATTCTTCTTGAGTTGAGCATGATTGTGATCTTTTACTTTCTTGTTGCAATGCTCACTCTTGATACTTGGACTAACCTACAAGGTATTACTCACTTAACACAACATAGTTAGTCCAAATTCATAACTTAATATCTTCATATGCATGATACAATATATCTCTTTAAGCACATCTATGTAACATGATTAATATTCTTTTGTAATGCATTTGTCATCTATTAAGCACATTTATGTAGCATAACCATCATTCTTTTTATCTTGTATTTGTCATCATCAAAACTTAACATATTAAACCATTGGGGCAAACTTATTTCTACAATCTCCCCCTTTTTGATGATGACAAATCACCAAAGGAAGAATATGTTGAGTAATATAGAAGAATAAATATTCATGTAAGCATATCAAACAATAAGTACAAGAACATATTTTTCTTTCTGAGTCTCACTCCCCCTATTTGACATCAACAAAAAGGCTTACGAAGGAAAAATAATATTTTCACTCCCTTTATAGATAAAACTTGTGTTAAAAAAAAGAGTAGGATCATCAAAACTCAGAAACTTCTTCAAGTTATTCAAAATATAATTATCTCCCTTTATTTAATTCTACTCGTGATTCAAGAAGAGAGAGATGAAACAAATATTCTTTCAAGATATAAAAGATTATTCATGTAATACTTGTCACATTTTGGTACATCAACATTTAGCATATGATAGTAATAAGCTTAATAAATTATGTCTAGCATATAACATCTTGCATACCACATGATAAATAAGTACCACTATATATAACTTATTAGGAGTTACAAAATATTCGTGTAAGATCATGGAATTGAGGTTTTTAAATGAAAGAGCATACAACTTGTCACATATCAAGCATTTCTTAATGAAAGAATCAAAAGATATGAAGTTTAAGAATGTTTACCTTTTTTCATTGATAAAGGGAAAGAGAATAAGAGATGGTCTTCATTGACATGTTGATAGTATTAATAATAAAACACTTCATGTTAAACAAGGATGTAAGCCAAAAGATATAAGCAACAATTTAAGAGCTAGACTCCCCCTCATTGAAGCACAAGATGGATAAAGTGAAATATGTATGCCAAGATCATGTAAGCATATTACCATAAAGTAAAGCAAGGCAAAAAGATACTTATTTTTAATCCATCAATCAAAAACCATTTTAAAACTTCTCCCCTTTTCAAAAAGAATTTTACAAGAACACATTACATTTTCAAAATCATTTTAAAAGAGTAAACATGTTTTATATTAAACCACATTTTCTTTTCAAAATAAGAGCAAGATTCTCATAGGTTTTATATTACTAAGAAACCATAGATCAAGAGAATCATATATATCAAACATTCACATTGACGATATATGCTATAGGTATCAAAGTATGTATAGAACTAATATCATTCACCCTATATGTAATGACAAAAATTAATAAGTTAATATCCAATTAGGCATTTTGTTAATGCTAAGCATACTTCTCATGTATAGAAAACATCTAATCATTTAAAATCAATTCATCAACAAGTATCATATAATCCATAGCATATAGAATACTACAATAGTTTAGGGATAAAGATACTTATTGGGTTAGATAGAAAGTGATGCTCCATTAGAATGTTCTTCATTTATAGGTCCTTTGAGTTTGTACTTTCTTCCATTGAGTATTTCATTCCATTTCACTTGAAGAAAGTCTCTTCATATTCCTCTTCCTTCAACTTTTCTCATTTATCCACATATGCTTGACATTTCAATATTTGATGACTATATCTCAAAAGTTCTCTAAAACATGGGTTAGCATCAAATATCATTTAAGCTTATTTACAAGCATAATTTATGTTGATATACAATGTAAAACATGTACCACATTATCAACCATGCAATTACAAGAATAAAGGAAGAACATATGCACTTGAATCCAAAAGCATAGTTTAAGCATTTTCAAAGCAAGATTCAAGTTTGTTAAGAAAGACATGATCATCATCAAAACATATATAAGTGTTTTGGGGCAAACAATGATCATGTAAGGCATGTAAAAATAACTCTCTATTTTTTCAAATATCACATGATATTCAATTTAAAGCACAAATGATGATAAGAGGTTGATGTCACCAAAAGTGTACTCTTTGAGTTTTTGTAGGTGATTCCAACTTATATGCATCAAGGCTCCTTGAGAATGTTGTGGTTCTCCATGCTATCCTTTTATGTTTTCACTACTCTTGGAGAACTTGGACCATTTTAAATTTTTCCAACCTCAAGTGACGTAGTTGTATTTCACTTCAATGTATGCTTGAGTAAATAGTCACCCTACAATACAATTCAAAAAACTTTCTTTGGTATCCACCAATTTTGGATCTATAGAGGTTAGTTATTATACCAAACTCATGAGCAAATAAGCATTAAAAAACAAATGAGTTCACAAGGGCAAAAGATATTTCATTTCATTGATCATTAAGCACATACCAAGAAAAAAGTGAGTAACAAAAGAAATATGGCTTTTTACGCATTGAAACTCATTTTTAAAGCCCGTGTAATCGATTACAATGTGTGTATAATCGATTACCAGTCCTCTGGAATCCATGTAATCAATTACATGTTTGGTGTAATCGATTACCAACTTTCTGGGAACCTTGTAATCGATTACATAGTATGTGTAATCGATTACAGGATCTTTGACTTTGCTTGGAACGCTTGGCAGAGACTTTGTAATCGATTACAAAGGTCTTGTAATCGATTACAAGTTTGCTAAATTCAGTTTTTGCACTTCAAACAGTAAAGGACCGAACTCAAAGCTTTCAAATTTGTTCTAAAACTTTCCAAAACAATTTCAAACATCATGTAAGCATAAAAACTGACCAGTTCTTGATCCAAAACACATGTTTATGCAAAAACTACAAATAATGTAGAAGATTATAACTTTATGCAGCAAAAGTTATGATTTTTAGCAAGAGTTAGATTTATGATTTATCCAATATGCCAAGTTCTAAGATGTTTTCATCAAATATGTTATTTCAAACAAGAAGTGAACTTATCTAGCATATCATCACATGTAGAGATATATAGAAAATTTAAAGCATAGAAAGCATCCATAGTCCTAGAATACCCTATTATCAAGAAATATACAAGGTAGTGAGTAAATGGTGTAACAAGAATATAATCATGTGCTATATATAATATTCAAATTTTGCCAAGTACACATGATTCAATTAATCACTTAAGGCCTACAAGGAATATACCTCAAATTCATTTACTTCACAAGTGAAACTTTTGATACCTTGGCCTTGGTAGTCAAGGAAACTCTTTTCCGTACCCATTGCTTCTCTTTTGGTGTTTTGAACTTTGCAAGTTCCACATTTTATACTTGAGAAGCTTTGGTTGAAACCATCTTCCTTCTTTGACTAAAACTTCTACCAATAGGCTTTGGAAGCATTCTTCTTGATGATTCCTCTTTCTTTTGACCAATTAGTCCATCCTTTTGAGAAACTTTCTACATAATTGAGACACTAGGAGGACATTTTGGTACCCACTTCATCTTGGGTCCTTGAATGTTAGTACTATAACCTTTAAGACTTTTCGGAACCCAAACTAAGTTATTTCTCATATAAGGATTTCTTCTATAATTGCACAAATGAGAAATATGTCCCAGATGACCACAAAAATTGCAAACAATTGAATTTAATGATGACTTGGTCCTTTGAAGATCATTTTTGGAAAACATAAGCCTTCTGTTATTTTTATATTCTATGTTATTTTTGCCACAAGCCTTACTTGAATTTCCATACGAAATAACATCAATTTCATTCTTATTAACAATCGTGGATTGTAAGTAATTAGAATCATTAGCTTTGACAAATTCAGAATATAAGTCCTCAATATGATTTTCTAAATCAATACACTTTTCACAAGAAGTTGAGATTTCACATTTCAAAGGCATTTCCTCATCAAGAAAAGCATATTCATTTCTCAAAGTCTCAATATCATTTTCAATGGAGGAAATGTTTTGCAAACAAGCCAAGTTTTTCTTTTCTAAATTTAACAAACCATCATTCAATTCAACATATGCACATTGTAACTCATCATAGGAAAGACCATAATCAAGATGAGTATCATTTACCTCAAAGTCTTTTTTAGCCATATATGAAGTGGTCTCAATTTCAAGCACACTTGGCTCTTTAAGGGAATCATCATCTTCCTCATTGTTGTTCATCCAAGACTCAAGAACATCTTCCTTCTCAATTTTATTTTGTTTTGCCTCTTCTTCAAATTGAACACCATCATCACCAAGAGGCATTGAGCTCATTTTCTTACTTTGAACATCTTCTTGAGGACATTTTCTATGACAAGCTTCCTTCAATAGCTTTTGCTATTCTTGCTCTCTATATACAACTTTATGCACAAGATCATCACTAGCAAGATAGATAACATCAAGAGCATCCCATATATCTTTAGCACAAGAGCAACTCTTAATTCTATCATAAGCATCATCATTCAAACCATTTCTCAAGATTTGCATAGCTCTAATGTTCAATAAAAAACATTTCTTGTCATAGGCATTCCAAGTTTGTTTTGATTTGCAAGTAAATCCGTCAAGCATAATATCCCACAAATCAAGATTAATAGATTACATATAAAATTCCATTCTAGCTTTCCAATAAACAAATTGCACACCATCAAAGAATGGTGGTTTATTAATTTCAAAACCTTCCATTTTGAAAAACTTTCAATGGTTACCAAACAAACAAGGATCTTTAACTATAAGCCGTTAAGATTTCAACAGAGCACAAAGCTCTAATACTACTTGTTAGCCATGACAACCATCACCCAAGAGGGGGGTGAATTGGGTGATTACAAATTTTAAAATACCTTTGAGAAATTAAGCATTTTGAATAAGTCAATTAATAAATGCATCGGAATATGTTTAACAAAGGTGCAACTATTAGAGATTTCATAAATACTACTTGGGCTATAGGATAAATCAAGTAAATAAGCTAGATATCAAATTCAACTCAAGCATATATAATTAAGGCACAAATGTAAAGAGATAGAGTTGAGAAGATCAAACACAAGATTTATCCTAGTTCAGCCACCAATCCACTTGTGGCCTACGTCCAGTCCTCAAGCAATCACTTAAGATTTTTCACTATATCTTTAAGTTTCAACAGGTGCTTGACAACCTTTACAAACTTGAGCACTCAACTCCTTGGGATGCCTCACCCTTGAGCTTGAGCCTTTTCACACAAAGGGATGCTTCATGTTTTACAATTTGGAGGGATACCTCATCCTCTTTACCAACAAGGGATACCTCATCCTTACAACTTTGAGGGATACCTTACCCTCTTTACAAACAAGGGATACCTCACCCTTTTCTCTAGAGGGATACCTCACCCTCTCACAATGATTTCAAGATGAAGAGAAAGATTAGAAACTCTCACAAGAGTAGATATACAACTTGAAGAACAAAGTATGGATGATAAGAAACTTTCTCAAGAGTAGATAATACAACTTGAAGCTCTATGCATATCAATGATTCACACTTTAAAGCTCAAAATATGATTTTGATGATTCAAAGATCAAGTATAGTGTTCTTGTGTTTCTTAGGATGTAAATGCTTCAAATATGACTTATATATAGAGCCCAAGTGATAAAATAGTCGTTGGTAGTGTTTAGAAATAATTTTTTTATGGAAACTGGCTGTTAGAAATGTTTTTGCGCACTTGGTAATCGATTACACACTTCTAGTAATCGATTACATGGCTTCTGTCAACGTTGTAATTGATTACAGGACTTGTGTAATCGATTACAGCATTTCTGGTTTTGAAAACTAACTTTAAAAGGTCATAACTACTTCATTTCTTATCCGATTAAAGCAAATGACTAGTCATTAGAAAGATCTTTGAGTATATTTTCAAATGAAACAATTCCACAATAAAAATCAAAGTATTTTGAGAGTTATGATCAAAATATTGACCAAAGGTCAGTTTTTTAAAATTCAAACTTGACTATATTTTATAGTTTAAAGAAAATGGTCATAACTTCTTCATTTCTTATCCGTTTAAAGTAAATGACCACTCATTAGAAAGATATTTGAGTCTATTTTCATATGAAATAAGTTTATAACAAAACTCAAAGTATTTTGAAAGTTATGATCAAAATAGTAATCGAATGTCAGTTTTGCAAAACACAAACTTGGCTGTTTTTCAAAGGTTTGAACTACCACCAAGACTAACTTTCAAAAAATAGTTTGTTGGGCATTAAAACATGTAAGAAACACTTTTTAAAGATGTTAAAACATATTTGAGCTTAGTGTGATTCCTTTTTACCTTTACATAAGATCTAAGTCCTATAAGCTATTCTTGAAGAACCTTGGGATTTGATCTTTTGCCATCATCAATTCTTGATGTAATCCAAGCTTCCAAAAATTTCTTCTCTTTAAATCTTGCAAATGCTTGGAACATCATATCATTCTCATTCTTCTTGAGTTAAGCATGATTGTAATCTTTTACTTTCTTGTTGTAATGCTCATTCTTGATACTTGGACTAACCTACAAGGTATTACTTACTTAATACAAGCATAGTTACTCCAAATTCATAACTTAATATCTTCATATGCATGATACAATATATCTCTTTAAGCATATCTATGTAACATGATCAATATTCTTTTGTAATGCATTTGTCATCTATTAAGCACATTTATGAAGCATAAGCATCATTCTTTTTATCTTGTATTTGTCATCATCAAAACTTAACATATTAAACCATTGGGGCAAACTTATTTCTACATTGGACCTATATTGTTACCGCTTAACCGCACTAACTCAATAACAGGTGTGTATAGCTCACAACATAAATTAATATTAATATTGAGCTTACCGTGCTTACTACAACTAATCATATTGTTAACTCATTTTTCACAAAATAAAATATCACAATTAATTGTAACCCATATGCAAAACAAAATTCCAACATAAAGAACATATAATATGATTGATACTATAGGATAAAAGTAACATGTAATGACTTCGTTGTCATCAATTGAATGTATCAGTCAAGTTGATTAAAAGTAAAGGACAAGTGGCACCCAAAGCTAGAAACAGTTGTGAAAAGTGTATTTTTAAAAGAATAAGTCCTGCATTGGTTGGAAGTAAGTCTTTAGAAGAGTTTATATTTCAACTTGTGCTTTGGGCTTTGTAAGAAACAAATAAGGTGGTAGGCTCAAGCGCACAAAAATGGGCTAAAAAACTCATGGTTAATGCAAATCATCAATTTGCTCCCTTTGCGCATGATATCTTGAGGCCCGAATCTTTTTGTCAAATATTTAATTAATTTTGAGCTTACCAACAAAATGAGATTTTTGAAGAAGTCAAAACTGACTTGGTAGTATTTCACTTGGTCTTCTCAAATAGACAGATTTGTTTTTAACGAACAAATTAGTTTCAACAGATAAATCCATTTTGCAGCAGTTACATTTCCAATGTTATTATTCCAACAGTCATATTTTAACAAACCTAATGTTGCTTTCTATTTCTAAACACCTCATTTTTGCCTTCTATAAATACTATTCACTTCTGCTATTTTATATACTGCTTTTCTGCTTCAACGCTTATATACTCTATTCTCCTTCTTCGTTTGGGTTACTTACTATTACAGAATCTCTTGTAGTTCTTGAATCCCTGTCAAACAAGAAGAGTATGTTGTACCTTGGGAGATTTTTGTTTATACCGGAATAATCCTTGAGGGCAGTGCTTAGCACGCTACAGACTTCACGATTTTGCTATTTCATTTCAAGTCACGTTTGATAACAATCTCAAGGATTATGGAACCACAACACGCCACTCTCTCAGCCAACAACGGGTCCGACAATGCTACCCCACAAAACCTGTCTCCTGTTGTTGCCACAGTTACATATGCCAAACCTTTCCCAGATGTTTCCAAAATCGAAATGTTCAGAGGACAGAATTTCAAAAGATGGCAGGAATGTGTCTACTCTGTTCTAGACATGCACGACGTCACTAGTGCACTCACAGATTAAATGCCTGACACATCTGCTGACCAGAAAAAACTTGACGATTGGACTTATGCCAATAAGGTATGTAGACACACAATTCTAACCACATTATCTAACGAATTGGTCGATGTCTACTGTTCATACATGGAAACCAACAAAATTTGGGAATCTATGATTCGCAAATACATTGATGAGGACGCTGGCAAACAAAAGTTCGTCATTGAAAACTACTACCGATGGGAGATGACGGATGAAAATGATATCAAGACTTAAATCAACCAATACCATAAACTATTAGAAGAATTGAAGGCTGAGAACATCACCTTACCTGATAAATTCGTAGCAGGATTGTTCATTGAAAAACTACCACAATCTTAGAAGGACTAAAAACAATAACTCAAGCACAAAAACAAACAACTGTCCCTTGCTGATCTAATCACCCACATAATCATTGAGGACACGAACAGGAACAAGATCAAGGCTGCAAGGGCAAATATGGTACAAGTCAATAAGAAAAGGTATGAACATAAACCCAACAAAAGGTCTTATTACAATAAACCTAACTACGTGCCAAGAGTGAGTAATCCCACTTTCAAAAATAGTGGAGGAAACTGTTATGTTTGTGGCAAGCCAGGTCATTGGGCAGCTCAATGCAGACATAGGAAGAGAAATGACAATCCTCCTAAGGCAAATTTGGTCGAAGGAGATGATATAATTGTTGCGGTCATTTCTCAAGCCTTATTAATGGCCAATGTGAATGATTGGGTGGTATACTCTAGGGCTACCAGACATATCTGTGCAAACAGAAATATGTTTACCTCTTATAATTTTGTAGGGGATAGAGAAGAACATGTTTATCTTGGTGATTCCCAAACCACTGAAGTTCTTGGGAAAGGAAAAGTTCTTCTGAAACTCACATCTGGCAAGACATTAGCTCTCAACGAAGTGCTTCATGTACCTAGCATAAGGGCGAATTTAATTTTTGTGGCCTTGCTAGGAAAGGTTGGGGTTAAGGTATCTTTTGAGTCTGACAGAATAGTGATGACCAAAAATAATGCCCTTGTGGGGAATGGTTATTGTAATCAAGGACTATTTGTACTCAATATTGCTAAAATTAATGAAAACGCTTCTTCTTCTGCGTATATGATTGACTCTATTGATATGTGGCATGCTAGATTAGGACATGTTAGCACTGTTTATATTAAGAAAATGCAATATCTTGGATTAATTTCTGGTTTTAGTGATACATACTTAAATAAATGTGAAATATGTACTGAATCAAAAATAACTAAAAAGTCATGTTTATCCATAGAAGGAAAAACTGAAATTCTTGAATTAATTCATTCTGATTTAGGAGACTTAAAACAAACTATGATTAGAGGTGGTAAAAAATATTATGTAACTTTTATTGATGATTTTTCTAGGTACACTAAAGTATATTTACTAAGAAATAAAGATGAGGCTTTTGATATGTTTCTAGATATAAAGCAAAAGTAGAGAATCAATTAAATAAAAGAATTAAAAGAGTTAGATCCGATGGAGGTGGTGAATTCACTTTATTTAATGACTTTTGTGAAAAAGAAGGAATAATTCATGAAATTACATCTCCTTACTCTCCTCAATCTAATGGAGTAGCTAAAAGGAAAAATAGGACCTTAAAAGAAATAATGAATGCCTTTTTAATTAGTTCTAATGCACCTGATAACCTTTGGGGTGAAGCCATATTAACTACATGTCACTTACAAAATAGAATTCCCTATAAGAAAACAGGTAAAACACCATATGAGTTATGGAAGAGTTATAAGCCTAACTTGAAATATTTAAAAGTGATGGGGTGTTTAGCTAAAGTGATGTTACTTGAACCTAAAAAGAGAAAAATAGGCTCTAAGACTTCTGATTGTATGTTTATTGGGTATGCTGATCATAGTGTGGCATATAGATTTTTAGTTTTAAAAAGTGATGTGCTTGATTACAAGTTTATAATTGAGACAAAAAATGCTGAATGTTTTGAGCATGTTCTTCCTTTAAAATTAGATAATTTTTCTGAAGCTCCAGCACAATATTTATCTGATAATTTATATGAGGATTTGAGAAGAAGTAAAAGACAAAGAAAAAAAACTTCTTTTAGAAATGATTTTTACACATATCTTGTTGATGATGACCCTTTAACTGTTTCTGAAGCTTTTTCTTCACCTGTTGCACCTTTTTGGAAAGAAGTTATTAATTCTGAAATTAATTCAATTACAAAATGTAATACTTGGGTTTTAGTAGATTTACTTCCTGGAGCAAAACCAATTGGTTGCAAATGGATTTTTAAAAAGAAATATAACCCTGAGAGATCAATTGAAAAATATAAGGCTAGATTAGTAGCAAAATGTTTTACTCAAAAACAAAATATTGACTTTTTTGATACCTTTGCTCATATAACTAGAATTTCTTCTATTCGAGTTTTTATTGCTTTAGCCTCTGTACATAATTTGGTTATTCACCAAATGGATATTAAAACAACCTTTTTAAATGGTGATTTAGAAGAAGAAATTTACATAGTACAACCTGATGGGTGTGTAGTTCCTGGACAAGAAATAAAGTATGTAAGCTTCTCAAATATTTATATGGTCTAAAACAAGCACCTAAGCAGTGGCATGGAAAGTTTGATCAAACTTTAATTTGTGATGATTTTTCTTCTATTGAAGTTGATAAATGTGTATATACAAAATTAGTAAATGATGAATGTGTGATTATTTGTCTATATGTGGATGATATGCTAATTTTCGGTACTAGCCATGACATAGTGCGTCAAACAAAATGTTTTCTTGCATCTAAATTTGACATGAAAGACATGGGTGAAGCTAGTGTAATTCTGAGTGTTAAAGTCATAAGGAAGTGTGATAGTATAATACTATCACAAGAACATTATGTTGAGAAACTTCTAAACAAGTTTGGACATTTTGATGTCAAACCTGTGAGTACCCCTTATGATGCTAACACTCAGTTAAAGAAAAATAGAGGTGATCCTTTTGCTCAGTCTTAGTATGCACAGATTATTAGGAGTCTGTTGCATTTGATGAATTTCACTTGACCTGACATAGCGTATGCTGTATGCAGATTGAGTAGATATACACATAATCCTAATAATGATCACTGGGCCGCTTTGGCTAGACTAATGAAATATTTGAGAGGTACCATGAGCTATGATATTGTTTATAGTGGATTTCCCCCTATATTAGAAGGATATAGTGATGCTAATTGGATCTCAAATTCAGATGAGATTAAATCCACTAGTGGTTATGTGTTCACCTTTGGTGGTGGTGCAGTGACTTGGAGATCAGCCAAACAAACAATAATTGCAAAATCTACCATGGAATCAGAGTTTATTGCTCTGGAGAAAACTGGTAATGAGGTTGAGTGGTTGAAAAATTTCTTAGAAAATATTCCATTAGGAATAAAACCAACCCCTTCTGTGTCGTGCATTATGACAACAAGGCGGGAATATCTATTGCAAGTAATAAAACCTTTAATGGTAAGAACAGACACATTAGGTTGAGACATGAAGTGATAAAGTAGCTGTTGAAAGATGGAATTATATCAATTGATTATGTGAAGACAAAAGTGAACTTGGCCGATCCTCTGACTAAGCCTTTGGGAAGGAACTTAATATATACCACATCGAGGGGAATGAGACTTAAGCCAATTTGAAACTAACAGTGATGGTAACCCGACTTTTATGAGTGGAGATCCCTTGAAAAAGTTGATATGGGTAATAACAAGTCGCTTGTTAGTACTGCTAGCACTTTGTTTGTCCCTTCATATGGTGTGAGAAGCATGAGAAGTGCTAAACTGCATTTATTGTGAGGATAAGCTAAATGCTTTTAATGAATTTCATATCCCTTATGGGTGGTGTATAAAGTGTAGTATACACTTGATGAAATCACCTATATGAGTGTGGAGTAGGGCTGCTCCTATGAGATAATGACATAGTCTCTAGAGCACTCATGAACAACCAGGCATGTGCATGGCCGAAAAGTGCAAAACAACGTTAACACAAGAGATAAGTGAGGATGTAAATGTGATCAAATGAGATTATAATTTACACGAAAAATGTTTTGGTTCATAGAAGTTTAAATTTCACTAATTACATTGTAAGTTAAAGTCCTATTTATTTAGGTCTTGTTCATAGTTCAGAAGACACCAGATTCAAAACGTTTGCACTGATGATGTAACTAAGATTCAGTTTTTATTTATTTTTAATATTCTTTTGAAATATGTGGGGGATTGTTGTGAAAAGTGTATTTTCAAAAGAATAAGTCCCATATTGATTGGAAGTAAGTCTTTGGAAGAGTTTATATTTCAACTTGTGTTTTGCGTTTTGTAAGAAACAAATAAGGTGATGGGCTCGCGCGCGCGCAAAAATGGGTTGAAAAACTCATGGTTAGTGCAAATCATCAATTTGCCTCCCCTACGCGTGATATCTTGAGGCCCGAATCTTTTTGTCAAATATTTAATTAATTTTGAGCTTACCAGCAAAATGAGGGTTTTGAAGAAGTCAAAACTGACTTGGTAATATTTGACTTGGTCTTCTCAAACGGGCAGATTTGTTTTTAACGAGCAAATTAATTTCAACAGACAAATCCGTTTTGCAACAATCATATTTCTAACGTTATTATTCCAACAGTTATATTTTAACAAACTTAATGTTGCTTTCTGTTTCTAAACATCTCTTTTTTGACTTCTATAAATACTGTTCACTTCTGCTATTTTATATACTGCTTTTCTGCTTCTACGCTTATATACTCTCTTCTCCTTCTTCGTCTGGGTTACTTACTATTACAGAATCTCTTGTAATTCTTGAATCCCTGTCAAATAGGAAGAGTCTGCTGTATCCTGGGGAATTTTCGTTTATACTGGAATAATCTTTGAGGGCAGTGCTTAGCACGCTATAGACTTTACGATTTTGCTGTTTCATTTCAGGTCACGTTTGATAACAGAAACAAGGGAAATGCGATGGAGGAGGAACTGCGTGCCAAAAGGATTTAAGGCAAGGAATGGAGGAAAATGTAGGCAAGAAATTGATCGGTATTCTATCTCTAAAGTCTGCATTCTACAGGGTCTCCATCTTCTCTTCTCCGGAATTCTACCTTTGTTTCTCTTCTTCATCTAGCTCCCTTCTAATTCTTATTTCACTTTCTATTCTGACTGTATCTGTTGCAATGTATTAGATTTTTGGGATCATTAGCATAATTTCAATACTATGAATAACTTTTCTGTATCATTGACGGAGTTACATTTTTATTCACTCATCGCTTCATTTGGTAGCTACCATTACACAATAGTGGCTCTAATGCCCCTGTGGGAAATACATAGGCTTATGTAGACTAGACTTTTTATAATTCACAAATTCTTTGGCTAGCTTTATGAATTGATATCGTGTTTCCGAATGGTTATATATATGCCGATCTGAGCCCTAGCCTATGCAGGTCCAGTCAGTGGAGAACTTCTTCCGTATACCAGGAGGAAGAAAATTCTTCCTCCACACTTCATTTCAATTATTCATTCTTTTTCTTTCTCCTTACTTTTTTAAAATGAAGGGTAGAGATCAACTTGGAGGAAGAATTTTTTCTTCCTCTTGTAGCATATAATAAATTTTCCAAGTGAGTCACTGACCAAGATCTACTATGACTTGTCTAGATCGATCACGAACCAGTGGGGGTCCTCCTCCTTAAAGTAAAGTAACAAATGAGAAAACATCGACCACTAGACATGTATACAAGAATTTCTTTTCCACGACTTTTCCATAACAATACACATTCCAAATCCTAAAGGACTGATAACTTGGTGTCCAACGGAAAGCAAAGCCTAAAAACAAGTTTAATGTTTGTGTATAGAGTGACAAGACGGAGACGAGAACAAATTTCATAATAATCTAAAAATCTAAATTTATGTTTGGATGGTGAAGATTAGATGGGAAGGCAAGGGATAGCATATTTTTCTTTCAAAGTAAATATAGTGCTTATTACCAAACAAAAAAAAAATATAGTCCTTATTTGAAAATTTTTTAAAATAGAAAGAATGAAATAAAAAATTATCATATAATTTTTTAATAATTCCTTATTCTTTAAAGGGATAATTTACATTTACCTTCTTTGAGGTTTGGCATAATTAATTATATTTAACACTCTTATTGTGGGAAAAATTACACTTACTTCCCTTATTTCATGGACTGTTCTTGCACCCCGATATCTTCTTTGTATGAAAGATTACACTTACTTTCTCTACTTTATGTATGTTTTCTAAATCATTCCCCTTATAGATAACAAAGTAAGAAAGGTAAGTGTAATTTTCCAAATAATATGGTGTCACACAAAAGGTAAGTTAATTACCCACATTATTTATATAATTGAAAGGCTCTATGATAATTTTTCATTATTATTATGTTCGGATGGAAAAGTTTAGAGAAGAAGGAGAGATGTAATTTATTATTTTTGAATTAGAAAATTTATAAAATATTTATAAAAAATAAATAAATGGTGATTAGAACATTACATGATAATCTTTTATTTTATTCGTCTCAATTTAAAAATTCATGAGAAATATTTACTTACAATAAATAAGTAGCCATTCTCCCTTCCCCTCGGAAATCCTCCCATCCTAACATATTAGGGAAAGAAATAGTTAGAACTCTTTAGAATAGTCACTTGAAGGGATTTTACCTATAAGTTTAGTCTCCCTTTTGATTAGGATGATTTATAAAACTTAAATTCAGTATCTAAATAAGTGATGAGAATTTAATTATAATTTATCTAAGTTAAATAATTCGATCAATTAATCATATATTTATTAAAAAAGTCAAATCATAAAATAATTAAAGATGAAAATTAATTATTGCGTGTAGCATCTCATGTGAAAACATTCAATAGTCTTAATACATCTACAATATTGAAAATTATTTATTAACAATTTTTTAAATTAATGAAACTATATATAGGACAGCTACCAAGAGCTTCCTTAATCCCAAATAGTTTACTTTTCGGTTTCACATCAAGAGGTATATACATATATATACTTCATTATTTGCTATGATTACCTCATTATTTTGAACTTGATCTTGATCTACTTCTTCTAAGTTTGAAGATGCAGATTGAAATTGTGTTGAAACTATACTAGGAGTCTTACTCCGATGGGAGAGTTCACTTAAAATTCTAAATATCCTAGACATAGTTGAGGAATTTAGTTACTGGGACCACCTAAATGCCTTCTCTAGCAACACCCTAGCTGACCAACGCACAGACCATTGGCTGACTAATAAACAAAATTTTCATATATTAGTTAACATTTATATTTAATCTCTTAGATATCTTATATGCTTAATTGATTGATTTTAGCCACATTTTATAAGTTTGAATTCAAATTAGACTTAATTGTATTTTTTAGCATTATTAAAAATTTTACACTGTTTATGACATAACTTGAGTTCTAGACATCTAAAAATTATGAATTTTATCTTGTAAAAAAACTGAGAGAGAGTTCTACAACTTTGATGAAGAGCTCAAAGGCTGAAGCAAATTTCTAGTGGGTTCGATTGGGTCACAAAGCCAGAATAGAGATGCTGTCACTGGAACCTGGATGATGTACAAAGATTGCACCAAAATTTAGGTTGTAGGTGTCATATGGAGCTAGAAGTGGTGCCATATGAAAGCAGAGACATAGATCTTCAATTTTTATGAGACCACTTATAAAAAAAAGTGACGTTTTAATGGTGTTTTGACCTTTTGAAGTCGGTTGATGTGTTTAGAGAGCTGCTAAGAATGTTTTGGGCATAATTCTCTCATCTTAAGCCCAAATTATACAATTAGGTGTCCAATTAAAGTTAAGAGGAAGAGGAATAACCCTAAGTTGAGGGCAAACTAAGATTTTTAGTTTTGGAGATAATTATTTAAGCATCAATAGTACAGGAAACTCAACCGTGATTTTCTCATAGTCACATTTGCTTGCACTTTCTCTCTTCATCTTTCTTCTTCTCCTTTCTCTATAGTTTTCTTTCTTTTCTGTTTTTCCCCTCCATCAACGGAGGGCTAGACTCTTTTAAATCAATCATAGGGATTGACAATCTTGATGTTTAATTCTGAAATCTTGTTTTGATTATTTTACATTAAATTACTAATCAAGTTTCTCTTTTACTTGTTGATCAAGTTTATCTTTTACTTGTTAATCAAGTTCCCTTTTGATTTTGTTAAATCTGAATTAAATTGCTTAATTCGATTTGGATGTTGATGTGATAATTACATAATTATGACGTGTTTAATGAGGATTATAGAGACTAAACAATGCATCAAAGGTTTCTTGGATGTTATTTGTTAAGTTTGGTTGAATTCTGAGTTTTAGATTAATTTAGGATTAGATGGGTGCTGAATTCATTTAACCTCGATTAATTAAATTTTGGATGCTTATCTAGTAGAGAATTCGTGGATCATCTTAAGGCTTCTTGATGTGATATAAAACCAAGAATCTAATTAGCAATTGAATAGATTCGGAGTGATCAATGATGGATTAAATTCAAGATTAGTTGATTTCCTTGAATTGTTTGTTTACTTAATTCTGTTTACAATTTTTAATTTCTTTCTGTTAATTAATTTTGCAACCTTTTTTTTTCCCGTTGTTAACCTCTTAATTTGATTGCTTGATTAGAATGATCAAATGGCTCAACCTGGTTTTGCCTTATATTACAAGTATTTTGGTGAATCGGTTTATAAATTGATTTAATTTGATAGTCTTAACATCTATCAAATTTTGATGCCATTACTGGGGATTAATATAAGTTTAATCAATCATATTAGGAGTATAATTAGCTATTAACCCTTCACTAACCTTTGTTTTCCTTATTTTAGATAGTTTCCAACTCAATTTAGACCTCCAAGTTGATTTTGTACGGACACACAATTTTAGATTGGGCCAAAAATTAGTCAGTTCAAGTAAAACAGTGTGTTCCACAAGGCTCACTTTCTATAGTGAGGTCCACCTTATTTTAGCCAAATTCCATCATTTAGACAACTCTTCTAATTTTTGAAGATTTTTTTATTGCATTTTTTGGTACCATTTTTGAGTAGTTTTCACCTTGTGGTGGTCCTATAATTTTTAAAATTGTATAGGCAGGGTAAGTAGTGTTATTTTGGCAGAAGTTTAGTGTTGCGTAGTTCATTTTGCATATTTTGTGTTTCTACACTTTTGTAAGTTTTATGACCAAGTCTTCTAGTAATCATGTGCTTGACATTGACCTTGATATTGATAGGACATTGCATACACTTAATAGAGCTCGTAGGCATAGTGAAAGGATAAATTCTGAAATCGAAGCTAAACTTGAGAATATAAGTAACACTGTAACTATCGCTAATAATATAGATAATAGGACTCTTAAGGAACTAGCTGCACCTGATGTGAATTACCAATCTTTGTGCATTCAATATCCTGATTTAAACGCTGATTTTGAATTGAAATATGGATTGATACACTTACTGCCAAAGTTTCATAGACTTGCAAGAGAGGATCCCCATAAGCACTTGAAGGAATTCCATATGGTGTGCTCCACCATGAAACCACAAGGCATTCTTGAAGAACACATTAAATTGAGAGCCTTTCCTTTCTCATTAGATGGAGTAGCCAATGATTGACTGTATTAATTGTAGCCAGCTGCCATAATAGGTTGGAATGATATGAAGAGATTGTGTCTAGAAAAGTTTTTCCCTACTTTAAGAGTTGTTGCCATTGGGAATGATGTATATGATATAAGGCAAATATCAGGAGAAGCTCTACATGAGTATGGGAAGGGATTCAAGAAGTTGTGTACAAGTTGTCCTCATCACCAGATCAATGACTAGTTGCTAATCTAGTATTTCTATGAGGGACTTTTACCCATGGATAAAAGCATGGTAGATGCTGCCTCTAGAGGAGTTTTAGTGGAAAAAACCCTACTGCAACAAGAGATTTAATAGTGACCATGGCAACAAATGCATAACAATTTGACACAGGAGTCATTACCTCAACCAGAGGAGTCAATGAAGTAAGGTTTCTGATGCTGATCAACAGAGAATTGAGAATAGATTGGAGGAGCTGACTTCCTTGGTTAGGCAACTAGCATTGGGACAAAAACAAATTCAGCCCCTAACAAAATTTTGTGGAATTTGCTCCTTGCCAAATCAGCCAACAGACTAGTGTCCTGCACTCCAAGAAAATAGTGAAGCAGTGGCTGGAATTTTTCCTAGAAGGCCATATCAGTAGCAGCCAAAGTATGACCCTTATTCTAACACATATAACCTTGGATGGAGAGATTATCCTAATTTGCAGTATGGCAACAATTTTGGCCAACTTCAACAAGAACAGCAGTAGACCAGATATAACACAGTAGGCTCGAGCAAGCAATAATTTCAACAACTAGTGAAATAACCAATGTAGCAAAGTAGCAATTTAGAACCTAGCTTGGTAGACTTAGTGAAACAGTTAGCAACTAATAACATTCAGTTTCAATAGAGAACCGAGACCACTATTCAGAACTTAGAGACTCAAATTGGTAAACTTGTAACTTCCATCAATGAGTTAAAGACTCAAGGTTCTAGTCAATTGCTCTCCCAAACAATTAACAATCTAAGAGGAAATTTGAGTGTCATAACCTTGAGAAGTGGCAAAGAAGTTAGTGGTCCAACCAAACTCTAATCAGAGATTGTGCAACATGATTATACAAAAAAATTAGATCCAGCAAACTAGAATTTTGCAGAATATTCAATACAACAGAATATAGAACATGCAGAAAATTTAAAGAAAAATAAGAAGTTGATGAAAAATTCTACATAAAAATATGCTCTTAGCACTTCTCTTCCTTTTCTCAACAAAATGACTCAATCAAAGAAGATAGCTAAAACTAAATTGGACAAGGAGATTATGAAAACCTTACGGAAGGTAGAAGTCAATATACCTCTCCTAGAAGCAATAAAGCAGATTCCAAAATATGCTAAGTTTTTGAAGGAATTGTGCACTCATAAGAAGAGGTTGAAAGGAAATGAGAAAGTGAACATGTGAGGAAACGTTTTTACCTTGATCCAACCAAATATGCCTCCTAAGTGCAAGGATCCTGAAACACTCACAATTCCTTGCACAATAGGCAATAAACAGTTTAAACATGCAATATTGGATTTGGGTGCCTCAATTAATGTGATGCCAAAATCAGTTTATGAATCTTTATAGATTGGAAAGTTGAAGCCAACCGGAGCATAGCTCATCCTACAAGAGTGCTTAATGATGTTTTGGTAAGAGTAAATAATTTAATATTTCTAGTAGATTTTTATGTTCTGAACACGGAAGATGAATTTGCATCTAGTCAACTGCCATTGATTTTAGGTAGACCATTCTTGAAAACTCCAAAAACTAAGGTTGATGTGCATGCTGGTACCATTTCCATGGAATTTAGGAATAACATAGTTCAATTTAATATCTTTGATGCTATGAAATATCCTTTAGAAAAACATTCTGTTTTTCTGTTAGACGTCATTGATTTGCTTGTTGATGATATACATGTTGATATGCTAGCCGAATTTCCTGAAATTGTGAGATTTCTGGATAGGGTTGATTTTCTAGATGTCCTGTTTCTATTTGTGATTAGATTAGTATATGTGCCGCATGTTCTACAATTTCTGCATATATGGGAGATGATACTAAATGTTTTGAATTTTCTGATTCTATGGAATATGATTATGTTGTTTTGGAAGATTGTACACAAATTACATGCGGTGTTGTAGTTAAATCAGCAAAATTAATTTTTTTAATCAGATTGATACTTTCAGTGCCATAACCACATATCCTTGAGTTAAAGCCTTTACATGAACATTTGAAGTATGTGTTCTTGGAAGTAGATAAGAAGCTACCAGTGATAATAGCAAAGAATTTACAGCCTGAACAAGAAGAGAAATTGTTGCAAATCTTGAAGCAGTGCAAGAAAGCCATATGATGGACACTTGTAGATATTCCTAAGATTAACCCCTCCACATGCATGCATCTAATTTTCTTTTTTGAAGAAGGAAGATAAACCAGTGAGGCAACCTTAAAAAAGACTTAACTTTCTAATTTTCAATGTGGTGAGAAAAGAAATGAGCAAACTATTGTCAACTGACATTATTTATCCTATTTCAGATAGAAAATGGGTGAGTCCAGTGCAAGTAGTTCCCAAGAAGACCAAGATGACTGTGGTCTCCAATGAGAAGAATGAGCTGGTCCCCACTAGAGTACAAAACAATTAGAGAGTCTGTATTGATTATAGGAAGCTTAACCAAGCCACTAAGAAAGATCACTTTCCCTTACCCTTCATTGATCAGATGTTAGAAAGGTTGGCTAGCAAGTCACACTATTGCTTCCTAGATGGATTTTCAAGCTACTTTTAGATTCACATAGCCCCGGAGGACCAAGAGAAGATGTCCTTCACCTGCCTATTTGGCATGTTTGCTTATAGGAGGATGCCTTTTGGGCTTTGTAATGCCCCAGGTACATTTCAACCATGTATGGTGAGCATTTTCTCTAACTTGTTAGAACACTACATGGAAATTTTTATGGATGACTTCATAGTTTATAGATCTTCTTTTGATGTATGTTTAGCCGACCTTACTAGGGGTGCTTGATAGGTGCATTGAGACACATCTTGTTCTTAATTTTGAGAAATGACATTTCATGGTAGAATAAGGTATAGTCTTAGGGCATGTAGTTTCTAACAAAGACATTGAAGTAGATAGAGCAAAGATCGATGTTATTGTCTCTTTACCTTACCCCACTTGTATGGGGGAAGTGCAATCTTTTCTTGGTCATGCAGGGTTTCACAGACATTTCATCAGGGACTTTAGTAAAATTGCCCTTTCATTGTCCAAGCTTCTTCAAAAATAAGTCAAGTTCGAATTTGATGAGTATTACAAGAAGGAATTCGATCAGTTGAAGAAGAACTTGACCTCTTCTCCCATTATTCAGCCACCAAATTAGGAGTTTCCTTTTGAGCTGATATGTGATGCCTCTAACTTTACAGTTGGCATTATCCTTTCTCAACGAGTTGGCAAGCAGCCTCATGTGATATCTTATGCCTCTCTTATTTTGGATTATGCCCAAGCTAATTACACCACCACTAAAAAGGAGCTTCTAGCAATTGTTTTTGCTTTAGATAAAATTCATTCCTATTTGTTATGCACTAAAGTTATTGTTTTCTTTGACTATGTAGCCTTGAAGTTCTTGCTGAAGAAGCCTGAGATGAAGCCTAGACTCATTCAGTGGATATTGCTCTTACATGAGTTTGATATTGAGATCAAAGATAAGAGCGGAGCTGAAAACTTTGTGGCAGATCATTTGAGCTGGATCCCACAGGCACTGGACACTCTTCCTATCCGAGAGACCTTCCCAGATGAGAAGCTTTTTCAGCTGCAAGGTAAGGACCCTCGGTATACTAATTTAATGAATTATTTAGTTGCATCTGAGTTACCTGCTTATTTTAAGAAGCATCAGATTGATAGGCTTAAGAGTGAGTCTAAATATTATTAGGATGATCCTTATCTGTGAAGACTGTGTAGTGACCAAGTGATTAGACGTTGTGTTCCCGATTATGAATTTCAGTCTATTATGCATTTTTGTCATATCCTTACATGTGGTGGTTACTTTGGACCGCAACGCACTACTAGGAAGATTTCAAACTCTTGATTGTATTGGCGTTTCATAATGCTTATAATTATTGTAAGAATTGTGAACAATGCCAACGAACAAGTAACATTTCTCGTAGGAATGATATGCCTCAACAACCATTATTGTTTTGAGAGATATTTGATGTGTGGTGCATTGATTTCATGGGCCCTTTCTTAATTCCTTTGGTTTTGTTTACATTCTGTTAGCTATTGATTATGTATCTAAGTGGGTGGAGGCAAATGCCACTCGAACTGATGATTCTCATGTTATTTTAGACTTTGTCAAGTCTCACATTTTCTGTAGATTTAGAGTTCCGAGAGCCATAATCAATGACCAAGGCTCCTTTTCCTGCAATAAAAACATGGAGACATTGTTGAAGAAATATGGTGTGATGCATAAGGTTTCGACTCCCTACCATCCATAAACCAATGGGCAAGCCAAAGTTTTGAATAGGGAGTTGAAACAAATCTTGGAAAAAGTAGTCCAACCAAATAGAAAAGATTGAAGCAAGAGGCTTGAAGACCATTTTGGGCGTATTAGACTACCTTCAAGACTCCTTTAGGTATGTCTCCCTATAGGATAGTCTTCGGCAATGTATGTTACCTTCCAAGAGAGATTGAGCACAAGGCCTATTGGGCAGTAAAGAAGTGAAACCTTGACCTGAACCAAGCCGGATCCCAAAGAAAACTCCAACTTTAAGAACTTGAAGAGATTTAGTTGGAAGCTTATAAGAACTCTCGTATCTACAAAGAGAAAACCAAATCCATTCATGATATAATGATTGCAAGAAAAGAATTTGTGCTTGGCCAAAAAGTTCTCCTTTACAATTCTCATCTTAAGCTGATGCCCAGTAAGCTCCATTCTAGGTGGCTAGATCTTTTTATAGTCACTAAGGTTTTTCCTTATGGTGCAGTGAAGATCACAAATGAGGCAACTAACAAAGCTTTCAAAGTCTATGGACATCACCTCAAGCAATTCTATGAGGGAGCTCAAGAGGGCATAGCGAAGGAGGTTCACTTACAAACGGCCATATACATCACTTGATAAGGATGTTTCTTTCTTCTCTCTTTTATTTTTACTTGTCTTAAATTTATTGATGATTTTATGTTTTATAAAGCTTTACATTGAGGACAATGTAAGCTTCAAGTGTGAGGGAGAAATTTAAATTTTGTTTTATGTTTTATGTTTTTAATTTTACTATTTCTATTTTGTTTTTCAATTCTATTTATATATAAGAAATTGTGTTTTTAATTGCTTTTCAATAGAATTTTCACATTTGTGAAAGTTGTGAGCATGCATCAATTGAAGTTAAAGGCTTATCATATAAGCGAATAAATTATCTTTCATCTTGAGATTGACTAGTTTGGTAATGGAAATTAAATTGGTATATTGAGTTTGATAGAAGCATACCTTGTAAGACTTTGAGCCTTTTAAAGAACGAATTGAGCATTTGTGTCATTCTCTTATTTCTTGTGTGATTTTCACTCATGAAATTTGTTACTCTAGAACTTGCTTTGATTCTTTTTTAGGCTACATTTTCACATGCATACATGAATATGATTGATGCATTTTTCTTGAATTAACTATTTTAGCCAAATAGTCAATCTTCCACTACAACAAAATTGGCCTATGGTAACCCTTCAAAAGTGTACTCTAAAATATACTGAAGTGTAGCCTTTGATGAAGGCCACACTTTTTTGCCCTAATGCAACACTTTTAGAGAGGTGGCCTATTCAGGTGTGACCTATTATCTAAGGCTATACTTTTTCAACATCAAAGGTAATGCTTATCTTCTTCACTCTATAGGTACAGTTGTAAATGTTCCTTTATGTCAAATCCTATGGGTACGCTTATAAAGTGTTCCCTTATGTCAAATCCTATGGGTACACTTATAAAATGTTCCCTTATGTCATTTTATATGTTGACTGTCCTCTCACCTAAGCCATCACTTTACAAACGTTCCCTTATGTTGCTATTTTTTTTAACCTCCTATAATGACTACTCTTTTATCATTTGTGAAAGTACCGTTTGTTAATTTTATATTACACACACCTTCTAATTAAATTTGATAAAACATTAAAAATGCCTCATTTTTTTAATATTTTTAATGCCATTTATTTTATATATTATTTTTATAGAATTTTAATTTTATAATATACACAAATTTATATAGTATAAAATTTCAAGCAATAATAATATAAATTAATTTTAATATTTAACACATTGTTCAAAGTATTAACCAACTCTCCACAATAATAAATTGATCAAAATATTAATTAAATAATTTAAAATACTAGAATTATCACTATCATCATAATCTAAAATACTTAATCAAAATAAAAATATATATATAATTCACAATGTATAAAAAAATCATCTTCATCAATTTTTTTATAAATATTAAATATACTAAATAACTTTATTATTATCCCGAAATATAATATCAACATTGTCCTACAAATATAAAATACATGGACTATCAGTTAGAAATCAGAAAAGCACAGCACTGCAATACACACAAGTCCATTAATGATGGTTATCCTTGTTTTGTACAATAATCACGTATTTCAGGACTTACAATGCACTACCATTGTGAGAGCTAGCGGTAACAGCTATACAATAACATGCAGCACCATTTGAATAGTCAGCCCTTGATTGTAACTACCAACGAATCATTTTTCTCCTTAATATCATCAAGAAAAAATTGAAATACTTAGAAGATAGCCACATTTGCTTTATAATACCAAGAAAGATTCGGTAAAATCTTTATGCGCAGCAAGCAAAAATTGTTAGTACTCAAAAAAATGTGAAGAACAAAAATTTAGTACACATTGATTTAAAGGCAAGTGAAGTTCTGAAAAATAGCATACTTCTTTGACATAGTAAAACAACCAGATCTGGAAGTTAATGAGCTCATGAAGCTTGTGACACAAGAATACAGTAAGCACAAATTAAAATCATTATGACCCATACTGCATAATAAACTATACTTTTATTTCCACCAAAACTAACCAAATCTTTTAGAATACTAAGATAAAGCAATTCACCAGGCTGATGGTTTTCTGGATTCTCAGGGGCCCTACTTGTACTTGGCTTGCTAACATTTAGTTGGTTCATTACCTGATTCTACACATGGAAATGGACCTCATAAACATTCACATCTTTGTGCTCAATTAAAAAAAGAAATAAGATACTAAGCAACATGACAAAACTTGAGTTTTTCTTAAAGTTCTTTGAGAGATTTTCACCTCACTGTTAAGAGTGTTGAGGTATCATGAACATAAAATACTAATGTTTACACAATATATAAATTATAGTGTAGTAAAATTGATCTGTTTTTTATGTGCCATGTAAACCAGCACTCTTTCTCACTGAATATCATTTCCAGAAGGATGTTAACAAGATGATCCAAAGTAAGATAGTTTATGTAGTGGATCTCAGGTGCAACAAGTTACTTCACAAATTGACGGGAATTAAAAGTTTCAAACTCAAGTGCAGGTAGTTTCAAGTAGTAAATTTTCGGAAATCCGAAGTCGATCCACAGGAAATTGATGAAGAAAAAATTATTTGAGGTAAGAAGCAGATTTGTCACAATACTAAAGGTGTAAAAAGTTGTTCACAAATGAAAAGAATTTACTTGGGTTAGGAGATCCACTCTTGATAATAAATTAAAGACAAAATTATTTCTTTTTATAACTCAATTGAAATCACATATAATGGAAGTTCCAATAAGAAGATTTAACATTCAAAGTTCAATTTAGATTATACATGTAATCATATTATGGTTCCTTCAATTATCAACCAACACTTGTAAATGGTCTTAAGCATCCACTGTGCCAACATCTTGTCTACAATGAATCAAGTTCTTCAATATACAAGAAGGGTTTGTAAATTGATTGGAAACAACATACAACACATATAATGATCACTTAAAAATATATAATTTAAGTACAAGAAGGAAATTAATCTAACCTCAACTTATTACCAAAAGCTTCACCCTTTCACCCAAGCAAAATGAAAATTAGTTATTCATGAACAAGAAGAAAGAAAGAGATAAGAAGAAAAAGATAAACATAATTCAATTTAGAACAAAGAAAACTACAATAAGAGAAACAAATAACACAATAGTATAAACTAAACTAAGATAAAAAATGATCTAAATGAACACCCAAGCTCCCTTTTATAGAGCTCATGGAGTACAAGAAGACAATGAAGTTGTTTGATGATGAGAAGTAAATGCCAAAATAGTTGCTTGATGATAATGAATGAGCTGAAATTATAGAGATTCTTGTCTCCGAAATGTTTCTGCTCTGAGCTCATGGCATGCGTCAGAATATGATCAAGTGGTCTTCATGAAACTTATAGGAAATTATCTTAGCTTTCCATAACCGCCAGTTTCAGCTCATTTGACTACCTACAACCCGAGATATGGCCTAGTTACTGTACATAGGTCATACCCAACTTCAGTTCCTCTGTTCTGACTTCAAAGCCCAATATCACCTTCAAGACATTCGATCTAAATTTTATGTTCTTCATGAAAGTTGCAGATTTAGGTCTTAACGTTCAAATGACACTAGTGTTATTCCCAAAGCTCTCCTATAACTCAAAATATGATCTGATGAGTACGCATAGGTCAAGCTGTCAGGTTCAGAACTCTAAATTTTACTTCAACTTCAATGTGAATTATCCAAACGTGTGTTCCAGGTCTTGAGGTCTTCATGAAAGTTGTATAAATTTGTCTTAGCTTTAAAACAAGACCAAAATCACATCCATAAGATATTTGTAACTCAAATTATAGCTAATTTACTGAAAAAGCTAAGTGAGAAGATTATACAATGAATGAAATATATTGCTATCAATGTGACTCTTGCTATTAAGTGAATAGTTATTAGAGAATTATCTTAAATTTCCAATAAGACCAGAATCACATTAATCAGATAATTGCAACTCAAATTGTAGTCAGTTTACTTAAGAATGCAACACCCAAATTAATGATAATTCAATTAATAATTTCTTCAATGATCCAATTAAGCTCAATTTCATAAAATGTGACAAAATCAACTTAATTCAGCTAAATTGAACCTTAAGAAGCCTAGTGAAAGGATTATAAATTGAATAAAATACATTGTTATCAAATCCACCACACTAAACTTTTGCATTGCCGGACAAAACACATAAGACAAAAACTAGGGAACAAAGAAAAACGACACAGACTCAAAAGATAAAAACTCTAAAGGATTTAATGAGTCAAGAAGAGCAACCAGTCATTCAAGGGATCAAAGCATTAATGAGGTAACATTTCTTCACATCTCAAACTAACAAGCAAGGAAACTTTAGTTAAAAAGAACGAATCAAGAATGATAGATCCTCATAAAATTCACTCTCAATCCTTCAAGTATTCAAAAAGTAAGTATTTCACTCAATTCAACCCATGAAAAATGGCACTACCATAAGCTTGCTTATCTTCTACTTCTCCACTACTTAGAACACATGCACACACAAGTTATAAAGACTTTATTCAAGGTTGTAATGGAGTCAAGGTAAAGGAGGGTGGTAATATGGATTTGACAAGTTAAAAACCAAAGATAATAAAAGAGCATGAGAGCTGAGTTCAATTAATAAGCATGAAAGTTCATCCAAACTCCACCTAATACAAATTCCTTTTACATATTCTTTTCCCTTCCCTTTTTGCCTTGTTGGCCCTTCTTTACACTTTTTTTTATAAATATACACACATTTTTTTTAAGTAACCCCTATTTCCTTTCTCACTAACAATTTTGCACAAACCCCCCCATACTTGTTCAAGAACTCATCCAATGACAAAGCTAATGTTCTCTTATTCCCTAAGGTCGGGTAACAACATGATTTTTCATTTAAATCACATAATGAGCTAGAAATAAGGAATGATCAAATAATCTCAAAGGGTTTAAGCAAGGGGAAATAAACCATTTCCAATGCCTTACGTTGGCAAGAATCAAAGAATTTCCAAGAAGTCATAAGAGTGCTTGATATCATATTGAGATAATATGCTGCTGAGCAAGGCTGCCTATTTGTGCACCAATCATTCTTAGCTATTTGGTTAAAGTAGCTATTTCAAGAAAAATACCTCAATTATGTTTATGTATTCATGTGAAAATGTAGCCTAAAAAAGAATCAAAACAAGTTCTTGAGTAACAATTCCATAAGTGAAAATTATACAAGAAATAAGAGAATGGTACAAATGTTCAATCCATTCATCAATAGGTTCAAAATCTCACAAGGAATATTTCTATCATTCTCAATCCAACATTTCAATATTTATATCCAAGCATGTGATTTTTAAGAAAGAAGACAATTTATACTATGACCCAAGATATGCTTTTTGCTACTTTTAAAACAATTATTTCCTCAACTAAGATGCGTCTCAAGAGTAAATTACCTCTAGGAAAAAATTTACACCTTACTCTGTCATCCTTAATTGGTGTTACTATGAATAGATTTTTGACAATCATATCAATAAACATACTTTCTCAATTAAGATGTGTCTCAAGAGCAAAATTTACTCATTACTCTACCATCCTTAATTGGTTTAGTAAGTTGCTAACAATCATATCATACTTCCCAAATTTTTTTTTCAACTATCCTTGTCCCCAACCAAATCACAACATTGTCCGCAATGTTAAAATATAGATGAGTAAAGGACAAAATATAGTACCTATTGGAGAAATCTGACACAAATTTAAATAGAAACAAAGTACGATAAATAAAATCAAAGGTAAAGGAAAGTTATAGACGAATTGTCAGATCTGGATTTCTTTGCATGCTGCTTCCCTCACTGCTTCCTATTGACTAATCTATCTGAGCTATTGCTAGATTAGGTTCGTAAACAAAAGCTTCTAATTTATCAATTAACTCATCAACAGTGGAAGCAGAGATAAGAAGTTGTCTTGCCGAAGGTATAATAAATTTCTGTTCCACAGCTTTGTCAAGAAAAAATAACAAAAGATCAAAGAAATTATTAACTTTCAACAAACTAATAGGTTTATGGTGGATGTTCAGTTGGGCCCAAGAGACAATTTGAAAAATTTCCTCCAAAGTACCAAAACCACCTGGTAAGGCAATGACTGCATCAGAGTTGTCAAGCATTGTCTTCATTCGTGCATGCATAGATAATACCTGAATTTCTTCTCCAATTGTCTTTCCACTGATGTTCTTTTGAGTTAAAAGTCCATGAATGACACCTAAAACCTGACTTCCTCCTATATAAGCAGCAAGTGATACAACCCCCATTAACCCATGGCAACCCCCTCATATACAACATGAATAATCCTCGCAGCAAGTATTCAACCAAGAGCGCTTGCTGCATTTACAAACTCTAAACCCTTCCCAAAGCTTGACCCATAAAAGACATAGATATTTTTTAGGTTACGAACAAAAGGTCCCATTTCTATACTCTTCCTCCCTTTGAGTGGTTATGAGTTAGAGAAAAGTTGAGAAAATGAAATGTTTAAATAGGGAAAAGAATGGAAAAGGTAACGATAACACCTATAATGGTAGGTTGGTTGTTGTCAGAAAAGTTTGAAATTAAGAAACATGGAAATTTGTTTTTTTTTTTTGTGTTTTTTTTTACTTCAAGAAAACCATCAAGGTAAAGAAGTCTAGAAACTCCTGAAGGACCCTGCTCAAAGGATCGTCTGTCTAAAACCAAAATATAACAAAATCATATAAATATAAAAGAAATATAATAACAAATAAGGACATACCTGTATGTACAGTTTTCATGGCGTATCTTTATACTACATGTCATGAATGTAATAGTGGCATATCTTTGAGTTACACGTCACCAATGCAAAATAAGAACTCCACAAGGATTGCTGAACCGATAACAAGAACCTTTGAGTCATTTCCGTCCTACTTACCGAATAACAGCCCTCTATCTTCCTACAAACTTAATTAAATGCCTGTATTCTAATAAGATAGTACCTGACCGCTGCCAGTCAGAACTCACCATAGAGGCCTACTAATTAAAGTAAGTATATGACTCAGTTAACAGTTTTCGTTCACTGTAAAGACGGGATGCTTCTATCTATCCATCGGTGCTACAGAGCCTTGGTTCCAAAAACTGGGAATGTAGCACGTGTCTCTCTACAGAGCATGGCACACGAACCTTATTTACATACTGGCATGTGAAGGTCTCCTCCTGAGTCTATGATAGAACGGGTCATTTGCCCCAGGCTCCTAATCTAATTAAAGACCAAGTACAACTGTAGTTTCACATTTTTTTTTTTCAAGTTATTAGAAACCTGATGAAAGATAAGTGTATACTCACTTGAAATTAGGATAGAGATAGTCTACTCTTTTGGCTTTGTGCCAAAGCATTGTTGACAAGTATTAGACCCATTCAAGACCAGTATAACATAGGGCTCCCAAAAGGGACAAGTGACTATAATGCGTCTGGCTGCCTCACATGTGGGATATAATCTACCTACTTTGTTTTTCAATTAAGAAGAGCGGATCAAGATGCTTGCATTTCCCCATTCACGTTTTGTGTTACTAAGGCCAAACCCAAGATGTGTACATACTTTATCTTTTTTTTTCCTTTTTTTTCTTTTTAAGAAGATGAAGATGAAGAAGAAGAAAATATGCACATGTTGTTGTGGATGTGGCTTACATCTGCCTCTGGTTTCACGTCCAGAAACGGCTTAAATGCCTTCTATGAGTCGAAGATAAGCTTCCCATCTAATTTTCTTATAAATTGGCAAACAGAGTCTTTTAGAGTCAGATTCTCAAGACTGTAATGCTTTTGTTCCTCCTTAAAGAGATTCCACAAGTTAAGAAGTTCACGATGCACATATCCACAAGAATACATATCAAGAGTCAATAAGATATCATCTAATGACTCCTTACTCAGTCCATTCTTAATGAAGAAAATTGTATCTTCTCTATTTGTGGAAACCATCCCCAAAGAACGACATCACTTGTTACAATTCCATCGTGCACATTTGTGACAAACTTGTAATCTTTTTGCTCTTCTCCTTTTAGAATATGAACGTCTACCAAGACCTGACATGTATGAGTTACATAAAATTGAAGACTCACTTGCTAGTCGGATCTTTGCTTCGATTATTCAGCGTACATCTTCCGGCATACCCTTATGTATTAATAGTCTCAATCTTTCATATCTAACTTTATAAATTTTTGTTAAATCATTTTGAGGGAGGGACGAAAAATATTTTCTCAGGTTTGAGAGAATGATATCCATTTTAAAGGAGAATGAATCAATTATTTTAGGAAACTGAAAAAAAAACAAATCGACTTGAGAGTCACAGAGTACCGTTATCCGCCATTTAACCGAGAACACAAAGAACTGTAAAACAAAATAAAGTTACAAAATTAGAGTAAATTTTTCTCATAACAAGGATCAGAAAGGGAAATGAGTTCTAGCTCAGCAACTTAATTTTTCAGGAATGGTTTAAGTCTTTGTCCATTGACCTTAAACACATTACCATTCCTAAGATTCTCAATGTCTATGGCCCTATAAGGATACACATGTTTAACAATAAAAGGGTCAGTCCACGTAGATCTCAATTTTCTTAGGAATAGGTGAAGACGAGAATTATAAAGTAGAACTTTTTGACCAATTTCAAAAGATTTTCTCAAAATTGATTTATCATGAAAAGCTTTTGTTCTACCTTTATAAATTTTTGTGTTTTCATATGCATCATTTCTCAATTTCGTAAGTTCATTTATTTGTAATTTGCGTAACCTGCAAGCATTATCAAGATTTAAATTAAAAGCTTTAATGACCCAAAATGCTTTATGCTCCAGTTCTACAGGCAAGTGACAAGGTTTTCTATAGACTAATCGATAGGGTGACACGCCTAAAGATGTTTTAAAAGCAGTACGGTAAGCTCAAAGTGCATCGTTTAGTCTTAAAGACCAATCTTTATGATTTGGGTTAATCGTTTTTTCCAAAATTTGTTTAATTTTTCTATTTGCTAATTCTACTTGTCCACTTGTCTGAGGGTGATAAGGGGTGACAACTTTATGGGTAATACCATATTTCTTCATTAAAGATTCAAATGGTTTATTGCAAAAATGTGTTCCCCCATCACTGATGAGAGCTTGAGGGATTCCAAATTGACTCAATACATTTTCTTTAAAAATTTAAGAACAGTTTTATGATCATTGTATCGACATGGAATCGCCTCAATCCATTTTGAGACATAATCAACTGCAATCAAAATATACACAAATCCAAATGAGGATGGAAATGGACCCATGAAATTAATTCCCCAGCAATAAAAAATTTCAATGACAAAGATAAGGTTTCAGAGACATCATATTTCTTTTAGAAATGAAACTTAATTTCTGACAATTTTCGCAACTTTTGCAAAAGGTATAGCTATCTTTAAATAAAGTGGGCCAATAAAATTTACACTGCAAGATTTTTGTAGCTGTTTTCTTTGAAGAAAAATGACCCCCACATGCTTCTAAGTGACAAAATTTAATGACACTACCTACTTCACTGTCGGGTACACATCTTCGATAGATTTGATTAGGACAATATTTGAACAAATATAGGTCGTCCCAATAAAAAATTTTCACCTCAATCAAATTTTTTTTTTTTGTCTTGGTGTAACCTCTAAGGCAGCATCTTTTCTGTTATAAGAAAACTAACTATGTTAGCAAACCAAGACATAAAATTGACAAAAAATAAAAATACATCAAGAAAATAATCATTGATAGGTGTGCTATAAAAAAGGTGAGCTTGTTGTAAGTCTGGACAAATGATCTGCAATAACATTTTTGGCTCCTTTCTTAGCTTTTATTGTAATGTTGAATTCTTGAAGCAACAAGATCCACCGTATCAACCTAGGTTTAGCATCTTGCTTAGATATTAAATATCTAACAACAACATGATCAGTGAAAACAACAGTAGAAGAAATAATTAAATGAGTTCAAAATTTGTCCAATACAAAAATTACAGCAAGTAGTTCTTTTTCAGTAGTATTATAATTCATTTGTGTACTATTTAAAGTTCTATTTGCGTAACAAATCACATGAGGCTTACCTTCATTTCTTTGGCCTTAAACAGCGCCAACAACAAAATCACTTGCATCATACATTAATTCAAAAGGTAAAGACTAGTCAAGAGATTGCATGATAGGAGCCGATGTCAGAAGACTAATTAAGTTTTCAAAAGATTTTTGGCATTCTTGAGTCCAATTAAATGGTGTATTTTTTATCAGAAGATTGCATAATGGTCTAGATATGACACTAAAGTCCTTAATAAATCTTTGATAGAATCCTGTATGTCCTAAAAAGGAACGAACTTCTCTAACTATTTTTGGGGAAGGCAAATGAGCAATTAATTCAACTTTGGCCTTATCAATTTCAATTCCTTCAGAAGATATCATATGACCTAACACAATTTATGAGGTAACCATGCAATGACATTTTTCCCAGTTTAAAACAAATCATTTTTCTTCATATCTTTTAAGAACTTTATCCAAATTATCAAGACAATTTTCAAAAGAATTTTCAAAAACTGTCTGGTCATCCATGAAAACCTCTAAATAATGCTCAATCATGTCACTAAAAATACTTAACATGCATCTTTGAAAAGTTTTCGGAGCATTACACAGACCGAAAGATATTCTTTTATATGTAAAAGTGCCAAAGGGGCACGTAAAAGTGGTCTTTTCTTGATCCTCTAATGCAATTGGTATTTGATTATACCCTAAATAACCATCAAGAAAACAATAATAGGGATGTCCTATTACTTTTTTCAGAAATTGATCAAGAAATGGCAAGGGAAAATGATCTTTCCTAGTGGTTGCATTTAATTTTCTAAAATCAATACACATACGCCAACTAGATGAAACTCGCGTAGGTATTAATTCACCTTTTTCATTTTCAGCCACTGTTATTCCAAATTTCTTAGGCACAACTTATGTAGGTCTTACCCACTGGCTATTGGAAATAGGGTAAATAATTCCAACATCAAGTAATTTAAGAACTTCAACCATAACTACCTCTTTCATGTGTGTATTTAATCTTCTTTGAGGTTGTTGTGATATTTTAGCATTATCCTCTAAATGTATTCTATGTATACAAATTAATGGATTAATGCCTTTTATGTCCTTTGATGTCCATCCAATTGCACTTTTATGCCTTTTAAGTACTTCTATCAATATACCTTCTTGTTCTCCAGTAAGGATTGATGAAATTACTACTGGAAAGCTTTGTTCTTCTCCCAAAAATGTGTACTTCAACCTAACAGGTAATGACTTTAGTTCTAGTGTGGGTACTTCTTCATGAGCATTATCATTCATGGGTTTTAGCTCTTCAAATCTTGGCTTCCATCCCTTGTATTCCATTGCCTATGTACAATCAAGCAAAAAGCATATTTTAGAAATATCATTATCTACTTACGTATCTGAATCAAATGAATTAATTAAACAAACTTCTAATGGGTCAGAAGAACTCCCTTTTAGAAGATGATCATCTACAATGGACTCAATCCCTTCAGCTTCCTCATTTTCATCATGGACTTCATGTGGTTGCTTGTATATGTTGAAAACATTAAGCTCCAGTGTCATGTTTCCAAATGTTAGCTTCATCACTCCATTCCTGCAATTTATCAAAGTACTAGATGTTGCTAAAAATGAGCGACCTAAAATAACAAGAATTCACTTGAAACTATTAACCATAGGTTCAATTTCCAAGATAATAAAATCCACAGGATAAATGAATTTATCAACTTGTACTAACACTTCTTTCACTATTCCTTTTGAAATTTTAATTGATCTATCAACAAGTAGAAGAGTTACAGAAGTTGGTTTGAACTCACCAAGGTTGAGTTGTTGATAAACTAAATATGGAAGCAAATTAATACTAATACCAAGATCAAGTGAAGCTTGTTCAATTTTATGTTCTCCAATAATGCATGAAACATAGGACAACCAGGGTCTTTATGTTTCAAAACATTATTACTTTGAATAATGGAACTTACCTGTTTAGTCAAAAGGGCATTCTTTTTCACATTTAATTTTTTTTAACAGTGCATAAATCCTTCAAAAATTTGGCATAGGAAAGAACCTGTTTAATAGCATATAACAACGGAATATTGACCTTCACTTGTTTAAAAATTTTAAAAATTTCAGTGTGGTGGTTCAATTTCCTTGGTTTGCTTATCTTGGGGGATTGTTTCATCATCTTTCTCACAAGGTTTAGAAATTTCTTTTTCAACAACTTTACCACTCCTTAGAGTTATCGCAAAATTGACTTGATTTATTTGTTGGTTCTCTGAACTACCCTTATTTAGACTATATTGACCTTTGGGATTCGATTGAGGTTGAGAAGTAAATTTTTCTTTCTCGTGAATGGTAAGTGCAAAAGTAAGTTTAGAAAGAGTGTATTTTATATCATTCATGGTTTGAGTATTTTGTTTATTGATGGCTTCTTACTTTTCTATGAATGCATGCAGAGTTCCTTTAAGGTTTTTCCTATATGGTGGGACATAAAGTGCATATCCTTGAGAATTTTGAGAATCTTGATGTTCCTGAGGAGACAGTGGTTGCATAAATTGTGCTTGATTATTATTCTTCTAACTGAAATTCGGGTGATTTCTTCATTCCAGATTGTAAGAATTTGAAAAAGAAGAGGTGAATGACTTTTTAAAATTGTTCATTGCATTTACTTGCTCATGTATAACTTCTTTAAAAACAGAAATATTTGGACATTCATTTGTCGAGTGTCTTAATTCATCACAAATGCCACAAATTTCTTCATTTTGCACAAATTTGACTTCTTTTACTTTCCCTAATTCCATAGATTTAACCTTTCTAGCCAAACTAGCGTACCTAGCATTTAGATCTTCTTCTGAACTAAGATGATATTTTCCTTTACTAGCATTTGCAAGGTTATATCTAATTGAATTTTCAGAAGGACTAGTACTATGCCAAGATTGAGAATTTTTAGCCAAATGGTTTAAATAATCTAAAACTTCTTCGGGTTCTTTATCAAGAAACTCGCCATTACACATCATTTCCACAAATTGTTTAGTTTCAGGTGTTAAGCCTTCATAAAAGAAGTTTATAGTTCACCATTTTTCAAAACCATGATGTGGGCAATAATTTAATAAATCTTTAAAACGTTCCCAACTTTGAAAATACGCTTCATTTGAATTTTGGGAAAAATTTTGGATTTGTCTTTTTAAAGCATTGATTTTATGTGTTGGAAAAAATTTCTTTAAAAACTCACCTTGCATTTCTTGCCATGTGCCAATTGATCTTGGTTTCAAAGCGTTAAGCTAAGTTTTTGCTTTATCTTTCAAAGAAAAAGGAAACAATTTAAGCTTAACAATCTCTTCAGTGCAATTTTGATCACTGAAAATAATACAAACTTCCTTAAATTCTTTTAGATGTAAATATGGGCTTTCAGATTCTAAACCATGGAAATTAGGAAGTAAAGAAATCATACCCGACTTAAATATAAAATTATTAGCAGTGAGTGGAAAGATAAAACATGATGGACTAGAATTTCGAGGTGGTTGCAAATATGCATGCATAGTTCGCAATGGTTGATTTTCTTGTTTATCATGTACATTTTCATTTTCAGCTCGTTGTGTTTGATTTTCGTGTTCAACATGTGCATCTTCAATTTCAGCTATTGTGTTAATTGTGTGTGATTGTGATTCAAACAAATCAATATATAAAATACCAGGATTAATTTTAACTAAACAATCAGAATTTAAATCACGATACCAATTAAGCATAAATAAGTTACTTAAAAAAATAAAGTATAAGTTGGCGGTATAAATCAACCATTAAATATTAAGCATAAATAAATGACTTAAAAAAATAAAAAAATAATATACAAGTTAGTAAGTCGAGAAAACAAAAATAAATGATATAAGTAAATAAGTTAAAAAATAAAAATAAATGACATAAATTAAAAAGTTAGATAGTTAGTAACTCGAGAAAGCGTAAATAAAAAAATAAAATAAAAATAAAAAGCGTAAATAAATGACATAAATATAAAAGTTAGAAAGTATAAATAAATAACATAAAAATAAAAATTTGTTAATAAGTTAGTAAGTTAGTAAATTAAAAAAAATTAAAAGAGTAGAGGGAGAATATACCTGATAGTGAAGTTTACTTACAGAAAGAGAACTTCAATAAATTAGAACTTCAAATCAAGTCTCCGGCAACGGCGCCAAAAACTCGATGGGAATTAAAAGTTTCAAACTCAAGTGCAGGTTGTTTCAAGTAGTAAATTTTCGGGAGTCCGAGGTCGATCCACAGGGAATTAATGAAGAAAAAATTATTTGAGGTGAGGAGTAGATTTGTCACAACACTAAATGTGAAAAAAGTTATTCACAGATGAAAATGATTTGCTTAGGTTAGGAGATCTACTCTTAGTAATAAATTAAAATTAAAGACAAGATTATTTCTTTTTATAACTCAATTGATATCACACATAATGGAGGTTCCAATAGGAATATTTAACATTCAAAGTTTAATTTAGATTATACATGTAATCATATTATGGTTCCTTTAATTATCCACCAACACTTGTAAATGGTCTCAAGCATCCACTGTGCTAATGTCTTGTCTACAATGAATCAAGTTCTTCAATATACAAGAAGGGTTTCTAAATTGATTGGAAATAACATACAACACATGTAATGATCACTTAAAAATATATCATTTAAGCACAAGAAGGAAATTAATCTAACCTCAACTTATTACCAAAAGCTTCACCCTTTCACCCAAGAAAAATGAAAATTAGTTACTCATGAACAAGAAGAAAGAAAGAGATAAGAAGAAAAAGATGAACATAATTCAATTTAGAACAAAGAAAACTACAACAAGAGAAATAAATAACACAATAGCATGAACTAAACTAAGATCAAAGATGATCTGAATGAGCACTCAAGCTCCCTTTTATAGAGCTCAAGGAGTACAAGAAGACAATGAAGTTGTTTGATGATGAGAAGTAAATGCCAAAATAGTTGTTTGATGATGATGAATGAGCTGAAATTATAGAGATTCTTGTCTCTAAAATGTTTCTACTCTGAGCTCATGGCATGCGTCAGAATATGATCAAGTTGTCTTCATGAAACTTCATGTCTTCATGAAACCAGTTTCAGCTCATTTGACTGCCTACAGCCCGAGATATGGCCCAATTACTGTACATAGGTCAGGCCCAACTTTAGTTACTCTGTTCTGACTTCCAAGCCCAATATCACCTTCAAGACATCCGATCTGAATTTTGTGTTCTTCATGAAAGTTGTAGATTTAGGTCTTAACTTTCAAATGACACTAGTTTCATTCCCAAATCTATTCTATAACTCAAAATATGACTTGATGAGTACGCATAGGTCAAGCTGTCAGGTTCAAAACTCTAGATTTTACTTCAACTCTAATTTGAGTTATCCAAACGTGTGTTCCTGGTCTTGAGGTCTTCATGAAAGTTGTAGAAATTTGTCTTAGCTCTAAAACAAGACCAAAATCACATCCATCAGACATTTGTAACTCAAATTATAGTCAATTTATTGAAAAAACTAAGTAAAAATATTATACAATGAATGAAATATATTGCTATCAATGTGGCTCTTGCTATCAAGTGAATAGTTATTAGAGAATTATCTTAACTTTTCAACAAGACCAGAATCATATTAATCACATAATTGTAACTCAAATTGTAGTTAGTTACTTAATAATGCAATAACCTAAATTAATGATAATTCAAGTAATAATTTCTTCAATGATCCAATTAAGCTTAATTTCATAAAATGTGACAAAATCAACTTAATTAAGCCAAATTAAACCTTAAGAAGCCTAGTGAGAGGATTATAAATTGAATAAAATACATTGTTATCACAAATGTTGTATGGGTCCAACCCGAGTGCGCCCACACCTTAATGTTAAAAAAAAAAAAAGAATAGGGCTTTTTAAAAAGGAAAAGGCAACACACTTTGTAGTTCACGTTTTCAACATCGTCGCGTCTTCGTAGGGAGGAGAGAAAAAATTGTGTGCTGATCTTGCATGTTCAGATTAGGTGGTCATTTGTGGTTCGATTTGTATAAATGTTATTCCTTGTATTGTAAGCTTCTACTTATACGGTCATATTCTTATTTCTCCATCTTTACTTGTTGGGCTGTTTGTACCCCTTTGTTGATTTTGAGATTTGTTGCTTTGTTGATTTCCACTTTGTTGGTAGTGAGTAGGGGCTGTTGTGATATCATTGTTTATTGAGAGATACTTTGCTGTACTCCTTGATCTTTATAGTGGAGATTTTTTTGGACTAAGTCTTGTGATTTTTAATTCTCACTGTGAGGGGGTTTTTCATGTTAAAATTGTGTGTGTTCTCTTTGTCTATTTATTTTTCTGCATTCTTGGATATATCTTTTGGTGGGTATTTTTGGTTGGTTGTATATTTTTCTCCTCACAGGTTCTTTCAAGTGGAAAAGATTTTATCGCTCATTTGTGTATTGTTGCTTCCGTTATGTACACACTTTTTTTCTTTCCCAACAACTGCCATTAGAGAAATTTATTTGTTTGTTTGCTTGATTGAATGATAGAACCTAATTATAGTAGAATGATTAGTTTGAATGGCGCAAATTACCACAAGTGGAAAGAAAAGATGAAAGATTTATTATTTATGAAAAAATTATATTTACCCATGTTTGCTAGTGAAAAGCCTGAGACTAAATCTGATGAAGACTGAGCTTTTCAGCATAAGATGGTTTGTGGCTTTATTCGGTAATGGGTAGATGATAATATTTTGAATCATATTGCTAATGATTCATATGCCAGAACTTTGTGGGATAAGCTTGAGACCTTGTATGCCTCTAAATCTGGAAATAATAAATTATTTTTATTGAAGCAGGCTATGAACTTGAGTTACAAAGATGGTAGTTCTATCTCTGATCACTTGAGTGATTTTCAAGGATGCTTTGACCAATTGTCCGGCATGGGTGCAAAATTTGAAGATAAAATTTTGGGACTTGAGTTGCTTAATACTCTATCTGATTCTTGGGAAAATCTCAGAGTCACTTTGACTAGTTCTGCTCGTGGAAGTATTGTGACTATGAATTATATAAAGACTGTTGTTTTAAATGAAGAAGTCAAACTGTTGGTGTATGCCCTGGAAGCCGATACATTTTGTCTGTATTTACATACATTATATTATGCTATTTTTTTTAATATATAAGGCATTTTATTTATTGTGCTCCTGTTGATAAACATAATAAAATCCTTAGAATAGTAAGTTTAATGCTATAGGGCATCAAGTGGATGATTGGATCGTGAGATCCAATTGGATAAAAAACTATTCTTAAATGTCCTTGGTCAAATATTATTGTTAATTAGGATAACAATAATGCATTGAGACTAGTATGTGCATAGACTGATGGCCATATTTCACGGGTCATAGATATGATATATCAAGTCTTCACATGGGTACATATTAGAGTAATAATGTATTGGACAGACCCGCCATGAGAATGCTACATGGATCGTTACGTGAATGTCATAAGCGATTCTCATAGTGACAATGGTGTATGTGGTCCTTTGACCTGAAATCACTATGATTCCTACATGAGGAGTTGTGTGTTTTAATGTCGTTAAACGTCATCTATAACAAGGTGATTATAAAGTCAATTATTGGACATACCGCGAATCATGCGGAGGGATGTGAGTGACCTAGATGAGATTTGTCCTTCCTACATAACAGGAGCGATATCTTCAGGGCCCTTGATTGAGTGAGACTGCGAAATGCATGGCCATGCTCAAATGAGTTAATATGAGATGTCGATCTCATTTATTGTTATTAAGTCTACTCGGGTATCAGGAAACGAAGGATTAAACTATACAAGGTTGACGTATTCTATGCCTTGTGTTCAATCTAGATATATGGACAAAGGGACTAAACTACATAGAAACATTAGTCATAGAAAGGTTATGTCAAATCACTGACATTCTCATTACTTGGGTGACAACGATGTGTTGCTAGATACTGCTCATTACTTGTAATATTAAAATGGGATTTTAATATTACTGCTAACGTTATGAGAACCAGTAGGGTCGCACACATAGAGCAGACTAAATTGGAGTAATTAGGATCTACGTTGGACTTGGATTCAATTGTGGGCCAGACTCATAACAAATGAGTCTAGGGTTGCACAACTTACTTTGCTACTACTCTCACTCGCATAAGGCAGTAGCTATTATAAATACCACTACTAAGGGACTATTAAGGTAGGCATTACAAACCCTGGCTGCATTTGACAGAAACAGTGAGTGAGAGAGTGACAGGTTTCTTCTCTTCTCTTTGCAGCTAACACTACATGAAAGAGGTGTGACTCCTATTTGCGGATGTTGGACGTTCATGAGTATGTTCGTGTGGATACCGCAAGACATCGTCGCTGTTACAGTGTTGGTGATTCATGTCACTTGTTTTTATCATACTTCAAGAGGTAAACAATTTTAAAATTCGGATTATGGCTTTTTTGCATGGATCCTTGGTGGGAATTCTATTTTTCGCTACGTGATGTATCCACGATTCCTAACACAAATGACGAACTCAGCATGCGTCCTCTTCATAGTCAGAGGTTTTGGTTACTGAAAACAAGGGGAAAAGCATTAAGAGGGATCAAGGACAAGGCAATAGAGGCAAAAGCAAGAGTAGAAGCAAATTAAGGTCTAAATAAAAAAATATTGAGTGTGACTATTATGGTAAAAAAGGGCATGTCCAAAGGTTCTGCTATTGATGGAAAAAGGTGAACAAGGGTAACAAGGGCAAGCAACAAAATAAGGATAATGACAATGATGATTGTGTTTCCACCATTACTGGAGGAGATCTTGTGATTATCTGTGATGAAAATTTAATTAATGTTGCTTGTGATGAGACTAGCTGGGCTATTGACAGTGGTGCCAGTTTTCATGTGACATCTAGGAATGATTTCTTCACATCTTATACTCCTAGTGATTATAGGGTTTTGAAGATGGGTAATGATGGTATGTCAAAGGTGATTGACATTGACAATATTTGTTTAGAAACTAGTAATGGGACAAAGTTATTGTTGAAGAATGTCAGACACACACCAGACATCTGTTTGCATCTGATTTTTGCTAGTGTTCTTGATGATGATGGCTATTCTAATACCTTTGGTGGTGGATAGTGAAAATTCTCTAAGGGTTCTTTGGTTATGGCACATGGAAAGAAGTGTTCAGGTTTGTATTGGACCAAGGCTTCAGTTTCTATTGATGCTGCTAATATAGTTGAGTGTGATAACCAATCAGAGTTATGGCACAAGAGACTTAGCCACATTAGTGAGAAGGGACTTGATACTTTTGCCAAAAGGAATCTACTTTTAGGTTTGAAGGGTGCAAGTTTAGAAAAGTGTGCTCATTGTTTGACTGGGAAGCAGAATATAGTCTCTTTCAAGAGTCATCCTCCTTCTAGGAAATCAGAGGCGCTTAAGTTAGTGCATTCAGATCTTTGTGGTCCAATGAGGACTAGAACATTTGGTGGTGTGCTTTACTTTGTGACTTTCATTAATGATCATTTAAGGAAACTTTGGGTTTATGACTTGAAGACTAAGGACCAGGTGCTTGGTGTCTTGAAGTAGTTTTAGGTTTCTGTTGAGAGAGAAACAAGGAAGAAACTGAAATGTGATCATATTGATAATGGTGGTGAATATTGTGGACCATTTGATAAGTATTGCAGACAGCAAGGTATTAGACACCAGAAGACGACCCCTAAGCCTCCTCAGCTTAATGGCCTAACAGAAAGGATGAGCATGACATTGGTGGAGAGAGTTAGATGTTTGCTTTCTGAAGCAAAGTTACCTGGATCTTTTTGGGTTGAGGCTTTATATACTACTGCACATGTTATTAATTTATGTCCTACTGTTACTTTGCAAGCTGATGTTCCTAATAGGGTGTGGTATGGAAATGATGCTTCCTATGATCACTTACGTGTCTTTAGGTGTATAGCATTTGTACATGTGCCTAAAGATGAGAGGTCTAAGTTGGATGTCAAGACTAGGTAGTGCATCTTCATTGGCTATGGTCATGATGAGTTTGGCTATAGGTTGTATGATCCATTTGAGAAGAAGCTTGTTAGAAGTCGTGATGTTATTTTCATGGAGGATCAGTCCGTTGAAGATATTGATAAGGCAAAGAAGGCAGAGTCTCCGAGTACTGATGGTTTGGTTGATATTGATCTAGTTCTTTAGCCTCATATGCTTGATGTAGCTGACTTTGGTAATCATGATAATGTGCATAATCATATTTAGGGTGATCAGGTTGAGTATGTTGTTGATAATGTTGCTGATGAGGTAGATGCTCCTGCTCATGAGGTTGTTAATGAACCTGTTATTTCACTTAGGAGGTCTTCCAAACATCTTATTCCTTCTACACATTACTCATCTGATGAATATGTGCTCCTCACTGACGGGAGAGAACCTGAGTGCTACAAAGAGGCTATGGAGAGTGAGCAGAAGGCAGAATGGGTTTTGCTTGACAACCATACTTTTGAGCTAGTCAAGTTACCTAAGGACAGGAAAACTTTACAAAATCAGTGGATTTACAGGTTGAAGAATGATGAGAATACTTCCACTCCGTGGTACAAAGCTAGATTAGTTGTTGGTGTTGTGTGGATTGTGATTAAAATTTAGAATGAAAATCAGTTCAAGTTCCACCAAAAATAAAAACCTTGCAACCAGTTGTAGTTAGCAAGGGTCGATCCACAGAGAACTAATTCAATTAACACTATAAATTGAATCCTAATTTTAAACTCTAAAAAAAAGTAAATAATAAAAAGGGAGTTTTGTTTGTTAAAATTAAAAATAGAAGTTGAATCCAAAACAAAAACAGTAAATGCGATTTGGAATTACCAATTAAAAGACAATGGTTAAGAGATGGAATCCACCACTAGATTTGTATGATTTTACTAGCCCGCATATCCTTTATACCAACATGATCAATTATGTTTTTATGTGATTGTGAGATTAATTCTCTATTTTCCTTAAGGTTTGGTTAATTCAGCAACCGCTCAAATCAATCCCTAATCAATAGTTATTTGTAAAGCAACTGCTCTTACACCTACTTATTGATTGCATTAAGATTTAGAAAACTAATCACACTAAGATCCAATCTCACACCGGGATTAAATTACTTAGATCATATGCCTCACTAGTCCTACCACTGCAACCGCGCATAGCAATCCTAGTTTTACCACTTTCGAAATTGGCAAAGAGTATAAAAACCTTTATACCAAATTAAGAACAGAAACATATGAATAAAAACACAATTGTATTGATATAAAGAAATATGCAAGAATCACATAATCAAAACTAGGGTTTCATCTTCCCTTAACCATATAAGAAAACTAGCCACACATGACAAATTCAAAACCAAAAGAATAACAGAAGAAAAACATTGTCAAGAATAGAAGTGCAGAAGAAAACTAAAGATCAAACTAGTTTCCAAAGGTTAGGGATGATTGATCTCCAATTGCTCGAACTTGAGACTCCAATCTTCGATTCAATCTCTTTCTCCCTTCTTCTTGGTCTTCTCCTCAGCCTCTTAGCAGTTTTCCCGTCCAGACTCTCTTTTTGAAGCCCCAGGCAATCCTATTTATAACTTTGGAGACCTAGCACATCATTAAAATTCGTATATAATGTTCTGATGCGATGACATGGGCCGTGTCGTTTGACAACGCCTACCCCGTGTCAGGTTCTGGTAACACAAATTCAAGTGTTTTGCAAGTCAGAGAGAAACACGGCCTACCCCGTGTTAAATGACACGGGCCGTGTTGATGGTCAATGCTCAAAACTGGATCCTCTTGTGAAGACAGAGACGTACACGGCCTACCCCGTGTCATATGACACGGGCCATGTTGTTGGTCAGGTCCATGTTAAAAATCCAGAGAAGGACACAACCCACACCGTGTCATATAACATAGGTCGTGTCACTTACTTTCTTTAAATTCCTCCCTCTTTCTTTGCTTCTAGGGGTGATATTGATCTCCTGAAAAATACAATGCAATTATGAGTGCTTATAAACATACTTAAGCATAGTTTCATAATAAAAATCCGATTAAACTTTATATCCAGAAACTTAGCTAAAAGTTAACAATTAAACACACATGAAGTCTAATTAGATCAAACATAAGACACTCAAGATATAGAAATAATCGCTAGATCAAATACCCCCACACTTAGCCTTTTGCACTCTTGGGCAAAACATAAGACCGAACTAGGGAACGCCGAAAAACCAAAAACAAAACTAAAAACTTTAACTGACTCAATTTCTAATGATATTCAAGAAAGGCAAAAGATTGTAAGCATGGAGAGCAAGAAAAGATTCAAGGGGTCAAAACATTCAAGAGATAACAAATCTTCACATCTCAAACTAACAAGCCAGGTATCTTGAATTTGAAAAGCATGAATCAAGAATGATAGATCCTCACAAGATACACTCTCAATCTCTCAAGTGTTTACAAAGTAAGTATTTCACTCAATTTAGCCCATGAAAAATACACTACCATAAGCTTACTTATCTTCTACTTCTCCACTACTCAAACACATGCACACACAAATCAAGAGGACTTTATTCAAGGTTGTAATGGGGCCAAGGTAATGGAAGGAAATAATATGGATATGGCAAGATAAATACTAAAGAGAATAAAAGAATATTGGGGAGGAACTCAATTGACAAGTAACAAGCATGAAATTTTTCCTCCAATTCTATATACTGCACATTCTCTTCACATATTCCTTTCTTTTTTCTTTCTTTTCTTTTGTAACCTTTCTTGCATTTATTCTTTTTCTTTGCATTTTTTTTCAACCAACACTTTGCTTATTGTACATCAATTTGCATAACCCCCACACTTGTACTATACATTGCCCATAAGTAAAAGAGTTCCTCTAATGGAAATGAACCAATATTCTTCCATTCCCTAAGGTAAGGTAAAATCATGATTTTTCAAATAAGGCATATAGTGAACTAAGATAAATAATAGGCAAATAGGCAAAAGGGGTTAATCAAAGGAAAATTATGCAAGGTTAGCTATTTGGCCAAAGTAGTTACTCAAGAAAGAAGGCCTTAATCATGTTCATGCATGCAAGTGAAAATGTAGCCTCAAAAAGAATCAAAGCAAGTTCTAGAGTAATCAAATGACATGAGTGAAAATCACACAAGAAAAAGGAGAATGACATAAATGCTGAATTCATCCATCAATAGGCTCAAAATCTCACAAGATATGCATCTATCAATCTCAATCCACCGTTTAAACATTCAAAACCAAAGCATGTCAAATTCAAGATGGAAGAAGAAATTTATAAAACATACCATTGAATTTCAATTGCTTCAAACTCATAAACTTTACAAATCCCAAAACATCATTAGAAATCGATCAAAAACACAAACTTTTTTTTTCAAAAACAGAATAAAAATTAAAACAGAAAATAGAATATAAACTCCTCCCCCATACTTAAATTCTACATTGTCCCCAATGTATAGCTCAAAAACAAATAATCATCAATTAATTCAGGACAAGTAAAATAAAAGAAAGAGAGAAGAAACATCCTTATCAAATGAGGAGGCCTCCACTGTTTGAAACATCATGAGAACAGTCACCAGGGTCCCATATCTTGAAGTGTAATGACCAAGTTAAACTTGAAGTAGCATGAGAGTTTTCACTATTGGGGTCCCATTGGTTCTCCTTAATTTCTTTGGAGTTCACTAAAGTGTTATCACCGGGATCCCAAGCTTTCTTATGTCCCTTCAGAATTTGTAGCAATCTTTCCTCCTTTTCAGCAAGGAGGTTCTTGGTCACGAACAAAGAAAGTTGTTTATCATTCACTGAGTATGCATACTTCCAATGTTCGGGTAACAGCTTCAGCTCCATCGCCCTTTGTGTCTTAGATTCTGCAATTGTGTCATAAATATTATTGATAGATCCTTCAATATTATTAGCTGCTACATGAACAGAATCATCAGTTCTCAAGCATGCAGAAATCTCAGCACAAATAGCATAAGTCATATCACCATCACAATCAGTACATGCATTGCTAAGGATAGAATCATTGAAATCAATAAGATCAGGAAATTCAGCACACAATTCATCATAAGTTTCCTCAACTAACTCAGCAAGTACATCAATATGAAAAATAGAATGCTCCTCCATGGGATGCTTCATAGCATCAAAAATATTAAACTGAACAATTAAGTCTCTAAACTCTATGGATAGAATTCCTGCATGCACATTTATTTTGGTCCTCGCTGTTTTGAGGAATGGCCTCCTTAGAATGAGTGGAGCCTTGTTGTATGGGGACTCTCCTTCCATCTCTAGAACATAGAAATCTGCAGGAAAGATGAGCTCATCAACCTTCACTAACACATCTTCAATCAACCCATCTGGACGCGCAGTGCTCCTATTAGCCAACTGAATCACTACACCTATAGAATGCAAAAGGCCAAGTCTAAGAGAGTTAAAAATAAAAATGGGCATTACATTAATAGAAGCACCTAAATTTAGCATGACATGCTCAAATCTATAATTGCCTATAACACATGGAATGGTAAAAGTCCCTGAATCTTTGCATTTCTGAGGCATAGGCTGAATAAGGGTTGAAACATTTTGGTTCATATTAATTCTCTCATCACCCTTCAACCGCCTCCTCTGGGTGTATACTTCCTTAAGAAACTTGGCATATTTTAGGATTTGCTTAATAGCATCCAGTAAAGGAATATTGACTTTTACTTTCCTGAAAGTCTCAAGAACATCTCTATCCTTTTCACCCTCATCTTTCTTGCTCTTAACTAGCTGACTAGGGAATGGAGCCTTAGTGACATGCCTAGGATGTAGTTCAGGGATACTTACCTTGGGGGCCTTGGAGTGTTGCCCCTCTTCATTTACCTCCTTAGGCTCTTGCTCTTTCTCTTTAGTAGCTTGTGGGAGAAATGGAAGTTCATCTAATCTCTTTCCACTGGACAATGTGACAGCACTCACATTTTCCCTCGGATTCACCTCTGATTGTAAGGGAAGTCTCCCATAAAGTTGGCTCTGAACCTTGTTGATCTCTGTGGCCAGTTGCCCCACTTAGTTCTGCAAGTTATGAATGGTGGCCTTTGTCTTTTGCTGAAACTGAATATTATTAGTGGCCATTTGCTTCATCAACTCCTCTAGTGAAGGCTCAGGTTGCTTAGGAGCTTGAACTTATTAATGTCTCAGAGGAAAAGGTGCTTGCCTCTACTGAAATCCTGGAGGTCCATAGGTTGGAAGTTGATTCTGGGGCTGCTTTCCATAGCTCAAGTTAGGATGATCCTTCCACCTCGGATTATATGTGTTCGAGTAGGGGTCGTAGATGTAAGAAGGTCCAGAATATCTCCCTACTGCTTTTACCTCCTCATTTGTGTCCTCTTGAAGAGTAGGACACATATTAGTGGGATGTCCTGAAGAGTAACAAATCCCACAAGCATTCACTGCTGCTTCTCCATTGTCCATTAACCATTGAACCATGGCAGTCAACTGAGTCATTTGTTGTTGCAGATTGGTCGTTTCTACGTCTTTTACTGCTCTCACTCCAATATCATTTCGAGTGAAAAATTGTTGAGTGTTAGTAGCCATCTTGGAGATCAAATTCTGAGCCTCTTGAGGAGTCTTATCTGTAACACCCACCATAGGGTGCCACATTTATGTTACTTTATTATCAAATTACCCCAAGTTATAAAATATGATGTTATAATAAAATACGAGTTGTAATTTTTTTTTTATGAAAATAAAATAAACTTAGCGAAAAATAAAACTATTATACATCATCACACATAATGTATATCATTATAGATAACAGTCATCACACGTAATTTACATCATTATGCATATTACACAAGTGCTGTCAGGTTTATTTATTATAGACAATTTCTTGAAACAACAAACACACTTAAATAATTACAGACATTATTTATATCAGAGTTCAAACATGCCCAAGTTTAACTAAGCAGAAGACCCCTCAGATGGGTCCTCCTCGGGTTCCTCAGCAGGTAAGAATCCGTTATGACGAGTAGCCCTACGAACAGGTGTCCGGGCTGACGACACTATGTTGATTTCTGTTGGGACATAACTTCTAGTGTCCTAATGTCGCCTGATATGCAACGGAAATTCAACATGAACAAAGATAGTCACACAGAAAAATGGATCCCCACGATACAGCCTACTAATACTAACAGTCAGGTACCCCTCGTAAATAAGTCCTCGCTCATCGGGACTTGTCCTCCACTCTCCAGCTCCTCCGTGAAATTGTAAACGTACATATCCGAAGAAACTGGCTCTCGACGTCATACTGTCAGAACTGCGGTTCTTGATGTGAGAAGTAATTCCTCTTCTCCTTCTAGTACCGTATCTTTCTCAACGTCTTCACCCAATATAAATACAATATACAGATATACATACAAAGAGGTGAGATCACATACGCCAATACCAGCATAACAGTACAGAGATAATACAAACAACATATTATACCAAAAATATCATATCATGATCATAATTATGCCATCATCATAGTGTAAGAATAATAATTATCATCATGCCACTATCACTGTTTAAATCACAAAATAATTACACAAACACCATCACATAGATATAGATGCTCAGTTTCATGCATGCGCACGTAGACCCAATAACCTACTCCATGGAGCTAATACTCAAGTCAGAGAAATTGATCGAAAAGATCTATCGGTACCACGTGCCTCAGACCAAGTGCTATAATTATATCGTGCACATCTAGCACATACACGACAGTCTTTATCAGATCTCGATTAAGAATAGTGTCTCGGTCCCGATCATCGGTGTGTTGCATCGGTCTAACCCACGGTGCAGAAGAGCTACCAACTGCCCATTGTGAGCAACCCGCACCCCGATGCCCCCAAGGTCAACAAGTGACCTACACTACGCGTATCACACCCACTCAAGAGGTGTACGTTTCTCCTAGGCAATTAGCCATATATAGTCCATCGGACCATTTTCAATGCATGTGTAATGCACCAATTACTAACCAAAGGTAAATCACATAATTTCTCATACGAGGTTCAAATACTGTTTTACGTTCGTAAAATGGATTAATGCCAATTACAGGCAAACTTCTCAATTTCCTGTACAGTATCCATAAATTGCTTTTAACTGTAAAGTTTACTATATAATTAACAGCTAAATCATATTACTGTGTTTTTCTCCTTCGCAAAACATTTTTGTTACGTTTTTACGTAATATTAATGATTTGTAACATTTTCTGTTACGTTTTAAAATCGCAAAACTATTTTCTACTGTATTCTAAATTACGTAAAAAAAATAATCTTTTATTTTTAAATCGCATAGCGATTTTTTTACAACGTTTTGATCGTGTAAAATATTTAAACGCTTTATAAATCGCGTAGAAATATTTTAACGTTTTTCTAATCGCGTAACTTAAAAATTACGTTTTTGAGTTATGTAAATCATTTTTCATCGTTTTACTCTTCATAAAATATTTCCTCACTTTAAAAATATTATTTTGAACATTTCTTATAAAAATATAATTTCTTACATTATTCTCTTCCTATTCATAATCAAAAATCCTTTCCGTAATATATTTTCTCAAGATCACTTTTTAATCTTACAAAATCATATTTACTTGATTTAATTACTATTTCAAATTATTTCAAATTTTAAATTTCCAAACGTTTTTCAAAACCCAATAATTAAATTCTACGTTAGTAATTTTAAATTACAAAGGTTTTCTTTTATATTTCTAAATCACTTCTAAAAATTAATTCTCTTTAAAATAATTTAAAGTTCAACACTATAAATCCCCTTTTTCTTTTATTTATGAAAATTCCACTTAACAACACTTTAATTCCTTTCCAAAATTCTTATTTTGAAAATTCTTATATTTTATAACATCAACACATTTTATCTAAATTATCAAAACCTTGTAAATGGTCATTGGAACCATGAAATATTTTTCTTCTAACTTAAATAAATTTCATTCTTGTTTCTACACAAAATGAATTCATGAAAATATTTACTCAAAAATCGTGTGCACTCTTTTTGTAAAACAAATCCTTTTTGTTTATTTTCTTTACTACTCAATTTATTTATAAAAATATCATTTTTGTGAACACTAAATTTGTTGGTGTCTTGGCTGAAATTTATTTTAGTTCAAGGACTAAAAATCAACTTCATTATTCTTGAAAAATTTCAATAAAAACCCTAGTCTTGTAAGCTCAAAACCGTGACCTCCTCCATGGCCTTTGGAGCCAAAATTTTGCTTATTTCAACATACATCCATCATAATATATTCAACATATATCATCATGCATATTATAAGCATACCATATAAACAAATAAAAATTATACTAAGCATGCATACACAAGTAAATCATGCAAAGCATATCAAACATAAAAAAAATAATTTAAAGCACATAACACATATAAATTATTACATGACCATGGATAGAAATCCTCACATGGATTCACCATCCATCAAATATAAAACCATCTCTCACCACCATGCTTGGTTGGTGAGATGAATCTCCCTCTTACCTCTTGAAGAACCACCAAAAAGCTTCTTGATTTGTGTTTTGAACAAGATCTCCACCAACACAAGTTCTTAAACATGAAACAAATACAAGAAAATTAGTATATCAAGCTTGAATAAGAAGAACCATGGATCAAACATGGTTTAGAACATGAAAAATAAAAGAATAAATGAAGTTTTCTTACACTTCACTAACAAAAACCCTAGAACTTGATCTTGGTAGAAGTCCTTCAAGATGGAAGATTTTGAGAAAGTCTTCAACATGAAAGTTGTTTAGAATGAGGTAAAGGTTCAAGAAACTAGGTTGTATGAAATTAAAAAGTGATGGAGGAGAAGGTTGGAGTGCTTGGCCGAATGGTCATATTTTGGGAGAGAAATGGAGTTTGCTTGGATTGGTTTCTTGAAACTAAGTGAAATAAGTGAAGGTGTGATAATGTGAAGTGTAAAAATGAGTTATTTGGCCTTTTGGACTATGCATAGCCGTAGCATGCATTAGAGAGAAATGGAAAGTGAAGTTTGAAGAACATAAGCATTAATGATCAATAGGAAATTGTCTATACACTGGCTTGTCTTCATTCTTTTTTCTTTGGCTAAAAAGCCTACACTAAGTTGTCTCCTTTCCTCCTTGCTCTTCAAACCGTCCCCCCTCTCTTCAAACATTCAAAATGTGACAAATTGCCTAGCCATCACTTTAAACCATCCTAACCATTGATTAAAAGAATGGTTTGGATTTAAATTAGCTACTAGGTTTAGGTTATAGATGGAAGACTTCATTTGAGCCATTGGATCATCTTTGGCTTGCAATCCTAACCATTGAATGTGTCTCCAAAATGAAGGGTTAAGATTACACTTTCAAACTTTGCATCCAAGGGTCCAAAATGGTTGTAATCATTTTTGATGACCAATTTTCCACCATTGATCTAAATCCAAATCCAATAGTCATTAATGATCCATCTCCACCATTGATTAATTTTACATCCAAGGGTTGATAATGGTCATAGACATTTATAAAATTAAATCCCTACCCTTGATTTAATTTCCATCCATGTTATAATTGATCCATTTACTTTTAAGATCAAATTTCCACCGTTAGATTATAATTAATTCTCAACGATAATTAAATTTAGTGGATATCCAAACCACTAATGTTATCTTAAGTATAGAATTTTATTTTTATCTTCTGTTCTAACCTCATATATATATATATATATATATATATATATATATATATATATATATATATATATATATATATTATTAATTAATTCTTGTATTTTTAATTAAATACAGTACAAGATATAGTAAAGGAAATTTTCTAAAACTATTTCCGGATTCAGGTTTAGTAAGATCCCCTGTCTCCGTCTAAACAGTACAAATTTTTCTATTCGTAGAAATTTTTTTCATTTTGCGGGACCCACCTGGGCCCACGTATGGCCACCTAGGCCCACATACACCTTGTGGGGCCCACAACACAGTAAAAATTTCAAAATCACACATAAAATCATAAAAATTAGAAAACGCACAAATATTAAATCAAATTACGTAAATTAATTAAGACTAAACAGTAAAAATTAATTTACGTATATTTTTCCGGCCCAAAAATTATTATTTTCTTGACACAGAGCAAATTACTCAAAATGATCAAATATACAAACAGAATATTCAAAATAACTTTACAGTACACAGAAATCACTAAACAGTAGAATTCTGTTAACTGTCAAAATTACTGTTTAATAAATAAAAAGTTTGGGGTGTTACAACTCTCCCCCTCTGCAAAAGTTTCGTCATCGAAACTTGATGAACTTAATTTCACATCCTCAGAATAAATAGGGATACTGTTCTTTTATCTTTTCTTCTAGTTCCCATGTAACTTCTCCGCTTACATCATCCCAAATAATTTTAACCAATGAAATTTTCTTACCTCGAAGTTGCTTTGTCTTTCGATCCTCAATCTTTACTGGAAAAGTTTCATAGGTTAAATTTTCTTTCAGTTGTACTGCGTCTGGCTTGATAACATGAGTAGGATCAGAAATATATTTCTGTAGTTGTGATACGTGAAATACATTGTGAAGATTTGACAGAAAAGGTGGTAATGCAATCTGATATGCCACCGGACCTACTCGACGTAAAATTTGATACGGCCTAATAAATTTTGGAGTGAGCTTCTTAGATTTAAGCACTCGCCTAACACCCGTCATAGGCGTCACTCGTAAAAATACATGTTCACCTTCTTCAAACTCAAGAGATTTTCTCCTTTTATCAGCATAACTCTTTTGCCGAGTTTGGGCCACTCTCATTTTATCTTGAATCATCTTCACTTTCTCAGTTGTCTGTTGGACAATTTCTGGTCCTAACACAGCACTCTCACCGTCTTGATACCGACATAACGGTGTTTTGCATCGCCTCCCATATAATGCTTCATAGGGGGCCATCCATATACTTGAATGGAAACTGTTGTTATATGTGAATTCTATCAATGGTAAGAATTCATCCCAACCTCCATTTTTCTCCAACACACATGCTCTCAATAAATCTTCTAGAGACTGAATTGTTCTTTCTGACTGACCATCTATTTGTGGATGGTATGCAGAACTGAGATGTAGTTTGGTTCCCATCAAGTCTTGCAAACTACTCCAAAATCTCGAAGTAAATCTCGGATCTCGATCCGAAATAATACTAGATGGTACACCATGAAGTCTGACAATCTCATTGATGTACACTTGGGCCAACCTCTCCATTGAGTATTTAATATTAACCGGCAAAAAGTGCGCTGACTTTGTAAGCCGATCCACAATTACCCAAATGGCATCATGACCCTTCCGAGTCTTTGGTAATCCCGTCACAAAATCCATTGCTATGTCATCCCATTTCCATTCAGGAATAGGCAAGGGTTGCAACATTCCCGAAGGTCTTTGGTGTTCTACCTTAGCCTTCTGACAGACTAAACAGGATGATACATACTCTGCAATATCTTTCTTCATTCCTTGCCACCAATATAATTGTTTTAAATCTTGGTACATCTTTGTGGCTTCTGGATGCATACTCAATTTACTCTTGTGAGCTTCATCCAAAATCAATCTTCTAAGATCTGGATCATTAGGCACACAAACTCTGCCTTGAAACTTCAAAATTCCTTTAGCACCTTCGCTAAATTCCAACACTGCTCCTTGGCTCTTTGCTTCTTTTGCTTCTTGCAAATACTGATCACTGTTTTGTCCTTCACGAATTCTATCCATCAAATCATTTGAAATGGTGATCATGTGTAAACGCATCTTGCCTGGCGTCAATTTCACAGATAATCGCATATCCCGAAATTCTTCTATTAATTCTTTCTCTCTGATCATCATAACAAAAGCACTAAGTATTTTCCTACTCAATGCGTCCGCTACGACATTCGCCTTTCCAGGATGATACTGCAATTGAAAGTCATAATCCTTCAGAAACTCTAACCAACGCCTTTGTCTCATGTTCAACTCTTTTTGGTCAAACAAATATTTTAAACTTTTATGATCACTAAAAACAGTGAACGTAGTTCCATAGAGAAAATGCCTCTAAATTTTCAAAGCAAAAACCACAGCTGCCAACTCCAAGTCATGAGTCGGATAATTCCTCTCATGATTTTTCAACTATCTTGAAGCATAAGCCACCACCTTACGATTTTGCATAAGTACACAACCCAATCCTTGATACGAAGCATCATAATATACTTCGAAAGGTTCGTTTGGATCAGGTAGAATCAATACCGGTGAAGTAGTCAATCGTCTTTTCAATTCTTGAAAACTTTCTTCGCATGCATCAGTCCACACGAACGGTTTATTCTTTCGTGTAAGTTGGGTAAGAGGTCCTACAATCTTTGAAAACCCCTCAATGAACCGTCTATAATAACCAGCTAATCCGATAAAACTACGGATTTCTGTTACAGTCTTTGGTCTTTCCCACTCCAAAACTGTCTCCACCTTGGAAGCATTAACCTCAATTCCATCCTTCGATATTACGTGTCCCAAAAATTGAACTTCGCTCAACCAAAATTCACATTTGGATAACTTGACATATAACTTATTCTCCTTTAGAATCTGAAGAACCACTCTGAGATGTTCAGCATGTTCCTCCTGATTTCGAGAATAGATCAAAATGTCATCAATAAAGACGACAACAAAATTATCCAAGTATGAACGAAAAATTCTATTCATGAAGTCCATGAATATGGCTGGTGCATTTGTTACACCGAATGGCATCACAAGATACTCGTAATGCCCATAGCGCGTCCGGATTGCAGTCTTGGGAATATTCTCCACTTTCACACGTATCTGGTGATATCCAGAACGCAGATCAATCTTAGAAAATATTGCGGCTCCTCGCAATTGATCCATCAGATCATCTATCCTTGGAAGTGGATATTTATTCTTAATCGTAACCTTGTTCAATTGTCGATAGTCTACACATAGACGTGAAGTTCCATCCTTCTTCTTAACCAATAAGACTAGAGCTCCCCATGGTGACACACTAGGTCTCACAAATTGCTTCTCCAATAAATCCTCCAGCTGTTTCTTCAGTTCGGCTAATTCTACCGGCGACATCCGATAGGGCGCTATAGATATCGGTCCAGCTCCAGGTACAAGATCAATGGCAAACTCGATTTCCCTTTCTGGTGGTAGTCCAGGTATATCTTCAGGAAACACTTCAGGAAATTCGTTGACCACATAAATATCCTTCAAAGCATCTTCACATTGCACTTCCAAAGAAAATAATAATAAATACCCATGATCTCCTTCTTTCAGACAAGCTTCAACTTGAGTAGCCGTTAGGAATCTAGAATCCTTAGCCTCAGGAAATACTAATGTCTTATTCGAACAATCAATAAGGATATGGTTAGAAGATAATCAATCCATTCCCAAGATTACATTAATCTTGGAAAGAGGCAAACAGATCAAATCCACATAAAAGATTCTATCTCTAATGCAGACAGGACAATTCAGGCATACTGTTGAGGTAACTACAGGCTTATCAGTAGGAGTAGCAACACTCAAATCATACGGCAAAGTAGTCACAGTCAATCACAAACGCTTAACACAATCACATGCAATGAAAGAATGTGTTGCTCCTGAATCATAAAGTATGGTTAATGGATTACCTTCAATAGCACCCTCCTCCATTATCAAGTCTTCAGATTTAGCGGTTTCCTCTCCGCTCATTGTATAAACACGACCACCCACCTGTGGTCTGGCAGTACGGACGTTTCCCACAGAGGTTTCCTTCTTTATCTGATCACAGTCTTTTGAGAAATGTCCAAGCTTTCCACAATTAAAACAAACAACTTCCTTATGTTGACAATCCTTCGTGAGATGATCTTTCCCACATTTGAAACATCGAATAGGAGTCCCAGCTTGACTTGCTTTATTATTGCTAGAACTTCCTCCCACAAATTGCTTCTTGATCTGACCTCCTGCCGGTTTCACATACGGCTTTTGCTGAGAGCGATTTGCTTGATTATTCTTCCCTTTTTGGAACCTTGCAGGTCCAAAATTCTTATTCCTTGCCGCTCGCTGATGATCGATCTCTTCAACTTTACGACATTTTTCAATCAAAGTTGGAAATTGATTAATCTCCAACATTGACACAGCTCTCTTAATATCCAGCTTTAATCCTTCCTCAAATTTCCTGTATTTCCAGCCCTCATATGGGTTCATCTGTAAATATCTTGAAAACTGAGATAGACTTTCAAATTTTGCTGCATATTCACTGATGGACATCAATCCTTGTCGTAAACTCAGAAACTCCATTTCCTTCATATGCCTCACACTTGCTGGAAAATATTTCTCCAGAAATCTTTGCTTAAAAAGTTGCCATGTCACCATCCTTCCTTCAGCTTCCAGCAGTCTTCTAGCTCCTGCCCACTAACGTTCACCATCTCCTACCAGCATAAATGTTACCAACGTAAGCTTCCGTTCATCAGCACATCCCATACCATCAAATATCTTTTCAAGTTCTCAGATCCAAAGTTCAGCTTTCTCCGGATCAAACTCTCCATGAAACTTCGGTGGATTATTCCCTCGAAACTCCGATAAACTGTGCACATTTTCATTAGCCCGTTGATTTTGTTGTGCAACCACTTCCGCCATTCTTTGCATAGCTGCTACAGCTGCAGCCATGTTCACATTATCATTCCCATTCAGTTCCATATCAGTGCTAGTATTTCCACGTCCACGTCCTCGTCCAGTCATTACTTTTTCTACTCAAACTGAACAATACAAGGAAAGCAAAGTCAATCTTCAAACAATATTGTTTCTTTTCAGAAAACAATAACAGAGAATCACACAACACAAACAAGACAGATCTAACCACAATCCCAAAAGACTCTAACTTGGGCTCTGATACCAACTAGTGTAACACCCACCGTAGGGTGCCACATTTATGTTACTTTATTACCAAATTACCCCAAGTTATAAAATATGATGTTATAATAAAATACGAGTTGTAATTTTTTTTTGATGACAATAAAATAAACTTAGCGGAAAATAAAACTATTATACATCATCACACATAATGTATATCATTATACATAACAATCATCACACATAATTTACATCATTATACATATTACACAAGTGCTGTCAGGTTTATTTATTACAGACCATTTCTTGAAACAACAAACACACTTAAATAATTACAGACATTATTTATATTGTGGAAATAGGTTTGCCCCAATGGTTTAATATGTTAAGTTTTGATGATGACAAATACAAGACAAAAAGAATGATGCTTATGCTTGATAGATGTGCTTTATAGATGACAAATGCATTACAAAAAGAATATTAATCATGTTACATAGATGTGCCTAAGGAGATATATATTGTATCATGCATATGAATATACTGAGTTATGAATTTGGACTAACTATGCTTGTGTTAAGTGAGTAATACTTTGTAGGATAGTCTAAGTATCAAGAATGAGCATTGCAACAAGAAAGCAAAAGATCACAATCATGCTCAACTCAAGAAGAATGAGAATGATAAAGATGTTCCAAACAATTTACAAGATTTGAAGAGAAGAAAATTATGGAAGCTTGGATTACATCAAGAAGCCTAAGGACTAGAATTGGTATATTTTTCTTTTAGGTTTTCTCCTATGTAAAGATAGAGGTTTTACAAGAAAAGAGCTCAAATATATTTTTAAATCTTTAAAAATGGTTCTTACATATTTAAATGCCCAACAAACTATTTTTGAAAAGTTAATCTTGGTGGTAGTTCACACATTTGAAAAATAGCCAAGTTTGTGTTTTGCAAAACTGACATTTGGTTATTATTTTGATCATAACTTTCAAACTACTTTGAGATTTATTGTGAAACTTATTGCATATGAAAATAGACTCAAATATCTTTCAAATGAGTGGTCATTTGCTTTAAACGGATAAGAAATGAAGAAGTTATGACCATTTAAAGTCAGTTTTCAAAAACATTCAAGTTTGAGTTTTGAAAAGCTGACCTTTAGTCACTCTTTTGATCATAACTTTCAAAATACTTTGAGTTTTGTTGTGAAACTGTTTCATTTGAAAATAGACTCAAAGATCTTTCCAATGACTGGTCATTTGCTTTAATCGGATAAGAAATGAAGAAGTTATGACCTTTTAAAGTCAGTTTTCAAAACCAGAAATGCTGTAATCGATTACACAAGTCTTGTAATCGATTACAACGTTGACAGAAGCCGTGTAATCGATTACCAGAAGTGTGTAATCGATTACCAAGTGCCCAGAAACATTTCTAACGGCTATAAACAGCTAGTTTTCATAAAAAATCATTTCTAAATACTACCAACGGCTATTTGATCACTTGGGCTCTATATATAAGTGTTGTATGAAGCTTATACACCTCCTGAACCCTTGATTTGATCCTTGAATCACCAAAATCATATTTTGAGCTCTTTCTTGCAAAATTCTTCTATTCCTTTGTTTTTCAATTTGTATTATCCACTCTTGAGAGAGTTTTCTATCATCTATACTTTTTTCTTCAAATTGTATATCTACTCTTGTGAGAGTTTCATTCTATCAACCTTGATTGCTTTGTAAGAGAGGGTGAGGTATCCCTCCAAATTGTAAAGGGTGAGGCATCCCTTTGTTTGAAGAGACTCAAGCTCAAAGGTGAGGCATCCCAAGGAGTTGAGTGCTCAAGTTTGTAAAGGTCATCAAGCACCTGTGAAGCTTGAAGAATTGGAGGCTCTAGCACAAGGGTGAGGTATCCCAAAGTGTGTGGAGTGCTCTTGTTTGTACAAAGGTTTTCCTAGCACCCGTGAAGTCTAGGAGATAGTGAAGAAAATCTCAAGTTAAGCTTGGGGACTGGATGTAGGCCACAAGTGGTTGGTGGCTGAACCAGGATAAATTCTTGAGTTTGATTCCCTCTTCCCTACACTCTTTAATTTCAATATTTAGTGTAGTATATTTATCTATTGCATATCTTGTCATCTTGGTGATTTGATTCTATGAACTTGATATCTAGCTTATTTGTTTAATTCATCATATATCCCAAGTTGTATTTGAGTAATCTATAATAGTTGTACCTTTGTTGTGCATGTTCTGCTGCTTTTATTACTTGAGTGATTCAAAATGCTTAATTTCTCAAAGTTGCATTAAAATTTGTAATCACCCAATTCACCCCCCTCTTGGGTGATGGTTGCCATGACTAACAAGTGGTATCAGAGCTTTGTGCTCTGGTGAAAGCTTAACCGCTTAGAGTTAAAGATCCTTGTTTGTTGGCAACCATTAAAAAGCTTTTCAAAATAGAAGGTTTTGAAATTGATAAACCACCATTCTTTGATGGTGTGCATTTTGTTTATTGGAAAGCTAGAATGGAATTGTATATGCAATCTATTGATCTTGATTTGTGGGATGCTGTGCTTGATGGATTTTCTCCTAAACCAAAACAAGATTTGAATGCTTTTGACAAAAAATGTTTTTCCTTGAACATTAGAGCAATACAAATGTTGAGAAGTAGTTTGAATGATGATGTTTATGCTAGAATTAAGAGTTGCTCTAGTGCTAAAGATATATGGTATGCTCTTGATGCTATTTATCTTGCTAACAATGATTTCTTATATAAAGTTGTATATAGAGAGCAAGAAGAGCAAAATCCTCTAGAGGAAGACAACTTTGAAAAATGTCCTCAAGAACATGTTCAAAGCAAGAAAATAAGCTCAATGCCTCTTGATGATGATGGTGCTCAATTTGAAGAAGAGGAAATGCGAAACAAAATTGAGAAAGATGTTCTTGAATCCTTGATGGACAACAATGATAAAGATGATGATTTCCTCAAAGAGCCAAGCATGCTACAAATTAAGACTACCTCCTATATGCCTATAAAGGATTTTGAGGTAAATGATGTTAAACTAGAATATAGTCCTTCTTATTATGAGCTACAATGTACATATGATGAAATATATGATGGCTTGTTGATTTTAGAAAATAAAAACTTATCTTGTTTAGAAAACATGTCCTCCATTGAAAATGATATTGAGACTTTGAAAAATGAATATGCTTTTCTTGATGAGGAAATGCCTTTGAAATGTGAAACCTCAACTTCTTATGAAAAGTGTATTAATTTAGAAAATCATGTTGAGGACTTACATTCCGAATTTGTCAAAGCTAATGATTCTAATTGCTTACATTCTATGCTTGTTAATGAGAATAAAATTGATGTTATTCTACATAAAAATTCAAGCAAGGCTTATGGCAAAAATAATATAGAATATAATAACAACAAAAGGCTTAAGTTTTCCAAAGATGATCTTCAAAGGACCAAACCATCATTAAATTTAATTGTTTGCAACTTTTGTGGTCATCTAGGACATATTTCTCATTCATGCAATTATAGAAGAAATTCTTATATGAGAAATTGTATGGTATGGGTTCCTAAAGGTCTTAAAGGCCCTATTACTAACATTCAAGGACCCAAGATGAAGTGGGTACCAAAATGTCCTCCTAGTGTCTCAATTATGCAGAAAGTTTCTCAAAAGGATGGACCAATTAGTCAAAAGAAAGAGGAATCATTAAGAAGAATGCTTCCAAAGCCCATTGGTAGAAGTTTTAGTCAAAGAAGGAAGATGGCTTCAACCAAAGCTTCTCAAGTACAAAATGTGGAACTTGCAAACTTCAAAACACCAAAGGAGAAGCAATGGGTAAGGAAAAGAGTTTCCTTGACTACCAAGGCCAAGGGTGACTATTTGCTCAAGCATGCATTGAAGTGAAATACAACTACGCCACTTGAGGTTGGAAAAATTTGAAATGGTCCAAGTTCTCTAAGAGTAATGAAAACATAAAAGGATGGCATGGAGAACCACAACATTCTCAAGGAGCCTTGATGCATATAAGTTGGAATCACCTACAAAAACTCAAAGAGTACACTTTTGGTAACATCAATCTTTTATCCTCTTCTATGCTTTAAATTGAATATCATGTGATATTTGGAGAAGTAGAGAGTTGTTTTTACATGCCTTACATGATCATTGTTTGCCCCAAAATGCTTATATATGTTTTGATGATGATCATGTCTTTCTTGACAAACTTGAATCTTGCTTTGAAAATGCTTAAACTATGCTTTTGGATTCAAGTGCATATATCATTCTTTTGTTCTTGTTAAAGCTAAAATTGCATGATTGATAATGTGGTACATGTTTTACATTGTATATCAACCTAAATTATGCTTGTAAATAAGTTTAAATGATATTTGATGCTAACTCATGTTTTAAAGAACTTTTGAAATATAGTCATCAAATATTGAAATGTCAAGCATATGTGGATAAATGAGAAATGTTGAAGGAAGAAGAACATGAGGAGATTTTCTTCAAGTGAAATGGAATGAAATACTCAATGGAAGAAAGTACAAACTCAAAGGACAAATAAATGAAGAACATTCTAAAAAAGCATCACTCTCTCAATAAGTATCTCTATTCCTAAGCTATTGTGGTATTCAATATGTTATGGATTGTATGATACTTGTTGATAAATTGATCTTAAATGATTTGATATTTTCCTTACATGAGAAGTATGTTTCGCATTGACAAAGTGCCTAATTGGATATTAACTTGCTAATTTTTGTCATTGCATATAGGGTGGATGATATTAGTACTATACATACTTTGATCCCTATAGCATATTTCCTCAATATGAATGTTTGATATCAATGATTTTCTTGATTTATGGTTTCTTTGTAGTATAACACCTATGAGAATCATGCTCTTGTCTTGAAAAGAATATGTGGTTTCAATATAAAACCCTTCTACTCTTCTAAAATGCTTTTGAAAATATAATGTGGTTTTACAAAATTCTTTTTGAAAGGGGGAGAAGTTTTAAGATGGTTTGTGATTGATGGATTAAGAATATATATCTTTGCCTTGCTTCTGTTTATGGTAATGTGCTTATATGGCCTTGACATGTATATTTCACTTTATCTATCTTGTGCTTCAATAAGGGGGAGCTTATCTTACATATCCTTCTTCCATATCCTTGTTGACTAAGAACATATGCATAATTGTGTTAAACTATTATGTTTGATATTTTGATAATATGCACATTTTGAGGGGAAGCCTAGTTCTTAAATTGTTGCTTATATCTCTTGGCTTACACCCTTATTTGGCATGAAGTGTTTTATTGTTAATACTATCAACATATCAACAAAGATCATCTCTTATTGTCTTTCCATCTATCAACGAAAGAAGGTAAGCATTCTTAAACTTTATATCTTTTGATTCTTTCATTAAGAAATGCTTGATATGTGACAAGTTGTATGATCTTTCATTTGAAAACCTCAATTCCATGATCTTACACGAATATTTTGTAACTTCTAACAAGTGATATCAAGTGGTACTTATTTATCATGTGGTATGCAAGACATTATATGCTAGACATAATTTCCTAAGCTCATTGCTATCATGTGCTAAATGTTGATGTACCAAAATATGACAAGCTTTGCATGAATAATCTTTTATATCTTGAAAGCATGCTTGTTTCATCTCTCTGTTCTTGAATCATGTGTAGAATCAAATAAAGGGAGACAATTATGTTTTGAATAACTTGAAGAAGTTCCTGAGTTTTAATGATCTTACTCTTTTTGACAACACGAGTTTTATCTATAAAGGGAGTGAAAATATTATCTTTTGTTCCTAAGCCTTTTTGTTGATGTCAAATAGGGGGAGTGAAAATTGGAAAGAAAAATATGTTTTTATTGTTTGAAATGCTTACATGAATACCTATTCTTCTGTATTGCATATTTTTCTTTGGTGATTTGTCATCATCAAAAAGGGGGAGATTGTGGAAATAGGTTTGCCCCAATGGTTTAATATGTTAAGTTTTGATGATGACAAATACAAGACAAAAAGAATGATGCTTATGCTTGATAGATGTGCTTTATAGATGACAAATGCATTACAAAAAGAATATTAATCATGTTACATAGATGTGCCTAATGAGATATATATTGTATCATGCATATGAATATACTGAGTTATGAATTTGGACTAACTATGCTTGTGTTAAGTGAGTAATACTTTGTAGGATAGTCCAAGTATCAAGAATGAGCATTGCAACAAGAAAGCAAAAGATCACAATCATGCTCAACTCAAGAAGAATGAGAATGATAAAGATGTTCCAAGCAATTTACAAGATTTGAAGAGAATAAAGTTATGGAAGCTTGGATTACATCAAGAAGCCTAAGGACTAGATTTGGTATATTTTTCTTTTAGGTTTTCTTCTATGTAAAGATAGAGGTTTTACAAGAAAAGAGCTCAAATATATTTTTAAAGACTTAAAAATGGTTCTTACATGTTTAAATGCCCAACAAACTATTTTTGGAAAGTTAATCTTGGTGGTAGTTCACACATTTGAAAAATAGCCAAGTTTGTGTTTTGCAAAACTGACATTTGGTTATTATTTTGATCATAACTTTCAAACTACTTTGAGATTTATTGTGAAACTTATTGCATATGAAAATATACTCAAATATCTTTCAAATGAGTGGTCATTTGCTTTAAACGGATAAGAAATGAAGAAGTTATGACCATTTAAAGTCAGTTTTCAAAAACATTCAAGTTTGAGTTTTGAAAAGCTGACCTTTAGTCACTCTTTTGATCATAACTTTCAAAATACTTTGAGTTTTGTTGTGAAACTGTTTCATTTGAAAATAGACTCAAAGATCTTTCCAATGACTGGTCATTTGCTTTAATCGGATAAGAAATGAAGAAGTTATGACCTTTTAAAGTCGGTTTTCAAAACCAGAAATCTTTGTAATCGATTACACAAGTCTTTGTAATCGATTACAACGTTAATGAAGCCGTGTAATCGATTACGAAGTGTGTAATTGATTACCAAGTGCCCAGAAACGTTTCTAACGGCTATAAACGGCTAGTTTTCATAAAAAATCATTTCTAAACACTACCAACGGCTATTTTATCACTTGGGCTCTATATATAAGTGTTGTATGAAGCTTATACACCTCTTGAACCCTTGATTTGATCCTTGAATCACCAAAATCATATTTTGAGCTCTTTCTTGCAAAATTCTTCTATTCCTTTGTTCTTCAATTTGTATTATCCACTCTTGAGAGAGTTTTCTATCATCTATACTTTGTTCTTCAAATTGTATATCTACTCTTGTGAGAGTTTCATTCTATCAACCTTGATTGCTTTGTAAGAGAGGGTGAGGTATCCCTCCAAATTGTAAAGGGTGAGGCATCCCTTTGTTTGAAGAGACTCAAGCTCAAGGGTGAGGCATCCCAAGGAGTTGAGTGCTCAAGTTTGTAAAGGTCATCAAGCACCTGTGAAGCTTGAAGAATTGGAGGCTCTAGCACAAGGGTGAGGTATCCCAAAGTGTGTGGAGTGCTCTTGTTTGTACAAAGGTTTTCCTAGCACCCGTGAAGTCTAGGAGATAGTGAAGAAAATCTCAAGTTCAGTTTGGGGACTGGATGTAGGCCACAAGTGGTTGGTGGCTGAACCAGGATAAATTCTTGAGTTTGATTCCCTCTTCCCTACACTCTTTAATTTCAATATTTAGTGTAGTATATTTATCTATTGCATATCTTGTCATCTTGGTGATTTGATTCTATGAACTTGATATCTAGCTTATTTGCTTAATTCATCATATATCCTAAGTTGTATTTGAGTAATCTATAATAGTTGTACCTTTGTTGTGCATGTTCCGCTGCTTTTATTACTTGAGTGATTCAAAATGCTTAATTTCTCAAAGGTACATTAAAATTTGTAATCACCCAATTTACCCCCCTCTTGGGTGATGGTTGCCATGACTAACATATATCAGAGTTCAAACATGCCCAAGTTTAACTAAGCAGAAGACCCCTCAGATGGGTCCTCCTCGGGTTCCTCAGCAGGTAGGAATCCGTTATGACGAGTAGCCCTACGAACAGGTGTCCGGGCTGACGACACTATGTTGATTTCCATTGGGACATAATTTCTAGTGTCCCAATGTCGCCTGATATGCAACGGAAATTCAATATGAACAAAGATAGTCACACAGAAAAATGGATCCCCACGATACAGCCTACTAATACTAACAGTCAGATACCCCTCGTAAATAAGTCCTCGCTCATCGGGACTTGTCCTCCACTCTCCAGCTCCTCCGTGAAATTGTAAACGTACATATCCGAAGAAACTGGCTCTCGACGTCATACTGTCAGAACTCTGCGGTTCCTGATGTGAGAAGTAATTCCTCTTCTCCTTCTAGTACCGTATCTTTCTCAACGTCTTCACCCAATATAAATACAATATACAGATATACATACAAAGAGGTGAGATCACCTACGCCAATACCAAAGATAACAAAGACAGAGATAATACAAACAACATATTATACCAAAAATATCATATCATGATCATAATTATGCCATCATCATAGTGTAAGAATAATAATTACCATCATGCCACTATCACTGTTTAAATCACAAAATAATTACACAAACACCATCACATAGATATAGATGCTCAGTTTCATGCATGCGCACGTAGACTCAATGACCTACTCCATGGAGCTAATACTCAAGTCAGATAAATTGATCGAAAAGATCTGTCGGTACCACGTGCCTCAGACCAAGTGCTATAATTATATCGTGCACATCTAGCACATACATACACGACGGTCTTTATCTTTATCAGATCTCGATTAAGAATAGTGTCTCGGTCCCGATCATCGGTGTGTTGTATCGGTCTAACCCACGGTGCAGAAGAGCTACCAACTGCCCATTGCGAGCAACCCGCACCCCGATGCCCCCAAGGTCAACAAGTGACCTACACTACGCGTATCACACCCACTCAAGAGGTGTACGTTTCTCCTAGGCAATTAGCCATATATAGTCCATCGGACCATTTTCAATGCATGTGTAATGCACCAATTACTAACCAAAGGTAAATCACATAATTTCTCATACGAGGTTCAAATACTGTTTTACGTTCGTAAAATGGATTAATGCCACCATGGCAAACTTCTCAATTTCTGTACAAGTATCCATAAATTGCTTTTAAGTGTAAAGTTTACTATATAATTAACAGCTAAATCATATTACTGTGTTTTTCTCCTTCGCAAAATATTTTTGTTACGTTTTTACGTAATATTAATGATTTGTAACATTTTCTGTTACGTTTTAAAATCGCGAAACTATTTTCTACTGTATTCTAAATTACGTAAAAAAATAATCTTTTATTTTTAAATCGCATAGCGATTTTTTTACAACGTTTTGATCGTGTAAAATATTTAAATGCTTTATAAATCGCGGAGAAATATTTTAACGTTTTTCTAATCGCGTAACTTAAAAATTACGTTTTTGAGTTACGTAAATCATTTTTCACCGTTTTTACTCTTCATAAAATATTTCCTCACTTTAAAAATATTATTTTGAACGTTTCTTATAAAAATATAATTTCTTACATTATTCTCTTCCTATTCATAATCAAAAATCCTTTCCGTAATATATTTTCTCAAGATCACTTTTTAATCTTACAAAATCATATTTACTTGATTTAATTACTATTTCAAATTTTAAATTTCCAAACGTTTTTCAAAACCCAATAATTAAATTCTACGTTAGTAATTTTAAATTACAAAGGTTTTCTTTTATATTTCTAAATCACTTCTAAAAATTAATTCTCTTTAAAATAATTTAAAGTTCAACACTATAAATCCCCTTTTTCTTTTATTTATGAAAATTCCACTTAACAACACTTTAATTCCTTTCCAAAATTCTTATTTTGAAAATTCTTATATTTTATAACATCAACACATTTTATCTAAATTATCAAAACCTTGTAAATGGTTATTGGAACCATGAAATATTTTTCTTCTAACTTAAATAAATTTCATTCTTGTTTCTACACAAAATGAATTCATGAAAATATTTACTCAAAAATCGTGTGCACTCTTTTTGTAAAACAAATCCTTTTTGTTTATTTTCTTTACTACTCAATTTATTTATAAAAATATCATTTTTGTGAACACTAAATTTGTTGGCGTCTTGGCTGAAATTTATTTTAGTTCAAGGACTAAAAATCAACTTCATTATTCTTGAAAAATTTCAATAAAAACCCTAGTCTTGTAAGCTCAAAACCGTGACCTCCTCCATGGCCTTTGGAGCCAAAATTTTGCTTATTTCAACATACATCCATCATAATATATTCAACATATATCATCATGCATATTATAAGCATACCATATAAACAAATAAAAATTATACTAAGCATGCATACACAAGTAAATCATGCAAAGCATATCAAACATAGGCAAAAATAATTTAAAGCACATAACACATATAAATTATTACATGACCATGGATAGAAATCCTCACATGGATTCACTATCCATCAAATATAAAACCATCTCTCACCACCATGCTTGGTTGGTGAGATGAATCTCCCTCTTACCTCTTGAAGAACCACCAAAAAGCTTCTTGATTTGTGTTTTGAACAAGATCTCCACCAACACAAGTTCTTAAACATGAAACAAATACAAGAAAATTAGTATATCAAGCTTGAATAAGAAGAACCATGGATCAAACATGGTTTAGAACATGAAAAATAAAAGAATAAATGAAGTTTTCTTACACTTCACTAACAAAAACCCTAGAACTTGATCTTGGTAGAAGTCCTTCAAGAGAAGATTTTGAGAAAGTCTTCAACATGAAAGTTGTTTAGAATGAGGTAAAGGTTCAAGAAACTAGGTTGTATGAAATTAAAAAGTGATGGAGGAGAAGGTTGGAGTGCTTGGCCGAATGGTCATATTTTGGGAGAGAAATGGAGTTTGCTTGGATTGGTTTCTTGAAACTAAGTGAAATAAGTGAAGGTGTGATAATGTGAAGTGTAAAAATGAGTTATTTGGCCTTTTGGACTATGCATGGCCGTAGCATGCATTAGAGAGAAATGGAAAGTGAAGTTTGAAGAACATAAGCATTAATGATCAATAGGAAATTGTCTATACACTTGGCTTGTCTTCATTCTTTTTTCTTTGGCCTAAAAAGCCTACACTAAGTTGTCTCCTTTCCTCCTTGCTCTTCAAACCGTCCCCCCCTCTTCAAACATTCAAAATGTGACAAATTGCCTAGCCATCACTTTAAACCATCCTAACCATTGATTAAAAGAATGGTTTGGATTTAAATTAGCTACTAGGTTTAGGTTATAGATGGAAGACTTCATTTGAGCCATTGGATCATCTTTGGCTTGCAATCCTAACCATTGAATGTGTCTCCAAAATGAAGGGTTAAGATTACACCTTCAAACTTTGCATCCAAGGGTCCAAAATGGTTGTAATCATTTTTGATGACCAATTTTCCACCATTGATCTAAATCCAAATCCAATAGTCATTAATGATCCATCTCCACCATTGATTAATTTTACATCCAAGGGTTGATAATGGTCATAGACATTTATAAAATTAAATCCCTACCCTTGATTTAATTTCCATCCAACGGTTATAATTGATCCTATTTACTTTTAAGATCAAATCTATACCGTTAATTAATTCTCCAACGATAATTAAATTGATAGTGGATATCCAAACCACTAATGTTATCTTAACAGTATAGAATTTTATTTTTATCTTCTGTTCTAACCTCACAAATATATATATATATATATATATATATATATATATATATATATATATATATATATATATAGTTACTGTATTTTTAATTAAATACAGTACAAGATATAGTAAAGAAAATTTTCTAAAACTGTTTCCGGATTCAGGTTTAGTAAGATCCCCTGTCTCCGTCTAAACAGTACAAATTTTTCTATTCGTAGAAAAATTTTTCATTTTTTGGACCCACTTGGGCCCACATACACCTTTTGGGGCCCACAACACAGTAAAAATTCCAAAATCACACATAAAATCACAAAAATTAGAAAACGCACAAATATCAAATCAAATTACGTAAATTAATTAAGACTAAACAGTAAAAATTAATTTACGTATATTTTTTCGGCCCAAAAATTATTATTTTCTTGACACGGAGCAAATTACTCAAAACGATCAAATATACAGACAAAATATTCAAAATAACTTTACAGTACACAGAAATCACTAAAAACGGTAGAATTACATTAATCACATCGTCAAAATTACTGTTTAATAAATAAAAAGTTTGGGGTGTTACATTATCAGCCAAAGCTCCTCCACTAGCAGCATCAATCATGTTGCGGTCCATAACTAGCAAACCCTCATAGAAGTACTGAATCAAAAGTTGTTCACTAATTTGATGTTGAGGCAACTAGCACATAGTATCTTAAACCGCTCCCAGTAATTATGAAGTGATTCCCCATGCCTTTGCTGGATGCCGCAGATTTCTTTTCAAATGGTTGCAGCCTTTGAGATAGGGAAATATCTGTCTAGGAAAGCTCGAGCTATATCTTGCCATGTTTGGATGGATCTGGGTGGCAAGTAGTATAGCCACTCCTTTGCAGAATCTTTCAAAGAGAATGGGAATGCCCTTAGCTTGACTTGATCCACTGGAATTCTTGCAGGCTTCATGCTAGAGCACACTACATGGATCTCCTTCAAGTGCTTGTTGGGGTCCTCTCTGGCTATTCCATTGAAAGATGGTAAAAGATGGATCAAGCCGGACTTCAACTCAAATGCCTCCTCATTTATTGGAATTTCTATGCATAGAGGCTGTTGATCTACGTTTAGAGCACCCAACGTCCTTAGAGTAGATTTTGTCATCACCACTTCTTCAAGTGTCACCTCAGATATCTCAGAATTTGATAGATCTATGTGGCGGGCAGCTTTGACATCAACAGGTGTGAATTGAAGAGGAAACTGTGAGCTGACTTGTTCAAAGTAATGCCTTAGATTCCTCAATTGCTCGTTTACGTCACCATTGGACATGAACAACTACAAAATAGTCGGAAAGGAGGAAGAAAAGAATTAAAAACTGAATAAAAACAGAGTGAAAAAATAGGAAACAAACTAATAGCGCAATTGAACAATTAGTTCCCCGGCAACGGCGCCAAAATTTGGTGTTGTGTGGATTGTGATTAAAATTTAGAATGAAAATCAGTTGCCAAGTTCCACCAAAAATAAAAACCTTGCAACCAGTTGTAGTTAGCAAGGGTCGATCCACAGAAAACTAATTCAATTAACACTATAATTTGAATCCTAATTTAAACACTAAAAAATAGTAAATAATAAAATTGGGGGTTTGTTTGTTGAAATTAAAAGCAGAAATTGAATCCAAAACAAAAACAGTAAATATAATTTGAAAAATTAATTAAAAGACAATGGTTAAGAGATGGAATCCACCACTAGATTTATATGATTATGCTAGCCCACATATCCTTTATACCAATATGATCAATTATGTTTTTATGTGATTGTGAGATTAATTCTCTGTTTTCCTTAAGTTTTGGTTAATTCAGCAACTGCTCAAATCAATCCCTAATCAATGGTTATTTGTAAAGCAACTGCTCTTGCACCTACTTATTGATTGCATTAAGATTTAGATAACCAATCACACTAAGATCGAATCTCATACCGGGATTAAATTACTTAGATCATATGCCTCACTAGTCCTACCACCGCAACCGCGCATAGTAATCATAGTTTTACCACTTTTGAAATTGGCAAAGAGTATAAAAACCTTTATACCAAATTAAGAACAGAAACATATGAATAAAAACACAATTGTATTGATATAAAGAAATATGCAAGAATCATATAATCAAAACTAGGGTTTCATCTTCCCTTAACCATATAAGAAAACTAGCCACACATGGCAAATTGAAAACCAAGAGAATAACAGAAGAAAAACATTGTCAAGAATAGAAGTGCAGAAGAAAACTAAAGATCAAACTAGTTTCCAAAGGTTAGGGATGATTGATCTCCAATTGCTCGAACCCGAGACTCCAATCTTCGATTCAATCTCCTTCTCTCTTGTTCTTTGTCTTCTCCTCAGCCTCTTAGCAGTTTCCCCATCCAGACTCTCTTTTTGAAGCCCCAGGCAATCCTATTTATAACTTTGGAGACCTAGCACATCATTAAAATTCGTATCTAATGTTCTGATGCGACGACATGGGCTGTGTCGTTTGACACGGCCTACCCATGTCAGGTTCTGGTAACACAAATTCAAGTGTTTGACAAGTCAGAGAGAAACACGGCCTACCCCGTGTTAAATGACACGGCCTGTATTGATGGTCAATGCTCAAAACTAGATCCTCTTGTGAAGACAGAGACGTACACGGCCTACCCCGTGTCATATGACACGGGTCATGTTGTTGGTTAGGTCCAAGTTGAAAATCTAGAGAAGGACACGGCCCACACCGTGTCATGTAACATGGGCTGTGTCACTTACTTTCTTTAAATTCCTCCCTCTTTCTTTGCTTATAGGGGTGATATTGATCTCCTGAAAAACACAATGCAATTATGAGTGCTTATAAACATACTTAAGCATAATTTCACAATAAAAATTTGATTAAACTTCATATCCAGAAACTTAGCTAAAAGTTAACAATTAAACACACATGAAGTCTAATTAGATCAAACATAAGACACTCAAGATATATAAATAATCGATAGATCAGTTGTCAAAGGCTACCGTTAGAAAAAGCGGATTGATTTTGAGGAGATTTTCTCATCGGTTGTTAAAATGTCTTCTATCTGAGTTGCTCTTGGTTTGGCAGCCAATCTTGATTTAGAGGTTGAATAGATGGATGTGAAAACTATTTTCCTTCATGGTGATTTGGAGGAAAAGATTTATATGGAGCAACCTAAGGGTTTTGTGATGAAGAGTAAAAAAAATTATGTCTGCAAGTTGAAGAAAAGTTTGTATAACTTGAAACAAGCCCCGAGGCAATGGTACAAAAAGTTTGAGTCTGTTATGATTTAGCAGGGTTTCAAGAAGACTACTTCTGATCATTGTGTGTTTGTGCAGAAATTTTTTGATAATGAATTCATCATTTTATTGCTCTATGTTGATGATATGTTGATTGTTGGTCATAATTATTCTAGAATTGACAGGTTAAAAAATGAGCTTAGTACGTCTTTTGCAATGAAAGCCTTAGGACCAGCAAGACAGATTCTTGGCATTCAGATTACTCATGATAGAGTGGCCAAGAAGTTGTGGTTATCTCAAGAGAAGTAGACTGAGAAAGTACTTCGACGGTTTCACTTGGATAAAGCTAAAGTTGTAAGCACACCTCTTGCTTTGCATTTTAGGCTTAGCACTAGACAAGCTCCTTCTAGCGATAAAGAGAAACAAGACATGCAACGTGTTCCTTATGCATCAGCAGTAGGAAGTTTAATGTATGCAATGGTTTGCACAAGGCCTAATATATCTCATGCAGTTAGTGTGGTTAGTCATTTTCTTTCCAATCCTGGTAGAGAGCATTGGAAAGTTGTGAAGTGGATATTGAGATATCTCTGTGACACTTCTAGTTTGAAGCTCTGTTTTGGAATTGGAAAACCTGTTCTTTGTGGTTATACAGATTCAGACTTGGCAGGGGATGTTGACTTTAGAAAGTCTACTTCTGGCTATTTGATTACCTTTGTAGGGGGAGTTGTGGCTTGCAAATCTAGGTTGTAAAAGTGTGTTGCATTGTCTACTACCGAGGTTGAGTTCATTGCTATTATTGAGGCTTGTAAGGAGTTGCTTTGGATGAAGAATTTTGTCTATGAACTTGGTTTTACTCAATAGAGGTATATTTTGTTTTGTGATAGTTAGAGTGCTATCCATCTTGTCAAGAATCTTACATTCCATAGTAGATCTAAGCATATTGATATAAGGTATCATTTGATACATGATGTTCTGGACTCTAAGTTGTTGGAACTTGAGAAGATCCATACTAATGATAATGGTTCAAACATGTTGACGTTGTATGAGTCCAACCCAAGTGAGCCTATGCCTTAATGTTAAAAAAAAAAAAGAGAATAAGGCTTTTTAAAAAGGAAAAAGCAGCACACTTTGTAGTTCACGTTTTCAACAGCACCGCGTCTTCGTAGGGAGGAGCGAAAAAGTTGTGTGTGCTGATCTTGCGTGTTTAGATCGGGTGGTCATTTATGGTCTGATTTGGATAATTTTCAGTATGTTGTTCCTTGTATTGTGAGCTTCTACTTGTACAGTCAGATTCTTATTTCTCTATTTCTACTTGTTAGGCTGTTTGTACCCCTTTGTGAGTTTTGAGCTTTGTTGTTTTGTTGATTTCTACTTTGTTGGTAGTGAGTAGGTGCCGTTGTGATATCTTTATTTATTGTGAGACACTTTGCTATACTCATTGATTTTTATAGTGGAGATTTTTCTAGACTAGATCTTGTGGTTTTTACTTCTCACAATGAGAGGGTTTTCTACATTAAAATTATGTGTGTTCTTTTTACCTATTTATTTTTATGCATTTTTAAATATATCTTTTGGTAGATATTTTTGGTTGCCTATATATTTTGCTCCTCACAAATTCTTTTAAGTGAAAAAAATTTATTACCCATTTGTGTGTTATTATTTCTACCGTGTACATACTCCTTTTCTTTTCCTAACAACAAATTGTTCAAAAAAATCCAAATCAGAAATAACATTAGAGGACAAAATACCTACATATATTAAAACAACATCTGGTAGGGACCAAGGTATTGTTGATAAGGATCAGTGAAGTTTGGGATACGTGACTGATTTGGATCAGGTGTACCAACTGAGGTTAGCATATTATTATCAGACTGATTTACTTCTTGCATTCTAGATGAATATGGTGCAGGAACATGCGGCATATGGAAAGGAGGCATAGGGAACTTTGGTCCCAAATGAGCAGGCGAATACTTCTTGTTCTCTTTAGTAGATTTCTTCCATAGTAGGTAGATTGGTAAAGGCCTTATTCTATTCCTTCCTTAGGTTAGGAATAGCGGCATTGAATTCCCACTTGATTAAACCAATATTTATTTCAAAATGACATAAGCGATGTTCAAAACCACTGTTGAACATCAATATTTGAAATACTAAAACTTCCGGAACTAATGGAAATCACAACTGAGCTCCATACTTGGCACTTGAGTATTCGAGAGGGGATGAGCGAGGCTAATTGTCTGTACATCGCCAATTCCTAAAAGCCAGCTTTTCAAGCCTTCTGGTACCACATTCTCAACGATTCCATAAGATCATCCATCCCTCTAGCCATTAGGGAGTAAGCGATAGAGGAGGAACCGTTGTCCTTCCCCGGAAAGACTATCCCAACAAGTGTTGAATTACTATGTCTGATGAGTTAGTGTCTTTCTTTAGAAGAGCAACACTGGAATTAGCATGGGCCAAGACCTGACAAACTATGTGGGCCGCCCAAAGAGAACCATTCAGCAATCCATCCGTTTGAAGGACTTTGTTTGTGAGACCAGTGGAGCCAAGACTTAGGATTCCTTGCCTAAATTGTTATTTGCTTCATTGTTATTTTCCTATTTTCGTTGTTATTTTCTGTTACATGAGTCATACTACAAGTTGGTTATACCAAATGTGCTGGGAGCAAATTCTGTTATAGATTCCTTTTCCTAAAAGTGCGGTAAGCCACTGATTGGCATTAGTGATTGTAATATTTAAGGCAAAGGAATGAATGCAAAGAGGAACAGATTCAGTATAATTCTCTTAGTAGATAAGTAATAGGAGGTTTTCCTTGTCCTCTACAACAAGGCCCTTATCAATTGGTGCTTTCATTGATCCTTCCTGCCATGACAGATACACCCACCTCCCCACCTAGCCCTCTTGAAGTTGCCATACTGCACCTCACAGCACAGGTTGAGTCCATGGCTACCAAGATTATTTCTCTCTAACAATCTGCTTCTTCCCACCATTCACATTTCCCCCCACCTCCGCCACCTCCTCCGCCCCCACCACCTCCTCCTCCCCCTGGACCAAATGGCCATTCCTTAAAACCTCATATGAAACTGGAAGTACCCAGATTTGACGGTACCAATGCTTTAGGGTGGATTTTCAAAATCTGCCAATTCTTTGATTTCCATGGCACACCAGATTTAGACCGTTTAACCATCGCTTCATTCTACATGGACGGCCCTGCTCTGAGTTGGTTCCAATGGATGATGCGGAACGGCCTAATCCACTCTTGGGCCGATTTCCTCATCTCGTTGGAAACACGTTTTGCCCCATCCTTCTACGACGATCCTCGCGGTGCTCATTTCAAGCTGCAACAACGCGGCTCCATGAATCAATACCTGAACGAATTCGAACGCCTCGCAAACAGAGTTGTGGGTTTACCCCACCCTTTCCTTCTCAGTTGCTTCATTTCCGGCCTCTCCCTGGAGATCCGCCGTGAGGTCCAGGCATTCCAACCTATGACCCTACCACAAGCCACCGCGCTTGCTAAAATCCAGGAAGACAAGCTTGAAGACCGTCGTCGCAGCTTCAAACCCAAACTCCCTCCAACCCCTAACCCCATCTCACCAATTCCCACCACCACACCTGCCTCTTCACTCAACATTTCTTCCTCCAAACCCAAGGTTCAGTTTCGCCGATTATCCCCTGAAGAAATAGCGTCTCGTCGCGAACGGGGTCTCTGCTACAATTGCGACGAACGTTTCAGCCTGTCCCACAAGTGTAAGGGTCGTTTTTTCCTCCTCATCGCTGAGGACGACGACGCCGATCCTTCCGCCAGCGACGCTCTCCCACCCCCAGAACCAGCAACCCCTATTACAGATCCCACCTCTGAAGCTCAGGTCAGTTTGCATGCCATGTCCGGTGGCTCTAACCAGAACACCATTCGTTTAATGGGTACCATAAACAAGAAGCCCGTCTCAGTGTTGGTTGACGGTGGTAGCTCGCACAACTTTGTGCAAGACCGCGTCGCTAAGTTTTTGGGACTTCCCCATTCTCCGACGGCAAAACCCTTTAAGGTGATGATCGAAAATGGCGCCATCATTGATTGCTCACACCAATGTTCGCAGATTCAGGTGACTATTCAGGGCCAGGAGTTTACACTAGATCTCTTTGTTTTGCCCCTGGGTGGTGCTGAAGTAGTTTTGGGTGCTCCTTGGCTCAAAAGTCTTGGGCCAGTCTTAATGGACTACTCCAATCTTTCCATGAGTTTCACTCGTTTGGGCCAAACCATTGAGTTCCAGACCCGTGCTCCCTTCAAACCAAAAGACATCTCTGCCCCGCAGGTAAAACGCTGCATTGAGACTAATTCTGCTTCTATTTTCTTTCAACTTCAAATTGTACCTAGTGAGTCTTCGGGCCCACCACCACCACAACCTCACCCTTTACCGGAAATACAGAACCTCCTCACCCAGTTTTCCACCCTCTTTGAGACGCCCAAAGCCTTGCCACCAACCCGCACCAACGACCACCAAATACATCTCCTCCCCAACACCGCCCCAGTCAACGTACGTCCCTACAGATACCCCTATTTTCAGAAATGCGAGATTGAGAAACAAATTTCTGAAATGTTGAGTACGGGCATGATCCAACCCAGTCACAGCCCCTTCTCATCCCCTGTCCTCCTTGTCAAGAAGAAGGATGGAAGCTGGCGTTGCTGTGTCGACTACCGAGCCCTTAATGCCGTGACTGTCAAAGATAGGTTCCCAATGCCTACCATCGACGAACTCTTGGATGATTTGGGTGGTGCCTCATGGTTTTCCAAACTGGATTTGCGACAAGGGTTTCATCAGATACAGATGACAGATGCTGATATCCACAAAACGGCGTTTCGAACACATCAAGGGCATTACGAGTACAAGGTTATGCCCTTCGGGCTGTGCAATGCCCCCTCCACATTCCAGGCAACCATGAATGAGTTGTTAGCTCCCTTCCTCCGCAAATGCACTGCCGTCTTCTTTGACGATATTCTGGTTTACAGTCCATCACTGCCAGCCCATGTACATCACTTACAATAGGTCTTCTCTGCCCTTCGAGATGGCCAATTCTACCTTAAACAATCTAAGTGCGTGCTGGGACAGAGACAATTGGAGTACCTAGGCCATCTCATTTCCCAACAGGGTGTGCAAGCAGAACCCTCCAAAATCCAAGCCATGGTAGATTGGCCTACTCCTACTTCGGTCACAGCTCTTCATGGCTTCCTAGGCCTCACAGGATTCTACAGACGATTCATCAAAGGATACGCATCAATTGCATCACCACTTACTACTCTGCTACGCAAAGATGCCTTTCTTTGGAACCCCGACGCACAACATGCCTTTGATTCCCTCAAAAGGGCCATGACTAAGGCCCCCATCTTGGCTATGCCGGATTTCTCCATCCCCTTTGTGCTTGAAGCAGATGCGTCAGGGACCGCTATGGGTGCGGTATTGATGCAGAATAACCACCCAATTGCATTTTTTAGCAAGCCCTTTTGTCCTAGGCTATTGCGCGCTTCAACTTATTTAAGGGAGCTTCATGCAATTACAACTGTTGTGAAAAGGTGGAGACAATACCTCCTGGGTCACCATTTCATCATTTACACGGATCACAAAAGCTTGAAAGAGCTAATGTCCCAAGTGATTCAAACGCCCGACCAACAGGTATACCTCTCTAAACTACTTGGGTATGACTACTCGATCCAATATAAATCCGATAAAACAAATTTGGTGGCTGATGCTCTTTCTCGTGTGGATTTACCTAAATCTACTGTTTCTACTGCTCAATTATATACATTATCTGTGCCTCACTTTGTTTTTTTGGACGAGTTACGAAAGTCCTTATTGGAAAACCCCAAGTTTTTGTCACTTTCACAAGCCATCCAGAATGATCCTACTGCATTCCCTGCGTATAAATTGCACCAAGGGCTAGTGTTTTATAATGGGAAAATTTGGATTGAGGAAACCAGTGAGTTCAAGCAACGCTTACTCGAAGAGTTCCATAATTCTCCCATTGGAGGTCATATGGGTGTCCACAAGACTTTCCACCGCCTTCAACTCAACTTCTACTGGCAGGGCATGCGAAAAGATGTACAACAGTTTGTGGCACAGTGTACCATCTGCCAGGCAACCAAATACGAGACCAAGAAGCCTGCAGGCCTCCTCCAACCCTTACCTCTACCATCAGCGGTTTGGGAAGATCTTTCATTAGATTTCATAACTGGACTTCCCCCTTCCCATGGTCAGACAGCTATATTGGTGGTGGTGGATCGCTTCTCAAAGGGAGCACATTTTGGTGCCTTGCCAACCCATTTCACAGCCTATAAAGTGGCTATTTTGTTTTTAGACATCATCTGCAAATACCATGGCCTACCACGCAGCCTAGTTTCGGACCGTGATCCTATTTTTATCAGCCGTTTTTGGCGTGAACTTTTCAAAATAGGTGGCACTAAGCTGAGAATGAGCACCGCTTATCATCTAGAGACCGATGGGCAAACCGAAGTACTCAATAGAGTTTTGGAGCAGTATCTGCGAGCTTTTGTGCATGCGAAACCCTCTCATTGGCATATATTCCTACCCTTGGCAGAGTGGTCTTACAATACCTCTGTACATTCATCTACTGGGCTCACACCATTTCAGGTTACCTATGGGAAACCTCCTCCAACTATCCCTCAATATCTATTGGGCTCTTCTCCAATTGAAGCAGTAGATTCATTATTAGCTTCTCGCCAAGACATGCTCGATTTTCTGCATCGGAAGCTGACTAAAGCCCAGTCCCAGATGAAGGCTTCGGCTGATCAGAAACGCAGGGATGTGTCCTACAACATTGGGGATTATGTTTATGTCAAACTCCGTCCTTATCGGCAGGTTTCAGTCACGGGTTCTACCTATAACAAGCTCTCCAAGCGCTTTTATGGGCCTTACAAGATTCTTGAGAAGTTTGGACATGTAGCTTACAAGCTTGACTTACCTCCAGATGTGAAAATTCATCCTGTTTTCCACTGCTCTTTACTCAAACTCCATCAAGGACCCGTGCATAGTCCTCATCCTTCCCTGCCACCTAGCTATGGATCACCATCCAATTGTGGAACCTCTTGCCATCCTTGAATCCAAGATGGACACTTCTACAGACCCTCCATCCCGTATGGTTCTTGTTCAGTGGTCTGGGTTGTCTCCCGAAGATACCAGCTGGGAGCCTTGGGACGAAATTTCTAAAGTCTATCACCTTGAGGACAAGGTGAATTTCGCAGGGGATGGTATTGATAGCAACACTGGAATTAGCATGGGCCAAGACCTGACAAACTATGTGGGCCCCCCAAAGAGAACCATTCAGCAATCCATCCGTTTGAAGGACTTTGTTTGTGAGACCAGTGGAGCCAAGACTTAGGATTCCTTGCCTAAATTGTTATTTGCTTCATTGTTATTTTCCTATTTTCGTTGTTATTTTCTGTTACATGAGTCATACTACAAGTTGGTTATACCAAATGTGCTGGGAGCAAATTCTGTTATAGATTCCTTTTCCTAAAAGTGCGGTAAGCCACTGATTAGCATTAGTGATTGTAATATTTAAGGCAAAGGAATGAATGCATAGAGTAACAGATTCAGTATAATTCTCTTAGTAGATAAGTAATAGGAGGTTTTCCTTGTCCTCTACAACAAGGCCCTTATCAGAAGTACGGGCGATTTGTTATGAAATAGACTTACTCTTGAATTAAGAAAGTGGTTAGTAAGACTGTTCTCTGACGAATTAGATAAGGATAAAAAATCTAGTGAATGGTAAGCAAGCAAAACGAGCTTATTCACTATAGAAGAGGAAATGTAAGGGCCAAGCCAGTACAAACTATTGAATCAGGACTGTATTTGTAGTTTAGTTTCCGGAGTCAAACTGAGGCTAGACAGTCACCAAGTCCGTCTTTTCTGATTGCCTTCGGGCTAGGGGAGACCAAAAAGGCTCTATTGCTACGAAGGAGAAAAACGGCCAGAGTTTCCCGTCTATATAGACACTACGCGTGAGGTAGTTATCTCTAGATCAGGCAGTGAGACTTCAGGACAAAGGGCAGTAAATAGGGGCTGCTCTCCTGAGAAGAAAGGGTAAAAACAATCATGGAATCCAGCTCGGTATAGATTTAATCTATGTTCTGCATAAGTTAGCTGGGTACCATCCTTGTCCAGTAGCTTAGTCTGTAACTCACAAACTGTGGTTAGTAAACCGGCCTGGGGATTCTGAGGGGGATGGAAAGTTCCAGGAAAGACAGATTGATTACAAAGGAGAGAGAGGAAAGGCCAGCAAAAAGGCGTCTCCTCCCTTCTACTTCAGTACAAGATGGTGGACATTGATTCAGCAAGTGGGTTGACTACCCAAACAGTCGTGGTCGCTTGGATGGTCCACCCGTACCATCCCTTGAGGCCCTAAAAAAGGTCCAAGTAAAGCATGCAGGCGAAGAAGGTGGCTTCATACATGTTAGACAAATTAGGCAAGTAGCTTCCTAGCGATCTTGTTCTCCTTTTTCCTTTTCACCGATAAAAAGAGAACAAGAAGTATTTAGTTTATGCGGTGCTCCAAAGGAAAGAAGAAGAGTTGAAAATTTTTCTTTTCTTTCTTTTCTTTCTTTTTGGAGCAGGAGCAGATTTCCATAACTACTATAGTAATTCCTTTGAAAACCTTTCAGCGATAAAGAGAAGAAGTATTAGCCAGAAGTAAACCGCTTCTCAAGGCAAAACTCTTTCTCTGATCGTTTAGGGCCTATAAAAGGAAACACAAACAAAGCAAAATAAGGAAATCCCATACACTAAATCACTAAAAAAAGGGAAGCTCTTGCCGAACCCGGTGGTGGACCAAGCAGAGCTTGGCCCTTGTGGAGGGGGGCTCATACTTCTTTCATACAGCTTCTCAATGACTGATGCATAAGCAAAGGAATTGAAGTTCTATAGTCCCCTAATAGGGGACTACCGCATTTTTATATAAATCCATTTAAGCCCTATAAGATAGGGGCTTCTGACAAGGATCCATAAAAAATGTCCAATCCATACCTTTTTTCTGCCCATGAAAAGAAAAGGGTCGCCCTTATGGAAAGGAGGCAGTTGCTGCTGGCAAAGCCGAACCAGCTAACATATTGGGAAATGGCATTACTGCTCTGTTCATTCCCATTTCCATACCCATACCCATTCTAATCCCCACTCCCAGTCAGCATATATTGCTGGATTCCAGGAAACATCAAGGTACCATGCCACCTCCCATGGACATCATCTGCATATATAAGTTGCACTCTCTATTCGTGTCAGAAATGACAGTACATGACCATGGAATGTAAATAACTTAAATACACATGATAGTATATGACCTTTTGTATAGGTTAGAAATACAGAGATGACAGTTGTAGTACATGTGTACACTTCAATAAATAATGTTAAAATTAAAATCTTTCATCAGATCAGAATAACAAGATGTAAAAGTAAAATACAACATCTGTGACTCTGTCACCCTCCCTCTCACAATTAAAGGATGTAAAATCTCTTTCTAAAGAAAACTTTTAAATAATAATGCAACAGCTTATTACATTGTCTTACCATCCTTGGCTTTCCTAAGTCCCGCTACCTTCCCCCCAAAATCTTTGTGAAGCTCACAACATTTGTAAATGGTGGATGTAGATAAATTAACCGTAATCAATATACTTCCGTAATGTTCCACCACTGGAAGATGATGCATGCTTATCAAAACATCTTGTTTGAAAAACAATTTATTAAATGAGCTGAGCATAAGTTAATCTGCCTAAACAATTTATGATCACATGGGAATAGTATACATGGAAATGAGTTTACAACGAAAAAATGAAGAATTTACCTGCACTTGTAACTGCAGTGACTTCAAGTATTCAATTGCTTCATCCAGCATTGAAGCTTTGTTAGACTACGAATTCAGAATAGGAATCAAAATTAGAAACAACAGTTAGGAAGGAAATAAAATCTAAAATCCTTCCCCTTATCTCAAGAAATAAAGTACTAAGAAATTTAAAAAGTCAGTTTACCTTATTACAACGAGGTATAAGTTCTTGCAGAGCTCTCATCTTTTCATTAATCCGATCATGACGCCTCTGCATGCAAATGCAAAGTGAAAACTTGCATATTATGAGAAAAACGGTATAAAAGATGCGAACTCAATAAAGAAATGTATGTACAGACCCTGTTTGAGAGAATATGGACCTCTGCTGCACGATATCTCTTTGTAGATGTTGATCCATAAACTTGCTTTTTTGCTTCCGCAGATTCAAAATCAACATCCTTTTGCAGAAAACCAAATAGAAATAAGAATATAGAAGAAGCAAATAATAGAAATTTAAACAAATTGCAGAATATTGATCTGCCTCATGTCTGTTCCAATGTATATGTGAAGGAACCGTGCTCAGAAACAAGGGAAACCATCAACTTATATTATAAGTAACACCCCCCCCCCCACCCAAAAAAAAAAAAAGACCACAAAAAATCTTTAATTACGTACTAGAATTTGCCACCTAGATGACATCCAAAGCTACTAAAGCATGTAAGCTGTAAAGCAACAGATCACTACAGCCTCATGTCATCTCCCCTACTGCCAAATAGAGACAATCATTTATCATCTATATATGTATCTAAGTATTTACTTGACATTATCTACCTACTTGACACATTTAGCCAAGACTATAATATCCAAACTGATTTTAGTTCTCAGCTTATGTGATCAATCATAGCGATTAGCAAGAATTTACAGGCGTTATTCACAATAGTCAGTAATTCTAACCTCTAAACCTACTATTTTTCTGGTACACTGAGAAGTATGGCTGCTAGAGCCAAGAATTTCTACCCAAAACCCGGTCCACTCAAACTCCACAACTAAGCACAACTAGCTAACTTCCCCCCCCCCCCCCCCTTCATGCTATACATCCAATGCTTGGCTACCCAATTTGTTGACAGTTGACACTTTACCACAGGATATCTTTTTGGAAAAATCATAAATATTAGCCTCCTCATGAAAGAAATTAGAACAAGATTCTTGTTTAAGAAGACAAATTTAAATAAAAAAAGAAAACTTGATAATTTATGTACCAAAAAAAAAAAAACAAAAGAAAACTTCATATTTTCATAGTTTTCCAAAAAGGTTATAATATGATACCTGATATGCATATAAGCTTAGCTAATAACTGCATCAGTTATATTTGGATTACTCTAATCAAACTTATCTTTACCTATCAAAAAATCATACAAGCATAGGTTTGGTCATTTCTGCCCAGTTGAACTACTAACTTCTCCCATCAATTCAAATAGGGTCTCATTCTAAGAGTGTGAAAACGACTCACTAGCACAAACCATGTATAACAATGCCCTTTCTAAATATCTGATTTTCATATTTGCATAACTTTTCCATGTAACATAATATGCATACGGAAAACTTTAGACCGGCGTAAGTGGCTCACATTCAGCATCGTAGCAGCTTAATTACTTTGCGTATTTTGGGATAAGCAACGCTTATTTAGCGTTGTATTTTATCAAAAAAATAAAAAAGTGCCTAAATATGGTATAATATGGTAACACTTAAAAATGCTACACTTTGAAAGGTACCTTTATATTTTAAAGGTACATTTTTCAAGTGTTGCCAAAAAATTGTGGCCAAAACTTTTTAGAAAAGGCTATTATTATGAAAGTGTTACTTATTAAGATTTAAGGCTACACTTTTTAAGTGTAGCTTAAAAAAATATAGTCATAGGTTTCAGAAAAAGCTACCCTTATAAAAGTATTCTTTATTAAGACTTAAGAGTACACTTTTAAAGTGTAGCTTAAAAAAATATTGTTATAGGTCAATTTTGTTATAGTATTGCATATTTTCCCTTGATTAACCCCTTTGAGTTTATTTGTTCATTTCTTATTTTTAACTCATTATATGCCTTAAATGGAAAATCATGTTTTTACCTAACTTTAGGGAATAGGAGAGCATTGACATTGTTATTGGAAGAGTTTTTGAACAAGTGTGGGAGTGTGCTATTTAGTGTGTGTAACACCCCAAGAATTCGTAATTTATTTGTTTTGGTCGATTCCGAATTATTTTGAGTAATCTGATTTGACTTCTGTGAATTTTATAATTTTTATGATTTTTAGGAGTTTTTGAGAGTTTTTACGTTTTTGATTATTTTAATATTATTTTTGGGTTGTGCATATAAGTCTTCGTATTTTATTTCTTTCTCTCAATCCTTAATTATTTTTACTAACTGATTTGATTTTTATGAGTTTTACAATTATTATGATTTTTGTGAATTTTTGTGATATTTCAAATATTTTGAATATTTTAATATATTTTAGATATTTTAAGATATTTTGAAATATTATATTATATTTTTGATATTTTGGTATATTTTGAATATTTAATATATTTCTGATATTTTGGGCTATGTGTGGGCCCGAGGCGGGCCCAGAAAAATAAAAATTTTTATTAGCCAGAAAGCTTTGTACTGTTGATTCGGAGCCGGGGGATCTTACTAAACCCGAAATTGGAAATAGTTTTTGACATTTTGTTTCCCTACGATTTTATCTGACAAATAAAATCGGGATATGTTTTATTATCCATTGGATAATATCTTTCTTGAAAAATATCTAGTGGATGATTCTAGACATAAGCCTAGTCACCCACTCTAGAATGTTCTAGACGATGGCTCATCGTTTGGTGACTCACCTAGGTGACTAGCCTAGTGACTCATATGTTCCAGACTGTTCTAGAAGACTCTAGAAAATGCATCGTCACGTGCCTAGTCATCAAGCACTTTACACGTGGACCAATAAGGAGCCGGTCAAAGTTGGTGGGTGTGACTCATCGCGAAGGACCAATATAAAGTTGACACGTAGAGCGACACCTCAACACCTGTGACTCAGCATATTCAAGAAGCTTCCAGAAGCAGTGACTCGCCATGTTCCAGAAGCAGTGACTCGCCATGTTCCAGAAGCAGTGACTCGCCACATTCTGGAAGGTTGTAGAAACGCTGACTTACCCTGTGACTCACCGCAATGAGTCACACGTTCCAGAAGGTTCCCTGACGACTCACCATGCTGACTCAGTGCTATGACTCACCATTGCTGACTCAGCTGATGACTCGACATGCTGACTCACCTGTTCTAAAAATATCTATGCTGACTCATCATGCTGACTCATCGTAGTGAGTCACATGTTCTAGAAACTTATCTTTGATGACTCGTTCTATGACTCATTAAGGGCAATCAGTAGAAAATGATCAACAATAGTTGCTACCCAGGTAGAACAAGAAAAAAATCTAGGTATGTTTTATTATCCATTGGACAATAGACACTGACTTTATAAACAGTAATTATTGTTCATTAGTTAAAGTATACTAAAAAATATTTGGTGTGCACCAATAGAAAATTAGTCTCTTTGAAATGAACCAATGAGAATTGGTCAACAAAAAAAATAGCAACCAATAGAAATCAAGTTAGTTAATATTCAACCAATAGAAATTGGTCAAGAATAATGGCTTGATTCTTTAAGGACCAATAGGAAACAAGCTATTAAACAAAGTTTGGACTTCTTGAATTTGTTGGTTCTACGGTGAAGGAAGAGTAAATTGCTCAAATAAGCAGTTCACTTTGTGATATTCATTTAGAAAGCTTAGAATTGAACAAGTGAAGACTAGTCAATAATGGTGGCTCCTCCTTGTTGTATCCCATGGCCAAACAAGTTTTTGTGAGGCAAAATATCATAATTTAATTCTTATCATCTTTTATTAATTGAACAAAGTAAGACAAAGTCAATTTTGGTGGCTTCTCTTCATGTGTTTTTACGGTGATGCATGCCTTTAGGAAGGCAATTTCTACACTTCAATTCATTTCCATTCCTAATGCATTTACGGTCATGCATTTGAATGGAAGCCAATTTACCTACTTAAATATATTTGGTCACTTTTCTAGCTATCATTCAAAGAAGCAAAACAAAAATTTTTCTCACTTTCTCTCAAAGTGGTTTACGGCCATGCATAGTAAAAAAGGAGACTTGTTTTCATTAAATCAAAGTCTTCATCTTTCTCTAAAATTATCAAACTAGCAAAAGCTCACAAATTTTCCTTCTCATTTTCTTCAACCTTACGGACTCCACACCCATCCCCATCATTCACTCTTCTATAATTCCAAACTACCTTATATCTTGCTTCCTTACTTCATCTCAAGATACTTTGTAGTTGAAGCCTAAGCTTGAATCATCCATCTTCTATCTTGTTCTTCAAAACTCAAGTTTGAAGCCTTGAAGGTGGAGTTCTTTAACCTTCATGTTTTTATCCATTTCAAAGTTCTAATCATGATTTTAATCCATGATTATTTTAGTTTAGAGCCTTAGATATTAATATTGCATGTTTTCTTTGATTTTCAAGAAGCTCTTGGTGGTGGTAGAAGGATTTATTCAAGAAGGACATACAAGGAACTTTGGAGGTTTCTTCAAGAGGTAAGAGAGAGATTACCCTCATCAGCCATGTGTTAGTGGTGAGGAATGAATGTGTTTGTGGTGAAGAATCCATAAGGATTCATTCACTTGATTGTTTAAAGTTTTCCTATTTGTGATTGATTTTGTGTGCAAACATGTCTATAGCTTTAAAATATATGGTATGTGTTTTATGTTTGCTTTAATATATGGTATGTGTTCATAGATGCATGATAGTTATTGTAGGACATGAATAATATGTTGAAGAATTGCATGAGTGTTCCAAAGAACACATATAGCTCACGATTTTTACTATCTCAAAAAGAACCAAAATGTTCTCAACTATTTTCTAAAGCAAGGATTAATAAACTTAATTAGTAATAATTTTTACAAGAACTTAGTTAGTAGAAGATAATTTAAAAATAATTTAAACATAGTGAATTTCGGCCAACATGTCAATTTAAGACACTTTTGATCTAAATTATTTTCTAAGAGTAGATTATGTAATTTAATAAAGGGGAACTCAATTTAATAAATTTAGAAATATAAAGAGAATGATTTTAATGATAATAAATTGGATTAAGAATTTTTATAAGAGATTAAATGATGAGAAACAATTAAATAAGATTTTAATGCATAGAATGATTTTGGGCCAACATGCCTACTTATGATGTTTTTAATCCAAAACTATTTTAAAAGTGTGGACTTATAAAATTAATTTAATGAGAACTTAATTAAATAGATTTTTGATAAACAATGAAAAGTAATTTAATTTTTAGAGTTAAATCAATGAATTTAAGCAATGGTGTAAATACTTGAAATGTACTAACGTATAGTTCACTCGTTGAGTTTTGAAACGCGTTAACAAGTTTCGAGATGTAATTATTAGTTATGATTAAGAAAAGTAAATTTTTGATGAAAACATAGAAAATATCACTAAATGAATTTTCTAGATAAAATGTCGCCAAAATTAATTAAAAATGGACTAATAATAAAGAAAGTTTCAATATAAAATTTGAATATAAGGAAAATATTCTACGTAGTTTAAAAGTATTAAAAATAGCTTACGCGGTTTTAAAATAATGATTTTAAAGTTTTACAATTAAGAAAATGATTTATAAATCTTACGCGATTGAGAAAATGATTTAAAAATACTACGCAATTTTAAAAAAAATAGCAAAATATATTTACGCGATTTAAAAACGTTTGTAAAAACGATGAAATTGTGAAAACGCGATAAAATTTCTATGTGATTAATTGGAACAGCGAGATTTACTGTTGGGCCAAAGTGGTGGACCTGGACATGTGAAAATATGGTACGTTAGGTGGGAACGTACTGTATTTTGGACATGTGGAAATATGGTACGTCAGGTGGGAACGTACTGTATGTGAGATTATTGCCATTGAGGGCATTTGCGTAAATATGAGAATATTTTGAAGCTAAGGGTTTAGTAATTATAATTTTTATTCATGCATTGAGTTATGCCAATTTGATTGATAATTGGTGATTTGATTGACGAGGCGAATTACACCGTGTTGTCGGTGTGATAAGCGTAGTGTGGTTCATTTCTTTGTATGGACTTGGAGGCATTAGTGTGCGGAGTATTCCACATGGGGACAGTTGGTCACTTCTCTGGGCCGTGGTAACTGGCAACATACTAGTGATCTCGACACGCACTATACTTAATCAAGATCTTGTAAAGACTATTTTAGTACAATGCCTGTAGTTACACAATGTTTGGACTGTGTGCTACTACACGATGTTTGGACTGTGGGCTATAGACACAACGTTAAACAATGCAATAGCTTGGTTGGGCAGCCTGAGGTACTTATAGTTCTTTACGAGTCATTCTCTCTGATGTCTGTGTCTAGCTCCATGGAGTAGGAATGAGTCTGTGCATATTTGCATATGTGGTCTGCATCTTAATGTGGTTATTTATATTCAAAGTTGAGATACTATGTATGATGTGTTGATGTGGGTTATTATGCATGATGTGACTATATGGTTTATTGTATCAATTATTATATCTGTTATGGTAATATTATTGCTGTTCATTTCATTACAATATATGTTTATTGGAATTATTTGTAAATTGATAACATGATTATATTTGTGATATCTGTGTGTATGGAATGACTTTGTCATTCATATCATTCTTTGATGTCGTACTGGTATTGGTGAAAGGGGATCTCACCTCTTTACTGTATTGTTTTGTTGTGTTTGTATTGTTTAAATTCATATAGTAGGCGAAGCAAGTATCTTAGACTTTTGGAGGCAATGTTCTGTGGTCGGTGACGGCGTTGAGGAGTGATCTTCTCAGTTTCAACAGGATGCTGTTTGGTGGAGAAACGGAACATGTATGTTGGGTTTTTCTCGTTAGTGTTGTTACCGTGCTATTAGTAGTACCCATCATTGGGTTTTGCTACTGTTTTTCTGAGTCTGTAAGTTATATGTTTTATTTTTTTATTGGATATTATGTGGTATAAATAAAGCTGTGTAATAATCTTTTCAGCTTATTTTCTGTATTACTTATACTTCGGTAAGTTTATGTTTCCGCATAAAGAAATTTTAAAATCCATATTTTAGAATTGAAATCTTTTATGAAATGTTTTTTTTAGATTTTATGTTGTTAGTTGAAAATGTGATGCCCTATGGAGGGTGTTACATTAGTTGGTATCAGAGCACGGTTAGAGTCTTTGGGGTTTGTGGTTAGGTCTATCTTGTTTATGTTGTGTGACTCTCTGTGCTTGGACTTCGAAAGGAGACAATGTTTCTTTGAAATGGTTACTTCGGTTTCCATTGTATTTTGGTTCGTCCGTCTTTGAAGAAAGGCGATGGCTCGTGGTAGACGTACTCGTGTGGAAGCAGGATGTGATAGCGGCGATATGACTGCAGCTATGGAAGTGGTGCAAAGAACAGTTGAAGGAACGGTATAGCAGGGCTAAAGGATTACTCAGCAACAGGAAACGGTAGCCTAGATTTAGAATCGGACAAAGTCAGAATAAATCTTAGAATACGAGATTTCGTAATGTTGGACCATATTGGTTCCGAAGGAGGAAAAATCACAAGGCTAAGCGATTCCAGTGGAAAGCGTATTCGTGATCATCGGGAAATCAACAACAACATCAATTTCGTGGAGGAAGAGTTAGTGGTAGTAGGTTTGGTTAAACCGTGACATTTGTACCAAAATGTTGGAAGTGTGTGAAAGATCATCTAACAAGGGACTGTACAATCAAAGGAATCATCTGTTTCAAGTGAAGGATGCCTGAACATTTTGCTGAAAAGTGTATTCCACCAAAGATGAAATCATCAGTTTGTAATGAACATGCTTCAACATCTTAAGTAGAATGGAGCGTCGATTCTTCAAGTGGAGCAAAAGCATCTCAGATTGAAGACCTAAACAAAGAAGGTTGTGTCACAAAAGGTGATCCTTTAACTATACTGTATAATTCTGAGGGTAACCCATTTCTCTATGGCATATAATTGTGTGGGTCAATTAGAGTTATCTATGTCTTCATTATCTCTTGACCTGGTTGTTTCTACTTCTATTGCTAAAACATGTGGTTGAGGACTTGAGTTACTTAAACCATCCTAAGTCTGTTAAATAATTGAATCTTTTTTTGTTGATTCAATTGGTATACCTCTTTCTCAAAATAGACGCGATCTAAAAATATGGATTGGGCATTTTCCGACCATCGATGCTCTGTTAGACTTATCCGTTGAATTATTCAACTTAAAAAGCTCACTTCTAAATTCATCGGACCACATCAATTTCTCTATTGGATAGGTCCGGTGGTATGGATGACTCTACCATCTTTTCTTTCTATGCCTTCATGATATCTTTCATGTGTCGCAATTGCTAAGAACACATTTTTGGTTAAGCCTATTCTTTTATGACTAATTGACTGTGTGGGTTTATTAGAGCTATCAGTATCTTTGTTACCTTTTGATTTATCTATTTCTACTTTCATTGCCAAACCCATTGTTACTATCCAGTTCCTTAAACAATCTTTTCTATTAATTTAAACTGTCTACCTCTTTCACGAGATAGATGTGATCTTATAAGTGGATTGGTTATCTTTAATCATATCCTGTAGATTGTTTCAGTAAAATTTTGGTGTCTCAAAAAACTCATTTTTAAAATCGGACAATATCAAATTTCTTGTTGGATATGCCAGTAACATATCAGATAGTTTCACTATCTTTTCTTTCTAACCGTTATAATGTCCTTTTATACAAATTGCAATTGCAAGAGAGGATGTTCTTAGTCCAATTCATGTCATAGTATTAGAATACAGTACTGTTGAAAAAGAAAACTTGATTTGTGAGGCACTTCCTGTTAAAAGTAAAGGCAGAAGAGTGAAGCGGTACAAAGGCAGGAAAAATTTCAAGTGATGCTGTTCAGAGTGGCGAATGCTCCCACAATATTTGTAGGTTATGTGGATAGATTTTTTCATCCTTATCTAGACAGAATTGTCATTATCTTTATTAACGACATTCTGATCTATTCTCGAAATCATGAGGAACATGCTAAACATCTCAGTGTGGTTCTCCATATTTTAAAGGAGCAGTTGAACACAAGGCGAGGAGTTTTCGTTGGTTGAAGTAATCTGGAATGACGTAAGTGGTGATGCAACGTGAGAACTAGAAGACAAGATGAAGGAGTAGTATCCATGATTGTTCTAAGACTACTACGAATTTCGGGGACGAAATTCTTTTTAGGAGGGGAGTGTTGTAACACCCCAAGAATTCGTAATTTATTTGTTTTGTTCGATTCCGAATTATTTTGAGTAATCTGATTTGACTTCTGTGAATTTTATAATTTTTATGATTTTTAGGAGTTTTTGGGAGTTTTTACGTTTTTGATTATTTTAATATTATTTTTGGGCTGTGCATATAAGCCTTCGTATTTTATTTCTTTCTCTCAATCCTTAATTATTTTTATTAATCTGATTTGATTTTCATGAGTTTTACAATTATTATGATTTTTGTGAATTTTTGTGATATTTCAAATATTTCAAATATTTTAATATATTTTAGATATTTTAAGATATTTTGAATATTTTATTATATTTTAGATATTTTGAGATATTTTGAAATATTATATTATATTTTTGATATTTTGGTATATTTTGAATATTTAATATATTTCGATATTTTGGGGGTTTGTGTGTGGGTTCGAGGCGGGCTCGAAAAAATAAAAATTTTTATTAGCCAGAAAGCTTTGTACTGTTGATTCGGAGCCATAGGATCTTACTAAACCCAAAATCGGAAACAGTTTTTGACATTTTGTTTTCTTACGATTTTATCTGACAAATAAAATCGGGATATGTTTTATTATCCATTGGATAATATCTTTCTTGAAAAATATCTAGTGGATGATTCTAGACATAAGCCTAGTCACCCACTCTAGAATGTTCTAGGCGATGACTTATCGTTTGGTGACTCACCTAGGTGACTAGCCTAGCGACTCATATGTTCCAGACTGCTCTAGAAGACTCTAGAAAATGCATCGTCACGTGCCTAGTCATCAAGTACTTTACACATGGACCAATAAGGAGCCGGTCAAAGTTGATGGCTGTGACTCATCGTGAAGGACCAATATAAACTCAACACGTGGCGCGACACCTCAACACCTGTGACTCAGCATATTCAAGAAGCTTTCAGAAGCGGTGACTCACCATGTTCCAGAAGCGGTGACTCGCCATGTTCCAGAAGCATTGACTCGCCACATTCTGGAAGGTTGTAAAAACGCTGACTTACCCTGTGACTCACCGCAATGAGTCACATGTTCCAGAAGGTTCCCTAACGACTCATCATGCTGACTCAGTGCTATGACTCACCATTGCTGACTTAGTTAGTGACTCAGCTGATGACTCGCCATACTGACTCACCTGTTCTAAAAATATCTACGCTGACTCATCGTAGTGAGTCACATGTTCTAGAAACTTATCTTTGATGACTCGTTCTATGACTCATCAAGGGCAATCAGTAGAAAATGATCAACAATAGTTGCTACCCAGGTAGAACAAGAGAAAAATCTAGGTATATTTTATTATCCATTGGACAATAGACACTGACTTTATAAATAGTAATTATTGTTCATTGGTTAAAGTATACTAAAAATTATTTGGTGTGCACCAATAGAAAATTAGTCTCTTTGAAATGAACTAATGAGAATTGGTCAACAAAAAAAATTAGCAACCAATAGAAATTAAGTTAGTAAATATTCAACCAATAGAAATTGGTCAAGAATAATGGCTTGACTTTTTAAGGACCAATAGGAAAGAAGCTATTAAACAAAGTTTGGACTTCTTGAATTTGTTGGTTCTACGGTGAAGGAAGAGCAAATTGCTCAAATAAGCAATTAACTTTGTGATATTCATTTAGAAAGCTTAGAATTGAACAAGTGAAGACTAGTCAATAATGGTGGCTCCTCCTTGTTTTATCCCACGGCCAAACAAGTTTTTGTGAGGCAAAATATCTTAATTTAATTCTTATCATCTTTCATTAATTGAACAAAGTAAGACAAAGTCAATTTTGGTGGCTTCTCTTCATGTGTTTCTACGGCAATGCATGCCTTTAGGAAGGCAATTTCTACACTTCAATTCATTTCCATTCCTAATGCATTTATGGCCATGCATTTGAATGGAAGCCAATTTACCTACTTAAATATATTTGGTCACTTTTCTAGCTATCATTCAAAGAAGCAAAACAAAAATTTTTCTCATTTTCTCTCAAAGTGGTTTACGGCCATGCATAGTAAAAAAGGAGACTTGTTTTCATTAAATCAAAGTCTTCATCTTTCTCCAAAATTATCAAACTAGCAAAAGCTCACAAATTTTCCTTCTCATTTTCTTCAACCTCACGGCCTCCACACCTATCCCCATCATTCACTCTTCTATAATTCCAAACTACCTTATATCTTGCTTCCTTACTTCATCTCAAGATACTTTGTAGTTGAAACCTAAGCTTGAATCATCCATCTTCTATCTTGTTCTTCAAAACTCAAGTTTGAAGCCTTGAAGGTGGAGTTCTTTAACCTTCATGTTTCTATCCATTTCAAAGTTCTAATCATGATTTTAATCCATGATTATTTTAGTTTAGAGCCTTAGATATTAATATTGTATGTTTTCTTTGATTTTCAAGAAGCTCTTGGTGGTGGTAGAAGGATTTATTCAAGAAGGACATACAAGGAACTTTGGAGGTTTCTTCAAGAGGTAAGAGGGAGATTACCCTCATCAGCCATGTGTTGGTGGTGTGGAATGGATGTGTTTGTGGTGAAGAATCCATAAGGATTCATTCACTTGATTGTTTAAAGTTTTCCTATTTGTGATTAATTTTGTGTGCAAGCATGTCTATAGCTTTAAAATATATGGTATGTGTTTTATGATTGCTTTAATATATGATATGTGTTTATAGATGCATGATAGTTATTGTAAGACATGAATAATATGTTGAAGAATTGCATGAGTGTTCCAAAGAACACATATAGCTCACGGTTTTTACTATCCCAAAAAGAACCAAAATGTTCTCAACTATTTTCTAAAGCAATGATTAATAAACTTAATTAGTAATAAATTTTACAAGAACTTAGTTAGTAGAAGATAATTTAAAAATGATTTAAACATAGTGAATTTCAGCTAACATGCCAATTTAAGACACTTTTGATCTAAATTATTTTCTAAGAGTAGATTATGTAATTTAATAAAGGGGAACTCAATTTAATAAATTTAGAGATATAAAGAGAATGATTTTAATGATAATAAATTGGATTAAGAATTTTTATAAGAGATTAAATGATGAGAAACAATTAAATAAGATTTTAATGCATAGAATGATTTTCGGCCAACATGCCTACTTATGATGTTTTTAATCCAAAACTATTTTAAAAGTGTGGACTTATAAAATTAATTTAATGAGAACTTAATTAAATAGATTTTTGATAAATAATGGAAAGTAATTTAATTTTTAGAGTTAAATCAGTGAATTTAAGCAATGATGTAAATACTTGAAATGTACTAACGTATAGTTCACTCGTTGAGTTTTGAAACGCGTTAGCAAGTTTCGAGATGCAATTATTAGTTATGATGAAGAAAAGTAAATTTTTGATGGAAGCGTAGAAAATATCACTTAATGAATTTTCTAGATAAAAAGTTGCCAAAATTAATTAAAAATGGACTAATAATAAAGAAAGTTTCAATATAAAATTTGAACGTAAGGAAAATATTCTACGTAGTTTAAAAGTATTAAAAATAGCTTATGCAATTTTAAAATAATAATTTTAAAGCTTTACAATTAAGAAAATGATTTAGAAATCTTACGCGATTGGGAAAATGATTTAAAAATACTACGCGATTTTTAAAAAAAATAGCAAAATATATTTACGCGATTTAAAAACGTTTGTAAAAACGACGAAATTGTGAAAACGCGATAAAATTTCTACGTGATTAATTGGAACAGCAAGATTTACTGTTGGGCCAAAGTGGTGGACTCAGACATGTGGAAATATGGTACGTCAGGTGGGAACGTACTGTATTTTGGACATGTGGAAATATGGTACGTCAGGTGGGAACGTACTGTATTTGAGATTATTGCCATTGAGGGCATTTGCGTAAATATGAGAATATTTTGAAGCTAAGGGTTTAGTAATTATAATTTTTATTCATGCATTGAGTTGTGCCAATTTGATTGATAATTGGTGATTTGATTGACGAGGCGAATTACACCGTGTTGTCAGTGTGATAAGCGTAGTGTGGTTCATTTCTTTGTATGGACTTGGCGGCATTAGTGTGCGGAGTATTCCACATGGGGACAGTTGGTCGCTCATCTGGGCCGTGGTAACTGGCAACACACTAGTGATCTCGACACGCACTATACTTAATCAAGATCTTGTAAAGACTATTTTAGTACAATGCCTGTAGTTACACAATGTTTGGACTGTGTGCTACTACACGATGTTTGGACTGTGGGCTATAGACACAACGTTAGACAATGCAATAGCTTGGTTGGGCAGCCTGAGGTACTTATAGTTCTTTACGGGTCATTCTCTCTGATGTCTGTGTCTAGCTCCATGGAGTAGGAATGAGTCTGTGCATATTTGCATATGTGGTCTGCATCTTAATGTGGTTATTTATATTCAAAGTTGAGATACTATGTATGATGTGTTGATGTGGGTTATTATGCATGATGTGACTATATGGTTTATTGTATCAATTGTTATATCTGTTATGGTAATATTATTGCTGTTCATTTCATTACAATATATGTTTATTGGAATTATTTGTAAATTGATAACATGATTATATTTGTGATATCTGTGTATATGGAATGACTTTGTCATTCATATCATTCTTTGCTGCCATACTGGTATTGGTGAAATGGGATCTCATCTCTTTACTGTATTGTTTTGTTGTGCTTGTATTGTTTAAATTCGTATAGTAGGTGAAGCAAATATCTTAGACTTTTGGAGGCAATGTTCTGTGGTCGATGACGGCGTCGAGGAGTGATCTTCTCAGTTTCAACAGGATGCAGTTTGGTGGAGAAACGGAACATGTATGTTGGGTTTTTCTCGTTAGTGTTGTTACCGTGCTATTAGTAGTAACCATCATTGGGTTTTGCTACTGTTTCTCTGAGTCTGTAAGTTATATGTTTTATTTCTTTATTATATATTATGTGGTATAAATAAAGCTGTGTAATAATCTTTTCAGCTTATTTTCTGTATTACTTATACTTCGGTAAGTTTATGTTTCCGCAAAAAGAAATTTTAAAATCCATATTTTAGAACTCAAATCTTTTATGAAATGTTTTTTTTAGATTTTAAGTTTTTAGTCGAAAATGTGATGCCCTATGGAGGGTGTTACAGTGTGCAGAGTGTTTAATGAAAAGGAAAGAATGACCAATTGAAAAAAAGAAAAAAAAAGAAGAAAATTGAAAAAAAGACAAAGGAAATGGTTATTAAAAAAAAGAAAGAGGAAAAGAATATGTAAAAGGAAGGCAAAAAAGTCTTTTTGGTCCCTTATTTTTATTTCTTTTTTCAATTTGGTCCCACATATATATATTTTTTGTCAATTTGGTCCCTTATCTTGCAAATTATTTTCAATATGGTCATTCTATTAGGGTTCCATTATCTCTTAATAGAAATGACGATGTGTCACCAATTGGTGATAGCCACATCACTGCAACATCACAAACAAATCATCGCCACATCATAGCCACGTCATCACCGTTAGTGACATGTCATCACTTCTGTTAGGAGGGTGACAGAACCCTAACGGAAGGACCACATTGTAAACGATTTATAAGATAAAGGACCAAATTGACCAAAAAAAAAGATATGAGACCAATTTGAGAAAAGAAATAAAGATAATGGACTAAAATATCCTTTTTGCCTAAAGAGAATTCACATTACATGGAGTTGAGATAAACTTTCATGCTTGTTATTTGAACTCATCCTTAATGTTCTTTTGTTCTCTTTGGTATTTAACTTATTATCTTCATATTATTCTCCTCCCTTACCTTGACCCCATTACAACCTTGCATAAAGTTCTCTTGATTTGTATGTGCATGTGTTTTGAGTAGTGAAGAAGTAGAAGATAAGCAAGCTTATGGTAGTGCAAATTTTTATAGGTTGAATTAAGTGAAACACTTATCTTCTAAACACTTGAGGGATTGAGAGTGTATCTTGTGAGGTTCTATCATTTTTTATTTATGCTTTTCAATTAAAGTTACCTTACTTGTTAATTTAAGATGTAAAGAAATGTTACTTCATGAATGTTTTAATTCTTTGAAGCTTTGTTTGGTCTTCTTGCTTATAGACTTTTACATTATTGAACATCAATGGAAAGTAAGTCTTTTTGAGTTTTTAACTTTTGAGTTTGTGTTGTTGTTCCTTATTCCCTGTGTTGAATTTTTAGTTTTGCCCAGGAGTACAAAAGCTAAGTGTGAGAGAATTTGATAAATGTAACACCCTAAACTTTTGGGGTATTACCGTTGTGTCCCGAATGTACTGTTTTCTGTTTTTCAACTTTAGGATAAATGACGGTTATGTCCTTTTTGTACTGTTTGTTGGTTTTCTGTATGAATTACTGCTTTAGATTACTTGTCTGTTATTTTATTTGAACTTTTTGTGTGATTTACTCGGGACGGAAAATAATATTTTTAGGGCCTGGGAAATCTTATTTTAATTATTGAGTGGGGATCTTACTAAACCCAATTCTCGAATGATACGGTTAGTAATCTTTTAATTTTTAGGATTTTATCTTGTAAAATAAAATAATTTTATATTATTATAATATTATTTTATTAGTCAGTACAAATAAGCGGTAATGGACCAGGAAATATTTTTTTTTTGAACCCACATTTAGTAAAAGCTTAATAGGATTAATAGCTTAATTAAGCATCATTAGTGGTGGAACATTCAGGAACATGTGACTAAGCTTAATGACTAGGCTTAATTAGTGACTAAGCTTGATGACAAGGTTAGTGACAAGGCTAGGATTAACCAATGGGAGCTAAGCTTGGTGAGCAAGTCTTAATCCTCACCCTTGATCAATTCTAAGGCTAGGATGGAGCCAAGCTAATGGACACCTCTTGCCCTTTGAAGTCTACAGCCATTCACTCATTCAAGGCCATTCTTCACTTAATTTTCATGCATTTTCTCTCTTCTCTCTCTTCCAAAAACACAAAACTCCATTGTTGTTTCCTTTGTGAAGCATTCGGCCAAGAACCCTAGTTCACCATCCATCCATCCAAAATTTCTTCTAACAAACTTTTCTAATCCTAAACACAATCCTAAGAACATCTCTAGTTGAGAGTTCTTGCAAAATCCTTCATCTTGGGCTTGAAAATTTACTTGGGAGATTTTACCTAGAAGGTGAACCTCTTTGTTTTTCATTTCTAAATTCTTTTTCAAAGTTCTAGGCCATGATTGATCCATGGTTTAAGCTTTCTTTCATGGTTATAACTTGTAGAATTTTTGTTTAAGCTTGATAGGTGTCTTGGAGGGTGAAAACCGAAACCCTAAGGGAGGGTGAAAGAGTGTTTGTCTTCACTTAAGGTAAGAGGAAGACTTAATCTTATCATCCTTGGGTGGTGGTAAGAAGATGGAATTTTTTGTGTTTGTAGAATCCATAAGGATTCATTGGTGTGTTTGATTTAATAACTTTTCTATTTGTGATTTGTATTAATATGCATGTCTACAAGCTTTAAAAGTATTGTATGTGTTAGAAATGCATGGATAATTAGTAGGATGTGACTAATATGCTAAGGTTTGCATGAGTGTTCCAAAGAACACACTACCAAGGCTCACGGCCTCAACTAAAAAGGAGAACCAAAATGTTCTCAACAATTTTCTAAAAGAGTGATTTAATTGACTTAGGAAAAATAACAAGATGCAACATGATTTAGAAGAAGAAAAATGATCCAAAGATCAAATATTAAAGTTTTGACAAATTCGGCCAACATGCCTAAGTTGAATATTTTGATTCCTAAAATTATTTTTTTTTCAACAAAGGTTAGGTAATGATGCTAAAAGGAATTTTATTACAATGAGTTGTAAGGAATAAAAATGATTAGAGTAAGTTTAAGGAGTTAAAACTAGTAATTTCAATGGTTAAAAAGAAATACAGTAGCTTTTGTAAAATTTCTAACATATAGCTCATATTATATTTTGAAGCATGTTAGTGATTTTCATAAAGTTAAATTATACGGTTAAAAATTAAGTAAAGGGAATTTTTTTCAGAAAAATTAGGAAACCATTATTATAAGTTTCTAAATAAAATACTGTCAATTTTTAGTAAAAACGGACAAATAAGATAGAAAAGATGTCCAAATGACAGTATACGGTATGAAAAATTATTCTACGTAGTTCAAAAGTACTAAATATTATTTCTGTTTATTTAAACAGTAATTTTTAAGGAATTCGGATAAGAAAATGATTTAAAAATCTTACGCGATTGAGAAAACGTTTGAAAAATAGCACGCGATTTTAAAAACAGCAAAATATATTTACGCGATTTAAAAACGTTTGTAAAAGCGACGAGATTTTGAAAACGCGATAAAATTTCTACGCGATTGACAAAAACAGCAAGTTTTTACTGTCGGGCCAAAGTGGTGGACCCGGACAGATGGTGAAACAGTATTGCCAGGTGGGTGCGTACTGTATATATATGCGATTTGCCAGTGAGGGCATTTTTGTAATTTTTTCCAGTAAGGGCATATTTGGAATTTTTATCATGCATTGAGTCATGCCAATTTTGGTGGATTGATTGACGAAGTGAATAACATCGTGTTGTCGGTGTGATAAGATTAGTGTTGTTCAAATTTGAATGGACTTGGAGACATTAGTGTGCATAATCCCATATGTGGACAGTTGGTCGCTCCTCTGGGCCGTGGTAACTGGTAACACACTAATGGACTCGACACGCACTATACTTAATCAAGATCTTGTGAAATCTATTAGTGCAAGTCTGTAGTGACACGACGTATGACAGTGTGCTACACCACTATGCTATTTCAGTGGGCTATAGACGCAACGTGTGACAGCACAATAGTTATGGGCGGTCGACGGTACTAATAGATTTTGCGGGTCGTTCACTCTGATATCTGTATTTTTTTAGCTCCATAGAGTAGGGTTGTGTCACATCCCATATAATTATGATTTATACATTTTAAGATTTTTATTTGCTCTATTTTATCTATTTGTATTATTTTATTCATTTGTACCATTATTTATCTGTGCTATTTTGTCTATCTGTACCACTATGTGTTGTTACATTTCATTCGGTGTTACATTACATTTGAGTTATCTTGTATTTCATTTATGTTATTATAGTATGTCATATTGTATGAATTGTTATACCTGTTGTATTGTTGTTTTCTTATTTACCATGTTTGTGGTGATATAGGTTGTCTTACCTCTTTTTTGTATGTGTTATCTGTATATTTTAAATTATGTGTTAAAGAGTTTGAGGAAGAAGAACAGCCTCTTGAGTGTGAGTATCCTGAGGAGGAGGAAGATCAGCAAGCCGAAGATCAGTTCTACGATCAAGAACCATCCGATTATCCATATCCTTTGGATTGATTGTGTGGATATGACGCTACCAAGTTTCTTTGAGTTTGTGCAATTGGAGTTCCATGGAGGCTCAGAAGCTTGGCGTCTGCGAGAGGATTGTGATTCGGTGACGTACGTAGGGCGTCTGACGGTGACCATACGTACTGAGTTTAATGGAGTACCGATCTTTTCTACTTTGCTGTATTTTACATGTGGAGTTACCGCTATCTCTTAGGCGTCATTGGGGCGGTATGTTTGATGCGCCTAGTGAGATTAGTAGCGTGTCGACTGCACGGACCCGTGTCCGTAGAGGGTCGAGGCATCCTGGATATCTATCACCTGAAGTTTCATCTGAGAGTGATCCTTCAGAGGGCTAGATATTTATGATGTGTACTTGGGCGCGTTGACGAGCGCCGAACTCAGTCAAAATTATAACCGAAGTTATTACCTAAGCTTGTAGCACAGTGACAACACCGAATCGTCTCCTCAAGGATCGTAGATGCAATTTGATCAAATCAAGTGAAAGTTAGCAAAGGAGGGTTTGACAGTTTAAGATCGTACTTAACAAAATTAACGGAAGAAATAACAATTAAAGAATAGTCAATTTAGAAACCTATCCAAGATTGGGTGGATTCAATCATAGACCCTTCATAAAACACTTGAAGCGCAATTGAATTGTTAATTTGGATCTAACCGAGATCTCAGCATCAAATCCAGAATTCATACTAGACGATCGTCTAGAATTCAATTAACAAGTGATAAACACAAATCCGCAATCGCACCATTCATGAAAATCTATGTTAATTTCAAGTACCGAATTCAATTAACTTAGGCACAAATCAAGAACCTAACCTCTTCAATTTCGTGATTGATTAATTTAGATCAATCAGTTCTAAGTTTCATCACAAATCTCAATCTTCATTTATGTGATTAGTTTAGATCAATTAGTTCTAAGTTTCATCACAAATCTCAATCTTAAACCAAGATCAAATCAGATCAACATAAATAGAATCACCATTCATGCATTCAAGATCAAGAAGAAGAAGAGAGAAGAAAAAAAGAGGAATTCAATTACAAATCAAATAAAATGCATAACCAAGGTCTCAAGAATCCAAACCACAATCTCTTCAAGAGTTCTAAATTGACCCAAAGTAGCTTAGCCCTCCATTACCATGAAGGGGAGCATCAAAATATACAAAACTATGAGAAACTATGAAGAAGCAAGAAGAAACTTAGAGAGAAATGAAGGAGAATTACATGTTGTTCATGATAAATGGTGCCTTTTATAGAAGTCTAAGGTAACAAAATGACAAAGGGAAGTGGGTGGATGAGTGGATGAGTGAGTGGAGTGTTTGAGTGGATGGATTAGTGGGTTGGTTTAGTGGATTGGTTTAGTGGATGAGTGAGTGGAATGGTTGAGTGGTTGAATTAGTGAAAAATGCCAAAGGACTTTTGGTGAGTGGGAAATTATGGACATGAATGGGTGAGTGGATGGATTAGTGGATGGATTAGTGGATGAGTGGGTGGAGTGGTTAAGTGGTTGGATTAGTGTATGAGTGGATGAGTGGGTGAGTTAGTGGATGAGGGGATGAGTGGATGAGTGGATTAGTGGATGGATGAGTGGATTAGTGGATGGATGAGTGGGTGGTTGAGGACGAAAATTTTGTGTCTGACTTGGAAGCCAAAAACGACCCACTATACTTCAGAACCACGAAACATGTTCTTCATGAAAGTTGTAGATCCTTGTCTTGGCTATAAAATGGATAGATGGTTCGTCCAATTTGGCTTCCTTAAGCCCAAGATATGTCCCAAATACCGTAGGTTGCTCAAACCCAACTTCAGCTCCTCTGTTCCGACTTGCAAGCTCAAAATGACCTACTAGACTTCTTTTTCTCAAAATGTGTTCTTCATGAAAGTTGTTTATTTGGATCTTGACTATCCACTGTCCAAATTTCAGCCCATCTCCATTATTACATCTTGAGATATGATTTTATGAGTGCACACTATTCGGATTCTACTGACAGAACCCGTATTCTAATTTCCATGTAAACTTAGGTCCCTTAGACATCTGAATCGGACTTCGAGCTCTTCATCAAAGTTGTAGAGCTTCCTCTTAGCTTTCCTACAAGGTAAAATTCATGTTCATCAGATATTAGGAACTCAAGTTATGGCCAAAATACAGAAATAGTGTCAAATCTCAATAATGCTGAAAATATTCAATTAGGACCAATTTGAGCTCAAACTCACAAAATCATACCAAACTCAATCAATTAAGAATATGGAGAGTGTAAATGACTAAACATAAGGGTTTCTTAATGAATAAAATATGTGATTATCACGCGTCTGCGTTTGTATGTATAAACCTTTTACTGCTTTGTTTACTGTTCTGTTTTAGTTTTAAATATAGGTAGTTGTACATTACTTGTATAATCTAAGATGAAACCATATGTATATTATGTGTGATGATAGTGTGCTTATTTTATGTTCTGTGTTATTTTATTTCGTAATATTCTGTCTAATCAGAAAAATTTTACAACCCGTATTATTATATAACAAATGTTTTACAACTTGGGTAGATTTTATTTATCTTTCTTTTATTTTATTTATAAATGTGACATCCCCACAAGGGTGTTACAATAAACACAATTTTCATACATTAGTTAATCCTCATATTTAGTCTCTTAGACTTCTTATATTCTTAATTGATTAGTTTTGGCTACATTTTATACGTTTGGGTTCAAATTGTGCTTACTTGTATTTTTCAGCATTACTTGGAGTTTTATGTTGTTTTTGTATTTTGAGCATAAATTGAGTTCTAGACATCTAAATGAATTTTATCTTGTAGGAAAGCTGAGAGAGAGCTCTACAACTTTGATAAAGAACTCAAAGGTTGAATAGAATGTCTAGTGGATCAGATTGGGCTACGAAATTAGAACAGATATGCTATCACTGGAACTTGGATGATGTACAAAGATTGAGCCATAATTTGGGTTGTAGGTGTCATATGAAGCTAAAATCGGTGCCATACGAAAGCTGAGACATAGATCTTCAATTCTTATGAATACTACTTATCAAAATGGTAACATTTTGATGGTGTTTTAACCCTTTACAGTCGGACGACGGGTTTAGAGAGCTATTAAGAATGTTTTGGGCATAACTCTCTCATCCTAAGCCCAAATTATACGAATTAGGTGTCCAATTAAAGTTAAGAGGAAGAGGATTAATCCTAAGCTGAGGGTAAACTTAGATTTTTAATTTTAGAGATAGTTATTTAAGTAGCAGAAGCAACCATAAAACTCAGCCCTAATTTTCTCCTAACCGCTCTTGCTTGCACTTTCTCTTTTTATCTTTCTTCTTCTCTTTTCTCTCTAGTTTGCTTTCTTTTCTATTTTTCTCTTCCATCCATGGAAGGCTAGACCCTTTAAATCAATCTTAGGATTGACAATCTTGATGTTTAATTATGAGATCTTGTTTTGATTGTTTTACACTAAATTGCTATTCAAGTTTCTCTTTTACCTGTTGATCAAATTTATCTTTTACATGTTAATCAAGTTCCTCATTGATTTTGTTAAATCTAAATTGAATTTCTTAATTTGATTTGAAAGTTGATGTGATAATTGCATAATTAACACGTGTTTAATGAGGATTACAGAAACTAAACAATGCATCAAAGGCTTCTTGGATGTTGTTTGTTAAGCTTGGTTGAATTCTGGGTTTTAGATTAATTTAAGATTAAATGAGTGCTTGATTTATTTAACTTTGATTAATTAAATTTTGAATGTTTATCTAGTAGAGAATTCATGGATCATCTTAAGGCTTCTTGAAGTGATCTAAGACCAAGAATCTAATTAGTAATTAAATGGATTCGTAGTGATCAATGATAGATTAAATTCAAGATTAGTTGATTTTCTTGGATTGGTTGTTTACTTAATTTTATTCACAATTTTTAATTACTTTCTATTAATTAATTTTGCAACATTTTCCCCCTGTTAACCTCTTAATTTGATTACTTGATTAGAGTGATTCAAGGGCTCGACCCGGTTGTGCCTTATACTACAAGTATTTTAGTGAATTTGTTTATAAATTGATTTAATTTGATAGTCTCGACAGCTATCACTGACCAATGCTAAGTATCTTCTCCCTCCAAGTTTTGGGTACTTAGAACCTCTTACGAGGCTTTGATACCAAAACTTGGAGGGAGAAGATACTTAGCATTGGTCAGTCGGGGTGTTGCTGGAGAAGACATTTAGGTGGTCCCGCACGTAGGGTTGCTGGTCTCGATAAGTAAATTCCTTAACTATGTCTAGGATACTCAGAACTTTAAGTGAGCTCTCCCATCAGAGTAAGGCTCATAGTATAACTTCAACACAATTTTAATCTGCATCCTCAACTTAGAAGAAGTAGATCAAGTTCAAGTTCAAAATAATAAGGTAATTATAGCAAATATAGAAAAATCACTTCAAAATTAGTCAATACATCCTGTTCAACCAAAAGAAATCTATAGGTCTAGAGTACTTTCTCGTTTAGACCTAAAGAATTTGTTCAAACTTTTGAAGCTACTTATAATCTAAAGGAGTCCTATGAGTTAATAAACTTGCTCCTAGATGAACTAATAGATCATCATTCAAGAAATGGATTTACATTTATACACCTAGGATTAATCCAGGTAGCCGCTAAAGGTCATCATTGGTTAGGGATTAATAATCCCGTCCTAGTTTTGTTAAGAGATAAGAGATTAAGAAAGTTAAATAATTCAATAATTGCTATACTAGAATCCAACTTGCATGATGGCCCAGTATTCTTTAATTGTTACCCAAATTACACAATAGAGCTCAAAAGTTCTATGACTAAGAAAGCCTTAGAACTAAATGTAAAAATTTCAGATGATGTATTTCATGAAGGAGTTAGTCATATGTCCATAATATATCATGTTCATTACAAAGTATCAACTGAAGATCAAAACTTTAAGGCCTTAAGACAATCACCTAGGCATGAAACAATAATTATGGAGGCTAATATCCAAAGATCATCAATCTTAACCCCAAAAAGGTTAACTCATGCAGAAGTTCTAGCTAGAATGCTAGAAGATTGGGTATTTCCAAAAGTGATACCCCTTCTGTTAGCCATGACAACCATCACCCAAGAGGGGGTGAATTGGGTCATTACCAATTTTTAAAATAACATTAAGAAATTATGCATTTTGAAGTGCTCAATTAATAATGTAGTAGAACATGCACAACAAATGTACAACTATTATAGATCCTACAATTAAAACTTGGATTAAAGGAAGAAAACAAGCAAACAAGCTTGATATTAAGTTATAAACATCAAAGTACCAAGATGACAAGATATGCACTAAATGAATATACTACACCAAATATTGAAATTAAAGAGTGTAGGGAAGAGAGAATCAAACTCAAGAAATTTATCCTATTTTAGCCGCCAACTACTTGTGGCCTACATCTAGTCCCCAAGCTTGACTTGAGATTTTCTTCACTATCTCTTAGACTTCACGAGTACTAGGAAAACTTTTGTACAAACAAGTGCACTCCTTACACCTTGGGATCCTCCACTCTTGTGCTAGAGTCTCTAACTCTTCAAACTTCACAGATGCTTGAAAAACCTTTACATTTAAGAGCACTCACAACACCTTTGGGATACCTCACTCTTTGCATTTGAGCCTCACTACAAGGGATACCTCACCCTTTTCTCTTTTGAGGGATACCTCACCTTCTTATAATGATTTTAAATTGGAGTAGGAGAAGAAAGGGTTAGGATAGATGATCCTGCTTGGCTAGATGACCTGCGTTTTTGGGTGGATGAACCAATGTTGATCTTAGTGTTGATCTTTGTGTTGAGCTTTGAAAAATGATCTAGGGTAATTTTAGGGCCCTTTGATTTTGATCAAGATGATGTTGATCTTGATTAGGAACTAGGATTCATCATTTCCCTGCAAAACTCTCCAGTTAGAAAATTAGAAGATAATTATCCTTTCTCGTAATATGTTGAACATCAAATTCAAAATAAGACAACAAAGATTGCCATATGACAAATATTTGCATAGAAACCAAATTCTTTACATCCTTTTGAATGACACCTGGTGCCGCTTTGCAATCAATTTTTAATAAAATCTTTTTGTTGAACAAATCATCTTGAAATTTTATGATACATAGCACTATAGACAAAATTTCTTTTTTAACAATGCTATACTTCTATTGAGCTATTTGCCATGTTCCCAAAAAGTAGATTACCACTTGTTCTTTGGAAGATCCAAGAAGAATCTGCTTAAGTAGTCCCCCATACCCTAAATCAGAGGCATTTGTTTCTGCCACTAAGGAGGCATTGGATCAGGGAGTCCTAAACAAGGGATGGTTTTAATAACTTTCTTTACCTATTGAACTGTAGCAGTCATAGTAGAATCCCATGGGGGAGGATTCTTTCATAATCTTTTGAACATGGGTGAACAAATTATCCTAATGTTAGGAATAAAATTAACTACATAATAATGCATCCCAAGAATCTTTGAAGTTGCTTCTTATCTTTAATCTCGTTTGAAAACTTATCTGCAAATACCATTGACCTTTCTGTGGGAACAATTGTTCCTTGGTGAATTTCAAATCCTTAAAATCGATTTTTTGTTTGGAACAATTTCATTTTCTTGGCTGAAATTACTAGTCTGTTTTCTTTTATAATATTGAAAAATTGTTCTAGATGATTAAAGTGTTGATCGATTAAGTTGGAGAAGACTAGTACATCATCCAGATATACTATGGTGAATTTTGTATAAGGGTTTAAAATGTTATTCATTATATCTTTAAATTTGCTTGGAGCATTCTTTAATCCTTAAGGCATTACATTCCATTTGTAATGACCAAAAGGTACTACAAATGCAGTTTTATACCCATCTTCTTCGGCTACCTCTATTTGATAGTAACTAGATTTCATATCAATTTTAAGAATACAGTGACATTATGAACTCTGTTGACCAAGTCTTTTTTATTTGGGATTGGATACCTTATCCATCTTAAAACCTTGTTTAAAGGCTTATAGTTAATTAATAATCTTGGAAAGCTTCTTTCTATCTGTGAAGCATTCATAACATAGAACGCAACACAACTCCATGGCGATTTGTTGCGTCTTATCAACTTCTTATTAAGATATTCTTGTATTTCTTTCTTACAAATTCAGATATTATTGAGTCATTTGAATTGGCTTTGCTTTTGTTGGTATATTAATTTCTTTAAATCCTTCTTCATAGGGTAGAGTTATTACATATCTTTTTCTTTCTTTGAAAGCATTTGGATATTCGCTACAAACCTTGTTTATGAACTTTTGTTGTAATTTTTTTATTTTTTCTTGAACTTGCAGCTTCTCTATATGTTCCTGTATTCTTTTATATTGAATCTCTTCTCTTAACATATTGATTTGTCTGTCTTTCTTTGAATTAAATTTATTTTTGAGATCATGGATTCTTGAACAAGATTTAATTCTTTAATTTGGGGAGCTTTTAGGAATTCAAAACAAATTTCTTTCCCTAGAGCTTTCGTTACTATTCTTTTTTCTATTACAGAGAAATGATATAGTAATGATAAAAAGGGAGTTCCTAGAATTACTTGTTCAAATATAGTTCTTACCAATAAAATGTTGTTTTGTAACAAATTTTTTCTTTGGTTTTTCATAATACTTGGTGGGAATTAATCCCTCTTGAACACAATTCATATATGTTCATGAACCTATTAATGTTATAAGATCGAATCATTTATTTTGAACTATTAATTCTATTAGGAAGTGCCACTTAGGAATAAGTACTTGGCTTAACAGGTTAATATATTAGTCATCTTTATATTCTTCCATTGATGAACTCGCTAATTGTCCTTGTTTAATTATATGTTCTTATAAGTTTAACATTTTAAACTCAATTTCAGTGTCTTTATTTTTTAATTGATTAATTTCTTCCTTTAAATTTTTTTCTCTTGTTGAAGATCAAATAAGGTAATTTCTTCTTTTTGAGGTCTTCTAAACCTGTCTAATACTTCTTTCATATCTATTTTTTTGTATTTCTTCTTTCTTCTTATCCTCATTTTCTAAAAATTCTTTTATTTATTGGATAAAATCTTGCTTAACCAGGGATTCTTCCATTTTTTCAACTATAACTATTAATAATGAAACTTGATCTCTTGTGATTACATTAACTGTCTTAATACATTTTGAACAATTACATAATTCTAGTCCTAATCCTATACAATCCTTTTTTGCTTCCTCACTTTTCGAGTCAGAGGAAGTTTCTTTTACTTGATTTATGAACTCTTCTTCTTCTGAACTGTATTCTTCTTCTGATGATTAGACTCAGATTCATTTATTAGTATGTTGATTAGATTTTTCTTTAATTCTTCATCTATATTTAAACTATTAATCTTTGCTTACCCTTGTAGTTTTTCTTGTAGTGTCCTACCCTTCCATATTTATAACATACTATATTCCGTTTTGACCTGGAAGATTTATGTTTTGACCTTTTTGATGGGTTAGCATGGCTTGTAGATTCTTGTCTTTGATGTTTTTTTATAATACTTCCTTGATTTTCTTGTTCTTTTGGAAGTATATTCTTCTTTTTTTTTCTTCGACTAGGGGCCTTAACTTCTTCTATTCCTTATTGTTGACAAAGCGAATCTAATTCTTTTCTTGCATTTCTTGACTTATTTTTTATCTAATGTTAAAGCTTTAGGTCTAAACAAATTTGAAGACTTGTTTCTATTATATAATTTGATATTTGACCAAAGGTAAGTTGGTTGTATGAGATACTCCCATCATTTTGTCTTTCTATGTTGATCTTAACCTTTTTTACAAATAATTTTGGAAGTCCAGCAATAAATTGCTCTTTCTAGTAATCTATAGAGGCATCACTTCTTAAATAAAGTTTTGAAAAGAACATATCTCTGTACCATCTATAGTTAGACATAGAAGGACAATATAAATTAACGATTGGATCAATATTCTGTAAACTTGTATCAACAAAGTGTAAGTTCAATATTTTCAATAAAAGCTTATTTGATCCTTATTATTGATCTATTCTTCTTGATTTCTTGATCAAGAAATCAAGAAGAATAGATCAGCAATAAGGATCAAATAAGCTTTTATTGAAAATATTAAACTTACAATGAATCTCTCAATATCTCTAATGAAGGGTTATAATCCGCGATGCAAAGTAGAAATAAGGATGCCCCTAGTATTGATGAATTAGGCTAGGATTTGATATAAATTACTCTGCCTTAAAGTTACCACATCGTTGTTCAAGATTCACTTTGTATTGACCCCATACCAATTTTGATAATGGGATCCACTTGTTAATCACGAGTTGACCGAAATAAAATTTGTAATCTGCATTATGTTTTGTAAAAATAACATAATGTTGATATGATATGTGGTGTAAGTACTATTTTGGTCTGATAAGTGTCATTTCAAATCTTTCCGCAGTCCTTTTGGTTGTTGTGTCAGGCATATTTTGCCACGTGGTGAAAAATTATTGAAAGTCACCATTTGATCTTCGTGCCGCCATGATTGTCGTTTTCAAATTCGATGCCAAAAAATACTTCTGCCCCCCACATATGGTTATTGTTAAGAGTTACCCCTACGCCAATAAATAGGAGTGGGGAGTTTTCCCCCACTTTCACTTTCTTCTTCATTTCCTCCCTATCTTCCAACACTCTGAGGGTTTTTTTGGCAAGTCTCCAACGAGTCTCCAGTGGCTATTTCTTTGCATTTCAAACATCTCAACACCTTTTCCCTCCTTAAACACAAGGTATTTATCATTTCTCTTCTTTTTTCTTTTGCAAAAACATGGTGAAAGTGAGGGTATTAAGCAATAGTGACGGGGAGAGCATTTATTTGGAGATTCTGAGTGCTTCGCCATTTCTGTCTCTTCAGGCGTGGTAGAGATGGCCTCCTCGCGGTGGGGGTACAGGTAGTAGACAAAGGCCACTATCCGAGGTAGATATCTTGTAAATGATATGGAGGGAGGATAATGTCAGGAAACTTGCAAGGCAAAGACCATCACGTCCGCTCTTCGTACTTATGAGGGAGTTAAATAGTTATGATGAAACCTTTTCTAATTCTAACATAAGTACGACCTCTGTAGGTAATGCTAGTAACTTAAAGATGGGACGATAGACAATGATTACTTCTGAGCCAAAGGAATATATCTTCCCAAGGGATGTTGGCTTATAGTAGTGGGTTGACTGTGAAGTTCTGGGTACCCCATCTAATGTTGAGAGCTCAGAGGATTCTAGAGCTAAATAGAAGTATCTTCATCTCACCAAAGATTAGCTACGGAATAAAAAATATGTAATTTGGGCTCCGTCAAATCAAGAAAGGGTTTACTCGACCAAGACAGAGGGTAACCACTTTGTCTACATGTATGATGTGTTATTCACCTGCATCGAAGTCTGTCTTCCATTCTTCGACTTCGAGATTGGAGTCCTAAACCATCTACAAGTGGCTCTGATTCAACTTCATCCAAATGCACGGGGCTTCATTTGGACGTTCGACCTTATTTGTAAAACTTTTGGATGACCGTATTTTGTCGAGTCATTCTTCTTCCTTTTCACTAGGCTTTCACCTTCTAAGAACAACTTTCAAAAAGGGTAGGGCGCTATATGCTCCCAAGTAGGATGCAAAGTATTTAAACGATATCAAGAGTCCTTCAAGAAGGACTTCTTCCAATTAGAAGGGGTTCCATGGTTAATGCCTTTTTATGTTACCCCAGAAGACAAACCAATAATGTATTTGTACTAGACGTAAGTAGTTTGGGACTAGAGTCAAGAAGAAATAGAGACTCCTTTGTCCTTGTTGATAGAGAGTGAGGCCAACATCCTCAATTACTTAGTTGAATGAATTGAAAAGAATGAGGTCATATACTATAAAGTTGTGCTGGATGAACCCTTCGATTCTTGAAGATCATTTTTAGGTACCCCAACTTGAATATATTGATAAATTTATGTTTCATAATTTCTTCTTAGTGTAATAACATGTTTGTTTCCTTTTTGTAGAGAGTATGACACTACCCGGAGGCCTCGAAGCTCTGGACCTACACTTGGCCCAAAGGAAAGCTGGGGCGTCGGGCTCCGCAACCCAACCAACAATCCTAGTTCCTCCACCTCAATCCCAACCTCAGGAGGTGAATCTTGGGTCTCCTGCTCAACCACTCCGACCATGCAAGAAGAAGGGAAGTGGATAGTAGGAGTCAAAAGGGAAAAGGCCAATGATCGAGATGACACCGATTGACCTTACACTTGGCCAAGAGATTGAAATCTTGAAGGGCACCCCTCTTTAATTTGTTGTCAGGTCCATTTAAGGCAAAGGTCGACCCAGTACGGATCATTGACAGTGCCCTCCTAACCCAGGTTGATCAAGATTTCCTGATCGAGCAGGACTTAATTGAGATTATCCAAGACACACAAGTCCCAACTCTTCGCAATGCCTCCGTCCTTTGGTTCCTAGAAATTGCTTTTGAGCTTGGTCGTCAGACTCGTGATTTAGAAATGGAGTTGGATGCCTTTCGGAGTGAGAAGAATGAGCTATAAATAGCAGTGGCTTAGAAAGATGGGCAGTTGGCCCAGGTGAGTGAGGAGCTCAGTCTATGCAAGGCCAAAATAACCGGGCTTAAGAAGAAGGTTGAGGAGAGCAAAGCTCAAGAAAAGACTCTAAAAGATCAAATTTCCTCAACTGAGTCTACTCTGACTGCGCTCCATGCTGAGAATGAGATTCTTAGGTAGTCTGAGCCGAAGCTAAGAAACAACGTCCTATATCTTGAAGATGAGTAGGGTACTTCAGTGGATGACTCCTCCGCCAACGTGTAACACTCGGAGAATTCGTATTTTATTTGTTTTGGTCTATTCATCATTATTTTGAATAATCTAACTTGATTTTTGTGAATTTTATAATTTTTATGATTTTTAAGAATTTTTGGGAGTTTTTACGTTTTTTATTTTTTTAATATTATTTTTGGGGTTGTATATGAGCCTTCGTATTTTATTTTTTTTTTCTATCAATCCTTAATTATTTTTACTAATCTGATTTGATTTTCATGAGTTTCACAATTGTTATGATTTTTGTAAATTTTTGTGATATTTCAAATATTTTGAATATTTTAATATATATTAAATATTTCAAGATATTTTGAATATTTTATTATATTTTAGATATTTTGAGATATTTTGAATATTTTAATATATATTTGAGATATTTTGAATATTATATTATATTTTTGATATTTTGGTATATTTTGAATATTTAATATATTTATGATATTTTGGGTTGTGTGTGGGCCCGGGGCGGGCCTGGAAAAATAAAAATTTTCTTTTGCTAGAAAATTTTGTATTGTTGACTCGGAGCCAAGGGATCTTACTAAACCCGAAACCGGAAACAGTTTTTGAAGTTTTATTTTTCTACGATTTTATCTGATAAATAAAATCGGGATATGTTTTATTATCCATTGGATAATATTTTTCAAAAAAATATCTAGTGAATGATTCTAGACGCAAGCCTAGTCACTCACTCTAGAATGTTCTAGACAATGACTCATCGTTTGGTGACTCACCTAGGTGACTAGCCTAGTGACTCACATGTTCCAGCTTGTTTTAGAAGACTCTAGAAGACGCCTCGTCAACGCGCCTAGTCATTAAGTGCTTTACACGTGGACCAATAAGGAGCTGGTCAAAGTTGGTGGCTGTGACTCATCGCGAAGGACCAATAGAAGCTCGACACGTGGCGTGACACCTCAGCACCTGTGACTCAGCATATTCGGGAAGCTTCCAGAAGTAGTGACTCACCATGTTCTAGAAGCAGTGACTCGCCATATTCTAGAAACACTGACTCGTCCTGTGACTCGCCGCAGTGAGTCACACGTTTCAGAAGGTTCCATACTGACTCAGCTGGTGACTCAGCTAGTGACTCGCCATGCTGACTCACCTATTCTAGAAATTTCTACGTTGACTCATCATGCTAACTCATCATAGTGAGTCACATGTTCTAGAAACTTCTCTTTGATGACTCGGACTATGACTCATCAAGGGTAATCAGTAGAAAAATGATCAACAATAGTTGCTACCCAATTGGAGTAAGAGAAAAATCTAGGTATATTTTATTATCCATTAGACAATAGACATTGACTTTATAGGCAATAATTATTGTTCATTGTTTAAAGTATACTGGAAAATATCTTGATCAAATATCCTAAGCCTTCATCTTTTCTATGAAGTTTATAAATAGGAGGGCTTTGATTCATCTGCATCTTTTGCATGAAGCTCACCCTTTTCTCTCCTTGTGTTCCACAGCTAAACACTCTTGGAGGCCAAATTTCTACACTTGCTCATCTTGTATTCATCTCCACCCAAGAAGCCAAAAGCTATACACCAAACTCTCTCACTTTTATGGAAATTTTCTCATCATTTCTCTTCACTAAACCCACAGTTATGACTCCTTGAGAGACCAAGTTCCATACTTAGTTCATCTTTTTCTCAATTTCACCAAGAACCAAAAGAACTAAACACGAAAACTCTCTCCATTTTCATCTTCTCTAGTTTCGGTCATGCACCAAGAACCCCTCTCCAAATTTCTATAATTCCTACCAATATCATTTCTTGAATCCTCTCATTAATCCAAGACACTTTCATGCTGGGAATTTCTTAAGATTCATTCATCTTCATCTTCCCATCAAGCAAAGAACACAAAAACTCTTACATTTCTCTCTCACAAAGCTCACGGCCAACCATCACAAAATCACCTTCCAAGCTTCAATAATTCTAAACAACCTTAGATCTTGAATCTCCATGCAATTCTAAGGAACTTTCATGTTGAGACCATCTTCCAAATCATCCATCTTCAAGCACTTTTTCTAAGATCTAAGTTTGAAGAATAAAGGGTGAAATTCTTGATATCCTCTTGTAATCATAGATTCAAAGTTCTAAACCATATTTTGATCTATAGTTTTTCTTATTTAAGCCTTAGATATTAATATTTCACGTTTTCTTTGATTTTCAAGAAAGCACTTGGTGGTTGAAGTTCTTCTTGAAGGAGACAACAAGAGGACATACAAGGAGCTTTGGAGGTTTCACCAAGAGGTAAGAGGGAGATTACCCTCATCAATCATGTGTTGGTGGTGAGGAATGGATGTGTTTGTGGTGAATAATCCATAAGGATTCATTCACTTGGTTGTTTAAAGTTTTCCTATTTGTGATTGATTTTGTGTGCAAGCATGTTTATAGCTTTAAAATATATGGTATGTATTTATGGATGCATGATAGTTATTGTAGGATATGAATAATATGTTGAGGATTTGCATGAGTGCTCCAAAGAGCACAATGAAGCTCACAACTTCACCACTACAAAAGGAACCAAGATGTTCTAAATATTTTTCTAATTATGGATTAAGTGATTTAATAATAATAAATTGGATTAAGAGATTTAATAATAATAAATTGGATTAAGAATTTTTATAAGAGATTAAATGATGAGAAACAATTAAATATGATTTTTAATGCATAGAATGATTTTTGGCCAACATGCCTACTTATGATGTTTTTAATCCAAAACTTTTTTTAAAAGTGTGGACTTAGGTAATTAATTTAATGAGAACTTAATTAAATAGATTTTTGATAAACAATGGAAAGTAATTTAATTTTTAGAGTTAAATCAGTGAATTTAAATAATGGTATAAATACTTGAAAGGTACTAACGTATAGTTCATTCATTGAGTTTGGAAACGCGTTAGCAAATTTCGAGATGTAATTATTAGTTATGATTAAGAAAAGTAAATTTTTGATGGAAACGTAGAAAATATCACTTAATGAAATTTCTAGACAAAATGTTGTCAAAATTAGTTAAAAATGGACTAATAATAGAGAAAGTTTCAATATAAAATTTGAACGTAAAAAAAATATTATACGTAGTTGAGAAATACTAAAAATAGCTTACGCGTATTTTAAAATAATAATTTTAAGCTACGCGATTAAGAAAATGATTTAAAAACACTACGTGATTTTAAAACGTTAAAAAATATTTATGTGATTTTGAAAATGTTTTGAAAAAGGTGACACAATTGTGAAAACGCAATAAAATCTTTACGCGACTAAATGGAACAGTGAGTTTTACTGTCGGGCCAAAATAGTGGACCCAGACATGTTGAGAAATAGTACTGTCAAGTGGAGATATACTATATTTGGGTTATGCCGATATTGAGGGCATTTGTGTAATTATGATATTAACGAGGACGTTTGTGAAATTTTTGGTTCACGTATGTGAGATATGTCAATTTGGTTGAGAATTAGTATTTGACTGACGAGATGAATTACATCATATTGTCGGTGTGATAGGCGTAGTGTGGTTCATTGAGTGGACTTGGAGGCATTAGTGTGCGGAGTATTCCACATGTGAACAGTTAGTTGCTCCTTTGGGTCGTGGTAACTGGTAACACACTAATGATCTCGACATGCACTATTCTTAATCGAGATCTTGTGGAGACTGTCTAGTACAATGCCTGTAGTGCACGACGTCTTTAGACTGTGTACTACTACACGATGTTTTGGACTGTGAGCTATAGACACGATGTTGGACAGTGCAATAGTTTGGTTGGACAGCCTGAGGTACTGATAGTTCTTCTGGATCATTCTCTCTGATGTTTGTGTTTAGCTCCATGGAGTAGGAATAAGTCTGCGTATATTTGCATATGTGGTCTGCATCTTAATGTGATTATTCATATTTAATTTGGAGAATATTATGTATGATGTGTAAATGCGAGATATTATGCATGATGTGACTATATGGTTTATTGTATTAACTGTTATATCTGTTATGGTAATATTATTGCTGTTCATTTTATTACAATATATGTTTATTGGAATTATTTGTAAATTGATAACATGATTATACTTGTGATAGGGGATCTCACCTCTACTGTCGTACTGTCGTACTAGTATTGGTGAAAGGGGATCTCACCTCTTTGCTGTATTGTTTTGTTGTGCTTGTATTGTTAAATTCGTATAGTAGGTGAAACGAGTTTTCTTAGACTTACTGGAGGCAATATTCTGAGGTCGGTGACGACGTCGATGGGTGATCTTCTAAGTTTCAACAGTATGCAGTTTGGCGGAGAAACGAAACAAGTATGTTGAGTTTTCTCGTTAGTGTTATTATCGTGCTATTAAGTAGGACCCGTTATTGGGTTTGCTACTGTTATCTTGAGTCTGTAAATTTTATGTTTTAAAATGTTGTTGAATATTATGTGGTATATATAATATGTGTATTAATCAGTTTAGTTTAATTTCTGTTTTACTTATAATTTTTGATAAGTTTATATTTCCACTAAAAGAAATTTTAAAATCCATCTTTTAGAACTCAAAGGTTTTATGAAATGATTTTCAGGTTTTAAGTTTTTAGTAAAAAATGTGATGCCCTATGGAGGGTGTTACACAAGCCCAACTACGCCTCTTGAACCCAGACCTTGTTACTAATGAGATCAGTTCACAGAAGGTGGTCTAAGATGGTTTCATTATGGATGGCATCTCTAAAGCCGCTTTGGTGAGCCAGGTTCCTATTGTGGATAGTGCCGAGGAGGAGGGTAAGGAGAGTGAGGAGGATGGACAAGCAGAAGAAGTCGAAGTGGAGGAGGCTAACCATGGAAAGCCTAACCCAGATGCTTGATTTAATTATTTTTTTTGTTTTGTTTACCCTCTGTATCGGTTTAATTTTAACTATGTAACAAGTCCCGTATTCTCGGCATAACTTTTAATACTTAGAATATTTCGACCATTACTTGCTTATTCTTCTAATTGCCTTTGTTTTTTCCAACAGGGATAGGTCTAACACTCTATCTTGATGTTTGACAATTGACACTCCACGAAATTTCGTCTGTTTGGTTGTATAGTAGCCTGTCTTTTGGGTTTCACTTTTGTTATATACTGTATTTTGGTTCTTGTTCTTCATTGGAGTCTATTGACACTTAGCTAAATTTCTAAGTGTGGTTTTGATGGAGAAGCCTCTTGGGGTGGTATGCTTTTCTCGGACATCGAAAAATGTTATTACCTTATCTCGAGCTTCGGTCAAATACTCTTAACCTCTTTAAACTTACTTTAAGTTTATGGGTTAAGGTCAGGCTCATTAGGACATAGGTTAAAACCTTTGAACTCGCTTCTTGACCATGGAGTACGGTCAAGTAAGTTTTCTTTTTTAATCTTCATTTGTGCATCGGATTATCTGATTCGTGGTAGATCTTGTATTCCTCGGACTTTTCTAAGGTAGAATAGCCTTGTGTGTTGCGATAGTTGTAGATGAGTAAAATAACCAAGTAATGGGAATATAATCACCAATTTATTCATATCAGGACTCGTCACTTACATGATAAAAATATAATACTAAAGACAATTAGCTATAATTTTTTCTGAGTTTATCAGTATTCTAGAAATTCTTAATACTTTTGCTAGTGAAGGTTTCCTAGGTATAGGCTTTAGTGTTTGTTTTGGAAGTGATTTTGTATGGTCATTCCTAATTAGGAGCTAGTTTTACCACATTCGTATTTTTGCCTCCGATATCCATTCTCTGCAAAACGAGATCGTCAAGAACAAAGCTCTATGGTATCATTTTGGAATTGTACCAGGCTGCAATCCTCTGTTTGATGGTGGCTTCATGAATGTGGGCAATGCGGCATTGTTCTTCTAACAAATCTAAGCTATGGTAGATGAGGTTTGGGTTAGCCTCTTTAGAAAAATTTTGTCTCCTCCAGCTCAGTTATCCTATCTGCACCGGGATATGGCCTTATAACCATAGATTAACTTAAAGTAAGTCTTCCCTATTGAGGAGTGATACGTGGCCTAGTATGCCCATAGGACATGGTTGAGTTGTTCCACCCAATTCCCTTTAGCTATATTGAGTCTCTTTTTGATCCCGCAAAGTATAACACGGTTGGTGGCCTCAGCTTGTCCATTAGTCTTCGGGTGCTCTACCGAGGTAAAATGTTATTTAATCTTGAGCCCAGCTAGGAGATCCCTGAACTTTTGGTTAGTAAAATATGTTCCGTTATCCATGACAAATGATTATGAAACACAAAATCTACTAATAATGTTCTTTTAGGTGAACTTCTGTATCCACGTCAAGATGATAGTGGACAACGGTTCTGCCTTAATCCACTTAACGAAGTAATCCACAACTACCACTAAGTACTTAAGTTATCCTAGGGCTTGGGGAAAAAGGATCTATGATATCCATCCCCCACTGATAAAAAGGCAAGGTACGAACATTGTAGATAGCTTTTCTGGTGAGGCCGCATAGATGTCTGAGAACTGTTGACATTTGTCACTTTTTTGACATGTTCCATACTAGGCCAATAGTACCCTACCCTTAATGCTTTCCAGGCTAATGACTTTCCACTAAGGTGGGGGCTATAATGTCCTTCGTGGATTTTGGCCAAGATGTATTCTGATTCTTTTGGACTGAGGCACTTGAGGAGAAGAGAAGAAAACTCATAACGGTATAGATGGTTATCTACGATGGTATACCATGTCATTGTCCGTACTATTTTATAGGCTTTCCTCTGGTCTTCAGGCAATGTGCCATTACGGAGATAGGATACTATGAGTGTGATCTAAGTTTCATCATCTTCCAGTAGGAGGACTTCAGAGTTTGTAATACTGGGTTCAAGTAGTGTCTCCTAGATTATGGACCTGTTGTTGTCGAGGCTTTTGGTGCTTGTGAGCTTTGACAAAATGTTAGCTCTTGAGTTCTATTCTATGGGGATGTGCTCCACCTTAATGCTGTTGAAGCTCTCATATAGCTTTTTTTACCTTGGCTAGGTTTTTATGTAGCAGGGGTTCTTTGGCCTAGTAATCACCATGGATTTGGATGCTGCTAGCTGTGAATCACTACAAAGGACTACATTTGTAGCTCCTGATGAACCTACAAAAATTCATATTTTTACGGTTCAAACCTTGGGTTTTCATTCTCTTTTAATCTTTTTGATTGAGTTTTGTTCTCAAATTTTATTATATTTTTATTATTTTAAATTATGTTTTAGTTACGTGTTTTTATGTATTTTTTGTAGGTAATTGCATATGGAAAAAGACTAGGCATTTAAAGAGCAGAAAAAGAAGAAAAATTCATTCAGAAGACCAGAACTTAAGCGCGCAACGCGCGCTGGAGGAGGATTCATTTAAGTGACTTAGCGTTTGAGTGCTGGGCCACCAGCACTTGAGCGCTGAGAACGTAAATTGCAACGTTGTTTTAATAGGGCAGTGCTGGAAACCTAACACTTGAGCGTTGGCCACATAACAAAACCTGTTAATTTGTTTTATATTCATAACTTATGCCAGATGTAATACACACACTTACACAGTTTGACATACAGAGACAATTTTCAGCAGAGACAAATCCTAGTTTGGTGTGGGCGCATTTAGGAGTGAAGATTAGGAATTTTCTTCTTCCTTTCCACTAGCCTTCTATGGAGTTTGTCATATTCTTCTCTCTGTTTTATTCTTTTTCCATGTGTAACTAACTTCTCCTCGTTAGGGGGACGATGGATATTGTTATTTGATGATGTGAATTGATTTATGAGTTTAATTTAATTTTCTATGTTGTGATTTATGTGTTTATTTCTATTCTTAATGCTTTCCTAAACTTGATCAATTTGGGAATGATTTTCGAGTTTATGGATGATTTGGAAAAATTTGCATGAACTTAGAACATGTGATAAACACCACAATTTCTGCAATTGCTAGGAATAGATGTTGTACATTGTGTGATCTTTTTTTTAATTCTCTCGTTCTTGATAATGCCTTTTTATTTCAGGTTAGACTAAGGGATTAGTTAATTTCAAATAGTATAAGATGATTAATATACCAAGGGATTGGGTATTGATTAAATTTGGGGAATTGATCTTAAATCATGAAAGAGAACTTAATTAAATCATTATTTTGATTTGCATTTGGCGAGTTCAAGTGAAGTTTGAACCTTAATACTTTCCTATCATTGTGTTCAACCTTTGCTTAATTGTTCCAATTTACTTTGTTTAATTTTAATTGCTTTTCTTTAATTGTTTCATTCTTGCTTTTGTCAAATCGCACCTTTTGTGAAGCCTAAATAGTGTTAGTTTAACGAAATTAATAATTGACAATATAATCACCGTGGGACGATACTCTTTTCACTAATTTATTACTTGTTGCGATTCGGTGCACTTACCGATTTTATTTCTTTTACCATTTTGAAACCTACAACACATGCTTCGTACTCTGCCTAGTTATTTGAAGTTGGGAACTCAAACCTTAAAGAGTGTTCCAGAGTGAGCTTGACTCCATTATGTAATATGACCCCAGCACCACTCCCTTTGGGATTTGAGGAACCATCAACATAGATAGTCCAATAATTCGCTCTAGGATGACCGGAATCTGGTGTAAATTCCACCAAAAAGTCATATAACACTTGAGCCTTTTTGACTTGTCTTAGCTCATAAGTGATACTGAATTTAGATATATCCACTGACCAAGTGATCATCCTTTTGGCGAGGTCTTACTTGTGCAATACTTGACAAATTAGTTGATCCATCTTAACAATCACAGGATGGTACTGAAAGTATTGTCGTAATCATCTAGTAGTGGTTAAGAATGCAAGAGCCAATTTCTTGATCTTCTGATATTGGAGTTCAAGACCTTTTAGGACCTTACTCAAATAATATACTAGCCTTTGACCTTCATTTGTTTCTCTTATCAAGACTGAGTTGATCACTTCATTGCTAACTGAGAGGTATGCATGTAAGGTCTCCTCAGGATCTGGCCTCATCAGGATTGGTGATGTTGCTAACATCTTCTTCAACTCCTAGAATGCAGTTTCACACTCTGGGATCCACTCAAAGCCTTTCACCTTTTTTAGAGTTTTGAAAAAAAGGAAGAGATATTTGAGCGACCTTGGCCAAGAACCGAGTGAAGGTCATTATCTGCCCTGTTAGTTATTGCACCTCATTAATGGATTTAAGATTACGCATATTAAGAATGACTTGGAATTTTTTGAAGTTAGTTTCAATGTCGTGATTTGTTAATAAAACCCCAAGAAACATATCTGCTTGTACTCCGAAAGTGCATTTCTCATGATTCAATCTCATATTATGCTTCCGTATTTGCCCAAATACTTCTTCTAAGTCTTTGACATGGTTCTTGGACTCCGTTATCTTGACAATCATGTCATCGAAATAAGCTTTTAGCATCTTTTCAATTTGTTCTTCGAAAACTTTATTCATCATTCACTGGTAACTTGCCTCTGCATTTTTAACCTGAATGGAACAACACAGTAGCAAGAACTTCCTATCTCAGTTATAAACACAATATTGTCTTTATTTTCTAGGTTTGTGGGAATTTGGTTGTATCCAAAATTGACATCCATAAAAGAGAGAAATCAGAATTCAAATGAGTTATCCATTAGCTTATCAATATTGGGGAACGGGTGAGGGTCTTTTAGACATGCCTTATTTAGGTCAGTATAGTTAATGCACATACGCCACTACCCATATGCTTTCTTTACTAAAAACACGTTGGACAACCAAGTGGTATAAGAAACTTCTTTGATGAACCCGGTATCCAGAACCTCTTTCGCTTGCTTCTGTATTACCTCCTGCCCCTTTGGTCTAACTTTTTTTTTCTTTGTGCCACTGGCTTCACATCTTTTTTAATAGAAAGTCGGAGGCAAATAAACTCGAGGTCCAACCCTGGCATATCGACGGACATCCATACGAAAAAATCCTTGTTTTTCTTAAGAAATTGATTAGTCAGGATCTTTCAACTTGATCTAACTGCCCTCCAATCTTGGTTACCTGATCTGACTTAGTGCCAAGTTGAAGGGGTTGAAGTTCTGCTTCAGGTAGGGGATGCATAATGCGGATTTTCTCACGAACATCCAGTTTATTCAAGAGGACATTAACGGGGTTCAGAGTGACTGAGGCTGAATTGTTACGGTGGTTCGTTGTCTGTAGTTTCTTTGCAATCTTCATGCTCTCATTGTAGCATTTTCAAGTTATTGCTTGGTCTCCTTTAACCGTGATGACCATATCGTGTTAGTTAAAGAACTTCATAGCCAAATGGGGTTTGGAGATCACAACCCTAAAATTGTTTAATGAGGGGTGACCCAAGATAATGTTATAAGTAAAAAGGCAATCCACAATAAGAAATTCGACCCTAAGTGTTTTAAACAAAGGATCATTCCCCAAAGTCTAATAGGTTTCAATGTATCTTATCGAGGTGATAGCTCCGAGGCTACCAGATTTAACAATTTATAACCAATTTACTAAAATAACTTGCAACATACGGTAACATTGGGTTTAGCCCATAGATCACTCTGATTATGATCACAGGTTCAAATTAGGATGTTAATGAATAAGGGGGAAAAATATACAAAATTAAAAACATACAAAATCAAACTTGAAGAAAACAAAAACTAGTGGCATAATTAGAAACAGAATCACAAGAACAGAATTACAAATTAGAAACAAAATCACAAAAATAGAATTATGAATTAGAAACAAAATCACAAAAATAGAATTACAAATTAAAAACATAAACATAAATAAAATAGGGGTTACAAGATTAAAAACGCAAAAACAGAATTCAAATAAATGGAAAAAAACATAATTAAGAATCAACCAATCCAAGAGAATTATCCAAACTTGATTTTAATTCATCCTTGATTACCAAAGATCTAATCAACTATTAACTATCAACCAAACTCTTGGTCTTAGATCACATCAAGATGCCTCTCAATGATCCATAGATCTTCTACTAGAAATGCTTTCAGAATTCAATTAATTGAGGTTAAACAAATTAAACATCCATCCAAAACCCAAATTAACTTAAAAACTAAGATCCAACCAAGATAAACAATTCATCAAACACCTTTGATGCATTGTTTAACCTCTGAATTCATCTCTTGGAACATAGTAATTACACAATTAACATATGCAAATCCCAATGAAATTAAGCATTAAATCAGAATTTAAACAAAAGAAGAAGAAGAAGATAAATTTGATTAATAGATGAATGTATAACAATTAAAACAAGATCTCAAGATTAATCATCAAGAGTGTCAATCCTTTGGATTGATTAAAGACTCTACCCCTTCATGAATAGGAGGGAAGAACTCAGAAAAATAAGAGAAAAATGAAAACCTAGAGAGAAGGGAGAAGAAGAGAGTTTTAGAGAGAAAGTGAGAAGTGGAGAATGAATAGGTGCTCTCGCATTTCTACTCTCACCCCTATAACTAGCCCCTGATTTGGCCTTACATTATTAGAAACCTGATGGCTCCAAAGTTGGATCAATTAGGAATCACTAGGCCCAAGTCCCATGTCAATTAGAGGCCTATAACTCAAGTTATGCTCAATTAAGTGACCAAACTTGTCAACAACTTGTCTCTGACTTCTAGCTTCAATTACATGTCCAAAATGACGTAGTTTAGCTTAGGAGTCTTCATAAGAGTTGTAGTTTTGGATCTTAGCTTTCATTTGGGCTTGGTTGATATCCATTGCACTCCTATAACTTAAGATATGAGCTAATGAGTGCGCAGAGGTCAAGCTGTCAAGATCAACATTCTGGCTATTGCTTCAACTTCAATTTAAATTATTCAAACGTGTGATTCAGCTCCTGAGGTCTCATGAAACTTGTAGATATTTATCTTAACTTGACCAGAATCATACCAATCAGATACTCGAAACTCAAATTATAGTCAAAATACTGAACACTGCCCAATAGACAAATTAACACCAATTTATGCAATAATTCCCACAATGATCCAATTAGTCCCAATATCATAAAATGTGACAAAATCAAATCAATTAAGCCAAATTGAACAGTAAGATACCCAGTGAAAGGATCATTAAATGAATAACATATATTGCTATCACGGGGTGATCTTATTGCCTATGAATCTGATCAACTCGCCAGTGTAGAGGATCAAATCTTTCCTTAAGAGCCCTAGCTTCTCAAAGAAATCTAGGAACATAATATCAATTGAACTCCCTTGGCCGACAAATATACTCTAGACTTCGGCATTAGTTATTATCCCATAGATCACTATAGGATCATTGTGATCTAGGATAAAGCTACCATATTCTTCGTCTAAAAAAGAAATCAACAAGGTCTTCTTAGGTCCATCATTTATCTTTGATCCCGAATGGGATGTTACACTTAACACAGCCCTAAGTGCTTTCTTTCTTGCATTTCCTGATTCAACGCCACCCGCAAAGCCCCCTGAAATAGTATTGATTGTCCGGGTTACTTCCGTATGATGGCATTTATTATCCTAATTAGGATTATCTCGAGGTTATGCCATTTCCTGATTTTGGGCATTATTTCGAGAAGGACTTGTTCTAGGATTTTCATTCCTTGGAGGTAAGCACCTTCTCTGATATGGAGATGGGCTTCTCTAAGGACTGTAGCTCTTCTTCTTATAATTCCTTCCTCCTCTCTGATTGTCATTTCGGGATTGACGAATATATTGGCCCAGACGGCTATCCCGAATTAGGGATTCAATGACATCCTAGAGGTTGATGTAGTCCTTAGTGTTTTGTCCGTAGCCTTCGTGAAACATGTAATACTTGGATTTATCCTTTTGTGCATGCTTTCTTGATGGAGGAAGCATTTGCAGATATCTGAACTCTATGTTAATCACTTCTTGGTAAATCTGTCTTCGAGGTGTATGGAGGGGGGTGTAACTTTCGTACTTTCCCTTTAGTGGTGACCTTGAATTCCGGGTTTGTAGGTGAGCCTGTCTGGGCTTCGATTTTGCATCTTCACCTTTCTCTATATGCTTTTTGGCGTAGATAACATCCTCCATGTTTAATATATTTATCAGCCCTAGCCCAGAACTCGTCCATCGTCTTTGGCTCTTTTGCAAAGGCCTTCCCTTATGTAATGTAAGCTGAGTCTTTCATCACAATCATAAATGTTTACTACTTTTGTTGAACCGGGATATATAATCTCAGAGGGACTCTTCTTTTCCCTACTTGATATGGGAAAACCATGAAATGGATTTCGGCTGCACCTTACTAGTGGTGAAGTGCAACAAAAAAGAAGAATAAACTCATCAGAGAAAGATTGATTATGCTTAACTGACTTTCTCCATCCTTGATCATACTCTTTATTTTCTCGTACTAGGTTCTCAGCTCTTTGTATGCGTTCTATGATCTTTGAATTATCCGGATTACATGTCCCATCATGGGTTGACTCCCTCCTGTTGTCGCAATTCCTGTGGGGAACCTGATTTTAGTCCTTCTTTTCCTAGTTAGTAGCTCTTTGTAGGTCATGAATGCATTCATCTTGAAGTCTGACTAAGGAGATCAGTTCTATCATGATAGCTCTGGGAGATATGATTCACCCTACTAGGAGCGAACTCCATCATTATTCTCTTGTACTCCTAGATGCTGCAACACTGATACTTGTTGTCTAGCCTTTCCTAAAGGGTTCCACATGAACTAAGTCGTTGCATCACTAGAATGCACCATGACTAAGGGGAAGGATTTTCACTAGCATACAAAGTTTCTTCTCCAACTTACTTGGGTTCTAATTCGGCAACAACTGGATCTTGGACTTGAGCGGAGATTGGACGACAGCTAGAGGAGGGTTGGTTTTGCGTGGCAAAAGCATGATTTCATATAGTAGTGACCATGATGGTAGTGATGAGAATCAAAATTTATCATTCCCATAAACGACACCAATGTTCTAAACTAGATTCAGATGATTACTTGAATGAGGTTAATGAAAGTGATTTCCTCTGATGCATGGTGGTTGCGACGGTGGTGCAAGGGGTGGGTACTTGCAAATGGCACTCTGACGGTTAAGTTAGACCAAGCACAAGATGGATAGTGTTTGGAATTAGATGTGTACCTTTGCTACTTTGTGTGGTATTTATCGGAGCATCTTGGTAGATAAGAATCATGTTTAAATCTGCATTAAATGTTGTTAATATGTATAAGAATCTATTAAGATTGTTATCTCTTATAACTAATTCCTTTATTTATGAGTGATTCAATGAGATATTTATTCCTCATTAATATGTTTATTTACTTAAGAAATAGGATTCATTAATATCCAGGACTCAACTCTAGTAGACTCAATTGCTTTTGTACCACTAACCTTGAACCTGATCCAGAAGAGAAATATAGAGAAGAGAAATATAGAAAAATCAAGACAAAAAAATATGGACTTAAAAATCTTATTATGTATATTAGATGAGATACATATTTTTGAGATCTAACAAGGTATTTATAAGAGCGTTTTAGGATTTATGCAATGTAGTTATTCAAGATTATTATCTGTTAGGGATTGTGACCACTTTTAACTAATTTTCCTATTTATATGGGATAATTAGTGTGCATATTATAACCACCAATCCTTTAAAATCAAATTAAAGTAGTCATCCACCATATGCTAAAAGTGCATGTTTTACAATACTTCCTCTTGGATGACTATACACTATGAATATGTCTCGTTAAAACCTTGCTAACAAAAATCTAGTGGGATAAAAACTTAGTAAAGGAAAAAGAGTACAATATTCATAGGCATCTTCCCCTCAAAATATAACAAATTATGAAAGGTCCTTAAGTTGATGCATTCTCATATTATGCACATGTTTCTTAAAAATTGAAGTTGATAATGCCTTTGTGAATAGATCAGCTGGGTTGTTACTTGAGCAAATTTTACAAATATCAACATCACCTTTCTTCAGGAGTTCATGAGTGTAAAAAAAAGTTGGTGAAATATGTTTAGTTATATCACCCTTTCTGTAGCCTCCTTTGATTTGTGCAATATATATTGTATTATCCTCATGCAATATTGTTAGCTCATCATTTTCCTTCAATAATCCACATGCTCCTTTAATGTGTTAGATCATAGTACTCAACCATATACACTCACGACTTGCTTCATGAATGACCAATATTTCTAAATTGTTTGATGAAGTAGCAGTAATTGTTTGTTTTACAGACTACCATAAGATAGTAGTATTTCCACATGTGAACACATAACCTGTTTGTGACCGAGCTTTATATGGATCAGAAAGATAACCAGCATCAGCATATCCTACCAATTTTGACTTTTCTCCTTTTGGGTAAAACAAACCCCTATCATATGTGCCATGGAGATAATGAAGAACATGTTTTACTCCATTCCAATGTCTTCGAGTTGGTGCAGAACTAAACCTTGCTGGCAAATTGACTGCACAAGCTATATCTGGTCTAGTGTTGTTTGTAAGATACAAAAGTGCTCATATTGCACTAAGATATGGTACTTTAGGATCAAGAATTTCCTCATCATTTTCTCGCGGATGAAAAAGGATATCTTTTTACACCAAGTGAACGAACAACCATTAGGGAGCTTAATGGATAAGGTTTATCGATATAAAATTGCTTCAAGATTTTTTTCTATATAAGATAATTGATGCACAAGAATTCCACTTGTCAAATGTTCAACTTGAAACCTAAGACAAAACTGTCTTTCTAAGATCCTTCATTTCAAATTCTTTCTTTAGGTAGTCTGCAATCTCAGAGATCTCTTCTGGAGTCCCTACTATGTTTAAATCATCAACATAAATTGTGACTATAGTAAATCCAGAATTTATTTTCTTAATGAAAGCACAAGGACAAACAAGATTATTTTCATATTTATTTTTCAATAAATATTCACTTAAATGATTATACCACATGCGTCCAGATTGCTTTAACCCATACAGGGATCTTTGAAGTTTAACAGAGTATATGTGTCGAGGTTTTGAATTATATGCTTCAGGAATCTTAAACCCTTTAAGGATTTTCATATATATGTCATTATCTAATGATCTATATAAATAAGCTATCACAATGTCTATTAAATGTATGTTAAGTCTTTCAGAGAATGTCAAACAAATAAAAAATTTGAAAGCAATTGCATCCATAATAAGAGAGTAAGTTTCTTCATAATCTATACTAGGCCTTTGTGAGAAACCCTGTGCTACAAGTCGTGCCTTGTATCTCACAATTTCATTTAGCTCATTTATTTTCTGTACAAAGACCCATTTATACCAAATGGGTTTGACATCTTCAGGTGTTTGGATTATTAGTCCAAATACATTATGTTTGGCTAAAGAATCTAACTCAGCTTGTATTGCTTCTTTCCATTTTGGTCAATCACTTTGATGTCAACATTCTTCTACATTTTGAGGCTCAAGCTCATTATCATTAACAATTTCAAATGCAATTGCATATGCAAAAACATTATCAACAACAACTTCATCTCTTCCCCTCATATTTCTAGATTTTAATGAGATCTCATAATTTGTTGGTACTAAAACTGCTTCTGAGGTTACTTCCCTAGAAACATAAGATTATTGATCTATATTGCTTTGACCTCTTCAGGAGTGTTGATGACCTCTTCTAGAGTGTCATTTTGAAGTTTTTTCATTTCCTTCTTTTTTCAAGGAATAGTATCTTTTGTACCAATAAGTCTACCATGCTTCTGGCATGCTTTAGATTCATTGGCTGCCATACCCACAAGATATCCTGTAGGGACAACTAATTGTGCAGGAGTATTTGCAACCAACACATGTGATTTAGTGACCTTTTGGGTGTTAGCAAAAATATCTAGCAATTGATTTGCTGCATTCTGCAAATGAATTATTCTTTGAACTTCAAATTCACATTGATTTGAGCGTGCATCAAGACTAGACAATGTTCGTGTGTTACAACAAATTTCTTGTGCTTTGGACCCTTAACCTTTTTCTTCCCTTAATGACGAGAAAATTGACTCATCAAATTGACAATCTAAGAATCTTGCTCTAAAAAGATCATCAGTTAAAGGTTCAAGATATCTAACGATAGATGGAGAGTCAAAACTAACATAAATACTAAGGCGATGTTGGGGCCCCATTTTAGTTCGTTGAGGGGGGTGCAATAGGAACATAAACAACACAACCAAAAATTCTAAAATGAGATATATTAGATTGTTGATCAAACACAAGTTGTAAAGGTGAAAACTTGTGATATGCAAGTTTTCGGATGCGAATCAAAGATACAACATGAATTACAACATGTCCCCAAGCAGATGTAGGAAGTTTTGATTTCATAAGCATAGGTCTAGCAATAAATTACAAATGCTTAATAAAAGATTTAGCAAATCCATTTTGAGTATGAATATGTGCAATGGAATGCTCAACACTAATTCTTATTGACATGCAATAATCAGAAAAGGCTTTTGAAGTAAACTCATCTGCATTATCTAAACGAACTAACTTGATAGGATGGTCAAGAAAACTTGATATTAACTTTATAATTTGGGCAAGAAATTTAGCAAAAGCAACATTACGAGTTGAAAACAAACAAACATGTGACCATCGAGTGGAAACATCAATTAAAACTATGAAATACCGAAATGGTCCACAAGATGGATGGATTAGGCCATAAATGTCACCTTGTATTCTTTGTAGAAAAACAGAAGACTGCAAAGATAATTTGGATGGGGAAGGTCTAACAATTAATTTACCATAAGCACAAGAAGTACAAAAATGATGATTAGGCAAAAAAAATTTCTGATCCTTTAAAGGATGTCCATGTATATTTTCGATAATACGTCGCATCATAGTTGAACCTAGACAACCAAGACCATCATGCTAGAGCATAAAAATTTTAGGATCTGAGCATTTCTGGTGCATATAATTTGACTCAACCACCCTTATTTTTGTAAAATATAATCCAGATGAGAAACTTAGAAGTTTCTCTAATATGAACTTCTGGTTCGAAATTATCGCAGTAATATATAGATATTCTATATGTCCCTCATTTTTTGTTTCAACATGATACCCATTGCGACGTATATCTTTGAAACTTAGTAGATTTCTTCAGGATCTACTAGAATACAACACATCATCAGTATACAATTTTGTCCTATTTGGGAACATAATTTGGACTTTTCCAGAGCCTTGAACTAGATAAGGTATTAACATTAATTTCAACTAATGTCAATTGTACGAAATATTTTTTATCACGAAGAATTGTACGAGTTGTGTCACTGTCCACTAAACATATGTCATCCTTTATTATATCAAGTTTATTTTGCATTATCTAGTAACACAAAAATATATTTGTAAGAATTAGAAAGAGACAATAAACAAGAAATATGCAAATCATTAATATTCATGTTATAAATAAAACTTTAATGAAAAATTATAAATGATAAACTTCAAAATAACATAAACATCAACATATTTCAATAATAGACATTTCTATCCCCAATCAAATGATCAATCTTGCCACTATTGCCTTAAAAAAAATTAGAAACATCAAAATCAACATTCATAGGAGACTCATCATCATGAGTAGGACCAACAAGTTCAGAAAAATTCACTTCAACATTTTTTTCCTTTTCTTTTAGTGATGTCTTGTAAAGTTCAACTAGGTATTTTGAAGTACGACATATGTGAGACTAATGACTTTTTGTTCCACATTTGTAACAAATATTGTCTTTATTTTGCTCTTTTCCAAGATTTTCCTCATTTTTGACCTATTTCTTTTTATTCCTTTCAGCACCTTTGCTTTCAAAACTTTGAGGAGGATTAGCATGGATCCAATAATTTTTCCTACCACGACTCCTTTTACTATCACGGGCTCGTCCACGACCTTGAGAAAAATGTCATATTCACTTCAGAGAACGGTGCTGAGCCAGTTAGACGAGATTGATGGTTTTTCATCAAAAGCTCATTATTTTGTTTAGTTGCAAGTAAATAAGAAATTAGCTTAGAATATTTTGTGAATCTACGCTCTCGATATTGCTGCTGCAGGAGCACATTCGAGGCATGAAAAGTAGAGTATGTTGTTTCTAACATATCCTCATCAATAATTTTTTCTTCACATAATTTTAATTGAGAGCTAATATTAAATAAGGCCGAATTGTATTCACCTACGATTTAAAAATCTTGCAAAATATAAGTGAATCCAATCATAGCGAACTTTTGGAAGAATCATCATTTTTTGGTATTCATTTCTCTACTTCAAATTATTCCAAAGGACTAATGGGTCCTTAATAGTAAGGTACTCCGTTTTCAATTCTTCATGCAAATGATATCGAAGGAAAATCATTCCTTTTACGCGATCCTGGAGGGATGCTTGGTTTCCTACTTTTATAATATCTCCAAGATTCAAAGCATTAAGATGAATCTCAGCATCAAGTACCCATAATAAATAATTTCTTCCAGAAATATCAAGGACAACTAATTCAAGCTTTGTGAGATTTGATATTCTAAAGACACTTGAAAAAAGAATAAAAATTAGATGGATAACTAAGAATTAAAAAAAAATTACTTTGATCATTCAACAAAGAACATATGCATAACACATGTTAAAGAAAACAAATTCTTACCTTGATATATAAAAATAAAATTTGGAGGATTCAACTATACCGTAAAGACTTAATTGTGTTGATAATGTATTGTAAATAGAGAAGAGAAATATAGAAAAATTAAGACAAGAAAATATGGACTCAAAATCTTATTCTGTGTATATTAGATGAGATACATATTTTTGAGATCTGACAGGGTATTTATAAGTACGTTTTAGGATTTATGCAATGCAGTTATTTATGATTAATATCTGTTAGGAATTGTGATCCCTTTAACTAATTTTTCTATTTATATGAGATAATTAGTGTGCATATTATAACTACCAATCCTTTAAAATCAAATTAAAGTAGTCATCTATCACATGTTAAAAGTGCACATATATATATATATATATATATATATATATATATAGATAGGTGAGGATCCACTTACACTAAGTGTAAGTCTTAAGACTTACACTTAATCTCTTACCATTAAATTTATTTTAATCTAACGGTTCCATATCATTTAATTAAATAATGAGAGAGAATAATAAACATTGACATTAAATAAGGAGAGAGAATAATGAAATGTGATATAAAAACAAAGAAAAAAAATTTAATTACTAAGTCTACTTAGTAGTTTAAAAAATCTTTATTAAAAAATGTGAAAGTTGCACTATAATATAAGTATAATATAAACTCTGAAAAATTGTTTATATTATTCAATATTAATTTTTTAAATTATTATAAACTCTAAAAACACGTATGAACACATATATTAATATGATAACCATAATATAAGTATATTATTCAATATTGAATATTAATATTATTTTTTATTATTCAATTGTTTATATTATTATAATTTTTAATGTGTTTATACGCGTTTATCATGAAAAATTAATTAACGACCTTTAAAACTTAGCATATAAATTCATTAAATAAAAAGTTAGACATTATAGATATTATAAATGAATAAAAAGTAAACATTATATAATTATTTGACACCAATAATGTATAAATAATTTCATTATATAATTATAATAATTCAATTATGTTTAAAATTATTTATTTCCATGTTTTTGTTTTTTTTGTTTTTGCTATTTGATAAGCAATTATAATAATATAAACAATTTTTTAGAGTTTGTATCTAACATGGTAATATAAGTATGTGTGGAATGATTGTTTTTTTTTTTTTATGTGATATTATGGTGCAACTTTTACATATTTTTAATAAAAATTATTTTTAAAATTAATAAGAGACTTGATAACTAGAATTTCTTTCTTTATCATTATATCACATTTTATTATTCTCTCTCCTTATTTAATGTCATTATTTATTATTCTATATAGGAGGAAATCCACTTACACCAAATGTTAGTCTTAAGACTTACACCAAATCTCTTACCATTAAATTTATTTTAATATAACGGTTCTAAATCATCTAATTAAATAATGAGAGAGAATAATAAATACCGACATTAAATAAAGAGATAGAATAATAAAATGCAATATATTAATAAAGAAAAAAATTCAATTATCAAATATACTTATTCATTTAAAATATATTTTTAATTAAAAATATGTGAAGGTTACACCATAATATCATATTTCATTAAAAAATATATTTTTAATGAAAAACTAAAGACATATAGAGAGAATATAATATTATTGAAAAATATAATTTTTAACGTATTTATTATGAAAAATTAATTGACAACCTTTAAAACTTAGCATGTAAATTCATTAAAAATAATTTTTTATATAAATATCTAAAAAGTTAGACATTGTACATATTATAAATGAATAAAAAATAAACATTATATAATTATTTGACACTAATAAAGTATAATTTTAAATTTTTTAAAGTAATCCTTATAAATTTAATTTTCTTCCAATTTCGTCCTTCTATTAGTGTGTTGCCTAAAAATATGTTTAAATATATTTTTATTGGCCGTGATCTTTTTTTATTTTGGTTCTAACATCACTCAGTGTCAGTGCATTGTACTGACTCCGCATCATATTAATTAAGTGTGTTTAGAATGATAAAATAAAGTCTACGTAACAAGATAATATTCATTTTTAAGTCACACTAACAGAAAAGTGAAATTGATAAGAAATAAAACTTATAAAAACTACTTTAAAAAATTTGAAGTTATTGTAAAAACATATTTAATCATTTATCTTTTTAACACTTATAACTCTGTTGGTTGTATATATATATATATATATATATATATATATATATATATATATACACACACAATACGCTTTCGTAGTCTCGTAGATCACCAACAAATCAACAATCATTGGTTTTTGGTTTTACGTATCAAATTTTTCATAAAAATTTCAATGAGATTAATGGTTTAGGTACAACAAAGTTTTGTTAAAAAAAAAAAAAAAAAAAAAATGAGTGAAGTCTCATCTCATTTTAATTCCTCAAATTGTTAGCATTGATTATATTAATTTTTAACTTTTAAAAAAATAGTATAGTAGTTTTTGAAATTGTAATCCGCAAAGACTAAATAATTAAAAAAATAGTAGTTTTTTGATGATTAACTTTCACATATTTTTAATAAAAATTATTTTTTAAATTAATAAGTAGACTTAATAATTGAAATTTTTTCTTTATTAATATATCACATTTCATTATTCTATCTCTTTATTTAATATCAATATTTATTATTCTCTCTCATCATTTAATTAGATGATTTAGAACCGTTAGATTAAAATAAATTTAATGGTAAAAGATTGGGTGTAAGTTTTAAGACTTACACCCAATCTCTTATCATTAAATTTATTTTAATCTAATGATTCTAAATTCTAAATCATCTAATTAAATAATAAGAGGGAATAATAAATACTGACATTATATATATATAATATTACTCTAGTGAGATGAGTGTTTATTGTAAGAGGTGAGAGAAGTAAATGTTGACTATTGGATCTTACATGAATGGTCAAGATTAGAACATAAATGCATGTGACTTTTTTAAGTGGTCACATGACCTTTAAGTAACTTTTAATCTTGACCATCCATGTATGGTTGTATATTCAATATTTATTCCTCTCACTCTCTCATAATAAAAACTTCTCTTACTAGATATGCTCCCTATATATATATATCAAAAGGATATATATTGATAAGGTAGGTAATAAAACAAAAAAGGATATATTGAAAGATTCAAATCATCAAAAGGATATATATTGATAAGGTAGGTAATAAAACAAAAAAGGATATATTGAAAGATTCAAATCATCCTTTTACTTTCTCTTTGCATGATAGCAAATTATTAGTCATCGGTTTAAGGTATTTAGTCATACTTAGCTGCGATAAATTCTTGATCACGGCACATATTTTACAAAGTTGAAGTTCAGTAAGAACACTTTGAAATCAGAGACATGTGTTTCTTGCCCTAGTTCTTACCGAATTTCTCTAAATCTGCCTACATCCAAAGAGTGGTTATCAATGAAAGAGACAAGTTCTCCCTCCCACTCAATGTCTTAATGCGCATCACGCTTAGATTAGAATCATGATCAATATATGGATTTCTTGCACCATGTATGAACCTTTCTATAGATAATGACATATTTGGCTCTCACATTTTTGGATTGCAAAGGTTTTCTTATTTCACTTCAGTGCTTATCTACTAGGTAGAAAAGTGAACAGCTACGACATGTTGCAACCATTTATGCACCAGCATATTCATCTTAATGATGTCGTCCCCCCAACATACAGCAATGATATGGCAAAAATTATATAATACTATTAGTGTAGATTAATGCTTAATTAACCAAAGTCAATTTCTGTCAAAGTATAATTTAGTTCGTTTGTCGTGACTTTGTTTATTTTAAATATTCAAGATTTGGACATATAAAAAAAGCAAATATTGCAAGATTCAGACATACTCGCCACCAAATCACTAACATCACATCAAAATGATATGTTTTTGAAGAATGGTATAGCGGCACAGGAGAAAATGTTTGTTTACCCGGACCCATATATCTACACCGAGGTGTACGTTAAAGAAAATTAATGTTTCATTAAAAAAAATCAGGTAACAACGTCCTTAACAATGATATAATTAATACTAAGTATAATTTTGTTTCTAAATTATTGTCCATGGACCATGGACAGCCACCACTTGAACAGTGTTAACATTCAATAATCATGAACCAAATCCTGATGATTTCAGTCTCTTAAGTTTTATGGAAGTCAAGTCAAGCAAAAGATGTTGCGCAATGGAAGCTTGTGTTGCATAACATACGGTTTTTAATAATGCTTGACTGAATTTTTTTATCGGTACAGCAAAAAGATTCGTTACTTTGACAATGATATGTTACAACTAATAAAACAGGACTGCAATTAAACTAAAGGGTGGTGGTAGACTTAATTAGACACCGTAATCAAGAGAGTTCTCTTTTGATGGAATCTAATAATTGAATGCAGCGTTTACACCATAAAATCAATAAGTGGATACAAATTAGCAAAATATCCATGAAAACTCAGATATAATAATTTAATCTAAGATAGTCTTTATGTTCATGAAATTACAAGTAGAGATGTACAAACGAAATTGTCCATATTGTAACGTGATATATAAATTATAAACAAGACTGTACCTTCAATTTCAGAAACTCATTTAAAAGTTAAATCTAACTTCGATACTTATCAAAAAAAAAAATAATCTGACTTCAATATTTTTTTTCCCGTTTATTAAATACGAATACACCTCACATAAATATCGTATGAAGGTGCCAGTGTCAATACAAAATATCAACTACTATAACTGGCATTCCATTGTAAACTGACATAATATTGCTGCAAGTCTCAAACATATGATATAAATGGCATACAATTTATACAGGGTATCCCAGCTACACAAAGAATACCACACAACTAAAATAGAGTTAAAAAAAAAGAATTGATACAATATTTAACATGAAAAATCTTTTAATAGTGATGAGGAAAAAATTATAGGCAAAAATAGAAGACCTTTCACTAAGTAAGAGACATTACAACTTCTCTTTAAATATAAAAAGAGAAGAACAATACTTTCTCTTAAGATAAAAAAAACACCTCTCTCTATATAAAATAAGAGAAATCCTATGATGAAACTTTATAATTTTTTCTCTTTGAAAATGTGATTGCTCTCTGATTTTGACCAAATGAAATTGTCTCAATTTATAGAAACCTTGCTCCTACATTGTGAATACAAGTTGCATTTGTGGCTTCCCGCATGCCATGTGTTTTGGACCGGTATCCCCAAACTCAGATATGGCAGAAGTAGGCCATGTAGTTAGGCTGAATCCACATCTTGGCCCCTCATGGCCCAACATGACTTATCCCATCGTCTAGAGTATAACTATATCCTAATAGAATCTCCTCATAATGAGGATAATTTGGGATCAAATTCCCTCATAACTACCAAGATTCTTATTTGTAGGGAAACTTATCTCTTAGATATTACTTCCCTATCTAGCAACCCCACATTATAAATATAGGGTTTACTCACTAAGGTATGCATCTATTCCCATATATTCTTGATTCCTAGTGCAAATCCAAACTTGGGCGTCAGAGTGCCTTGTAGGAGAACCACCTCTCTCTGCTATTGCACAAGGAAAGGGACACCCTTTTCATTGTTCTGACTTAAATTAGGCACACCATCCTTGATTCCCATTCAAAATATAGGTACCATGTATGGGAATAATCAAAAGAGTCATTGAAAATGATCCTATAGCACGGAATGAGAGAGTTGTTGAAAACAATCCCAGATCAAAACGATTGCAAACCAAGGAGAAACCTTGGACCTCGGGTCAAGGCAAAACCTCACAACAACCACCCTCCCGAAAACCCCATGGCCTCAGAACCAACACAGTACTTCACACGAATTTAATCACCCCTTCTCAGACTTCATCATAGAGGTTCCACTGCCTGCGGGTTTCAAAATCCCTGCTAATATTGACCCTTATGATGGCACCTCAAATCTCTAGAAGCACATAGACTTGTTCACCACTGATCCCATCATGTGACACGCCTTTCTAAGAACCTTAAAGAATGCCACCTTGAAATGGTTCTCCTCCCTTCCTCCGAGATCCACGAATGAGTTTAAAGAGCTTACAACCAAGTTCCTCTTACACTTTGCCACCAATAAGGTACAACTCAAAACCTCGGCTAACCTTTTCAACTTTAGGAAAGGACACGATGAATCACTCTGAGACTACATGACGAGATTCAACAAAGAAGCCTTGCAGATCATGTATTTCAATAAAGCAATAACCATGCACGCCATCATGGCAGGTGTGTGCTCGGGACCCTTCACTTCCTCACGCACCAAGAAGCCCCTCGCAAAAAAGCAAGTTTGAGAAGTTCATCAACATGGAGAAGGTGAATAAGATGAAGAAGGACATTGAAAGAATGGAGGAGTCATAACCCAAGAAGAACCAAGAACCCCGATCATCTTAGAAGCCTCCAAAGGGACTTCCTAGGGGAAAGTTCAAATAATACACTCCCTTGAAAGTTCCTAGGAAGAAGATCTTAGAAGAAGTCTATTACACCGAGATCAATAGCCTTCCTAGGCTCCCACCACTCTAGTGTTAGGCATTGAAAGACAGGTCTAAGCATTATGAGTACCACGACTGCTACGACCACCACATATAGGACTTCATTTGGCTATAAGACATGATTAAGACTCTCATCTGGGAAGGACGTTTGAGCTAGTACGTCCTAAAACCCTATAGTGGAAACTCACAATGTGGACCCCATAATTACTGAAAGAGAAGTTACAGTGCATTGAGATCTCAATCTCCCAACCCAAGGCGATGATCAAAGTTGAAGGAAGACCAGTGAAGGGAGAGGTTACCTCGGGAACCCTACAACCTTGTGAGCATCGACCTTCCAGCGATCCATATCCATATGATGAAGAATGTCGAGATGCTTTCAAGATGATAAATATAATTTTATACGTATTCACAAGAGATGGTGAGTCAAACACCTCAAAGAAACGACATCTTTAGGTTGTTCTCAATGTGGCTTCTTAAGCCATCTCAAAAAAGAGTACAACTTGTAGAAAACGCCATTAATTTACTTCTCTAACGAAGACTACAGTGGCATCATCCCATAACATGATGACCCATTAGTGATCTCCGGGTTGCTCGCTAATGTCGAAGTCAAGAGGATAATTATTGATCAAAGAAGCCTACTTGACATCATGTTCATAGATGCCTACAAGAAACTGGAACCCCCTAAGCATGAGTAGCTTTTATTTTCAAGAGAGGTAATCATTTTTACATGGGCTAAAATTATCTCAAAAGGGTTCGTTGAGTTTCACATTACACTAGGAACCATGCCTAGAACAAAGGTCTTGAAGGTAAGGTTCTTGGTTGTTGATTTCCCTTGCCCTTCCGCATGTATCATCATCCTCAGAAGGCCATCCTTGAATGCATTTGGCATAGTTGTCTCCACCACGCACCTCGTAATGAAGTTTCTCACGGAGCACAATGAGATCGCCACAATGAAGGTAGACTAGGCAATGACAAGAAGTTGTTACAACATTAGCCTAAGGATCGAGAAAACCCTAAACAAATTTGTGACATGAAACCCAAGCTAGCTATTACGAACTACCTAAACGTCCTCTTGGATGAGTTGGATGTGTGTGAGAACATATGGGAAAAATGTCCCCTATTTGAAGGGGTTACTTGTTGATTTATAGCTAGGAGACAAGTCTTCCTAACTCACCAAGATTAGTGGTTGTCTCTCCGTTGAAGATCGCAATAGGCTGACACAGTTCTTAAAGTCCAACAAGGATTTATTTATGAGGACTTTAGCCGACATGCCCGGTATTGACCCTAACTTCATCTCTCACTTGCTTTCGATCCAATTTCATGCCAAACTAGTGTCACAGAGGAAGTGGAAGTTAGCCCTGAATGACAGAAAGCCATTGAAGAATAGGTTAAGGAACTTTTTGATGTTGGGTTCATTTGAGAAATAGCCTATACCACCTAGCTGGTGTGGTGTGGATTATGATTAAAATTTAGAATGAAAATCAGTTGCCAAGTTCCACCAAAAATAAAAACCTTGCAACCAGTTGTAGTTAGTAAGGGTCGATCCACAGAGAACTAATTCAATTAACACTATAATTTGAATCCTAATTTAAACACTCAAAAATAGTAAATAATAAAACGGGGGTTTTGTTTGTTGAAATTAAAAACAGAAATTGAATCAAAAATAAAAACAGTAAATATAATTTGGAAAATCAATTAAAAGACAATGGTTAAGAGATGGAATCTACCACTAGATTTATATGATTATGCTAGCCCACATATTCTTTATACCAACATGATCAACTATGCTTTTATGTGATTGTGAGATTAATTCTCTGTTTTCCTTAAGTTTTGGTTAATTCAGCAACCGCTCAAATCAAATCCTAACCATTAGTTATTTGTAAAGCAACTGCTCTTACACATACCTAATGATTGCATTAAGAATTAGAAAACCAATCACACTAAGATCTAATCACACACCGAGATTAAATTACTTAGATCATATGTTTCACTAGTTTTACCACCGCAACCGCGCATAGCAATCCTAGTTTTACCACTTTTGAAATTGGCAAAGAGTATAAAAACCTTTATACTAAATTAAGAACAGAAACATATGAATAAAAACACAATTGTATTGATATAAGGAAATATGCAAGAATCACATAATCAAAACTAGGGTTTCATCTTCTCTTAACCATATAAGAAAACTAGCCACACATGGCAAATTCAAAACCAAAAGAATAAAAGAAGAAAAACATTGTCAAGAATAGAAGTGCAGAAGAAAACTAAAGATCAAACTAGTTTCCAATGGTTGGGGATAATTGATCTCCAATTGCTCGAACTCGAGACTTCAATCTTCGATCCAATCTCTTTTTCCCTTGTTCTTGGTCTTCTCCTCAGCCTCTTGGCAGTTTCCCAGTCTAGCCTCTCCTTTTTAGGACCTTAGGCAATCCTATTTATAACTTTGGCGACCTAGCACATCATTAAAATTCGTATCTAATGTTCTAATGCGACGACACGGGCCGTGTCATTTGACACGACCCACCCCGTGTTATATTCTGTCAACACAAATTCAGGTGGGTTGCAAGTCAGAGGAGTACACGGCCTACCCCGTGTTATTTGACACGGGCCGTGTTGATGGTCAATGCTCAAAACTGGATCCTCTTATGAAGACAGAGATGTACACGGCCTACCCCGTGTCATATGACACGGGCCGTGTTGTTGGTCAGGTCCATGTTGAAAATCCAGAGAAGGACACGGCCCACCCCGTGTCCTGTGACACGGGCCGTGTCACTTACTTTCTTCAAATTCCTCCTTCTTTCTTTGCTTGTAGGGGTGATATTGATCTCCTGAAAAACACAATGCAATTATGAGTGCTTATAAACACACTTAAGCATAGTTTCACAATAAAGATCCGATTAAACTTCATATCTAGAAACTTAGCTAAAAGTTAACAATTAAACACACATGAAGTCTAATTAGATCAAATATAAGACACTCAAGATATGAAAATAATCGACAGATCAAATACCCCCACACTTAATCTTTTGCACTCCTGGGCAAAACATAAGACCGAACCAGGGAACAAAGAAAAACAAAAACAAAACCAAAAACTTTAAAGACTCAATTTCCAATGATATTCAAGAAAGGCCAAAATTTGTAAGCAAGAAGAGCAAGAAAAGATTCAAGGGATCAAAACATTCAAGAGATAATAAATCTTCACATCTCAAACCAACAAGCAAGGTATCTTCAATTTGAAAAGCATGAATCAAGAATGATAGATCCTCACAAGATACATTCTCAATCTCTCAAGTGTTTACAAGGTAAGTATTTCACTCAATTCAGCCCATGAAAAATGCACTACCATAAGCTTGCTTATCTTCTACTTCTCCACTATTCAAACACATGCACACACAAATCAAGAGGGCTTTATTCAAGGTTGTAATGGGGTCAAGGTAAGGGAAGGAAATAATATGGATATGGTAAGATAAATACCAAAGAAAATAAAAGAATATTGGGGAGGAACTCAAATGACAAGTAACAAGCATGAAATTTTTCTCCCAATTCTATATAATGCACATTCTCTTCACATCTTCCTTTCCTTTTTCTTTCTTTTCTTTTGCAACCTTTCTTGCATTGATTCTTTTTCTTTGCATTTTTTTTTCAACCAACACTTTGCATATTGTACATCAATTTGCACAACCCCCACACTTGTACTATACATTGCCCACAAGTAAAAGAGTTCCTCCAATGAAAATGAACCAATATTCTCCCATTCCCTAAGGTAAGGTGAAATCATGGTTTTTCACATAAGGCATACAATGAGCTAAGACAAAGAATAGGCAATAGGCTCAAGGGGTTAATCAAAGGAAAATGATGCAAGGTTAGCTATTTGGCCAAAGTAGTTACTCAAGAAAGAATAAAGAAGGCCACAATCATGTTTATGCATGCAAGTGAAAATGTAGCCTCAAAAAGAATCAAAGCAAGTTCTAGAGTGATCAAATGACATGAGTGAAAATCACACAAGAAAAAGGAGAATGACATAAATGTTAAATTCATCCATCAATAGGCTCAAAATCTCACAAGGTATGCATCTATCAATTTCAATCCATCAATCAAACATCCAAAGCCAAGCATGTCAAATTCAAGACGGAAGAAGAAATTTGTAAATCATAATCCTGAATTTCACTTGCTTCAAACTCAAACTTCACAAATCTCAAAACATCATTGGAAATCAATCAAAAACACACTAAAAAAAAATTAAAACAGAAAGTAGAATGTAAACTCCTCCCCCACACTTAAATTCTACATTGTCCTCAATGTAAAGCTCAAAAGAAAAATAATATCCATCAAAATCATCAATTAAACCAAGACAAGTAAAATAAAAGAAAGAGAGAAGAAACATCCTTATCAAATGAGGAGACTTCCACCAGGGTCCCATTGGCGAAAACATAATGACCAACTTATGCTTGAAGTAGCATGAGAGCTTCCATCGGGGTCCCATTGATCTTCCTTAATTTCTTTGGAATTCACTAAAACGCTATCACTGGGATCCCAAGCTTTCTTATGCCCCTTCAAAATTTGTAGCAATCTCTCTTCCTGTTCAGCAAGAAGGTTCTTGGTCACGAACACAGAAAGTTGTTTATCATTCACTGAGTATGCATACTTCCAATATTCAGATAACAACTTCAACTCCATCTCCCTTTGTGTCTTAAATTCTACAACTGTGCCATGAACATTATTGATAGATCCTTTAATATTATTAGCTGCTGCATGAACAGGATTATCAACTCTCAAGTATGCAGAAATCTCAACACAAATAGCACATTTCATATCACCGTCACAATCAATACATGAGTGACAATGAATAGAATTATTGAAACCAATAAAATCAGGAAATTCATCACACAACTCATCATAACTTTCCTCCACTACAATAGGAAAGGGTTCAAGAATACTTACCTTTGGGGCCTTAAAGTTTTGCCCTTCCTCATTTCCCTCTTTAGTCTCTTGGTCTTTCTCTTCAGTGGTTTGTGGAGGAGAAGTAGATTCACCTAACAACTTACCACTTCGCGATGTGACATCACTAGCATTTTCCTCCACATTCACTTCTGGTGGTGAGGGAAGTTCTTTAGAAAATAAGCTTTGCACCTTGCTTAATTCTATGGTTAACTGCCTTATTAGGTTTTGCTGGCTGTTAACTGAGGCCTTTGTTTCTTCTTGAAACTGAATGTTGTTAGTGGCCATTTGCCTCAGTAGCTCCTCCATTGAAGGTTCAGGTTTCCTTGGTGCTAGAGCTTGTTGTGGTCTTGGGGGAAAAGGTGCTTGCCTCTGCTGAAATCCTAGATGTCCATAAGCTGGAGGTTGATTTTGGGGTTGTATTCCATAGCTCAAGTTAGGATGATCCCACCACCCTGGATTATATGTGTTGGAGTAGGAGCAGGAGTTGTAGTTGTTGGAAGGTTCATAATATCCTCCTACTTCTTTTTCCTCTACATTTGTGTCCACTAGGAAAGTGGGACACATATCAGTGATATGTCTGGGTGATAAGCAAATCCCACAAGCATGTATTGGTGCTTTCCCGATATCCATTAATCGCGTCACCAATGATTGAAGGACATTAGCACCTACAAGACACTCAGAAATAATAAATCAAAAATTAAAAATAAAACAAAAACAGAGTAAAAAAAATAGGAAACAAATTAATAGCGCAATTGGATAATTAGTTCCCCAGCAACGGCGCCAAAATTTGGTGTGGTGTGGATTATGATTAAAATTTAGAATGAAAATCAGTTGCTAAGTTCCACCAAAAATAAAAACCTTGCAACCAGTTGTAGTTAGCAATGGTCGATCCACAGAGAACTAATTCAATTAACACTATAATTTGAATCCTAATTTAAACACTCAAAAATAGTAAACAATAAAACGGGGATTTTGTTTGTTGAAATTAAAAACAGAAATTGAATCAAAAATAAAAATAGTAAATATAATTTGGAAAATCAATTAAAAGACAATGGTTAAGAGATGAAATCCACCACTAGATTTATATGATTATGCTAGCCCACATATTCTTTATACCAACATGATCAACTATGCTTTTATGCGATTGTGAGATTAATTCTCTGTTTTCCTTAAGTTTTGGTTAATTCAGCAACCGCTCAAATCAAATCCTAATCATTAGTTATTTGTAAAGCAACCGCTCTTGCACCTACCTAATGATTGCATTAAGAATTAGAAAACCAATTGCACTAAGATCTAATCACACATCGGGATTAAATTACTTAGATCATATGTTTCACTAGTTTTACCATCGCAACCGCGCATAGCAATCCTAGTTTTACCACTTTTGAAATTGGCAAAGAGTATAAAAACCTTTATACTAAATTAAGAACAGAAACATATGAATAAAAACATAATTGTATTGATATAAGGAAATATGCAAGAATCACATAATCAAAACTAGGGTTTCATCTTCCCTTAACCATATAAGAAAACTAGCCACACATGGCAAATTCAAAACCAAAAGAATAGAAGAAGAAAAACATTGTCAAGAATAGAAGTGCAGAAGAAAGCTAAAGATCAAACTAGTTTCCAATGGTTGGGGATAATTGATCTCCAATTGCTCGAACCCGAGACTCCAATCTTCGATCCAATCTCCTTCTCCCTTGTTCTTGGTCTTCTCCTCAGCCTCTTGGCAGTTTCCCAGTCTAGCCTCTCCTTTTTAAGACCTTAGGCAATCCTATTTATAACTTTGGCGACCTAGCACATCATTAAAATTCGTATCTAATGTTCTAATGCGACAACAGGGGTTGTGTCATTTAACACGGCCCACCCCGTGTTAGATTCTGTCAACACAAATTCAAGTGGGTTGCAAGTCAGAGGAGTACACGGCCTACCCCGTGTCATGTGACACGGGCCGTGTCACTTACTTTCTTCAAATTCCTCTTTCTTTCTTTGCTTCTAGGGGTGATATTGATCTCTTGAAAAACACAATGCAATTATGAGTACTTGTAAACACACTTAAACATAGTTTCACAATAAAGATCCGATTAAACTTCATATCCAGAAACTTAGCTAAAAGTTAACAATTAAACACACATGAAGTCTAATTAGATCAAATATAAGACACTCAAGATATGAAAATAATCGACAGATCACTAGCTCTCCAACATTTTTGTTAGAATTAAGCCATGTTTCATATGCTTCATATGTTTTTATAGCTGACTCATAAGTGATGATCACTAGATATTATAATTATCACTTCATAGAAATTAATGTTTGCATTTATTTATTTAATGTACCATTTTTGTATATAAATACCAATATGCTTGTGTGTGAATAGATACACAATTCCTCCAATCTCTCTCTAATTCTACATGGAATCAATAGTAGGATAAGATGCTCACCCTTATGCATCACATCAGTGGTTTCTAGTGCTTTTTACTTTCCAAACAATCATGCCTCCACCAGTTGCAACTTTTCCGGCAAAGCCATCCACCGCCAGCAACCCTGGATTGGAGGCAGAACCCATCAACCGGCCCTTCCACTGCCGACCGACCACCTCCTGTCACTGTATGTGCCCTCATGTGTGCATTCAAATCTCTGCGTGTCTCTCCACTTGTTGGCGCGTATGAGAGCATGGCCTACTTTCTGACCACCATACTTCGCCGACAGCACCTCTCGCCACCCTCTAGTACTTTTCCGACCTTGGCTTCTACTTTCGAGATCCAAAAACTTGAGTCCTAACCCTCTATACCTACTACCCACTACTCCGTCTTACTGTTTCTAGACCAAAACACATACACACCTGTTGCCTAGCAACCTAAAGCCTTCCTAAGCCATATTTTTCACCCATAACAATATCTCTGCCTCTAACCCACCTTCTGCCACCATCTTCACCACTGTCTTGTTAATCCCGTGTGACAAATTAGTGGGGGCAACATGTAATATCCTGAATTTAATAACCATAGTATATTACCACAATTAGTAGATTCATACCTACTACTTCACAACTATGCGATTTTTAATATAACATAACAACATTATATAGAAAATATAAGTCACGAATGAATATATAAATATTACACCACATCTGTATTTCTCAAAACTACAATATATACATCGTTTCAAAAGAAACTACCTAGCTACACTAAGCTAAGCACTCCAAGCTCCTGCTTATCTTTTTCCTTGGTGGTTGATTCTCCACTTAGTCTTCTTTCTTTCCTCTTTCTCTTCTTCCTCTTTCCTTTCTCTCTTCACATTTTCCCCTTATTTCTTTTATGTTTTTGTTTTCTCCTCCTTTCAGCCATAAGCCACTTATAAAAAGGAAGTCAAATTTGGTTTCTCTTAGATAAGCACTAAAACATCAAACTATTAAAACATTCAGATTTTTCCAAATCCAGTTTTCTAACCTCCAAAAGACTTAAAATAAATCCTATGAGTCATTAAAAATCTGTTTTTACCATTTTCATATTTTTTCATATCTGTTGACTGTCAATTTAGTATTAAAACATACAACTGATATGCTTAAAAATACCAAACTGACTCCGATTAACCTCAAACTTTAACTGTAGCACAATGCACACATTTATGACCTAGAAACAAATTCTCCACATTTATTTCCACTAACTAAGCAGTTTAAACCATTTTCGGGGCTAAAAATAACTATTTTTCACACATAGCATTGCAACAAAGTGCCTAAATGTGCTCAGACAATCACAAAACTTAACAAACATGTTAAGCAAGTATTACGCCACGTCTGTATCCATTTACAAGCCTAACATGTTTTTTCAGGGTGTTACACAACCAATTACAAATCTTGGGCTGTTGTCGTGGTTTAATCCGTGCACCTGCTAAATCATTTGCACTGGTTTTCCAATCCAACAATCGCAGTGGATGGGGAGGAGGTCATGGTGGTACTCGTCCTTGTCCTTGTTACACCTTTTGCAACAAATTTGGTCACATTGAGGATTATTGCAAAAAACAAGGCAAACCAATAGTCTAAAATTGTGAATGTTGCTTAGGTTGTCCCATTTGACTCATTTGATGAGGTTTCCATCTTTGCCATTGAGTATAATGAGTACATCCGGCTCAAGGCAGCCATACATTCCATTACACTTGTCACTCAGACTGGTAATCATGCAACATTTCTTTCACAGTCTTCATCTTTGGGACCTTGGATCCTTGATTCTGGTGCTTCTAATCATATATCTGGTAACAAATCTCTTTTCTCCCACCTTACCTATACAAATACACTACCTAGTGTTACTTTAGCCAATGATTCTCTAACCAAAGTTCAAGGCATTGGTCAAGCTAATCCTTTTCCCACTTTATCCTTAGATTCTATACTGTTTGTACCTAGTTGTCCTTTTAATTTAATATCTATAAGCAAACTCTCTCATACCCTGCCTTATCCTGTTATCTTTGCTAATGATGCTATTCTTTTACAGGATCGGGGTACCAGATAGACAATTGGAGTAAGACGTGAGGCTCGAGGCTTGAATCATCTCACTCTTCCAGCATCTCCTATTGCATGTTATGGCATTATGTCACCTAAAATCGTTCATCAACGCTTGGGACATCCTAGCCTACAGAAATTACATGTTATGGTACATAATCTTGATAACTCCATAAAATGTAGTTATTTTGGCCCTATATTTATGCTCTATTGATTGCTTAGTCCTTGTTATCATCCATCCATGGAAGATTTTAGGCTTATATTCTTTGAATTCAATTATGATATCTTCATATATGATATTAAGCAAATCTGGTATAATTCTTCAAGTGATTATGTGAATTTGCAACTATTACTAATTTAGTGATTTCTCTATTGCAGGAAGAGGTCCAATCAAGCAGAAATTTGGAGAATTTGGACTAACATTGGAAGAGAGACCCAAGTGTTAATTTCAGCATCTCACGTCGCAGCATAGACATGTTAACACTGTGGTATGGTGCATTCATCATGTTGCATACTGAAACTCGTGGCTTGAGTACCGCGACGTAAAGGAATGAATGTCGCGACGTGGTGACCTAATTCAGCACGTGCCATAGCGCAACGTTGTTAACGCCACGACGTGACAGTGAAAATTTGGCCAATAAATGTTGTTTTATCATATTTAAAAAGGGGACTTTTACATTTTTTAGAACACGGCTACTAGGTTTTCACATTTAAGACTTAGAGGAAGCTAGGGAAGTCAAGGTTGGAGGTCATCTTCTTCATGGAGGATGATTTAACCATAAAAGATCACATCTATTGAGCTTTCTTCCTTTCCTTTCATCTTTCTCTTTTCTTGTATCATGAACATGATGTATATACATATATTTTCATGTTTCATGGCTAGCTAAGTTATGTATAGGGATTTCTTTGGATCCTCCTATGGATATTGAATGATTTTGTAATCCTTTAAGTTTATATAGATGATTTGCTTTTGTTCAATCATATGGATCTTAGTGCTCTTGTTTGTTTAATTAGCTTTTAAGTGATTTGTTGAAATCTAATAAACTTAGACATAAGAATTTGGATTTAAGATCATATGTATGGTTGATGCATGTTTAATTTCATTCTAATGGTGGGGTGAGTTAATTCGCTAATGAGATAGAAATATACCTCTTGGCCATGCATAGTAATTGATTAAGAATAGATCTTAATGAGTGAATTTTACACTAATTCTCTTGGAAACATAGTGCATTAGGTAAATGAAGCATGGTTGATTGACCTAGACATATGCTTTTAACTAAGTTAGATTCTCAAGCTAACCTAATCCTTTCATTTATGTTGCTTATAAGAATTGCTTATTATCAATTGAAGTAGGAGGTGAAGAAGGATTCCCTATTCTCTAATCATCAACTTTCATTTCTAATTTACAACATTTAAGTTTTTTTTTAATTAAGTTAAACACCCTTTTTCAAATTTGAATGCTCTTGAATAGAATTATCTAAGCTATTGGTTAATAATTAGCATTGGAAGTAGCCTTATTTCTCGTGGGAGTGATATCCTACTCTTTTCTATATTACTTGTGCAACCCGTGCACTTGCGGCCTAAAAAAGGACAAACAAGTTTTTGGCGCCGTTGCCGGGAACTTCAGCTTATTTCTGTATTACTGATATTAACAACGAGCTTCTTTAGTTTTAATTCAAGTTTCTTTTTATTTATTTTACTTTAAATTTTTATTCTTGTTGTGATTAAGGTACTAAGATGGCGGGTGATCACAACCATTCGAGCCTTCTAAGGGAGTTTGCAACTCCCCAAATGGAGAACTTGTAGTCAAGTATACGAAGGTCGCCCATCTGTGCCAACATTTTGATATCAAACTGGCCATTATCCAAATGATTCAAACCTCTATGCAGTTTGGCGGTTTGCTTAGCGAATATCCCAACGCTCACCTGTCTAATTTCCTGGAGATATGTGACACTTTTAAGCATAATGGTCTTTTTGAGGATGTCATTCGCCTAAGGCTCTTTCCTTTTTCTCTCAAAGATAGAGCAAAGAGTTAGTTGTAATCTCTGCCAGTAGGATCAATAAGTACTTGGACCAATGTATATGGCAAATTTCTCAACAAATATTTTCCACCGGCCAAGATAACTGAAATAGTGAATGACATCACTTCATTCACCCAATCTGAATCTGAGTCCTTGCATAAAGCATGGGAAAAGGTGCAAGGATCTGCTTCGTAGGTGCCCGCATCATGAGATACCACCGTGGCACCAGGTCTACTTATTTCACAAGGGCTTGCTACCACACCACCGTCCAATAGTGGATGCAGTTGCTAGTGGGTCATTACTGAGCAAAACTTTTGATGATGCATTTCAACTATTGGAAGAATTGGCCGCCAACAACTACTAATGGCCTTTGGCTAGAAATACTCCAAGGAGGGTGGCTGGAGTGCATGATGTAGATGTTATAACAACATTATCAGCTCAGGTAGTAGCAATAGCAAGCAAGCTGGATAGTATGGGACAAAGTCCTCACCAAAGCCCATTTGTGTTGTGTGACAAGTGTGGTGACATCCATGCGAGCGATAGCTGCTTTTCTATGTCAAAAAGTGTGCAATATGTTAGTAACTATCGCCTACAACAAAACAACCTATACTCGAACCAGTACAACCTTGGATGGAGGAACTATCCCAACTTCTCTTGGAAGGATAACCAAGGAGCTTCCTCCTCAGCACTTGGAAATGAACGACCTTACAATCCTCCTGGATTTCCCTCCAAGTCAAGACAACTAATGTAAAACAAGAAACCCTCTTTGGAGGACATGTTTATGTAGTTGATGGTTAAGATTGATTCTTATATGACAAAGACTGATGCTCAGTTGGCCAAGCACAATGTAATGTTTTAAAGCCAATCTGCTTCAATGAGAGCATTGGAGATACAAGTGGGGCAGTTGGCAAATGCTATTAGTAATAGGCCCCCAGAGACATTTCCAAGTGACACAATTACCAATCCCAAGGGTGCCTCCAATGAGCACTGTAATGCTATAACATTGAGGGGCGGTAAAACCATAGAAGGGAATCCAAAGACAAGGCTACTTGAAGAAGAGACTAAAGTTGCCCAAGATAAAGAAATAGTGAGCAAAGAGGTTGGGAAGAATCAAGAAATTTCTAAGAAGAAGGTTGAGGGCAAGACAAAGGAGGTCAAACCTTATATACACCCTCTACCTTTCCCCAACCGGCCTGTAAAAAAAAGGCTTGAGCACCAATTCCAGAAGTTCTTAGAAGTGTTCAAGAAGCTGCATATTAACATCCTATTTGCTGAAGCTTTGGAGCAAATGCCAAGTTAAGTGAAATTCATGAAAGAAATCTTGTCAAAGAAGAGAAAGCTTGGTGAGTTTGAAATTGTTGCCCTTATAAAGGAATGTAGTGCTATCTTGTAGAACAAATTTCCCCTAAAGCTCAAAGATCCTAGAAGCTTCACCATCCCATGCACAATTAGTGAGAAATTTAGTGGTCAAGCATTATGTGATTTGGGCGCCAGTATAAATCTCATGTCCTATTTAATATACCGAAGACTAGGTTTAGGGGAAACTACACCTACTTCAGTTACCTTGCAGTTGGCAGACTAAACCCTTACTTATCTGAAGGGGGTTATAGAGGATGTACTAGTTAAAATGGACATGTTTATCTTCCCTGTAGATTTTGTCATACTTGATATGGAGGAAGATAGAAAAGTCCCTCTAATTTTAGGCCGACCATTCCTTGCAACTGGAAGAACTCTCATTGATATGGAAAAAGAAGAACTCACCATGAGGGTGCAAGATGAAGATGTTACTTTTAATATTTTCAAAGCTATGAAGTGTCCTCAAGATCAAGAAGAATGTTCTTCGATGACTGTAATTGATGGGATGATATCTAAGGCATTTTGTGCAACTGTCGCATGTGCTTCTAGTGAATGTCATATGATCTTTAATCGTGATAGGGAAGATGAGGAGTTGGATCAGCTCAATTCAAACAAGGTGGTTAAGTCTTCAACCCGGCCATTGTGGAATATGTAAAGCAATGTAGTTGTCACCCTATTAATGCATCCATCAACCCAATTGATCAGACAAATATTCCTATTGCTTCAAATCTAACCCCTAGTCTTTCTTGTGACTCATCTCCTACTCCATCTGACTCTCTGGCTTTGCCTCCTGTGCCAGAACTGCCCATAACATTGCGCAAAGGTATCAGGTCCACTTGTAATCCTAATCCTATTTATGCTTGTCATTTGAGTTATCATTATTTATCACCTTCTAATTATGCCTTTGTGTCCTTTTTGGCCTCTGTTTCTATTCTAAAAACTACAAGTGAAGCTCTAATTCATCTAGGATGGTGACATGCTATGGTTGATGAAATGACAGCTTTACACTCTAGTGGTACTTGGGAACTTGTCCCATTACCTCTTGGCAAAATGACTATTGGTCGTCGATGAGTCTATACTACTAAGATTGGTCCTTATGGGAAAGTTGATTGTTTGAAAGGCTGCTTAGTGGTCAAAGGATACACATATATCTTTGGCCTTGATTATGAGGATACCTTTTCTCCTGTAGCTAAGATTGCTTCAACAACTGAAATTGGGAGAAGTCAAGGAAATGAAACTGATTTGTGACAACCAAGCTACTTTATATATTGCTTCTAGCCTAGTTTTCATGAAAGGACCAAACAAATAGAGATTGATTGCCATTTTATTAGAGAAAAGGTTCTCTCACGCGAGATTACTACTAGCTTTGTCAACTCTAACAAATAGTTAGCCGATATATTTACTAATTTCCTTAGAGGGACTCATGTTGATTTTATATGTAACAAGCTTGGCACACATGACATATATGCTCCAGCTTAAGAGGGAGAGTTAGAATTAAGCCATGTTTCATATGCTTCACATGTTTTCGTAGCTAACTTATAAGTGATGATTAGTTGATATTGTATTCATCACTTTATAAGAATTAGTGTTTGTGTTTACTTATTCAATGTACCACTTCTGTATATAAATACCAATATACTTATGTGTGAATAAATACACAATTCTTCCAATTCTATCTAATTCTATAGTTTTCTTGGTCCAAAAGTCTAATGAGAAGTGGTGTATGCGTGTTGACTATACAAACCTCAATAAAGCTTTCCTAAAGGACCTTTACCCTTTACCTAACATCAACAAGAGGGTCGATAAATCATCCATATACCAGTATCTTTTCTTCATGAACACTTACTTTAAGTACAATTAGATCCTAATGCATCCCGACAATGAAGATAAGACAGTGTTCATTATGAAGATAGTAGCTATTGCCTTTGGGTTATGCCTTTCGGCCTCAAAAACTCTAAAGCCATATACTAGATAATGATGAACATGGTACTCGAGGCACAAATTAGGATAATACTTGAACTTTACATTGATGACATGATTGTGAAAACACCTACCTCGGGTGACCATATCCATGACCTCAAAGAAGTTTTACAACAACTCTAGAAGCATAATATGAGGCTTAACCTAGAAAACTTGGGCAAATGTTAAGTGGTGATCAACATACAAATTCCAAGATCAATCAAAAAGTCTAATAGTTGACATGGAAGATTGTGGCCCATATCAAATTTATGGCAAAAGCAGTACACAAGTCTCTTCTTTTTTTCAAAAAATTTAAAAAGGGAAAGATTTCATGTGGAACCCAAAATGCGAAGAACCCTTCTTGGAGTTCAAAAATTGTTTGGCATCTCCATCAATCCTAACTATATCAGAACTAGACAAAAATTTATACCTCTACCTCTCTGTCAATAAGGAGGCCATAAGTTCCATTTTGATCAGAGAAACAAATGAAGGATAAAAGTTAGTCTACTTCATTAACAAAGTGCTCCTTGGACCCAAGCTCTAATATTAGAAGATTGAGAAGGTCCTTTTTACACTTCTTATGATGGCAAGATGATTGAGGCAGTACTTTTAATGCCACTCAGTCATTATCAAGACAAATTAACCAATCATACAGGTTCAATATAAGCCAGAACTCGCTAGGCACATGATTGCTTAGTCCATATAGCTCTCTAAGTTCAGCATAATGCATGAACCTTGCCAAACCATCAAGGCAAAAGTTCTTTCTAACTTCGTGGTTGAACTCACAGGTGAAACCTCTTTCTAAGGGAAATGCATGGGCGATTTACGTAGATGGCTCCTCTAATCCCAAAGGAAGCAATGTTGGGATGATTTTGGAGAATGGCGAAGAGGTCACCATCAAGCACTCCCTGAAGTTCAAGTTCCCTGCCTCAAACAACTAGGCCGAGTATGAAATCCTCACATTGGCCAAGGACCTCGGAGCATCCGAGATCACTTTATGTAGTGGCTCCTAACTTATAGCTACCCAGATCCTTAGTGATTATCAGGTCAAAGAACCCTTACTTCAGAGATACTTGATCAAAGTGAAAGAACTCCTCATTGGCTTTGCCAATGCCAAAGTTGAACACATCCTTCCGAGAGAAAAAAAAAACCTTGGGGAACAATGGGTTGATCATCCAGGAAACCCTTACTACACCAAGCATTGTTGAATCCGAGATAGTCATAGCAGTTGATGAGAACGATGACTAGATAAGGCCTATAACGGTTTACCTTCTAAGTAGAGCCATACTCATAGATTTAATGGAAGTAAAGAAGATAACTTACATTGCAAGCTGGTATACCTTGTATGATAACCAAATATACCAAAGAGGATTCTCTACTCCTCTTCTCAATTATCTCAGACCTAAAGAGGCATCATATAGCTTATCTGAGATGCATGAAGAAAGCTAAGGACACCACCTTAGTGGAAAATCACTAGCATGGAAAACGCTCAAGGTAGGGTACTATTAGCCAATCATGATGTCAGATGCCATGGACCATGTTAAAAAATGTGACAAGTGTTAGAAGTTTGCTGACAACCACTCGGCACCACTTGAGGAATTTGTAACCATCTCGATCCTATAACCTTTTTATAGATGAGGGATAGGCCTCCTTTTACCATTCCTCCAAGCTTTGGGATAGTTCAAGTATCTTATAGTGCTAATAGACTGCTTCACCAAATAGATCAAAGCCGAGCCATTAGCTACCATTACCTTGGCTAAGGTACAAAAGTTCACTTGAAGAAATATCATAAACTACTTTAGAATCGTAAAATCTATTGTCACAGATAACAAAATATAGTTTATCAATAATAATTTCCAAGAGCTCCCATCCAACCTCCACATTAAACAACATTTCACCTGGTGGAACACCGTCAGACTAACAGCCAGATGGAAGTCACTAACAGGGTAGTCCTTCGGGGTTTGAAGAAAAGACTTGATGAAGCCAAAAGAGACATGGCATAGCAACTTGGCTATGTCTTATGGGCATATAAGACCACACGTCACTCCACCATGAGAAAGACCGTTTAAACTTACCTATGGATACAAGGCCATGATCCTGGTGAAAACAGAAGAGCCCAGTTTGTAAAGATAGTATTCCTCAGAGGAAGCCAATGATGAACTTATTTGCTGGACGGACCATTGTCTGTTGTGCCCTGTCTCCAGCACTCAGGTGCTTGGTCTCAGTGCTCAGGCGCTCAACATGTGCTTAGGTTCTTAAGTCTTAGTGCTCATGCGCTAAGTGCATTGTAGCACAACACATTCTCTGTTGTAACATCCTAGGATTGCCTGCAGGATTGATGAGGGTCTCCACAAACCAACACGGGTCTTTTCAACGTGCTTTGCCCTCACTCACACGCATCCTAGGAAACTTCCTAAGAGGTCACCCATCCCACAATTGCTCCAAGTCAAGCACGTTTAATCATGGAGTTCTTATGTTCTTAGCTCCTGAAAAGAAGTTGCAACTTGTTTTTGAAAGCCTAGAACATAAGAACTCCATGGTTAAGCATGCTTGACCTGGAGCAATTATGGGATGGGTGACCTCCTGGGAAGTTTCCTAGAATGCCTGTGAGTGAAGATAAAGCACACTGAAAAGACCCATGTTGGTTTGTGGAGACACTCATCAATCCTGCAGGCAGTCCCAGGGCATTATAGATGGTATCAGAGCAGGGACCTCTCCTAGTACAGTGTGGTTCGGGGATGAACCAAGCGAAAGTTGGTGGGCATGTAGCGTCCTGGGGTCGACGAGGGTGGGAAGTGTTCGCCGGTGCTAAGAGAAAACATCAATGAACGGCTCCTGGCAGGCTTCTAGGTGAAGGGTCCCATGAATGAACTGAATACGCACTGGAATAAGATAGATTCAGAGACTGTGCAGGTATGGGACTACATAGTTGAGGATGACTTAAAGGAATTGATTAGGCATAGCCATATCTATAAGTTGCAACTTCTTTTCGGAAGCCTAGATCATAAGAACTCCATGGTTAAGCATGCTTGACCTGGAGCAATTATGGGATGGGTGACCTCCTGGGAAGTTTCCTAGGATGCGTGTAAGTGAGGACAAAGCACACTGAAAAGACCCATGTTGGTTTGTGGAGACACTCATCAATCCTGCAGGCGGTCTCAGGGCATTACAGATGATATCAGAGACGAGACATCCCCTAGTACGGTGTGGTTCGGGGACGAACCAAGCAGAAGTTGGTGGGCATGTGGTTTCTCGGGGTCGACGAGGGCGGGGAGTGGTCGCTGGTGCTAAGAGAAAGCATCAATGAGCATCTCCTGGCAGGCTTCTAGGTGAAGGGTCCCATGAATGAACTGAATGCGCACCGGAATGAGAGGGATTCAGAGACTGTGCAGGTATGGGACTACATAGTTGAGGATGGCTTAAAGGAATTGATTAGGCATAGTCATATCAACAAGTTGCAACTTCTTTTCGGGAGCCTAGAACATAAGAACTCCATGGTTAAGCGTGCTTGACTTGGAGCAATTATGGGATGAGTGACCTCCTAAGAAGTTTCTTAAGATGTGTGTGAGTGCGGACAAAGTACACTAAAAAGACTCGTGTTAGTTTGTGGAGACACTCATTAATCCTGTAGGCAGTCCTGGGGCGTTACATCTGCCATTGGGCGCTCAAGCACCCAACGCATAGCGCTTAGGGGCTGATTGGTTCTACAGAATTCTGCAGAAAGCTGGTTATTTTTCCATTGGTAACCAAAACCAAATTCAACCATTTCAATCCAGTTTCTAGGTGATTTTAAACCCCTAACAAGTTCACCAACATAAAGGAATCATTAATCACTAACTCATTTCATTAATTTTGGATTCTATAACCAAAACACTCATCCAAAACCTAACTTCTCCACTTTGTACATCAAAAGTCCAAAAAAAGGAATTCTAAGTCCTAAACTCAAATTCATACCATGAATAAGTTATAATCATCCATTAAAACATGTTCAATTGACTCATTAAACCACACTTGGCCTCAAGGATGAAGATGAGAAAGAAGAAGTGATTTAGACTTAAACCCCTACCTCGTGTCTCAAAGATGAAGAAGATGACGAAGCCTTGGTTTTCCCATTCTTTTTCCTTTCCTCTTCTTCCTTATTTTTTGCTTGATTCTCCTTTTCCTCTTCTTTGGAAGCTGCAACCGTGAGAGAAAATGAGAAAGAAAATGAAAAATGAGATATAAATATCTCATCTTATGCCTTAATATCAAGGTAGTCGTGAGTGACTTTGGTCACTTAAGTGACCATGTGTTAAATTCCCGATCTCCTAAGAAAACTTAGGTTTCACCAAATATAGCTTTCTGAAAGTCAACAAGTTTAAAATAAATCACAGAATTCATCAAAAAACATGTTGCACCAAAACCACCATTTTCCATATTAGCTGCTAGTCAATCCGCATTAAAATGCACAACTAGTATGCTTAAAAATATTAAACTAACTCTAATAAATCTCAAATTATAACTATACCTTCTTCAATATATTTGTGACCTAGAAATAAGTTCTCCACACTTATTTCCATTAACTAAGCATTCAAGTCAATTCCAACGCTAAAAACAGTTATACTTCACATATAACGTTGCAGCAAAGTGACTAAACATGCTCAAAAGGTCACAAAATTCAATGTTAAGCAAGTATTAGGCTACCTCTATATCCATATACAAACCTAACAAGTTTTTCTAAGGTGTCACATTTCTCCCCTCCTTTTTAGTATTTTGTCCCAAAAATTTAGTCTCTCAAAACTAACAACTATGAGGTCTCAAACAAACATAAACTCATATTCAAATGTTACCTTGCATAGGGTTGGAAGGTTGCGCATTTTCTTTCCCTCTGAAAATATACACCCTTCTTGAAGCTAGTGGTCTAGAACTGGGCGTATCTCCTTGTTTGCATTGGCATTTCTTCGAAAAGTTTCCCGATTGACCGCACACAAAGCAAACGGCACAAGGTTTGTCACTATGAGGTCTTCCACACTTAGGACATTCAAGTTCCACAGTCTCAATCTGAACTCGCTCACCTTTAACTTGTGAAAAACGGGATTTAGAAACACCTTTTCTAGATCCATCATCCATTTTTTTCCCTATTTGAAGATTTTGTGATCTTCGCTCTGCTTGGAACTGGAGATTATCAGACTCTACAATTCTACACTTATTCACCAAAGACGGGAAATCTCTAATCTCCATAGGCCTCACTGCTCTTTTAACATTTCCCCTCAAATTGGACTCAAACTTGACACACTTCTAGTTCTAATTCGGATTGAGCCTCAACTGAGAAGAGAACTTGGACAACTCATGAAATTTCACCTTATATTGCCCAATTGTCATGTCCCCTTGTTGAAGACCAAGGAACTCAATCTCCTTATCTTCTTGTAGAGTTCTTGGAAAATATTTTTCCAAAAAGGTGTCTTGAAAAACTTCTGATATAATCTGCATCCCAGCCTCTTCTAAGAGTCTTCTGGAACCTCGCCACCACTGCTCTGCTTCTCCCCCTAACATAAAGGAAGTGAAGGATACTTTCTGCTTGTTTTAGCAAACCATAACCTCAAAAATATTTTCTATCTCATCCAAGCACTCTTCAGCTTTCACAGGAAGAAAGTCACCTATGAAATACAAAGGGTTCATCTTATTGAACTCCAAAATATCTAGAAAATTCTGATTTCTCTTTGCCTGTCTTGGTGGTGGTACAAGTGGTGCTTGATGATTAGCCCCCAACATCTCAACTAGCCTAACAGTCGTAGCTGCCCGATCCCTCATCGTAGTAGCATTTGCAGCTATTTGCTCACGCATCGCTTCGGCCATTGCCATCACGACTTCAACCATGTTCAGATTTTCCCTAATTGAGTCCCTTGTTTCACGAGTTCGCCTCTTTGGAGCAATAGTTTCCTGTACACACAGAATAATTCATATTGAGTTGATTAGTCCTCAATCTCATGTAACCGTGAAATAGTAGCTACTAATAATCCAACATCAGGCAAGTCATGCAGTTCTATACATGCATCTCAAATAAGAGACAAAGAAATGCATAACACACGAAGGAACTTCTAACATGCCTAAGCATAGTCAGTCCATACCGCGACACAACAGGATGAACTATTCTGATACTAAAATATAACATCCTAATATTGCTATCCTGATATATCAACTTATATAAGAATAACCAATACAAGTCATGCTACTTCAATATCACATACACATAAAACCCATAACATTTATACAAATAATTATGGAGAGCCACAATAACAAAAGTTATATATATACATCATAGCCTCAAAAGGGCATATTGTTATACTAACTTTAAACAAACTAAACAAACATAAACTATATACAAGCTTAGCCTAATATAGCATGTATACCATGTGTCCTCAAACGTCTTCCTTTTTCCTTTTGATATGCTTTCACCTGGATTTACATGGAAACACAATCAGGGTGAAAAATCATAATTTCTCAATATAAGCATTCCAAAACCAGAGTTTAAACATTCACAATGAATAAACCACAATTAGCGTCAACAATAAGTTTACAACAGGTATAAGAATCACTCCAAACTTGCATTGCAACCCTATGTAGTATTCTCAAGCAAACCGTATTCCTAAACACGCATTAAAAACTATCAACAATATTATACAACCGCCTATACAATCATAAATATCGTTGATTAAGGTAACTGCTCATAAAATTACCATGCATGTGCAATACTTGTTATGTTGTATGTTTATGCCTAATATGTCCTAAGACAACGGATATGCAATGAAGTAAAAATAGTATTAGTGCAATGTCATGAAACTCAACTATTTCCAAGAACTACGGTTACATTTTACTTCTCTGAGTAATGAGGCTCCAACCTTAAAACACTAACTAGCAATGAATGGACTATTCCATCTCACAACAATGAGCATATTATTACTATCTCATATACCATTCACAAATATGTGGAAATAGCAAGTGTGTGAGAAAACATGCAAAGTGATATTTAACACATATTCAACGTCACAATGGAAACTCTCCTGCATAAGTTCATAACCAAAGTCCTTAAACATGATTATCCTCCTCCACAAGGTGTTCCAGCTATCAACTTAAAAATACTTACATATGCACTCTATGTGCCATTCCCATCCCATATCATCATCACAAGTGATAATAAAATCAATCCTATATGGATCAACAGTCTCGGTGTTTAACCTATGGTACTTCCAAACCATTGGTAGCCTAAGGTCTCACATTTTCCTCACATATACTAGATAGTAATTCCTCCTTGAACTACACCTATTGATGCCTCATTACACTTTAAAAGGCATAAAAGAGTGATCCCAAGCAAATGAGAATCCAATTCCCTTCAAAGAAACTTACACAAGTTACTGGTCACCTAGCGCTCAGGCGCTCCCAACCGAGTGCTCAGGCATTCAAGTGGAAGGACCATTGTCTATTGTGCCCTATCTCTAGCGCTAAGGCGCTCGGTCCCAATGCTCAAGCGCTCAACGTGGGCTTAGGTGCTTAAGTCTCAGCGCTCTAGAGCTAAGTGCATTGCAGCACACCACATTCTCTAGCCATTGGGCGTTCAAGCAGCCAACAGCTAACGCATAGGCACTGATTGGTTCTGTAGAATTTTGCAGAAAGCTGGTTATTATTCCATTCGTATCTAAAACCAAATTCAACCATTTCAATCCAGTTTCTAGGTGATTTTAAACCCCTAACAAGTTTACTAACATAAAGGAATCATTAATCTTGTGCTCATTTAATTAATTTTGGATTCAAGAACCAAAACACTCAACCAAAACCTAACTTCTCCACTTTGTACATCAAAAGTCCAAAAAAAGGAGTTCTAAGTTCTCAACTCAAATTCATACCATGAACAAGTTATAATCATCCATTAAAACATGTTCAAGCAAGAAAAATAGCCCAAACACTTCTAAATCCCATTTTGACTCATCAAAACCACACTTGGCCTCAAGGATGAAGATGAGAATGAAGAAGTGATTTAAACTTAAACCCCTGCCTCTTATCTCAAAAATGAAGAAAATGATTAAGCCTTGACTTTCCCTTTCTTTTTCCTTTCCTCTTCTTCCTCCTTCTTTGCTTGATTCTCCTTTTCCTTTCCTTTGGAAGCTGCAACTGTGAGAGAAAATGAGAAAAAGAGTGAAAAATAAGATATAAATTTCTTATCTTATGCCTTAATATCAAGGTAGCCGTGAGTGACTTTGGTCACTTAAGTGACCATGTGTTAAATTCTTGATCTGCTAAGAATATATAGGTTTCACTAAATCCATTTTTCTAAAGTCAACAAGTTTAAAATAAATAACAGAATTCATCAAAAATCTTGTTGCACCAAAACCATCATTTTCCATATTAGCTGCTAGTCATTCCGGCATTAAAATATACAACCAGTGTGCTTAAAAATATCAAACGAACTATGATAAATCTCAAATTATAACTATACCTTCTTCAACATATTTGTGACTTAGAAACAAGTTCTCCACACTTATTTCCATTAACTAAGCATTTCAAGTCAATTTCAACGCTAAAAACAGTTATACTTCATATATAACGTTGCAGCAAAGTGACTAAACGTGCTCAAATGGTCACAAAATTCAACAAGCATGTTAAGCAAGTATTAAACTATCTCTATATCTATATACAAACCTAACAAGTTTTTCTAAGGTGTCACATTTCTCCCCTTCTTTTTAGAATTTTGTTTCCAAACTAACAATTATGAAGTCTCAAACAAACATAAACTTATATTCAAAAGTTACTTGGCATAGGGTCGAAAGGTTGCGCCTCTTCTTTCCCTCTCAAAACAAACACCCTTCCTGAAGCTAGTGGTCTAGAATTAGGCGTATCTCCTTGTTTACATTGGCATTTCTTCGAAAAGTGTCCTAGTTGACTGCACACAAAGCAAATGGCACAAGGTTTATCACCATGAGGTCTTCCACACTTAGGATGTGACACCCAGGGCCGACGAGGGCGGGGAGTGGTCGCCAGTGCAAAAAGATGAAGCACAGACAAAGAGCGGCTCCTGGCAGGCTTTTAAACGAAGGTAGACATGAATGAACTTAATATACACCAGAATGAGAAGGATTCAGAGATTGTGAGGTATGAGACGGCATAATTGAGGATGCTTAAAGGAATTGATTAGCATTACCCATATCAACAAGAAGCATCTTCTTTTCGGGAGCCAAGAATATAAGTACTCCGTGTTTAAGCGTGCTTGACTTAGAGCACTTGTGGGATGGGTGACCTCTTGGGAAGTTTCCTAGGATACGTGTGAGTAAGGACAAAGCACGCTGAAAAGACCCGTGTTGGTTTGTGGGGACACTCATCAATCCTGCAGACAGTCTCGGGACGTTACAAATGGTATCAGAGCGGGACCTCTCCCAATACAGTGTGGTTCGGGGATGAACCATGTAGAAGCTGGTGGGCATGTGACACCTGGGGCTGACGAGGGTTGGGAATGGTCGCTGGTGCAAAAAGATGAAGCACCGACAATGAGCTACTCCTGATAGGCTTCTAGGCGAAGGGACACATGAATGAATTGAATACACATCGGAATAAGAGGGATTCAAAGACTGTGCAGGTATGAAACTGCATTATTGAGGATGCTTAAAGAAATTGATTAACACCACCTATATCAACGAGATGCATCTTCTTTTCGGGGGCCAAGAACGTAAGTACTCCATGGTTAAGCATGCTTAATTTGGAGCACTTGTGGGATGGGTAATCTCTTGGGAAGTTTCTTAGGATGCGTATGAGTGAGGAAAAAGCACGCTAAAAAGACCCGCGTTGGTTTGTAGGAACACTCATCAATCTTACAGGCAGTCCTGGAATGTTACATGACAAGTTTGAGTCTGAATTGAGGGGAAATGTTAAAAGAGCAGTGAGGCCTATGGAGATTAAAGATTTCCCGTCTTTAGTGAATAAGTGTAGAATCGTAGAGTATGATAATCTCCATTTTCAAGCAGAGCGAAGATGACAAAATCTTCAGAAAGGGAAAAAGATGGATGATGGATCTAGAAAAAGTGTTTCTAAATCTCGTTATCCACAAGTTAAAGGTGAACGAGTTCAGAATGAGACCGTGGAACCTGAATGTCCTATGTAACACTCTCCTTCAGGTGCCACATTTTCTGACTTAACAAAAGAAGAGTGAATTAAATTATAAAAGATTTGATTATTTAAAATACAGGTTAAAACTTCTTTCTTACTGAAAATATAAATTTACCAAAGTTGTAGGTAATATTTAAAAACATATAGAATTGATTAAGACTCACATAACAGACACCACATAATATTTAACAAAGATTCAGTAAACATGAAACTTGCAGACTCAAAAGAAACAGCAGCAAACCCTAGGACGGGTCCTACTTAATAGCACGGTAATAACACTAACGAGAAATGTCATCATACTTATTCAGTTTGGCATCCATCTCGACGCGCAAGATATCTGTTCCTCCGCAAAACTACACACAATTGAAACTAGGAAGATCATTCCTCGATGCCATCACCGAACTCAAAATATTACCTCCAGTCAAGTCTAAGAAGCTCGCTTCATCTACTATACAAATTTTAACAATACAAACACAACAAAATAGTACAACAAAGAGGTGAGATCCCCTTCATCAATACCAGTATGGTAGCAAAGAATGATACGAATAACAAAGTCATTCCATACATACAGATATCACAATTATATTCATGTTATCAATTCATAAACAGTTCTAGTAAACATATATCACAGTAAAATAAACAGTAACAGTTTTATCATAACAGATATCATCAATATATATGAAATGATTATGTCACACTGTATGAACATTGACCATACCACAACAATATGTGTATTGACTATGTGTATGCATACTGAATCAATTCTTACTCCATGGAGCTAATCACAATTTCAAAGATGAATGACCCAGAAGATTTGTCAGCCTTAGTGACAGTCTACGCTAAGCGCGAAAAGAGATAGTGTTGTTGGGCGCGTAATGCGTTGCAATGGTTCATCATGGCTAGAGATGTATAAGGTGAACAATTATCACTATGAATCACTGCGCCTTACGATCCCCTAAGATCCATCATAGATCTCACTATTCGATTCTCATTCTCTCCTACGCAACAAAAGCCATAATAGCCATCAACTATATACTATTCAATGCATGATAACTCAATGCATAACTCAATTTCATCACTAGACTGTTTCCAAATGAGATTAGAACAACCGCCCATACAATTGTCTGATATCATAAGATTAATGATATTATATAACCGCCCATATAATTATATAATATAACTGATACATCTGGGTCCAGTACATTAGCCTTACAGCAACTTTACTGTATTTCTCACTTACACAATACTTTTATCACGTTTTCACAATCGTGTAACACTTTTGTTACATTTTCAAATTGTGTAACCATTTTCTGACATTTTCTTAATCGCGTAAAAATATTTAAACGTTTTCCAAATCGCGTAGCAATTTTTCAACGTTTTTGAAATTGCGTAGCTCAAAAATCACATTTTTAAGTCGCATAAAGTATTTTTCATCATTTTTCAACTGCGTACAATATTTCTCAATATTCTAAACATTATTTTGGGCTTTCCAAAAATTAATATAATTTCTAACTTCATTTTTCACGTTTTCTCACTTAAGAAATCATTTCTGTAAATTTTATACTATTTCCCACAAAATTACTTTTTCATTGATTTAAATCAATTGTTCTATCTTAAAATTTCCTAACGCGCTTCAAAACTCAACAGGCGATCTATACATTAGTAAACTTCAAGCCACCAATTTATTTCTCATTTATAAACTAAATCCACTAATTTAAAAAAAAAAACTTTTCTTACTTTTATAACTCAAAATCCCTTAATTTAAATCCTTTGCTGTTTTAAATCATTCAATATTATATTTAGAAATATTTTTTGTTCTAATCTACTAATTCTTGGCATATTGGCCATAAATCATTTTGTTCTTAAAAAATGAATAATTTAATCACTTCCTATTTCATTTTTAATTTTAAAAACTTTTAATCCAATTTTCTTGATTTCTAAATCATCTAATCCATGATTAGTAAAACAACTTAGAATCTTTTGCTCCCAAAAATGATTTTGAGGCTGTGTGCCTCCATGGTTCTTTGGAACTAACATACTTTCTTTTGTCATGTAAATCATATCTTATTATATACCCAAATCATCATGCATCATAAACACATACTTAAGCATATTATCAAAGTAATAAGCATACCAATCACTAAACAATCATAATATGGAAAGCCTTAAACAAATAAGTGAATAAATCCTTATGGATTTTTCACCACACACAAATCTACTCCTCACCACTAACATATGGTTGATAAGGTTAATCTCCCTCTTACCTCAAGGAAGATCAATCAAAGCTCCTTGCTTGTCCTCTTGAAGTAGATCTTCTCCACCAAGTTGTACTTAAAAACAAAGAACACACACAATATTAACATTCAAGGATATCAAAGATGACCATAAGCCAAAATATGGTCTTAGAAACTTACCAAAGAAAAGAAAGATGAAGAACACAAATCTTCACCTAAAGGCTCTTGATCTTGAACTTGAAGATCAAGGTTGAAGATGGATGATTTAGACTAAGTGTTCAACATGAAAGTTGCTTAGGATAGCATGTAGATTTAGGAAACTAGGTTGGATGAAATTAAAAGAGATTGGAGGATGGATTTGGAGGGTTGGCCATGACCTCTATGAAGAGAAAAGAGAGAGTTTTTGGTTCTTTGGTTCTTAAAAGAGAGAGAGAATGTAAAGAATGGTTATTGTCACAAAGTGAGATAAATTTGAAGTGAATAATATCTCCCTTTTGAGCTTATTAGCCGTGGGATATAGAGAGAAAATGAGAGATATTTTTGTTTGTGATAGTTTTTGGCTTTTCTTAGATAGGAATGAAATAAAAAATATCTAGCTAAATATCTAATTACCATTACATAAACCAAAAGCAATTAGTTTAAGGTTCCTAGTCTCCTTATAGTCATAAGTTACTAGTCACAAAGCTTAACTAAGTTTAGTTCACTAAGTCTCTAGTTTGTCTTAGATAAGAATAAGATGAAAATATCAATTTGAAGAAACAAATATCTAAGGCCTTTTAAGAAAGCTTGGTCGTAAATCACTAAGAGAAAGGATCAAATCCTTTTTAGTTTGCTTCCTTTGTTTATTAATAGAAAGGTGATAGAATGAATTGAATTGAAATTTGCCTTTCTAAAGCATGCATAGCCGTAGGAAACCCAAAGGAGAAGCCATCATTATTGACTTGGTCTTACTTTGTTCAATTGAAGGCATTCTAACATATATCACAAAGATGTAATATTTTAGAGCAATTTTGCTCTCCATTGCCGTGGGATTCAACCAAATGAGGAGTCTAAAGCTTGATCAACAAGCTTGTCTCCCATTGGTCCTTAGCAAGTCAAGCCATCTTCCTTGACTATGTTTATATTGGTTGGATGGTTACTAACTAGTTTCCTATTGGTTGCCACTTTTGTTGACCATTTTCTATTGGTTGCTCTTAAAAAGTCTTTGCCATAATTATTGACTTAATTCCCATTGGTTGGTCTTGGTTGCCTAGCTCTCCTATTAGTTCATCAAAGATGACTAGTTTCTAATTGGTTTATTAAAGGAAGACTAGATTCTAATTGGTTCATCAAGGAAGACTAAATTCCTATTAGTTTAATAAAATGTATAACCATCAAATTTGACCAATTCTTATTTATTCATTTCAAAGAGACTAGGTTTCTATTGGTTCTCACTAAAGTTGCCATAACTGTCATATTTGACCACTACCTTACTTAGTCTTGAAGTTTTCTTCCTATTGGTTCACACAGGATATTTTTCGGTATACTTTAACCAATGGTAATAGCTACTGTTTATAACCAGTATCTATTGTCCAATGGATAATAGTTTTATCAGACAGATAATAAAATGTGAGAAATTTTATTTGACAGATAAGTTCTAAAAATTAAAAGATTAATAATGGTGACTTTCAGTTTCGGTTTCGGATTTAGTAAGCTCTCCCGACCCCGAATAAATCATCGAAGTTTTTTCTCGACCCGAAAATTATTATTTTCCTGGCACGAAGTAAATCACTCAAAAAAATTCAAAAACAATCACAACACAGTAAAAATAATTTTAACAGTGCATGAAAATCACAAAACGGTAAAAACCAAGTATTACTGAAAAGCACGAAAATTTCAGGGAGTTACAATATATGACACCTGGGACCGACGAGGGCGGGGAGTGGTTGTTGGTACAAAAAGATGAAGCACGGACAAGGAGTGGCTTTTGGCAGGCTTCTAGGCAAAGACTCACATGAATGAACTGAATACACACCGGAATGAGAGGGATTCAGAGACTGTGCAGTTATAGGACTGCACAGTTGAGGATGGCTTAAAGGAATTGATTAGCACCATTCATATCAACAAGATGCATCTTCTTTTCGAGAACCAAGAACATAAGTACTCCATGGTTAAGTGTGCTTGACTTGGAGCACTTGTGGGATGGGTGACCTCTTTGCAAGTTTTCTGGGATACATGTGAGTGAGGACGATGCACGCAAGACTCGTGTTGATTTATGGAGACATTCATCAATCCTGTAGGCAGTTTCAGGACATTACAAAATGGTATCAGAGCGGGACCTCTCACAGTACGGTGTGGTTCGAAGATGAACCATGCGAAAGGTGGTGGGCATGTGACACCCGGGGCCGACGAGGGCGGGGAGTAGTTGCCAGTGCAAAAAGATGTAGCACGAACAATGAGCGGCTCCTGGAAGGCTTCTAGGCAAAGGGACACATAAATGAACTAAATACACATCGAAATGAGAGGGATTCAGAGACTGTGCAGGTGTGGGACTACATACTTGAGGATGGCTTAAAGGAATTAATTAGCATCACCTATATCAACAAGATGCATCTTCTTTTCAGAAGCCAAGAACATAAGTACACTATGGTTAAGCGTGCTTGACTTGGAGCACTTGTGGGATGGGTGACCTCCTGGGAAGTTTCCTAAGATACGTGTGAGTGAGGACAAAGCACTCTAAAAAGACCCGTGTTGATTTGTGGGGACACTCATCAATCCTACAGGCAGTCTCTGGATGTTACATGACACACTTCCAGTTCTCATTCGGATTGAGCCTCACTTGAGAAGAGAACTTGAACAACTCATAAAATTTCGCCTTATATTACCCAATTGTCATGTCCCCTTATTGAAGACCAAGGAATTCCATCTCCTTATCTTCTTGTAGAGTTCTTAGAAAATATTTTTCCAAAAAGGTGTCTTGAAAAACTTTCCATGTAATCAACATCCCTACTGCCTCTAATAGTCTTCTGGCACCTCGCCACCACTGCTTTGCTTCTCCACCTAACATAAAGGAAGCGAAGGACACTTTCTGCTCGTCCGGGCAAACCATGACCTCAAAAATCTTTTTATCTCATCCAACCACTCTTCAGCTTTCACTGGATCGTAGTCACGTCTGAAAGACGAAGGGTTCATCTTTTTGAACTTTGAAATATCTGGAAAATTCTGATTTCTCTCCGTTTGTCTTGGTGGTGGTACAAGTGGTGGTTGTTGATTGACTCCCAACATCTTAACCAGCCTAACAATCGTAGCTGCTTGATCCCTCATCGCAGTAGTATTTGCAGTTGTCTGCTCACGCATCGCATCAACCATTGCCATCACAGTTTTAGCCATATTCAAATTTTCCTTAATTGAGTCCCTTATTTCACGAGTTTGCCTCTTTGGTGCCATAGTTTCATGTACACATAGAACAATCCACATTGAGTTGATCAATCCTCAGTATCATGTAACCGTGCAACAGTAACTACTAACAGGCAAGTCATGCAGTTCTATACAAGCATCTTAAACAAGAGACAAAGAAATGCATAACACACGAATGAACTTCTAACATGCCTAAGCATAGTTAGTCCATACCCCGACTCAATAGGATGAACTGCTTTGATACCAAAATATAACATCCCAATATTGTTATCTCGATATATTGACATATATAAGAAATATCAATACTAGTCATGCTACTTCAATATCTCATACATATAAAACCCATAACATTCATAGAAATAATTATGGAGAGTCATGATAATATATAATATATATATATATATATATATATATATATATATATATATATCATAGCCTCAAAAGAGTATATTGTTATACATAACTTTAAATAATCTAAACAAATATAAACTATATATAAGCTTAGCCTAATATAAAATTTATACTATGTGTCTTCAAACGTCTTCCCCTTTCCTTTTGATATACTTCCACCAGGATTTACAAGAAAACACAATCGGCATAAGAAATCACAATTTCTCACTATAAGCATTTCAAAACCAGAGTTTAAACATTCGCAATGGCTAAACCACAATTAGCATCAGGAATAAGTTTACAATAGGTATAAGAATCACTACTAACTACCAAAAGAATAACTTGCATAGCAACCCTATGTAGTATTCTAAAGCAAACTATATTCCTAAACATGCATCAAAATTTTTCAACAATATTATAAAACTGTCATACAATCATAAATATTGTTGATTAAGGTAACAACCCATACAATTACCATGCATATACAATGCTTGTTATGTTGTATGTTCATGCCTAATATGTCCTAAGACAATGGATATGCAATGAAGTAAAAATAGTGTTGGTGCAATATCATGAAACTCAACTATATCCAGGAGCTACGATTCCATTTTACTTCTCTGAGTAATGAGGCTCCAACCTTAAAACACTAACTGGCAATGAATGGACTATTCCATCTCACAACAATGAGTATGCTATTACCATTTCATATATCATTCACAGATATGTGGAAATAGCAAGTGTGTAAGAAAACATGCAAAGTGATATTTAACACACATTCAATGCCACATCAGATACTCTCCTACACAAGTTCATAACCAATGTCCTTAAACGTGACTTTCCTCCTCCACGAGGTGTTCCAACTATCAACTTAGGAATACTCACACACTCACTCTCTGTGCCATTCCCATCACATATGATCATCATAAGTGATAATAAAATCAATCCTATATAGATCAAAAGTCTAAGTGTTTAACCTATGGTACTTCCAAACCATTGGTTGCCTAAGGTCTCACACTTTCCTCACATAAACTAGATAGTAATTCCTCCTTGAACTACACCCATTGATGCCTCGTTACACTTTAAAAGGCATAAAAGAGTGATCCCAAGCAAATGGAATCCAATTCCCTTCAAAAGAAACTTACACAAGTTTTTGGACACCCAGCACCTAAGCGCTCCCAACCGGGCACTCAGACGCTCAAATGGAAGGACCATTGTCTATTTTACCCTGTCACCAGCGCTCCGGTGCTCGATCCTAGTGCTTAGTCGTTCAACGCGTGCTTACGTGCTTAAGTCTTAGCGCTCATGCGCTAAGTGCATTGCAACACACCACATTCTCTGGCCATTGGGCACTCAAACGCCCAACGCCTAGTGCTTAGGCGCTGATTGGTTCTGCAGAATTCTGCAGAAAGCTGGTTACTATTCCATTAGTAACCAAAACCATATTCAACCATTTCAATCCAGTTTCTAGGTGATTTTAAACTCCTAACAAGTTCATCAACATAAAGGAATCATTAATCACCAACTCATTTCATTAATTTTGGATTCTAGAACCAAAACACTCATCCAAAACCTAACTTCTCCACTTTATACATCAAAAGTCCAAAAAAAGGAGTTCTAGGTTCTCGACTCAAATTTATACCATGAACAATTTATAGCATCCATTAAAACACGTTCAAGTAATAAAAATAGCCCAAACACTTCTAAATCCCATTTTGACTTATCAAACCACACTTGGACTCAAAATTGAAGATGAGAATGAAGAAGTGATTTACACTTAAACCCCTACCCCTTGTCTTAAAGATGAAGAAAATGATTAAGCCTTGGTTTTCCCTTTCTTTTTCCTTTCCTCTTCTTCCTCGTTTTTTGCTTGATTCTCTTTTTCCTCCCCTTAGGAAGCTGCAACCGTGAGAGAAGATGAGAAAAAGAGTGAAAAATGAAATATAAATATCTCATCTTATGCCTTAATATCAAGGTAGCCATGAGTGACTTTGGTCACTTAAGTGATCATGTGTTAAATTCTCGATCTGCTAAGAAAACTTAGGTTTCACCAAATTCAATTTTTTGAAAGTTAACAAGTTTAAAATAAATCACAGAATTCATCAAAAAACTTGTTGCACCAAAAGCACAAATTTCCATATTAGCTGTTAGTCAATCTAGCATTAAAATACACAACCATTATGCTTAAAAATATCAAACTAACTCTGATAAATCTTAAATTTTAACTATACCTTATTCAACATATTTATGACCTAGAAATAAGTTCTCCACACTTATTTCCATTAACTAAGCAATTCAAGTCAATTCCAACGCTGAAAATAGTTATACTTCACATATAACATTGCAGCAAAGTGACTAAACGTGCTCAAAAAGTCACAAAATTCAACAAGTATGTTAAGCAAGTATTAGGCTACCTCTATATCCATATACAAACCTAACATGTTTTTCTAGGGTGTTACATCTCTACCCTTCTTTTTAGAATTTTGTTCCCAAAATTTAGTTTATCAAAACTAACAATTCTGACGTCTCAATCAAACATAAACTCATTTTCAAAAGTTACTTGGCATAGGGTTGAAGGTTGCGCCTCAAGTTCCACGATCTCAATTTGAACTTGCTCACCTTTAACTTGTGGATAACAGGATTTAGAAACACCTTTTCCAGACCCATTATCCATCTTTTTCCCTTTCTGAAGATTTTTTGATCTTCGTTCTACTTGAAACTGGAGATTATCTGACTCCACAATTCTACACTTATTCACCAAAGATGGGAAATCTCTAATCTCCATAGGCCTCGCTGTTCTTTTAACATTTCCCCTCAATCTAGACTCAAACTTGACACATTTCCAGTTGTCATTCAGATTGAGCCTCAGCTGAGAAGAGAACTTTGACAACTCATGAAATTTCGCCTCATATTGCCCAATTGTCATGTCCCCTTGTTGAAGACCAAGGAATTTTATCTCCTTAACTTCTTGTAGGCTGCTTGGAAAATATTTTTCCGAAAAGGTTTCCTAAAAAAATTCGCATGTAATCAGCGTCCCTGTCGCCTCCAATAGTCTTCTGGCACCTCGCCACCACTGCTTTACTTCTCCATCTAACATAAAGCAAGCGAAGGACACTTTCTACTCGTCCGAGCAAACCATGACCTCAAAAATCTTTTCTATGTCATCTAACCACTCTTTAAGTTTTACTGGATCGTAGTTGCCTCTGAAAGACGAAGGGTTCATCTTTTTGAACTCTAAAATATCTTAAAAATTCTTATTTCTCTCAGGATGTCTTGGTGGTAGTACAAGTGATGGTTGCTGATTGGCCCCCAACACTCAACCAGCCTAGTAATCGTAGCTGCCTGATCCCTTATCGCAGTAGCATTTGTAGCTATCTGCTCATGCATCGCTTCGGCCATTGCCATCACGGCTTCAACCATATCTGGATTTTTCCTAGTTGAGTCCCTTGTTTCACGAGTTCGCCTCTTTGGTACCATTGTTTCCTGTACACATAGACTAATCCATATTGAGTTGATCAGTCCTTAATATCATGTAACTATGCAATAGTAGCAACTAACAATCCAACAACAGGCAAGTCATGCAGTTCTATACAAGCATCTCAAACAAGAGACAAAGAAATGTATAACACACGAAGGAACTTCTAACATGCCTAAGCATAGTCAGTCCATACCCCGACTCAATAAAATGAACTGATCAGATACCAAAATATAACATCCCAATATTGCTATCCCGATATATCGACATATATAAGAATAACCAATACTAGTCATACTACTTCAATATCACATACACATAAAACCCATAACATTTATACAAATATTTATGGAGGACCACGATAATAAAAGTTATATATATACATCGTAGCCTCAAAAGGGCATATTGTTATACATAACTTTAAACACTCTAAACAAATATAAACTATATACAAGCTTAACTTAATATAACATTTATACTATGTGTCTTCAAACATCTTCCTCTTTCCTTTTGATATACTTCCACCTGGATTTACATGGAAACATAATCGAGGTGAGAAACCATAATTTCTTAGTATAAGCATTCCAAAACTAGAGTTTAAACATTAACAATGAATAAACCATAATTAGCATCAGGAATAAGTTTACAACATGTATAAGAATCACTGCTTACTACAAAAAGAATAACTTACATAGCAACCCTATGTAGTATTCTCAAGCAAACCATATTCCTAAACACGCATTAAAAACTATCAACAATATTATACAACCGCCCATACAATCATAAACATTGTTGATTAAGGTAATTGCCCATACAATTACCATGCATATGCAATGCTTATTATGTTGTATGTTCATGCCTAATATGTCCTAAGACAATGGATATGCAATGACGTAAAAATAATGTTAGTGTAATGTCATGAAACTCAACTATTTCCTAGAACTACGATTCCTTTTTACTTCTCTGAGTAGTAAGGCTCCAACCTTAAAACCCTACTTGGTAATGAATGGACTACTCCATCTCACAACATTGAGTGTACTATTACCATCTCATATACCATTCACAGATATGTGGAAATAGCAAGTGTGTGAGAAAACATGCAAAGTGATATTTAACACACATTCAATGCCACATCAGATACTCTCTTACACGAGTTCATAACCGTCCTTAAACGTGACTATCCTCCTCCATGAGGTATTCCAATTATCAACTTAGGAATACTCACATACTCACTCTATATGACATTCCTATCTTATATCATTATTACAAGTAATAATAAAATCAATCCTATATGGATCAAAAGTCTAGGTGTTTAACCTATGGTACTTCCAAACCATTGGTTGCCTAAGGTCTCATACTTTTCCTTGTTAAATATTGATTCTTTAATTCTTTAAAACAAATTCTAGATGCATATGCCCTAGAACAAAACACTATAAGGCCTAGGATCTACATCATGCCAGATTATCAAGGATTCTTTGATTTTCATAAATTCTTGGATCCATAGCTATTGATCACTAACTATTGCAGAATCTTTATGACAATCAATCACGAAGAAGAGGGTGGTTTGTAATCTTCCTCACCCAAATCACCTTAACTCCTCAATGGGACCATCGTCTCTCTTCCAAATGGAGAGAAGGGAAACTGTGTTATAATTTGGTATATTAGGGTCCATAACCGTTTTTGACGTATATTTACCAATTAGGGTTCCCATAATCCCCTAATGGGCCAATATGGTATCTACTCATTAAGCTCACATCAAGTTGTGAAGTCTACGGGCTCACTAAATTAGATCACTTAATAACAAGCCCAATAAATTAAATAGCTAATATAATTGTCAATTAAATATGATGCTCAAAATTAATTAGGAAGCGTAAATTTCCTAACAATCTCCCACTTGGGCTTCATATTATTCCTAAAACAATTATACTACAAATTCTTTAGGCACGCATCCGTATACTATTTATCTTTAGACTTCTCCTTAATACAATCTGGTCCACCTCATATATTAGTTATGAAACCACTGCAGCTTTTATCATAATCAAGCTTAACTAAACCACCATGATCACCATAGCAATATACTTAAAGACATAGATCAAATATGGATGAGTAGCGTGGAAATTACATTCAATGTGATCTCAGACATGCGTATTTCCAACTGGTCCTTCTTTAGTCCTTAGTGAAATCAATCCAAAGTCCTTAAATGCAACAATAATGTTGCATATGCAAAGCATAAACAAGTTCAAAAATAGAATCATAAACCATTAACTTTATTCTATAGAAAATCAAATAACACAATGTCCAAAGTAAAACATAGAACATAAAAATACTCCCACTAAACTAAGGCATCCTAAGGAATAACACCCATATGAGCAGTATGCTCATAAAAAACCTTAGGTGTCAAGCCCTTAGTTAATGGATCAGCTAGTATAAAATTTGTCCTTGTATATTCTATAGAAATTTGTCTATCCTGAACTCTTTCTTTAACAACTAAAAACTTGATGTCGATAAACTTCGACTTCGTCGAGCTCCCATTGTTGTTGGGGTAAAGAACTGCTGAGTTATTGTCACAATAAATCTTCAGTGGTCTGTTAATGCCATCAACCACACGCAAACTAGTGACAAAGGTCCACAATCATATCCCGTGGTTGGATGCCTCATAACAAGCTATGAACTCCGTTGCCATGGTTGAAAAAGCTATAAGAGTTTGTTTAGCAGACTTCCATGAGATAGCTCCTTTAGCCAACACATAGATGAAGCCTGATGTGGAGCTCCTGTTGATGTGTGTGAAACAACACCATATTTTGTTCTTGTTTTGCATGCATTTTTAGGCATTTTAGAAATTTTAGTTTCTCTTTTTATTTGTTTTTCCTTTCGTTCGGATAACTACGACATTTATGGTTTTGTTGTGCAGGATTGGTGCTAAATTGACTTAGAAATGGGTGAAAAGCTTGTATGATTAAAGTTGGAGCTTAAAGGATAGCAAATTGGGACAAAAGGATCATTCCAGAAGCATCCACGGTCTGGACATAGAATTTTTCATGGCCATTGATCGAGCAATTGTGCAAATGAAGCAAACGAGGCTTAGCAGAAGAGTCCACGGCCTGGCCATGGAATTGTCCATGGCTGTGGATCGTGATTTGACATAATTTTCAAAATTAATTTTTCTTTCTTTTTATGGGCTTGGACCAGTTTAGACCTCTAGGGTATATATAGTTGTTTTGAATACAATATGGGAGGATTGGAATTCTATTTTGAAGGAGGCACGTTTGGAGGCTCTAGATCTTCATTTTCCTCCTCTATTCTCGCTTCGCGACGGGTTTGGATGTTCTTTATTATGTTTTCTTGTTTCTTCTTCTCCATGTCTGAGTAGTTCCCTTCATTTCTAGGTTTGGGCTATGCCCTTTGATACATTGATGATGATTAATTGACTTGGTTTACTCTTTTTATTAATTTTGAATGTTCTTTGATTCAATCCTTATCGCGCTTATTCATGTGAATTTGTTGGCCACATATTTAAATCTCATAGATATTTAGGGACGTACTGAGAGGTGAACTTACGTGTTTGAACCATAAGAATTGAACTTAAGGTTTAAATCACGAGAATAGGTTTAGCCTTTCGAGGACTTAATGAATTATCACAAAGCGTAAAGGTTTCAATTTAAATTCAATTACCACGAGAGTAGGAATTGGTTTAATTGGACATGTTTCTTGTCTCTTGAGAAAGAACATTAACTAATTTAGAGGAATTCACCTTCAATTGAATTTCAATTTTAATAAAAGGGTTGTTAATTAGGATTTGTCTTGTATCATTGTGGTTACCCCCAATCTTGGAAGCTTTCTTGAATTTGAAAACATTTCTTAACAACTTGCTATCTTTGTTCTTAACTTTGCGCTTTAATATTTATTTATTTAATTGCTTGGTTACTATGTTTTTATCACTCAACAATTATATTCGCTTTGTTTAATTTAATTGAATTAATTAATTAATTAGTATTCATAGACATAGTTCCTATGGATTCGATCTTTTTATTACTTGACGACGAAACCGTACACTTACAGATCTCACATATCAAGTTTTTGGCGCTGTTACCGGGGAATGTGTTTTTCTTGAATATCAGTTTAATTTTTAATTTAATTATTTTAAACCTTTTTTTTCACTACTTTCTTGTTTTCTCTTTGACTCTTTGTAGGTAATTTCTCTTGTTTATGTGAAGTACTAGACGTTACGGGACTCTTATTGAAGCAGATCCTGAAATTGAAAGAACTTTTCGTAGAAGGAAAAGACAACAAGGGCAAAGAGCGAGAGAAATACTTGAACCAATACTTATCATGGCTGAACCTGTGGACAATCGATCGCTAAAAGAGTATGCAGCCCCTAATGCTCGAGGTTTGTGATCTAGAATTACTCGGCCAGCCATTGAAGTTGGACACTTCACCATACCACCTGCTTTACTCTCTATGATAAGGCAGAACTAGTTTGGAGGATTACCATCAGAGGACCCGAATGATCATGTGGATATGTTCTTAGAGTTCTGTGAGACCCTCAAGATTGAAGGTGCCTCTGTTGATGCTATTCGCCTCCGCCTATTTCCATTATCACTAAGAGATAGAGCTAGAGCTTGGTTAAAGTTTGTGCCTGCTGAAACAATCACTACTTGGGACTAATTGGAGCAAGCTTTCTTGGACAAATTCTTCCCACCTTCCAAGACTGCTCATCTTAAGACCTAAATCACAAGCTTCATTCAGAAAGATGGAGAGTCATTGTCGGAAGCTTGGGACAGATATAAGGCTTTGCTGGAAGCTTGCCCACATCATGGGTTAGAAAAATGGTTGATCGTTCACACCTTCTATAATGGTCTAGAATATTCTTATAAGGTGTCTCTTGACTCTGCGACTGATGGAGCTTTGATGAACAGAAGCCTACAGAAGCTTATGAGATCATTAAGAGTGTTTCTACAAATCATCACCAATGGGCAAATAAAAGAGGTAAAAACCTGAGAAAACTCTCGGGAGGTAAGTTTGAGGTAGACAATGTTGATTTGATTATGTCAAAATTTGATTCTTTGAATAAGCATTTTGACAAACTTAAAAAAGCTAATGTTAATGCCATAGGTGCTTCTAACCTTTTTTGTGAGATTTGTGGAGCACAGGGACACATGAGTGCCGAATGCTAAGTTAGAATTAGCTCCTCACAAGGTGCATCAGTGAAGCAAATGGAATCATGTCATAATCTTCATGACTTCAACCAAAAGGGGAGAAATGATTCATGTTCTCAAACTTACAACCACGGTTGGAGGTCACATCCTAACTTCTCCTACCAGAATAGTTAACACCAACCTGGGCAAGGTAGTGCTAAACCCTCTTCTAGATTCCAAGAGGTACAAAAATTTAGACTTGAGTCTTTTCTTGAGAACTTTGTTAAGAATCAATCTAAGCAAAATAAGGAGTTTAGGCAACATGGGCAAGTTGTGACTGAGGCCATTAGAGAGTTGTCATCTAAGGTTGACAGTTAGGCCATTCATAATAAGATGTTGGAAACTCAGATTGCCCAATAAGCAGGCACTTCACAGAGGCAACATGGTAAGTTTCCTGGTCAACCTGAAATAAATCCAGGTAATGAACACTGTAAGGCTATGAGTTTGAGAAATGGTAAGAAATTAGAGGATCCCAAGGGTAAAAAGGAGAGTGACAAAGATGAAGGGAATGAGGAAAAAGAGACTAAGACACAACTCTTAAAAGAAGAGGAAACTAATAAAAAGGTGTCTAAGTATGTACCCCCTAAACCATACCAACCCCCAGTACCCTTCCCTCATCGATTGGCTAAAGCTAAGCTAGATAGGCAATTTGGAAAGTTCCTAGAGGTCCTTAAGAAATTGTACAATAATATACCCTTCACTAAGGCATTGCAACAAATGTCTACCTATGCTAAATTTCTTAAGGACATTTTGTCTAATAAGAGAAAGCTAGAGGAATATAAGACAGTAACTTTAACTGAGGAGTGTAGTGCTTTAATTCAACATAAATTGCCTCATAAGCTAAAAGATCCAGGTAGCTTCTCTATTCCTTGTTTGATTGGTAACACTAGTTTGCATAAAGCTTTGTGTGATTTGGGGGCTCATGTAAGTCTTATACCCCTTTTTGTGTGTAAGAAGTTGGAGGTGGGTGAACTAAAACCCACAACTATCTCCCTTCAATTGGCGGATCAGTCTGTCAAATACCCCGTAGGTATCTTGGAGGATGTTCCTATTAGAATGGGTAAGTTTTTCATACCCGCTGATTTTGTTGTGCTTGAAATGGAGGAAGATTCCCAAATCCCCATCATTCTTGGTAGGCCTTTCTTAACTACTACTGGTACTATAATTGATGTTAAAAATGGCAAATTGTCTTTAATTGTTGGTGATGATAAAGTTGAGTTTGATCTTTCTAAATCTGTTAAACAACTTTCTTTTGAGGACTCTTGTTACAGGATTGATTTATTGCACCAGGTGGTGAAAGAAGAATCCACCAAGATTCACTTTGAAGATCGATTGGAGAGATGCTTGGTTAGTAGCGGCTCATTAGATTCTAGAGGTGAGGTAGCCAAGTATGCCCATTTGTTGGAGGCAACCTTAAAAATTCCACCTTACAAAGCCAAAGTGGAAAAGCTTGAGCCAAAGCCTAAGTCTGAAGATTGGGAGGAGGAAAAGGCTCCTAAGGTAGAACTTAAAACCCTTCCTTCCACTCTCAGGTATGAGTTTCTTGGTCCCAACTCTTCTTATCCTGTCATTGTTAGTGCTAGCTTGAATGAGTTAGAGACTGAGAAATTGCTTAGAGCTCTTAGAATGCATAGAAAGGTCATAGGATACACTCTCGATGATATTCAAGGCATAAATCCTTCCTTTTGCATGTATAGAATTTTGATGGAACTTGACCATAAATCCTCTATTGAGCATCAACATAGGTTGAATCCTAATATGAAAGAGGTTGTTAAAAAAGAGATTATTAAGTTGTTTAATGCTGAGGTAATTTACCTGATTTCTAATAGTGAATGGGTTAGTCCTGTGCATGTGGTTCCTAAGAAAGGGGGATGACTGTAATTAAAAATGAGAAAAATTAATTAATTCCCACTAAGATAGTCACAGGTTGGAGGATGTGCATTGATTATAGGAAGTTGAATAATGCAACTAGGAAAGATCACTTCCCCCTACCCTTCATTGATCAAATGCTTGAGAGGCTAGCTAGGCACACATACTTTTGTTACTTAGATGGCTATTCGGGGTTCAACCAAATCCCCATCCATCCTAGTGACTAGGAGAAGACCACATTTACTTGCCCCTATGGCATTTTTGCCTATAGGAGAATGCCTTTTGGTCTATGTAATGCTCCTACTACTTTCCAAAGATACATGACTGCAATATTCTCTGAATTTATTGAAAACATCATAGAAGTTTTTATGGATGATTTTTTGGTATATGGTACTAACTTCGATGATTGTTTGTCTAGTTTGTCTAAGATTTTTCAGAGATGTGAATAGGTAAATCTTGTCTTGAATTAGGAGAAGTATCATTTTATGATACAAGAGGGCATAGTGCTAAGACATTTGGTTTCTGGAAAAGGAATTGAGGTGGATGTTAGACCATTTGTGTACCGCAAGTGCACGGGTCATTCAAGTAATACAGATACAAAGTATAAGTTCATTCCCACGAGGATATATGGTTTCTATTACTAAGTAACAACCAATAGCTTAGCTAAATTCTATCTAAGAACATATAAAATAGAGAAAGCATAAATAATCTAAATCTAAACTATAAAAGCAATAAAGATAATGGTTTAGAGATCTAGGAAATCCTTCTTCACCTCCTATTTCATACTAATGATATGCAATCATTATAAGAAACATCAATGAATTATTAAGTTAGCTTGAGAATCTGATTTAGTCAAAAGCCTATGTCTAGGTCAGTCAACCCTGGTGTCATTTACCTAATCCACTATGTTTCTCATGTTTTCATGAGGACTAGTATAAACTCCACTAATGAACGATCTATTCTCAAACACATGCTAATACATGACTAAAAGTTATATTTCTATCCAGTTAGTGAATCAACTCATCCAAGCTAATTGAACTCGTCAAACATGCATCAACCATACCATATCCATATCCACAAATCCCTATGTCTAGTTCATTTGCATTAATCAAGATCATGCAATTATTAGCCAAACAAGAGTAAGCATTAAGCATAGGCATGGAAGAACAAAACCAAACATCAATAGATACTCAAAGTAAGACATAAACATCAATATTCATATAAAAATCCAAAGTATTTCCTAAATACAATTGCTAATCCATTGAACACGAATTTACAACAAAAACACATGCTCAAGAGATAGGGAAGAGAAGAGAAACAAAGGGAGAAGAGGAAGGAATCCATAGATGTCATCCTTGAAGCTCAAATCTCCTTCCATGAGGAAGATGGCATCCAACCTAGCCTCCCTAGGGTTCCAATCTACCTAGAAGTGAAGTCCCTAGCGTAGCTTCTCTAAAACTCAGCAAGGCTCCCTCGGAGCTCTCTATTAAAATATGTCGAAAATCTATTTATAAACTCAGAAAACAAAGGCACGCCGTGGCATTAACATGCCTACACCGCAGCGCGTGTCAAATTAGGTCAGGTATGACTCTCAATTTGCGAAGCTCTCTGACTTTTGATGCAGGGGAGGCACACGCCGCAACGTTAAACATGCCACGCTACGACATTGAGGTCTGAGATGCAGATTTGGCTTCCTCTTCCCATTCTAGCTCAATTACTCCATATATCATCTTGTTTGGAGCCTTTCCTATGATAAAGAAAACATCAAATCTGTAAGAGTTGCAAATCCACTTAATCAATTAAATAATATGCACAGTTTGCTCAATATCATATAGGAAAGGTATCAAAATTGATATAACAAATAGAAGCGTAAAACCTTCCAAATATGCATAAATACAAGGAATTTAGCAATCAGAGAAATACAGATATGGGGTACAAATAACTACACATTGTTAATGTCGCGGCGTGCCTCTGTTTTCTAAGTCTATAAATAGATTTTCAATAGATTTTAATAGAGAGCTCCGAGGGAGCCTTGCTAAGTTTTAGAGAAGCTGCGCTAGGGACTTCATTTCTGGGCAGGTTGAAAGCCTAGGGAGGCTAGGTTGGATGCCATCTTCCTTATGGAAGGAGATTCAAGCTTCAAGGATTACATCTATGGATTCCTTCCTCTTCTCCCTTTGTTTCTCTTCGCTTCCCTATCTCTTGAGCATGTATTTTTGTTGTAAATTCGTGTTCAATGGATTAGCAATTGTATTTAGGAAATACTTTGGATCTTTATATGAATATTGATGTTTATGTCTTACTTTGAGTTTCTATCAATGTTTAGTTTTGTTCTTCCATGCCTATGCTTAATGCTTGGTCTTGTTTGGCAAATAATTGCATGATCTTGATTGATGCAAATGAAGTAGACATAGGGATTTGTGGATATGGATATGGTATGGTTGATGCATGTTTGACGAGTTCAATTGGCTTGGATGAGTTGATTCACTAACTGGATAAAAATATACCTTTTAGTCATGTATTAGCATGTGTTTGAGAATAGATCGTTCATTAGTGGAGTTTATACTAGTCCTTATGAAAACATGAGAAACATAGTGGATTAGGTAAATGACACCAGGGTTGACTGACCTAGACATAGACTTTTGACTAAATCAGATTCTCAAGCTAACTTAATAATTCATTGATGTTTTTTATAAGGATTGCATATCATTAGTATGAAATAGGATGTGAAAAAGGATTTCCTAGATCTCTAAACCATTATCTTTATTGCTTTTGTAGTTTAGATTTAGATTATTTATGCTTTCTCTATTTTATATGTTCTTGGATAGAATTTAGCTAAGCTTTTAGTTGTTAGTTAGTAATAGAAGCCATATATCCTCGTGGGAACGAACTTATACTCTGTATCTGTATTACTTGAATGACCCATGCACTTACGGTACGCAAATGGTCTAACAAGTTTTTGGAAGGCAAAAATTGAAGTGATTGAGAAATTGCCTCCATCAGTGAATGTGAAGGGAGTACAAAGTTTCTTGGGACATATCAATTTTTACTAGAGATTTATTAGAGATTTTTATAAAATTGCTAAACCTTTGTCTAATCTCTTAGTAAAAGATGTTCCATTTAATTTTGATAATGACTATTTGAATGCCTTTTGCAGGTTAAAAGAAGCTTTGATCACCGCTCTCATTTTGCAAACACTGGATTGGAATATACTATTTGAGGTCATGTATGATGCTAGTGACTATGTCGTAGGAGTTGTGTTGGGGCAAAGAAAAGACAAGAAAGTGCATGCAATTTACTATGCTAGCAAGACACTTGATGGAGCTTAAGCAAACTATGCCACTACAGAGAAAGAATTGCTAGTGATAGTCTTTGCTTTTGAGAAGTTCAAGTCCTATCTAGTGGGTTCAAAGGTGACTGTGTACACTGACCACTCGGCACTTAGGCATCTCATGAGCAAGAAGGAAGCAAAGCCTAGACTTATCTATTGGATCCTTCTTCTACAAGAGTTTGATTTGGAGATTCTGGATAGAAAAGGAACAGAGAATCAAGTGGCAGATCATTTATCGAGGCTTGAGCAACCGATGAATGGGAAAAGTGAATTACCTATTGATGATTCTTTCCTCGATGAGCAATTGTTTGCAGTTTCTACAGAGAATGCTCCTTGGTATGCTGACTATGCAAACTACTTGGTTAGCAAGGTTCTATCTCCCGAGCTTAATTATCAGCAGAAGAAGAAATTTTTCTCAGATCTGAAGTGTTTTGTGTGGGATGACCCATACATATACCAGAGGTGTGCTGGAAGTATCTATAGGAGGTGTGTCTCGGAGGAAGAGGTTCTAAGTATATTGAGTTGTTGTCATTCCGCATCTTATGGAGGACATGCTAGTGCCTCCAAGACAACAACCAAAGTTCTTCTGTAACACCTCGAAAATTGATAATTCCATGATAAATAATTATTTTATAATATTTGTGATTTTTGTGAATTTTTATAAATTTTTTTCTGAAACGTTGAATATTTTAATATATTCCTCATTTTGCGTGCGCACTGAGCAGAGTCGAGAAAATGAAATATTTTCCCCGAGGCTGGTAAACCTCGAACTGTGAAAATATTGACGAGGGATCTTACTAAACCTGAGGCCGGGCATAGTTTATGAGGATTGCATTTTTTGATATTTTTATCTGATAAATAAAAATCACGGCACAATTTATTATCCGTTGGACTATAAATACTGGTGCTGCTAACTGTAACAATTACCCATTAGACAATAACTTATAGTGAAAATCCTTATCACCTTATCTAAAATCTACTTTATATCTTATCGTTTGACTTTTGAGAAAAAGTAACCAAGCTTCTCATGGAAGCTTCATTCCATCAAGCTTCTCAAGGAAGCTTTATTTCTCTCTCTTCCCCCCCCAACACTCTCCACGACAATGGCCTAAAAAGTGGAGCCAAAATTATACTTTTCCCTTACCACATTTGATTTCTAATTTTGAATCACCAAAAAGCTATCACTTTATCTTTCCACTTTCTTTCCTTCTCATTTTTCCTCTCAAGCTTTTTCTCTTTCTCTTCTCTTCTCTTCTCCACGCACCACACCATGGAAGGACCATCTCCACTATTTTGCCTAACTACTTCCATTTCTTGCTTCCTCTTATCATCTTAAGACATTTTTCCTTGGTGACCATCCTCTAGTTTTTCCTTTTTCACCTTCCACCATTGAAGCCCAAACTTGAAGCTCCAAGGTGAAGTTCTTGACTTCCTTCTCTTTTCTTCTCTTTTTCATTTTTATTGGTCACCTATGTGACCAAGGACTCCTCTTTTCATGGTTTGAGTGAAGATTTTGAAAGTTGCTCACCTTAGGGTTTTCTTGAAGGTGTAGGATGAAAATTGCAACAAGGGATCAAGGAGTTTGCTTTCTTGTGTTGTCTTCCATAGGTAAGAGGGAGATAATCCTCTTCAACCTATCTTGGTGGGGAGGAAACGTTTGTTTGGTGTTGTTGATGAAGGAATCTATGTGGGATTACTCTATTTGTTGTGTTGTTTTTCATGATTTTGTTGTTATTTTGATTTGTATGAATTCATTGATTGTCATTATGTATCTTGATGACTATGGACCATGTATTGGGTTGCTTGAAATTGATGAGAAACCTTGAAGTGGGATTAAGATTCTGCAGAAACGAGTTCTGTAGAATCCTTACTGATGCACAAGCGCTCAGGCGCTGGAGTTGGGACGCCTAAGTGTAATACCCTTAAGTACATGTTAGACTAGTAAATGGTTACCGAAGGTAGCATTTGACTTGTTTAGCATGTCAGTAAAGTTTTGTGACAATCTGAGTTCATTTAGGCACTTAGTTGCAACATAGAAGTTGTAAAGTGGCTTAAAATGACTCAGATAATAGCATAAGTTGCTAAGTTAACAGAAATAAACATAGAGAGTTTATTTCTAGGTCACAAATAAGCCAAGTAAGATGTGGTAAAAGTTTCAGTTTGGTATTTTTAGGCATACAGGTTGTGCTTTTAATGCCAAATTGATCCCTAGCAGATATAGAAAATGATGAGAATTGTGAAACAACAATTTATATGAATCTTATGATTTATTCTAAAGTTGTTAGAAGCAGGGAAACTCGAATTAGTATAATTCGGGTGTCCATAGCAGATATAAGTTTCAGTGTAGAAACTTAAGTTAATCTTTTTCCGTAATTACCTCCACGTCCCACCCCCTTATATCTCCCTTCTCCCTCGGCAGAACCGAAAACCAGAAAAAGAAAAGAAAGAAAAGGGGAGAAGAAGAAGGAGAAAGGGGAAGAAGGGAAGAAGGAGAGGAAGAAGATCAAGCTTCAAGGTTCAAGGCTTCAAGTCTTCAAGAGGTAAGGGGATTTCTATTCATTACTCCCTATTTGATTTCTTTGAATATAGTTTGGGGTATTGAATGGAAATAGGGGTTTGGATAGCCAAATCCATGTTCTTAACTTGGTTCTTGATTCCAAGGACTAGGTTAGGATAGTTTAAGTTTAGAGAATGCTAGATGGCCATTTATGGCTTAAGAATAACCATAGAATCCATAAAAAATGGATTTGTAGAAATAGTTGGTGTTATGTGATTTTGGACTTAGATTTATGCTCTACGAGAATTTATAGGTTGTAAAAGAGTTACAACAAGGTAAAGGGCATAGATTAATGCTAGAAATCACTTAGAATCCATGAGAAAAGGATTATAAATTGGTTTTTGAACCAATTATGCAAAAACTGTATTCTGCAGAACTGCTGTTCTGCTATCAGCGCCGCGGTGTAGAAGGTGCATGCCGCGGCGCGAGACCACGAAACAGAGCACTCGAGAACAAAGCGTCGTGGCGTGCAAACGTCGTGCCGCGGCGTGAGACCCTGAAACTCCAAAATGTTATTTTTGGACGTTTTGAAGTTCTAAAGTAAAGGGGATCATTTATATATGTTTCCTAAAGTGTGTTAAGGCACATTGGGGGTATTTTCAAGTGGAAAATACCTACCCATCAAGAATGAGAAAGCATAGGCTTTTAAGCATCCTAAAGGAAAGGTTTGCTTTAAGTAATGACATTGCACCTTAGGCAACTTAGTGTTGCATTAAATATCACTTAAGATGTGATGAGATGGTGCAATGAAGACAAGTGTATTAGTATGCACTCTAGTAGAGAATGAGAAAGGTATGAACCTTAGGAGATCCAAGAATAGTGGATTACCTTAGGAAGGTACCTAGAACCTTAGGCAACAAAGAGTTGCAAGTAAGAACTACTCTTACATTAGAGTTACTTGAAGGGAGATAAGATTGTGTATTAGTTCCAAAGAGGGAACGTTTAGGTACTAAGTCTCTAGTTAAGTGAGACTCAGTACATTGCTAAATACACAATAAGATGATATATGACTAAGAAGATGTCATAATCATAAGGTCGAGCAGAAATGTGCAATAACTCATGTATTAGTAAAGATGAGTTAGAAATGCAAGATAAAGAGAATTTACTTCCTTAGATACTAACCAAAGTGTGGAAGTTAAGTTCTTAAGCATTCCATGAGTTTGGAATAGTTAAAGAGGTATCTGGAACCTTAAGCACACAAGTGTAGTATAAGCTACTACCAGACGTGTGATAGAATGAAAAGCTAGATACAACTAGAATATGTATGTTAGCACACAAGTGTAGTATAAGCTACTACCAGAAGTATGATAGAAAGGAAAGTAAGATGCATGAATTACTCACTTTAGTTAAAGTTGAGTTAATTATGCAAAGTTTTAGAGAGATGCTCACTATGTCCTTAAGCAAGGATAGTTGAGGCATTAGTTAAGATAGACTCTTTCACTAGGATGAGTTGAGTCTATAGGAAAGTAAGATGGTGTTTATGTAAGAGTTAGACATAACACTAAGCTTTTCACACACTAGTCAGTTAAGCTAGTATGTATGTGAAGAGATAGAACCTTAGGGCAACCAAGATTAGTGGTCTGCCAAAGGTAAGTACCTAACACCTCAGCAACATAGTATTGCATTAGAGATCACTTAAGAGATAGGAGTGATGAGGTGGAGTTTAGGTACGAGTGTGAGAAATGAACTGGTGATGTTTACCTAAGAATGTAATGTTATATGACGTGAGGTCATTTAGCCAGAAGGTAAGGAATCAGAGAAGTTCCTTAAGGGACAAGTATTCCTAACCAAGTGCTAAGGTTACATATAGTATGAGGTTACAGATTCTCCTCATTGCAAAGGGTAAACATAAGAAGCCAAAGTTATTAGTAGAATATGCTTAGATCAAAGAGGAACTAAGTATATAAGTATGAATAAAAGTCTATGAATTAGTTAAGTAGTATCGATCTGGTGGATATCCTTTGATGTTCATTCATGGAGGCAAAAAGAAGATAGATGGGTGTCCGAAGGACTTTTGAGAAGGACATAACCCTGATGTCTCGATAATGCCAAGGCCAAAGGAGATAAGTAGGAAATTCAGAGACGCTCTTTGAACAAGGCTGAAGCCCGAATTTCTCAGTGTGCCAGGATATGTATAATGTGAGGATGAGTTTTCCCTCTAATTACCACCAGATGATATACTGACTAGTTCCTAGCAAACTTCCTTGTTCTTAGAATAGACTTTTGCATTTGCATTTCATTCACATGCTTTTAGGATTCCTTAGGCATATTCATATTACATATCATTATCATTGCATTCACGGACAGTTGTATGGGCATTGTCCGTCGCTGTTAGTATGTACAGTTGTATGGGCGTTGTATGTATTAACAGTGTGTAGGCTATAGGTTGACATCACACTATAAGAGAGTGTGCAGTTAAGAGAAAAGAGGAGGAAACTCCTAAGTTAAGAGAAAAGAGGAGGAAACTCCTAAGTTATAAGAAAAGAGGAGAAAGCTCCTAAGATAGAAATAGTTATGAGAAAAGGGGAGAAAGCTCCTAAGTTAGAATTATAGCATTTGTTATATTTGTTATATGCTATGTTATAGAGAACTGGTATTGGAATTGTTTTTACTGAGAATGTTAATTCTCACCCCAGTTGCTATTCCATGTAAACCCAGATGCAGGTTCAGATTCATGTACAGGCAAAGGCTCAGGTACAGAGATGCAAACCCTGCTAAGGATGAGAAGATAAAGCATGAAGACTAGAGTAGTTTTTATTGCTTTAAGTAGACAGAACTTATGTAATAAGTTTATATTTGTTCTGTAAGTTTTATTTTATATGTATTACAATAAGCCCTCAGGTGGCTAAGTTTGTATATGTATATGTATGAGTTTAAGTTTTTCCGCAATCTCTCAAGGCTTTCTATAATTACTCCGTTGTGATTATAGATATATGTTAGTATGTAGTATAGAAGTGACGTCTCTAGTACTGATTATCTTTATATATCACTGTCTATCTAGGATATATCTGGATATCTGTATTAGGGTGTTACACTAAGCACCTAACACTCAGAAAAATTTCTTGTAACGTAGCTCGATGAGCGCTCAAGCGCAACGTAAAGAATGCCCAGGTGCTCAACCCGTGCTCAAGTCCCGAAGAGATGGCGCCTAGGCGCCCAGAGCAAAGTCAGCTAGGTATATGTTAGATACATTAGGACTTCAGTATGAGGATGTTACAATTAAACTAAAGTAAAGAACTTGACTAATTAAGAGAAATGAAGATTGAATTAGGATTACAAGAGAATTCCTCTAGAGAAAGATTTCATAAGAATTGTTAAGCTAAAGTGATATTCCATAATGAACCTTAAAAAGTGTTTTACCACTTTTGAGAACTTGATACTATGTTATTGTGGGTCTATCTGTGGGACCAAGGAATTATTGATGTTTAACTTGACCAAATTATGATATGTTATGGATGAGTATATCATTTGTTCAATATACATGAATATGCATTGAGTCATCATGCATTGTAAAAGTCCGATGGACTCTGTTGTAAGGCCGTATGCTTAGGAGATTGAATCACACCTTAATGCAGGTGCGAATAGACTAGTGTAGGTCATATCGTTGACCTTGGGGGCATCTGGGTACGGGTGTTCCATGAACGGATAGTTGGTAACTCCTTTGGGCCATGGGATAGACCGATGCAAATGCACCGACGATCCAGACCAAGACACTGTCCTATATCGCCATCCTGTGAGAATGCCGCTATATAAAGCCTTGTTGCGCAAATTATGAATTTTTTCTGGAAAGCACTTGATTTTTATGGCTGATGAGATACTGGCATGTCTCCTTGATCATTCTCTCCGATGTTTGTGTCTAGCTCTATAGAGTAAGAATTGTAGTACCGAATGTTGGATTTTGGTACCATGTGCATAGTGAGTCAATATATTAACTGACATTTATTCACATGATGATGAACTGTTGTTTTATTGATGTTATAACTGCCTAAAATTGTTGAGTTGTTTATTATTTGAATCTTGATACTGATTATTATTCCTGCGATGCTATGTGGTCGTCTTGCACCGTTCTGTTTCTTTACTACCATAATTGGTACTGGATGTAGGATGTCTCACCTATTTTCTGTATTTCTGTTATTTTGTTTATTTATATGCATCTCTGAAGACGTTAGTGAAGAGGGGGAAGTGCACGAATTCCCCAGCTTTTGGCCTGACTTTGATTAGTACCTGTTTGGAGCATGACGTCCTGTCCAAGTTACTTTTTAGGTTATGTTAAGCTGACTTTTCATGGAGGTCCGGACTGCTGGCACATCAACCTGTGTATGGATCGCTGTGTCTACCATAGAGATGTGACAGTGTTTTTGGCTTAGGGTTGTTATGACCCACCTGTTTTTAATTTCACTGCAAATGTTCATTTAGAGTTCTACTTACCCGTTCGTGATATGTGGAGTGATCTTCACTACACTCCACGAGAGGATTCATTTTTTTCCTCTGTACGAGCCCCCGCTCATAATTCGGTTGCTCCGATGAGGATTTCCTCTGACTATGAAGACCCCGAGGAGGATCCAGCCACGGTTCCTTCTCGTTAGTTTTAGGGGCTAATGCTGTTGATAGCCACTGATGGCTATCTGTAAATCTTTTTTTGAGGGCCTGATATTTTGTCTTTTGGTGGGCTGTATATATGTAATCTTTTGGGGCGGGAAAAGCTTTTGCTTATTTTGTATATCTGTTGATGTAACTAAACAAGTATGATAAATATATATATGTATATATATATATATATATATATATGATGTATGGTTTATTTCTTATGTTGATTCTACTGTAATAACGTTTTATCATTTTCTTACGAAAAAAAAAGAATTCGCCAAATTATTTACACGGTTACAACTAAACAGGCTTATCGATATTTAAATGAACCAGGTTCTAGTTTATAACTTATTTTTCCACATTGTCCTTCTTGGTGTGATGTTCCCTTCTCAAAAAGGGGCGTTACACTAGTTTGGTATTAGAGTCCCGGTTTAAGTTTTCTTTTAAGTCATTGTGGTTAGGTCTGTCTTGTTTGTGCTGTGTGATTGTCTGTGTTTGGTATTCTGAAAGGATGCATTTGACTTTCCTTGTGTTTTGTATAGCTTGACTTGAAGAGAAACGATGGCGCGTGGACAAGGAGGACATGTTAACTTGGGACGAAAAACTGAGAACATGGCTGCAGCTGCAAAAGTGATGCAACGAATGGCAGACGTTATCGTACAACAAACTAAAAGAGTTGCTCAACAACAGGAAAGGGTTACACAACAGTTAGAAGCATCAGCCGATGCTCAAAATCTGTCAGAGTTCTATCGTAACAACTCTCCTCAGTTTAAGGAGCAATTTGATCCAGAGAAGGCTAGTCTATGGATCAAGGAGATGGAGAAAATTTTCAGAGGCATGAACTATGCGGATGATAAGAAAGTAACTTATGCTGCTTTCATGATGATCAGAGATGTAGAAGAATGGTGGAATAGAGCACAGAGACTATTAGAAGCTGAAAGTCGAGTAATCACCTGGGAAGTATTCAAGGACAGATTCTTGGAGAAATATTTTCCAACAAGTGCATGATGTGCAAAAGAAATGGAGTTCCTCAATTTGAGACAAGGAACCATGATTGTTAGCAAGTATGTTGCGAGGTTCAAGAGCTTGTCCAAATTTTTGACATATTTCCAGCATCAGCTGAACGAGGTGTGGAAGTGTCAGAAATTTGAAGAAGGATTAAGGCATGACGTGAAAAGGGCAGTCATAACCCTAAAGATCAACCAGTGATTAAAGCTGTTAGATACGTGTCACCAAGTGGAAGATCTGGATCAGGCACAGGACACGAGGAACGTAACTTTAGACCTACTAGGTTCCAAAGAGGAGATGGCACACTGCAAACTGTTGTCAGAAGAAACCATATTCCCGATTGCCAGGAAATCATCAATAGTCACCTGGTGGAGGTCCTAGTAGAGGTTCTGGTGGAAATCGAGCTGGTCAGAATGTGGCGTCTACGCCAAAGTGTATGAAGTGCTAGAAAGATTACTTAACGAGGGATTGCACCATCAAAGGAATCATCTGTTTTCTATGCGGGAAGCCTAAATATATCTCTTGTGACTGCAATCAGGCTAAGGCAGAACCTTCGGTCAACACTGCAAGAGCTGTAAATCCGCAAGCATGAGGTCGAGTCTATACTATGAGTGGAACGGAAGCCTCCATATCTGAAGATCTGATACAAAGAGAGGGTACCATAGGAGGTAATCTTTTGACTGTACTATATGACTTTGGGGTAACCCATTCTTTCATCTCTTATGACTGTGTGCAACGACTTAGTTTACCTGTGTCTTCTTTGCCTTTTGACTTGACTGTGTCTACCCCTACAACTAAACCTGTTATTACCACCAAAGTTTGTTTAGATTGTCCTTTAATTGTTAAAGGTCGAATCTTTTCTGTTGATTTGATCTGTTTACCTCTTTCCCAATTAGACATGATTTTAGGAATGGATTGGTTGTCTTCTAACTATATCCTATTAGACTGTTCTAGTAAGACCATAGTTTTCCCTATGGATGAAGTTCCTAGATTTCTTATGGCCAACTAAGTTCAATCTTTCTTGAAAGAAAGAGCTCAGGGATACGTGCTATTATCTTCCTTAAAAATTGAGGACGAGGCAGATGTGAATGCAATTCTAGTGGTTAACGAGTTTCCCGAAGTCTTTCTTGATAATGTACCTAGTCTACTACTGGAGTGGGAGATAGAGTTCACCATTGATCTTATGCCTGGAGCTGGTCCTGTTTCTATAGCACCCTACAAGATGTCATCATCAGAATTAGTTGAGCTCAAGAAGTAGTTAGAAGAACTTTTGAAAAAAGGGTCTGTTAGACTAGTGTATCACCATGGGGAGCACCAGTGTTGCTAGTCAAAAAGAAGGATGGGACTTCACGATTGTGTGTTGACTATCGCCAGCTGAATAAGGTCACGATCAAGAACAAGTATCCACTTCCGAGGATAGACGACTTGATAGATTAACTAAAAGAAACAACAGTGTTCACTAAGATCGATCTGCGATCGGGGTACCATCAAATTTATGTAAATGTGGAAGATATTCCCAAGACGACTTTTCCCATTACGAATATCTTGTGATGCTGTTTGGTGTGACAAATGCACTTGTCATATTCATGGATTATATGAATAGAATCTTTCATCCTTACTTGGACAAATTTGTTGTTGTCTTCATTGATGACATTCAGATCTACTCTCGAAATCAGGAGGATCATGTTGAACACCTTAGTATAGTTCTCCAGATTCTGAAGGAGAAGAAGTTGTACGCCAAGCTATCGAAGTATGAATTCTGGATAGAAGAGGTCAAGTTTTTGGGCCATGTAATCTCGAAGGAAGGGATTGTAGTAGATCCGTCAAAGGTGGAAGCGATTCTGCAATGGGAAAGACTGAAGACAGTGACAGAAATTCAGAGCTTTGTGGGATTAGATGGATATTATCAGATATTCATTGAGGGATTCTCTAATATAGCAGGGCCTCTCACTCAGCTCACGAGAAAGAATCAAGCCTTTGAGTGGACTAATGCCTGCGAAGAAAGTTTCCAAGAAACAAAGAAACGACTAACTACTTCCCCAGTGTTAGTTCTACCCGATCCGAGTGAACCCTTCGAAGTGTATTGCGATGCTTCATACCAAGTACTAGGATGTGTGCTTATGCAAAATAGAAAAGTAGTGGCTTACACTTCGAGACAGTTACGAGTGCATGAGAAGAACTACCCAACACATGACTTGAAATTAGCAGTTGTGGTATTTGCTTTGAAGATATGGAGGCACTTTCTTTATGGGGCGACGTTCAACGTCTTTATCAACCACAAGAGCTTGAAGTACCTGTATAACTAAAAGGAGTTGAATATGAGGCAACGAAGGTGGTTGGAATTTCTAAAGGATTATGATTTTCAACTTCTGTATCACCCTGAAAAAGTAAACGTCATGGCAGACGCTTTAAGTAGGAAGATGCTCAGTATCTCTGCTATGATGGTCAAGGAAAATGATTTGATAGAATAATTCAGGGATGTATGGTCCTTTGTGGAATTGACACTAGGGAAGATTTGTATGAACATGGTCAGTATCTCAAATGACTTAATGGAAGACATTCGAGAAAAGCAGAAGATTAACAAGTTTTTGCAAGAAGAAATGGAGCTAATAAAGCAAGGCTATGTGACAACATTAGAGGAAGGAACTGATGGAATCCTAAGATTCAGAGGTAGAGTTTGTGTACCCAAAGATCAAGAACTTAGAAAGTTTATTCTCGAACATGCTCACACAAGCAAGTTAAGTATGCATCTGGGAATAACCAAGATGTACCAAGACTTGAAACGGTTATTTTGGTGGGACGGAATGCAAAAATGACATTGCCAGATGTGTGTCGTCTTGTCTGGTTTGTCAAAAAGTGAAGGTTGAACATCAAAGACCTTTTGGAATGTTGCAACCCCTAGTTATTCTCAAATGGAAGTGGGATAATATTGCGATGGATTTTGTGGTTAGATTTCCAAAAACCAGAAAGGGTTATGATTTAATATGAGTAATCCTTGATCAACTCACGAAGTCAGCACATTTCTTACCAATCAACATAAGATACAACATGGAGAAGTTAACTCAGTTGTATATTGGTGAGATCGTTAGGCTGCATGGTGTGCCTACCAGTATCATTTTTTTTAGAGATCCAAGGTTCATATCAAAGTTCTGGCAAAGTTTACAAGGAGCATTGGGAACTAAACTTCGATTGAGTTCTGCTTATCATCCTCAGACTGATGGTCAATCGAAAATGACGATTCAATCATTGGAAGATTTGCTTAGAGCTTGCACTTTGGAACAAACTGGAAGTTGGAATGAATTTTTGCCATTGGTCGAGTTCACCTACAATAATAGTTTTCATGTGAGCATAAGGATGGCACCCTATGAGGCTCTATATGGACGACAGTGCAAAATACCTTTGTTTTGGTACCAAGATGGCGAGCGCCTTACTATTGGACTTGATCTTATACAACAAATGACTGAGAAAGTCAAGATGGTTCAGGAAAAGATAAAGATAGCTCAAAGTTGAAAGAAAAGCTATGCCGACAAAAGAAGAAAGCCTATTGAGTTTAAGGAAGACAAGCATATGTTTTTGAAAATCACGCCTACAACTGGGGTCAACCGAGTTTTGAAATCTAGAAAACTCACTCCCAAATTCCTTGGATCTTACCAAATTCTTCACCAGATAGGTCCAGTAGCTTGCCAAATAGCCTTACCACATTTTCTTTCTAACCTTCACAATGTTTTCCATGTGTCACAACTACAAAAATATATTCCTGACCCGAGTCATGTCATAGCACCGAACACAGTACAATTGAAAGAAAACTTAACCTATGAGATAACTCCTATAAGGATTGAAGATAGGAAGGTAAAGCAACTCAGAGGGAAGGAGATCCCGTTGGTAAAGGTAATCTGGAATGACACGACCGGAGATGCAACTTGGGAGTTAGAAGACAAGATGAAGGAGCAATGTCCACAACTATTCTAAGGTATGAAAATTTCGAGGACGAAATTTCTTTTTAGAAGAAGAGAGTTGTAATAGCCTGAAAATCGATAGTTCTATGATAAATAGTCATTTTATAATATTTGTGATTTTTGTGAATTTTTGTCGATTTTTTCTGAAATGATGAATATTTTAATATATTCATCGTTTTACGTACGCACTGAGTGGAGCGGAGAAAATAAAATATTTTCCCCGATGCTAGTAAACCTTGAACTGTGGAAATATCAATGGGGGATCTTACAAAACCTGAGGTCGGGCATAGTTTACAAGGTTTGTATTTTTCGAGATTTTTATCTGATAAATAAAAATTGATGTACAATTTATTATCTGTTGGACAATAAATACTGATGCTGCTAACTATAACAATTACCCATTAGATAATAACTTGTAGTGAAAATCCTTATCACCTTATCTAAAATCTACTTTATATCACATCGTTTGACTTTTGAGAAAAAGCAACCAAGCTTCTTATGGAAGCTTCATTCCATCAAGCATCTCAAGGAAACTTCATTTCTCTCTCTTCCTTCCCCACACTCTCCACGGCAATGGCCCAAAAAGTGGAGCCAAAATTATGCTTTTCCCTTACCATATTTCATTTCTAATTTTGAATCACCAAAAAGCTATCACTTTATCTTTCCACTTTCTTTCCTTCTCATTTTTCCTCTCAAGCTTTTTCTCTTCCTCTTCTCTTCTCTTCTCCTCTCCATGGCACCACACCATGGAAGGACCATCTCCACTAGTTTGCCAAACTACTTCCATTTCTTGCTTCCTCTCATCATCCTAAGACATTTTTCCTTGGTGACCATCCTCTAGTTTTTCCTTTTTCACCTTCCACCATTGAAGCCCAAACTTGAAGCTCCAAGGTAAAGTTCTTGACTTTCTTCTCTTTTCTTCTCTTTTTCATTTTTCTTGGTCACCTATGTGACCAAGGACTCCTCTGTTCATGGTTTGAGTGAAGATTTTGAAAGTTGCTCACCTTAGGGTTTTCTTAAAGGTGTAGGACGAAAATTGCAACAAGGGATCAAGGAGTTTGCTTTCTTGTGTTGTTTTCTATAGGTAATAGGGAGATAATCCTCTTCAACTTATCTTGGTGGTGAGGAAACATTTACTTGGTGTTATTGATGAGAGAATCTATGTGAGATTACTCTCTTTGCTGTGTTGTTTTTCATGATTTTGTTGTTATTTTGATTTGTATGAATTCATTGATTGTCATTGTGTATCTTGATGACTATGGACCATGTAATGGATTACTTGAAATTGATGAGAAACCTTGAAGTGGGATCAAGATTCTACATAAATGAGTTCTGCAGAATCCTTGCTGATGCATGAGTGCTCAGGCGCTGGAGTTGGGACGCCTAAGTACCCAACGCCTAGAAAAATTTTCTGTAACGCAGCCCAATGAGCGCTCAGGCGCTTAACTAGCACTCAAGCACTGAAGAGATGGTGCCTAGGCGCCCAGAGCAAAGTCAACCAGGTATATGTAAGATATACTAGGACTTCAGTATGAGGATGTTACAATTAAACTAAAGTAAAGAACTTGACTAATTAAGAGAAATAAGATTGAATGAGGGTTACAAGAGAATTCCTTTAGAGAAAGATTCCATAAGAATTGTTAAGCTAAAGTGAAATTTCATAGTGAACCTTAAAAAGTGTTTTACCACTTTTGAGAACTTGATACTATGTTATTGTGGGTCTATAAGTGGGACCAAGGAATTATTGATGTTTAACTTGACCAAATTGTGATATGTTATGGATGAGTATATCATTTGTTCAATATACATGAATATGCATTGAGTTATCATGCATTGTGAAAGTCCGGTAGACTTTGTTGTAAGGCCGTATGCCTAAGAGATTGAATCACACCTTAGTGCGGGTGCGAATAGACTAGTGTAGGTCATATCATTGACCTTGGGGGCATCGGGGTGTGGGTGTTCCACGAACAGACAGTTGGTAGCTTCTTTGGGCCATGGGATAGACCGATGCAAACGAACCGACGATTCGGACCGAGACATTGTCCTATATCGCGATCCTGTGAGAATGCCGCTGTATAAAGCCTTGTTGTGCAAATTATAATTTTTTCTGGAAAGAACTTGATTTTTATGGCTGACGAGATACTGTCATGTCTCCTTGATTATTCTTTCTGATGTTTGTGTCTAGCTCCACGGAGTAGGAATTGTAGTACCGAATGTTGGATTTTTGTACCATGTGCACATGCATAGTGAGTCAACATATTAACTGACATTTATTCACATGATGATGAACTGTTGTTTTATTTATGTTATAACTGCCTGAAATTGTTAAGCTGTTTATTATTTGAATCTTGATGTTGATTATTATTTCTACTATGCTATGTGGGCATCTTACGTCATTCTATTTCTTTATTACCATAATTAGTACTAAATGTAGGATGTATCACCTCTTTTCTGTATTTCTGTTATTCTGTTTATTTATATGTTTCTCTGAAGACGTTGGTGAAGAAGGGGAAGTGCACGAATTCCCTGACTTTTGGCCTGACTTTGATTAGTACCTGTTTGGAGCATGATGTCCCGTCCACGTGGCTTTTTGGGTTATGTTAAGCTGACTTTTCATGGAGGTCCGGACTGCTGGCACATCAACTTGGGTACGGATCACGGTGTCTACCATCGAGACGTGACAGTGTCTCTGGCTTAGGGTCGTTATGACCCACCTGTTTTTAATTTCATTGCAAATGTTCATTTAGAGTTCTACTTACCCGTTCGTGATATGTGGAGTGATCTTTACTACACTCCACGAAAGGATTCCTTTTTATCCTTTGCTCGAGTCTCCGCTTGTAATTTGGTTGCTCCAATGAGGATTTCCTCTGACGATGAAGACCCCAAGGAGGATCCAGCCATGGTTCCTTCTCGTTAGTTTTAGGGGCTGATGCTGTTGATAGCCACTGATGGCTATCTGTAAATCTTTTTTTGAGGGCTTGGTATTTTGTCTTTTGGTGGGTTGTATATGTGTAATCTTTTGGGGCGGGTAAAGCTTTTGCTTATTTTGTATATCTGTTGATGTAACTAAACAAGTATGATACAAGTATATATACATATATATATATATATATATATATATATATATATATATATATATATATATATATATATATATATATATGTATGTATGTATGATGTATGGTTTATTTCTTTTGTTGATTCTGCTATAATAACATTTTATCATTTTCTTACGAAAAAAAATGTGCCAAATTATTTGCACGATTGCAACTAAACAGGCTTATCGATATTTAAATGAACCGGGTTCTAGTTGATGACTTATTTTTCCACATTGTCCTTTTTTGTGTGACTTTCACTCCTCAAAAAAGGGCGTTACATCTTCAATCTGGCTTCTTTTGGCCTCATATTTTCAAAGATGCTCAAAATTTTGTACTATCATATGGCCCATGTCAAAGAACTAGAAGTATCTCCAAGTGGCATGAGATGCCCATGAACACTATTCTTGAGGTAGAGGTCTTTGATGTTTGGGGAGTTGACTACATCGGCCCTTTTCCATCTTCCTGCAACAGCAAATTTATTCTTATAGCCGTTGATTACGTATCTAAGTGGGTGAAGGCTATTTCATCCCTAACAAGTGATGCAAAGACCGTAATCAAGTTATTTAAGAAGATCATCTTTCTAGGGTTTGGAGTTCCTAGGGCTGTGATTAGTGATAGAGGTTCACACTTCATTAAGAGACAGTTTGAGAACTTCTTGAAGAAATATGGAGTCACTCCTAAGGTTGCTACACCTTACCATCCTCAGACTAGTGGCAATGTAGAGGTATCTAATAGAGAGATAAAGAGTATTTTGGAGAAAACTGTGTCTAGATCAAGAAAGGATTGGTCATTGAAGCTTGTTGATGCTTTTTGGGCTTACCGCACTACTTACAAGACTCCTATTAGGATGACACTGTTTAGATTGATTTATGGGAAGCCCTGCCATCTACTTGTTGAGCTTGAGCATAAAACTTTTTGGGCTATTAAGCTTCAAAATTTTGATTTAAAAGCAGCGGGAGAAAAGTGAAAGCTTCAACTTCATGAGCTTGATGAGCTAAGATTGGATGCTTATGAGACCACCAAGTCATACAAAGAGAGAACCAAGAGGTGGCATGACAAGCATATTCTTCGTAGAGAGTTTCATGAAGGAGAATTAGTGCTTCTTTTTAATTTTAGATTGAAACTCTTTCCCGGAAAGCTTAAGTTAAGATGGTCTGGGCCATTTCTAGTGAAGAAAGTGTTTCCCTATGGTGCAGTAGAGTTTTGGAATAAAGAGCGAGGGACTTTCAAGGTTAATAGTCAAAGATTGAAGCATTATCTAGTAGAGGAGTAACTTGAGAAAAAGAAGAACATTTCCCTCTGTGACTCGACTGAAGAAGGATGAAAGCACATGAGTCGAGCTAATGACTTTAAACAAGCGCTTCTTGGGAGGCAACCCGAGTTTCTGTCTTTTCCTTTTATTTTCTTCTTTTTCTTTTGATTTTATGTGTTAGATTGCTAGTTTGATCTTTATCTCATGGATCTTGTTTAGGTTTGACCCCTTTTTGAAGCTCAAATTAGAAGGAGAGTGAAGTCAGAAAGTTCCACACCCAGCCCATGGAAAATTCCATGGCCATGGATTGAAAACCAGAAGGAGAATATAAAAGTCAGAGAGATCTGCAGCCCATGGATCCAACCATGGTCGTGGAATGCAGGGGGCTCATTTACAAAAAAAAAAATATGGCCTACTCCTCTTCTTCATTTCACCCACTTCTCTCCTACTTCATCTTCTTCCTACTCTCACCCAACCTCCATACCCATAACCCTAAACCTCCATTACTCCTCATTTCCCTCATATAAACCACCTTCATCCACACTCTTAAACCTCCTCATTCACCTCCATTCTCCCTCCTTCTCTTTCTTTCTTCTCCATCATAATCACCATAACCCATCATTCCCAAACTTTCAAAATCCCCCTTTCACACATAAACCACCATTCTCTTCTACTTTTCTACCATATCTAACCCCCCTAAACACTAGCCAACCACCAATTCCTTCAATTTGGGGCACAAAAAAAAAGGATCAGCTAACAACATCCACGGCCTAGCCGTGGTTGGCTCTACGGCCGTGGATCGTCCAGTGCTACAAAAAAAAACCCAAATTTGAAAAACCCTAACCCCAATTTCGAAAATTGACTCTAAAAGGGATGAGGCTTTGCTGGATTGCTGCTACTGTAGTGTGGAGAAGCATAATAGGACCGAAGCATCAGAGGGCAGAAATTGCTTCAAGCTCGCGGACACGGGGAAGAGGTAGTGGCGCTTCAAGAGGTAATCCTCAGGGCGGGGTGGACCAACTTTTTGAATTTAAACTACCCCACATACAATGAGCTTACACTAGAGTTCCTAAACTCTATTAAGGCTAATATTATACAGGGGGAGGGATGCACTGAAGGTCGGATCACTTTTTGACTATTCAATAATGACCACTACCTAAACCTAGCACAATTTAATGAGATTTTTGGGTTGCCTGTTGGGGGGATAGGAAACACCCACTTGGTTTTTCTACAATATCTTTTTGGGTTGACATCTCTTATGAGTCCAGAGGTATAATTCCTCAGATAAGAAGGCAACCTTTCTGCCCAATCCTTGCCTCTGCTATCTCCACCGTATCATGTCTCATACTTTATTTGGGCATGGGGATAGTGATGGAAATGTCTGTTCTGATGAGCTTGCTTTTATGTGGGCTATTCTTAATAATGTAAAAATGGACACAAGGTCTTTTCTTGCTAGGCATCTACTTAAAGTGGGTAGAGCCCAATCGAGGACCATTGCAGTAGGCAGGCTTATCACAACGCTAGCCCATTTCTTTGAGTATGACTTAGTTAGTTTGGAAGCAGTTAGAGGTAACTCTAGGATTGATCTAGAGTCTTGTTTGGCTATTAAGATGGTCTTTAAGGAGGACAGTATCTACTGCCTCTGCTTACGTAATAGAGAACACCCCCTACCCCTTACTAACCCTTTTGCTATCATTGTGCGCAACCCTGAAAATTGGCGCACACCTGGGAGTGAAGCAGATAAGCCAATTGATGTTTAGCGCCCCCTTCGCCCTCCACCAAGGGTAGGCGCCTCTCACCCTTCTTCTTCCTCTTTTGCAAGCCCTTCAGCGGATGCTCTCACTCGGATATATACCTCTCTAGAGGGACTTTATGTTGAGTACGTGCAACAGCGCCACATGATAGAGCAACAGAATATTTTAGTAGAGGAGCTTCGTCAGCAGGGTTAGGCTACTGATGGCCGCCTGCAAGCCTTGGAGGGCATGGTTCAGAGCATGGTCCAACCCATCCATAGTTGGACTCTGAGCCATTACCCTTTCCCACCACCGTCGTGAGTCCTTTTCTTTTATCCCTTCTCTTGTTATAGATTTTTATATTGGGGACAATGTAAATTTATAAGCTTAAGGGGGGTATTTTCATTTTTATCTTTATTTTTATTTTTCATTTTATTTTGAATGCATTCTCATGTCTCTCATGTCTCATATTGCATTGCATATTCATATTGCATTTTCACACTATCATATCTCTCGGCTTTTTGGTTGAACTTAGTGCCCCTTTCTTTTGGGGATTTTGAGACGGTATTGATTTGGAACTCAACTTATTGATTCTTATGGTAGGCAACAGGCATTGTTTTAATTGATAGTGGAGGTGATTTCTTGATAATTGATAAGTAGCATATGTTCTCTGAATTTGTGCTTTTCATTAATTTTTGAACCTCTAAATGTGAGTTTTGAGCCTATATGGGATTTATGCATTATATGATTTTTTCTCCCATTCTTTGTGTTAAGTGATAATTCATCATTGATTTTGTGTTCTAGAACTTGATTTGAAACCATTTTGAGGCGAAATTTTTGTTTGCATGCTTGAATGTGATTAAGGCATCTTAGGTATTTTTCTGGCCTTCTGAAATAATTGTCACACTTTCATCCACTAGTTGCCCATCTTGAGCCTATTGCATAATTGTTTTTCTTGATGCCTATGATGATACATCGTCGGTAATCATTTAGAATATTAAATGGAGCAAATTGGGTTTGAAAGTTGTGTTAGGAATCATATGTTTTTGAGCCTTCTCTTTCTCAAATAAAAAAAATATAAGGGGAAAGGGAAAAGAAAATAAAAGAAAATCATGAGATGAAAGCTTGAAAAAGAAGAAAAAGAGAGGAAATAAAAGAAAGGAAGAAAATGCTTGGAAATGTGGAGTTATAAAATGCCTTTGCTTCATTTATGTTCTAGTGGGTTTCTTGTGCTTATTGAATATTTTGTTAGCCCTTTGTGCATACCTTCCAGTCTTTACCTTACCTTACATCATTCCCATGGCCCCATTACAACCCTTGAAAGACCTTTTGATGCTTACATGCATGCAAATTATTAGTAAAAATGTAGTTTCTTATCAAGCTTATAGAAGTGCTTTTTCTTTGAGGAATCTTGAACGCATTGTCTTTACCCTTAAACACTTTGAGTGTGATTAGTAGAATGAACCTAATTCAGTGAGGAGTATGATTTCTGAGAACTTTAGCCTCTTATTGGACTTGATTTTGATTACCTCTTTAACTTTTGGTTTGCCTTTGCCTATTGCTTGGTTAGTTGTTTACTCGGGTTCCTCATTCATTGTTGTTTCTTGATCCTACTTCTTGGTTTGGCCTTAGTTATTGCTTTGGGATAAGCAAAATCTTAAGCTTGTGGGGATTTGATGTATGTACAATACCATATTTTGTTCTTGTTTTGCATGCATTTTTAGGCATTTTAGTTTCCCTTTTTATTTGTTTTTCCTTTTGTTTGGATAACTGCGGTGTTTGTGGTGTTGTTGTGCAGGATTGGTGCTAAATTGGCTTAGAAATGGGTGGAAAGCTTGCATGATTGAAGTTGGAGCTTAAAAAATAGCAAATTGGGACAAAATGATCATTCCAGAAGCATCCACGCCTGGCCATAGAATTTTCCATGGCCATGGATCGAGCAGCTATGCAAAAAAAAAGCAAACATGGCTTGGCAAAAGAGTCTACAGCCTGGCCGTGGAATTGTCCATGGCTGTGGATCGAGGTCTGACACAATTTTCAAAATTCATTTTTCTTTCTTTTTATGGGCTTGGACCAGTTTAGATCTCTAGGGTATATATAGTTGTTTTGAATATAATATGGGGGGATTGGAATTCTATTTTGAAGGAGGCACGTTTAAAGGCTCTAGATCTTCATTTTCCTCCTCTTTTCTCCCTTTGCGACGGGTTTAGATGTTCTTTATTATGTTTTCTTGTTTCTTCTTCTCCATGTATGAGTAGTTCCCTTCGTTTCTAGGTTTGGGCAATGCCCTTTGATATATTAATGATGATTAATTGACTTGATTTACCCTTTTTTATTAATTTTGAATGTTCTTTGATTCAATCCTTATCGTACTTATTCATGTGAATTTACTGGCCACATATTTGCATCTCATAGATATTTAGGGGCGTACTAAGAGGTGAACCTAGGTGTTTGAACCATAAGAATTGAACTTAAGGTTTAAATCACGAGAGTAGGTTTAGCCTTTCGAGGACTTAATGAATTACCACAAAGCATAAAGGGTTCAATTTAAATTCAATTACCACGAGAGTAGGAATTGGTTTAATTGGGCACGATTCTTGTCTCTTGAGAAAGAACATTAACTAATTTAGGGGAATTCACCTTCAATTGAATACAATTTTAATAAAAGGGTTATCAATTAGGATTTGTCTTGTATCATTGTGGTTACCCCCAATCTTGGAAGCTTTCTTGAATTTGAAAACCTTTCTTAATAACTTGTTATTTTTGTTCTCAACTTTGCACTTTAATATTTATTTATTTAATTGCTTAGTTACTAGTGTGAGAACACAGGGTGAAGTCACAGAAGAGTTCCCTATAACTATAGGACTGCACCAAGGGTCAGCTTTGAGTCTATATCTTTTTACCTTGGTCTTGGATGTGCTTACTGCGCATATCCAAGAGCCAGTGCCACAATGCATGCTTTTGGTAGATAATATAGTCTTAGTTAGAGAGTCGAGAGAGGAAATAAATGGGAAGCTAGAGTTATGGAGACGGGCTTTGGAAGAACATGGCTTTCGTCTAAGCAGGAGTAAGACGGAGTATATGGAATGTAAGTTCAGTAAGCAACATGTTAATGCTAGCTTAGCAATAAAAATTGGAGATCATACTATATCACAAGTCACACAGTTTAGGTATCTTGGATCCATCATACAAAATGACGGAGAGATAGAAGGAGATGTAAACCATAGGATTCAAGTTGGGTGGATGAAATAGAGGAGTGCTTCAAGAGTTATTTGTATTTGTGATAGGAAAGTGTCTCTCAAGCTTAAGGGTAAATTTTACCACACAGCTATAAGGCCTATAATGTTGTATGATACTAAATGTTAGGCGGTCAAAAGCCAACAAGAGCACAAGATCAGTGTCATGGAGATGAGGATGTTGCATTGGATGTGTGGCCATACGAGACAAGATAAGATTAGGAATGAATGCATTAGAGAGAAAGTAGGGATAACAACTATTGTGGAAAAGATGAAAGAATCTCACTTTAGGTGGTTTGGACATGTAAGAAGAAGACCCTTAGAAGCCCCTATAAGAAGAGTAGATCAGGTGGAGAATAGCCCAATAGTTAGAGGTAGAGGAAGACCAAGAAAGACTATACGTGAAATGGTTAAAAATGATCGAGATTTGAATGGCATTTCTGAAGACTTGGTTCATGATATGACACAATGGCGTTGTTTGATCCATGTAGCCAACCCCACCTAGTGGGAAAAGGCTTGGTTGTTATTGTTGTTGTAATTGCTTAGTTACTACGTTCTTATCACTCAACAATTATATTCCCATTGTTTAATTTAATTGAATTAATTGGTATTCATAAACATAGTCCCTATGGATTCGATCTTTTTATTACTTGACGACGAAACCGTACACTTGCAGATCTCACATATCACCTACTATCTTAACATCCTGCAAAATTGGAGTCAGAGTACCTGATGATCTCTAAACTATCAGTTCTCCGATAAGTGAGCATCTAGTCTTTTGTTCTCCTCAAATAATGCATCACGCGTTTGGCCGATTTCCAATGCTGTATACCAAGATTGCTTAAATATCTTCCCAAAACTCCCACTATAAATGCTATGTTAGGATGAGTACAAACTTGAGCATGCATTAGACTCCCTACTGCTGATGCATAGAGAAGTTTCTGCATCTCTTTCATTTCAAGATCATTATTAGGCACTGTTTGAGACTAAACTTGTCTCCTTTAGCAACAGGTGTGCCTCCTGGTTTACTATCTTTCATCTCGAAATTCTTCGTTAGAAATTTCTTAGTTTCATGCAATAAGCCTATATCGGTGCTAGCAAGCAGAATATAATTGACATATAATACTAGGAAGATGTATTTACTCCCACTGAACTTGTGATATGCACAGTCATCAACGACATTTGCCTCAAAATCACACGAGGTAATAACTGACTGGAACTTGTGATACCATTGACGAGAAGCCTGTTTGAGACCATAGATGGATTTCTTTAGCTTGCAAACCATAGACTTTGGGTCACCCGACACAAAGTTTTTTAGTTATGTCATGTAAATCATTTTGTCAATGTTTCCATTTAGAAATGCAGTCTTGGCATCCATCTAATGTAGCTCCAAATCAAAATGAGCTACCAGTGCCATTATTGTCCTAAAGGAGTCTTTTGAGGATACCAAAGAGAAAGTCTTTTTATAGTCAATGCCTTCCTTTTGAGTAAAACCTTTAGCAACAAGACGAGCTTTATATATCTCGACATTACCCTTTGAATCCTTTTTAGTCTTAAATATCCATTTATAACAAATGGGCTTCGCGCCTTCAAGCAATTTGGCGAGATCCCAAATGTCATTGTCCCACTTTTGAGAGTTAGAACTGCGCTTAGTTTGACAGAAGTTGATTGGATCATCCTATGTTAAACCAATGTTATCCTCATGTTCTTGGAGAAAGGCGATGTAATCATTTGATATCGCGTTTCTCCTCTCTCTAATGGATCTCCTTAATGGCACTTCTTGAGGTTGTTGAGTTTGTTCTACAGGTGGTGCTTGAGGAATAACCTCATCAATGTTGCCTTGTGCTGGAACAATGTCAAGAATAATAGCCTGAACATTATTGTCTAATACCGGAACTGTTTCTTGAACAGTGATAGGTACAAGGACTTGATCATTGTCAATAATAGGTTCTTCTTCAAAGACAACATTCCTTATATTGTCTTTCCCCTCAAACTCAACTTCCTCAAGGAATCTCGCGTTTCCTATTTCAAAAAAGGATCTTGATGTGGGATTATAAAACTTATACCCTCGAGAGTGTAACACCCCAAACTTTAGGATAAAAGACTCTTGTGTCCCGAATTGTACTGTTTGTTATTTTTCTGTATGATACAGTGTTTTATTTTACTGTCTGTGATTTTATTTGAACTTTTTGTGTGATTTTCTCCGGGACAGGGAAATAATAATTTCTAGACTGGGAAAATCTTATTTTAATTATTTAGAGCTGGGGGATTTTACTAAACGCAATTCTGAATGATACTGTTATTAATCTTTTAATTTTCAGGATTTTACTGTGAAATAAAATAATTTTATATTATTATAATATTATTTTATTAGGCAGTATAAATAGATGACAACGGACCCAAAAATGTTTTGCGGGACTCACGTTTAGGGGAACAGTCAACGATTTTGGCTAGAGAAATTTCTAAGCCAATGAGAGCAAGTCGACGAAGTAGGCTTGAAATTTCTAACCAATAGGAAGAGATCAACAAAAGTGGTTAGACTAATTAGTTTATAACTAGAAAACCTAAGCTAGTTAGTTTGAAACCTAATTAAATTAGTTTAGAAGACTTGTTAAGTAACTAAGTGATAGTAAATTATTTAACTATCTAGTTGGTTTCTAAGTTAGTAAAAAACTATTAGTACCAAGTTAACTAGGTTAACCTAAGTAACTAACTAGTTAGACAAGTAACTAGATTGTTTCACCTAAGTGGAACTAAATAGCTAAGGAGAAACAAACTTGGTTAGTTGTCTAAGGAGGCCACACGGCCAAGAGCTTTTGGAAGCTCCAAGAAGTGCATAGTCATAAGCATGACTAGGTTAGTATCAACCAATGAGAGCTAAGCTTAGAGGCCAAGGGTTTATCTTAGCCTTTGATCATTTCTAAGACTTGGATGGAGCCAACAAAGTGGACACCTCCCCAAGTGACTCCATAGCTACAAGGGGGAGAGAAGGGTTAGGTTTGTTAAGTTTTCTATCACTTTTCTCTCTTGCAAAAACAAAACTCCATTGAAGCTCTCTTTGTGCTCTATTCGGCCAAGCCACCCAAATCACCATCCATTCACCCAAAATTTTATCTACTTCACTTTTCTAAACCTAAACACAATTCTAAGATCATGTCTAGTTGAGAGTTCTTTCAAAATCCATCATCTTGAGCTTGAAAAACTACTTTGGAGATTCTACCTAGAAGGTGAAAATCCTTGTTTTTCATTTCTAATCTTATTTCTAAGGTCATAAGCCATGATTGATCCATGGTATATGGTTTTCTCTTATAGTAGTAACTCTTTAAAATTTTGTTTAAGATCCTTAGGTTCTTGGAGGGTGAAACCGAAATCTATAGGAAGGAGAGAAGAGTTTGTCTTCATTTAAGGTAAGAGGAAGACTTGAATCTTATCGTCCTTGGGTGGTGATAAGAAAATGGAATTGTTTGTGATTGTAGAATCCATAAGGATTCATTTGTGTGCTTGTTGTAATAGCTTTCTTAATTGTGATTTGTATTGATATGCATGTCTACAAGCTTTGAATATATTGTATGTGTTAGTAATGCATGAATAATTAGTAGGATGTGAATAATATGCAAGGTTTACATGTGTGTTCCAAAGAGCACAAATCCAAGGCTCAAGGCCTCAACATAAAATGGGAACCAAAATGTTCTCAACCATTTTCTAAAAGAGTGATTTAATTAACTTAGGTAAATTGACAAGATACAAATTAATTTAGAGCAAGAAAAACAAATCTATAGATCAAATGACAAGTTTATGGATTTCGGCCAACGTGCCAAAGTTAAGTGTTTTTAGTTTCTAAAATTGTTTTCAATCAAGGTTAAGTAATAATGTCAAAAAGATTTTTAGTACAATGAGTTTTAAGGAATAAAAGTGATTGGATTAAGTTTAAAAAGCTAAAACTAATGATTTTACTGTTTAGGAGAAAATACAGTAACTTTTGTGAAATTTCTAACGTAGAGCTCACTTTATGTTTTAAAGCCCGTTAGTAGTTTTCAAAAGTATAATTAGATGGTTGTAATATAATCAAAATAAATTTTAACAGAAAAATTTAGAAAACCATTGTTATAGATTTTCAAAGCAAAATACTGTTAATTTTTGTTAAAAATAAACAAATAAGATAGAAAAGATATCCAATATATTGTATACGGTATGAAAAATATTCTACGTAACTCAAACATATTACATATTATTTCTGTTTATTTAAATAGTAATTTTTAAGGGATTCGGACAAGAAAATGATTTAAAAATCTTACGCGATTGAGAAAACGATTTAAAAATAATACGTGATTTCAAAAATAGTAAAATATATTTATGCGATTTAAAAACGTTTGTAAATAATGATGAAATTGTGAAAACGCGATAAAATTTCTACGCGATTGACGAAAATAGTAAGTTTTACTGCGGGGCCAAAGTGGTGGACCCGGACAGATTGAGAAACAGTACTGTCAAGTGGGACGTACTACATTTGATGTTTGAGGGCGTTTTAGTAATTATTTGAGGTTGAAGGGTATTTTGGTAATTATAGTTCTGTTCATATTTTTAGAGTCAAGTCGATTCGTTTTGGAATTGGCGATTGATTGACGAGGTGAATTACATCGTGTTGTCGATATGATAAGCGTAGTATGGTTCATTTCTTTATGGACTTGGAGGCATTAGTGTGCGGATTATTCCACATATGGACGGTTGGTCGCTCCTCTGGGCCGTGGTAACTGGTAACACACTAGTGATCTCGACACACACTATACTTAATCAAGATCTTGTAAGAACTATGTTAGTACAATGCCTGTAGTTACACGATGTTTGGACTATGTACTACACCACGATGTTTTGGATAGTGGGCTATAGACACAATGTGAGACAGTGCAATAGTTGGTTGGGCAGCCTAAGGTACTAATAGAACTTGCGAGTCATTCTCTCTGATGTCTGTGGTTGTAGCTCCATGGAGTACGGTTGAGTCGCATTACATATGATTTATGTGTTGTGCATTATAATATTATTATCTGTACCATTTTATCTGTGACATTATGTGATGCTGTTACACTTAATTTCTGTGTTATTTTATATTATTATTTATGCTGTTATAGTATGCTATATGGTATGAACTGTTATATCTGTGTGTATTATCGTTTTCTTATTTACCATGTTTATGGTGATATAGATTGTCTTACCTCTTTATTGTATGTGTTCCTGTATTTTAAATTGTATGATAAAAGAGTTTGAGGAAGAGGAACAACCTCTTGATTTTGTATACCCCGAGGAGGAAGAGCAACAACAGCAAGCCGAGGATCAGTTCGACGACCAAGAACCATCCGATCATCCATACCCATTGGATTGATTGTGTGAGTATGACGCTACCAGGATTCTTTGGTTTTGTAAGGTTGGATTTTCACGGAGGCTCGAAAGCCTGGCGTCTACGAGAGGATAGAGATTCGGTTACGTACGTAGGGCGTCTGACTGTGACCATATGTATAGAGTTTGATGGAGTACCTATCTTTTCTACTGTGTTATATTTACATGTAGAGCTACCGCTATCTCTTAGGCGTCATTGGGGTGGTATGTTCGATGCGCCTAGTGAGATTAGCAGCGTGTCGACAGCACGGACTATGGTTCATAGAGGGTCGAGACATCCTGGATACTTATCACCTAAAGTTTCATCCGAGAGTGATCCTTCAGAGGGTTAGAGTTCTGTGACGTGTGCTTGGGCGCGTCTGCGTTTTGTATATATAGACTTCTTACTGCTTTGTTTACTGTTTTGGTTTAAATATTTGTAGTTGTAAATTATTTGTACTACTTAAAACAAAATCATATGTATATTATGTGTGATGACAGTTTGTTTATTTTATGTTTATGTTATTTTATTTCGTAATATTCTGTTTAATCGAAAAAATTTTACAACTGTATTACTATGTAATAAATGTTTTACAACTTGGGTAGAATTTTATTTATCTTTATTTTATTTTATTCATAAATGTGACATCCCCATAAGGGTGTTACAGAGAGCATTAACATAACCAACGAAATAGCAACTAACAATTCTTGAGTCTAGTTTTCTTTCATGCGGCCCATAAGGTCGTGCCTCAACTGGACAACCCCAAATGTGCAAGTGTCTTATGTTAGGCCTTTTGCCACTCCAAAGCTCATAAAGGGTTTTAGTTACTGCTTTGCTTGGTACCCTATTAAGGATATAAACTACAGTCTTAAGGCTTCTCCCCAAAGTGACTCCAGCAAGGAAGAATGACTAATCATACTTCTTACCATATCCTTAAGAGTCTGGTTTCATCGTTCTGCAACACCATTCATGCTGGGTTTGCCCAGCATAGTGTACTGTAGGACAATTCCACACTTATTAAGGAAAAGTGCAAAGGGTCTTGGACGTTGCTTTCCTAATCTGTCATATCTACCATAGTATTCCCACCACGATCAGATTTGACAGCCTTAATTTTCTTTCCAAGTTGAAGTTCAACTTCAGCCTTGAAAAACTTGAAAACGTATAGGGATTGAGACTTCTCATGTATTAAATATAGGTAACCGTACCTAGAGTAATAAAGTATTGTTGTGCATTCCAGGAAGGTGTAGGGAAAGGACCACAAATATTCGTATGTATTAATACTAAGATATCCTTAGCTCTTTCGACACCTAATTTCCTTATGTTTGTTCATTTTCCCTTAATACACTCAATACAGACTTGAAAGTCTGATAGATCTAAGGGTTCAAGAATTTCATCTGATACAAGCCTCTGAATTCTCTGTTTAGAGATATGGCCTAAATGCTTGTGCCATAAGGCGGCTGAACTCTCATTTAATTTTTGTTTTGTACTTTTTAAACTTTTTGGTAACATTTCATTATAGGAACCAACAATGTCAAGCATATATAGATTATCAATCAAAGAACCAGAACCAACAACACATGAATTTTGATATAGACTAACTTTATTATTTCCAAATGAATAAGAAAAACCTTATTTGTCCAAACTAGAAATAGAAATTAAATTCTGTCTAAATGGCAGTGCAACAAATATCTCAAATAAATCCAAATGAAATCCAATTTTCAATTGTAATCTAAAAGTTCCTATAGTTTCTACTGCAACTTTATTGTCATCGCCCATGATCTTTCGTCATTACTTGGTGGTCGACTCCACAGGCAACCCTACATAGATATACTTATGTGAGTAGTAGCACCAGAATCTACCCACCAAGTATCCTTAGATACAGAAGCTAAATTAACTTAAGAACAAACTAAAATGAGAAGCTTACCCTTCTTTACACGCTAGGCGGCGTACTTGGGATACTCTTTCTTCATGTGTCCTGACTTCTTATAGAAGTAGCAAGTAAATTCCTCATCCTGCTTCTTCTGTTTCTTTTTATGAGAAGAACCTTCCATAGTATCCTTAGCTCTCTTCTTCTTCTTGTTCTGAGAGGTCAAAGCCAACTGAGCACTTTCTGTCTTATCTCTCTGCAGCCTCTCTTCCTCTTGCACACAGTGAGATATAAGCTCATTGAGGGACCATTTATCCTTCTAAGTATTATAGCTCACCTTGAATTGCCCAAAGTGTGCAGGAAGAGAGATCAAAACCAAGTGCATGAGCAAGTCCTCAGACAACTCTAACTTGAGTGACTTAAGCTTTGATGCAAGATTAGACATTTCCATAATGTACTCCCTTATGTTCCCTTTGCCCTTATATTTCATTGAGACGAGTTTGGCCAAAAGATTACTCACCTCCAACTTTTCATTCTTGGCAAAATATTGCTCAATTTCCTCAATGAACTTCTTGGCATTCTTCTTTTTAGCAATAAAGCCCCGAAATGCTTTCAGAATGGAGCGCTTCATGATCATCAAGCATATTAGGATAGAGCGATCCCACTTCTAAATTTTAACCTCATCACAGGTTTCCGAAGTAGGAATGGGTCGCTCCGTCCTAAGTGCCAGCTCTAAATCCATATAGCCGAGAATTATCTCCATGGTTTCTTTATAGGCTTTGAAATTTGTCCCATTCAACATTGGGATGGTATTGACTTGAGCATAAATATTTACAGCACTAGCATCATAAACTGGATAGAGAACAAAATAAACAAACATATTCACATAAATAAGCACGTCAATAAAAATAAGACATGAATAATTATCCAGAATTGAGAATCCATCACAAGATACCTAGCACAACATTAATTCCTAGTCTTTGGACAGAAAAATTAACTATAAGTGGTACTCTCAATGCAATGATCAAATATTGATGATAAGTTCTATCCAATAACAACTTTTCTTTGGACCGACTATTATTCACATGAAAAAATAAAAACTTTATAATTGTCACATATTCACCACCGCAGGCATGTCATTATTTGGCCAAATTGTGTCTTCCTTTGGGTCGAGCACAGTTCACATAAATAACTTCATGCAAACATCTATGTAATTTTAATCAAATTAATTTACACAATAGGGGTTACTTTGTCAACATGTTGTTTCAATTAACTTAATTAAAAATACTAGACTAACCAAAAATTTTTTTTTATCAGTACAGTTCACGACCGTATTACTCAACACGGCATGGCCGTGTTCCATTCTATTAAGATTACAGGATTCAGTCTTAACGTATTACGACCATGAACCCTAACACAGGTAGACCGTGTAGCTTACTAGAAAAATTTTACTTTTCGCAAAAGAAAACACAGGTTTCGTGCAGCAATGGTGCAACAAATGTGCAATAAATACACACATTCTCAGCCAATACATTCTTGTGCAGCAAAAAAAAAAGAGTAAAAGCCCTAAATTTCATAATTAAGGTTCATTAAAAAATTAGGAAAAACAATCATTATAGGAAGATCAAAAAATATCCTAACTATGCTCCGGAAAAACCAAAAATCCTAATCATATAACAACGATGACCGCTCTGATACCATTTGTTAAATATTGATTATTTAATTCTTTAAAACAAATTATAGATGCATACACCTTAGAACAAAAAACCCTAAGGCCTAGGATCTACATCATGCCAAATTATCAAGGATTCTTGGATTTTCATAAATACCTGGATCCATAACTATTGATCACCAATTACTGCGGAATCTTTGCGGCAATCAATCATGAACAAGGGAGTGGTTTGTGATCTTGCTAAACCAAATCACTATAGCTCCTCAATGGGACCGTCGCCTCTCTTCCAGATGAGGAGAAGGGGAAATGTGTTATGATTTGGTATATAGGGGACTATTACCGTTTCTGACGTATATTAACCAATTAGGGTTCTCATTGTAACACCCTAACTTTTGGATAAATAACTATTTTGTCCTAATGGTACTGTTTTATATTTTTCTGTATGTAATAAAATTTATTTGACTGTTTCATGTTCATATTTGAGTGTTTTGTATGATTTACTCTGAGTCAGGAAAATAATAATTTTCGGGTCGGGCAAATCTTATTTTAATTATTCAGAGCTGGGGGATCTTACTAAACCCAATTCCAAGTGATATAGTTGTTAATCTTTTAATTTTTAGGATTTAAATGTGCAATAAAATAATTTTATATTATTATAATATTATTTTATTTGACAGTACCTACTATCTCAAAAACAGTAGAAATCTGCTCCAAAATAACCATGGACCCAGAAAAGTCTATGGAACCTGCGTTTAGTGAACCAGTCAACGTTTTTTGCTAGACTAAATTCTAAGCCAATAGGAACAAGTCAACAATGTAGGCTTGAAATTTCTAGACCAATAGGAATCAAGTCCACAAAAATGGTTAGACTTGTTGAAATCAAACTAGAAAGCTTAACCAAGTTAGCTTAAAACCTAACTAAGTTAGCATAGAAAGCTTATATAGTAACTAAGTGAAGTAAACCTAGTTAGCTATCTAGTTAAGTTCTAGTTAGATAATGGTCTCAAAATATCAAGACTAACTTAGTTAACCTAAGTAACTATATAGTTAGACAAGTAACTAAACAAATTAATAAAATGCACCTAAATGTAACTAGAAGACCAAATGGATCACAAACTTGGTTTGTTCTCCTTAGGGCCATTCGGCCAAGAGGTTTCAAGAAGCTTCAAGAAGGGCTTAGTCACTTGCATGACTAGGTTTTCATGCACCAATGAGAGACAAGCTTAGAGGCAAAGCTTTGCATGTTCACCCTTGATCAAATCTAAGGCTATTAGGTGATGAGAGGAGTCAACAAAGGAGGCCATCTCCCTTGATGAAGTGCACGGCCATGCATAGTGAGGAGAACATCAACTTAGTCATTTTTCATCTCTAATCTTCCTTTTCTCCAAGAACATCAAGAACAATTCTCTTGTTTTCTTCTTTGAAGACCATTCGGCCAACACCCACAAATCACACTTCCAACCTTCAAAAATTTTATCTAACCTACTTTCTCAAACTTAAACACCATTTTAAGAACATCTCTAGTTGAGAGTTATTCCAAAATCCTTTATCTTAAGCTTGGAAAATTTCTTTGGAGATTTTTCCTACAAGGTGAAGATTCTTGTTTTTCATTTTTAACTTGATTTCTAAGGTTCTAAGCCATGATTGATCCATGGTTTATGCTTTTCTTCTATAGTTATAACTCTTTAAAGTTTTTTTTAAGGTTGCTAGGATTTCTTTGGAGAAGGTCACGAAATCAACTAGGAAGGAGAGTAGAAGGAGTTATCTTCCTTTAAGGTAAGAGGGAGATTTAATCTCATCAACCAAGTGTGGTGATGAGGAAATGGATTGTATGTGTGTGAAGAATCCATAAGGATTCACTTGTTTGGTTGTTTAAATGCTTTCCTACTTGTGTTTGATATTGTTTGTATGCATGTCTATAGCTTTAAAATATATTGCATGTGTTGATATATGCATGATTATTAATTAGGATGTGAATAACATGTAAGGATTGCATGAGTGTTCCAAAGAACACCAAATGGGCTCACGGCCTCAACAAGAAAAAGAGAACCAAAATGTTCTCAACCATTTTCTAAAGGAATGATTTAATGGAATTAGGTAAATTAATGAATTCCAAGATGATTTAGAAGATGAGAAATGATCCAAAGATCAAATGCCAAAGTTTTATTAAATTCGGCCAACATGCCTTTTTAATGTATAATCAATTCAAAATTTATTTTCTAAGTGTAGATTAGATGTTTAACCTAAAAAGAATACATTTGTAATAGATTTTCAAGACTTAAAGAAGTAAACTAATTTTTATTAGAAATATGGTATAGAAAAGAAATAAACAAAACTCTTGAAAAATACTTACCTTTGAGTTTAAAAGTATAATGATAATTTTCAAAGTGTATTTTGTAATATTAAACTAAACAAAAGAATTTTTTTAAAGGAAAAACGTAGAAAATACAATTTTAATAGATTTTATAGACAAAATGCTGTCAAAATTTATTAGAAACAGACAAATAAAAGTGAACGTTTCATAAAATATTTATAACGTAAGGAAAATATTCTACGTAGTTTAAAAGTATAAGAAATAGCTTACGCAGTTTTAAAATAGAGATTTTAAAGCTTTACGATTAAGAAAATGATTTAAAAATCTTACGCGATTGAGAAAACTTTAAAAACACTAGGAGATTTTAAAAACAGCAAAATATATTTATGCGATTTAAAAACGTTTGTAAAAGTGACACGATTGTGAAAATGCGATAAAATTTCTACGCCATTAATTGGAACAGTGAGTTTTGTTGTCGAGCCAAAGTGGTGGACCCGAACATGTTGAGATATGGTACTGTCAAGTGGAGACGTACTATATATTGGAGTTTTTGAGATTGAGGGCATTTTTATAAATATGATAATATTTGGAAACTAAGGGTAATTTGGTAATTATAATTCTTATTCATGCATCAAGAGTTGGCGATTAATTGACGAGATGAATTACACCGTGTTGTCGGTGTGATAAACGTAGTGTGGTTCACCTTGTGTAGACTTGGAGGCATTAGTGTGCGGAGTACTCCACAGGTGGATAGTTGGTCGCTCCTCTAGGTCGTGGTAACTGGCAACACACTAATGATTTCAACATGCACTATACTTAATCGAGATCTTGAGAAGACTATTTAGTACAATGCCTATAGTGCACGACGTGTTTGGACTATGTACTACTACACTACGTTGGACAGTGGGCTATAGACACGACGTTTGACAGTGTAATAGTTTGGTTGGGCAGCCTGAGGTACTGATAGTTCTCCTTGAGTCATTCTCTCAGATGTCTGTGTCTAGCTCCATGGAGTAGGAATGAGTCATATTGCATTTGCATTTGTGTCATGCATCATAACATTATTATTTGTGATATTATATGATGTGTTGAATTGTGTTGTTATTTATGATACTGTGGTATGCTTTATTGTATTTAAACTGTGATATCTGTTGTATTGTCGTTTTCTTATTTGCCATGCTGGTATTGATGTAAGATTATCTCACCTCTTTATTTGTATGTCTTTCTGTATTTTTATTTTTTTTCTGTAAAAAGTTTGAGGAAGAGGTAGAGGAAAAGCCTCTAGAGATTGTGTACCCTGAGGAGGAGCAATAGCAGACGAGTGATTAGTTTGACGAGTGCGAGCCGTCCGATCATTCATATCCTTTGGACTGATTCTGTGATCATGGCGTTGCTCGGATTCTTAGGTTTTGTGAGACTAGAATTTCATGGAGGCTCGGAGGCCTGGCGACTACGAGAGGATCGAGGATCAGTGATTTACTTGGGACGTCTGACTATGTCACTACGTGGAGAGTTTGATGTTGAGCTAGTCTTTACTACTACTTTGTACCTACATCTAGAGATGCCTTTGGATCTGAGGCGTCACTGGGGAGGACTTTTTTGTACCCCTAGTGAGATTAGTATAGTGTCAACAGTACGGACACCTGTCCGTAGAGCTGTGAGACATCCTGGATTTCTATCACTCGAGGTTTCCTCTGAGAGTGATCCTTCGGAGGGTTAGAAAACTTTGATGTGCACTTGGGCATATCTATGTTTTGTATTATACTAACTTTTTACTGCTTTATTTAAATATTTTGTAGTTGTGAATTTTTTGTACAACTTAAGACAAACTCCTATGTATATTATGTGTGTGATAATAGTTGTTTTATGTTCCTTGTTATTTTATTTAAGGTTATTAGTTAAAAAAAAAGGAAAAATTTTACAACTCATATTAATTATGTATCAAATATTTTATAACTTGGGTAAGGTTTTATTTTATTGCATTATAAATGTGGCATCCCCACAAGGGTGTTACACTCATAATCCCCTAATGGGCCAATATGGTATCTACTCTTTAAGCCCATATCAAGTTGTGAAGTTTACGGACTCACTAAATTAGTTCACTTAATAACAAGCCCAATAAATTAAATAGCTAATATAATTATCAATTAAATATGATGCCCAACATTAATTAGGAAACGTAAATTTCCTAACATTCCTCACATATACTAGATTGTAATTTCTCCTTGAACAACACCCATTGATGCCTCGTCACACTTTAAAAGGCATAAAATAGTGATCCCAAGCAAATGGGAATCCAATTCCTTTCAAAAGAAACTTACACACGTATCTGGTCACCCAGCGCTCAAGCGCTCCCAACTAGGTGCTCAGGTGCTCAAGTGGAAGGACCATTATCTGCTATGCCCTGTCTCTAGTGCTCAGGCGCTCAGCGCATACTTAGGCACTTAAGTCTCAGCGCTCAGGCACTAAGTGCGTTGCAGCACGCCACATTCTCTGGTCATTGGGCGCTCAAGCGCCCAACGCCTTGCGCTTAGGCACTGATTGGTTCTGCAGAATGCTAGTTACTGTTCCAATAGTAACCAAAACCAAATTCAACCATTTCCATCTAGTTTCTAGGTGATTTTAAAACTCTAACAAGTTCACTAACATAAAGGAATCATTAATCACCGACTCATTTTATTAATTTTGGATTCAAGAACCAAAACAATCATCCAAAACCTAACTTCTCCACTTTGTACATCAAAAGTCCAAAAAAAGGAGTTCTAAGTTCTCAACTTAAATTCATACCATGAATAAGTTATAATCATCCATTAAAACATATTCAAGCAAGAAAAACAGTCCAAACACTTCTAAATCCCATTTTGACTCATCAAACCACACTTGGACTCAAGGATGAAGATGAGAATGAAGAAGTGATTTAGATTTAAACCCCTACCTCTTGTCTCAAAGATGAAGAAGAAAATGAAGCCTTGGCTTTCCCTTTCTTTTTCCTTTCCTCTTCTTCCTCCTTCTTTGCCTGATTCTCCTTTTCCTCTCCTTCGGAAGCTGCAACCGTGAGATAAAATGAGAAAAAGAGTGAAAAATGAGATACAAATATCTTATCTTTTGCCTTAATATCAAGGCAGCCATGAGTGACTTTGGTCACTTAAGTGACCATGTGTTAAATTCCCGATCTACTAAGAACAATTAGGTTTCACCAAATCGAATTTTCTAAAAGCCAACAAGTTTAAAATAAATCACAGAATTCTTCAAAAATCTTATTGCACCAAAACCACCATTTTCAATATCAGCTGCTGGAAATCACATATTTTATACATTATTAAACCCTCATTTTTAGTCATTTACACTCTCTATATACTTAATTGATTGAGTTTGGTTATGTTTTGTAAGTTTGGACTCAAATTGGACTTAATTGATTTTTTCAGCATTATTTGGGTCTTACACTGTTTCTGTATTTCCACCATACCTTGAGTTCTAGATGTGTAAAAATTATGTATCTTGCCTTGTAGGAAAGATAAGAGAGAGCTCTACAACTTTCATGAAGAGCTCTAGGTAAAATAAGGACATCTAGAGGAGCTAATTGAGCTTGGAAGTCAAAATACGGGTTTTGTGATTGGAACCTGAATAGTGTGTAGTAATCAGAGCATAACTCAGGCTGTAGGAACTTTCTTGAGCTAAAATTTGGTTAATTGAAAGTTAAGACCCATATCTACAACTTTCATGAGAACATAAGAGCCCATTCAAACAGATTGGAGGTGATATTGGGTCTAGAAGTCAAAACAGAGGTGCTGAAACTGGGCCTGAACAGTCTGCAGTAATTGGGTCATATCTTGAGCTATAGGATGAATTTTTAGATGATCTTGGTGGCATTGGAAAGCTGAGACAAAATGCTACAACTTTCATGAAGACCGCATTGCTTCATTCTGATGGCATCCATGAGATCAGCACTAAATGATTTCAGAGACAAAGAATCTCAATAATTTTCTACTCACCAACTCACCATTTGGCATTTTTCACTCATTCACCCACTCATCCACCTACTCTTAATCAGCCCCCTTGTCATTTTGTATCCCTAATCCTCTATAAAAGGCACCATTGGCTGATCATTTGGTGGGTGCTCTTGGTGTTAGCTTAGTTTTTAGAAGTTATGGTTATGCTTGTTTATTGTTTTCGTTTGTTGTAATTTTCTCTTGCTCTAAATTGAAGCTATGTTCATCTTTCTCTTCTTCTCTCTTTATTTCTTCTTGTCTATCAGTAACTAAATCTTCATCTTGCTTGGGTTAAAGAATGAAGCTCTTGGTAATGAAATAAGGTTAGATTATTCTATTTCTTGTGCTTAAATGATATATTATCAAATGGACATTATATGTGTTGTATTTTGTTTCTAATCAATTTAGAAACCTTCTTTGTATAATGGAGATCTTGATTTATTGTAGACAATAGGATTGGCACAGTGAATGCTTAAACTCATTTACAAATGTTAGTAGATAATTAAAGGAATCATAATATGATTGCATATATAATTGAACTTTGAATGTTATATTTTCTGATTGGAACCTCTGTTGTGTGTGGATTTCAATTGAGTTATAAAGAGAAATAATCTTGCCTTTAATTTATTACCAAGAGTGGATCTCCTAACCCAAGCAAGTTCTTAAATTTAATTGTGAACAAGTTTTATTATTTTTATTATTGTGACATCTTTTTTCTTACCTCAAATAATTTCTCTTCATCAATTCCCTGTAGATTGACCTCAAACTCCTGAAAATTTATTACTTGAAACAACCTGCACTTGGGTTTGTATAATTAAATCTTGCAATCAAGTTTTTGGCATTGTTGCCGAGGAACTTGATTTGAAGCTTTAATTTATTGAGGTTCTTTTTTTTAAGTAAATTTCATCATCTTGTATATTCATCATCCGGTATATTCTATCTCTACTCTTTTAATTTACTAACTTACTAACTTACTAACTTGCTAACCTACTAACTTGCTAACATACTAACTTTCTAACATTTATATTTATGTCATTTACTTATGTTTACTAACTTTTAATTTAAGTCATTTATTTTTTGCTTACTAACTTTTATTTTCTGCTCTCCAACGTTTAATTTACGTCATTTATTTTCTGCTCTCTAACTTTTAAATTTTTGTTATTTATTATTGCTTTCTAATGTAATGAAATAATCTTTCTTCTTCTCTTCTCTTTTGCCGGCTCTGGTGGGGCTTTGCCTCTCTCCAGTTTTCATATTTTAAATTTATTTTTTGTAATTTACTTTATGTATTTTACTTTCTACACTTTAATTTCTGTATTTTACTTTATGCACTTTTTAACTTACTAATTATTAACTCTCTAGCTATGTAACTTTTTAATTTATCAGTTATCTAACTTTTTACTTCTAAATATTTATTGAGTGGTTAGTTTATACTACATCCTTATTAATATTTAATGGCTGGTGTAAACTGCTAACTTGTACATTATTTTTTTTCTATTTTAAGTCATTTATTTAATTTTAATTGGTATTGTGATTTAAATTCTAGTCATTTAGTTAAAATTAATTCTAGTACTTTATATATTGATTTGTTTGAATCACAATCACGCACAATTGACACAATGGCTGAAAAAGAAAGTGTACATGATGATCATGAAAATCAACCGTTGCGAACCATGCGTGAATATTTGCAACCACCTCGAAATTCTAGTCCATCATGTTTTATCTTTCCACTCAATGCCAATAATTTTAGATTCAAGTCAGGTATGATTTCTTTACTTCCTAATTTTCATGGCTTAGAGTCTGAAAGCCCATATTTACATCTGAAAGAATTCAATGAAGTATGTATTACTTTCAATGACCAAAATTGCACTGAAGAGATTATTAAGCTTAAATTGTTTCCTTTTTCTTTAAAAGATAAAGCAAAATCTTGGCTTAACACTTTGAAACCAAGATCAATTGGCACATGGCAAGAAATGCAAAGTGAATTCTAAAAGAAATTTTTTCCAACATATAAAACCAATGCTATGAAAAGATAAAACCAAAATTTTTCCCAAAATTCAAATGAAGCATATTTTCAATGTTGGAAACGGTTTAAAGATTTGTTAAATTCTTGCCCACATCATGGTTTTAAAAAATAGCGCACTATAAGCTTCTTTTATGAAGGTTTAACACCTGAAACCAAACAATTTATGGAAACAATGTGCCATGGTGAGTTTCTTGATAAAGAACCTGATGAAGCTTTAGACTATTTAAACCAGCTGGCTGAAAATTCTCAATCTTGGCATGTCGCGACTATAATCGCGGTGGGAGCGGCGAAACAAAATAAATTAGTTAGGAGTCGCCACCAATTTTATTTAAATTAGGAAAAATTGGAAAACCATTTTAGAAAATGGTCTTTGGAACCAGATTGGATTCGGGAGTCGGTTATGCATAGGGAAGGGTGGAGACTTAACCCCACAGCACCCCTAATACATCCGTCCTAAACAGTTACCCTAAATTAGTTATGCAAAAATTTAATAATCTCGTAATATATTTGTTTTTCTCCTTTTTGTTAAAAAAAATTAAAAAACAAAGAATTTGTGAAAATTTAAAATTTGGCTTGACGGAATAAAAATTCTGCTCCTACGTACCCTCAAGTGCAATGAGGAACTCAAAGTCACGTAGTTCTTTATAAAATACTTGTGGGTTGGTTGCCTTTATTTAAAGAAAAGATTTATTTTTTTTTATTTTTATAAAAATTTGAATTAACAGGTCGTCGCGACTCTATTAATCAAATTAAGGTTTGAATAGGTGAAGCTCGCGTCACGCTAGAGACGTCACCCATTGATTATTGAATTTATTGTTATTAAATGAGATTTTTTTTAATCTAAAATTATCTTCAAAAAATGAATAATAATAATAAAAAAATTGAATCTTTATTAAATAGTAATTTATTTTTTATAATTTGAACCATTAGGTTGTCACAACTCAGATGATCCAAAAATAGTTACAAGATTAACAAGTTGTCACAACTCGGTTAATCCTATTTCGCTCTTTTTTAAAAAAAAAAAAAATTAATTATTTTTATAGTTTTACTTTGTAGTCTTATTATTGTCTTTTTATATATATATATTTTTAAGCTTAGCCCATTTAATTACAAGCCTATTTCACTTAAAACAAAAAAAAAAACTATCAGAAATCAAAAGAACAAACTTACGAAAAATAAGACGAAGGAGTTTTGCTTCTTTCTTTTTGGGTATTTGCAAGAAAAAAAAAACAGAGGAGCAAGGAAGATGAAGGCCAGCCGCGACGGTGGTTAGGCTGGTTTGGGTTGGTGAAGCGCCGGCAATCGGGTTTGGTTGCAGATTGTGTGATGCAGCGATGTGACGCTGTTTTTGCGGCGGCTTCTGCACGATGTGACGGATGGCTTGCGACACGGTGAGAAGCAGTTTGTGGGTGTCAGTTTCGTATAGGAGAGGTGATGGAGAGGTATTTTGGTGGAGGCTGAAATCTGTAGGTCAAGGTTAAAAGTATGTGCTGAAGGTCAAAGTGAAAGTCCCAAGTAAGGTGTGGGTTATGGGTTTTTATAGGAGAGGATTAGGTTAAGGTGTTTGAGTTAAAGTATGATTAAGATTGATTTAGGATGAGTGTTGAGATTTGTTTAGGATATGTGTTGGGTTGGTGATGGGGTTTAGTTAGGATGGGTTTTTTAGGCTAGTTGATAGGGTTTGTTTAAGATGAGTGTTTTAGTTGGTTTAGGATAAGTTTGAGTTATAGTTTGTTTAGGAGGAGTGATGGAGTTTGTTTTGGATGAGTACTGAAATTGTTATAGGATCGGTTATGGGTTAATGGGTCAAGTTATGGGTTGATGGACTAATTGAATTGGATAATGAGTTAATGAGTAGGATAATAGATTATGGGCACATGGACTAATGGACCAATGGGTTGAACTTTTTTTATTTTTTATTTTTTATTTTTTTTTTATTTTACAAATGTACCTGGACAAAATTGGGTGTTCATAGTTGCCCCTCTTTACTTGTTTCTTACTAGATAAAAAGAATAACCGCAACTTTTCATTTTATCATAGTGAGGAACGAGTAAAGAAATGAATCCAAATTTTCTTCGGGAGAAAAAAAATGCGAGAACAAAAGGCGAAGAGCGATACGCTCGAAGAAAAATGGCAGAGACAATGGGCTACCACATCCCTAGGCATCTACATCCTGAAAATTAAAGAAAATGGGCATCTACGTCCCAAAAATTAAAAGACAACAGGCTACTGTGTCCTGAAATTTAAAAGATAATGGGCTACTGCATCCCAAAATTTAAAATACAGTGGGCTACTATGTCCTGAAATTTAAAAGGTAGTGGGCTATTGCATCCCGAAGACAGTGGGATACTGCATCCCAAAAACAGCGGGTTACTGCGTCCGGAAAATTAAAGACAATGGGCTGCTGCGTCCCGAAAGACAATGGGCTATTGTGTCCCAAACATTAAAAGACAGTGGGCTACTGCGTCCCGAAATTTAAAAGACAATGGGCTACTGCATCCCAAAATTTAAAAGACAGCGGGCTACTGCGTCCCAAAATTTAAAAGACAGCGGGCTACTGCGTCCAGAAAATTAAAGACAATGGGCTACTGCGTTCCGAAAGACAGTGGGCTACTGCGTCCTGAAAATTAAAGACAATGGGCTACTGCGTCCCAAAATTAAAGACAATGGGCTACTACGTTCTGAAAGACAGTGGGCTACTGTGTCCCAGAATTTAAAAGACAGCGGGCTACTGCGTCCCGAAAAGATTTTCTTCCTTTTTTTCTCTCTTTTTTTCTTTGTCCTTTTTTCTTTTTCTTTCTTTTTTTTAATTTTATTTTAATGCCTTGTAAATGCAAAATGATGTAAAAATATTTGAACCAATGCTAACCTTGGAAAGCCTTGACCAATCAAACCTTTGTTCATGTGCTTTTCTTCATCAGACACTTCGGCTCGTTTGGAAACCCTCTTGACCTCATTTCCCTTATTTTTTTTATTTTTTCTTCATTTTTTTTGCTCTTAACTCCCCTTTTGAGAAGTGAGAGGATTTTCTTCAACAAAGTCTTTGCGAGAAAATTTTTGCCCCAGTATTTGTTTCTTGATCATTAATTTCCTGCAACGACCTGATGACTCCATCGCTATCTTTGTTGCTACTTCCTTCAATTCCTCCTTAATTCTTCAAAAATATTTGCCCCAGTATGGCTAATTAAATGCAAACAAAATTGCTCCAGTGTAAGCAATTCTAATTTATTTGCCTTAACTTCTGCTTAAACCGCCCTTTCAGACTTTTTTTTCCTTTTTTGCTCGGATACCTCTTATTTCTGGATTATCCCTTGGGATATCATTTTCTTTCAATTAGAATTTCCAAGTTCTCTTTGATCTGAACTGTTCATCAGGAGATTGTCATTAGATAGTCAAATCATAATGTTGCACTAATGTTCACTTACCTGAAGCATTACGTAATAGACAAACATGGATTTGAAAGTATAACAGAAAGAAATTTACTAATGAACAACTTTCATATTGATCTTGGAAGTTTGACTACATAAAAAGGGAAAAGACACAAACGATGGTATGAGATTGAAAAAGGTGTTGACCCGATATGAATTGGTTTGCTCTTCATGAAAACGATCTTGACATTATGGACAAGGATTAAGTCAAATTGAACAAAAGAGAAATTTGCCCCAGTTTATGATTGAATTGAGTAGGACCTGTTAGTCATAGCAACCATCACCCAAGAGGGGGGTGAATTGAGTGATTACAAATTTTAAAACACCTTTGAGAAATTAAACATTTTGAATAACTCAATTAATAAATGCAGCAGAATAAGTTTAACAAAGGTGCAACTATTTGAGATTTCACAAATACCACTAGGGTTATAGGATAAATCAAGTAAATAAGCTAGATATCAAATTCAACTCAAGCATATATAATTAAGGCACAAATATAAAGAGATAGAGTTGAGAAGATCAAACACAAGATTTATCCTAGTTCAGCCACCAATCCACTTGTGGCCTACGTCCAGTCCCTAAGCAAACCACTCGAGATTTTCCACTAAACTTCAAGCTTAAACGGGTGCTTGAAAACCTTGATACAATAGAGCACTCACCACTCCTTGGGATACCTCGCCCTTTGTGCTTGAGCCTCAACTTTAAGGGATACCTCACCCTTACAAACTTTTGAGGGATACCTCACCCTCTTTATAGATTATACAAAGTATAGATGAATAGAAACTCTCTCAAGAGTGGATAATACAAATTGAAGCACTATGGGTATCAAGGAATCACACTTTGAAGCTCAAAACAGAGTATTTGGAGAAAGAGATAGTGAAACACGAATTTAATGCTCAATGATCATTTTCAGATAGTTCTCTAACTCTTCTTTGATGCCTAAACACTTGTATTTATAGCTCAATGCATTTTAGAGCCGTTGGAGGTGGTTGGGTAGCATTAAATGCCAATTATAACTGTTGAAAATCTGTTTTAGATTCGTGTTATTCGAATAACACTTTTGTTATTCGAATAAATCCACTTACGGCACACCAGGAAGTGTTTTCTAGAGCTTGTTATTCGAATAAAACTTTGGTTATTTGAATAAAACTTTGGTTATTCGAATAAAACTTTGGTTATTCGAATAACACATTAGTTATTCGAATAACACTTTGGTTATTCGAATAAATCTTCAAAAATACGTTCTGGAACATTTTCTGGGGTGTGTTATTCGAATAACACATCCCTTATTCGAATAAGACACTCTGATTTTGAAATCTAACTTTAAATGGTCATAACTTATTCATTTCTTATCCGATTAAAGCAAATGACTAGTCATTGGAAAGATCTTTGAGTCTATTTTCATATGAAATAAGTTTCAAAACAAAACTGAAAGAATTTTAAAAGATATGATCAAAAGAGTAACCAAAAGTCAGTTTTGCAAAACACAAACTTGGCTATTTTTCATAATTTTGAACTACCACTATAACTAGCTTTTCAAAACTTGTTTGTTGGGCATTTTAGAATGTGAAAACTATTTGTAAAGATTTGAAAACATATTTGAGCTTATTGTGATTCTCATTTACCTTTACACAAGATCTAAGTCCTATAAACTATTCTTGAAGATCTTCAACTTGATCTTGCCATCATCAATTCTAGTCTTTATGCTTGTTGATGTAATCCAAGCTTCCAAAAATTTCTTCCCTTCAAATCTTGTAAATTGCTTGGAACATCTTTATCATTCTCATTCTTCTTGAGTTGAGCATAGTTGTAATCTTTTGCTTTCTAGTTGTAATGCTCACTCTTAGTACTTGGACTATCCTACAAAGTATTGCTCACTTAAAATAAGCATAGTTAGTCTAAATTCATAACTTAATATCTTAATATGCATGATTCATAAATGTATAACTTTAATTAGTCAAACATGCATATAAGAATGTTGCATATATCTCATTGCATGATTATTAAGTGAAGTATAACTAAATAAAGTACATAATCATGCATGATCCAATATATCTCTTTTAAGCACATATATGTAACATGATCAATATTCTTTTGTGATGCATTTGTCATCTATAAAGCACATCTATCAAGCATAAGCATCATTCTTTTTGTCTTGTATTTGTCATCATCAAAACTTAATATATTAAACCATTAAGGCAAACTTATTTCCACAATCTCCCCCTTTTTGATGATGACAAATCTCCAAATAAAAATATGTTGAGGATATACATGAATAGATATTCATGTAAGCATATCAAACAATAAGTACAAGAACATATTTTTCTTTCCAATTTTCACTCCCCCTATTTGACATCAACAAAAAGGCTTAGGAAGGAAAGATAATATTTTCACTCCCTTTATAGATAAAACTTGTGCTGTCAAAAAGAGTAGGATCATCAAAACCAAAAACTTCTTCAAGTTATTCAAAACATAATTGTCTCCCTTTGTTTGATTCTACACATGATTCAAGAATAGAGAGATGAAACAAGCATGCTTTCAAGATATAAAAGAATATTCATGCAAAGCTTGTCATATTTTGATACATCAATATTTAGTACATGATAGCAATGAGCTTAAGAAATTATGTCTAGCATATAATATCTTGCATACCACATGATAAATAAGTACCACTTGATATCACTTGTTAGGATTTACAAAATATTCGTGTAAGATCATGGATTTGAGGTTTTTAAATGAAAGATCATACAACTTGTTACATATCAAGCATTTCTCAATCAAAGAATCAAAAGATATAAAGTTTAAGAATGTTTACCTTCTTTCATTGATAGAGGGAAAGACAATAAAAGATGATCTTTGTTAATATGTTAATAGTATTAACAATTAAACACTTCATGTCAAATAAGGATGTAAGCCAAGGATATAAGCAACAATTTAAGAACTAGGCTCCCCCTCAAAATATGCATATTATCAAAATATTAAACATAATAGTTTCACATAGTTATGCATATGTTCTTAGTTAACAAGGATATAGAAGAAGGATATGTAAGATAAGCTCCCCCTTATTGAAACACAAGATAGATAAAGGAAAATATGCATGCAAAGACTATGTAAGCACATTACCATAAAGATTATATTCTTAATCTATCAATCAAAAAACATTTTAAAACTTCTCCCCCTTTCAAAAAGAATTTTGTAAGACCACATTATATTTTCAAAAGCATTTTAAAAGGGTAGAAGAGTTTTATATTGAAACCACATATTCTTTTCAAGACAAGAACAAGATTCTCATAGGTTTTATACCACTAAGAAACCATAGATCAAGAGAATCATATATATTAAACATTCACCTTGATGATATATGCTATAGCGATCAAAGTATGTATAGAACTAATATCATCCACCCTATATGCAATGACAAAAATTAGCAAGTTAATATCCAATTAGACACTTTGTCAATGCTAAGCATACTTCTCATATAAGGAAAACATCTAATCTTTTAAGATCAATTTATCAACAAGTATCATAAAATCCATAGCATATAGAATACTACAATAGTTTAGGGATAGAGATACTTATTGGGTTAGATAGAAAGTGATGCTCCTTTAGAATGTTTTTCATTTATAGGTCCTTTGAGTTTGTACTTTCTTCTATTGAGTATTTCATTCATTTGAGTTTTTGTAGGTACTCCAATTTCTATGCCTCATGGCTCCTTGAGAATAGATATACTTTGCACCCCTTTTAGAAGTTAAATCCTTTTAAGCTTTACTAACCTCAAGTTGAATAATCATTTAAATGTTTGCTTGAGGTAGTTATCACCCTACAACATAATTCAAAGTACTTTCTTTGGTATCCATCAATTTTGGATCCATAGAGGTTAGTCATTAAACTGTTAGCCAATTACATTGTATAGTTATCAAAATAGCCATATATATTCATCAAAACAACTAGCCAAATGCATTTATTTTCAGTTAAGCACAATCAATTTCAAGTATTCAGCATATATAGCAAATAGCAGTAGAACATTTCATATAATTTGTGTTTATTCGAATAACACAACACCTAGAAATATTTTTCTATTAGGATTTATTCAAATAACATTGATGTTATTCGAATAACACAGCATCCAGACTTGGCTGTCTACCAAGCTTTATTCGAATAACCATTTGGTTATTCGAATAACACCAGCGAAGAACATATTTAAAATGCTTCTGCCAAGCGTTATTCGAATAAATGTTTCCCTTATTCGAATAAAACAATCAGAAAAACAAATACCAGGGCTACTATGTTCTGTTATTCGAATAAAAATTCCTTTATTCAAATAAGATACATTTATGAGCAGATTTTAGTGTCTACTAAAGGAAGTTATTCGAATAAAATGTTCATTTATTCGAATAAACACATTAGAAACACAACAGTAAGCATATGTAGTAGGTCCAAAAGATTAACAAAAGCTTATCCAATGATCAAAGAGATTCATTTTAGCATACATGCCAAGTAAGAACATAAAGATATGATCACAAAATTCTAATTCTTACAAAGTCATTTTAAATCAACCAAGGATCACGTTAGAAAGGATGAAAACAAGATAAAACCATCTAACACAAATACTCATTTCAAGTAATAATTGATCAAAAACTCAAGGTCAAGGATATTATCATCAAACATTTCATTTTAAACAAGCAGTATACTTTATCTACCATATTAACATGTAGAATCATTTTTAAGATATAAAGTTGGAAAAGCATAACATAAGTCTCCACTTATCCAAAGATTGCAAGGCCAAGCTTCATGGAGACAAGGAAGAGAGCTTGGAGTATTTTTGGCCTTTGTGCTTAGAGCAGCCACTTTTAAGATGTCAAAGTCAACTCTTGGCCTTCAAGCACACCTACAACACACTTCAATTTTTGGCTTTTGGTACCCAAATTCTCTTGGGTCCTTGTGTGCTAGTTTTTTTTTATTTATTAATCCATTATACTCTCATAAAGATTAACTTTTCTATAGTATTTAAATTGAGCACAACAAATTAAATAACCAATTGCCATTAAGCACATAGCCAATAACATGTTTACTTTCATGATATATAGACAATTTAAAGCATATCAAGCATGTCTAGGCATTGTAGAATCTTATGTACCAAGATATATAACAAATTAAGGAGCTATGGTACAAAAAAAAAGAACATAATCATGTGCTAAACATAATATTCAAATTTTTACCAAGAACACATGACTCTATCATCACCTAAGGCCTATAAGGAATATACCTCATATTCATTGTCTTTTTATGTGAATGTGCATAAGAGGTAAAAGTATTTGATACCTTGGCCTTGGTAATCAAGGAAACTCTTTTCCTTACCCATTGCTTCTCTTTTGGTGTTTTGAACTTTGCAAGTTTCACATTTTGTACTCGAGAAGGTTTGGTTGAAGTCATCTTCCTTCTTTGACCAAAACTTCTACCATTGGATTTTAGAAGCATTCTCCTTGATGATTCCTCTTTCCTTTGACCAATTTGTCCATCTTTTTGAGAAATTTTCTGCATAGTTGAAACACTAGGAGGATTTTTTGGTACCCACTTCATCTTAGGTCCTTGAATGTTAGTACTAGAACCTTTAAGACTTTTCGGAACCCAAACTAAGTTATTTCTCATATAAGGATTTCTTCTATAATTGCACAAATGAGAAATATGTCCTAGATGACCACAAAAATTACAAACAATTGAATTTAATGATGACTTGGTCGTTTGAAGATCATTTTTAGAAAATATAAGCCTTTTTTTGTTTTTATTTTCTATGTCATTTTTGCCACAAGCCTTACTTGAATTTCCATGTGAAATAACATCAATTTTATTCTCATTAACAATCATGGATTGTAAACAATTAGAATCATTTGCTTTGGCAAAATTGGAATATAAGTCCTCAACTTTATTTTCTAAATCAATGCACTTTTCACAAAAGTTGAGGTTTCACATTTCAAAGGCATTTCCTCATCAAGAAAAGCATATTCATTTTTTAAGGTTTCAATTTCATTTTCAAAGGAGAAAATGTTTTCTAAACAAGATAAATTTTTATTTCCTAAATTCAACAAATCATCATATAATTCATCATATGCACATTTTAGCTTATCATAGGAAGGACTATAATATGATTTAGCATTATTTACCTCAAAGTCCTTCTTAAGGGAATCACCATCTTCCTCATTGTTGTCCATCAAGCATTCAAGAACATTTTCTTTCTCAATTTTGTTTTGCTTTGCCTCTTCTTCAAATTGAGCACCATCATCACTAAGAGGCATTGAGCTCATTTTCTTGCTTTGAACATGTTCTTGAGGACATTTTTCAATGTTGTCTTCCTCTAGAAGTTTTTGCCCTTCTTGCTCTCTATATACAACTTTATACAAGAAATCATTGTTAGCAAGATAAATAGAATTAAGAGCATCCCATATATCTTTAGCACTAGAGCAACTCTTAATTCTAGCATAAGAATCATCATTCAAACTACTTTTCAACATTTGCATTGCTCTAATGTTCAAGGAAAAGCATTTCTTGTCATAAGCATTCAAATCTTATTTTGGTTTAGGAGAAAATCCATCAAGCATAACATCCCACAAATCAAGATCAATAGATTGCATATACAATTCCATTCTAGCTTTCCAATAAACAAAATGCACACCATCAAAGAATGGTAGTTTATCAATTTCAAAACCTTCCATTTCGAAAAGCTTTTTAATTGTTGCCAACAAACAAGGATCTTTAACTCTAAGCAGTTAAGCTTTCACCAGAGCACGAAGCTTTGATACCACTTGTTAGTCATGGCAACCATCACCCAAGAGGGGGGTGAATTGGGTGATTACAAATTTTAAAACACCTTTGAGAAATTAAACATTTTGAATAACTCAATTAATAAATGCAGCGGAATAAGTTTAATAAAGGTGCAACTATTTGAGATTTCACAAATACCACTAGGGTTATAGGATAAATCAAGTAAATAAGCTAGATATCAAATTCAACTCAAGCACATATAATTAAGACACAAATATAAAGAGATAGAGTTGAGAAGATCAAACACAAGATTTATCCTGGTTCAGCCACCAATCCACTTGTGGCCTACATCCAGTCCCCAAGCAAACCACTCAAGATTTTCCACTAAACTTCAAGCTTGAACGGGTGCTTAAAAACCTTTACACAATAGAGCACTCACCACACCTTGGGATACCTCACCCTTTGTGCTTGAGCCTCAACTTCAAGGGATACCTCACCCTTACAAACTTTTGAGGGATACCTCGCCCTCTTTATAGATTATACAAAGTATAGATGAATAGAAACTCTCTCAAGAGTGGATAATACAAATTGAAGCACTATGGGTATCAAGGAATCACACTTTGAAGCTCAAAACAGAGTTTTTGGAGAAAGAGATAGTGAAACACGAATTTAATGCTCAATGATCATTTTCAGATAGTTCTCCAACTCTTCTTTGATGCCCAAACACTTGCATTTATAGCCCAATACATTTTAGAGCCGTTGGAGGTGGTTGGGTAGCATTAAATGCCAATTATAGCCGTTGAAAATTTGTTTCAGATTCGTGTTATTCGAATAACACTTTTGTTATTCGAATAAATCCACTTACGGCACACCAGGAAGTGTTTTCTGGAGCTTGTTATTCGAATAAAACTTTGGTTATTTGAATAACACATTGGTTATTCGAATAACACTTTGGTTATTCGAATAACACTTTGGTTATTCGAATAAATCTTCAAAAATACGTTCTAGAACATTTTCTGTGGTGTGTTATTCGAATAGCACATCCCTTATTCGAATAAGACACTCTGATTTTGAAATCTAACTTTAAATGGTCATAACTTATTCATTTCTTATCCGATTAAAGCAAATGACTAGTCATTGGAAAGATCATTGAGTCTATTTTCATATGAAATAAGTTTCAAAACAAAACTCAAAGTATTTTAAAAGATATGATCAAAAGAGTAACCAAAGGTCAGTTTTACAAAACACAAACTTGGCTATTTTTCATAGTTTTGAACTACCACCATAACTAGCTTTTCAAAACTTGTTTGTTGGGCATTTTAGAATGTGAAAACCATTTGTAAAGATTTGAAAACATATTTGAGCTTATTATGATTCCCATTTACCTTTACACAAGATCTAAGTTGTATAAACTATTCTTGAAGATCTTCAACTTGATCTTGCCATCATCAATTCTAGTCTTTATGCTTGTTGATGTAATCCAAGCTTCCAAAAATTTCTTCTCTTCAAATCTTGTAAATTGCTTGGAACATCTTTATCATTCTCATTCTTCTTGAGTTGAGCATAGTTGTAATCTTTTGCTTTCTAGTTGCAATGCTCACTCTTGGTACTTGGACTATCCTACAAAGTATTGCTCACTTAAAACAAGCATAGTTAGTCCAAATTCATAACTTAATATCTTAATATGCATGATTCATAAATGTATAACTCTAATTAGTCAAACATGCATATAAGAATGTTGCATATATCTCATTGCATGATTATTAAGTGAAGTATAACTAAATAAAGTACATAATCATGCATGATCCAATATATCTCTTTTAAGCACATATATGTAACATGATCAATATTCTTTTGTGATGCATTTGTCATCTATAAAGCACATCTATCAAGCATAAGCATCATTCTTTTTGTCTTGTATTTGTCATCATCAAAACTTAACATAGTAAACCATTGGGGCAAACTTATTTCCACAGGACCAAGACTTGTCTTAGTGACTAAAAGATTTGCCCAAGACAAATTGAACCAAGGAAAAATTGCCCCAGTTTAGAGCCGAGTCGAACGGGGTACAAACTTGTCCTAGTGTAGGGCCAAATTGATCCAAAGAAAAAATTTTCCTAGTCTAGGACAGAAATGAATAGGGCAAGAACTCGTCCTAGTGGCCAAAAGATTTGCCCCAATGTAGATTTAATTGAACCAGGGAAAGGAAAAATTACCCCAGTTTAGAACCGAGTCGAACGGGGTATAAATTTGTCCTAGTGTAAGTCTCTTTTTTTTCTTTTCATTTTCTCTTCTTTTTTTTTTTAAAAAAAGCAATGAACTAAATACTTGGATGAGCGTAACCTTTGCCTTAAAATTAAAGTTAACGAAAATGACAACAAACCTTCATTGATCAGAATGGACTTTTTGAAGCTTGTAACGTGGCCAAGGCTAGGGGTTATGAAAGAAAAGATATAAGGCTCAAATAAGTGTTTAAGGGTGGAATAGGACTAAGGATCCTTTTTCAAAATTAAGATTTATCAACTGCTTTTCCACACACCTTTCTTATTATTCTCCTTTTCTTTCCCATTTCATTTCATTTTCTTTCATCCTCCTTTCCAATCTCCTTTTTTTATCATTTTTTTATTTTTTACTTCTTGTCATTTTCACCTTTTCTTCCTTTTCCATTATGTTTTAGAACATTCATCATGACAATCAACCTTTGTTTTGTATTATCCCCTAAAGTAAGGGTGATCCTTGTCCAAGATTTATTGAAGAAAATTTCAAGCTCAAAAGGGGTAACAAGGGATAAAAATGATGAAATTTTGTAAAAGATAGAGAAAAATGGCCAATCTTCATTTTTAAATCATGATTGTTTATTTTCAAAACTTTAATTTTGAGAAAAAAGATTGTGCAAACCAAGTAATTCTTTCTTTGCTCTTTTTTTCTTTTTAACCCCCCCTTTTTTTTTACAAAAGATACTTACACACGCAGAATATATTGACAGCTACCAAACTGAGAATTACCAAAGAAGACGCTTTAAAGAAATGAAAGAGAATGAATACCGAGAAAGACAAAGGGATGAAAATGAAAGGAAACAAGACACTCGTGCAAATTCATTACATTAATGCTTCAAGAAAGTTAACATGAGTCCAACATCACAAACCATTTTATGGCAATCATTTCAATTAACAACCTCAGATCTCCCATTATTCAGAGGTTTCGAGTTGCTGGCATAACATTTACTTCATTCATTCCACCATGATTAGGAATTGGGTTATTGACAATACTAGGTCCAGCTACTTCTTCAATGTCAAGCTTTCCACAAGCAATTAGCTTTCTTACTGCAATCTTGAAAGATTCATAATCTTTAATTGAGTGTCCTGGGATATCCATGTGGTATTTGCAAGTTAAATTTGGGTTATGCCACTTTGGGAATGGTGGTTCAAAGGGACCTACAGGATTTCTTGAGATGAGGTGAGCATCAAACAGCCTTTGGAATAAATCTGCATTTGAAATGGATAGTTTTGGGAAAGAGGGTAGTTTTCGGGGGCGAGAGCGGCCTTGATTTTGAAAGTTTGACCGAGGTTGTGGATGATTTGGGAAGTTTTGTGAAGGTGGAGGTGGGTATTGGGTATAGATTGGACGATATGGTTAGGGTACGGGAACATTATTAATTTGAAGTTGTGGGATTTGAGGTGTATTCATGCGAAGGGCGATTAGGCCAGGTAAATGAGAAGGTACAGGTATTTGATAAGAATGGTAAGTATTTGAGTTATATGCAGAGGTTTGGTAGGCAGGATAAGATGGTGGGTAGCAGGCTTGTGAAGGTTGTTGGCTTTGCACGTAGCTCACCTCTAGCTCTCTTTTCTTAGGAGGAAACCCCTTCTTGAAACCATATTCATCATTACCAGTTGGCAATTTTCCAGCATTTACCATAATTTCAATCCTCTCTCCAGCAGTAATTAAATTAGCAAAGTCTTGATACGCAACGCCCGCCATTGTCCCAATATAAGGAGCTCCTAAGGTCCCCAAGAAGTATGAGCACATTTCTGTCAGAGTCAACGGTGGTTGTACTTGTGCTGCGAGAGCTCTCCACCTCTAGGTGTATTGCCTGTCATTTTTCTTTTGCAGTGTTCCTAAATGCTCTCGGGTTGGGGCTGTATCCAGATTAAACCGATATTGTCCCATAAACAAATTTGCCCAGTCTTCCCAAGAAGAGATTTTCAAAAGGTCTTATTGGATACACCATTCCAAAGCAGGCCCAGTCAAACTTTCATGAAAGAAACTAACGAGGAACTTCCAGTCCTTTGACCAGATGGATATTTTGGTAATGTAAGTTTTTAGATGGAGAAAAGGATTGGAGCTCCCATCATACTTGTCAAATTTCAGGATCTTAAAGTCCTTGGGGATGATGATATTAGCAGTAGGGCACAACTCTTCTATCCCAAGGGGGCCATAGGTACTGGGGCCCTTGATTGCTTTAATTTGTTCTTCCATCTTTTCTATCCATTCTTCTCTAATCTTATCACCTTAGATGGCCGCATGACCAGTCCTAGCAGGAAATCCCATTGGCATTGGGATAGACATATGCGGTGGTTCCCATACACACTCAGCATTACCATGAACCTCATTTTGGGTACCTTCCAATGAATGATACCCTTCTTTGATAGGAATCATTATCGATGCAGTATTTGAGGTTGCTCCTACAAAAGGCATTTCAGTGTTGACCCCAGGATTTGTTCCCATGGAAGTGATATTTGGAGGGTGTGAGTATGCTCTAGTTACTCCTATACCTCTGGCTACCCCAATCAAGGAGAGGGCCTCCCTCATGGTTGACAACATTTTCTCCATTCTTCTTTGAAACTCTTTCATCTCATCTACTTCCATACTCAGATTTCTTCCTTCATTTTCAGCTGCCATTATTACAAGCTTTGTTCGAGCCCTTGTGTTATGAACTCGGGTTTGATTAGTGTCTTCTTTCCTTGGTCGCGCAATGGTGCTGAGCACGGTAACGCCAAACAAAAATAATGAGATGAATGAGATTCATGAGATACATAAAATGAAATGGATAAAATAGAAAAAAAAATTCTTCCTTTTTTTAAAAAAAATGCAAAGAATGCCATGAAAATGCATGATTTTTTTCATTTTTTTATTTTTTTAGAATGCTAGGAATGCCATAAAAATGCATGATTTTTTTATTTTTTTATTTTTTTTAAAATGCTAGGAATGCCATGAAAATGCATGATTTTTATTTTTTTTCAAACATGCCATGAAAATGCATGATGCTATTTTTTTTAAAAAAAGGATAGCTATATAAAGAAGAAGTACGCTCCCTTCGTGTCCTAAGGGGTTACCTTAAAAGGAGACATTCTATCGTAAGGATCTATAGGTCTTTCTGATTCGTGTTAACTCTCATTTGGTGGCCTTTCTATTCTAAAGGTCTCTAGAGCTAAGTTCTATTTCAGAATGTTGACCACGAAATAGTGGGTAAACCACTAGGTGTGGGACATTCATGAAAAAGGCACACTCTAGATGAGGTTTTCGCAATAACCAAATAGGATGTACATCCAAAATGGCTATAACTACACAACCTCTACCTAACTTAGGATTCACTCAGACCCGGGTATAGGGCCCTACTCGGATGTGTGTGATAAACGTATAGGTGCGGTGATTGTAGGAACCGTACAAACTAAAACAAAAATTCCCAATAACAAAATAATTAACAAAATGGTTAAAAATAATAATTAAAAAAATTAGAAACAAAAAAGAAAAGGTAAAACAAATATACAAAGATTAAAAATTTTGTTTGCATAACCAACTTATATGGGCTTGACTCTCAAGTGTCCCCAGCGGAGTCGTCATCTGTCGTGACCGTAATCGCGGCGGGAGCGGCGAAACAAAATAAATTAGTTAGGAGTCGCCACCAATTTTATTTAAATTAGAAAAAATTAGAAAACCCTTTTAGAAAATGGTCTTTGGAACCAGATTGGATTCGGGAGACGGTTATGCATAGGGAAGGGTGGAGACTTAATCCCACAACACCCCTAATACATCCGTCCAAAACGGTTACCCTAAATTAGTTATACAAAATTTAATAATATCGTAATATATTTGTTTTACCCCTTTATGTTAAAAAAAATTAAAAAACAAAGAAATTATGAAAATTTAAAATTTGGCTTGACAGAATAAAAATTCTGCTCCTGCGTACCCTCAGGTGCAATGAGGAACTCAAAGTCACGTAGTTCTTTATAAAATACTTGTGGGTTGGTTGCCTTTATTTAAAGAAAAGATTTATTTTTTTTATTTTTATAAAAATTTGAATTAACAAGTCGTCGCGACTCTGTTAACCAAATTAAGGTTTGAATAGGTGAAGCTCGCATCATGCTAGAGACATCACCCATTGATTATTGAATTTATTGTTATTAAATGAGATTTTTTTTAATCTAAAATTATCTTCAAAAAAAGAATAATAATAATAAAAAAAATTGAATCTTTATTAAATAGTAATTTATTTTTTTATAATTTGAACCATTAGGTTGTCACAACTCAGATGATCCAAAAATAGTTACAAAATTAACAAGCTGTCATACCATTGTTTTTTTATATATATTTTTTTAAGCTTAGCTCATTTAATTACAAGCCTATTTCACTTAAAACAAAAAAAAAAACTATCAAAAATCAAAAGAACAAACTTACGAAAAACAAGACAAAGGAGTTTTGCTTCTTTCTTTTTGGGTATTTACAGGAAAAAAAACAGAGGAGCAAGGAAGATGAAGGCCAGCGACGACGGTGGTTAGGCTGGTTCGGGTTGGTGAAGCGCCGGCAATTGGGTCTGGTTACAGATTGTGCGGTGCGGTGATGTGACGCTATTTCTGCGGTGGCTTCTGCGCGGTGGGTAGCGCGGTGTGACGGATGGCTTGCGACACGGTGAGGAGCAGTTTGTGGGTGTCAGTTTCGTATAGGAGAGGTGATGGAGAGGTATTTTGGTGGAGGCTGAAATCTGTAGGTCAAGGTTAAAAGTGTGTGCTGAAGGTCAAAGTGAAAAGTCCCAAGTAAGGTGTGGGTTATGGGTTTTTATAGGAGAGGATTAGGTTAAGGTGTTTGAGTTAAAGTGTGATTAGGATTGGTTTAGGATGAGTGTTGAGATTTGTTTAGGATGAGTGTTGGGTTGACTGATGGGGTTTAGTTAGGATGGGTTTGTTTAGGCTAGCTGATAGGGTTTGTTTAAGATGAGTGTTTGAGTTGGTTTAGGATAAGTTTGAGTTATAGTTTGTTTAGGAGGAGTGATGGAGTTTGTTTTGGATGAGTGTCTTGAAATTGTTATAGGATCGGTTATGGGTTAATGGATCAAGTTATGGGTTGATGGACTAATTGAATTGGATAATGGGTTAATGAGTAGGATAATAGATTATGGACACATGGGCTAATGGACCAATGCGTTGAACTTTTTTTTTATTTTATATTTTTATATTTTTTATTTTTTTTTATTTTACAAAAATACCCGAACAAAATTGGGTGTTCACATGGCATAGTACTAACCTTTCTGAAAATTCAAATAGATCTAACATTGCAAGTGCTAATAAAGGAAAATATCACCTTAGTCAAGAGGAAGATCTAAATGCTAGGTTTGCCAGTTTGGCTAGAAAAATTGAAGCATAGGAATTAGGAAAAGCAAAAGGAATCAAATCTGTGCAAAATGAAGAAATTTGTGGCATTTGTGATGACTTAGGATACTCAACACATAAATGTCCTAATATTCCTATTTTAAAAGAATTGTACATGAGCAAATAAATACAATGAATAATTTTAAAAAGTCATTTACTTCTTTTTTTTCAGATACATGCAATTTGAGATGGAGAAATCACCTGAACTTTAGCTGGAGGAATAATAATCAGTCACAATTCGTGCAATAACCACCTCTTCAGGCACAACAGGACTCTCAAAATTCTCAAGGATATGCATCTTCTGTCCCACCATATAGGAAAAACCTTGAAGAAACACTGCATGCATTCATAGAAAAGCAAGTGGCCATTAGTAAACAAAACAATGAAACCATGATTGACATAAAAGAAACTCTTGCTAAACTTTCTTTTGCACTCATCATTCATGAGAAAGGAAAATTTCCTTCTCAACCTCAACCAAATCCTAAGGGTTAGTACAGTCTAAATGAGAAGAGTTCAGAAAACTAACAAATAGATTAAGTCAAGTTAGTGATAACTGTTAGGAGTGGAAAGGTTGTTGAAAAACAAATTCTCGAACCTTGTGAGAAAGAAGATGAACCAATTCCCCAAGAAAATGAAGAAGTTGACCAAAAGGAGACCAAACTCTCGCCTTCACCCCCATTTTCTCAAGCATTGAATAATCCAAAGAAATTGGACCACCACACTGAAATTTTTGAAATTTTGAAATAAGTGAAGATCAATATTTCTCTGTTAGATGCTATCAAACAGATTCCTTGTTATGCCAAATATTTGAAGGACTTGTGCACTGTTAAAAGGAAACTAAATGTGAAAAAGAAAGCATTTTTGGCTGAATAAGTAAGCTCCATTCTTCAAAATAATAATGCGTTGAAATATAAAGACTTTGGTTGTCCTACAGTTTCATGCATTATTGGAGAACATAAAATTGAAAAAGCTTTACTTGATCTTGGTGCTAGTGTCAATTTGCTTCCATATTCAGTTTATCAGCAACTCAACTTAGGTGAGTTAAAACTAATTTCTATAACTCTTCTACTTGTTAATAGATCAATTAAAATTCCAAGAGGAATAGTGGAAGATGTGTTGGTACAAGTTGATAAATTCATATATCCTATAGATTTTATTGTCTTGGTTACCTATGGTTGATAGTTGCAAGTCTATTCCTATTATTTTAGACCGTCCATTTTTAGCAATATCTAATGCTTTGATAAATTGTAGAAATGGAGTAGTGAAACTAACATTTGGAAAGATGACACTAGAACTCAATGTTTTTAACATGTGCAAGCAACCACAGGAAGTCTTTGATGAAAATGAGGAAGTTGAAGGGATTGAAGCCATTGTAGATGATCATCTTCAAAAAGGGAGTTCTTCTGACCCATTAGAAGTTTGTTTAATTAATTCATTTGATTTGCTTGATTGTACAGAGGAAATAGAATACAAGGGATAGAAGCCAAGATTTGAAGAGCTAAAACCCATGAATGATAATGCTCATGAAGAAGTACCCACACCAGAACTAAAGCCATTACATGTTGGGTTGAAGTACACATTTTTGGGAGAAGAGCAAAACTTTCCACTAGTAATTTCCTCAACTCTTACTGGAGAACAAGAAGGAAAGATGCCGCCTCCATGGATGCACTAAGATAGAAAGAAATTTTTGACAGAGATGAAAATTTTTTATTGGGATGACCCACACTTGTTCAAATATTGTCCTGACCAAATCTTTCGGAGATGTGTGGCCGACAGTGAGGTAGATAGTGTCATTAAATTTTGTCACTTAGAAGCATGTGGAGGTTACTTTTCTTCTAAGAAAATAACTGCGAAAATCTTGCAGTGTGGATTTTATTAGCCCACTTTATTTAAAGACTGATATACTTTTTGCAAAAGTTATAAAAATTTTCAAAAATGGGGCTCAATTTCAAAAAGAAACATGATGCCTATGAACCTCATCCCTGTCGTTGAAATTTTTGATTGTTGGGGAATTGATTTCATGGGCCCATTTCCATCTTCATTTGGATTTGTGCATATTTTGGTTGCAATTGATTATGTCTCAAAATAGATTGAGGCGATTTCATGCCGACACAATGATCATAAAATTGTTCTCAAATTTTTAAAAGAAAATATCTTGTGTCGATTTGGAATCCGTCGAGCTATCATCAGTGATGGAGGAACACATTTTTGCAATAAACCATTTGAATCTTTATTGAAGAAATATGGTGTTACACACAAAATTGTCATCCCTTATCACCCTCAGACAAGTGGACAAGTTGAATTAGCAAACAGGGAGATTCAACAAATTTTAGAAAAAATGGTTAACCCAAATCATAAAGATTGGTCTTTAAGACTAAATGATGCACTTTGGGCTTACCGTACTGCTTTCAAAACATCTTTAGGCATGTCCCCCTTTCGGTTAGTCTATAGAAAACCTTGTCACTTGCCTATAGAATTGGAACATAAAGCATTTTGGGCCATTAAAGCTTTCAATCTAAATCTTGATGATGCTTGTAAGATATGCAAATTGCAATTAAATGAATTGGAGGAATTAAGAAATGATGCATATGAGAACTCAAAGATTTATAAAACCAGAACAAAAGCTTTTCATGACAAGACAATTTTGAGAAAATCTTTTAAAATTGGTCAAAAAGTTCTGCTTTATAATTCTCGCTTGCACCTATTCCATGGAAAATTAAGATCTAGGTGGAATGGTCCTTTTGTTGTCAAACATGTGTATCCTCATGGGGCTATAGATATTGAGAATCCCAGGAATGGTAATGTGTTTAAAGTCAATGGGCAAAGACTCAAACCATTTCTGGAAAACCAAGTTGATGAGGTAGAATTCATCTCTCTTTTTTATCCTTATTGTGAATAGAATTTATTCTAATTTTGTTGCCTTGTTTTTGCAGTTCTTTGTGCTCTCAGTTAAGTGGCGGATAACGATACTCTGTGGCTCTCAAGTTGGTTTATTTTTTAGTTTTCCAAAATAACTGAATCCTTCTCCTTTAAAATGGATGTCATTCTTTCAAACCTGAGAAAACATTTTCCTTCCCTCCCTCAAAATGCTTTGACAAAAATATACAAAGCTAGATGTGAAAGATTAAGACTATTAATGCACAAGGGTATGCCAGAAGATGTATGCTAGATAATTGAAGCAAAAGTCCAGCTAGCAGGTGAGTCTTCAATTTCATTTGACTCATACATGCCAGGTCTTGGAAGAAGTTCATAGTCTAAAAGGAGAAGAGCAAAAAGGTTACAAGTCTATCACAAATGTGCACGATGAAATTGTAACAAGCGATGTCGTTCTTTGGGGATGGTTTCCGTAAATAGAGAATATAAAATTTTCTTCATTATGAATAGACTGAGTAAGGAGTCATTAGATGATATCTTATTGACTCTTGAGACGCATTCTTGTGGATTTGTGCATCGTGAACTTCTTAATTTGTGGAATCTCTTCAAGAATGAAGAAAAACGCTACAGTCTTGGGAATCTGACTCTAAAAGACCCTGTTTGCCAATTTATAAGAAAATTGAATGAGAAGCTTATCCTCGACTCATAGAAGGCGTTTAAGCCATTACTGGATGTAAAACCAGAGGCAGATGTGAGCCATATCCATAACAATTTGAACATATTATCTTCTTCTTCTTCACGCCTTAAAAAAAATAAAAAAAATAAAAAAAAAATTTGTGTTCTTAATTTCAAAATTTCCTGACAATAGCCAACCTACTTTTATAGGTGCTATTATTACTCTTTCCATTCTTTTTCCTATTTAAACACTCCATTTTCTCTACTTTCTTCTAACTCAAAATCACTTAAAGGGAAGGTGAGTATAGAAATGGAAGGTGTTTTTATTCGTCAACTTAAAAATATTTATGTATTTTATGGGTCTAAGTATGGGAAGGGTTTAGAGTTTGTAAATGCAGCTACTACTCTTGGTCGATCACTTGCTGCGAGGAAAATTCATTTTGTATATGAGAGAGGTTGCCGTGGGTTAATGGGAGTTGTATCACTTGCTGTATATATAGGAGACAGTCAGGTTTTAGGTGTCATTCCTGAACCTTTAGCTCAACAAAACATCACTGCAAAGACAATTGGGGAGGAACTTAAGGTATCATCAATGCATGAACGAATAAAGATAATGCTTGAAAACTTTGATGCATTCATTGCCTTACTAGGTGATTTTGGTACCTTGGAAGAAGTTTTTGAAATTGTCTTTTGGGTCCAACTGAACATCCACCATAAACCCATAGATTTGTTAATTGTAAATAATTTCTTTGATATTTTATTACTTTTTGTTGACCATGCTGTGGAACAGAAATTTATCACACCTTCGACAAGACAACTTCTTATCTCTGCTTCCTCTTTTGATGAGTTGATTGATAAATTAGAAGCTTTTGTTCATAAACCTGACCCTGCAATAGCTCAGATAGATTAGTCAGCAGGAAGCAGTGGGGAAGCAGGATGAAAAGAAAACCAAATTTGACACTTCGTTTATAGCTTTCCTTTACTTTTGATTTTATTTATCGTACTTTGTTTCTGTTTAAATTTGTGTCAGATTTCTCCAACAGGTAATATCTTCTATCCTTTACTCATCTATATTTTAACATTGAGGATAATGTTGTGATCTGGTAGGGGGAGAAGGATAGTTGACCAAAAAAAAATTTCTTTTTTGGGAAGTATGATATGATTGACATGGACTTACTAAACCAATGAATGATGGCAGAGTAAGGAGTAATTTTACTCCTAAGACGCATCTAAATTGGGAAGTATGTTTAGTGATATGACTGTCAGAAACTTATTCGTAGTAAAACCAATTAAGGATGGCAGAGTAAGGAGTAAATTTTGCCTTGGAGGTAAGTTTACTCTTGACACGCATCTTAGTTGAGGAGATAATTATTTTGTACAGAAGTAGCAAATGGATTCTTGGATCTTTGCATAAATTGTCTTCTTTCTTAAAAATTACAAGCTTGGATATGAATGTTGATATGGTGGATTGAGAATGATAGAAATATGCCTTGTGAGATTTTGAGCCTATTGATGAATGGATTGAATATTTGTACCATTCTCATCTTTTTTGTGTGATTTTCACTCATGGAATTGTTACTCTAGAACTTACTTTGATTCTTTTTTAGGCTACATTTTCATATGCAAACATAAATATGATTAAGGCATTTTGAAATAGCTACTTTGACCAAACAACCATCCTTGTATATTTTCCCTTGTGTAACCCCTTTGAGCTTATTTGACCATTCCTTGTTTTTAGCTCATTACACACTTTCAAAAAAAAAGAGAAAAAAAAAACATGTTTTACCCAACCTTAGGGAATAAGCAAGCATTGACCTTGTTCTTGAATAAGTATGGGGGTGTACGTGCAAAATGATAAAAAAAACTGATCATCGTTGCAATCAAAGGATTATCAGAGTCTAAAATAAAAGTGGATGCTTGGAAATAACAGGAAGAAAAGGAGAAGGTTCAGGCCTAACAATGAATTCAATTCACCAATTTGAGATTAATCTTCAACAAAACATTAGTCAAATATTGGTGATTGTCCTTTATGATGAATGTTCTCAAACATTTTCTCCACTCTAACTGTACCATAATGCTCTTTTATTCTCTTTGGTATTTATCTTCTTATATCTATATTATCCCCTCTCCTTTACCATGGCCCCATTACAACCTTGAATAAAGTCCTCTTGATTTTTGTATGCATGTGTTTTGAGTAGCGGAGAAGTAGAAGATAAGCAAGCTTATGGTAGTGTAATTGTCCATGAGTTGAATAGAGTGAAATACTTACCTTTTAAACACTTGAGAGATTGAGAGTGAATTCTGTGAGGATCTATCATTCTTGACTCATTCTTTTCAACTGAAGTTTCCTTGCTTGTTGGTTTGAGATGTGAAGAAATGTTACCTTATTAATATTTTGATCCCTTGAATTTCTGGTTGTTCTTCTTGCTTCATCGAATCTTTTAGAGTTTTTAGCTTTTGAGTATATGTCGTTTTTCTTTATTTCCTAGCTTTGGTCTTTATGTGTTTTGCCTAGGAGTACAAAAAGCAAAGTGTAAGAGAATTTGATAATCAAATATTTTATACATTAATAAACCCTCATTTTTAGTCATTTACACTCTCCATGTACTTAATTGATTAAGCCTGGTTATGTCTTGTAAGTTTGGACTCAAATTGGACTTAATTGATTTTTCCAGCATTATTTAGGTCTTACACAGTTTCTGTATTTCTGCCATATCTTGAGTTCTAGATGTGTAAAAATTATGTATCTTATCTTGTAGGAAAGATAAAAGAGAGCTCTACAATTTTCATGAGAGATCTAGGTAAAATAAGGACATCTAGAGGAGCTAATTGGGCTTAGAAGTCAGAATATAGGTTTTGTGATTAGAACCTGAATAGTGTGCAATAATTAGAGCATAACTCGGGCTGTAAGAACTTTATTGGGCTGAAATGTGGATACTTGAAAGTTAAGATCCATATCTACAACTTTCATGAAGAACATAAGAGCTCATTAGGACAGATTAGAGGTGATATTAGGTTTGGGAGTGAAAACAGAGGTGCTGAAATTGGGCCAGAATAGTCTGCAGTAATTGGGTCATATCTTGGGCTGTAGGACGAATTTTTAGATGATCTTGGTGGCAATGGAAAGCTGAGACAAAATGTTACAACTTTTATGTAGACCATGTTGCTTCATTCTGATGGCATCCATAAGATCAGCACTAAATGATTTCAAAGATAAATAATCTCAATAATTTTCCACTCACCAACTCACCATTTGGCACTTTCCACTCATTCACCCACTTATCCACCTACTCTTAATCAGCCCCCTTGTTATTTTGTATCCCTAATCCTTTATAAAAGGCACCATTGGCTAATCATTTAGTGGGTACTCTTGGTGTTAGGCTTCGTTTTTAGAAGTTATGGTTATGCTTGTTTATTGTTTTCCTTTGTTGTAATTTTCTCTTGCTCTAAATTGAAGCTATGTTCATCTTTCTCTTCTTCTCTCTTTCTTTCTTCTTATCTATGAGTAACTAAATCTTCATCTTACTTGGATGAAAGAGTGAAGCTCTTAGTAATGAAATAAGGTTAGATTATTCTATTTCTTGTGCATAAATGATATATTATCAAATGGACATTATATGTGTTGTATTTTGTTTCCAATCAATTTAGAAACCTTCTTTGTATAATGGAGATCTTGATTTATTGTAGACAATAGGATTGGCACAGTGAATGCTTGAACTCATTTACAAATGTTGGTAGATAATTAAAGGAATCATAATATAATTGCATATATAACTAAACTTTGAATGTTATATTTTCCGATTGGAACCTCCGTTGTGTGTAGATTTCAATTGAGTTATAAAGAGAAATAATCTAGCCTTTAATTTATTACCAAGAGTGGATCTCCTAACCTAAGCAAGTTCTTAAATTCATTTGTGAATATCTTTTATTACTTTTGGTGTTATGATAAATCCTTTTCTTACCTCAATTAATTTTTCTTCATCAATTCCCTGTGGATCAACCTTGAACTCCTAAGAAATTTATTACTTGAGACAACCTACACTTGGGTTTGCATCCTTTAATCCCTCATCAAGTTTTTGGCGCCATTGCCGGAGACTTGATTTGAAACTTTAATTTATTGAGGTTTTTTTTTTAAGTAAATTTCATCATCTTGTATATTCATCATCTGGTAAATTCTATCTTTTCTCTTTTAATTTACTAACTTGCTAACCTACTAACTTGCTAACATACTAACTTTCTAACATTTATATTTATGTTATTTACTTATGTTTACTAACTTTTAATTTATGTCATTTATTTTATGCTTACTAACTTTTATTTTCTACTCTCTAACTTTTTAATTTACGTCATTTATTTTTTGCTCTCTAACTTTTGAATTTCTATTATTTATTATTGCTTTCTGACGTAATGAAATAATTTTTATTCTTCTTTTCTCTTTCGCCGGCTCTGGTGGGGCTCTGCCTTTCTCCGATTTTCATATTTTAAATTTATTTTCTGTAATTTACTTTCTGCACTTTATTTTCTGTATTTTAATTTCTGCACTTTCTAACTTACTAATTATTAACTCTCTAATTATCTAACTTTTTAATTTATCAGTTATCTAACTTTTTACTTGTTAATATTTATTGGGTGGTTAGTTTATACCACATCCTTGTTAATATTTAATGGCTAGTGTAAACTGTAGACTTGTGCATTATTTTTTTCTATTTTAAGTCATTTATTTATGCTTAATTAGTATCGTGATTTAAATACTGGTCGTTTAGTTAAAATTAATCCTGATACTTTATATATTGATTTGTTTGGATCACAATCACACACAATTAACACAATGGCTGAAAATGAAAGTGTACATGATGAACATGAAAATCAACCGTTGCGAACCATGTGTGAATATTTGCAACCACCTCAAAATTCTAGTCCGTCATACTTTATCTTTCCACTCAATGCCAATAATTTTAGATTCAAGCCAAGTATGATTTCTTTACGTCCTAATTTTCATGGTTTAGAGTTTGAAAGCCCATATTTACATCTGAAAGAATTTGAGGAAGTATGTATTGCTTTCAATGACTAAAATTGTACTGAAGAGATTGTTAAGCTTAAATTGTTTCCTTTTTCTTTAAAAGATAAAGATAAAACTTGGCTTAACACTTTGAAACCAAGATCAATTGGCACATGGCAAGAAATGCAAGGTGAGTTCTTAAAGAAATTTTTTCCAACACATAAAACCAATGCTATAAAAAGACAAATCCAAAATTTTTCCCTAAATTCAAATAAAGCATATTTTCAATGTTGGGAGCGGTTTAAAGATTTGTTAAATTCTTGCCAACATCATGGTTTTGAAAAATGGTGCACTATAAGCTTCTTTTATGATGGTTTAATACCTAAAACTAAAAAATTTGTGGAAACAATGTGCAATAGTGAGTTTCTTGATAAAGAGCCTGATGAAGCTTTAGACTATTTAAACTAGCAGGTTGAAAATTCTCAATCTTGGCATAGTATTAACCCTTCTGAAAATTCAATTAGATATAACCTTGCAAGTACTAATAAAGGAAAATATTAACCTAGTCAAGAGGAAGATCTAAATGCAAGGTTTACCAATTTGGCTAGAAAGGTTGAAGCCATGGAATTAACAAAAGCAAAAGAAATCAAATCTGTGCAAAATGACGAAATTTGTGGCATTTGTGATGACTTAGGACACTCAACACATGAATGTCATAAGATTCCTATTTTTAAAGAAGTTGTACATGAGCGAGTAAATGCAATGAATAATTTTAAAAAGCCATTTACTTCTTCTTTTTCAGATACATACAATCCGGGATAGAGAAATCACCCAAACTTCAGGTGGAGGAATAATAATCAGTCACAATTCGTGTAACTACCACCTCATCAGGCACAACAGGACTCTCAAAATTCTCAAGGATATGCATCTTATGTCCCACCATATAGGAAAAACCTTGAAGAAACACTGCATGCATTCATAGAAAAGCAAGAGGCCATTAATAAACAAAACAATGAAACTATGAATGACATAAAAGACACTCTTGCCTAAAATTTCTTCTACACTCATCATTCATGAGAAAGGAAAATTTCTTTCTCAACCTTAACCAAATCCCAAGGGTCAGTATAGTATAAATAAGGGGAGTTCAGAAAACTAACAAATAGATCAAGTCAAGTCAATGATAACTGTTAGGAGTGGAAAGGTTGTTGAAAAACAAATTCCTGAACCTTGTGAGAAAGAAGATGAACCAATTCCCCAAGAAAATGAAGAAGTTGACCAAAAGGAAACCAAACTCTCGTCTTCACCCCCATTTCCTCAAGCATTAAACAATTCAAGGAAATTGAACCATAACACTAAAATTTTTGAAATTTTGAAACAAGTGAAGGTCAATATTCCTCTGTTAAATGTTATCAAACAGATTCCTTCTTATGCCAAATATTCGAAGGACTTATGCACTATTAAAAAGAAACTAAATGTGAAAAAGAAAGCATTTTTGGCTGAACAGGTAAGCTCCATTCTTCAGAATAATAATGCATTGAAATATAAAGACCCTGGTTGTCCTACAGTTTCATGCATTATTGAAGAACATATAATTGAAAAAGCTTTACTTGATCTTGGTGCTAGTGTCAATTTGCTTCCATATTCAGTTTATCAGCAACTCAACTTGGGTGAGTTAAAATTAACTTCTGTAACTCTTCTACTTGCCGATAGATCAATTAAAATTCTAAGAGGAATAGTGGAAGATGTGTTGGTACAAGTTGATAAATTCATATATCCTGTGGATTTTATTGTCTTAGATACTGAACCTATGGTTGATAGTTGCAAGTCAATTCTTGTTATTTTAGGTCGTCCATTTTTAGCAACATCTAATGCTTTAATAAATTGCAGAAATGGAATGGTGAAGCTAACATTTGGAAACATGACACTAGAGCTCAATGTTTTTAACATGTGCAAGCAACCATAGGAAGTCCTTGATGAAAAGGAGGAAGTTGAAGGAATTGAAGCTATTATAGATGATCATCTTCAAACAAGGAGTTCTTCTGACCCATTAGAAATTTGTTTAGTCAATTCATTTGATTCAGGCATGCAATTAGAAGATGATATCTCTTAAATATGCTCTTTGCTTGATTGGACACAAGTAATGGAGTACAAGGGATGGAAACCAAGATGTGAAGAGCTAAAACCCATGAATGATAATGCCCATGAAGAAGTACCCACACTGAAACTAAAGCCATTACCTGCTGGGTTGATGTACACATTTTTGGGAGAAGAGCAAAACTTTCCAGTGGTAATTTTCTCGTCTCTTACTAAAGAACAAGAAGGTATGTTAACAGAAGTCCTTAAAAGGCATAAAAGTGCAATTGGATGGACATTAAAAGACATAAAAGGTATTAATCCATTAATTTGTACACATAGAATACATTTAGAGGATAATGCTAAAACTTCTCAATAAACTCAAAGAAGATTAAATCCACACATAAAAGAGGTAGTTAGAGCTAAAGTCCTTAAATTGCTTGATGTTGAAAATGATAATGGTGAATTAATACCTACGCGAGTCTCATTTAGTTGGCGTATGTGTATTGATTTTAGAAAATTAAATGCTGCTACTAGGTAAGATCATTTTCCTTTGCCATTTTTTGATCAAATTCTGGAAAGGGTAGCAGGACATCCATACTACTGTTTTCTTGATGGTTTTCGGGTTATAATCAAATACCAATTGCATTAGAAGATCAAGACCACTTTTATATGTCCATTTAGTACTTTTGCATATAGAAGAATGCCTTTTGACATTTGTAATGTTCCGACAACATTCCAAAGATGCATGTTAAGCATTTTCAGTGACATGATTGAGCATTATTTAGAGGTTTTCATGGATGATCTGACAGTTTTTAGAAATTCTTTTGAAAATTGTCTTGATAATTTGGAAAAAGTTCTTAAAAGATGTGAAGAAAAAGGATTTGTGTTAAATTGGGAAAAATATTATTACATGGTTACCTCAGGAATAGTGTTAGGTCATGTGATATCTTCTAAAGGAATTGAAGTTGATAAGGCCAAAGTTGAATTAATTATCCATTTGCCTTCCCCAAAAACAGTCAGAGAAGTTCGTTCCTTTTTGAGACATTGATAATCACATATTTTATACATTAATAAACTCTCATTTTTAGTCATTTACACTCTCCATATACTTCATTGATTAAGCCTGATTATGTTTTGTAAGTTTGGACTCAAATTGGACTTCATTGATTTTTCCAGCATTATTTGGGTCCTACACTGTTTCTGTATTTTCGCCATATCTTAAGTTCTAGATATGTAAAAATTATGTATCTTACCTTGTAGGAAAGATAAGAAAGATCTCTAAAACTTTCATGAGAGCTCCAGGTAAAATATGGACATCTAGAGGAGCTAATTGGGCTTGGAAGTGAGAACACGGGTTTTGTGATTAAAACCTGAACAATGTGCAGTAATCAGAGCATAACTCGGGCTATAGGAGCTTTATTGGGCTGAAATTTGGAAAATTGAAAGTTAAGACCCATATCTACAACTATTATGAAGAACATAAGAGCTCATTCGGACATCTTGAAGGTGATATTGGGTCTAGAATTCAAAACAGAGGTGCTGAAATTGGGCCTAAATAGTCTGTAGTAATTGGGTCATATCTTGGGCTGTATGATGAATTTTTAGATGATCTTGGTGGCATTGGAAAGCTGAGACAAAATTTTACAACTTTCATGAAGATCACGTTATTTCATTCTGATGGCATCCATGAAATCAGCACTAAATGTTTTTAGAGACAAAGAATCTCAATAATTTTCTACTCACCAAGTCACCATTTGGCATTTTCCACTCATTCACCCACTCATCCACCTACTCTTAATCAGCCCTCTTATCATTTTGTATCCCTAATCCTCTATAAAAAGCACCATTGGCTGATTATTTGGTGCTCTTGGTGTTAGGCTTCGTTTTTAGAAGTTATGGTCATGCTTGTTTATTGTTTTCCTTTGTTGTAATTATCTCTTGCTCTAAATTGAAGCTATGTTCATCTTTCTCTTTTTCTCTCTTTCTTTCTCTTATCTATAAGTAACTAAATCTCCATCTTGCTTGGGTGAAAGAGTGAAGCTCTTGGTAATGAAATAAGGTTAGATTATTCCATTTCTTGTGCTTAAATGATATATTATCAAATGAACATTATATGTGTTATATTTTGTTTCCAATTAATTTAGAAACCTTCTTTGTATAATGGAGATCTTGATTTATTGTAGACAATAGGATTGGCACAGTGAATGCTTGAACTCATTTACAAATGGTGGTGAATAATTAAAGGAATCATAATATGATTGCATATATAATTGAACTTTGAATGTTATATTTTTCGATTGGAACCTCCATTGTGTGAGGATTTCAATTGAGTTATAAAGAAAAATAATCTTGCCTTTAATTTATGACCAAGAGTGGATCTCCTAACCCAAGCATGTTCGTAAATTCATTTGTGAACATCTTTTATTACTTTTGGTGTTGTGACAAATCCTCTTCTTACCTCAATTAATTTTTCTTCATCAATTCCCTGTGGATCGTCCTCGGACTCCCAAGAAATTTATTACTTGAGAGAATCTGCACTTGGATTTGCATCTTTAAATCTCGCAATCAAGTTTTTGGCACCGTTGCCCAGGACTTGATTTGAAGCCTTAATTTATTGAGGTTCTTTTTTTTAAGTAAATTTTGTCATCTTGTATATTCATCATCTGGTAAATTCTATCTTTACTCTTTTAATTTACTAACTTACTAACCTACTAACTTGCTAACGTACTAACTTTCTAACTTTTATATTTATGTCATTTACTTATGTTTACTAACTTTTAATTTATGTCATTTATTTTATGCTTACTAACTTTTATTTTCTGCTCTCTAACTTTTAATTTACATCATTTATTTTCTACTCTCTAACTTTTTAATTTCTATTATTTATTATTACTTTCTAACGTAATGAAATAATCTTTCTTTTTCTCTTCTCTTTCGCCGGCTTTGGTGGGGCTTTGCCTCTCTCTGGTTTTCATATTTTAAATTTACTTTTCTGTAATTTACTTTCTATACTTTATTTTTTGTATTTTTTTTCTGCACTTTCTAACTTACTAATTATTAATTCTCTATTTATCTAACTTTTTAATTTATCAGTTATCTAACTTTTTACTTGTTAATATTTATTGGGTGATTAGTTTATACCACATCCTTGTTAATATTTAATGACTTATGTAAATTGCCAGCTTGTACATTATTTTTTTTATTTTAAGTCATTTATTTATGCTTAACTGGTATTGTGATTTAAATTCTGGTCGTTTAGTTAAAATTAATCCTGGTACTTTATATATTGATTTGTTTGAATCACAATCACACACAATTGACACAATGGTTGAAAATGAAAGTGTATATGATGAACATGAAAATCAACCTTTGCGAACCATGCATGAATATTTGCAACCACCTCGAAATTCTAGTCCATCATGTTTTATCTTTTCACTCAATGCCAATAATTTTATATTCAAGCCAGGTATGATTTCTTTACTTCTTAATTTTCATGGTTTAGAGTCTGAAAGCCCATATTTACATCTGAAAGAATTTGAGGAAGTATGTATTGCTTTCAATAACTAAAATTGTACTGAAGAGATTGTTAAGCTTAAATTGTTTCCTTTTTCTTTAAAAGATAAAGCAAAATCTTGGCTTAACACATTGAAACCAAGATCAATTGGCACATGGCAAGAAATGCAAGGTGAGTTCTTAAAGAAATTTTTTCCAACACAGAAAACCAATGCTATGAAAAGACAAATCCAAAATTTTTCTCAAAATTCAAATGAAGCATATTTTCAATGTTGGGAACGATTTAAAGATTTGTTAAATTCTTGCCCACATCATGGTTTTGAAAAATGGTACACTATAAGCTTCTTTTATGAAGGTTTAACACCTAAAGCTAAACAATTTGTGGAAACAATGTGCAATGGTGAGTTTCTTGATAAAGAACTTGATTAAGCTTTAGACTATTTAAACCAGTTGGCTGAAAATTCTCAATCTTAGCATAGTACTAACTCTTCTGAAAATTCAATTAGATCTAACCTTGCAAGTGCTAATAAAGGAAAATATCACCTTAGTCAAGAGGAAGATCTAAATACAAGATTTGCTAGTTTGGCTAGAAAAATTGAAGTAATGGAATTAGGAAAAGCAAAAGGAATCAAATCTATGCAAAATGAAGAAATTTGTGGCATTTGTAATGACTTAGGACACTCAACACATGAATGTCATAAGATTCCTATTTTTAAAGAAGTTGTACATGAGCAAGTAAATGCAATGAATAATTTTAAAAAGCCATTTACTTCTTCTTTTTCAGATACATACAATTCGGGATGGAGAAATCACCCAAACTTTAGCTAGAGGAATAATAATCAGTCACAATAAATGTAACCACCACCTCATCAGGCACAACAAGACTCTCAAAATTCTCAAGGATATGCACCTTATGTCCCACCATATAGGAAAAATCTTGAAGAAGCACTGCATGCATTCATAGAAAAAGAAGAGGCCATTAATAAACAAAACAATGAAATTATGAATGACATAAAGGACACTCTTGCTAAACTTTCTTCTGCACTCATCATTCATGAGAAAGGAAAATTTCCTTCTCAACCTCAACCAAATCCCAAGGGTCAGTACAGTCTAAATGAGGGGAGTTCAGAAAACTAACAAATAGATCAAGTCAAGTCAAGTCAGTGATAACTGTTAGGAGTCGAAAGGTTGTTGAAAAAGAAATTCTCGAACCTTGTGAGAAAGAAGATGAACCAATTCCCCAAGAAAATGAAGAAGTTGACCAAAAGGAAACTAAACTCTCGCCTTCACCCTCATTTCCTCAAGCATTAAACAATTCAAGGAAATTGAACCATAACACTAAAATTGTTGAAATTTTGAAACAAGTGAAGGTCAATATTCCTCTGTTAAATGTTATCAAACAGATTCCTTCTTATGCCAAATATTCGAAGGACTTATGCACTATTAAAAAGAAACTAAATGTGAAAAAAAAGGCATTTTTGACTGAACAGGTAAGCTCTATTCTTTAAAATAATAATGTGTTGAAATATAAAGACCCTGTTTGTCCTACAGTTTCATGCATTATTAGAGAACATATAATTGAAAAAGCTTTACTTGATCTTGGTGCTAGTGTCAATTTGCTTTCATATTCAATTTATCAACAACTCAACTTGGGTGAGTTAAAACTAACTTCTGTAACTCTTCTACATGCCGATAGATCAATTAAAATTCTAAGAGGAATAGTGGAAGATGTGTTGGTTCCAGTTGATAAATTCATATATCTTGTAGATTTTATTATCTTGGATACCGAACCTATGGTTGATAGTTGCAAGTCAATTCTTGTTATTTTAGGTCGTCCATTTTTAGCAACATCTAATGCTTTGATTAATTGCAGAAATGGAGTGGTGAAGCTAACATTTGGAAACATGACACTAGAGCTCAATGTTTTTAACATGTGCAAGCAACCACAGGAAGTCCTTGATGAAAAGGAGGAAGTTGAAGGAATTGAAGCCATTATAGATGATCAACTTTAAACAAGGAGTTCTTCTGACCCATTAAAAATTTGTTTAGTCAATTCATTGATTCAGGCATTCAATTAGAAGATGATATTTTGAAAAATGCTCTTTACTTGATTGTACACAGGTAATGGAGTACATGTGATGGAAACTAAGATTTAAAGAGCTAAAACCCATGAATGATAATGCCCATAAAGAAGTACCTACACCGAAACTAAAGCCACTACCTGCTGGGTTGAAGTACATATTTTTAGGAGAAGAGCAAAACTTTTCAGTGGTAATTTCCTCGTCTCTTACTCAAGAACAAGAAGATATGTTAACAAAAGTACTTAAAAGGCATAAAAGTGCAATTGAATGGACATTAAAGGACATAAAAGGCATTAATCCATTAATTTGTACATATAGAATACATTTAGAGGATAATGCTAAAACTTCTCAACAACCTCAAAGAAGATTAAATCCACACATGAAAGAGGTAGTTAGAGCTGAAGTCCTTAAATTACTTAATGTTGGAATTATCTATCCTATCTCTGATAGCCAATGGGTAAGCCCTACGCAAGTTGTACCTAAGAAATTTGGAATAACAGTGGTTGAAAATGATAAAGGTGAATAAATACTTACGCGAGTCTCATCTAGTTGGCGTATATGTATTTATTTTAGAAAATTAAATGCTGCTACTGGGAAAGATCATTTTCCTTTGCCATTTCTTGATCAAATTTTGAAGAGGGTAGCAGGACATCCATACTACTGTTTTCTTGATGGTTTTTCGAGTTATAATCAAATACTAATTGCATTAGAAGATCAAGAAAAGACCACTTTTACATGTCCATTTGGTACTTTTGTATATAGAAGATTGCCTTTTGGCCTTTGTAATGCTCCGGCAACATTCCAAAGATGCATGTTAAGCATTTTCAGTGACATGATTGAGCATTATTTAGAGGTTTTCATGGATGATCTGATAGTTTTTGGAAATTCTTTTGAAAATTGTCCTGATAATTTGGAAAAAGTTATTAAAAGATGTGAAGAAAAAGGATTTGTGTTAAATTGGGAATAATGTCATTACATGATTACCTCAAGAATAGTGTTAGGTCATGTGATATCTTCTAAAGGAATTGATGTTGATAAGGCCAAAGTTGAATTAATTGTCCATTTATCTTGCCCAAAAATAGTCAGAGAAGTTTATTCCTCTTTAGGACATGCAGGATTTTACAGAAGATTCATTAAGGACTTTAGTGCCATATCTAGACCATTATGTAATCTTTTGTTGAAAGATGCACCATTTGATTAGACTCAAGAATGTAAAAAATCTTTTGAAAAATTAATTGGTCTTCTGACATCTGCTCCTATAACTTTAAATAGTGCATAAATGAATTACACCACTACTGAAAAAGAATTACTTGCTGTAATTTTTGCACTGGATAAATTTTGATCATACTTAATGGGTTCTTCTATTGTGATTTTCACCGATCATGCTATTGTTAGATATTTGATGTCTAAGCAAGATGCCAAACCAAGATTGATCTAGTGGATCTTCTTGCTTCAAGAATTCAACATCACAATAAAAGATAAGAAAGGAGCCGAAAATGTTGTCGCTGATCATTTGTCCAGACTTACAATAGGTTCACCTTTTGATATCGCACCCATCAATGATTCTATTCTCCATGAATTTTTATTTTCTGTCAATTCCATGCCTTGGTTTGCTAAGATAGTCAACTTTCTTGTAACAGGAAAGATGCAGCCTCAATGGACGCACCAAGATAGAAAGAAATTTTTGACAGAGGTGAAAATTTTTTATTGGGATGATCCATACTTGTTCAAATATTGTCCTAACCAAATTTTTCAGAGATGTGCGCCCGACAGTGAGGTAGGTAGTGTCATCAAATTTTGTCACTCAGAAGCATGTGGAGGTCACTTTTCTTCAAAGAAAACAACTGCAAAAATCTTGCAGTGTGGATTTTATTGGCCCACTTTATTTAAGGACTGTTATATTTTTTGCTAAAGTTGTAAAAATTATCAAAACATGGGCTCAATTTTAAAAAGAAACATGATGCCTCTGAACCCTATCCTTGTCATTGAAATTTTTTATTATTAGGGAATTGATTTCATGGGCCCATTTCTATCTTCATTTGGATTTGTGTATATTTTGGTTGCAGTTGATTATGTCTCAAAATAGATTGAGGTGATTCCATGCCAACACAATGATCATAAAACTGTTCTCAAATTTTTAAAAGAAAATATCTTGTGTCGATTTGGACTCCCTCGAGCTATCATCAGTGATGGGGTAACACATTTTTGTAATAAACTATTTGAATCTTTAATGAAGAAATATGGTATTACATACAAAATTGCCACTCCTTATCACCCTCAAACAAATGGACAAGTTGAATTAGCAAATAAGGAGATTAAACAAATTTTGGAAAAAATGATTAACCCAAATCGTAAAGATTGGTCTTTAAGACTAAACATTTGGGCTTACCGTACTATTTTCAAAATATCTTTGGGCATGTCACCCTATCAGTTAGTCTATGGAAAACCTTGTCACTTGCCTGTAGAATTGGAACATAAAGCATTTTGGGACATTAAAGCTTTCAATCTAAATCTTGATGATGCTTGCAAGATACGCAAATTGCAATTAAATGAGCTTGAGGAATTAAGAAATGATGCATATGAAAATTCAAAGATTTATAAAGCTAGAACAAAAGCTTTTCATGATAAGACAATTTTGAGAAAATCTTTTGAAATTGGTCAAAAAGTTTTGCTTTATAATTCTCGTCTGCACCTATTCCTTAGAAAATTGAGATCTAGGTGGAGTGGTCCTTTTGTTGTCAAACATGTGTATCCTCATGAGGCCGTAGATATTGAGAATCCTAGGAATGGTAATGTGTTTAAAGTCAATGGACAAAGGCTCAAACCATTTTTGGAAAGCCAAGTTGATGAGGTAGAATTCATCTCTCTTTCTGATCCTTGTTATGAATAGAATTTATTCTAATTTTGTTGCCTTGTTTTTGTAGTTCTTTGTGTTGCCAGTTATATGGTGGATAACGGTACTCCGTAACTTTCAAGTCGGTTTATTTTTCAGTTTTCCAAAATAACTGAATCCTTCTTCTCCTTTAAAATGGATGTCATTCTTTCAAACCTGGGAAAACATTTTCCTTCCCCCTTCAAAATGCTCTGACAAAAATCTACAAAGTTAGATATAAAAAAATTGAGACTGTTAATACCCAAGGGTATGCCAGAAGATATACGCTAGATAATTGAAGCAAAGGTCTAACTAGCAGGTGAGTCTTTAATTTCATTTGACTCATACATGTCAGGTCTTAGAAGAAGTTCATATTCTAAAAGGAGAAGAGCAAAAAGGTTACAAGTCTATCACAAATGTGCACAATGAAATTGTAACAATCGATGTCGTTCTTTGGGGATGGTTTTCACAAACAGAGAAGATAAAATTTTTTTCATTAAGAATGGACTGAGTAAGGAGTCATTAGATGATATCTTATTGACTCTTGAGACGCATTCTTGTGGATTTGTGCATCGTGAACTTCTTAATTTATGGAATCTCTTCAAGGATGAAGAAAAATGCTACAGTCTTGGGAATCTGACTCTAAAAAACCATGTTTGCCAATTTATAAAAAAATTGGATGAGAAGCTTTTCCTCGACTCATAGAAGGCGTTTAAGCCATTACTGGATGTGAAACCAAAGGCAGATGTGAGCCATATCCACAACAATCTGTACATATTATCTTCTTCTTCTTCATGTTTTCTTAAAAAAAAAGAAAAAAAAAGAAAAAAAATGTTTGAACAAGGGCGTTCCAGAAGGAGTACCATGACTTTAATTGATTGTGGAGTCCTAGCCTTTGGCTGACCCGTCATTAACTCGTGTGGACCTTTGCACATTGGTCCTTAAAAAAGTTCGTGCACCATGCTCTGTAGAGAGCCGCACTCCATAACCCAATGTTTACCATTTAGGCATTGTAGAGTTGATGGACAGGCAGAAGCGCCCCACTCTAGTTATTAATGAGAAGTAACCCGCGGCTACCAAAGCATATGAGGTATCTGAGCTTGATCCTCTCTTTTATTACAAGGGGCTCTCAGCGTCCTGGGATAGGACGTTCTGGATCTTAGACATTACGGGTTTCAGATTTTAGCATCTTAGTTGATGTTACGAGCCCATGTGCGAGCTCTCCAGGTTCTAGACCTAGGATGGAAACCCACGATAGTTTCTTCTTTCTCTTTTCTTTGAATAAATGGACATGAGTGTCTACTGCACAGGTGACACAGAGTATAAAGATATGCCACTGCTGCATTCATGATGCGCAGTATAAAGATACACCATGAAAATTGTACATAAAGGTATGTCATCATTTGCTATTATATTTCTTTTATCTTTGCATGATTTTGCAGTATTTTGGTTTTGGACAGACGATCCTTCGAGCAGGGTCCTTCAGGGGTTTCTAGACTTCTTTACCCTAATGATTTTCTTGAAGTAAAAAAAAAATAAAAAAAAATAAAAAAAATTTTGTGTTTCTTAATTTCAAACTTTTCTGACATCAGCCAACCTACCCTTATAGGTGCTATTATTACCCTTTCCATTCTTTTTCTTATTGAAACACTCTATTTTCTCTACTTTTCTCCAACTCAGAATCATTTAGAGGGAAAGGTGAGTATAAAGGTGGAAGGTATTTCGATTCGTCAACTTAAAATATTTGTGTATTTTGTGGGTCTACGTATGGGAAGGGTTTTGAGTTTGTAAACGCAGCTACCACTCTTGGTCGATCACTGGCTGCGATGAAAATTCATCTTGTATATGAGGGAGGTTGTCGTGGGTTAATGGGAGCTGTATCACTTATTGCATATATAGGAGCAATTAGGTTTTAGGTGTCATTTTTTAACCTTTAGCTCAACAGAACATCACTGGAAAGACAAATGGGGAGGAACTTAAGGTATCATCAATGCATGAATGAATGAAAATAATGCTTGAAAACTCTGACGCATTCATCACCTTACCAGGTGATTTTTGTACCTTAGAAGAAGTTTTTCAAATTATCTCTTGGGCCCAACTGAACATCCACCATAAACTCATAGGTTTGTTGAATGTAAATAATTTCTTTGATATTTTGTTACTTTTTCTTGACCACACTGTCGAATAGAAATTTATCACATCTTCGGCAAGACAACTTCTTATCTCTGCTTCCATTATTAATGAGTTGATTGATAAATTAGAAGCTTTTGTTCATAAACCTGACCCAACAATAGCTTAGATAGATTGGTCAGTAGGAAGCAGTGAGGGAAGTAGGATGAAAAGAAAGCCATATTTGACACTTTGTTTATAGCTTTCCTTTACTTTTGATTTTATTTATCGTACTTTGTTTCTATTTAAATGTGTCAGATTTCTTCAACAGGTAATATCTTCTATCCTTTACTCGTCTATATTTTAACATTGAGGATAATGTTGTGATCTGGTTAGGGGGAAGGATTGTTGACCAAAAAAAAATTTCTTTTTTTGGGAAGTATGATATGATTGTCATGGACTTACTAAACCAATGAATGTTGGCAGAGTAAGGAGTAATTTTACTCATGAGACGCATCAAAATTGGGAAGTATGTTTATTGATATGACTGTCAGAAACCTATTCGTAGTAAAACCAATTAAGGATGGCAGAGTAAGGAGTAAATTTTGCCTTGGAGGTAAGTTTACTCTTGAGACGCATCTTAGTTGAGGAGATAATTATTTTGTGCAGAAGTAGCAAATGGATTCTTGGATCTTAGCATAAATTGTCTTCTTTCTTAGAAATCACAAGCTTGTATATGAATGTTGATATGGTGGATTCAGAATGATAGAAATATGCCTTTAGAGATTTTGACCCTATTGATGAATGGATTGAATATATGTACTATTCTCTTCTTTCTTATGTGATTTTCACTCATGGAATTGTTACTCTAAAACTTGCTTTGATTTTTTTTTAGGCTACATTTTCATATGCATACATAAATATGATTGAGGCATTTTGAAATAGCTACTTTGACCAAATAGTCATCATTGTATATTTTCCCTTATGTAACCCCTTTGAGTTTATTTGACCATTCTTTTTTTTTACCTCATTACGTGCCTTCAAAAAAAAAGAAAAAAAAAGAGAAAAAAAAGAAAAAAAACATGTTTTACCCAACCTTAGGGAATAAGAGAGCATTGGCCTTGTTCTTGAATAAGTGTGGGGGTGTGTGTGCAAAATGATAAAAAAAATAAAAACAAAAAAACTAACCATCGTTGCAATCAAAGGATTATCAGAGTCTAGAATAAAGATGGATGCTTGGAAACAACAGGAAGAAAAAGAGAAGGTTCAGGTCTAACAATGAATTCAATTCACCAATTTGGGATTGATCTTCAACAAAACATTAGTCAAATATTAGTGATTGTCCTTTATGATGAATGTTCTCAAACATTTTCTCCATTCTAATTGTACCATAATGCTCTTTTATTCTCTTTGGTATTTATCTTCTCATATCCATATTATCCCCTCTCCTTTATCATGACCCCATTATAACCTTGAATAAAGTCCTCTTGATTTTTGTATGCATGTGGTTTGAGTAGCGAAGACGTAGAAGATAAGCAAGCTTATGGTAGTGCAATTGTTCATGGGTTGAATAGAGTGAAATACTTATCTTTTAAACACTTGAGAGATTGAGAGTGAATTCTGTGAGGATCTATCATTCTTGATTCATTCTTTTCAACTGAAGTTTCCTTGCTTGTTGATTTGAGATGTAAAGAAATATTAACTCATTAATACTTTGATCCCTTAAATTTCTGGTTGCTCTTCTTGCTTCATTAAGTCTTTTAGAGTTTTTAGCTTTTGAGTCTATGTCGTTTTTCTTTGTTTCCTAGCTTTGGTCATATGTGTTTTGCCCAAGACTGCAAAAACCTAAGTGTGGGAGAATTTGATAATAACATATTTTACACATTAATAAACCCTCATTTTTAGTCATTTACACTTTCCATATACTTAATTGATTATGTTTGGTTATGTTTTATAAGTTTGGACTCCAATTGGACTTAATTGATTTTTTCAGCATTATTTAGGTCTTACATTATTTTTGTATTTCTGTCATATCTTGAGTTCTAGATGTATAAAAATTATGTAACTTACCTTGTAAGAAAGATAAGAGAGAGCTCTATAACTTTCATAAGAGCTCTAGGTAAAATATAGACATCTAGAGGAGCTAAATGGGCTTCGAAGTGAGAACACAAGTTTTGTGACTAGAACCAGAACAGTATGTAGTAATCAGAGCATAACTCTGGCTGTAGGAACTTTCTTGGGCTGAAATTTGGAGACTTGAAAGTTAAGACTCATATCTATAACTTTTATAAAGAACATAAGAGCTCATTCGGACAGCTTGGAGGTGATATTGGGTCTGGAAGTCAAAATAGAGGTGCTGAAACTAGGCCTAAACAGTCTGCAATAATTGGGTCATATCTTGGGCTGTAGGATGAATTTATGGATGGTTTTGGTGGCATTGGAAAGCTGAGACAAAATGCTACAACTTTCATGATGACCACATTGCTTCATTTTGGTGGCATCCATGAGATCAGTGCTGAATGATTTCAAAGACAAAGAATCTCAATAATTTTTCACTCACCAACTCACCATTTGACATTTTCAACTTATCCACCTACTCCTTACCTACTCTTAATCAGCCCCCTTGTCATTTTGTATCTCTAATCCTCTATAAAAGGCTCCATATGCTGATCATTTAGGAGCTCTGGGTGTTAGGCTTAGTTTTTAGAAGTTATGGTTATGCTTGTTTATTGTTTTCCTTTGTTGTAATTTTCTCTTGCTCTAAATTGAAGTTATGTTCATCTTTCTCTTCTTCTCTCTTTATTTCTTCTTATTTATGAGTAACTAAATCTTCATCTTGCTTGAGTGAAAGAGTGAAGCTCTTGGTAATGAAATAAGGTTACATTATTCTATTTCTTGTGCTTAAATGATATATTATCAAATGGACATTATATGTGTTGTATTTTGCTTCTAATCAATTTAGAAACCTTCTTTGTATAATGGAGATCTTGATTTATTGTAGACAATAGTACTGGCACAGTGAATGCTGTAACACTCTAAACTTTTAGTGAATGACCGTTGTGTCCCGAATGTATTGTTTTCTATTTTTCAACTTTAGGATAAATGATCGTTATGTCCTTTTTGTACTGTTTGTTGTTTTTCTGTATGAAATACTGTTTTATTTTACTGTCTGTGATTTTATTTAGACTTTTTGTGTGATTTGCTCCGGGTCAGGAAAATAATAATTTTCGGGCCGAGGAAATATTATTTTAATTATTCGGAGCTGAGGGATCTTGCTAAACCCAATTCTGAATGATACTGTTGTTAATCTTTTAATTTTTAGGATTTAACTGTAAAATAAAATAATTTTATATTATTCTAATATTATTTTATTAGTCAGTGCAAATAAGCGGTAATGGACCCAGAAATGATTGCGGGACCCACGTTTAGTAAAAATAGTCAACATTAGTAGCTTAATTAAACATCATTAGTGGTTTAAGCATCATTAGTGGTGAGATATTTACAAGCTTGTGACAAGGCTTATGACTATGCATGTGACAAGGCTTGGAGTAGCCAATAGGAACTAAGCTTGGAGGCCAAGGGTTATTTGTAGCCTTTGATCATTCCTAAGGCTTGGATGGAGCCAAGCAAGGGGACACCTCCCTTGCATTGAAGTCTACGGCCAAGTGATCCTTGGAGAGCCAAAAATCACTTCATTCTCTAACACTTTCTCTCTTCTCTCTCTTCCAAAAATACAAACTCCATTGATGCTACTTTGAAGAAGCCATTCGGCCAAGCATCCATCTTCAACATCCATTCACCCAAAATTTCTTCTAACCTACTTTTCTAAACCTAAACACAATTCTAAGAACATCTCTAGTTGAGAGTTCTTGCAAAATCAATCATCTAAAGCTTGAAAAACTACTTTGGAGATTCTACCTAGAAGGTGAAATTTCTTGTTTTTCATTTCTAAACTCTTTTTCAAGATTCTAAGCCATGATTGATCCATGGTTTAAGCTTTCTTTCAATGTTAGTAACTTGTAGAAATTGTTTAAGCTTGATAGGTGACTTTGGAGGGTGAAACCGAAACCATAGAAAGGAGTGAAAGAGAGTTTGTCTTCACTTAAGGTAAGAGGAAGACTTAAATCTTATCATCCTTTGGTGGTGATAGGAAAATGGAATTGTTTGTGATTGTAGAATCCATAAGGATTCATTTGTGTTGTTTGTTTAATAGCTTTCTTATTTGTGATTTGTATTAATATGCATGTCTACAAGCTTTAAAAATATTGTATGTGTTAGAAATGCATGAATAATTAGTAGGATGTGAATAATATGCAAGGTTTGCATGAGTGTTCCAAAGAACACACATTCAAGGCTCACGACCTCAATATAAAATGAGAACCAAAATGTTCTCAACAATTTTCCAAAATAGTGATTTAAATAACTTAGGTGAATTGATAAGATACAAAATTGATTTAGAGCAAGAAAAATGAATTTAAAGATCAAATGGCAAAATTTGGGTAATTCGGCCAACATGCCAAAGCCAAGTGTTTATGATTTCTAAAATTGTTTTTAAACAAAGAGAAGTAATAAATACTAAAAGGAATTTTATTACAATGAGTTTAGAGGTATAAAAATGATTAGATTTAAGTTTAGGAAGTTAAAACTAATGATTTTAATGTTTTGAAGAAAATACAGTAGCTTTTGTAAAATTTCTAACGTAGAGCTCATTTTATGTTTTGAAGCACGTTAGTAGTTTTCAAAAGTATAATTAAATGGTTGTAATATAAATTAAAAAGGGTTTTTTTTTCATAAAACTTAGAAAACCATTGTTATACATTTTCTAAGGAAAATATTGTCAATTTTTGCTAAAACAGACAAATAAGATAGAAAAGATATCCAATATACTTTATACGGTATGAAAAATAGCCTACGTAGTTTAAACGTATTAAATATTATTTCTGTTTATTTAAATAATAATTTTTAAGGAAATCGGACAAGAAAATGATTTAAAAATCTTACTCGATTGAGAAAACGCTTGAAAAACAATACGCGATTTCAAAAACAGTAAAATATATTTACGTGATTTGAAAACGTTTGTAAAAACGATGAAATTGTGAAAACGCGATAAAATTTCTACGCGATTGATGAAAACAATAAGTTTTACTGTCGGGCCAAAGTGGTGGACCCGGACAGTTGTGGAACAGTATTTTCAGGTGGGACATACTGTATTTTCGAAATTTTGCCATTGAGGGCATTTTCGTAATTTCTGCCATTGAGGGCATTTTTGTAATTTTGCCATTGAGGGCATTTCCATAAAAATGGATATTGATATCATTGAGGGTATTTTAGTAATTATTTTGATTCATACATTTGAGTTGTACCAATGTGGTTGATCATTGGTGATTTGATTGACGAGATGAATAACATCGTGTTGTCGGTGCGATAAGCGTAGTGTGGTTCATTTTTGTATGGACTTGGAGGCATTAGTGTGCGGATTATTCCATTTGTGGACAGTTGGTCGCTCCTCTGGGCCGTGGTAACTGGTAACACACTAATGATCTCGACACGCACTATACTTAATCGAGATCTTGTAAAATCTATGATAGTGCAATGCCTGTAGTATACGACGTGAGACTGTATGCTACTACACGACGTTTGACAGTGGGCTATAGACGCAACGTGAGATAGCAGAATAGTTTGGTTGGGCAGCCTGGGGTACTAATGGATTTTACGGATCATTCTCTCTGATGTCTGTGGTTGTAGCTCCATGGAGTAGGGTTGAGTCGCATTACATATGATTTATGTGTTGCGTGTTATAATATTATTATTCGTACTAGTTTATCTATACCATTTTATCTGTACCATTTTATATATGACATTATGTGATGCTGTTACTTTTAATTTCTATGTCACTTTATATTATTATTTATGTTGTTATGATATGTTATATTGTATGAATTGCTATATCATTTGTATTGTCGTTTTCTTATTTCCCATGTTTGTGGTGATATAGATTGTCTTACGTCTTTATTGTATGTGTTCCTGTATTTTAAATTATGTCTTTAAAAGAAGAGTTTGAGGAAGAGGAACAGCCTCTTGAGTGTGTATACCCCGAGGACGAGGAGCAGCAACAAGCCGAGGATCAGTTTGACGATCAAGAACCATCCGATCATCCATACCCTTTGGATTGATTGTATGAGTATGACGTTACCAGGATTCTTTGGTTTCGTGAGGTTGGATTTTCACGGAGGCTCTGAAGCCTGGAGATTGCGGGAGGACAGAGATTCGGTTACGTACGTAGGGCGTTTGACTGTGACCATACATACGGAGTTTGATGGAGTGCCTATATTTTCTATTGTATTGTATTTACATGTAGAGTTACCACTATCTCTTAGGCATCATTGGGGTGGTATGTTTGACGCGCCTAGTGAGATCAGTAGCGTGTCGACGGCACAGACTAGAGTCCGTAGAGGGTCGAGGCATCCTGGATACTTATCACCTGAAGTTTCATCTGAGAGTGATCCTTCAGAGGGTTAGATATTTATGATGCGTACTTAGGCGCGTTTGCATTTGTATATATAGACTTTTTACTGCTTTGTTTACTATTTTGGTTTAAATAATTATAGCTGTAAATTATTTGTACTACTTAAAACAAAACCATATGTATATTATGTGTGATGATAGTTTGTTTATTTTATGTCCCGTGTTATTTTATTTCGTAATATTCTGGTTAACCGGAAAAATTTTACAACCCGTATTACTATGTAACAAATGTTTTATAACTTGGGTAGATTTTATTTATCTTTATTTTATTTTATTTTATAAATGTGACATCCCCATAAGGGTGTTACATTAGTTGATATCAGAACCCAAGTTAGAATCTTTTGGGGTTGTGGTTGGGTCTGTTTTTGCTTGTGTTGTGTGATTCTCTGTGATTTACTTCCGAAAGGATGTATCTAATTCTGTTTTGTTATGATTGAAGAAAGAAAATGTCTAGCGGAAGAAGAGGACGTGCGAATGTGAATCGTATTGTGGATCCAATGATTGCAGCTGCAAAAGCTATGCAGCGAATGGCAGAAGTAATTACTTAGCAGAATCAGAGAGCAGCTCAACAGCAAGATGCTACTGCTGATGCCCTAAATTTATCTGAATTTAGGCATAACAATCCGCCACAGTTTAGAGGCGAGATTGATCCTGAGAAGGCAAGTCAATGGATACAAGATTTGGAGAAGATATTTGAAGGGATGAGATGCACAGATGATAAGAAGGTGACGTACGCAACTTTCATGCTGAGAGGAGACGGTGAACATTGGTGGAGAGGAACCCATTTGGTTGTTGCGGTGAAGGAACAGAAATTACATGGGAGGTATTTTCGGATGTATTTTTGGAGAAGTATTTTCCTGCGAGTGCTAGACATGCCAAGGAGATGGAATTTCTTGGTTTACGTCAGGGTAACATGACGGTAAATGAGTATGCTTCTAAATTTGAGAGCTTGTCACGGTTCTCAGATTATGCTCAAACTCGGCCAGATGATGTGTGGAGATGTCGGAAGTTTGAAGCAGGGTTGAGAGTGGAATTGAAAAGAGGAGTGGTATCTTAGAGAATGAATCAATTTCATGCATTGGTGGATACTTGTGCACGACTCGAGGATTTAGAGCCGTCACGGGATCAGAGAAATCGTAATTTTGGACCAACAAGATTTCAGAGGGGTGGTGGCAGTAATAACAGTCAGTTTCAGCGCAAGCCGTATTTTAGACCACCAGGGAATCAATCTCAACGACCGCCAGTTGGAGGAAGTGCAAGTGGTAGTGGAGCTGGTCAGAGGGTGGCATTCACGCCAACATGTTTTAAGTGCGGAAAGAAAGGCCATCTTTCTACTGAATGCTCCATCCGAGGAACAGTTTGTTTTAATTGCAAACAACCTGGGCACATATCTAAGGATTGTACTCAGCCGGAAAAGAAATCTGTTGTACGGTAAGTTTGTGCGAATTAGCCAAGATCAAGGAGTGCTCAACCGAGGTCAGGAGGGCGAGTATATAATATGACAGGAACTGAAGTTTCTCAATCTGATGACCTTATTCAAGGGGAAGGTGTCATTGACGGTAATCTTGTGACTATATTATATGATTCTGGTGCAACACATTCATTTATTGCATAAGATTGTGTGGAAAGATTGAAATTGCCTATGTCTTCTCTGAATGTTAAACTGATTGTATCTACACCAACTGCTAAACCTGTAATTACGTCTAAGATATGTTTGGATTGTCCTGTTGTTATAAAGGACCGTGTGTTTTTTGTCAGTTTGATTTGTTTGCCTCTTGTTGGGTTAGATGTAATACTAGGAATAGACTAGTTATCTTCTAACCATATCCTTATAGACTGTGCAAACAGAACCCTAGTCTTTCCTAAGGAAAAAAAGTCTAGATTCTTGACTGCTGTTAAAGTCAAATCGTTGTTGAGAGAGGGAGCACAGGGATATATGTTATTATCTTCTCTAGATGTCAAGAATGAGAAAAATGTGAATACTATTCCTATCGTCAATGAATTTTCAGAGATTTTTCCTGATGATGTACCTGGTTTACCACCGGAGAGGGAAATCGAATTTTCAATTGATTTAGTACCAGGAACAGGTCCTATCTCAATTGCACCGTATCGGATGTCGCAAGCAGAGTTGGTAGAGTTAAAGAAGCAATTGGAGGAGCTGTTGGAGAAGCAGTTTGTGCGACCTAGTGTTTCACCATGGGGAGCACCAGTGCTTTTAGTTAAGAAGAAGGATGGAACTTCTCGACTTTGTGTGGACTATCGTCAGCTGAACAAGGTGACTATAAAGAATAAATATCCACTTCCGAGAATTGACGATTTGATGGATCAGTTGAGGGGAGCAGTGGTATTTTCTAAAATAGATCTGAGATCGGGATATCATCAGATTCGTGTGAAGGTGGAGGATGTACCTAAAACAGCTTTTCGAACTCGATATGGACATTATGAGTATCAGGTAATGCCATTTGGAGTGACGAATGCTCCTGCTGTCTTTATGGACTATATGAATAGGATTTTTCGTCCATACTTAGACAGATTTGTCATTGTCTTTATTGATGACATTCTGATCTATTCTCAGACTAAAGAAGAGCATGTTGAACATCTCGGTATGGTTCTTCAGATTCTGAAAGAAAAGAAACTATATGCAAAATTGGCAAAGTGTGAGTTTTGGTTGGAAGAGGTTCAATTTTTAGGTCACGTGATTTCCAACGAAGGTATTGCGGTAGACCCATCGAAGGTGGAGACTGTTTTGCAATGGGAAAGGCCTAAGACGATGACAGAAGTTTGAAGTTTTGTTGGACTTGCTGGATATTACCGGAGGTTTATCGAAGGTTTTTCTAAGATTGCTGGACCGCTTACACAGCTCACAAGGAAAAGTCATGTTTTTGAATGGACGGAGGAACGTGAAGCAAGTTTCCAAGAATTGAAGAAGAGGTTAACAACTGCACCAGTGTTGGTTCTTCCGGATTCTAACGAAACTTTTGATGTGTATTGTGACGCTTCTTACCAAGGACTGGGATGTGTATTGATGCAAAATCGGAATGTGGTGGCTTATGCTTCTAGACAGTTAAAGGTTCATGAGAGGAATTATCCAACACATGACTTGGAATTAGCTGCTGTGGTTTTTGCATTGAAGGTGTGGAGGCATTTTCTGTATGGAGCAATGTTCAATGTCTTTAGTGATCACAAGAGTTTAAAGTATTTGTTTGATAAAAAAGAATTGAATATGAGGCAGAGGCGATGGTTGGAATTCTTGAAGGATTATGATTTTCAACTCCAATACCATCCAGGAAAAGCTAATGTGGTAGCTGATGCCTTGAGCACAAAGGTAATTAGTGTTTCGGCAATGATGATAAAGGAGGAGGAATTGATTAACAAATTCCGAGATTTGTGGTTGTCAGTGGAGTTTGTGCCTGGAAGAATTCGCCCATGTAAAGTCGTGATCATAAATGAATTGCTTAATATAGTTCGAGATAAACAAGGGGAAGATGCGTTTTTACAAAATGAAAGGGAATTGTTGAAGCAAGGTCATAAAGCGACGGTAGAAGAAGGAGCAGATGGACTCTTGAGATTCAAGGGGAGAATTTGTATACTCGATGATTCTGAACTTAAGAAGGGAATTCTAGATGAAGCTCATACTAGTGATTTGAGTTTGCATCCGGGGATGACCAAGATATACCAAGACTTGAAGAGGTTGCTTTGGTGGCCAAGGATGAAAAGAGGCGTAGCGGAACATGTGGCATCTTCTCTGGTTTGTCAGAAAGCAAAGGTAGAACATCAGAGGCCAGCCGGTATGTTACAACCGTTAGCTATTCCAGAGTGGAAGTGGGATAGTATCTCTATGGATTTTGTTACTGGATTACCGAAGACAAGGAAAGGTCATGATTCAATATGGGTTATAGTTGATAGGCTTACGAAATCGGCGCATTTCTTGCCCATCAATATTAAGTATTCATTAGAGAGATTAACCCAGATGTATATCAATGAGATTGTAAGGTTACATGGTGTGCCTACATGTATAGTTTCTGACCGAGAGCCAAGGTTTACATCAAGGTTCTGGCGAAGTTTACAAGAAGCCATGGGAACTAAATTGCGGTTGAGTTCGGCTTATCATCCGCAAACTGATGGTCAAACGGAGAGGACTATACAATCTTTGGAAGATCTGTTGCGTTCCTGTGTGTTAGAACGACGTGGAAGTTGGGATGAATTTTTATCTTTGATAGAATTCACCTATAACAATAGTTTTCACTCGGGTATAGGGATGGCACCTTATGAGGCGTTATATGGAAGACGATGTCGAACACCTCTGTGTTGGTATCAAGATGGGGAGAGTATGACTATTGGACCAGATCTTGTACAACAGACTACAGAGAAGGTAAAGATGATACAAGAAAAGATGAAGACGACGAGAGCGGAGACAAAGAGTTATGCTGATAAGCGAAGAAGACCTCTTGAGTTTGAGGAGGGTGAGCATGTATTCTTAAGAGTGACTCCTACGACCGGTGTCAGAAGAGTTATTAAGTCTAAGAAGCTTACTCCTAAGTTCATTGGGTCGTATTAGATTATTCATCGAATAGGTCTTGTAGCATATCAGATTGCTTTGCCGCCTTTTCTATCCAATCTGCATGATGTATTTCATGTGTCTCAGTTAAGGAAGTATATTCCTGATCCGACGCATGTGATACAACCAGACGAGGTACAGTTGAAGGATAATTTGACTTACGAGACGTTACCTGTCAAAATAGAGGACAGAAAGGTGAAGCAACGTCGAGGGAAGATGATCGAGCTGGTGAAGGTCATATGGAATGATGTGACAGGTGATGCTACCTGGGAGTTGGAAAATAAAATGAGGGAGCAGTATCCTCATTTGTTCTAAGGAATAACAAATTTCGAGGACGAAATTTTTGTTTGTTGGGGAGTGTTGTAACACCCTAAACTTTTGGTGAATGACCGTTGTGTCCCGAATATACTGTTTTCTGTTTTTCAACTTTAGGATAAATGATCGTTATGTCCTTTTTGTACTGTTTGTTATTTTTCTGTATGAAATGCTATTTTATTTTACTGTCTATGATTTTATTTTGACTTTTTGTGTGATTTGCTCCGGGTCAGGAAAATAATAATTTTCGGGCCGAGGAAATATTATTTTAATTATTCGGAGCTGGGGGATCTTACTAAACCCAATTCTGAATGATACTGTTGTTAATCTTTTAATTTTTAGGATTTAACTGTAAAATAAAACAATTTTGTATTATTATAATATTATTTTATTAGTCAGTGCAAATAAGCGGTAATGGACCCGGAAATGATTGCGGGACCCACGTTTAGTAAAAGTAGTCAACATTAGTAGCTTAATTAAACATCATTAGTGGTTTAAGCATCATTAGTGGTGAGATATTTACAAGCTTGTGACAAGGCTTATGACTATACATGTGACAAGGCTTGGAGTAGCCAATAGGAACTAAGCTTGGAGGCCAAGGGTTATTTGTAGCCTTTGATCATTCCTAAGGCTTGGATGGAGCCAAGCAAGGGGACACCTCCCTTGCATTGAAGTCTACGGCCAAGTGCTCCTTGGAGAGCCAAAAATCACTTCATTCTCTAACACTTTCTCTCTTCTCTCTCTTCCAAAAATACAAACTCCATTGATGCTACTTTGAAGAAGCCATTCGGCCAAGCATCCATCTTCAACATCAATTCACCCAAAATTTCATCTAACCTACTTTTCTAAACCTAAACACAATTCTAAGAACATCTCTAGTTGAGAGTTCTTGCAAAATCAATCATCTAAAGCTTGAAAAACTACTTTGGAGATTTTACCTAGAAGGTGAAATTTCTTGTTTTTCATTTCTAAACTCTTTTTCAAGATTCTAAGCCATGATTGATCCATGGTTTAAGCTTTCTTTCAATGTTAGTAACTTGTGGAAATTGTTTAAGCTTGATAGGTGACTTTGGAGGGTGAAACCGAAACCATAGAAAGGAGTGAAAGAGAGTTTGTCTTCACTTAAGGTAAGAGGAAGACTTAAATCTTATCATCCTTTGGTGGTGATAGGAAAATGGAATTGTTTGTGATTGTAGAATCCATAAGGATTCATTTGTGTTGTTTGTTTAATAGCTTTCTTATTTGTGATTTGTATTAATATGCATGTCTACAAGCTTTAAAAATATTGTATGTGTTAGAAATGCATGAATAATTAGTAGGATGTGAATAATATGCAAGGTTTGCATGAGTGTTCCAAAGAACACACATTCAAGGCTCACGACCTCAATATAAAATGAGAACCAAAATGTTCTCAACAATTTTTCAAAATAGTGATTTAAATAACTTAGGTGAATTGATAAGATACAAAATTGATTTAGAGCAAGAAAAATGAATTTAAAGATCAAATGGCAAAATTTGGGTAATTCGGCCAACATGCCAAAGCCAAGTGTTTATGATTTCTAAAATTATTTTTAAACAAAGAGAAGTAATAAATACTAAAAAGGAATTTTATTACAATGAGTTTAGAGGTATAAAAATGATTAGATTTAAGTTTAGGAAGTTAAAAGTAATGATTTTAATATTTAGAAGAAAATACAGTAGCTTTTGTAAAATTTCTAACGTAGAGCTCATTTTATGTTTTGAAGCACGTTAGTAGTTTTCAAAAGTATAATTAAATGGTTGTAATATAAATTAAAAAGGTTTTTTTTTTCAGAAAACTTAGAAAACCATTGTTATACATTTTCTAAGCAAAATACTGTCAATTTTTGCTAAAACAGACAAATAAGATAGAAAAGATATCCAATATACTTTATACGGTATGAAAAATAGCCTACGTAGTTTAAACGTATTAAATATTATTTTTGTTTATTTAAATAATAATTTTTAAGGAAATCGGACAAGAAAATGATTTAAAAATCTTACGCGATTGATGAAAACAATAAGTTTTACTGTCGGGCCAAAGTGGTGAACCCGGACAGTTGTGGAACAGTATTTTCATGTGGGACATACTGTATTTTCGAAATTTTGCCATTGAGGGCATTTTCGTAATTTCTGCCATTGAGGGCATTTTTGTAATTTTGCCATTGAGGGCATTTCCATAAAAATGGATACTGATACCATTGAGGGTATTTTAGTAATTATTTTGATTCATACATTTGAGTTGTACCAATGTGGTTGATCATTGGTGATTTGATTGACGAGATGAATAACATCGTGTTGTCGGTACGATAAGCGTAGTGTGGTTCATTTTTGTATGGACTTGGAGGTATTAGTGTGCGGATTATTCCATTTGTGGACAGTTGGTCGCTCCTCTAAGCCATGGTAACTGGTAACACACTAATGATCTCGACACGCACTATACTTAATCGAGATCTTGTAAAATCTATGATAGTGCAATGCCTGTAGTATACGACGTGAGACTGTATGCTACTACACAACGTTTGACAGTGGGCTATAGATGCAACGTGAGACAGCGGAATAGTTTGGTTGGGCAGCCTGGGGTACTAATGGATTTTACGGATCATTCTCTCTGATGTCTGTGGTTGTAGCTCCATGGAGTAGGGTTGAGTCGCATTACATATGATTTATGTGTTGTGTATTATAATATTATTATCAGTACTAGTTTATCTATACCATTTTATCTGTACCATTTTATATATGACATTATGTGATGCTGTTACTTTTAATTTCTATGTCACTTTATATTATTATTTATATTGTTATGGTATGTTATATTATATGAATTGCTATATCTGTTGTATTGTCGTTTTCTTATTTCCCATGTTTGTGGTGATATAGATTGTCTTATCTCTTTATTGTATGTGTTCCTATATTTTAAATTATGTCTTTAAAAGAAGAGTTTGAGGAAGAGGAACAACCTCTTGAGTGTGTATACCCCGACGACGAGGAGCAGCAACAAGCCGAGGATCAGTTTGACGATCAAGAACCATCCGATCATCCATACCCATTGGATTGATTGTATGAGTATGGCGTTACCAGGATTCTTTGGTTTCGTGAGGTTGGATTTTCACAGACGCTCTGAAGCCTGGAGACTGCGGGAGGACAGAGATTCGGTTACGTACGTAGGGCGTTTGACTGTGACCATACGTACGGAGTTTGATGGAGTGCCTATATTTTCTATTGTATTGTATTTATATGTGGAGTTTCCGCTATCTCTTAGGCGTCATTGAGGTGGTATGTTTGATGCACCTAGTGAGATCAGTAGCGTGTCGACAGCACGGACTAGAGTCCGTAGAGGGTCGAGGCATCCTGGATACTTATCACCTGAAGTTTCATCTGAGAGTGATCCTTCAGAGGGTTAGATATTTATGATGCGTACTTAGGCGCGTCTGCGTTTGTATATATAGACTTTTTACTGCTTTGTTTACTATTTTGGTTTAAATAATTATAGCTGTAAATTATTTGTACTACTTAAAACAAAACCATATGTATATTATGTGTGATGATAGTTTGTTTATTTTATGTTCCGTGTTATTTTATTTCGTAATATTCTGTTTAACCGGAAAAATTTTATAACCCGTATTACTATGTAACAAATGTTTTACAACTTGGATAGATTTTATTTATCTTTATTTTATTTTATTTTATAAATGTGACATCCCCATAAGGGTGTTACAATAGTTGGTATCAGAGCCCAAGTTAGAGTCTTTTGGGGTTGTGGTTGGGTCTGTTTTTGCTTATGTTGTGTGATTCTCTGTGATTTACTTCCAAAAGGATGTATCTAATTCTGTTTTGTTATGAATGAAGAAAGAAAATGTCTGGCGGAAGAGGAGGACGTGCGAATGTGAATCGTGTTGTGGATCCAATGATTGCAGCTGCAAAAGCTATGCAGCGAATGGCAGAAGTAATTACTCAGCAGAATCAGAGAGCAGCTCAGCAGCAAGATGCTACTGCTGATGCCCTAAATTTATCTGAATTTAGGCATAACAATCCGCCACAGTTTAGAGGCGAGATTGATCCTGAGAAGGCAAGTCAATGGATACAAGATTTGGAGAAGATATTTGAAGAGATGAGATGCACAGATGATAAGAAGGTGACGTACGCAACTTTCATGCTGAGAGGAGACGGTGAACATTGGTGGAGAGGAACCCGCCGGTTGTTGCAGGCTGAAGGAATAGAAATTACATGGGAGGTATTTTCGGATGTATTTTTGGAGAAGTATTTTCCTGCGAGTGCTAGACATGCCAAGGAGATAGAATTTCTTGGTTTACGTCAGGGTAACATGACGGTAAATGAGTATGCTTCTAAATTTGAGAGCTTTTCACGGTTCTCAGATTATGCTCAAACTCGGCCAGATGATGTGTGGAGATGTCGGAAGTTTGAAGCAGGGTTGAGAGTGGAATTGAAAAGAGGAGTGGTATCTTTGAGAATGAATCAATTTCAAGCGTTGGTGGATACTTGTGCACGACTCGAGGAATTAGAGCCGTCACGGGATCAGAGAAACCGTAATTTTGGACTAACAAGATTTCAGAGGGGTGGTGGCAGTAATAACAGTCGGTTTCAACGCAAGCCGTATTCTAGACCACCAGGGAATCAATCTCAACGACCGCCAGTTGGAGGAAGTGCAAGTGGTAGTGGAGCTGGTCAGAGGGCGGCATTCACGCCAACATGTTTTAAGTGCGGAAAGAAAGGCCATCTTTCTACTGAATGCTCCATCCGAGGAACAATTTGTTTTAATTGCAAATAACCTAGGCACATATCTAAGGATGGTACTCAGCCGAAAAAGAAATCTGTTGTACGATATGTTCGTGCGAATCAGCCAAGATCAAGGAGTGCTCAACCGAGGTCAGGAGGGCGAGTATATACTATGACGGGGACTGAAGTTTCTCAATCTGATGACCTTATTCAAGGGGAAGGTGACATTGACGGTAATCTTCTGACTGTATTATATGATTCTAGTGCAACACATTCATTTATTGCATATGATTGTGTGGAAAGATTGAAGTTGCCTGTGTCTTCTCTGAATGTTAAACTGATTGTATCTACACCAACTGCTAAACCTATAATTACGTCTAAGATATGTTTGGATTGTCCTGTTGTTATAAAGGACCGTGTGTTTTTTGTCAGTTTGATTTGTTTGCCTCTTCTTGGGTTAGATGTAATACTAGGAATGGACTGGTTATCTTCCAACCATATCCTTATAGACTGTGCAAACAGAACCCTAGTCTTTCCTAAGTAAAAAAAAGTCTAGATTCTTGACTGCTGTTAAAGTCAATTCGTTGTTGAGAGAGGGAGCACAGGGATATATGTTGTTATCTTCTCTAGATGTCAAGAATGAGAAAGATGTGAATACTATTCCTATCGTCAATGAATTTTCAGAGATTTTTCCCGATGATGTACCTGGTTTACCACCGGAGAGAGAAATCGAATTTTCAATTGATTTAGTTCCAGGAACAGGTCCTATCTCAATTGCACCGTATCGGATGTCACGAGCAGAGTTGGTAGAGTTAAAGAAGCAATTGGAGGAGCTGTTGGAGAATCAGTTTGTGCGACCTAGTGTTTCACCATGGGAAGCACCAGTGCTTTTAGTTAAGAAGAAGGATGGAACTTCTCGACTTTGTGTGGACTATCGTCAGCTGAACAAGGTGACTATAAAGAATAAATATCCATTTCCGAGAATTGATGATTTGATGGATCAGTTGAGGGGAGCAGTGGTGTTTTCTAAAATAGATCTGAGATCGGGATATCATCAGATTCGTGTGAAGGTGGAGGATGTACCTAAAACAGCTTTTCGAACTCGATATGGACATTATGAGTATCAGGTAATGATATTTGGAGTGACGAATGCTCCTGCTGTCTTTATGGACTATATGAATAGGATTTTTCATCCATACTTAGACAGATTTGTCATTGTCTTTATTGATGACATTCTGATCTATTCTCAGACTAAAGAAGAGCATGCTGAACATCTCGGTATGGTTCTTCAGATTCTGAAAGAAAAGAAACTATATGCAAAATTGGCAAAGTGTGAGTTTTGGTTGGAAGAGGTTCAATTTTTAGGTCACGTGATTTCCAACGAAGGTATTGCGGTAGACCCATCGAAGGTGGAGACTGTTTTACAATGGGAAAGGCCTAAGACGGTGACAGAAGTTCGAAGTTTTGTTGGACTTGTTGGATATTACCGGAGGTTTATCGAAGGTTTTTCTAAGATTGCTGGACCGCTTACACAGCTCACAAGGAAAAGTCAAGCTTTTGAATGGACGGAGGAACGTGAAGCAAGTTTCCAAGAATTGAAGAAGAGGTTAACAAGTGCACGGTGTTGGTTCTTCCGGATTCTAACGGAACTTTTGATGTGTATTGTGACGCTTCTTACCAAGGACTGGGATGTGTATTGATGCAAAATCAGAATGTGGTAGCTTATGCTTCTAGACAGTTAAAGGTTCATGAGAGGAATTATGCAACACATGACTTAGAATTAGCTGCTGTGGTTTTTGCATTGAAGGTGTGGAGGCATTTTCTGTATGGAGCAATGTTCAATGTCTTTAGTGATCACAAGAGTTTAAAGTATTTCTTTGATAAAAAAGAATTGAATATGAAGGAAAGGCGATGGTTGGAATTCTTGAAGGATTATGATTTTCAACTCCAATACCATCCAGGAAAAGCTAATGTGGTAGCTGATGCCTTGAGCACAAAGGTAATTAGTGTTTCGGCGATGATGATAAAGGAGGAGGAATTGATTAGTAAATTCTGAGATTTGTGGTTGTCAGTGGAGTTTGTGCCTGGAAGAATTCGCCCATGTAAAGTCGTGGTCATAAATGAATTACTTAATATAGTTCGAGATAAACAAGGGGAAGATGCGTTTTTACAAAATGAAAGGGAATTGTTGAAGCAAGGTCATAAAGCAACGGTAGAAGAAGGAGCAGATGGACTCTTGAGATTCAAGGGGAGAATTTGTATACTCGATGATTCTGAACTTAAGAAGGGAATTCTAGATGAAGCTCATACTAGTGATTTGAGTTTGCATCCGGGGATGACCAAGATATACCAAGACTTGAAGAGGTTGCTTTGGTGGCCAAGGATGAAAAGAGGCGTAGCGGAACATGTGGCGTCTTCTCTGGTTTGTCAGAAAGCAAAGGTAGAACATCAGAGGCCAGCCGGTATTTTACAACCGTTAGCTATTCCAGAGTGGAAGTGGGATAGTATCTCTATGGATTTTGTTACTGGATTACCGAAGACAAGGAATGGTCATGATTCAATATGGGTTATAGTTGATAGGCTTACGAAATCGGCGCATTTCTTGCCCATCAATATTAAGTATTCATTAGAGAGATTAACCCAGATGTATATCAATGAGATTGTAAGGTTACATGGTGTGCCTACATGTATAGTTTCTGACCGAGAGCCAAGGTTTACATCAAGGTTCTAGCGATGTTTACAAGAAGCCATGGGAACTAAATTGCGGTTGAGTTCGGCTTATCATCCGCAAACTGATGGTCAAACGGAGAGGACTATACAATCTTTGGAAGATCTATTGTGTGCCTGTGTGTTAGAATGACGTGGAAGTTGGGATGAATTTTTATCTTTGATAGAATTCACCTACAACAATAGTTTTCACTCGAGTATAGGGATGGCACCTTATGAGGCGTTATATGGAAGACAATGTCGAACACCTCTATGTTGGTATCAAGATGGGGAGAGTATGACTATTGGACCAGATCTTGTACAACAGACTACAGAGAAGGTAAAGATGATACAAGAAAAGATGAAGACGACGCAGAGCAGACAAAAGGGTTATGCTGATAAGCGAAGAAGACCTCTTGAGTTTGAGGAGGGTGAGCATGTATTCTTAAGAGTGACTCCTACGACCGGTGTCAGAAGAGTTATTAAGTCTAAGAAGCTTACTCCTAAGTTCATTGGGTCGTATCAGATTATTCGTCGAATAGGTCTTGTAGCATATCAGATTGCTTTGCCGCCTTTTCTATCCAATCTGCATGATGTATTTCATGTGTCTCAGTTAAGGAAGTATATTCCTGATCCGACGCATGTGATACAACCAGACGAGGTACAGTTGAAGGATAATTTGACTTACGAGACTTTACCTGTCAAAATAGAGGATTGAAAGGTGAAGCAGCGTCGAGGGAAGATGATCGAGCTGGTGAAGGTCATATGGAATGATGTGACAGGTGATGCTACCTGGGAGCTGGAAAATAAAATGAGGGAGCAGTATCCTCATTTGTTCTAAGGAATAACAAATTTCGAGGACGAAATTTTTGTTTGTTGGGGAGTGTTGTAACACCCTAAACTTGGTGAAATTTTTCTTTCATTATCATTTTGTTGCATTCTGTTGCATTTTAAGGATACAATAGACCATGCATAATGGAGTCAAAACTTGAGGAATTGACTTCTTTGGTAAGACATATAGTAGTGAGACAACAATCACCTGTTACTTTTAATTTCTATGTCACTTTATATTATTATTTATGCTGTTATGGTATGTTATATTGTATGAATTGCTATATCTGTTGTATTGTCGTTTTCTTATTTTCCATGTTTGTGGTGATATAGATTGTCTTACCTCTTTATTGTATGTGTTCCTGTATTTTAAATTATGTCTTTAAAAGAAGAGTTTGAGGAAGAGGAACAGCCTCTTGAGTGTGTATACCCCGAGGACGAGGAGCAGCAATAAGCCGAGGATCAGTTTGACGATCAAGAACCATCCGATCATCCATACCCATTGGATTGATTGTATGAGTATGACGTTACCAGGATTCTTTGGTTTCATGAGGTTGGATTTTCACGGACGCTCTGAAGCCTGGAGACTGCGGGAGGACAGAGATTCGGTTACGTACGTAGGGCGTTTGACTGTGACCATACGTACGGAGTTTGATGGAGTGCCTATATTTTCTATTGTATTGTATTTACATGTGGAGTTACCGCTATCTCTTAGGCGTCATTGAGGTGGTATGTTTGATGCACCTAGTGAGATCAGTAGCGTGTCGACAGCACGGACTAGAGTCCGTAGAGGGTCGAGGCATCCTGGATACTTATCACCTGAAGTTTCATCTGAGAGTGATCCTTCAGAGGGTTAGATATTTATGATGCGTACTTAAGCGCGTCTGCGTTTGTATATATAGACTTTGTACTGCTTTGTTTACTATTTTGGTTTAAATAATTATAGCTGTAAATTATTTGTACTACTTAAAACAAAACCATATGTATATTATGTGTGATGATAGTTTGTTTATTTTATGTTCCGTGTTATTTTATTTCGTAATATTCTGTTTAACTGAAAAAATTTTACAACCCGTATTACTATGTAACAAATGTTTTACAACTTAGGTAGATTTTATTTATCTTTATTTTATTTTATTTTATAAATGTGACATCCCCATAAGGGTGTTACAAATGCTTGAACTCATTTACAAAAATTGGTAGATAATTAAAGGAATCATAATATGATTACAAAAATAATTGAACTTTGAATGTTTTATTTTCCGATTAGAACCTCCGTTGTGTGTGGATTTCAATTAAGTTATAAAGAGAAATAATCTTGCCTTTAATTTATTACAAAGAGTGGATCTCCTAACCCAAGCCAGTTCTTAAATTCATTTGTGAATATTTTTTATTACTTTTGGTGTTGTGACAATTTTTTTCTTACATCAATTAATTTTTCTTCTTCAACTCCTCGTGGATCGACCTCGGACTCCCAAGAAATTTATTACGTGAGACAACTCAAGTGTAGGTTTTCTCAAGTAATAAATTTCTTGGGAGTCCGAGGTCGATCCATAGGGAATTGATGAAGAAAAATTAATTGAGGTAAGAAAAGGATTTGTCACTACACCAAAAGTAATAAAAGATGTTTACAAATGAATTTAAGAACTTGCTTGGGTTAGGAGATCCACTCTTCGAAAAAAATTAAAGGCAAGATTATTTCTCTTTATAACTCAATTGAAATTCACACACAACGGAAGTTTCAATTGAAAAATATAACATTCAAAGTTTAATTATATATGTAATTATATTATGATTCCTTTAATTATCTACCAACATTTGTAAATGAGTTCAAGCATTCACTGTGCCAATCGTATTGTCTACAATAAATCAAGATCTCTATTATACAAAGAAGGTTTCTAAATTAATTGGAAACAAAATACAACACATATAATGTTCATTTGATAATATATCATTTAAGCACAAGAAATAGAATAATCTAACCTTATTTCTTTACTTCCTAATTTTCATGGTTTAGAATCTGAAAGCCCATATTTACATCTGAAAGAATTTGAGGAAGTATGTATTGCTTTCAATGATCAAAATTGCACTGAAGAGATTGTTAAGCTTAAATTGTTTCCTTTTTCTTTAAAAGATAAAGCAAAATCTTGGCATAACACTTTGAAACCAAGATCAATTAGCACATGGCAAGAAATGTAAGGTGAGTTCTTAAAGAAATTTTTTCCAACACATAAAACTAATGCTATGAAAAGAAAAATTCAAAATATTTCCCAAAATTCAAATGAAGCTTATTTTCAATGTTTGGAACAGTTTAAAGATTTGTTAAATTCTTGTCTATATCATGGTTTTGAAAAATAGCGCATTATAAGCTTCTTTTATAAAGGTTTAACACCTAAAACTAAACAATTTGTGAAAACAATGTGTAATAGTGAGTTTCTTGATAAAGAACCTGATGAAGCTTTAGACTATTTAAACCAGCTGGCTGAAAATTTTCAATCTTGGCATAGTACTAACCCTTCTGAAAATTCAATTAGATCTAACCTTGCAAGTACTAATAAAGAAAAATATCACCTTAGTCAAGAGGAAGATCTAAATGCAAGGTTTTCAGGTTTGGCTAGAAAAATTGAAGCCATGGAATTAAGAAAAGCAAAAGAAATCAAATCTGTGCAAAATGAAGAAATTTGTGGCATTTGTGATGACTTAGGATACTCAACACATGAATGTCCTAATATTACTATTTTTAAAAAAAGTTGTACATGAGCAAGTAAATGCAATGAATAATTTTAAAAAGTCATTTACTTCTTCTTTTTCAGATATATACAATTCGAGATAGAGAAATCACCCAAACTTCGACTAGAAGAATAATAATCAGTCACAATTCGTGCAACCACCTCCTCCTCAGGCACAACAAGACTCTCAAAATTCTCAAGGATATGCACCGTATGTCCCACCATATAAGAAAAATCTTGAAGAAACACTGCATGCATTCATAGAAAAGCAAGAGGCCATTAATAAACAAAACAATCAAACTATGATTGACATAAAAGAAACTCTTGCTAAACTTTCTTCTGCACTCACCATTTACGAGAAAGGAAAATTTCCTTCTTAACCTTAACCAAATCCCAAGGGTCAGTACAATCTAAATGAGGGGAGATCAGAAAATCAACAAATGGACCAAGTCAAGCCAGTGATAACTCTTAGGAGTGGAAAGGTTGTTGAAAAACAAATTCCCGAACCTTGTGAGAAAGAAGATGAACCATTTCCCCAAGAAAATTAAGAAGTTGACCAAAAGAAGACTGAACTCTATCCTTTACCTCCATTTCCTCAAGCATTAAACAATTCAAGGAAATTGAACCATAACACTGAAATTTTTGAAATTTTAAAACAAGTGAAGGTCAATATTCCTCTGTTAAATGTTATCAAACAGATTTCTTCTTATGCCAAATATTTGAAGGACTTGTGCACTATTAAAAGGAAACTAAATGTGAAAAGGAAAGCATTTTTGGCTGAACAGGTAAGCTCTATTCTTCAGAATAATAATGTGTTTAAATATAAAGACCCTGGTTGTCCTACAATTTCATGCATCATTGGAGAACATAAAATTGAAAGTTTTACTTGATCTTGGTGCTAGTGTCAATTTGCTTTCATATTCAGATTATCAGCAACTCAACTTAGGTGAGTTAAAACCAACTTCTGTAACTCTTCTACTTGTCGATAGATCAATTAAAATTCCAAGAGAAATAGTGGAAGATGTGTTAGCTCAAGTTGATAAATTCATATATCTTGTGGATTTTATTGCCCTAGATACTGAACCTGTAACATCCCAAAATTCATTTATTTTATTATAAATATTCATTTTATAATATTTGTGATTTTTTAGAATTTTTTTAGATTTTTCTGAGAATGTGAAATATTTTAATATTATTCTTCGTTTTATGTGCAAACTGAGCGTAGCTGAGAAAATGAGATATTTTTCCCGAGAACCTTGATCTGTGGAAACGTCGACGGGGGATCTTACTAAACCTGAGACTGGACACAATTTACAAGGTTTCATGTTTTTCGAGAAATTTTATCTGATAAAATAATAAATCACTGTGTAAATTTTATCTGTCGTATAATTAATATTGACTTCTATCAACTATAAAAATTGTTCATTGGATAATAGCATGTATTAAAAATCCTATCACATTATTCTAATGTAATCCACTTTATGTCTAATCAAATCTACTTTAATTCAAATCTATTGTATTTTAATCAAAGCTTATTTGAGAAGCTTTGACCACCAAATGGCTAAGTTGCCCTTGGCTTGTTGGGGGAGCCAATTTTCCCCCTTCTCTCTCTCCTATTGACGCGGCAATGCATGCCCAAGGGGAGCAAAATTTTGCTCTCACACTTAACCCATTTTCACTCAAATTATCACATTTTCATCTAACATTTTCTCTCTCTTCAAGTTCTTCTTCATTTCTCTCCAACTTCTCTCTTCTTCTTCCCCTTCAACCACAGTTTTGGCAGCCCATTGGAGACCATTTTCTTTCACTTTCTCACCTCACCAACATCATTTCTACACTCCTCTCATCATCCTCTATATCTTCTATTTGGAAAGTTTCTTCAAAATCCATCATCTTCTCCATTGTTTTCCAAGACCAAGCTTCAAACTTTAAGGTAAAGTTTCCATTTTTTTCTTTTCTTTCTCTTTATTTTCGTCTTCTATGGTTTCATTGGAGACCAAAAATCCATCTTTTTTAAAGCTTGGCATTGATTATTTTTGTTTGAAATTTCTAGGGTTTTTGGACCCCAAAACCGAAACCACCAAAAAGCAACTAGGAGGCCATTTTCGTGTTCTTCCTTTAGATAAGAGGGAGATTACTCACTTTAACTATTATTGGTAGTGAGGATACCTTGTGTGATTGTTGATGGAGAAATTCATATTGGAATGCTTACTTTGTTTGATGATTTTGCATGTTTATGTGTTCTTGATTGAAGTTGATGTTTGAATGATGATTTTGAATGCATTGGGGGTGTTGGATTATTTGATAATGTTAGAATTAATAAATAGAAAATTTGAGGGTTTCCCACACTAATGTGAGGTCACGGTTTTGACTTTGGACTTTAAGGGATTGGATTGATTTTGTGTGAGATAAGATTACAGTGATTAGGTATCAAGTGACTAATGCATAAAATGGAAAGAAATTGGAACTTTGAAGAACTAGGGAGGCCACGATTTTTAGAGAAAATTTTGGGTTCAAATGATGCCTTGGTGTATTTTTGGAAATTAAGGACTTAGACGTATACATAATCCATAATGAGATGGAAGAATTAAATTGAGTAATAACTCTTAGGAGAGCCACGGTTGTTAAGGGTTCTTTAACCTAAAATCCTCATAATTGATCAAGATTTAAGACATTGGAAATGTTGGATTCCATAACATGAAATTGTGACAATTGATGAACCATAAGTATATATATGTTGATGTTGAGAATTAGTTCTATGTTATTGTGAGTCCCTATGTGGGACTAAGTACTTGATAAAATTATGACATGTTGATATTGAGAAATGATCATATGCCATTGTGGTATGCCTTATGATAAATGTATCATTGATAAACATACATGATGTACATTGCGTCATCATGCATATGTGTTGTCCGTTGGACATTATTGGAAAGGCGATGTATGCCTAGGAGATTGAATAACACCTATGTGCGGGTGCGAGTAGACTAAGCGTAGGGTCATAGTGGTTGACCCTGAGAGCGTCAGAGTGCGGGTGTCTCACAATAAACAGTGGTAGCTCCACTGAGGCCGTGGGATAGACCGATGCAAACACACCAACGATTCGGACTGAGACGCTGTCCTATATCACAATCAACTGTTAAGGTGCCATGTATAAGCCAATTGCGCAAATATTTTTATGAGGTGAAGCACACTATTTTTAGGCTATCGAGATACTGGCATGACTCCTTGATCATTCTCTCTGAAATGTTAGTGTTTAGCTCCATGGAGTAGGAACTTGGTACCATACGCATTGTGAATTGTCAGTCTCATAATCCATCGAGCATGAGCATTTATAACTATGAAAGTATCTGTTCTTACTACTGCAATAATTATCTGATCTTTAGACTGTTGACTGCTGGGGATATTACTGCTATCAGCCTGTTATTATAATTCTCACTGGTATTTACTGTCGTTCTACTTTACTATCAATTTTATTATTACTGTTGATGAATATATATGCTGTAATGCTATGTGGGCGCCCAGCGCCGTTCTGTTTTCTTGCTGCCATTTTGGTAATGAAAGCTGGGTGTCTCACTTCTTTCTGTATTTCGATATTCCTATTTATTTATGTACTTCTGAGAAGACGTTCGTGAGGGAGAAAAGGAAACACCTGAGTTTCTGGGTTTTTGGTCATACTACGACCAGAGCTTGCTGAGGTTGTCGTCACGCCCACGCCGATTTTTAAGGTATACTAGGGTGACTTTTCATAGAGGCCCCGATTGCTGGCACATAAATGTGCAGATGGACCGATGCGTTTATCGTGGGGGAACTGAGGGTGTCTCTAGCTTGGGATCGCTATGACCCGCCTATTTTCGATTTTACTGCTTTTGTTCTTCTGGAATTTTACCTGCCTGTCAGAGATTTGTGGAAGGATCTTTATTACACCCCACAAGAGGACTCTTTCCTCTCCACTGCTCGAAACTCGATCGCTCCGATGATAATTTCATTGGATGAGGAGGACCCTGCTACGGTCCCTTCTCGTCAGTCTTAGGGGTTGATACTGTTGGTGGCTACTGATGGCTAACCGTTTATCTTTTTGGGGAAGCCTGACATTTTGCTATATTGATGGGTGTATATTTGTATCATCTCGGGTGGGTACATCTTTTACTTTTTATGTAAATCATGATGTAATTAAACAGGTTGTTACATATATATATATATATATATATATATATATATATATATATATATATATATATATATATATATATATATATATATATATATATATATATATATATATATATATATGATTTATTTTATGTATAGATGTATGATTTATTTTATGTTTTATCTTGCAATCATTTTAAATCATTATCTCATTTGCGAAATGAACCGTTCGGTTAACTCTTTTAACATTACCTGGTAATGATACAATTTATTACAAATATATATATATATATATATATATATATATATATATATATATATATATATATATATATAATGTCATTTAGAAAGGAACCTATATATCTATAAAATGAACCAGGTCTATGAGGTTTTAAACAATTATTATTTTCTGAAATTTATTCCATTTTATGTTTCAAATTATTATGGTGTGACGTTCTTTCTTTGTGAGGTAAGAAAAATGAGCATTACACTGTCTTAGTATCAGAGCCCCGATTTAAGTTTTCTTTTAGGTTTTGTGGCTTTGGACTGTCTTATTTGTGATATGTGATTCTCTGTGTTTGGTATTCTTAAGGGATACATCTGACTTTCTTTGTGTTTTGTATAGCTTAATCTAAAATGAGGCATGGCTCGCAAAGGAGATATGACTACTGCAATTGAGGTAATTCAGAAAATGGCTAAAGCTATGCTGCAACCAAACCAGCAGACGGCTCAACAGCAAGAGAGGACTGCACAACAGCTTGAAGCTATGGCAGATGCCCAAAACTTGGCGGAATTTCATCGCACTAACCCTCCGCAATTCAAAGGAGAATTTGATCCTGAGAAGGCTACTCTGTGGATCAAAGAGCTGGAAAATATATTCACAGGTATGAACTGTGCTAACGACAAGAAGGTGACTTATGCGGCGTTTATGCTGATTGGAGATGCAGAAGATTAGTGGACTGGAGAGCAGAGGTTATTGGAGGCTAAAAATCGAGCAATTAATTGGGAAGTGTTCAAGGAGAAATTCTTGAATAAATGTTTTCCAGAAAGTGCCAGACATGCTAAGGAGATGGAGTTTCTTGGTTTACGACAAGGAAATATGACTGTAAGTAAGTATGCTGCTAAATTTGAGAGCTTGTCCAAATTCTCAACCTACTTTCAACACCAACCGAACGAAGCATGGAAATGTCGAAAGTTTGAGGAAGGCCTAAGACACGATGTGAAGAGGGTGGTTATCACTTTGAAGATTAACCAGTTTTCGGAACTACTTGATACGTGTCGCCGGGTGGTAGACTTAGACCAGGCGCAAGACATAAGAAATCGTAACTTTGGACCTTTTCAGTCTCAACGGGGAGGAAGTAGTAATGCTAACCGTTACCAGAAGAAGCCTTATTCCAAACCACCTAGAAATCAACAACAAAGACCACAAGGTGGAAGTCCTAGTGGAAGCCCTGGAAGAACTGGTCAAACAATGGCGTCTACACCGAGATGCATGAAGTGCGGGAAGGAGCACTACACGAAGGACTGCACTATAAAAGGAATTATCTGCTTCAAGTGTGGGAAACCTGGACACGTTTCTCGTGACTGCAATCAACCTAAGGCGGAACCTTCAGTCAAGGGATTGGATTGATTTTGTGTGAGATAAGATTAGAGTGATTAGGTATCAAGTGACTAATGCATAAAATGGAAAGAAATTGGAACTTTGAAGACCTAGGGAGGCCACGGATTTTAGAGAAAAATTTGGGTTCAAATGATGCCTTGGTGTATTTTTGGAAATTAAGGACTTAGAGGTATACATAATCCATAATGAGATGGAAGAATTAAATTAAGTAATAACTCTTAGCAAAGCCACAGTTGTTAAGGGTTCTTTAACCTAAAATCCTTATAATTGATCAAGATTTAAGACATTGGAAATGTTGGATTCCATAACATGAAATTGTGACAATTGATGAACCGTAAGTATATATATGTTGATGTTGAGAATTGGTTCTATGTTATTGTGAGTCCCTATGTGGGACTAAGTACTTGATAAAATTATGACATGTTAATATTGAGAAATAATCATATGCCATTGTGGTATGCCTTATGATAAATGTATCATTGATAAACATACATGATGTACATTGTGTCATCATGCATATGTGTTGTCCGTTGGACATTATTGGAAAGGTGATGTATACCTAGGAGATTAAATAACACCTATGTGCGGGTGCGAGTAGACTAAGCGTAGGGTCATAGTGGTTGACCCTGGGAGCGTCGGGGTGCGGGTGTCTCACAATAGACAGTGGTAGCTCCACTTGGGCCGTGGAATAGACCGATGCAAACACACCGATGATCCAGACCGAGATGCTGTCCTATATCGCGATCAACTGTTGAGGTACCATGTATAAACCAATTGCGCAAATATTTTTATGAGATGAAGCACATTATTTTTAGGCTATCGAGATACTGGCATGACTCCTTGATCATTCTCTCTGAAATGTTAGAGTCTAGCTCCATGGAGTAGGAACTTAGTACCATACGCATTGTGAATTGTCAGTCTCATAATCCATCGAGTATGAGCATTTATAACTGTGAAAGTATATGTTCTTACTACTGCAATAATTATCTGATCTTTAGACTATTGACTGCATGGCATATTACTGCTATCAGCCTTTTATTATAATTCTCACTAGTATTTACTGTCGTTCTGTTTTACTATCAATTTTATTATTACTTTTGATGAATATATATGCTGTAATGCTATGTGGGCGCCTAGCGCCATTCTGTTTTCTTGATGCCATTTTGGTAATGAAAGCTAGGTGTCTCACCTCTTTCTGTATTTCGATATTCCTATTTATTTATGTACTTCTGAGAAGACGTTCGTGAGGGAGAAAAGGAAACACTTGAGTTTCTAGGTTTTTGGTCATACTACGACTAGAGCTTGCTGAGGATATCGTCACATCCACGCCGATTTTTAGGGTATACTAGGGTGACTTTTCATGGAGGCCCCGATTGCTGGCACATAAATGTGCAGACGGACCGATGTGTTTATCATGGGGAGCTGACGGTGTCTCTAGCTTGGGATCGCTATGACCCGCCTGTTTTCGATTTTACTGCTTTTGTTCTTCTAGAATTTTACCTGCCTATTAGAGATTTGTGGAAGGATCTTTATTACACCCCACAAGAGGACTCTTTCCTCTCCACTGCTCGGGTTTCAGCCCGAAATTCGGTCACTCCGATGGCAATTTCATCAGATGAGGAGGACCCTGCTACGGTCCCTTCTCGTCAATCTTAGGGGTTGATACTGTCGGTGGCTACTGATGGGTAACCGTTTATCATTTTGGGGAAGCCTGACATTTTGCTATATTGATGGGTGTATATTTGTATCACCTCGGGTGGGTACATCTTTTGCTTTTTGTGTAAATCATGATGTAATTAAACGGTGTTACATATAAATATATATATATATATATATGTATATGTTATATATGGATGTATGATTTATTTTATGTCAATTTTACTGCAATCATTTTAAATCATTATCTCGTTGCAAAATGAACCATTAGGTTAACTCTTTTAACATTACCTAGTAATGATACAATTTATTACAAAAAAATTTATATATAACGATAATATATAATGTCATTTAGAAAGGAACCTATATATCTATTAAATGAACCGGGTCTATGAGGTTTTAAACAATTATTATTTTTCAAAATTTATTCTATTTTATGTTTCAAATTATTATGGTGTGATGTTCTTTTTTTGTGATGTAAGAAAAAGGGGCGTTACAAAACCTATGATTGATAGTTGCAAGTCAATTCCTGTTATTTTAGGCCGTCAATTTTTAGCAACATCTAATGCTTTGATAAGTTGCAAAAATGGAGTGGTGAAGCTAACATTTCGAAACATGACACTGGAGCTCAATGTTTTTAACATGTGCAAGCAACCACAGGAAGTTCTTGATGAAAAGGAGGAAGTTGAAGGAATTGAAGCCATCGTAGGTGATTCATCTTCAAACAAGGAGTTCTTCTGACTCATTAGAAATTTGTTTAGTCAATTCATTTGATTCAGGCATGCAATTAGAAAATGATATCTCTGGAATATGTTATTTGTTTGATTGTACATAGGTAATGGAGTACAAGGGATGGAAGCCAAGATTTGAAGAGCTAAAACCAATGAATGATAATGCCCATGAAGAAGTTCCAACACAGGAACTAAAGCCATTACCTGCTGGGTTGAAGCACACATTTTTTAGAGAAGAGCAAATCTTTCTAGTGGTAATTTCCTCGTCTCTTACTGAAGAACAAGAAGGTATGTTAACAAAAGTCCTTAAAAGGCATAAAAGTGCAATTTGATGGACATTAAAGGACATAAAAGACATTAATCCATTAATTTGTACACATAGAATACATTTAGAGCATAATGCTAAAACTTCTCAACAACCTCAAAGAAGATTAAATCCACACATGAAAGTGGTAGTTAGAGCTGAAGTCCTTAAATTGCTTGATGTTGGAATTATCTATCCTATCTCTGATAGCCATTGGGTAAGCCCTACACAAGTTGTGCCTAAGAAATCTGGAATAACAGTAGTTGAAAATGATAAAGGTGAATTAATACCTACGCGAGTCTCATCTAGTTGGTGTATGTGTATTGATTTTAGAAAATTAAATGTTGTTACTAGGAAAGATCATTTTCCTTTGCCATTTCTTGATCAAATTCTGGAAAGGGTAGCAGGACATCCATACTACTGTTTAATTGATGATTTTTCAGGTTATAATCAAATACCAATTGCATTGGAAGATCAAGAAAAGATCACTTTTACATGTCCATTTGGTACTTTTGCATATAGAAGAATGTCTTTTGGCCATTGTAATGCTCCAGAAACATTCCAAAGATGCATGTTAAGCATTTTCAGTGACATGATTGAGCATTATTTAGAGGTTTTCATGGATGATTTGACAGTTTTTGAAAATTCTTTTGAAAATTGTCTTGATAATTTGGAAAAAGTTCTAAAAAGATGTGAAGAAAAAGGATTTGTGTTAAATTGGAAAAAATGTCATTACATGGTTACCTCAAGAATAGTGTTAGGTCATGTAATATCTTCTAAAGGAATGGAAGTTGATAAGGCCAAAGTTGAATTAATTACCTATTTGCCTTCCCCAAAAATAGTCAGAGAAGTTCGTTCCTTTTTAGGACATACAGGATTTTACAAAAAAATCATTAAGGACTTTAGTGCTATATCTAGATCATTATGTAATCTTCTGTTGAAAGATGCACCATTTGATTGGACTCAAGAATGTCAAAAATCTTTTGAAAAATTAATTGGTCTTCTGTCATCTGCTCCTATCATGCAATCTCTTAACTGGTCTTTGCCTTTTGAGTTGATGTGTGATGCTATTGATTTTGTTGTGGGTGCTGTTTAAGGCCAAAGAAAAGAAGGTAAGCCTCATGTGATTTGTTACGCAAGTAGAACTTTAAATAGTGCACAAATGAATTACACCACTACTAAAAAAGAACGACTTGCTGTACTTTTTGCACTAGACAAATTTTGATCTTACTTAATTGGTTCTTCTATTATGATTTTCACCGATCATTCTGTTGTTAGATATTTGATGTCTAAGCAGGATGCCAAACCAAGATTGCTACGATGGATCTTGTTGCTTCATGAATTCAACATCACAAAAAAAGATAAGAAAGGAGCCAAAAATGTTGTCGCTGATTATTTGTCCAGACTTACAACAGGCTCACCTTTTGATAGCACACCTATCAATGATTCTTTTCCTGATAAATTTTTATTTTTTGTTGTTCTTTATGTTGCCGATTAAGTGGCGGATAACGGTACTCCATGACTCTCAAGTCGGTTTGTTTCTTAGTTTCCCAAAATAACTGAATCATTCTTCTCCTTTAAAATGGATGTCATTCTTTCAAACCTGAGAAAATATTTTCCTTCCCTCCCTCAAAATGCTCTGACAAAAATCTAAAAAGTTAGATGTAAAAGATTGAAACTGTTAATACAAAAGGGTATGCCAGAAGATGTACGCTGGATAATTGAAGCAAAGGTCCAACTAGTAGGTGAGTCTTCAATTTCATTTGACTTATATATGCTAGGTCTTAGAAGAAGTTCATATTCTAAAAGGAGAAGAGCAAAAAGGTTACAAGTCTGTCACAAATGTGCACGATGGAATTGTAACAAGCGATGTTGTTTTTTGGGGATAGTTTCCGCAAACAGAGAAGATAAAATTTTCGTCATTAAGAATAGACTTAGTAAGGAGTCATTAGATGATATCTTATTGACTCTTGAGACGCATTCTTGTGGATTTGTGCATCGTGAACTTCTTAATTTGTGGAATCTCTTCAAGGATGAAGAAAAATGCTACAGTCTTGGGAATCTAACTCTAAAAGACCTTGTTTACCAATTTATAAGTAAATTAGATAGGAAGCTTATCCTCGACTCATAGAAGGCGTTTAAGCCGTTACTGGACGTAAAACCATAGGCTGATGTGAGCCATATCCACAACAATGTGTACATATTATCTTCTTCTTCTTCATGTTTTCTAAAAAAAAAAGAAAAAAAAAATGTTTGAACAAGGGCAATCCCGAAGGAGTACCATGACTTTAATTAGTTGTGGAGCCCTAACCTTTGGCTGACCCGTCATTGACTCGGGTGGACCTTTGCACGCTGGTCCTTAAAAAAGTTCGTGTACCATCTAGGCTTTGTGGAGTTTATGGACAGGCAGAAGCATCCTATTCTGGTTATTAGTGAAAAGTAACCCGCGACTGCCAAAGCGTATGAGGCATCTGAACTTGATCATCTCTTTTATTAGAATGGGCTCTCAGCGTCCTGGGATGGGATGTTCTGGATCTTGGATAGTACGGGTTTCAGATTTTAGCATCATTGTTGATGTTACGAGCCCAGGTGTGAGCTCTTCAGGTTCCAGACCCAGGATGAAAACCCACGATGGTTTCTTTTTTCTCTTTTCTTTGAATAAACGAACGTGAGTGTCTATTGCACTGGTGACACGCAGTATAAAGATATGCCACTACTGCACTCATGACGCGCAGTATAAAGATACGCCATGAAAACTGTACATAAAGGTATGTCATCATTTGCTATTATATTTTTTTATCTTTGTATGATTATGTTGTATTTTGGTTTTGGACAGAGGATCCTTTGAGCAGGGTCCTTCAGGGGTTTATAGACTTCTTTACCCTGATGGTTTTCTTGAAGTAAAAAAAAACAAAAACAAAAAAAACAAAAAATATAAAAAAATATAAAAATAAAAACAAAAAAAATTAAAAAAAATTGTGTTTCTTAACTTCATACTTTTCTGACAACAGCCAACCTACCCTTATAGGTGCTATTATTACCTTTTCCATTCTTTTTCCAATTTAAACACTTCATTTTCTCTATTTTCTTCCAACTCAGAATCATTCAAGGGGAAGGTGAGTATAGAAATGGAAGGTGTTTCTATTCGTCAACTTAAAAATATCTGTGTATTTTGTGTGTCTAAGTATGGGAAGGGTTTAGAGTTTGTAAACGTAGCTACCACTATTGGTCGATCACTTGTTACGAGGAAAATTCATCTTGTATATGGGGGAGGCTGTCGTGGGTTAATGGGAACTGTATCACTTGCTGCATATATAGGAGGCAGTTAGGTTTTAGATGTCATTCCTGGACCTTTAGCCCAACAGAACATCACTGGAAAGACAATTGGGGAGGAACTTAAGGTATCATCAATGCATGAACGAATGAAAATAATACTTGAAAACTCTGATGCATTCATTGCCTTACCATGTGATTTTGGTACCTTGGAAGAAGTTTTTCAAATTGTCTCTTGGGCCCAACTGAACATCCACCATAAACCCATAGGTTTATTGAATGTAAATAATTTCTTTGATATTTTGTTACTTTTTCTTGACCATGCTATAGAACAGAAATTTATCACACCTTCGGCAAGACAACTTCTTATCTCTGCTTCCACTATTGATGAGTTGATTGATAAATTAGAAGCTTTTGTTCATAAACCTGACCCAGCAATAGCTCAGATAGATTGGTCAACAGGAAGCAGTGAGGGGAGCAGGATAAAAAGAAAGCTAGATTTGACACTCCGTTTATAGCTTTCTTTTACTTTTGATTTTATTTATCATACTTTGTTTCTGTTTAAATTTGTGTCAAATTTCTCCAACAGGTAATATCTTCTATCCTTTACTCATCTATATTTTAACATTGAGGACAATGTTGTGATCTGGTTGGGGGGGAAGGATAGTTAACCAAAAACTTTTTTTCTTTTTTTGGAAAGTATGATATGATTGTCATGGACTTACTAAACCAATTAAGGATGGCAGAGTAAAGAGTAATTTTATTCTTGAGACACATCTAAATTGGGAAGTATGTTTATTGATATGACTGTCAGAAACCTATTCGTAGTAAAACCAATTAAGGATGGCAAAGTAAGGAGTAAATTTTGCCTTGGAGGTAAGTTTACTCTTGAGACGCATCTTAGTTGAGGAGATAATTATTTTGTGCAGAAGTAGCAAATAAATTCTTGAATCTTAGCATAAATTGTTATCTTTCTTAAAAATCACAAGCTTGGATATAAATGTTGATATGGTAGATTGAGAATGATAGAAATATGCCTTGTGAGATTTTGAGCCTATTGATGAATGGATTGAATATTTGTACCATTATCTTCTTTCTTGTGTGATTTTCACTCATGGAATTGTTACTCTCGAACTTGCTTTAATTCTTTTTAAGGTTATATTTTCACATGCATACATAAATATGATTGAGGCATTTTGAAATAACTATTTTGACCAAATAGTCATCCTTGTATATTTTCCCTTGTGTAACCCTTTTGAGCTTATTTGACCATTCCTTGTTTTTAGCTCATTATGTGCCTTCAAAAAAAAAGAGAAAAAAAAGAAAAAGAGAAAAATAAGAAAAAAAAATTGTTTTATCCAACCTTAGGGAATAAGAGAGCATTAGCCTTGTTCTTGAATAAGTGTGGGGGCGTGTGTGCAAAATGATCAAAAAATAAAAACAAAAACAAAAATAAAAACAAAGAAAAACAAAAAAAAAACTGACCACCATTACAATCAAAGGATTATCAGAGTCTAGAATAAAGGTGAATGCTTGGAAACAATAGGAAGAAAAGGAGAAGGTTCAGGTCTAACAGTGAATTTAATTCACTAATTTAGGATTGATCTGCAACAAAACATTAGTCAAATATTGGTGATTGTCCTTTATGATGAACGTTCTCAAACATTTTCTCCACTCTAACTGTACCATAATGCTCTTTTATTCTCTTTGGTATTTATCTTCACATATCCATAATATCCCCTCTCCTTTACCATGACTCCATTACAACCTTGAATAACGTCCTCTTGATTTTTGTATCCATGTGGTTTGAGTAGCGGGGAAGTAGAAGATAAGCAAGCTTATGGTAGAGCAATTGTTCAAGGGTTGAATAGAGTGAAATACTTACATTTTAAATGCTTGAGAGATTGAGAGTGAATTCTGTGAGGATCTATCATTCTTGATTCATTCTTTTCAATTGAAGTTTCCTTGCTTGTTGGTTTAAGATGTGAAGAAATGTTACCTCATTAATGCTTTGATCCCTTGAATTTCTGGTTGCTCTTCTTGCTTCATCGAGTCTTTAAGAGTTTTTAGCTTTTAAGTCTTTGTCGTTTTTCTTTGTTTCCTAGCTTTGGTCTTTTGTGTTTTGCCCAAGAGTGCAAAAAGCTAAGTGTGGGGGAATTTAATAATCACATATTTTATACATTAATAAACCCTCATTTTTAGTCATTTACACTCTCCATGTACTTAATTGATTAAGTCTGGTTATGTTTTGTAAGTTTGGACTCAAATTGGACTTAATTGATTTTTCTAGCATTATTTGGGTCTTACACTGTTTCTGTATTTCTGCCACATCTTGAATTCTAGATGTGTAAAAATTATGTATCTTACCATGTAGGAAAGATAAGAGAGAGCTCTACAACTTTCATGAAGAGCTCCACGTAAAATAAGGACATATAGAGGAGCTAATTGGGCTTGGAAGTCAGAACACGAGTTTTGTGATTGGAACCTGAACAATGTGCAGTAATCTGAGCATAACATAAGTTTTCCCTGTGGATTAACCTCAGACTCCCGAGAAATTTATTACTTGAGACAACCTGCTCTTGGGTTTGCATCCTTTAAATCCCGCAATCAACAGAGGTTCCAATCACAAAACTCGTATTCTGACTTCCAAGCCCAATTAGCTCCTCTAGATGTCCTTATTTTACCTAGAGCTCTTCATGAAAGTTGTAGAGCTCTCTCTTATCTTTCCTACATGGTAAGATACATAATTTTTACACATCTGGAACTCAAGATGTGGCAGAAATACAGAAACAGTGTAAGACCCAAATAATGCTAGAAAAATCAATTAATTCAAATTTGAGTCCAAACTTACAAAACATAACCAGGCTTAATCAATTAAGTACATGGAGAGTGTAAATGACTAAAAATTAGGGTTTATTAATGTATAAAATATGTGATTATCAGCTGTTAATCAATCCGGTATTAAAACACATAACCAATTTGCTTAAAAATATCAAACTAACTCTGATAAATCTCAAATTTTAACTATACCTTCTTCAACACATTTGTGACCTAGAAACAAGTTCTCCACACTTATTTCCATTAACTAAGCAGTTCAAGTCAATTATGTGGCTAAAAACTGTTATACTTCACATATAACGTTACAACAAAGTGACTAAACGTGCTCAAAAGGTCACAAAATTCAACAGGCATGTTAGGCAAGTATTAGACTACCTCTATATCCAAATACAAATCTAACATGTTTTTCTAAGGTATTACAGAGTGCGTAGGCAGGAAACTTGCAACTCAATTCCATTTAGTTTAAGACATGTAAGAAAATAATGAGAATGAAACTCTCCTCCATCGTCATATTGAAAAATTTTAATCTAATGGTTTAACTTATTTTATACCAGCCTATGAAAATTTTAAACACATCAAGGAAATCATATTTTCTTTGCAAAGGATATAACCATGTGAATTTTGAATAGTCATCAACAAATTTGGCATAAAATTGAATATGTTAATGTGAAATAATAGGGGCAAGTCCCTATAATTCACAATATATTTTCTCAAGAAGAAAATCTAATATATATTTTTTGAAGAACTAAAGGGAAATTTATAACTTTTTCTTATTTGACACCTAGCATAGATTGAAGGTTTTTGTATCCAATGGGAAATATCAATGACTCTTTTTTCCTTTTACAAAGATAGGATCTTTGAATATGGATGTCCAAGTTTTTTATGCCACAAAGTTGTAGTTGAACCATCTTTATTTATTACACTAAAAGCCTCTTGAGAATTGTCCTCTAGAGCATAGAGCTCACCTTTTTTACGCCCCCTCGCTATTGGCCTCTGATTTCAATCCTTAACAACAAAGTTAGAGATGGTAAATTCAACAGTACACAAATTGTTTGAAGTAAGCTTTCTAACTGATAAAAAATTATTTTTTTAAATCTGAAACTACAAGCACATCTTTTATATTAAATTGTCCATTTTGTATGTTAATATGAACTTCACTAGTATGTGGTATAGGCAAGTCATTCCCATCTCCCATATAAACAACATCACTTCCATGATAAGGTCTGATATAGGAAAGTTTACCTGCATCATTTGTCATATGTGAGGTTGCCCCAGAATTAGCATAGAATGATGGATCATTACCATCATTAACAACAAGGGTTGCGCGAACATGAGGGAACTCTTTCGATTGATATGAGGAGTCATATATGTACCAGTAATTAATAGTAAGATTATTAGCTCTTTTATAGATTTGGCAATAAACTTTGCCTTTGTTTCTAGTAGAGCTAGATTATTGTTGTGGTGAGAGGATATTGTTCTAGTGGATGACTAGTCCTTTGATTATTGTTGTTATGTTGCTGGCTACCTTGTGAATTAGATCATTCAACAGGAGTAAATCCTCTTCCTAGTGAGGAGAAGTTTCCCCGTCCTCCACGATTGTTTCGTCCACGACCTCGTTGGCCAAAGAAAGCTTGAGCATGTTCCAAGAATGCCTTCTCTTCATCTTTCTTTACAACTTGTGTTGATTAAAAATAATAATTTGAAGTTAATAGAATTTTGGTGGTTATAAGACCTTTGATGTAGATGTGAGTTATGGAAATTATGAAAATTATTGTATGAGTAATGAAGAATTATGGTGTGTCATTAGGGAGAATTATTTCATGAATTAAAAGAAAATTACTATTGTTAATTAGAGAGAGTTATAGAATATGTAAGGTTGTGTCTTTCACTTCTATAAGTATCCTATATATTTTGAAGTTGATTATGAAGAAGAAATAAAAATTTTTAGGTGTCTCTTTTATTATTTTTCTACACTAACAAAGTGGTATCAAGAGCTAGTGAGATTTGAGTGATGGCAAATAATGGAATAGTTCTATTTCAATTCCCTCGTCTTACAAAAGATAACTATGAAATTTGGTCTCGTCGCATGAAGGCATTGCTTGGATCACAAGATGCTTAGGAGATTGTAGAGAGTGGCTACACTAAGCCACAGAATGAGGCCACTTTGTCTCAAAATGAGAAAGAAGCATTGGCAAAGTCAAAGAAAAAGGACTAACAAGCCTTATCCCTTATCCATCGAGGTTTGGATGATTTGATGTTCGAGAAGGTGAGCAATGTGTCCACCGCGAAAGAAGCTTGGGGAATTTTACAAAAGTCTCTCCAAGGTGAAGACAAGGTGAAGAAGGTGCGACTTCAAATTTTACGACGTGAGTTTGAAGCTTTGTACATGACGGAATCCGAAAGTTTTTCAGATTATAGCTCAAAGGTGTTGGCCAATGTTATTCAAATGAAAAGGTATGGTGAAAACATTGAAGATGATTATGTGAAAGATAAGATCCTTCACTCTTTGACTCCAAAGTTTGATTATGTGACTTGTGTTTTTGAGAATTCAAATGATTTAGACACCATGATAATTGATTAATTGTTTAGGGCTATATTAGCCGAAGAAGAAAAATTGTTAAAAAGGCAAAATGAGCCTTTGGAGCAAGCCCTCAAAGCCAAGGTTTCATTACAAGATGATGGAGGAGACAATAGTCAAAGAGAACATGGACATGGATGTGGACGAGGAAGACGGCGTGGTCGTGGCCAAGGTGGAAGAGGAAGAGGCAATCGTGACAATCCCAACAATCAAGAGACAAGCCATCATTCAACTAGGGGCCATGGAAGAGGAGTGACTAGAGGAAGAGGCAACTATCCTAGAACAAATGAGAAGAGGTATGACAAGTCCAATATTGAATGTTTCAATTGTCATAAATTTGAACATTAAGCATCGGAATGTCATTATGGTACTAATGGTATTGAAGAAAAAACTAACCTTATTGACAAAGAATAGGTTGAAGAGCCAACCTTATTGTTAGCACTCAAAGATGATGAAAAGGATGACAAGAGCTCATGGTATCTTGACAATGGTGCAAGCAATCATATGTGTGGCTACAAAGAAAAATTTGTGGAGCTTGATGAGAAGGTGAAAGGCAATGTTTCATTTGGAGACACCTCAAAAGTTCAGATTCAAGGCAAAGGTACCATTTTAATTTCTCTTAAAAATGGTGGTCACAAGTTAGTTACTAATGTTTACTATGTACCCAAATTAAAAAGTAATATTTTGAGTTTGGGACAACTTGTTGAGAAAGGATATGAAATTCATATGAAAGATTGTTATCTTTGGCTTAGAGATTATAATGCTAACCTGGTGGCTAAGGTGTCTATGACAAAAAATAGAATGTTCATGTTGAATCTCAATACAATTGAAGTAAAGTGCTTGAAGGCTAATGTTGAAGATGAAGCATGGTGTTGGCATATGCGATTTGGTCATTTGAATTTTGAAGCACTCAAAGCCTTGGGAGAAAAGATAATGGTGAAAGGGATGCCCTCAATTAACCATCCCAATTAATTATGTGAAGCATGTCTCCTTGGCAAACATGCAAAAGAAAGCTTTCCAAAGGAGGCAACTATAAGAGCAACCAAGGCATTGCAACTTGTTCACACCGATGTGTGTGGCCCAATCAATCCTTCCTCATTTGGTAAAAATAAATATTTTTTGCTTTTTATTGATGATTATAGTAGGAAGACTTAGGTTTATTTTATAAAGCAAAAATCTGAAGTATTTGTAGCCTTTAAAAATTTCAAAACTCTTGTAGAAAAAGAGAGTGGTTATGTAATCAAATCTCTAAGATCCAATAGAGGAGGCGAATTTACATTTAAAGAATTTAATGAATTTTGTTAAACAAATGGAATTTGTCACCCTCTAACGGTTCCTAGATCACCACAACAAAATGGTGTAGCGGAGAGAAAAAATAAAAATGTTCTTAATATGGCTAGATGTATGTTGAAAGCCAAAAATATGCCTAAAGAATTTTGGGCCGAAGCTGTTTCTTGTGTAGTTTATTTGCTCAACCGCTCTCTAACAAAGAATGTGAAGGATCTAACACCACAAGAAGCATGGAGTGGGACCAAACCCAATGTCAATCATTTGCGGGTTTTTAGAAGTGTTGCTTATGTTCATGTGCTCGATCAAGGGAGATCCAAGCTAGATGATCGAAGTGTGAAGCATGTTTTTATTGGCTACGATCCAAATTCCAAAGGCTACAAGTTGTACAACCCAAGCAATGGCAAGATAGTTGTGAGTAAAGATGTGAAGTTTGATGAAAAAGCCACTTGGAGATGGGAAGTACAAGAAGAAGGAAGTTATGATTTCTTTCCATACTTTGAAGATGAAAAGCAAGAGACCATGACACCTCTCCAAGAAGAGACTCCACCACCATCTCCCATTCATGAAGCATCCTCATCTTCAGAAGAAAGTTCTAGTGAAAGGTCAAGAAAAATGAGAAGTATTGAAGAATTATATGATATAACTGAGCCTTTTGATTTATTTTGCCTTCTTGTTGACAGTGAACCTTTAGACTTTGATGAAGCTTTCAAAGACAAAAGGTGGAGGCAAGCCATGCAAGAGGAAATTGATGCCTTTGAAAAGAATAACACTTGGGAGTTATCATCTCTTCCCAAGGGTCATGAGGCAATTGGAGTCAAATGGGTGTTCAAGATAAAGAAGAATGCCAAAGGAGAAGTAGAGAGATATAAAGCAAGACTCGTGGTAAAAGGCTACAAGCAAAAGCATGGAGTTAACTATGAAGAAATGTTTGCACCTGTTTCCCGCATGGAGACAATTCGTTTGATCATTGCTTTGGCGGCTCAAATGAGGTGGATGATTTATCAACTTGATGTAAAGTCTGCTTTCCTTAATGGCTATCTAGAAGAGAAGGTATATGTTGAGCAACCAATTGGCTTTGTGGTAGAAGGGCATGAAGATAAAGTCTTGAGATTGAAGAAGGCATTATATGGGTTAAAGCAAGCACCAAGAGCATGGAATAGTCGTATCGACAAGTATTTTCAAGATAATGACTTTGTTCGATGTGTTCATGAATATGGTCTTTATGTTAAAGCATATAACAATTGAGATGACCGATATTGGGCTCATGTCATATTATTTAGGCCTAGAGGTGAAGCAAATGGAGGATGGGATTTTATTTCTCAAGAAGCCTATGCAAAGGAGATTTTGAAGAAGTTCAACATATTTGATTGTAGCTCCGTGAACACACCCATGGAATGTGGAGTTAAATTGTTAAAGTTTGATGATGGAGTGAAAGAAGATCCCACCATTTTCAAAAGCCTTGTGGGAAGCTTGAGATACTTGACTTCGAATAGACCCAATGGCGAGCGCCGAACTCAATCAAAATTATAACCAAAGTTATTACCTAAACTTGTAGTATAGTGAACAACACCGGATCGTCTCCTCAAGGATCGTAAATGCAATTTGATCAAATTAAGTTAAGTTAGAAAAAAGGGGGTTTGACAGTTTAAGATCGTACTTAACAAAATTAACGGAAGAAATGACAATTAAAGAGTAGTCAATTTAGAAACCTATCCAAGATTGGGTGGATTCAATCATAGACCCTTCATAGAACACTTGAAGCGCAATTGAATTGTTAATTTGGATCTAACCGAGATCTCTGCATCAAATCCAGAATTCATACTAGACGATCGTCTAGAATTCAATTAATAAGTGATAAACACAAATCCGCAATCGCACCATTCATGAAAATCTATGTTAATTTCAAGTACCGAATTCAATTAACTTAGGCACAAATTAGTAACCTAACCTCTTCAATTCTGTGATTAATTTAGATCAATCAGTTCTAAGTTTCATCACAAATTTCAATCTTCATTTATGTGATTAGTTTAGATCAATTAGTTCTAAGTTTCATCACAAATCTCAATCTTAAACCAAGATCAAATCAGACCAACATAAATAGAATCACCATTCATGCATTCAAGATCAAGAAGAAGAAGAAAGAAGAAGAAAAGAGGAATTCAATTACAAATCAAATACAATGCATAACCAAGGTCTCAAGAATCCAAACCACAATCTCTTCAAGAATTCTAAATTAACCCAAAGTAGCTTAGCCCTCCATTACCATGAAGGGGAGCATCAAAATATACAAAACTATGAGAAACTATGAAGAAGCAAGAAGAAACTTAGAGAGAAATGAAGGAGAATTATATGTTGTTCATGATAAATGGTGCCTTTTATAGAAGTCTAAGGTAACAAAATGACAAAGGGAAGTGGGTGGATGAGTGGATGAGTGGATGAGTGAGTGGAGTGTTTGAGTGGATGGATTAGTGGGTTGGTTTAGTGGATTGGTTTAGTGGATGAGTGAGTGGAATGGTTGAGTGGTTGAATTAGTGAAAAATGCCAAAGGACTTTTGGTGAGTGGGAAATTATGGACATGAATGGGTGAGTGGATGGATTAGTGGATAGATTAGTGGATGAGTGGGTGGAGTGGTTAAGTGGTTGGATTAGTGTATGAGTGGATGAGTGGGTGAGTTAGTGGATGAGTGGATGAGTGGATGAGTGGATTAGTGGATGGATGAGTAGGTGGTTGAGGACGAAAATTTCGTGTCTGACTTGGAAGCCAAAAACGACCCACTATACTTCAGAATCACGAAAAGTGTTCTTCATGAAAGTTGTATATCCTTGTCTTGGCTATAAAATGGATAGCTGTTTCGTCCAATTTGGCTTCCTTAAGCCCAAGATATGTCTCAAATACCGTAGGTTATTCAAACTCAACTTCAGCTCCTCTGTTCCGACTTGCAAGCTCAAAATGACCTACTAGACTTCTTTTTCTCAAAATGTGTTCTTCATGAAAGTTGTTTATTTGGATCCTTACTATCCACTGTGAAAATTTCAGCCCATATCCATTATTACATCTTGAGATATGATTTTATGAGTGCACACTGTTCGGATTCTACTGACACAACCCGTATTCTGACTTCCATGTAAACTTAGGTCCCTTAGACATCTGAATTGGACTTCGAGCTCTTCATCAAAGTTGTAGAGATTCCTCTTAGCTTTTCTACAAGGTAAAATTCATGTTCATCAGATATTAGGAACTCAAGTTATGGCCAAAATACAGAAACAGTGTCAAATCTCAATAATGCTGAAAATATTCAATTAGGACCAATTTGAGCTCAAACTCACAAAATCATACCAAACTCAATCAATTAAGAATATGGAGAGTGTAAATGACTAAACATAAGGGTTTCTTAATGAATAAAATATGTGATTATCACCCAACATTCTCTTCGCAGTTGGAGTAGTGAGTCGTTACATGGAATCACCTACTTCGACCCACATGAAAGTTGCTCAGAGGATTCTTCATTACATAAAAGGTACAATTGATTCTGGACTATTTTATTCATTCTCTAATGATTTCAAGCTTGTGGGATATTATGATAGTGATTTTACAGGAGATGTTGATGATAGAAAGAGCACTACCAATTTTGTATTCTTCATGGGAGATTGTGTTATTTCATGGAGTTTTAAGAAACAATCAATTGTTACACTTTCAACTTGTGAGTCTGAGTATGTGGTGGCAACTTCTTGCACTTACCATGCTATATGGCTTAGAAGGTTGTTAAAAGAAATTTATTTTTCACAAGAGGAAGCAACAAAGATTTGTATTGATAACAAGTCTGCACTATCACTCACTAAAAATTTGGTGTACTATGATCGAAGCAAGCACATAGACACAAGGTTCCATTTTATTAGAGAGTATGTTGACAACAAGGTGATTGATCCCATATATGTGAAGACACAAGATCAAATTACTGATATTTTTACTAAGCCTCTCAAGTTTGAAAAATTTCAAAAATTGCGAGTAAGACTTGGAATGAAGAAAAAGACTTCAAATTAAGGGGGAGTATTGATTAAAAATAATAATTTGAAGTTAATAAAATTTTGGTGGTTATAAGACCTTTGATGTGGATGTGAGTTATGGAAATTATGAAAATTATTGTATAAGTAATGAAGAATTATGGTGTGTCATTAGGGAGAATTATTTCATGAATTAAAAGAAAATTACTATTGTTAATTAGAAAAAGTTATAGAATATGTAAGGTTGTGTCTTTCACTTCTATAAGTATCCTATGTATTTTGGAGTTGATTGTGAAGAAGAAATAAAATTGTTTAAGTATCTCTTCTATTATTTTTCTACACTAATAACTTGAGCCTGCTCAAAGCCTTGAAGAGCTAGTACAAGTTGAGAGAATGATGGATAAGGTGGTTTTGTAAGCATAGCTATTCAAAAAGTTTCATAATCTAGTTCTAATCCATGAGAGAACTGGAAAACTTTGTCAAGATCCAAGACATGTTGTTTGATTGCAACAAGATTGTCACAAACGGACTTGAAGTCCTTCAAGTATTCTTCCAGGGATCGTGGTCCCTTTTTAATGATCATGAACATGTGTTTTAAGTGGCCTTCTTTCTGGACTTTCATGGGCAGAAGTTGCTACTCTAATAAGACCTACATTTCATATACCATCTCTGAACCAATGATGGTACTCATAACGTCTTCTTTCATGGTTCCAAGCAACAAGGAAATTAGAAGGCCATCAATGGTTATCTATTTTTCATAGAGAGGATTTGGAGTTTTATTACCCTTGTCATCCTTTATCTTTTAGGTGGGTTTTGTATCAACTATGAGGTGATTATAAGGACCCAGGCTCTTGACTAGAGGTATGATCTAGGAACAACAAAGCAAGATAACTGGTTGTGTTTAGCTTGATAGAAATTAGGCTTGAAAATTGGTGGAAATATTGAATTGTAAGTTGGGGTTCTTTGGTTGACATGGTAACGAGCCTTTCAAGTACGAGCTTTGATACCATAAAGAGTTTTACACAAAGATGAGAGAAGTTTGTATGTCTATTGATCATTTCAAATGTACAAATATAGAGATAAGATATAGAGAACTTGAGCGAATTACATGAAAAAATTAATGGACAATTTTATGGAGGAAAAATAAGAACACATGTTAATCATGTTATTTCTTGATTGTTGTCACAATTCCTTTCCTTAATTGACTCTATCAAAATTTCTTAATTGCTATCAGAATTTCTTTTCTTAATTGACTCTATCATATCTGTTATGTTTTCCTTAACGCTAGGGGTGTTCAATGTTCAGTTTGGGTCAGTTTTGAGTCAAAAAGTCAACCAATTCAAACAATGTTATCTTCATCGATTTGGATTGGATTGAATTGATTACATTCTGAAAATTGATCCAATCCAGATCATTCCAAATCGGTTTAGATTGGATCAGTTTAATCAATTTTTGACCAAAAAATTTTTAAGTTTATAATGTTGTGAGTTAAAAATAATTTAGCCTATTAAAAAGAAAAAAAACAAGAAATAAAAAATAGAAATAGCTCATTTCACATTCTTAAAATAATATTTGATCACATAAAGTATGAGAAGTGTGTAAGAAATTAGAGTTATTAATATAAGAAAAAATATAAACTCAATAACAAATAAATATATATTATATAATTTTAATCAGTTTGCATTAGATTGGATCTGTTTTGAAAATCAAAACCAAAAACTAATCTAATCCAATAGGTTTTCAAAAAATCAAACCAAAAAAAACCAAATTTATTCGGTTTTTATTGGATTTTAGATTTTTGGTTCAGTTTTCTATTTAATTTTCTATTTGGATTGGACTTGAAACTCTTAGGAATACCACATCCCCTTCTTCACAAACATGTATAGATATCAGTAATTAGGAAAAACATCATAAACAAATCATATACAAGGTTTAACATGGTTCGATCCAACATGCCTACATTCATAGAGAAGAAGAATTAAGTCTACTATCAAAATAAGTCTAGCGCTTACAATACAATATCTCTTACACTCTCATTCTCATAACTCATACAGTCCCCAATATAACTATTTATAGCCCGCTACTCTTGCCCACCAACCAAACTAACTTGCTCTCCAAGTAATCTTACTCGGTCTCCAAGCCTCCTAATGATTTTCCTAGTTTCCTATTAATAATAAATATCTCACATATCTCTCCTTATCTTAATATTAACTACAAATCAAAATTCAAATTTACCAATAAAAAAGGAAACTACAGATAATAATCTTCAATGAAATTTGGGTCAATCCTAACAATCTCCACATTGATCCAAATTTCATCATCATCCCTAATAAACAATATTCAAAATCTCCAAATCTATTAATCTCCAAAGCAAAACTTTAAATTTATCAAATCTTCAAATCATGTCTTTCAAATATTCAAATTTGTCATTATCAATGAAAAACGCCACTTGACCTAGATGCTAAGAAGACTTTCGACACACCTGCCACTATTCATAACGCTTAATCTTTCAAATCTTCAAATCAAACCTTCATACTTGTATTGCCATTATATTGAACATGTCACTTGACCTTCACATTAAGAAGACTTTGGACATACTCGTCATCATCAAAATAAGACACACCACCTAACCTCCATTATTAGGAAAGCTTTCAACACAAGGGCCCGCAGGGACCATACCATCACTTAAATCCTCGAAACATTGACTCTGATAACACTTGTTGGGGGGAATATCGCATCCCCTACCTTCATTCTTTTTGGAAAATACCACATCCCTGTCAATCTTGTTAGGGGAATACGGCATCCGCTTCTTCACAAACATGAATAAATACTAGTAATGGAAAAAGCATCATAAAAAAATTACACACAAGGTTTGATGTAATTTAGCCCAACATGCTTACATTCACAGATGATAATAGTCAAGTCTACTATTGAAACAAGTCTAGCCTATAGGCTTACAAATAATATCTCTCACACTCCCATTCTCATTCTCAAAACCCTTACAATTCCCAATACAAGTATTTATAGCCCACCACTCTTGCTCACCAAGCAAACCAACTTGCTCTCCAAGTAATCTTGCTTGGTCTCCAAGCCTCCTTATGATTTTCCTAGTTTCCTATTAATAATAAATATTCCATATATCTCTCCTTAACTTAATATTAATTACAAATTAAAATTTAAATCTACAATAAAATAGCAAACTATGATAACAATCTTCAATGAATTTGGGTCAATTCCAACATATCTTGCCATTAACTCACAAAGAATCCCCTAGAAACATTAGCAAACTTATGCATCGTCTCCTCCAAGGCATCACCTACAAATGGTTTGTCCCATCCATTAAAGAAACCAAGTATATGCAAGAGGTCGAACTCACTATTTTCCTCACAAGCTCATTGAGATCTAAGTCCCCTCATTTGATCCCTTCCACTCTTAAGTTTGAACATAAGTTCTATTCTATTATAAAACTTTTTCAAGTGATTGAGAGGCTCTACATTGTCAACGTTCGAGCTAGAAGGAAAGGATTTTGGGAAGGGACAACCTTAATACCTCGAGTGAGGATTAGTTTCAAATCAAAGGGTCTGGAGATAACTTGTAATACTAAAATTTTCAAGCACTTAATTTAAATAGTTGGAAGACCAATTTATCTCTAATTTGATTAGTCTTTGCAAAGATTAATGATGCATAAAATCAGTTTAAAAAATATAAGATTTGTTATCAAGTGGCTTCAAGAGGGGGTGAATTGAGTTTGTAAAAGATTTTTTATAAACTTTTCCAAAAGCACTTGTTTATTAATTTTTGTTGAAGCTATTAATTGTTAGAGATGAATAGATAGATGAGAATGAACATTTCTCACACCAATAAATCAGCCAAGATGTAAAGTATTCAAGAAAGCATATAATAAGCAAAGCACAAATGTAAAGAAGATAGAGTAAAGAGAAGCAAACTCAAGATTTATCCGGGTTCAGCCACTCATTGTGACCTACATCTAGTCCTTAAGTGATTCACCCGAGATTTATCCACTAAACTTAAAGTTTCAATAGGTGCTTGCAACCTTATCAATCAAGAGCATCCACAACACCTTTGGGTTACCTCACCTTTTGTATTTGAGCCTCACTACAAGGGATAACTCACCATTTTCTCTCTTGAGAGATATCTCACCCTTTTACAAAGGAAATTAGATGAAAAATTGATTAGAAACTCTCACAAGAGCAGATTATAAAAATTGAAGCTTTAGAGGTAGAAGGATGATCACAATTTTTAGCTCAAAACAGAGTAATAAGATTGAAGGCTAGTAAAGTTCGTAATAAATGCTTAACAAGCTCTTTTGAATTGATTTCCTCATTCCCTCAAGTCCCCAATGACTTGTATTTAAAGCCCAAGTCACTAAAGAGCCATTGGGAGGCGGTTGGTGGCATTTAATGCGAGCTACTAGCCATTTATTACTAAATTTTGAAACCTAGATAATCGATTATTGAAACCCCATAATCGATTATCATTCAATAATCGATTATCATTGAGATAGCACAAAAGAAATGTGTTTCTAGAACTTAATAATCGATTATTATCGACTTTTAAACAAAGTGGTGTGCAATGCCTTTTAAACTCAATAATCGATTATTGCTTGAAATATTGAAAATCATGGCATTTTGACTTTTTCTAATCGATTATGGTTAACCTATAATTGACTATTGCCTTTAAAAACCCAAAATAGGACATCTGTTGAACCTAGATAATCGATTATGGCAAGCCAATAACTGATTATTTGGCTTCAAATAGCTTTAAAAAAAACTTAACTATTTTAAGTCAAATACCTCCAATTATTCCAACAAACTTTCAAGCACTTAAAAGTCATTTCTCATTATTTTAAAAATATTTTAACAACTTGAAGACACTTTGATTCAATGAGTGTTATCTTGGGTTTTTGAAAAATGCTCTTGGAGCTTAAGTGTGAACCCTTATTACCTTTATAAAAGATCTAAGTCCTATAACTAGTCTTGAAGGTTCTTGGACTTGATCTTGTAATCATATTGTTGTTGGTAATCATCAAAACCATCACCAATTTCTAATTACATTCTTCCCCTTTTTGATGATGACAAATAACCACTGAGAAAAGAGTTAGTTTGTAAATAGGAATTCACAAAGAGTGTTAAATAGTCTTACTCCCCTTCTATATCGTAAGAGATGATTAAATCAGTGACTCATAACTCCCCCTTAATTTTGGAATCCCAAGATCAATTTTATATTTAACTTTCTTTTTTCAATATCAAGAATTGAAAGTTTTTCTCACTCTTATGTCATGATAAAAAAGATGGGCAAGCGAAAGCATAGAACCATTGCTAATTGCCAATTGCCAACAAGAATGATAACCATGATATATTCATTTAAAACAGCAATGCAATTCAACAATAGAAGTAATTCCAATATCATAATAAATAGTTATACATATTCATTAGAGTTCAAGAGATATATATTCATTCAAAGACAATTCCAAAAAGCTCAATTACACAGAATCAGTAGAGTTCAAGATATATATATTCATTCAAAAACAATTCCAGAAGGTTCAACTAAACAAAGTCATTAAAGTTCAAATCTAAATAAAACAGAGTTAAATAACATCAATGACAGTCTAGTGATCGTAAGACTAAGCCTCCGAAGACTAATGACCCTAAAACTAGGCTCCATGGTCCTCCAGTGGTGGTGGTGGAAGACGGCGCTCAATGGTATCCAGTCAGTCATAGATAACTCCAAAGTTGTGCTCCACATAACCCCTAAAATTCATAAGCTAGACTTAAAGACTCTCAATGGCAGCTAGAATCTTTTCTTCATTTGCAATTAGAGCAGCAAGCATGTCCTTATAAGCAACCTCATCCTCATCTTCTGCTACGTCCTCTTCCAAGGAAACCTCAACCTCATCTTCAACCTCAATCTCTTCATCACCATATACCCATACGTTGTGTTCTTTCTTCATATGCATATGGTTCAGAGTGCTTAATCCGAACTTGTTGTGGTCGGGTTACCTTCATTGCTTCCTCGATTTCCATAATGACTGGATATTTCTCGAGAATCCTAAAAATAAGGAAGGCATATGGAAGATCTATGTTGACTCTACTTTGTACCTTCATCATGTTGTGCATGATGAAAAAGGGCTAGTTTATGTGCAGCCTCTCCTTGATCGCCCAGAGTATGAAAATATAATCCTCGCCTAAATAAGCATAATTTCCCCTTGTGGAGCAAGAATGCGGGTGTAAGTGTAGTGCAAGAGGCACTCTCATCCATTGAGTTTCTGAGTTATGGAAGATCTTTTGGGGACTGCGAAGCCTAGTTTGAGCATTGACCAGATCGTTGCTATACGACTATAGCCATCCTAAACTTTATAGTTGTTCTCTAAAAAATGTTTTCCAATGTAGTGAAGCCCTAACAAATCCAATCAGTCATGCGGCTTCACCACAATCTTGTGTCTGTTTACCTCAGACACTAGATCATCATCAACTATGCCCAAATTACAATAAAATACCTTGATTAAATCTAGGTAAAATTTTTGTTGATGAATGCAGAACTGCAAGACCCTTTGGTGCTCGAGGAGTTAGATAAATTGGAAACCTTTCCTGATGAAGAAGTCAAGGTCCATGTATTTTGACTGGACCAAGGTTCTCCCTAAAAAGTGACGCCAGAAGCAGTTCATCTGAGTGCTATTTGAGATCAGCCTCAAGAGGTCCAAGGGATTGTTATGATTGACATCCCCAGGGGCGTTCTTGGTGCGTGCACACTTTGGGTTAGAGCTTGAAGCCATGGATGGAGTTTAATGCGTTCTTAGTGAGGGATAGGGGTTTTAGGTTAGAAAAAAAGTAGAAATCTAGAGAGGGGAGAGGGAAATTTGGTCACAATTCGCATAAAGGAGAAACGTGAGTGGATGATTTGGGCTGTTTAATAGATGATTGAGGTGATTTGAGAGGTGGAGGGAGGTAGGGTTTAGAGAGTGGAAGGAGAAGAAGAGTGCAGAGAGACAGAGAGAGGCATTGCAAGAGTTTGAAAATGAATAGGGAGGCACTGCACCTTTTCATTTAGCCACGACAATAATTGATTATTGGCTATCCATAATTAACTATTCATGAATTTCTCAGACATTAAAGGCCCCAGATAATCGATTATGCCAAGCAATATTCAATTATCCTTGAACAAGAACCCCTCTGTCACACAAAGATAATCGATTATGGCTGAACAAAACACAATTCTTAACATTCTGTCATCTCATAAACGATTATCTACCCATGATAATCGATTATGCTTAGTTAAAAACACATAAATTGAGCTACTGTAAACTAAAAATTGATTATCTACCTCCTTTAACTGATTATTAACCTCCAGAAAATATCAAAAACTATATACAAGAGGTCCAATTGATTATTTTAATATGGAGGGACTTAGTTAAGGACCAAGTACTTGCAAAACAAATTTGGAGATACCTCCGACGCTCAAGTCAGTAATAGATTTAAATGAATAATTCAAAGAAAATGCAACAAGCACAAGCATTCACTCAAATGCATGATTGGTCAATTATGCCTAGTTCTCTTCTTATAAAAAAGAAAGTCTCTTTTGTCAAAGATTTTGTAAATATGTCACCCAATTGTTTTGTTGTTTCTACAAACTCAAGCACACAATCTCCTTTTTCATATGATATCTTATGAAATGGTGCCTAATTTCAATATGTTTAGTCCTAGAATGCAAGATTGGGTTTTTAGTTAAATTGATAGCATTAGTGTTATCACATCTTATAAGGATGTGATCAAGCTGGAGTTCATAATCCAGAAGTTATTGCTTCATCCAAAGGATTTGAGCACAACAACTTTCAGCTGCAACATACTCAATTTCAACTTTAGACAATGCCACAATATTATGTTTCTTGTTATGCCAAGAAATTAAAGAGCTTCCATGCAAGTGACATGTCCCACTAGTACTCCCCATATCCACTTTGCATCCAGCAAAGTCGGAATCAGAATAACCAGTTAAACACCATGAGACACCCTTAGGGCACCACAAGCTCATTTTTGAAGTGGCAACAAGATATTTCATTATTCTTTTTACTGTACTGAGATGTGATTCTTTATGACAAGCTTAGTATCTAGCACACATGCACACACTAAACGTTATGTCTGGTCTAGTTGCGGTAAGATAAAGCAGTGAGTCAATCATACCTCTATACTTAGTGATTTCTACGAGTTTTACCTCCTTTATCCTTGTCCAAGTAGCAAGAGGTTCTGATTGGTGTATCCATTTGCTTAGCATTGTCCATTCTAAACTTCTTGAAAACTCCTTGCAATACTTGGTTTGATTTATGAAAGTCCCATCCTTAGTTTGTTTGATTTGAAGTCCAAGGAAAAAGTTGAGCTCACCCATCATAGACATTTCAAACTCACTTTGCATAGTGCTAGCAAACTCCTTACACAAAGACTCATTAGTAGTACCAAATATAATATTATCAACATAGATTTGTACAAGGAGAATGTCATGTTTTTGTTTTTAATGAATAGTATTGTGTCAACATTGCCTCTTGAAAAACCTTTTTTTAAAAAGGAACTTACTCAGCCTTTCATACTAAGCTCTAGGAGCTATTTTAAGCCATACAAGACTTTTTTTCAATTTAAAAACATGGTTAGACTGCTCATAACTTTTAGAACTAGGAGGTTATTCTACCTACACTTCTTCTTGAATAAAGCCATTTAAAAAAGAACTTTTTACATCCATTTGATAAAGCTTAAAATCCATGATGTAAGCAAAAGCAAGTAGTATTCTAATAGCTTCTAGTCTAGCAACGGGTGCATATATCTCCTCATAATCTATTCCTTTTTCTTGATTATAACCTTTAGCAAGAAGTCTAGCTTTATTTCTTATTATTATGCCAATTTCATCAAGTTTGTTCCTAAAACTCATTTTGTACCAATTATTGGATGATCATTGGGCCTTGGAATAAGTTCCCAAACTTGATTCCTTTTAAATTGATTTAATTCTTTTTGCATGGCAAAGATCCAATGTTCATCAATAATAGCTTTATTTAGGTCTTTAGGTTCAATTGGATAAACAAAAGGCATATGGTTACAAGCATCTCTAAGAGAGTTTTGTGTAGTTACCCCTTTTGATACATCACCAATCACTTTGTTAAGAGGATGATATCTTGAAGTCCTTCATTCCTTGGGAATATCCATGACTTGTGATTCCTCTTGTCTTGGGGGATCAACTTGACTTTCTTCTTCCTTCTTTGCTTCTTTCTCCTTGTCCTCCAAGTGTGTTTTGGCCAAAATTTCTACAACATCATCAACAAAATCATTTCTCAGTCTATTTGGGTTAGTCTCATCAAAAGCAACATGTATAGACTCTTCTATAGTCATAGTTCTTTTGTTATAGACTCTAAAAGCTTTACTATGACTAGAATAGCCAAGAAATATACCCTTATCCGATTTTGCATCAAATTTGCCTAAGTTATCATTTCCATTATTTAAAACAAAACACTTGCATCCAAAGACATGAAGGTGGGATATATTTGATTTCCTTCTTTTGTATAATTCATGAGGGTTTTCTTGAAAATTGACCTTATTAGGACCCTATTCATTACATAACAAGTGGTACTTACTGCATTCGTCCAAAAATACTTAGGAATGTTAGATTCATTGAGCATAGTTCTAGTCATTTCTTCCAAAGATATATGTTTCCTTTCTATAACTCCATTTTGTTGTGGAGTTCTAGAGGCCAAAAAATTATGCTCAATGTCATCTTTATTACAAAAGGTTTCAAACTCTTGATTTTCAAACTCATCACCATGATCACTTCTAATATATGCAATGTTAAAACTCTTTTCATTTTGAATAACTTTGGCAAGTTTTCTAAAAGCTTGAAAAGTATCATTTTTATGAGAAAAACAATGTCCATGTGAATCTAGAATAATCATCCACAATCACAAGTGCATAGTAATTCCCACCAAAACTCATAGTTCTTGAGGGTCCAAATAGATCCATGTGCAAAAGTTGTAAAGGCCTAGAGACTGAAACAACATTTTTTGCTTTAAAAGAGATATTTACTTGTTTTTCCTTTTAACATGCATCACATAACTTATCTTTTTTAAATTTGAGCTTAGGTAGTTCAATTACTAGCTCCTTAGAGACCAACTTATTCAAGTGACTCATGTGAATGTGTGCAATTCTTCTATGCCAAAGTCATGAATCATCTTCTTTAGTCATAAGACATTTTGCATCATTTGAGAATATATCATCAAGACTAATCATGTATATGTTGTTTACTCTATAACCAACAAACTTAACTTGCTTGTCATCTACTCCTTCAATTATGCAATAATTTGAATTAAATATCTTTATTCCCTTTTGTCACATAATTGACTAATGCTAAACAATTTATGTTTAAGTCCTTCAACTAGAAAAACATTATCAATAGAGGAGGAAAGAATTTTACTAACTTTTCCAATACCAAGAATTTTTCCTTTGTTATTGTCTCCATAGGTTACATGTTCATGCTTCTTGGGGACTAGGAAAGAGAACTTGTAGTCATCTCTGGTCATATACTTGGAGCAACCACTATCAAGATACCAAAGTGAGCTCTTGGCCTTCAAGCACACCTACAAAACACACTTAATTTTTAACCTTTGGTACCTAAATTCTCATGGGTCTTTGTGTGTTAGTTTTGGACAAAGTACCCTTGGGGACCCAAACCATCTTAGTCCCTACTTTGTTGTTGTTCTTCCTTGCATTGCATGTTGACGAACTATGTCCTTTCTTGCCACAATAAAAACATTTTATGAAAGGACTACTTGATGTGCTTGATGGAACAAAGAAGTTCTTATAAAGTTTTTGTTAGTTTTTGATATTATACCCCAAACCGGCCTTTTCAAAAATACATCTTTATTTCCCAAGCAATATGTTCAAATTGTCCCTTCCAAAAGTAAATTTAGAAAGAATAATTTTCAAATCCTCAATCTCTTTTTCAAAAACTTTATATCAAGAGGAAGAAGAGGATATAGATGCATTTTCATGAGAAGAGCAAGTCATGCACTCATGCATGAAGAATTAGCATCAATCAATCCAAGAGTTTCATTTTCAATTTTAAGTTCCTCAATTTCCTTATTTAAGATGGAAATTTGTTTTCTAAAGAGGAAATAATTTTCTTTGATGAGGAAACAAGTTTAGCAAGTCTCGAAGATTCATCATGCAATTCTTCAAAAGCATCTTGCAATTCATTATAGGAAGGAAAAGAGTCAAGGTTTGAGGATATTACCTCCATGTCATCTTCATCTACCTCTTCTCCTCTAGCCATGAGACAAAGGTGAACTTCCTCATTGTCGAAACTATCCGTTGAGTCCATGTCGTTGTCATCCCATGCTATATAGGCTTTGCTTCCTTTCTTGTCCTTTGAAGGCCTTTTCTCAAACTTCTCTACTTTCTTTTCATAGATAGGACACTTCATCTTCATGTGTCTCAACTTTCCAAACTCATAGCATGTGAGAGTTGATAAAGTTCTTCCCCTTTTGTGATAAGTCTTCTTTTGAGAGAAGAGATGTCTTCTTTGGAGAGAAGGGATCTTCTTTGAGTTCCTTTCTTCTTAAGGAATTTTCTAAATTTCTTCACAAGAAGACTAAGGTTCTCCTCATTGATCTCAAGATTCTCCAAGTCATCTCCTTCATCTTCATCATCATCATCAAGCATAGAGGAAGTGACCTTGAGAGCAATTTATTTCTTCTTCTCTTCATGCTCCTCATGTTGATTGAGTCTATTCAACTCCAATTCATGCTCTTTAAGTTTTCCAGAGAGTATGGCTAGGGTCATGGTAGATAGATTCCTTGATTACACAATGGTCATCACCTTTGGTTCCCAATGCCTATTCAAACACCTTAACACTTTGTTACTAAGGTCTTCATTTAGAAATGTCTTTCCCAATGAAGTAAGATGGTTAACAATATGAGTGAACTTTTTTTGCATTTCTTGAATACTTCCACCTTGGTTCATTCTAAAGAGCTCATACTTCCAACAAACAAATATATTTTTATCAGTCAAATATGGGTTCAGAGTTATGTGGTAATCTCGGTAGAAAATGAATTTGTTTAGGAAAATGATGAGTAACGTGCAAAATGTAAAGTGCTGAGAAAGTAAATTGCGAGAAATGTAAAATTTGCAGAAAGGTAAAGGTACAGAAAGTTTAAATGTGCAGAATAGTAAAGTGCAGAAAATGTAAAGGAAATTTAAAGAACAAGTGCAGAAAATAAAGGTGCAGAAATGTAAAAGTGCAGTAAGTTTAAAGTGCAGAAAACGTAAAACGCATGAATTTAAAGTGCAGAAAGAGTAAAGAAATTTAAAGAACAAGGCTTGAAAATAAAGAATTTAAAAGACATTGCATTAATGTAAATTGCTGGAAATGTAAATGGAAGTCATACTTGGAGTTAAATCTGTTAATCTGCTTGAGTGAGATGTTAGGATTGTATAAAACCATCATTTGTACATCGTGAATACTAGTATTTATAGGCAAAATATGAAAAATAACTAACTCCTAAAAACTGACCACGTTCATGGCAGTTATATCATGTTTTAGCATTGGTAACTTTATTTTCGACGAAACCATCCCTTGACATTTTGATAATTAATCACCACTTGGATCACCATCTGGCTGTTGAATTCAAGACGAATAACTAAAGGCAACTGAGATATTTCGACAAAAAACCAACATCTGACTATAACACTAGATCATCATCTAACTGTCGAAAAAACCTCTTTGTCGAATACCTCAATGTTATCAGTCGACCATAGAAAAACCATCTTTGTCGAATTATCTATCTTCGTCGAATGTCAACTGTCTATCGAGAATATCTTTATCAAATCAAAACTTGTATTTTTATCCCCAACAAATGCCCCCCAAAATTTTTCTTTCGACGTTACTGGAAGAAAGATAAATTTTAATCTTATCTTCTAGTTCCAATCCGACGTTAAAACCTTATCAAAAATCTTTTTCGAAATCATTTTTTATTTGGTTTTCAAAAATCCAATAAAATCTTTCGTGGATTTTTTTGAAAACCACAACTGCTACTTATCATTTCAAACATTAAATAGCCGTTTCTTCCTAATAAATAGGGATGATATTTATCCCTTTCTGAAAAAACAGTTTTTTTACAAATATCACGCGTCCTCTTACCTTCTCTACTGTTCATCACTTCTTTAAATTTTATAGAAACATGCCACTTTTACTCTATCTTCTACTGTTCATCTTCCTTGACAATCTAAACCAGATGTAACATCAGTATGTAATTTGTATTTGTCGAATATATGAATGAAATTTCATTTTTACTCAATTTTTATCTTTACTTCATACATTATCGGTTTATATGGCTTTAAATATTTGCCATTAATTGATTTAATCCTCAAACCAGAATTAACTTCGACAAGTGCATAAGCATTCCCAGAAAATACTTGAGTAATTTTAAATGGTCTTTCCTATTTTAGAGACCATTTTCCATATTTTCGACACCTCTTATCCATGGGCAGAATGACTTTCCAAACCAAGTCATTAATCTTAAAAGATTTATACTTAACTCGACTGTCGTAAAACTTTGCAATCCTTTCTTTCTGTCGAATCAAGTTTTCTAGAGTTACTAATCTTTCATCACTTAATTCATTCAATTCATCAATCATCAAGTCCCAATAATGCTCAATTGTTAACTCGTCTTGTTTTTAAATTCGAATGGAATGAAGATTAATCTCAACTGGTAACACTGCATCATGACCATAAACTAACTTATATGGTGAAGTGCCCGTCGATTCTCATGGTGAATTTCTATATGCCCATAGAATTTGATTAAGGGTATTATGCCAATTTCTAGGTTGTCGACCAATATGCTTTTTAATCAAATTTATGATTATTGTGTTCATGGCCTCTACTTGGCCATTCGCCTGAGCATAATATGGCATCGACGTGAGCATTTTAATTTTCCTTGAACTGACATATTTGACAACTTTTTTTCCAATGAATACTGATCCTTGGTCGGTTGTCAAAGTTTGTGGTATTCCAAACCGACAAACTATATTATCTTCAATAAAGTCAATCACATCCTGCTGAGTTACATCCTTCAAGGCTACAGCCTCAACCCATTTAGTGAAATAATCAACTCCTACTAAAATATATTTGTGTCTCTTTGACGAGACGGGATGAATTTAGCCAATTAAATCTAAGGCCCACCCTCTGAAAGGCCAAGGTTTAACTATAGCATGTAACTCACTAGTAGGAACATTTTGTATATGGCCATGTCTTTGACACTCTTCACAAGACTTAGCAAACATTATACAATCCCTAACTAGTGTTGGCCAATAATACCTTTGACGTCAAAGGACCCATTTCATCTTTTCACCTGCCTGATGAGCTCCACAAATTCCTTCGTGGACTTCTGCCAAGGCAATATAAGCCTCTGCTTCACTCAGACAAACTTCTAAATTTCCATCGACAGACTTTCTATACAAGGCCCCCCTAATACCACAAACTTCGATGCTCTATACTTGAGCTTTCTATGCACATCTTGACTTGGATTTTCTAAATAACTCAGTATTGGTTGTCTCCAGTCATTAATCGTTGAAATGTCATTTTGTAGTATATCTCTTTCCTCTAATGGATATAAAATTTCTCTTATTTCCATTAGATTTGTAAGAACCTTGGATGAAAATCTATAACCAGAGGCTACTTGTGCTAATTCATTAGCCTCTTCATTTAAACCTCTGGAAATGTGTTCGACAGTTACCTCATCAAATTGTTTCATTAACTTACTTGCCACAATATAATATTTCATTAGATTTTCACTAACACATTTATATTCTTGGGCAAGTTGCTTAACGACCAACTATGAATCACCAAATATATGCACATTACGTGCTTTCATTTCCACTAGTATCTCCAATCCGACAATTAAGGCTTCATATTCAGCCTCGTTGTTAGAACAGGTATATTTAAGTTCAAACATGAACTTAGTTGGAGTACCTTGAGGGGAAACAATTAAAATCCCTACTCCAATTCCATTCTCAACTTGCCATTTTTCTTAACTACAGGAACAATATTAGAAAGCCATTCGACATACCTGGCTGTTCTGATGAATTTGGCTTTGAGCAATCTTTCAACCTCTTCTTTTATCTTTAATATCACCTCAGGTGCAAATCTCCTATTGGCTTGCCTAACAGGTCTGCATCCTTCTTTCAGAGGCAATCTGTGCTCGACAAGATCTCTACTCAATCCAGGCATTTCATCATAATCCCAAGCAAAACAATCTTTATATTCCATAATTAACTCGACAAGCTTTTCTTTGAAATCCTTTGGCAGAAATGAACTCACGAAGATGGGCCTTCTATCTGCTTCAGTGCCCAAGTTTATTTCTTCCAAAGGATCTTCCACTTCCACACTTTGCTTTTCATCAAGCCCTTTTTCAAATCCTAAAGGACCATCATCAATTAGACAATCTGACAGCATATTTTCAGCAGTGAATACTGCTTTGTCAGCTAAATAAGCCGACAATTCTTCTGAATAATCCTTAACACTCATAACTAGTGCTTGGCTGATCTTCTTCGGCCTTCTTCACCAGTCGTACACCAAACTGATCCCTCAAGCAAACTTCGAGTATGTCTTTGTTAATCACTCCACCACTTGTTGTTACTGGTTTAACACTTGGAGCATATATTCTGAAATCGACATGAAGTTGTTGGAGATAGCAAGGACTGTCATCTGCTTCTATTACTTCAACTTGGTCGTCTTCATTCCAAAGAATGAGCTTCTGATGAACTGTTGATGGTATTGCTCCGACGGCATGAATCCAATCTCTCCCTAGCAAAAGATTGTAACTTGACTTCGTCGGAATTACCACAAATAATGTCGATCTTGCAACGGATCCGACTTGTACTTTCAACATCACCACTCCGTCTGACGGGGAGGTTTTACCACTGAAATCTGTGACTATCATGTTTGTCAACATCAAATCTGACTCATCTTTTCCAAGTTTTTTTATCATGGTCCTTGGGATTAAATTGATTGCTGCCCCCCCCCCCCCGTCGATCAAAATTCTATTGGTGGGTTTTCCTTCTAATAGAGCCTTGATGTGTAACGGTCGTAAATGAGCCTTTTGATCTTCTGTTGGTTTTTCAAGCTGAGCTATATTGTCAAAGACTATGATCATATTGTCCTGGAAAAGGAGCCAATGATCGTTGAGGTCATCAAAATCTTCTTCATTCTCCCCAGTGTACTCAATTTCGTGATACCCTTTAAAATCTGCAGGTAACACTGAAACTAAATTAACACTCATTGACTTCAAGAATTCCCCCTCGTCAGATAGCTCTTCACTTAGATGCCTTCCAATCTTTAAGTAATCTTCCAACGGCAAATTACTATCCATAGCCGTCAAGATATCATCCAGATTATCTTCCATGTTGATGTCCATGTCCAATTGCTCCTCATCACTAAGGCCTAAAGGATGTTCTGGATCATTCAAGGCCTTAATAACTTCATCAGTCATTGGGTCTATATCTTGGCAGTCAGGCTTTGCCAATCTTTCTCTTTCTTTTCTTATGTCGAGCACTTTCTTCCTCCACTCAACATCTTGATCTGGGTCTTCTAAGATTCTCCTAATTTCTTCTTTTGACCAGTCTTCAATATTACTATTTCTAATTCTAGAGTCCTTAATCTGCTCTCTTCCTATTGTCGGGTTTGCAGCATTCGAGCTGATCAACTCCTTGTCCTTTTTGACTGGTAAACTGTTCTTTCTTGCCTCTTTTTCTGCTGCTATCAATCCAATTGGTCATTTCCTCTTTGTTTTATTTGAAATTGGCCTTCGAACTTGCTTACCCTTTCTTATTTTTTTCAACCTTTCTTGTCGGGATTTATCATCAGTGTCAAGCCGTCTAACTTCATTTGTTGTCGGTTCCCCTGGAAATGATCCCATGGTAACAACACTTTTTATCTTTCTACCATTTTTATCCTGATCAAGCATTGGTTTCTTTTCGACCACCAAACAACCTGTTTCTACGGGCTGCTCCTTGATCACTAATCCTTCAGCCATATCTCTTCTCTTTTGTGCTTGTCTTAATCTCTGTAATCTCCTTTTCTTACTCTTCGACATTGGATGAACCTTTGATGGCCCTGCTTCATCTTGGCCAATCGAAGTTTTTCCTAAATTAATCCTTCCATTCTTGTAGTCTTCATTCCAAAAAGGTTGATCCCTTTGAAAATTACTCCTCCTGGCAGACACATTCCGTCGAAAATACGTATGTCTATCCATTACAGAATTCTTCATCCACTTATTCACGGCAACATTAGCAGGTGGCACCCTAGTCTTAAATGGTCCGGCATGAGCTTTGTTTCCCACAAACTCCTGTGGTTTGACTAACCAACCATTCATGTTAGGCCTAGGCATGTAGACTGGATTTGGCCTTGGAGCATGAAAAGTCTTCTGTGGTCTCCAGGTTTTTCTGTCGAGAACTTTTTCCTTACCCTGCTGGATACTTAGTTGTTCTTCAGCAGCTTTCTTCGCAGCAAGCTCATCATATACCGCATTACACCATGGGCATAACCTTACCTTGCCCTGATCTTTCTTTCTTTCAAGAAATGTCTCAAGAGACTCACCTGGCTTAGGATATACGTCGGTTGCATCCATTGTATCCACGTTGAATTCTTGCAACCTCCTTATGTTGAGCATCCCAACATTTAAAGGAACTTGCTGATCAACACAAGATACTTCAGCCTAAAACGGATCTGTGTCAACTTTCATATCCACTTTAAGCTTGTCGGCAAACTTCAGACGCCCATCCATTATTGCTTTTTGAATTATGTCTCTGAAACGAACACATTCATTAGTGACATGACCGAAACTATTATGAAACTTACAATATTTTCGGTCTTTAATTTCATCCAACTTTAACAACCTATGACCTTTCGATAGTTTAATCTGTTTATCTTTTAGTAACAAATCAAAAATCTTGTCGGCTTTGGTTACGTTGAATGTATATGTTTTCCTATTAACATAACCCATTTTCTCCTTATTTCTAGTAGGCTGTAACGCCTGACAAACATAAGGAGGACTGTTCTGAAGTTCAGCAATGTTAACTTCGAACTCATCATCCCTGCCTTCAAACTCATTGTTGGATTCATTCAATCCGACAAATGCCACCTTTTCTCTTTTAAGAAATCTTTTTTGTTTCTAAATCTTTTCAACTTTTAGTTGTTCTATTTGCCTAATTTTTTCACCTAATTGGGCAAGATCAACTAAATGTTGATTCACTAACTTCTTCCTTATATAATAATCTAAACCACCTGCAGCTACCTTTACTATTTCGACCTCTGGTATAGGAGTAAAACATCTACTCCTCATTTGTCGAAACCTAGCCAGATAGTCATCCACGATTTCATTATACATCCTTTTGATGCTAAAAAGATCTGTAAGTCTCACTTTCAAATCTCCTCTAAAAAATTGATCATGAATGCTTCTTTCCAATTGAGCCCAGGAGTGGACTGAATTTAGTCTCAATGTCGAAAACTAGGAAAAAGCATTTTTTGTGATGGAACTTGGGAAGAATCTCATTTAAGGCCTTCAACAGTGGCCAACTCCCCCATCTTTATTGTAAACCATGCAATATGTTCGACGGTTGATTCCCCACTTTCTCCTGCAAACTTGGAAAGTTTCGGAATCTTAACTCCTCTAGGCAACTCTGCCTGTTGGACCCACTCAGGAAACGCTGATACAAAATATGGCTGGTTGGCATAACCAACGTTAAAACCAAATCTATTCAGCACTTGTTCCACTACTTGGTTTACATTTTGTTCAACCATTTGGTGCCCCCCAGGATTTGGTCGAAGCAATCTCACGGCTATATCATTTCTTGCCATTTGATCTTCATTTCCTCGACGGAGCATATGGACATTTCCATATTCCAAACGAGGCTGATCATTTTGACTTGTTTGATCTAAGTTTTGTTAATTTTGCCCCACATTTGCCTGAGGTGCGACCATTTCTCTATTTGCCCCAGGCTGGGCTCCCTGAATATTATCATTGGTCAAATCACCTACTCCCAAGGCTTGGTTTAGCCTTGCCATTTGCTGAGCCAATGCGTTGAAAACATTATTTGTATTTTCCATGATTGGCCTAATTACAGCACCCATTTGCTGAGTGAACATATGCACCATGTCATGGTTGCTTTCATCCATTTGTTGTCGAAAATTGGCCAAAGAATTCATAGTTGGCCCAGTTATATTCTGAGGAATATCTCTCGACATATTTGGAAATACAGGTCCTACATTCAATCTCTCCTGTCGAAAGGGAGTTGGATTACTTGAACTTGCAACTCCTATTCCTTAGCTATTAAAACTTGCTAAAGCCGAACTTATTTGTGGTTGGCCTTGTGAGGCTACTATTTGGCCTATAGTATTAGCCAAAGTAGAGCCAAGTCTCATTTGTGCCAACACAGGAGGAACATAATTTAGTGGCAAACCATATTGTGGTGCCAACCTTGAATTTGAGTTCATTACACTTTGATTACTTGGTTGATTTGGTGATGACTGAGTCACTCCAGGCACCACTTGTTCTAACACTGGGTTACTCCTAAGAGTACCAGTTGCTATTATATCAATCACAGGACCCGTTGTTAAAGGTGATGCAGTAACGGCTGTCGAAGATGGCACACTAACTTCAACTGAAAGTGCATTCGATGCCTGATTATTTGCGTTACTCATAGTTTGCGTATCTTGAGAAGGGCAAGAAAATACCAACTTTCCACTTCTTAAACGCATAAAACCATCTTCTTGTGAAGAGGTTTGTGACACTACCGAGTTACTTTGAACTCGTCCCACCAGGCGTGCCAATTTGTTTACGGGTGAATTTGGTATGAGACAAATTCCAATAAACAAATATATTTTTATCAGTCGAATGTGGGTTCAGAGTTATGTGGTAATCTCAGTAGAAAATGAATTTGTTTAGGAAAATGATGAGTAACGTGCAAAATGTAAAGTGCTGAGAAAGTAAATTGCGAGAAATGTAAAATTTGCAGAAAGGTAAAGGTACAGAAAGTTTAAATGTGCAGAATAGTAAAGTGCAGAAAATGTAAAGGAAATTTAAAGAACAAGTACAGAAAATAAAGGTGTAGAAATGTAAAAGTGCAGTAAGTTTAAAGTGCAGAAAATGTAAAACACATGAATTTAAAGTGCAGAAAGAGTAAAGAAATTTAAAGAACAAGGCTTGAAAATAAAGAATTTAAAAGATATTGCATTAATGTAAATTGCTGGAAATGTAAATGGAAGTCATACTTGGAGTCAAATCTGTTAATCTGCTTGAGTGAGATGTTAGGATTGTATATCCAGTAAAACCACCATTTGAACATCGTGAATACTAGTATTTATAGGCAACATATGAAAAATAACTAACTCCTAAAAACTGACCACGTTCATGGCAGTTATATCATGTTTATCTATACTAATATTTTGCTCAACTAAGAGCAGCCATGTCATCTTTCGTCAATAGCATTGGTAACTTTATTTTTTACGAAACCATCCCTTGACCTTTTGATAATTGATCACCACTTGGATCACCATCTGGCTGTTGAATTCAAGATGAATAACTAAAGGCAACTGAGATATTTCGACAAAAAACCAACATCTGACTATAACACTAGATCATCGTCTAACTATCGAAAAAACCTCTTTGTCGAATACCTCAATGTTATCATTCGACCACAGAAAAATCATCTTCGTCGAATTATCTATCTTCGTTGAATGTCAACTGTCTGTCGAGAATATCTTTATTAAATCAAAACTTGTATTTTTATCCCCAACACTTGTAAAGTGTCCTGCATCTTTTGGGTTGTTTTACAATTTGAGATCCTAAAGAATTCATCATACCCCAAGGTTGTGGTGATGATATTTTTAGCTCTCAAATTGTATTGAACATTTCTCTTATCTTCTTTGGTCCATTCACTTCTGGGTGTATTAACTTTACACTATTAACAAGATATGTAGGGATAAAAGGACAATTTTCTATGGCATCCCATACATCTAAATCAATAGCTTCAATAAAAGATTCCATTCTTTCTTTCCAATAAGCATAACCATCATCATTGAAAAAGGAAAGTATACTGATAGAAGCACTCTCCGATGAAAATGGATTTGAAGAAGTCATCTCTCCTCTTGAAGTTGTTAAGCTCTTTACAAAAGAATTGAGCTCTGATACCACTTGCTATCAGGTGGCTTCAAACTCAAGAGTGGATGAACTGAGTTTGTAAAAGATTTTTTACAAACTTTTCCAAAAACACTTGTTTATCATTTTTTGTTGAAACTATTAATTGTTAGAGATGAATAGATAGATAAGAATGAACACTTCTCATACCAATAAACTAGCTAAGATGTAAAGTATTTAAGAAAGCATACAATAAGCAAAGCACAAATATAAAGGAGATAGAGTAAAGAGAAGCAAACTCAAGATTTATCCTAATTCAGGCAGTCTTTGTGACCTACGTCCAACCCACAAGCGATTCACTTGAGATTTATCCACTAAATTTCAAGTTTCAACAAGTGCTTGCAACCTTTATAATCAAGAGCACCCACAACACCTTTGAGATATCTCACCATTTGTGTTTGAGCCTCACTACAAGGGATACCTCATCTTTTTCTCTCTTGAAGGATACCTCATCCTCTTACAAAGGAAATTAGATGAAAAATGGATTGGAGACTCTCACAAGAGTGGATTATACAAATTAAAGCTCTAGAGGTAGAAGGATGATAACATTTTTAGCTTAAAACAGAGTAATAAGGTTGAAGGCTGGTAAAGTTTGTAATAAATGTTGAACAAGCTCTTTCGGATTAATTTCCTCCTTCCCTTAAGTCCCCAATGACTTGTATTGAAAGCCCAAGTCATTAAAGAATCGTTGGGAGGTGGTTGGTGGCATTTAATACGAGCTACTAGCCGTGTATTGTTGCATTTAGAAACTTAGATAATCGATTATTGAAACCCCATAATCAATTATCATCTAGATAGCACCAAAGAAATGTGTTTCTAGAACTCAATAATCGATTATTCTTGAGGGATAATCAATTATTGGCTTTTAAACAAAGAGGTGTGCAATGCCTTTTAAACTCAATAATCGATTATTGCTTGAAAGATTGAAAATCATGACATTCTAACATTTGCTAATCAATTATAGTAAACTTATAATCTATTATTGCCTTTAAAAACCCAAAACAGGACATCTGTTGAACCCAGATAATTGAATATGGCAAGCCAATAATCGATTATTTAGCTTCAAACAACTTTAAAAAAAAAAACTTAGTCATTTTAAAAACACTTAAATGCCTCCAATTATTCCAACAAACTTTCAAGCACTTAAAAGCCATTTTCTCATTATTTTAAAAACATTTTAACAACTTGAAGACATTTTGATTTATTGAGTGCTATCTTGAATTTTTTTTAAATGGTTTTGGAGCTTAAGTGTGAATCTTTTTTTACCTTAACAAAAGATCTAAGTCTTAGAACTAGTCTTGAAAGTTCTTGGATTTGATCTTGCAATCATCTTATTTGTAATCATCAAAATCATTATCAATTGTTAATTACAAGATAAATCAAGTTATTAACACTTAAATCTTTAGAAAAAAGAGAAACAAAACATAAGCCTCAGTTTCCAAGGCATTATCAGGTATGAAACATCATTGACTTGTTAGAATTTTCTATTATCGATCTTGCATTGATTGATTGTTTTGTTTGTTAAAATTCATTGAATGAATAGCCTAATAATTAGTGAAACCTCTGTTATTCTTATTGAGTGATCCAATCTATTCGAAAATCACATGTGCACTGGATGTGGGCTCAACAACTTAATGTGCTGGTTTGTGGTTAGGGTTAGATAGTTTAGATTTCATGATGAGTGGAACTTTGATTAATGTTTTCTTATGTAATTAAGAGGTCAAGTTTCCTCTCCACTCCTTATATTCCAACGACACATTACCCATCAAGCTTGTTCTTGAAATACGCATTTGTGTATGGCTTTTTTTTCAAAGATTCTTGAAAATAATTGTTACCAAGTGGCCTCAATACTCAAAAGGGAGGTGAATTGAGTATGTAAAATATTTTTGTAAATCTTTTGCAAAACGTTTGATTAACAATTTTCGTTGAAGCTATTGGATGATTGAAGTGAATAGATAAACGAGATTAAATACTTCACTCACAAATAAACAACCCAAGATAGAAAGAATTCAAGCAAAGCAAGATATCAAACTCAACTCAAGCATATATAATTAAAGCACAAAGTAAAGAGATAGAATTGAGAAGAACAAACACAAGGATTTATCCTGGTTCAGCCACCCCTTGTGACCTACGTCTAGTCCTCAAGCAAACCACTTGAGATTTTCCACTAAAACTTCAAGCTTGAACGGGTGCTTGAAAACCTTTACACACTAGAGCACTCACCACACCTTGGGATCCTTCAACCTTTGTGCTTGAGCCTCAAAACAAGGATACCTCACCCTTTTCACTAGAGGGATACCTCACCCCCTTTACAACCTTTGAAGGATACCTCACCTTCAACAAAGGGATACCTCACCCTTTACAAACTTTGAGAGATACCTCACTCTCTTTTCTCTAGAGGGATACCTCACTCCCTTTACAAAGAATCAAAGTGTTTACAAGATGAAACTCTTACAAGAGTAGATTACACAAATTGAAGCCCTATAATGCTCTTCAAGAATATCTCAAATATATATACAAAAACAGAGCAAAAGAGATTTAATGATGATTCTCGGATTAGAGTGATTAAAAGATGTTTCTCAAATGTTGGTTAGCCACAAATGAGGCCCCAAGAAGAGTATTTATAAGTTTTTAGAACAATAGAGCCGTTGGGAGCTTTTGTGGCAACATTAAATGCTAAGAAAATACAGTCGTTGGGCATGTCAGAATGTTAGTAATCGATTACAGGGTTCTGGTAATCGATTACATGACAGTTAGAACGTGTTCTTGGCTTTCTGGGTTTGTGGTAATCGATTACCAGACCTGTGTAATCGATTACACGCCCTCTGACTTTCTAGTAATCAATTACATGATTGATGTAATCGATTACATGGCCATTTTAACGTGTTCTTGCCTTTCTGGGCAGATGGTAATCGATTACGATATTGATGTAATCGATTACAAGGCTTCTGTTTATCCTGTAATCGATTACCACATACGTGTAATCGATTACATTACACTTTAAACACATTTTTCAATCCTAATTAAGTCTCCAGGCCATTTTTATCATTGGGGTACTTGAACAAAACAAGATTTACAAATGTTTAACATAATCCAAGATTGAAATCAACATTTCTTTAAAATATATTAACTTTGAAAAACAAGTTGATTTATAAGATCTTTTGAAAAACCATTTGAATATAATTGAGATACCTTGAGAACATTTTACATTGATATTCTAAGACCTATATCTAATATACCTCTTTGATCTTGGTCTTCATCTATAGATCTTGGTCTTCATCTTAACTTTGTTATCATCAAAAACTCATTTAATATACTTCATGATATAAGCATTCACAATAATCAATATACTAAATGTCTTTAAGAGCTACACAATCGTAAATTGTTTACAAATTGTGATTTCATGGTTTTTAAAAGCTAATATATTCATTTATATTAATATATGAAAATCGTACATAGCTAACTACATTTTTAAATCTCAACAATTTTCTCATTATTTTTCAAGAAATAAGTTATGAATGTTAAAGAATCCAAAGAAATAAAGAGAAATACAAAATATTTGTAAAAAGGATGCTAGGGATTAATGAACACTACGTAATGTAATTGAATACCAAAAGATGATTTAAATAAAAATCTAAAGAAACTACATATAGGCTAAACAAGGAAAGGAAAATATTATTCTACCCTTAATAAATAATAAAGCAAAATAACCAAATATTTCTTAACATTTCCCCTCAAACTCAAGATGTGGCAGCTACAAGCAATGAGAGTTTGCCAACTAGAAAATGAAAACGTGAAATAGAATGTGACTTGGTAAAGAAATATGCAATCTGTAAAGACGAAGAAACAAAAGGCAAGGTAATGGTGTCATGCTTGAGATGATGATGAGTAAGGTGACAATTGATCTCAATGTGCTTAGTTCGTTCATGAAAAACTGAGTTGTAAGCAATCCGAATAGAACTCAGGTTGTCACAATGCATATGAGTTGGATGAGAAAGAGAAACTCTCATATCTGCAAGTAACCAACGTAACCAAATAATCTCTTTGGTAGTAGATGCCATAGCACAATATTCTGCTCCGGTTGAAGATTGAGAAACGATAGATCGTTTCTTGTTCTTCTAAGAAATAAGAGAATCACCCAGAAAAATACAGAAACTAGTAACATACTTGCAATCTGTGGGATCACTGTCATGATCAGCATCAAAGTATACATGCAGCTCCAATCAAGAGGTGGATGGAAGTAAAAGACTATGAAAGACTATACCTCGAAGATACCACAAAATACGAAGAACAACTGCCTAATGAATTGTAGTAGGAGAAGTGATAGCAATGTATTTTATTCAATTTATAATCCTCTCACTAGCTTCTTAAGGTTCAATTTGGCTTAATTAAGTTGATTTTATCACATTTTATGAAATTAAGCTTAATTGGATCATTGAAGAAATTATTGCTTGAATTATTATTAATTTGGGTGATTGCATTCTTAAGTAAACTAGCCACAATTTGAGTTACAATTATCTGATTAATGTGATTCTGGTCTTGTTAGAAAGTTAAGATAATTCTCTAACAATTATTCACTTGATAGCAAGAGCTACATTGATAGCAATGTATTTCATTCATTGTATAATCTTCTCACTATGCTTTTTCAGTAAATTAGCTATAATTTGAGTTATAAATATCCGATGGATGTGATTTTAGTCTTGTTTTAAAGCTAAGATAAATTTCTACAACTTTCATGAAGACCTCAAGATCCGGAACACACATTTGGATAACTCAAATTGGAGTTGAAGCAAAATATAAAGTTCTGAACCTGACAGCTTGACCTATGTGTACTCATCAAATCATATTTTGAGTTATAGGATATATTTGGGAATGAAACTAGTGTCATTTGAAACTTAAGACCCATATCTACAACTTTCATGAAGAACACAAAATTCAAATCTGATGTCTTGAAGGTGATATTGGGCTTGGAAGTCAGAATAGAGGAACTAAAGTTGGGCCTGACCTATGTACAGTAATTGGACCATATCTCGGGGTATAGGTGGTTAAATGAGCTGAAACTGGTGGCTATGGAAAGTTAAGACAATTTTCTAGAACTTTCATGAAGACCACTTGATCATATTCTGACACATGCCATGAGCTCAGAGCAAAAACATTTCAGAGATAAGAATCTCTATAATTTCAGCTCATTCATCATCATCAAGTAACTATTTTGGCATTTACTTCTCATCATCAAACAACTCCATTGTCTTCTTATACTCCTTGAGCTCTATAAAAGGGAGCTTGGGTGCTCATTCAGATAATTTTTTATCTTAATTTAGTTTATGCTATTGTGTTATTTGTTTCTCTTGTTGTAGTTTTCTTTGTTCAAAATTGAAATTATGTTCATCTTTTTATTCCTATCTCTTTCGTTCTTCTTATTCATGAGTAACTAATTTTTATTTTGCTTGGGTGAAAAGGTGAAGCTTTTGATAATGAGTTGAGGTTAGATTAATTTTTTTCTTGTGCTTAAATTATATATTTTTAAGTGATCATTATATGTGTTGTATGTTATTTCTAATTAATTTAGAATAGAAACCCTTCTTGTATATTAAAGAATTTAATTCATTATAGACAAGACGTTGGCACAATGGATGCTTGAGACCATTTACAAGTGTTGGTGGATAATTAAAGGAACCATAATATGATTACATGTATAATCTAAATTGAACTTTGAATGTTAAATATTCCGATTGAAACCTCCAATATGTGTGATTTCAATTGAATTACAAAAAAAAATAATCTTGTCTTTAATTTATTACCAATAGTGGATCTCCTAACCCAAGCAAATCCTTTTCATCTGTGAACAACTTTTAGCACCTTTAGTATTATGACAAATCTTCTCCTTACCTCAAATAATTTTTCTTCATCAATCCCCTATGGATCAACCTCGGACTCCTGAGAATTTACTACTTGAAACAACCTGCACTTGGGTTTGAAACTTTCCATCAAGTTTTTGGCGTCGTTGCCGAGGACTTGATTTGAAGTTCTAATTATTGAGGTTCTCTTTCTATAAGTAAATTTCACCAACAGGTATATTCTTTCTTTACTCTTTTAATTTTTTTTTAATTTACTAATTTACTAAGTAATTTACTTACTAACTTACTAACTTTATATTTATGTCATTTATTTTGCGCTATCTAACTTTTTAATTTATGTTATTTATTTTTATTTTTTGACTTATTTACTTGTGTCATTTATTTTTGTTTTCTAACTTGCTAACTTGTATATTTTTTTATTTTAAGTCATTTATTTATGCTTAATATTTAATGGCCGGTTTATACCACCGACTTGTACATTATTTTTATTTTACGTCACTTATTTATGCTTAATTAATATCGTGATTCAAATTCTGGTCGTTTGGTTAAAATTAATCCTGGTACTTTATATATTAATTTATTTAAATTACAATCACACACAATTGATACAATGACTGAAATTGAAGGTGCACATGTTGAACATGAAAATCAAACACAACAAGCTGAAAGTGAAAGTGTATATAATGAACAGGAAAATCAATTGTTGCAAACTATGCGTGCATATTTGCAACCACTTCAAAATTTCAGTCCATCATGTTTTATCTTTTCACTCACTGCTAATAATTTTAGATTTAAGTCAGGTATGATTTCTTTACTTCCTAATTTCCATGGTTTAGAATCTGAAATCCATATTTATATCTAAAAGAATTTGAGGAAGTCTGTATTACTTTCAATTATAAAAATTGTACTGAAGAGATTGTTAAACTTAAATTGTTTCTTTTTTCTTTAAAAGATAAAGTAAAAACTTGGCTTAACGCTTTGAAATCAAGATCAATTGGCACATGGCAAGAAATGCAAGGTGAGGTTTTAAAGAAATTTTTTCTAACACATAAAACTAATACTTTGAAAAGACAAATCCAAATTTTTTCCCAAAATTCAAATGAAGCGTATTTTTAAAGTTGGGAATGTTTTAAAGATTTGTTAAATTCTTGCACTCATCATGGTTTTGAAAAATGACGGACTATAAGCTTCTTTTATGAAGGTTTAACACCTGAAATCAAACAATTTGTGGACACGATGTATAATGGTGAGTTTCTTGATAAAGAACCCAAAGAAGCTTTAGATTATTTAAATCATTTGGCTAAAAATTCTCAATCTTAGCATGGTACTAATCCTTCTGAAAATTCAATTAGATATAATCTTGCAAATACTGGTAAAGAAAAATATCATCTTAGTCAAGAAGAAGATCTAAATGCTAGGTACGCTAGTTTGGCTAGAAAGGTTGAATCCATGGAATTAGGGAAAGTGAAAGAAGTCAAATCTGTTCAAAATGAAAAAATTTGTGGCATTTGTGACAAATTAGGACACTCGACAAATGAATGTCCAAATATTCCTATTTTTAAAGAAGTTGTGCATGAGCAAGTAAATGCAATGAACAATTTTAAAAAGCCATTCACCTCATCTTTTTCAAATTCTTACAATCTAGGATGGAGAAATCACCCGAACTTCAGTTGGAGGAATAATAATCAAGCACAATTTATGCAACCATCACCTCCTGGGGAACAACAGGATTCTCAAAATTCACAAGGATATGCACCCTATATCCCACTATATAGGAAAAACCTTGAAGGAACATTGAATGCATTCATAGAAAAGCAAGAGGCCATCAATAAATAAAACACTCAAACCATGATTGACATAAATGACACTCTTTCCAAACTTACTTCTGCACTCACTATTCATGAGAAAGGAAAATTTCATTCTCAATCTCAACTGAATCCCAAAGGTCAGTATAGTCTAAATGAGCGTAGTTCAAAAAACTAACAAATAAATCAATTCAATTATGTGATAACTCTTAGGAGTGGTAAAGTTGTTGAAAAAGAAATTCTTGAACCTTGTGAGAAAGATGATGAATCAATCTCCCAAGATAATGAAGAGGTAGATAAGCCATCTAGCCAAAATGAGACCAAACTCTCATCTCCTCCAGCTCAATTTCCTCAAGCATTAAGCAAACCAAGGAAATTGAACTACCACACTGAAATTTTTGAAATTTTTAAACAAGTGAAGGTCAATATTCCGTTGTTAGATACTATCAAATAGGTTCCTTCTTATGCTAAATTTTTGACGGATTTATGTACTGTTAAAAGGAAATTAAATGTGAAAAAGAATGCATTTTTCATTGAATAGGTAAGTTCCATTATTCAAAGCAATAATGTTTTGAAATATAAAAACCCTGGTTGTCCTATGGTTTCATGCATTATTGGAGAACATAAAATTGATCAAGCTTTACTTGATCTTGGTGCTAGTGTTAATTTGCTTCCATATTCAGTTTATCAACAACTCAATCTAGGTGAGTTAAAACTAACTTTTGTAACTCTTCTACTTGTTGATAGATCAATTAAAATTTCAAAAGGAATAGTGGAAGATGTGTTGGAACAAGTTGATAAATTCATTTATCCTATGGATTTTATTATCTTGGAAACTAAACCTATGGTTAATAGTTCTAAGTCAATTCCTGTTATTTTAGGTTGTCCATTTTTAGCAACATCTAATGCTTTGATAAATTGTAGAAATGGAGTGATGAAGCTTACATTTGGAAACATGACACTTGAGCTTAATGTTTTCAACATATGCAAGCAACCACATGAAGTCCATGATGAAAATGAGGAAGCTGGTGGGATTGAGGTCATTATAGATTATCATCTTCTAAAAGGGAGTTCTTTTGATCCATTAGAAGTTTGTTTAATTAATTCATTTGATTCAGTTACGCAAGTAGATAATGATATTTCTGAAATATGCTCTTTGCTTGATTGTACACAGGTAATGGAATACAAGAGATGGAAGCCGAGATTTGAAGAGTTAAAATCCACGAATGATAATATCCATGAAGAAGTACCCATACTGGGATTAAAGCCATTACATGCTGGGTTAAAGTACACATTTTTGGGAGAAGAACAAAGTTTTTCAATAGTAATTTCATCAATCCTTACTGGAGAACAAAAAGGTATGTTGATAGAAATACTTAAAAGACATAAAAGTGCAATTGGATGGATATTAACAAACATAAAAGATATTCATCTATTAATTTGTACACATAGAATATATTTAGAGAATAATGCTAAAACATCACAACAACCTCAAAGAAAATTAAATTCACACATGAAAGAGGTAGTTAGGGCTGAAGTTCTTAAATTACTTGATGTTGGAATTATTTATCCTATTTCTGATAGCCAGTGGGTAAGCCCTACATAAGTTGTGCCTAAGAAATCTGAAATAATAGTGGTTGAAAATGAAAAAGGTGATTAATACCTATGCGAGTCTCATCCAGTTGACATATGTGTATTGATTTTAGAAAATTGAATACAGCCACTAGGAAAGATCATTTTCCCTTACAATTTCTTGATCAAATTCTGGAAAGAGTAGCAGGACATCCCTATTACTATTTTCTTGATGGTTATTCAGGGTATAATCAAATATCAATTACATTAGAGGATAAAGAAAATATCACTTTTATGTGCCCCTTTGGCACTTTTACATATATAAGAATGTCTTTTAGCCTTTGTAATGCTCCGGCAACTTTTCAAAGATGCATGTTAAGTATTTTTAGTGACATGATTGAGCATTATTTAGAGGTTTTCATGGATGATCTGACAATTTTTGGATATTCTTTTGAAAATTATCTTAATAATTTGGATAAAGTTCTTAAAAGATGCGAAGAAAAATGACTTATTTTAAATTAGGAAAAATGTCATTATATGGTTACCTCAGAAATTGTATTAGGTCATGTGATATCTTCTGAAGAAATTGAAGTTGATAAGGCCAAAGTTGAATTAATTTCTCATTTGTCTTCCCCAAAAACAGTCAAAGAAGTTCGTTTCTTTTTAGGACATGCAGGATTTTATCGAAGATTCATTAAAGACTTTAGTATCATATCTAGACCATTATGCAATCTTCTAATAAAAGATGTACCATTATAGTAGAATTGGAATTGGAAATATAAAATAAGAAGGAACCGGAAAGGGCATTCTTTCATTAAGAGATAAAACATCTAGTAGTCGTAGCATTCGTTCAATACTGGGCTGCTATCCATGGTCATAAAAATTGACTCTCTTTTAGTAACTTTACTACCTATCCTTTTTAAAAAAATTATTTATTTATAAACAACGCTAAATATTTCAAATCTTATAACATTTATCTTTATTGATTATAAATGTATATATTGCCTTAAAGAAGATGACTCTGTAAAGAATATGAATCTGTTCGTAGTGTAAAGCAAACTTTTCATGCAATTGGCGGCGGCCCTACCAACCTTGTTGGTTGCGAACCCATTGAACATTACCGCTTCATATAGCAATTCATTATCGCAAAAACCTTTTAAGATAGATATCTATAAGCAGATATTGTTCAAACAATTGGCAGCTGCATGACTTTCAAAATGTTGAATACCTTAGATTCGTCTCTGATTTAGCGTCAATTAAAGGGAGCAAGTAGTATCATGGGAGATAGCTTGATAAAACTGCATATGTTTTGTTCAATGGGTTGATTCGTATTGGAGGAGGAATTGAATAATGGGTACTTTTCATTGAAAAAATTTAGTAGTCAATAGCAAGTTGAATACAGATATCAAAATGAATATGCATGAATGGCAGCTTGTCTAAATAATATTGTTAAGAGTCTCATATCACTTGTCTCAATCTTTCAAGTACGGTTTATATATTTATTGAATCACTTCACTTAATATTAATTAGTTTTAGGTTGGAACCTTACATAGTATCAGAGTCAAGATCTTATTTTTGTTGCCTATTTCATTAGGCTTGTTTGTTCTGTCCAAACATCTGTAAAGGAGGTGTTAAGAGTCTCACATTACTTACTTCAATCTTTCGAGTATGATTTATATATATATTGAGTCACTCTACTTAATACCAATTAGTTTTAAGTTAGAACCTCACAAATATATTTATTTTTATTTGTTGAATTAGTTTTGAAAGCGATGAATGATGACAATATGCTGCTTTTGATTGTATTTTCTCTCCTTTGCATGATGGAAAAGAAATCTAAGATAGATATATACATACTTTAAGTAAAAACCTAACATTTCCAATCAAAGCTAAATAATATTCCAATGCTAAGCTAAGCATTTGAAGCAACAATAGGGTCCTTCCAGGAAGAAGCAGAAGATGAGTAATATAAATTTCTGATCTTGAATCTGAGAAAGGGAAGAAGCGCAGACATATAAGAAGTAGACCATGCAAAATTGAAGATACTAATTCAATACCAACTGTAGTAAAAGAAAGATCGAGTTTGATTAGACCAAAATTTTAATTGCTTTTGTTAGTTCCTTTTGATATGGATTCAACGCAAAAGAGAGTCTAATACTTTCTTACATTTAGACCAGGAAAATGAAGTTGACAATTCGGTTTAATCAAGTTATGTTATTGGTTTCTCAGTTTTACATTTAGGATACTTCTTTGTTATCTGCATAGGTTGACGCAGTGAAAACGAGTTACATGACCCAAGCATCTTTTAGGGAAAGGACATGACTTCGATCCTGAATAAACTCTGTGAAGGGAGAGTCTTACTATTTTGCTCTCGACCCAAAGAAAGTTGGGATCTGAGTTGGGATTCTAGAGCTCGCAGTCACCCATGAGGCCATGACATGAGTGCATGATTGTCCCAACTCTTTCACACGATATTCACAGGGAAAACAAATGCTTCTTTGTTAGATCGTTCTCTCACTGATATTATCGAATTTTCATGTTTATTCTACTCTATTGCAACCAGCTACCTATATTAGGTAAAAATTGAAACAATTTTGCTATTACAAAGTTATTTAAAATGATTTATGGTTACTTGATGAGCTTAACTCAAATGGTAAGAGTGGGTTGAAATTTAGGTAGAAGTGATAAATTTGATTCCTTGGAGAGAAAAAAAAACCATTATCTTTATGTGGCTGATAAGTGGCGAAGGGTTGACCTGGCAAGATTTGCAAGTTTACTAAGTGGTTGTGAAAATGAAAGAACTGGATACAGAAAATTGTTAATCATATAATCATATAATATATATGATTAATTTCAAGTACAACATAGCAATAATACAAATCGCAAATATACGTTGGACAATTCGTAATAATTAATTTACAAAAATAATTAAATTATTAAAAAAATTGAGTCTATTGCAAACTAAATAAATTATTATTATTTTTTATTTAATTCCCTCTTATATTGAGAAAATTACCTATAAATTTACTTAAATAATTATAAATATAGTCAAATAATTAATGACTACACAAATGAGAAAAAAATATAGAAACAAATCAATTAATTTTGTTCTGATGGAATATGGATATAATTAGGAATTTATCAGTATTATTTTTCAATTCATATTACCTCATTTTTCTTATTACAAAATATTTCTGAATTTTTGAAAATCTTCCTTTACTATATATTAATCATCCTCTCCATATTGAATGCTTAATTCTCAACTCATTCATTAATATTTATTTATTCTTATATCACTTCATTGATTGCATTAATAAATCAGATTCAAATTACGCATTAATATTTTTATTACATATTACTTTATTAATCGCTATTTTTCATATCAACTTTATTTATTTGGTGTATATTAATCATAAATACACCAAAATTATTACCTGTACAAATTAGGAGAAAATTAACTTAAAGAAATCAATCTTTTTTTTTGGTTTTCTGCAAAAATCAATCACATTTGATATCATTAAATATAATATAATTAATTTGGCATGTGCAAAATCTTAAGGTTTCTACAAACATACTATTGATTTTAAGGTTTATAAAAAGTATACTTTTGATGTCATTATAATTTGATTTTTAAGTAATTCCAACAGACAATTTGAAGTTTGGGATTTCTCTTCAACTAAGATAGATGAACAAGTGAGTATAGGAAATTTGAAGTGTATTTACTAGGCTTTGATTTATCTATATGCACTTATTCTATATAAAAAAAAGTTACCACGAAGAAAAGTTTACATGAAATTATAATTAAAATCTTAAGGGTAAAAAAACATGACATGAGAATATAGTAAAGTTAATTAAAATATAATTTATTATTAAAAAGTAGATTTGTTGGTTATGTTTATTAAAAATAGTTATTTTTATTCTAATATATGCATTGTTTTGCAATATTTAAATATTTTAGTATATGCATTTTATTGAACAAAAAGCTTACATGAAAATATAATAAATTATTGTATGTAACAATTATATGTAATAATTTATTATAGCTGTAAATATAATAATTTACATATAATATCTAAATTTATTTATATAAGTTTTAGTAAAATTAATGTATTAAAATATTATTTTGTAAAATTATTGGATTAAATTATACATGCATTTAAAAGACAAAGATCTTTATTTATATTATAAATATTTCTTTTTTCAAACATATAGGTTGTTTTATAACCTTTTATATTTAAATTCTTTAGTATTTATATTGGAGTAAAATCTTTTCATGAAAATATAATAAAAATTATAATTTAAGTGTTTTTAAATTAAACTTATAAGTATTGTTTTTCTTGATAAATTATTACATATATTTTATTTAATAAATTTACTTTTTTTTATATGCAAAATATATTGATAAGGAGTATAAGGGGTACTCCAACCCATTATATCATACAACAAAATTTAAAAGCCCGAAGGCAACTCAAAGGATTAATACACCAATCTGAATAAGAAAGACTTGAGTTTCTAGCCACCCTACAAATGAACCACCTCCAAGATAATAATTTAATTTGAGCAATCACAGAAGTACAGTCAGCTATTGCCCCTTAAAAATAACATTGTTCCTTAATAACCAAAGAGACCAAATAACCGCAAACCAAATAATATGTCTTACTCTTTTAAACTTCTTCCCTTTGATAAAAGCCATATGTTGCAAGAAGTGGCTAATGCCATCATTATGATAAACACCATCAAAACCCAACTAGGCATAAATTACAGACTAAACATTATAAGAGAAAGGGCACATAAAAAATAAATAGTTGTAGCTCTCACAATATGAAAAGCAAAAAACACATGAAACATCATGATCAGAAGGAATTATTCCCCTAAAGGTCAGTGCTTCCCTTGTTGGCAACCGATCTTGAAATAACCCAAGCAAATACAACAACTTTGGATGGCACAACACTCTTCCATAAAACCTGGTAAGCGTTTGCCAAACTTGGATTAAGATTCAAAGACCTTTGAAACTTCAATAAATGCAAATAACCAGATTTCACGGAAAAACCAAGTTGTTAGGAATCTAAATCCATGAATCATACACCTCCTTTTGAGAAATAACAGAGGCAAGTAAATTTTCAAATTCCTTCAAAAGCTCCTCCTCCCAAACAAATAGAGTACGTCTCCACCTCCAATTCTAAACTCACCTATCACCACTCTAATTACTCATTTTAGTAATTGTCAAGGTATTATTCGCAGTCACCTGAAAAAGTCTAAAGAAGCATTTTTTAAAAGGAGTCATACCAAACCACTTGTCACTCCAAAAGTCCAGAGAAGCACTCTAATAAATTTACTTTTATTTATAATTATATTTATTTTTATTATTTAATTCTTAATTTATCTCATGCATTGCATGGGTGCAAAATATAATTATCTTTAATATATAGCAATTTTTTGTACAACAAATATTCCAGAAAAAGGGTGCATTTCTTTATAACTTGTATAGCTAAATGTATAGGTAAAATGGGCAAACATCAGTTAGATAACTACTATAAATGGGATATTATGAGAGTATTTTATTTATCATCCCCTCAATGGCTAAATGCTGCCTCAATCTATACAGGGCAATGTATCATTTAGAGATGGGCTCAAATGTATGAAACTTATTTGAGGATAATCCCTTGGTTATGATATTTGCTTTGGTCCGTGGTTGGAATTTTCCCTTTCGCTAAATGAGGACATATTTTATATAATTTGAGAATCATGACAGCATTATTTGTCACATATAGGTCATATTTTATATACTTACAAGAGTCCTACTCTTTTAGGGATTGATTTTAATTAGTTTCCTGTTATTTTATTTACCATGCCTTCTTATCTTTCTGGCTTTTTAAGAATTCCTTCTTCAAGCTCCACGACCTCTATAAGGCAAGATCTTGACAGAAGGCGGTAAAAGTGGCCTTAATTTGGGGGGTTTTGGTCACGGAAAATAATCGATCTTCCGCGTGGGGTGGAGGTTTAGTAGAAGATATTTCCAAATGACTTTAATTATATAATAGGGATCAATTAAGTTTAAAAAACTTTCGGTAAATTAAATTTTTACAAAAATAAGTTTGAAGAATCATTAAAGCATTAAGTGTAGAAAGTATTAAACTGGAGAGGGAAAAAAAATAAGAGCATACAAGAATATAATAGCACTAACAAATGATGCAAGCATCGAGCTTCACTCAGAGTTTTTTACTTGAGATCCGTCAAGCTTAATCAGGTACTTGATATTTTTTTTGTGCAGAAAAATTTCGTTGAAGGGAAGTATTAGAGGTATAAAAATTAACTTTATCGTAACAATTTAAGCTTTTGAGATAGTTGGTCTTAATATGATATCAAAATTTCTATGACAAAAAGAGTTTAGGAATTCAATTTTTACCACCCATATTTTTCTTATTAAAAATATTTTAATTTTAATACGTATAAGATAGATAAGTATGTACATTTTTCACGCTTTATACTCAAATCAAAGAACTCTTGGATGAAATGACCTTAGGTGGAGGCTCATTCGTAGCCTTTTGTCTGACATATATAGCAATCAAATCCAAGACATCAATTTTTTTCAAACAGGGAGACACCATCTTTGGTTATCAGGTAAAGTGTCTTCTACTTCTTTATCTTGCGACTATGCTTTCCATTCCTGTCTCATGTTGGCCTTCACTTACTACTGAGATTTCAAAAATTTGATTTGATTAAGTGAAATGGCCAGGCTTCAACAAGCTATATTTACACTAGAAATACACCAATAAAAACCTTAATTCGTTGCCGTTTTCTAATATCTTGTCATATATAGAACCTCTAAAAGTCATTTTAGGGTTGTTTCTTCTTGCAGTCTCAAACATTATGAATAGCATTAATAATGTGTTTTAGTAATATATTCCGTTCAAATTCTATTTCAAAAATAATTCATTCACTTGGTAAGAGAAAGCACCGTTTATGCCATGAAAAAGAGTTGTAAATTAAGAGTACAGTTATTGATCTATCATCTTTTCATCAAATGTACCATGAATTAATTAGTGAATGAACTGATAGTTCATACACCACTTTAATGTAGTTATAAATATTGCTGAAATGGTTCGATATATTTTTTTATTCGATTTCTTTTTTATTTTTTCAGGTTTCAAAGTTTTGTTTCTTATGTATATAGCGGGATCGAGTCAAAAGTTGAGGACCACTTTTAAAATTAACAACAATGTTAATTATATACATTTTGACACACATTATTTTATATTTATATAATTTGTATCTTTTTGTTATAATTGTGTTTAATTTGCATGTTTGTATTATGATTTTATCACATATCTTAAATGTGAGAGATGTGAATGAAAATGATACCTGTAATAAACATTTTCTAAAAATTAATGACGGCAACTTGCAAAAATGAATGATGCCAACTGCCACGGACCTAAACTCGTGAAGTAAAGAGGTAAAACACTGCCAGTTTGCCATTGAGCTTTATTAATTCAAAAGGGAGCCATATTCTCAAACTAACGCGGAATAAACTCTCATTTTAATTTTTGAAATTATAAATATTAATTATATTAATTTTTGACTTTAAAATTAATTCTATTAATTTTTAAAATTATAATTCGTTAGTTAAATTAATCTTTAATACTAATCATATTAATTCTCATATAAAAATTAATTTAACTAATAAATTATAATTTTAAAGATGAATTTAAGTTATTTTTAAAATTAAAAATTAATATGACCAATATTTATAATTTTAAAAATAAAAATAAAAATTTACTTCTAATAAAAAAAGAGAGGAAAAAGTAAGAGGGGAGGGGCAAGGAAAAGAAAGCAATGGGTAGAGCCTCGTCAGTTAAGCTGACTGCGAAAGTCGTCGATATGGCACCGTGTTGAAAGTCCATACGTGTGATGCTCCCAATTTTCATTATTCATAGACAATCATGCTTTTTTACATTATATTTTTATATCATTTTTTATACTATTTTTTATATTATTAATTATATCAATTTTTTTATATTTTTTTATTTAATTATAATTATTAAAAATATAATAAAAAATAATATAAAATAAAAAATAATGAAAGAACAACACTTCATATCCAAATCTCAATCTCATGTTGTCAATCACAACACCAAGCGTGCGTCAAAGAACAACTGCCACTCGTGCGAAATGTTTTACAAATAAATACCCAATAGTTAAGGGGTGCCAAAATAAATTGTCGGCGCTGCCTCTCTCTCTCTGCTTTTTCTCCAAACTTTAAAACTTACATTACATCGCGTGCTATCTACTCAACACAATTGCAATCCCACCACACCTAGCCTAGAAACACTAAATCTCTTATCAAAAAATGCTACATGACTAATTGGTACGGTTAAAATCTGAATCTTTGAAATTTTAATCTCAAGTTGTACTGATTTTTAGAAATTTCATTTTTCCACTATTCACATGTACGATATTCAAAATTTTATGTCAAGAATATGGGCTGCAGAAGTTGATTAGGAATTGTCAGATAAAAAAAAAAAATGCAATGTTTTACTTATGGGTATGGGTACGGACACTTTCGAAAACCTTTCCTTTTTGGGCTAGTGGAAGGAACTCACATTTATTTATGATTTATACATTGGAACATATATGTATCTAACGAGGCATTTCTGCAGTATATATATAAATACTGCAATTGTTTATGTTAGATACTCTATTATATCTCTCCATCCATTTTTTGCAAAAAAAAAAAATATAAACATCACAAGTTATTATAACTACAAATTAATACAATTTAACCTAAGACATATACTCTTTCTCTCATCAGATTTAATCTAAATCACTAACTAGAGAAAAACATAATTCGTCTAATTAAAGTATATATTAATGAAAAAAAAATTAAAATAAATTTATCTCTAAAATATTAAATAAAGATATAATTATTCTTAATTTGATAAAGTGTATCATAATTTTAATTTATTAAATACTTTTATAATAAAGAATTTTTGTTTAATCACTTTAAAAAAAAAGTCCCATGAAATGACTATCTTAGACAATAGTATAGTACACTCTTTGATCGTAGCAAACCTCTAGTTGACCAGCGGATCTCCCTTTCTCACGTTTTAATTTCAAACTCTCACTCTTAAAAATTTTTGGATATCTAATGAAAATAAGTGGTAACTATTTTTTGAAAATTCAAATACCAGGGTTTTGATCGATATGGTGAATGACTCCGACTTTCGGTCTTTATGCTCCAAACAACTAGTGCATATTAGTGAACTAAATGATGTTGTAATTAAAGTGTTCATATAAATACAAAAATAATAAAAGCTTTTAATTGGGACAACATTGCATTTAAAACTTACACAGAGCACATATATATGAGACTAAGAAGTGGCTCTACTTAACTTTTTTTTTTGTATTATATAATGTAATAAATATACGTTAATTATATGTAGTTGTTGTATAGCATGTTGCATGCATCTACTAAACCCATTACGAAAAAATACTACTATTTTGACACACTTACTTACATGTGTTTTATTCTTATTTAAAAATTAAAATAATTATCCCACTGATTATAAAACTTGTGTGGTGAAAAGATACTAAATATCGAAACTAAATTTTGACATAATAGATTAGTATATATATAGATGCGGCTTATAAACTATAAAAATCGTTAAACTTGCATGTAAAACCAAATAATCAGTTAGGAAAGCCGCTATTTATTAATTAAATTTTGATCCTTAGAAAAATCAAGTATACGTTTAGAAGAAAGTCAGAGGATAGTATGAAATTGAAATATGAATAAGTTTACAGCTGCAATTGATCAGTTTGAGCATTGAATTAGCATACACATAATTTGCTTTATATTTCTTCACTCGTGGTAGAGGAATGAAACCTGTTTCTTTAGCATATGGATTTGAAGTCAACCTCAATCAAGGGGGGAGGGGGGGAAATTTTAATTTTGGTCCACATGATCATGTTAATTATTAATCTATTCTCTCTCTTATTTCTCACTCTACTCACCCAGCCGCAACAGAAAATAAAAAACCGGACCCAACTCGTGACATAATACCCAACCGACCACATAAACAAAAGAAAACATTATGAATTTGGAAGTTCTTGGTCAAATACTCGCCTAACATGCTTTTGTGGTCTCCTTTCACGCACCCCTCCCTTCTCCACTTCATATAAAACTCTACTGTGCCTCTGGCTTTAATCAATCCAAGAAGAACCCCTCTCTCTCTCTCTCTCTGACTGCACCTTCTTCCTTTGCCTCTTTTTCTATGGCTTCTGCCACACACCTACCCAGCAGAAGCAACATGAATCACATTACATTCTCAGAAAGCTTTCATCCAAAGTCTCATTCCTTTGGTCAGGTTTCACTGCCCAAGAGATATGACTTGTTGTCTCCCTCTAGGCACTCACTTGTAGGTTCTGGTTTCGCACCAGGAATCAGCACCACCACTAGTACTGGTGTTGCTGCCAACAACACTACTACTACTACTACTCTATTCCATTTTTGGAGAGAGGTTCAAGGGTGCAGCAACTGGGAACACCTTTTGGACCCTTTGCACCCTCTCCTTCGCCAAGAGATCATTCGCTACGGCGAGTTTGTCACGGCCTCTTACAAGGCCTTTGATCTTGACCCCAACTCAAAAAGATACTTGAACTGCAAGTATGGGAAGAAAAGCATGTTGAAAGAAGTAGGGATGGGAAATTGTGGCTATGAAGTCATAAAGTACATCTATGCCACCCCTGACATCAACATTCCTATCCAAAACTCTTCTTCTTCTAATTCTGGTCGGTGGATAGGCTATGTTGCTGTGTCATCAGATGAAGCCGTCAAGCGACTTGGCCGGCGAGACGTACTTGTAACTTTCCGTGGGACGGTTACCAATCAGGAATGGATTGCAAACTTGATGAGCTCCTTGACACCAGCCATGCTTGATCCCCATAATCCACGACCACATGTGAAGGTGGAGTCAGGGTTTCTCTCTCTTTACACCTCTGATGAAAGCTCTTCCAAGTTTGGACTTGAAAGTTGCAGAGAACAGCTTCTTTCTGAGGTGTCAAGGTTGCTAAACAAATACAAAGGGGAGAGGCTTAGCATATCCTTGGCCGGTCATAGCATGGGGAGTGCTTTGGCTCTCTTGCTTGCTTATGACATAGCAGAGCTTGGATTGAACAAAAATAACCAAAAGAGTGAGGTACCGGTTACTGTTTTCTCGTTTGGGGGACCAAGAGTTGGTAACCTAGATTTTAAAAACCGGTGTGAGGAATTGGGTGTCAAGGTGCTAAGAATTGCAAATGTTAATGACCCCATCACAAAACTACCTGGAGTTGTGTTCAATGAGAATTTTAGGGTTTTGGGTGGGAGGTATGAGTTCCCGTGGAGTTGTTCCTGTTATGCTCATGTGGGTGTTGAACTAATGCTTGATTTCTTCAACGTCCAAAACCCTTCATGTGTTCATGACTTGGAGAGCTATATTGGCCTGCTTAGGAGCCCCAGCGTTGAAGTGATGCAGCCTCAGAGGGATGGAGTAAATCATTTGCTGGAGAAGGCAAGAGAGTTGCTGTTGAGCTCACAGAACATAAAAATCTTGACGGGAGTATTAGCTGGAGGTGATCACCATGGTTTACTGAATTCGTTCTCAAGGGACATAATATGTTCTTGGGGCGATGAACTGCTTTTTGGCCTAGTTCTTTTGTTGTTGTAAGTAGTAATTAATTAATGAACTAGCGATATATAGTTTTAGAACTAGCTATATATATAGTTTTAGAACTAAAAGAGAATTAGCTAGAAATTGTAACCTGAAGAGTGAAGACTATACTATATATGTAAAATTGTAAATCCTTGTAAATTGATGGAGCTTTCAAATTAACTGATAATTTGTTGCAGAGGAGTTTCTTTGTACACCATTGTTATAACTTGCAACACAGTATACATTATGATATGCAATTTCCACATCTTTGTTAATTTACACTAAATTTTCAACTCAGTCTCTGCACTTCACTCATTTTTGTGTTAAAATATCTAGAGCATATATCAAAATTAAATTAAACTTGATTTTATGTTATTTTAATGATTTGATTTCTACATAGTTAGAGATATTATTTTGATTATAATATTTAATTTTATATAGACTCCATCTTTTATAAATAAGGAATCTTCTTGTACACACTGATTAGTTTAGAGAATATACAAAAATCTTTTTCAGACTATTCCGCTGCATAGTTCCCAAAAAATCTAGAATTCTGATTAGTCACCTCTCATGTTGTATTCTCTTTTTAATTTCCTCTCTCTATCTCTTCGTTGTCACTATCACTCTCCTATTCGTAATTGGCTTCGTCTCCAGTGCACTCTTCTGCACTCCTCCGTTGCGCATCTCTACCGTTCTCCTCTGTTGCGCGTCTCCGTTGCGCTCCTTTGTACCTCCATTGTGCTCCTAATCAGTTTCATCTTATCTGGCTTGAAAGATTGGGTCATTGTCCGTTGTTTCAGCCAAATGCAAATTGATTTCATCTCAGACGCAGTTTGACTCCGTTTCAATTGTCAATTTTTCCAGATGCAGATGGTTCTATTCCAAATACAGTTCGAGCCTTTTGACTTTTCTAATATCTCGACGTTGTGTTTTTAGAATATTTTTAGTTTATTTTATTTTTCGTATATCTAATTGTAATATGCTAAAGCTTGATAGCTTTAACTTGAGGGAGAATGTTAGAATATTTAAAACATATCTCGAAATTAAATTAGGCTCGATTTCGTGTTATCTCAAGAATATAATTTTTACATAATTAGATATACTATTTTGATTATATTTGATTTTATATAGAGTCCCTCTTATATAAATATAAAATCATTTTATATATATTGATTAATTCAAAAATAATTAAAAGAATATACATAAACTTTCTTTAAACTTTTTCTTGTGTTCCTATTTATCTGTTTCTAACATTTTGCACCTCATAAGGAGAAGGAACATGATAGTGTGAACTGGATATCTTTCAACAATAACTGGATATCTTTCAACAATAACGGTAGGATATCCATATCATTAATATAATGGGTCAATTTAAGCTTTAGTTTTCTTTGTCCATTTCTGCGGGTTATACAAGAAAATGTGGTTGTAATATGATCTCCTTCCCTAAACTCTTTCCCTCTTTGTTGGAGGCAAGATTAGACATGAAATACTTCCAACCACAACAAGATACCTAACTAGAGGAACTGACTGACACGTTCAAAGTTGTAATTTCATAACTGCCTTTATATTCTGTGATATAATCGCTGGTATTTTCATTGTTAGGATCTTATTTGTTTTTTGTTTCATGCACTTGCATTTTTGTTCTTATTTCACGTAACTTTTTTTTTTTTCCAGTTTACTACATGTGATTTTGAAAAGATCAAGAAGCTTGTGATTAAGCAATTTGTAAGCGGTGAATTTAACTTTTATATGTTTTTATGATCCCTTAAACAAGATATATCCTATACGGTCACTCATGTTCTACGAAGTTCCCAGATATTACCGATTCATTTATAGATGAAATCTTACGAAGGATACTGAACTGTAATCTTTTCAAAGTTCTGCTGGTTGTCCTGTAAGCACCACTGTAAAGTAAAAAAAAGTAAAAAAGGTACCAATGTAATTTTGGCATGTCATAATTTTGGAATGGAATTGTGAAAGATCAATTATTCTAAAAGCTTAAACTATTACGTTAGGTAAAAACTGACAAATGTCTTTATTTACATCTCTAACACGTTGAATAATATATAGAGCTATAATTTTAACTAGTTGATTATAAAAATTCTGATACTATATTAAAAACTAGGAGGCTTTTAAAATGTTTTTATTGAAGTTTTGAACATTAATATTCCAACTAAATTATCAAACATTTGACTCTTTCTCTTCTTTTTTCTCTCTCCAACCTCTTCACTCTCACAATTCTCTTCCTTTTCCACCGTACCTTTGGTCGATGGTACCGGCCACCACTGCCACCACACCGGTAGTATATCTCTGTACACATACTTGCTTCCATAATCTTCCAAACTAAAGAAAATTAAAACTAGAAAACATGGAGTTCAATGAGATTAGAAACACCATCACTGCTATACCAAAACATGATTAAAATGATAAATTTTCAGCTTCTACTAACGGTAGAGTTAGCTCCATCATTTCTCCTCTAGCTAGTAAGTTCCTTTCTCTCTACTGATTGCAAAGCTAGGAAGTAATTGAAGGAAAGAATGAGCAGCAATTGAAGTTTATGTCTGGATGTGAGTAGCTATAAACTTACTGATCCAGTCTATTCGTTGGATCATATTACTATTCAACCTTAGTTTTTTGTGTTTTTTCTTTTTCTATTTTTTTTCCATACTCTTTCAACTCTCTGAAAGTGAATGAGAAGACGAAAACATGAAAGAAAAAGGAGAAAGGAAAGAGAGAAAAAGATAAAATTAAAAAAAAATGAGAATGAAAAAAAGAATATATGATGAAGGCAACTTGCTATGTAGGTTCCTGTAAGAATTTAAGTCATTGATCATTTTTCGTCACAAATCAATAGTGATAAATTTTGGGACTTTTTTACCAAATTGTCACCAGTGGTAAAATAATTTATTAAAATGCTATTTTTTTAAATAATTTATTAAAATGTCATCTTTTCAAAATTATTTCTTAAACTGTCACACTTTAGTCCTATGTGGCATTTTTTTTATTTTTTCTTGGACCATGTAGGATGTGCCAAAGAGCCTAGCGCATCCATGTAGATTGCGCCAACACGTTTGGCGCAATCTACGTGGATGCGTCAGGCTCTTTGGCGCATCCTACGTGGTATAAGACACTGAAGCCATAGTATTTGGCGTAACCTGTACAAATACACCAAGCTTATTGGCTTAACCTAACTATATATAATCCCCTCCCCCCTCCATCCGTGACATTCACCCCCATCAAACCTATATATATTTTTTAGTATTCTCTGGTCATATACAAAGTGAATGTCACCAATGACATCTCACAATCTCATTGGTTACTTGGACATGAGATTAGCGTACTTAACAATTAATGATATAAGATTAGGGTAACAGTTAACTAGGTTTCCCTTTTAGTATTAGATAACTACTAAATACAGACCAAATATTATAAAATTATTATTTTCTTCTCCCTTCGACTTTTTGACATCCATACTTTGCCATGCATTTGTTTTTAAATTCCCTCTAAGTGTCGTGCTATACGTTATTATATTTTGCTAATATAAACTCAAGTGTTATAACATAACATTTGGATGATTTAAATTATAATGAGATGCATGCTTAGTATTTAAAAGTCAATAAATTTTAAAGAAAATTGTGAGCGTTAAAATCCAAATGCTTATGCGTTCAGAAATTCAGATTCTATGGAAATTTTGACAGAATTTTTCTTAAATATTAACCTCCCGAAAAACACACAAACCTGTTTAATTCCACCATAGTACCAAGATCAGCAATATAAATGAAACAACAAACATGTTCAATGCAACAAGGGTACCAAAATCATAATTGAAAATCATAAACAATAATTTAGTCAAAGCCACTAAATATAACATTCTAATATATACGTCAATGAGATGGGACAACATCAGAATGCGGTGGTTTGTGAGAGGAATCAGCTGAAGGACCTGGCTGTGATGGGTATGGTGGGTAACTCTGTGGTGGGTAAGGATATGGGGGGTAAGGGTGTGGCGGGTACTGGTGTGGTGGGTAAGAATATGGTGGGTAACCCGACGACAGGTAAGGATATGGTGGGTATAAGTGTGGTGGGTATGGTGGATATGGTGGGTGATATGTATGTGGTAGCTGAGTGGCCGGATATGTAGTAGTTACATCTGGAGTGGTAGCAGTGGAAACAGCGGTAGGAGGCCGAGTTGTGGGCTGGCTTGTTGAAATGGAGTCCTCGAGATGTCGAAGTCGCGTCCGAGTGCTTGCTAACCCTCTCCTCCTTCTACGCCGCGTCCCCTGTGCATTGGACTCCTCAGGTGGCCCTATAATGTCATCTCCTGCTGGAGTTGGATGAAGATGTTCCATGGTAATACGATCATGCTCCTACAATGAATGTAGGATCTGCGCAGCAGCTTCTCGAGCGGCATCGTCACTGGTCGAACTGAACCAATGCTCTGCAATGTCCGCCTAAGAAACATATAAAAAATATGTCATTATAATCACTACAAAATGCATATAATAACTAGCGAACTGGTAAAGAGCTTACTGCATTCCCAATAGACGCACCGGCTGTAGACACCCAACATCTGGTAATTCTTTTATACCAACGCATGTACTCAGAATGCGAGGTGAGCGGTGCTTGCAATGGGATTCCCCTAACAAGCTTCTCCCTTCGACTATCCCATGCTGTTATGTAAACAACATGTGTCACTGGCCAATTTTCATCATGCCTACCTGCCAATGTAATTGAGTGTAAATTGTCAGGCTGGTGCGGTCTCCATGGGATGGGATGGTCAATACCAAACTGGCGCATCACTCGGTCTGGCCGGTGCCACTCAACAATGTGAAAACATATGAGAGGGACAACTGCCAGTGCTATGTCCCTACTAGCCACACAAGCCGGTGGAAGTGATGCTATCCTGTCATCTGTGTAGGGTTGCCATATAATCTACAAAATGATATGTACACTGACTTAAGAAGCCATATACATAAGTAATTAATTCAAATGAATGTAAAATAATACATACCTCATCATTCTTAAGCTGGTCGAAGAACCGACGATAATAATCAAGTACGCCGGTCACAGTATCACTCAAAACTTTATACTTGCATCACCTATTTATGAGTCAAAGTATTATGAACGTAAGTGAGAAATAAAGCAAAGTAAGCAATGGAACAAAAAAATGTAAAGAAATGAATGGAGCCTCAACTTTGAATGAATCTTATTTTTCAATCCATCCCAAGTCATATCGGCTGTGATCACAATAGGCTTGGGAGGAGGACCTTGATACATGAGACCATCTTCACCATCATACATTGTCCCATTGAAGTAAATGAGTACATTAAGGGGCTTTGTCATTTCAATCTCACTTCTAAATAATAACATTTCAACACACATGCAATCAATTTACGTGTGTCAATTATTTTGCGTACAAATAATTTTCTAAGCTCTACTAATTTGAATTAAACTACATTTAGTTAATTAAAACATGTTAAGTACTCAAGAAAAAAAAATCATACTTTTATTCTACGTACAATTAATTCATACAATTCACACTACTTATCATATTAATTATATTATTAATCAGTCAAACAAAAAAATAATTGTAAAACCATTAAATACGTATAAAATAACATAAACATATAATTAACATTATTACATAGCCAACAAATTATAACAAAAAAAATATTCAAATATTAAAATTAATACTTACATACAAGGAATAATATCTGAATGATTAGAAGACACAACTTCTAGCAACAATTGAGAGTTGAGAGAGTTTAGAGAGAGAATTTGTAGAGAGAGAGTGAATTTTGAGAAAATGGGGTGAATGTCATAGATGGAGGAGAGAAGGATATATATAGTTAGGTTAAGCCAACAAGTTTGGCGTATTTGTACAAGTTACGCCAAACATTATGGCGTATTCAGTGTCCTGAACCATGTAGAATGCGCCAGACTCTTTGACACATCTTACGTGGTCCAGAAAAAAATAAAAAATATTACATAAGATCAAAGTGTAACAGTTTAAGAAATAGTTTTGAAATTGTGACATTTTGATAAATTATTTAAAAAAATAATATTTTAATAAATTATTTTACCACTAGTGTCAGTTTAATAAAAAAGCCTAAATTTTGGAGCATTCATGTTCCAAAATTATTTAAGAACATTGTAAACTTTTCCTAAAAATTAACTATCATAAAAACTTAAATTGTTTGGTGAAAACTAAAGGTCTCCCCTCCCCTAAACCTTTGTGAATAAAAAATTAAAAAGAGAAAGAGAGAGAAAAAATCAGGAAAAGCATCAATGTAAAGTTGTAAACAACAGCGACAGTAATTTGGGAAAAAGGGGTTGCTTAATATACCATGATAAAGCAAGGTGGATAATCAAAGGTAGATACGTAGTTAAAGAAACAGCTATATGTATAACGAATGCTCGTCATGAGACCACTCATGACATTTTGTGTTGGAATATTTGATGATGGATTGAGAAACTGTTTCAAATTTAGACAGAAACTACGTGTGCCGCCCAATTCTATGGGAGAATGATAGATTGACTGAACTGAAAGAAATAATTAATAAGAGTGTGTTTGAAATGTAAAAAAAATAGGAAATGATTTGATTTGTAAATTAAATTTAATTAAATTTTGTGTTTAGAATATTTAAAAATGAGAAATGATTTAATTTCTAAAATTTCATAGATTTCATTCTTTTTGTTTTAGAAATTCTATCAATTTTGATAGGATTTGTTAGGATTTGATTTAATTTGAAATAAATAAACTATTTTACCCTTAGTAACTACTTCTAACAACCTTTCATAAGGGTTAAAATGTAAAATAATAAAATCAAATCAAATCAATTCTCATTTTAATGAATTCTAAACACAAAATTTAATTTCTAAATCAATTCAAATCCTATTTTTTTAAAAAAAATTCCAAACACAAAATTTGATTTTTAAATCAAATCAAATCAATTTAATTCAAATCAAATCAAATCATTTTTCTTTTTTATTCATTCCAAACACAACCTAAGAGTGTGTTTGGAGTGTAAAAAAATGGGAAATAATTTGATTTGTAAATCAAATTTAATTAAATTTTGAGTTTGGAATGTTTAAAAATGAGAAATGATTTGATTTCTAAAATCTCATGGATTTCATTTCTTTTATTTTAGAAATTCTATCAATTTTGATAGGATTTGTTAGAATTTTATTTGATTTGAAATAAATAGACTATTTTACCCTTAGTAACCACCTCTAACAATCTTTCATATAAGGGTTAAAATGTAAAATAATAAAATCAAATCAAATCAATTCTCATTTTATTGAATTCCAAACATAAAATTTGATTTCTAAATCAATTCAAATCCTATTTTTTTTATAAGTTCCAAACACAAAATTTGATTTTTAAATCAAATCAAATCAATTCAATTCAAATCAAATCAAATCATTTTTTTATTCATTCCAAACATAACTTAAGTGAAGAGAAGAAAAAAGAATTTACCAAAGGAAGTAACGATACAGTTTCTGTCGAAAATTGTCAACTGATTTATGATTTGATTCCAAATCTCAATTCGAAAATGAATGAGAATTACTTCCTTAAAGAATTTCTTCATCAAAGAGTGCCAACACGCTTGAATATAAGTTGAACTATTTCAGGACTACAGCTAATAACTTGCTTTTCGGTTTGAGAAGTTCCTCAACTGAATGGTCTGAATCTGTGAACTGCTACTTACCCACATGTTTCATGTCAAAAGACTTGCACACGAGCAAGTTTACAAGAGAGAAAGATAATTGTTGTATACATTGCGTAAAAAATGTAACAATGTGAAAGAAATAATTTGGTCATGATTATATTTGCTGAAAAAAATGTCAATGTTGATCTTTTTTTGGTACCCGTATATTAGTCAATGATAGTAACGGACAAAAATCCACTAACCTTCAATACTCCTGACTTCAAAATTTTTACTGTTTCTTTATACATGGCGTAAATCTATGTCATGTATTCATTACCTGGTGTTTCCATGTTAGGGCCAGTGCTTGACTTGTGCTTGTGATCGAGAAGAAAGCAGTAACTGGCCTTTGGTCATCTAGCAAAAATTAAAATGTCTCGTCCTCATATATTTTTGGTGCTTTTTGTGGCGCGTGGAAGTAACAAAATGGAGCTTCGTTACTGGTTTTTCCTGCATACCTGTTGTCTGTCTCCGTGTCTCGTTTCCTCGTGTAGCAGCACCGGTACAACAGTCCAACTACGGTCGGAAGCATGACCACACTTTATATTTTGAAAAAGAAAAATAATGTTTTTATATCATTTTTTAATAAATATTATTTTTTATATTATTTTTTAATAATTGTGATTAAATAAAAAAAAATGATACGAAAAAAATAATATAATTAATAATATAAAAAATAATGTAAAAAATTATATGAAAAAAATGATGTAAAAAATCATAATTGTTTGAAAAATGATGTTTATACATCATTTTTTTATATATATCATTTTTCACACTATTTTTTAATAATTATAATTATATAAAAAATAAAAAAATTAATGTAATCAATAATATAAAAAATTAAAATTATTATATTTTGAGCCAATTTTTGGTAACTATCTGTAGCAAGATTTTGCAAACCGTAGCAAAACAGTGGTCATTACTTTTTCCTCATGGAATTTGGGAGAGAGCAGTTTTTGTGTTTTTGACATAATTTTCCACGGAAAACGGGATAGGTCGCCTCCAAATTTGAAAATTGGATCACCTAATTTCGAGAATTTTTCGAAGGTATATTCTGTCGGGAAATAATTAAACATTTTTTCAAATATAAAATATTGGAATTCTATCAAATATTTTTTAAAATAATTTATATAGACATAATTTTTTTTTCATAAAAACTGATTAAAAAAGTTTTTAGACCGAAATGGGTGTTAAATAATATTGAAAATTTTGAAAAGATAATCATAGATAATCTGAAATTACTTTAAATATTTTTGTCTAAAAGCATTTTGTTACATAGATTTCAAGTGGAAACAACAATTAAAACATAAAAAAAATTCTTCATAAAAATAATTAAAAAAAATTGTCAAAAAATTGTTAAAATTTTAAAAACACTTTTCTCAAAAAAAAAAAATTCAAAAGCTACCTTTTTATAATAAAGTATGTTGAAAATCCATTAAAAATCATAAATGAAAAAAATCCATTAAAGATTCATAAAAATTATAATAAATATTAAAAAAATAAATTTATATTTAATTTTCAAAACTTGTTAGTACACTATTTAACTATACCTCGTGCAAATTAAACTTGAAGGTTTGCAAATGTATATATTATATTTCTTAAATTTCACACTTAATTTATGTGAGAAAAATCTTCCCTACACAAATCATAAATGTTTGATAAACTTGTGATATCATAAAAAAATTAAATGGTAAGAACTTCTCAGAGTCAATAACAATAGAGATTCATTTTGTCTTTCAATAAGATATTTTACAAACATATATTGTAGGTAAGATTAGTCCGAATGATAATTCACTTTCATTGTGATTAGGATGGCACCAACGTTGGGCGTACCTCCCCGCCTCCCGTCCTTACCTATCAATTATCTCCTTGTCCCCTATCTCGTTCCTTACCATGGGAGAATTTCTCTCCTATTTCCGTTCCTTGAATTTTAGCAGATATTTGTAGGAATTTTTCGCAAAGTCAAAAAAATAAAATAAAAATAAAGTTTTTGAAAAAAATAAAAAAGATTAAATAAATTATTTAATATTTTAACTTTAAATAAATATAAAATTTAATAAAAGATGAAAAATACTAAAATAAATATATTTATTTATATAATAATACATATATTTATATAGATTATGAAAAATATTTTAGTAATTTAACGAGGATAGAGACCCCACGAGACAGGAAGTATAGTCACCGTCCCTATATCTAAATATATCATGGGAGAACTTTTGTCTTCATCTCCATCTCTGCGAAGAGAAAAACTCTATATTCAGAATTCTATTCGAGGCGGTTCCTACGAGAATCCTCGAACTCCGAAGATTTTTATCATCCCTAATTGTGACCAACCACTTTTGGGTAATAGAAATTCATTTTGATAAAAATATCCACCTATTTCATATTTTTTTAACAATATTAATGATAAAAATTCGGTCAAAGACCCCATTGATGAATATTGGGATAATTTAAATGATAAATTGTTGAGTGAGAACTTCTTACATTAGATGAAAGTGGATCTCATAGTTAAAAATGAGTGTAAATTAAAAAAGACTTACACTAGTGTAAATCAATCCCCTCTCATAAAGATTTATGTATTATGTTAAAAATAAATATATATCTAGTAACACAACTTTACACGTGTTAAAAGATTAATTTACTTGCCAGTGATAAGAAGTTTTCACGAAAGAATGTCTCCAACCTTCATCCAGAATAGCATTTGATAGGCTTTGACTTCTCGAGTAGACTGGCTATTACCAAGCGGATGCTAATAGACTTTCATCCTTTTCTCAGATCAATTCTCACTAACTTCATTAATTTCTCCTTCCTGTGGATTATGCAGCATGAACCTTTATCGCAATACATCTTCATTCTTTGCAAGGAGTGGCTCTTCTGCACCATCCAAACTGCCGAACAAAAAAATTATTGGCAACCTTTCAAATTCAGAGTATGGGCCTCAGATCTCTCACCTTGCTTGCTTATCCAGATGACTTTGTTCTCTTTGCCAAAGCCAACAAAAAATATAATTGCAGAACAATATCTAAGGTGCTCCATAGTCCATAACTTCTCTCAAACTTAAGGAAACTTTTTTATATATATATATATATATATATATATATATATATATATATATATATATATATTGGAAACTTATGGAGTTATGGTGAAAATTTGTAAAAGAACAAATGCTGGGTCAAGACTCGAGTTGCTTGAAAAAGGCACTGAACTGAACGCCTTGTCAAATATTTGGAGTCAAATCTCTGTTTTAGAATGATGACTGAATCTCTTTTGGCTTGATTAGGAAACAAGTGGGGGGACCACTCAACTGAATGAAGAATAACGTCAGCTACCGTTAATGGAGTTGAGACATCTGGCTGTAGTTGGCAGATATAACAGCACCTGATTGTTGTAAAGATGCCAAGTTCGAAAGCGCATCAGCAACCATGCATGTTAGCTCTTTAAAAAAAATGTCTCAAATCAGTCTGAGAGAACTTCAACCAGCATCTGCATAATTTTCCAAGTTCTCTCACGTTAATATTATTTCTTATCCTTTTACGATAGTTAATGAGGGGGAGGGAAAAGAAATGAGACATAATAACTTTTTTTATTTAATAATTTTAAAATATATAAGAAGTGAAAAGAATACATAAAAAATTATTTTTTTTCTTTCTCTCAAAAACTCAACTTTTGTTACCTCCAAAATTCTTTTTCTCAAAGACCTAATTTTTGTTTCCTCTAAAATTGAGGTGAAATAATTTCCGTTTCGTTCTCTTAATAATCTTCTAAACAAAGAGAAAAGTAACTATATTTCATTCTTTCCCTTTTCGGTCCATCTCATATATTTCATTACATTCTATTAATAAAAAAAACATCTAAATACAGTGTTAATCTTCCTATCTCACGTCCATAATGTTTTTCATTGTTCAAAGTAAGAAGATTTAAAGGAATTAATTTTGATTTTTGGTTCAAGTTTTCAAAAAGTATATATATATATATATATAGCGTATCTAGTAAGAAGATTATTTATTGTGAGAGAGTTAGAAGAATAAATCTTGATCATACAATTATACATAGATGGTCAAGATTAGAACATAAATGCATGTGACTTTTTTAAGTGGTCACATGATCTTTAAGTAACTTTTAATTTTTATTATCTATGTATGATTATATGGTCAAGATTTACTTTTCTCACATTCTCACGAAAAAAAATTCATCTCACTAAATATGTATATATATATATATAGAGGAGGGATCAACTTACACCAGTGTAAGTTTTTTTTGACTTACACTCATTTTCAATCGTTAGATTTACTTTCATCTAATGGTTGAGATTATTTCATTAAAAGTAACCATTAGATGAAAGTACATCTAACGGTTGAAAATAAGTGTAAGTCAAAAAAGACTTACACCTACAGTAAGTTGATCTTCCTCATATATATATATATATATATAGCGTATCTAATAAGAAGATTGTTTATTGTGAGAGAGTTAGAGGAATAAATCTTGATTATACAATCATACATAGATGATCAAGATTAGAACATAAATGTATGTGACTTTTTTAAGTAGTACATGACCTTTAAGTAACTTTTAATTTTTATCATCTATGTATGATTGTATAGTCAAGATTTACTTTTTTCACATTCTCATGAAAAAAAATTCATCTCACTATATATATATATATATATATATATATATATATATATATATATATATATATATATATATATATATAAGTAAAATTGGGTTGAGAACAATTAATGATATCAATTATTAAATATTAAATATTATTATTATTATCAAATGTAAAGAATCAATTAATGAAGTTGTATATTATTAAATATTAACTATATAATAAAAACTGAGTTAAAAATTTATTAAAAAATTATAAAATAAAAGGACAAAGAGTAAAAATTCAATAGGCTTTTCATGTCATAAAAAGTAATTTAACAAATCAAAATAAATTAAAATAATATTTTTTATTTCTCACTCTATTTACACATTTTACATGTAAGCATTAAATTATGTGTATAAGCTTATATTATAAGTTCACTAAAATATTGACACAAACCAAGAAAAATTGAGTCATATAATTATAAATTGAATATGAGGTCTTTGTATTATAGTTTATAAAAATAGAATTATTTTTAGATTATTTTATTTTATACTTAAAAAACTTTTTAGATAAAAAATCTCTATAAAATATTTTGATTTATTTTTTTAAAATAAAAACAAGTTAATTCAAGCATATATTAAATATTTATTTATTAAATTGAAAACTTAAAATTATAGATATAAAATACAGGAAATATAACTTGATTTAAGGAATAATAAGCCACAGAATAATGATTGCTACATTTAGTTAACATGATGACCAAAACCAATAATACTCCGATTGCTGATAGAAGCATGGTTTTACTGATAAGTGACCGGTGGCGGTGGCCAAAGACACGACTCACCAGCCACTTTAACCGCTAGTAAGGGTAGAAGGTGGTCAGACGACACTAGCTACAGTGATAAGATTAAATCGTAAATTGCCGACATCGATAAAGGGTGGCTGAATTTCGGTGAGCGGCGATGGTGCCAGAGTTGCCGACCACCATTAATCACCAATAATGGTAGAGAGTGGTTGAACTTTGTCATCTGGCGGTGGCGAATAGTGACTACTGGTGGTTTTTGACAATGATGTGGTAGTGATTGTTTGATTACGTAATAATAAAATGGTAGGTATTTTATTTACAAAAAAAATATGGTGGGTATTTTGAACATATCAAGGTTTAATCCTACACTTTAAATTAAAAAGCTAAAAAAATAGTATATTTGCCATGTAAATGGCAAAATTATTCCGAAGCCATGAGAATTGAGTAAATCCGCCTCCCTCCATAAGAGCAGAAGTGTGCGAAGGGTATAACAAAAAAAAAAAAAAACTGTGCAAAGGGCAAAAATTATTTATGGGAATCAATCTTGGATAGGAATTTTTTTGAAATCTTGTACCAAACAATATAGGAAGTTAACATTCCATGTAAAAATTTCTAGGAATGAAAAAACAATCTGTAAACCAAACATTACCTCAATGTAAAATATTTTTTACACCTTCATCTAGTCATATATTATTTTATCATTTTTGACAATTACAACCGCTATTTAAGAAGTCTAATTATTATAATGATATGCTGACACATCATTAGACAAAGTGTAAAACTTACTTTACAATTATGGTGCATCAAATTTGAACCCAAATTTATATGAGTTTAATTTTTATACACTAAAATTTTTTACTCCATTAATCATTCATATATATACTATCACATACATAATTTTTGAGATAATTATTAAGAGAGTTAAATATTTTTTAATGATATGACAATACATGATTAAATGATAATGTAATTTTCTTTTTACTTTTATAGTACATTTAAATTAAATTCAACTTATATCTATATGCTTTCTAAAACAGGGTAGGTGTTATGGTACATTCTCATATGTTTGAGTGTACTATACACCTTTAACTTTACTTGTAATAGTAGGTTTTTTTGTTGTTGCAAGTTTTTTTTTTTATATATACCACTACCATCACTATTGTGCTGCCGGCCACCGTCTTCCACCGCCAGTCACCATTCGACCACCGTCTACCGGTCACCACCTTTTTTTTGTTCAAGTTATACTGTTTAATTTTTTTAAGTTGCATAATTATGTAAATAATACTAGTTAAAATAATACCAGTTAAAATTGTATTAGTCCTAATATTTTTTCATAAATAACTGTGCATACGAAAAATTTTATAGATTTTAAATAGAAATATTTACACAATAAAATGTGTAAAGTTTTCAATATGCACAATTATTTATAAAAAAAAATAAAAAATAGTACAATTTTAATTGATATTAAATACACAGTTATGCAACTTTAAAAAAATGAACAATATAGCCTAAAAAAAGGTGGTGGTTGGCCAGCGGTGGTGGTGGCTGGCCAGAGTGGTGACCGACCGACAGTGGCTGACAACGACCAATAGCGGTTGACAGCAGTAGAGGGTGATGACAAGTTATAACAGGCCATTCATCGCAACTGTTGATGTGTTTTTAAACACAATCAATAGTTGAGATGAATATGGTGCATCATACGCCCTCCTTTGGAGGGTGTATATTGGACAACCCCTCTAAATAAGATAAAACTACATAAATCATGTGATATAAACATTGGAACGAGACAAGAGTATTTAGAGAATATTAATATAAGCAATATTTTTTATGTTTTGAGTTCTCTTCTAATTGATTTCATATGATTTCAATTAAAACGGTTTTTTATTTTTTTAATTAGGATATTTTTACAAGTACAATTATAAGATTAACTCTTTAAGTACTATTACGATTAAAATGTTCTTTTAATAATTACATTTTTCAGAAATTGAAATTTGATCTTATTTATGAGAGTACGAGTTATTTACCATCGCATCTAACCCTATAGTAATTCAAACACGTCTATTATATTAAATCTTATATTCGAAATGAATCTTGTTACGAGACCCAAGATATGGATAAAATTTCTTTTGTAGAATTAACTTTCACACTACATCATAAATACAGACTGCTTTTAAAATTATTATTACATTGACATTCTTTATTTTTAAACTAACATCTCAATAGCATTATGTTTTTCAAATTATACAAAGACTTTTTATTAAACTTTTCATTGTAGAAAATTTTGTAAGAATGGTTTATATCTATAAAAAAAAAAAGAATGAAAAAAAGTAAAAGAAACTCAATCCAATGGTTGTAGCGTACTCTTTTGCAAGAGGAAAAACCAAATAGAAAAGCTTCTGACAGAGGAAGGTTTGAAATAAACTCAATAAATCAAAGTGTCTGAAAATAAATTATTATGTGAAGACTTAGGAATTAGGATGATTTCAATTAAAGACTTCAAAAAGATTATTAAATATTGGTTTGGTTACAGACTTACAAATGAGGTTTATGACTTGGTGTGGGGAGATGGATAATAGGTTAAGAGTTTAATTTTGTTGCATTGTTTGTGTAAAAAAATTTACACTATCAACTAGTCATATATTATCACATGTGTGATTTTTGAGATAGTTATTATAAGAGTCAAACACTTTTAATGATATGATAATACATAATTGATTGATGGTGTAAAATATTTTTATGCTGGCAGTACATATAAATTAAATCCATAGGGTGTAAGCAAAATGGTTTAGCTAGAATTAAATTCGATCCTGAGATCAAGTAGCTTGAAAAAGTACTTGGTGCTACTAAAGTTAAGGCTCTTGGTCAAAAATTAGTTTCATATTTGAATGAGTTTAATTTTAATCTATTATCAATGTAAATTTTTTTATGCTATTATTCAATCATGTAATGAGGAGTTAACACTAGTTGCATTGACCATGGAAATAATAACACTACCATTTCCTAAGCAAATGGTGGATAATGGTGGTAGATCCCTCATGTAGTGGATGGTGAGTAACAATTGGAGGATGGTGATACTTTGGAAAATATAGTTATCAAATGAGGAGAAATTTAGATACTTAGTGAACCCACCTTGAGAGCCTATAAATGCCATCACTTGATAGCATGTAGAGCATGGAGTGAAGAAGCAAAAATAGGACAGAAAGAGAAGACAGTGAGAGATAAAGTAAGAGTGAGTGAGTGAGAAGTGTCTTCAAGTGTATGTGTGAGAGAATTTTTTAGAGAGTTGTTTTGTACAAGTATAATAGTAATAGAAAGTGAAGTTTATGTTTTACACACACTACTACCTCTTTACTCAACAATTCGGATTAAGAGTTGGATGGTCTAGGACCGATTAAAAGGTGATCAAGGATCGTCATTTCTAGGAGAGCTTTTCAACACGACACAGTACAGGACTGTAAAGCAATTGGTCAGGGACCAAGATAGTGCAAAATTTTACTAAGTCATAATGGCGGATGTCCAAGTAATTGATGGAATTAGGAAGCTTAATACATATAATTGTAATACGCGGTAGACGTGTTTAAGTCATATCTCCAAGGCCAAGGCTTGTGGGAAGTCATTGGTGGTAATAAGACTTCACCACCTATAAAGTCGAATCTTTTACTGAAATGGAAGATTAAAGCACAAAAGGCCATGTTCGCAATCAAGACTACATTTCAAGACGAGATGTTAGAGCATATAAGAAAGTCGTCATCTTCGAATGAAGCTAATGACATCTTGGTGGTGTTGTTTTCAAATAAGAATGACATAAGATTGCAATTATTAGAGAATGAGCTCTTGTCGATAACCAGTATTTCATCAAGGTGAAATTTCTTTGCCGAGAAATTTCTGAGTTAGATCCTAATAGCAAAATTCCTAATCAACATATCAAGATAATAATAATCTATGTCCTAATGCTTGAATGTAGAGGATTTATTGCCATTATTCAAGTTTGGCCAACTTAACTTTCACTTTTGTAATTAAACAAATTTATTGGTCGATCAAGAAGCGTTAGCCAAACAAATGGCAGGGGTATCACTTAAGAGTAAAGATGACCAAGCTCTCTTTAGTAAGAAGGAAATATTTCAAAAATCAAGCCACCATCCTGAATTTGGAGAGACCAGGGGACATCAGCATAGTTAGCGACAAGGCTAGAAAAAGAGAGACATAAAGCAAGGGGAGCCAAATCAAGTTTGAGAGATCAAGAAAACTCTAGAAGACCTCATCAAGATAGTATCAAGAAACATAATGGTGTCTACTTCAACTATGGAAAGAAAGAACATTTGCCTTAAGACTATTAGTTTAAGAAGAAGACAACAAAGAGCAATACCGTGACATCAAATCGTCCATGGGATAAAGAAAATGGTCGTGAAGAAGAATGAGACGCTTCCACATCATTCGTGGTTGAAGAAAAGATTAGCTCTGAGGAAGAAATAAGCATTAATGAGGAGAATACTGAAGAGCATGTGGAATTATTTAAGATAGACGTGGCACTCACAATAACATATTAAGCACCTATTGATTAGAATAAAGACAAGATCATTGATTCTGGTTGCTCGAATCATGCGACTAGTGGCAAAGAAAAGTTAAAGAGCACAACAAAGTATAAAGGAGACTGAGTGGTGGTAACTGCGGACAATTTAAGGTTTCCAAATGTCCACATTGGGAAGACAGTGATATTGCGTCATCATGGTAACAATGAGGTATACTTACAAAACATTTATCACGTACCTGAAATGAAGAAAAATCTATTGTCGGTATCTCAATTAATAAGATTTGGTAGTTACGTGGTGTTCGGTCCAAAAGGTGTTAGGATTCATGACAAGTTGAAGATTATTGGTGTACTTGTGATGGAAGGACATCATTAGAGTCAATATATGTAATATATGCAGTGATTGCTTAAGCAGATAAGACTAGAAAGAACGAGACAGTAGATTTATGACATGCACATGTTGTTCATGTGAGCTGTCACAAACTTAAGATAATGATAAAGAAGTCAATGCTCAAGGGTCTCCCTGAACTTGAGTGCGAGAAGACATTAAATGTGCTGGATCCTAATACGATAAAGCACACTAACTTCCATATGAAGGATCAAAGTTTCAAGTCAAAGAGCCATTGGAGCTAGTTCACTTGAATGTGCTTGGACCAATAGAACAACCCTCAATAAGTGGACATCATTACATTGTGACATTTATTGATGATTATTCAAGGTATGTGTTGGTGTTTTTCATGAAGGGAAAATCAAAAGTATTAGCACGATTCAAGCAGCTCAAAGATAAGGTAGAAAGTGAAACTAGAAAGAAAATACAATGTCTTCACAAAGATAATGAGGGAGAGTATACATCCAAGGAGTTCAATGATTTCTTGAGGGAGTGTAAGATACGAAGACAAATAACATATCCAAACATTCCTCAAGAAAATGACATAGCAGAAAGAAAGAATCGTCACTTAGCTGAGATGTGTTGAAGCATGATGGATGCTAAGAATGTACCAAGCAGATTCTGGGTCGAGTGTAAGAAGACCACATCTCATGTTATCAATAGGCTTCCACAAGCCAAACTAGGATTTGCCTCGTTGTTTGAGAAGCTATGGAGGCTTAAACCTACAGTGACTTATTTTCAAGTATTTGGAAGTGTATGCTATGTCTTTGTTACAAATCATTTTCAAGATCAATGAGAAGACCATTTGTTGTATCTTTGTGGGGTATGATAGTTAAAGGAAGGGATGGAGATGCTATGATCCTACAACAGGCCTTTGCTAGACATCATGAAATGCGGTGTTTGATGAATCTACCTTTTGGTGGTCATCACAACAAGTGATTTTACTAGATTCCAAGGAAATTGAAGATAAGGTTAAAAAAAATGAGAGAGCAAGAAGAACCTTCAAGTAAACAAGCAGAAATAGAAAGATCTACATATAGTCTTTGGCAAAAAAGGGTGTACAGAAGAGAACAAGAGTATCATCATGACAATAGAGAAGTAGAAGTTGAAGAACAACCATAACTTGGAAGTCAACCAAGCAAAGAAAACCAAATCCTAAGTATGCAAATCTTGCACAAGTTATAGAAGTAACAGAGCCCACAACACATGAGGAAACCTTGCAGAAGGAGGAATGGATTAAGGCTGTCGCGACCGTAATCGCAGTGGGAGCGGCGAAACAAAATAAATTGTTAAGAGTCGCCACCAATTTTATTTAAATTAGGAAAAATTAGAAAACCCTTTTAGAAAATGGTCTTTGGAACCAAATTGGATTCGGGAGTCAGTTATGCATAGGGAAGGGTGGAGACTTAACCCCACAGCACCCCTAATACATCCGTCCTAAAACGATTACCCTAAATCAATTATGCAAAATTTAATAATCTTATAATATATTTGTTTCACCTCTTTTATAAAAACTAAAAAAAAACAAAACAAATAATTTGTGAAAATTTAAACTTTGGCTTGACGAAATAGAAATTCCGCTCCTACGTACCCTCAGGTGCAATGAGAAACTTAAAGTCACGTAGTTCTTTAAAAAATAAGTGTGGGTTAGTTGACTTTATTTAAATAAAAAAATAAGTTTTTTTTTATTTTATAAAAATTTAAATTAACAGGTCGTCGCGACTCTGTTAATCAAATTAAAGTTTGAATAGGTGAAACTTGCGTCACGCTAGAGACGTCACCCACTAATTATTGAATTTGGATAATATTTTTTTTTAAAAAAAAGAATGAATTTTGAGTATTTATTAAATGGTTTTTTTATTTTTTAAAATAATTTGAATCATTAGGTTGTCACAACTCAGACGATCCAAATAGTTACAAGACTAACAAGCTGTCACAACTCGGTTAATCCTGTTTATTTCTTAAGAAATAATTATTTTATATTAACCCTTTTTAATTTTGAAATTTTATATTAACCCATTTTTAATTTTTTATCATTATTTTTAATCTTATTCTCTTTTTTTTTTTATTTTTTTGTCCCAAATTGGTTGCTTTAGGCCCATTCCCCTTAAATCATTCAAAAAAAAAAAGAAAAAAAAGGTAACTTACGAAAACAGAAAAGGGGAGAGGGATATTTGCTTTTCTTCTTCTTCTTCAGTGGAGTTTAACAGAGACCAAACAGGGGGCGAGGGAGGCTCGACGATGAGCAGCGGGCGCGGACGCGGCGAAGAGACGTCGTATCGGGAGTAAGTCACTGGCAGGAGCGCACGAGAGTCGCCAGGCGGCGCATGCCTGGTCTCACAGCCGGTCGGAGCGAGAGCAGCGCGACCAGACCTCGCGGTTCTGGTACTAGGCGGATCCGGGTTCGTCGGGTTGCGGGACTAGTCGTGGTGCAGTTCGGATCGGGGTTGGCGGGGAATGGCCTGGGCTGCTGTCACGCGTTCGGGCGGCGCGGTTACGGTTGGAGTGAGGTGTAGCGAACTGGCGTTGAGTTCGGCAGGGACGACGTTGCGGGTTGGCGGGCTCTGGTTTCGACGACGGTTTGGCTGGGTTTTTTTTTTTTTTGAATTTTTATAGGGGCCTTGTTTGAGGGAGATTGAAGGTGGTGAGGGTATTTTGATGAGGAAGATGATGAAGTTTACGTGAAAGGGAGCTTGTAAAGAGGTGAAGGGAGATGGTAGTTGTGGAAGTAAAGGGGTAATGGGGATTTGAGTGGAGGAAATTGGTTATGGAGGTGAGATGATAGGGTGGTGGTGAGAAAGATGGAAGTGCAGGGGCTCGTATATGGGAGGTTATGGGAATGGAAAAAATTGAAGGCAAACGTCAAAGTATTAAAGCGATAGTGCATTTTTTTTTTGCTGAAAAAAAGTCTCGTGAGTTAAAAGCTAGAGCTCTCTTGTGTGTGTGGGGTTATGAATTAATATAGGAAAGGTTTAAGTAGAAGTGTTTGAGTTGTAGTGTGATTAAGAGTTGTTTTAGGATGAGTGATGGAGTTTGTTTCGGATGAGTGTTGGGGTTGGTGTAGGATTAGTATTGAGATTTGTTTAGGATCGGTTTGTTTATGGTGAGTTTGAGTTGGTTTAGGATATGGGTTGTGGGTTGGATAATGGGTCAAGAGTTGGATATTGGGTCAATAGGTAGGTTAATGGATTGGGTTGGATATTGGGTCAATGGGTAGGTTAATGGATTGGGTTAGATATTTTTAACTTTTTTATTTTTATTTTTTTTTATTATTTTATTTATTTTATTTTATTTATAAAATGTCCCGGAAAAAATTCGGTGTTTACAGTTGCCCCTCTTTACTTGTTTCTTACTAGATAAAAAGAATAACCACAACTTTTCATTTTATCATAACGAGGAATGAGTAAAGAAATGAACCCAAATTTTGTTCGGGAGAAACAGAGAACAATGTGAGAACACAATGCGAGGAGCGATGCGCTCAAGAATTAAAATGCAAAGAGCCGATGCGCTCAAAACTTAAAATGCAAGGAGCCGATGTGCTTAAGACTTAAACATACAATGAGCCGATGCGCTCAAACTGAAAATGCAAGTGTAATGAGCCGATGCGCTCAAAACTTAAAAAATGGAAATGTAACGAGCCGATGCACTCAAAACTTAAACATGCAATGCAACGAGCCGATGCGCTCAAAACTTAAATATGCAATGTAACAAGCTGATGCGCTCAAAACTTAAACATGCAATGAGCCGATGCGCTCAAACTTAAAATGCAAGTGCAATGAGCCGATGCGCTCAAAATTTAAACATGCAATGCAACGAGCTGATACGCTCAGAACTTAAACATGCAATGCAACGAGCCGATGCGCTTAAAACTTAAACATGCAATGAGTCGATGCGCTCAAACTTAAAATGCAAGTACAATGAGGCGATGCGCTCAAAACTTAAACGTGCAATGCAACGAGCCGATGCGCTCAAAACTTAAACATGGAAAGAGCCGATGCACTCAAAACTTGAAGTGCAAGGAAACAATCTGTAACAGTTAAACAGTAATTCGAACCAGCGACGATTTTGGAAAGCTTTGACTAATCAAACCCTTTGTTCACACGTTGTTCTTCATTAGGCCCCTTGGTTAGTTTGGAATCCTCCTAACTTACTATTTTCCTTTCTTTGCTTCTTCCTTCTTCTTTTTATAACTTCGACTTTTCTCATCAACAAAGGCTTACGAGAATAATTTCCCACAAATGTCACATTGCAAATTGCACTTTGAACTACCAAGATCTTTTAATCTGACTCAATCATTGAAGCATTGTTGTAGAATTATCAAAATCAAACTGTTGACCATAAATTTATGTTATTTGAGACATAATTAATGAGTTAAACATGCATTCATGAATGGATAGAAATTTGTTGAATGAACAAACTTCCTTTTATTTCTCTGATAATCAATTGTATATCAAGTAAGACACACGCTTGAAAGATGAAAACATAGAAAGAAAAGAAAATTGCAAGGGAAAGAAAATTTGCCCCAGTATTGGTTCCTTGTTCCTCGTTCAATTGATTCCCTGCAACTGTCTGATAATTTAACTGTTGTCTCTGTTGCTACTTTCTTCAACACATCTCGTTTTAATCCTTCAGACGTTTTACCCTGGTATGGCCAATTGAATGCAGAATAAAAAAATTGCCCAGTTTGGAGTATCAGACCTTCTGTGTTTGAGATTTTGCCCATTTGTTTGCCCTGACTTTTGCTTAGGCCGCCCTTTCAGGTTTTCGACCTAACGAACTTTTTTTTTATTGCTCTAACTTTTGCTTAGGCCACCCTTTCGGGTTTTCAACCTAACTAGTCCTTTTTTTTTAGGCATAAAATCTCTTAACGGCATCAGTGTTTATGAGTCTTGGCAATTCTTCTCCGTCCATGTTCTGCAAAATTAATGTTCCTCCTGAAAATGCATGCTTGACTATGTAAGGGCCTTCATAACTCGGAGCCCACTTTCCTCTGGCATCCTCTTGATTAGGGAGAATCTTCTTTAAAACCAAATCTCCTAAACAAAACTCTCTAGGACGAACTTTCTTGTTAAAGGTTTTGACCATTCTACTTTGATACAATTGTCCATGACAAATAGCTGCTAGTCTTTTTTCTTCTATCATATTCAACTGCTCATACCGAGTCTTTATCCATTCAGATTCCTCTAACTCTGCCTCCATCAAAACCCTTAAAGCAGGAATCTCAATTTCTATGGGAGAGACAGCTTCCATTCCATACACCAAAGAAAAAGGTGTTGCCCCAGTACTTGATCGTATATTGGTACGATATGCATGCAAAGCATAGGATAACATTTCATGCCAGTCCTTATAGTTCACAACCATCTTGGCCACAATTTTCTTGACATTCTTATTTGCTGCCTCGACTGCACCATTCATCTGGGGCCTATAGGGAGCCGAATTATGATGCTTGATTTTGAACTTTTCACAAAACTTTCGAATCTCACCACCATTGAGATTAGCAGCATTATCTGTGATTATCCTTTCTGGGATTCCATATCTGCATACAATGTCCTTCTTGAGGAATTTTGAAAATACCTTTTGAGTGATTGTGACATATGAGGACGCTTCTACCCATTTGGTGAAATAGTCAATTGCTACCAAAATGAAGCGATGACTGTTGGAAGCTTTGGGGTTAATTGGTCCAATGACATCTATTCCCCACATCGAGAAAAGCCATGGAGATACCATGTTGTGCAAGGGGAATGAAGGTGCATTGACTCGATCTGCATATATCTGGCATTTGTGACACTTTCGAACATATTCTATGCAGTCTGTTTCCATGGTAGACTAATAATATCCACCCCTTAGAATTTTTTGTGCCATCATATGACCATTAGCATGAGTCCCACAGATTCCTTCATGGACTTCAGTCATAATTAAACGAGCTTTACCAGAATCCACACATCTAAGCAAGGTACCATCATGACTTCTCTTGTATAAAACCTCCTCGTTCAAGAAAAAGGCCATTGCTAATCGGTGGATAGTCTTCTTGTTCACCTCATTTGCCCCAGTTGGGTATTCTCTGTGCTGGATATACTGCTTGATATCATGATACCAAGGTTTACCATCTGGCTCGCTTTCCACATTGGCACAATATGCGGGCTCACTATGTATCTTTACTTGGATGGGTTGGACGTTATTATGGATATCCAACTTGGTCATCACAGCCAAGATGGCTAAGGCATCTGCAAACTGATTCATGTCTCGAGTCAGATGGGAGAAGGTCACCTTTTCAAACTTCTCGGTCAACTTGGTCAAATACTTTTGATAAGGCATTAACTTCGAGTCTTTAGTTTGCCATTCACCATTCACTTGATAAATGATAAGTGCTGAATCTCCAAATACTTTTAACTGCTTGATCCCCAGGTCAACTGCCACTTGTAAACCACTAGCACAGGCCTCGTATTCTGCAACACTATTTGTGCATTCAAAATTTAGCTTGATAGCGATTGGGTATTGTTTTCCGGTTGGCAAAACAATGACGGCTCCTATGCCACTACCATACATATTGACTGCCCCATCAAAATACATATTCCACATAGACTCCTCTTCTTCTTCTTCTCCTTCTGCCAATTTCTCCATTTAGGAACTCAGACGTTATTAGTTGTCCACCCTCGAGAGGGTTTCCAGCTAAATGGTCTACGATTGCACTTCCTTTGATGGATTTTCGAGTCATGTACTTGATATCAAACTCTGATAATATCATTTGCCATTTCAAGACTCTTAATGAGACATGAGGACTTTCAAATATGTACTTCAGAGGATCCATTCGGGAGATCAGCCAAGTAGTGTAATAGAGCATATACTATCTTAGCCGTTTTGAGGTCTAAACTAGAGCGCAACATGTTTTTTCCATCGCCATGTATCAGGCTTCACAATCATTAAACTTCTTGCTCAGATAATAAATTGCTTGCTCCTTCTTCCCTGATTCATCATGTTGTCCCAACATTGCCCCCATCGCAGTTAGCAGTATGATTATGTACAATATCAGAGGACGACCCGCTGTAGGGGGTACCAACACTGGAGGATTTATTAAATAGGCCTTTATCTTGTCAAAAGCTCCTTGACATTCTTCATCCCACTTTCCCGGTTGATGCTTCTTTAACAACTTGAATATAGGCTCACATGTACTGGTGAGGTTAACAATGAATCTAGCAATGTAATTGAATCTCTTGAGAAAACTTCTCACTTCACGCTCAGTCTTAGGAGGAGGCATCTCCTGTATTGCTTTTGCCTTATCCGGGTCCACTTTTATTCCTTCTCTACTAATGAAGAACCCGAGTAATTTTCCAGTAGATGCTCCAAAGACACATTTAGAAGGATTGAGTCTCAACATATACTTTCTGAGCCTTTCAAACAACCTCCGCAAGACGGCTACATGACTTTGCCCTTCTTTAGATTTGGCTACCATATCATCCACATAAACTTCAATTTCTTTATGCATCATATCATGAAATAATGCAACCATAGCCCGTTGAAATGTAGCCCCAGCATTCTTCAATCCAAAGGACATTACTGTGTAACAAAAAGTTCCCCAAGGGGTAATAAAAGTCATTTTTTCTTTGTCATCGACATCCATGGGAATATGATTGTAACCAGAATAACCATCCATAAACGAGAACCTATGATTTCCTATTGTACTATCTACAAGAACATCAATATGAGGGAGCGGGAAATCATCTTTTGGACTGGCCTTATTCAGATCTCTATAATCCACGCACATCCTGACCTTCCCATCCTTCTTGGATGCTGGCACAATATTTGCTATCCATTCTGGGTGTCTTGACACCTCTATGAATCTGGCTTCTAATTGCTTAGTCACTTCTTCCTTGATTTTTAGTGACATGTCAGGATGCATCCTTCTCAACTTTTGCCTTTTTGCTTCTGCATCTGGATACAATGGGATTTTATGCGACGCTATCTAAGGGTTTAAACCAGGCATATCTTTGTAAGACCATGCAAACACGTTCAGGTATTCCTTAAGTAGTGCCATCATTTCCTCACGCTCAGGATTGTCTACTATTTTCAATTTCTTTTTGTCTTCTTTGGTTCCCATGTTAATCACTTCAACTACCTCATTATCCACATCAAATTTTCTTTCTGAGTACTCCAATATTTTTTTAAATTTTTCAACAATTTCATCCTCTTCATCCGATCCAGGGTTTTCTTCATCAAACGTTGCAGGAGAATCAATCGACGAGTTTTCCAAGTCCTTTTCATGAGGCAGATCTTCCACAAGACTCGAATCCCTGTAAAGCAATTTGTGTGGAGTTGGAAAGGCAAAAAGAATAATAGAACGAAAGCGAGATATTTTTTTTTTTACGGAAATGTAGAAAGAAAATTGACAAATGCAAAGAAGATAAACCAAAAGTGAAGGAGGAATGCTGAATAAACATGCAACTTTATTAAGTTAATGTCTCAAATAACATAAATATAAGCTCAAAACATAGCTAGATTCAAATATCTACCCATTACAGTATGACTAGACAATTACTTGGCAACAATAATATCAATCATTGGTTCAGATTGCCAATTCTTCAGTGACTCCTCATCAGTAAAAGGACGGATTGCTTTGCACTCTTCTGGGCCTTCTTCATGTAGTGCATTAATAGTGAGATGGTATTGGGGCCGAAGGACTTCTTCAGGCATGATTACCTCGGCTGGTGTCGGAAATGTTTCCCTCAGATGAGGAATGTGCTTTATTCTGCCCTTATCACTCCTTTTTCCCAAAGTCATATTCTCTATTCTCTCATCTAGAGATGCTTCGTACCCTAGCCCAAACTTGTCTAACTTTTCTGGAAATGAGACCAGTGTCTTAGTACCTTGCAATTGTGAGCCCAAGCCTTTTCCTTTTTGGTACCCGTTGTTAGCCATGATTCGAGCCATTACATGATTTACACTTTGTGTCGGGGATTTGTTCCTACCGAGTCCAGTCTCAATTACTTCAAAACTGTGCCACAAATTCTCCTCGTCTTTCTTTGCACTTTCCACATATGGCACCGAAACCGATTTTGTCAACATGATTTCTTCTTCTCCGTGTATGGTGATGACCGACCCATTTTCAATGTATTTAATACGCTAGTGCAGTGTAGAAGGAACAACACCAGCAGCGTGGATCCATGGTCTTCCCAGGAGCATAGTATAACCGGACTCAATGTCCATAACTTGGAATAATACTTGAAAATTACTTGGACCGATCTCTAATGGTAATGTTATCTCTCCCCAAATGTCTCTTTTATTTCATCAAAGGATCACACCACCATTTCTCGAGGGAACAGTTCATCCTTACTTATTGACAATAAGGTTAGAGTAGACCTTGGTAGGATATTCAGTGCAGACCCCCCATCGATCAAAACCTTTGCAACTATATACCATTTGCATCTAAGGGTTATGTGTAAGGCCCGTGGGTTTTTCTCAGACCGAGAGTTGATCTCTTCATCCATAAATACAATCATGTTGACGCGCTTCACTGGGTCTACCATGCTGACAACATTCTCAAGGGTTACATCGGGTTTAACATAAGCCTCACTTAGTACTCTTAGCAATGCTTTCCAATGCAATTCAGATGTCAAAACGAGTGACAGAAGAGATATTCTTGCTGGAGTCTTCTTCAATTATTCCATCACATCGTATTCACTTTGTTTCATGATCTTCAGAAATTCTTCCTCTTCTTCTTTCCCTCTTTCCTCTTCTTTTGAACTTCCCTCTTTCATCTTCTTTGTTTCTACTGGGTCATAGCACCGCCCACTCCTTGTAATTATACTTGTCACAGGCTCTTTATCCTGGTATATTTCTGCCACTCGAGCCTTTGACGCCTCTTCTTTGACTCCCTTCATCTCTACTTTTGTTTCATAATTCCATGGCACTAAGTGAGTGTTATTATAAGTAAATGGTGTTGGCTTCTTGACTGTCACCACTACCTTACTTGGTGTTGGGGCTTAGCTGAGAGGTGGCACCTTGAGTACAAAATATTCAACCACGTTAACCTCTTTAGAGGAATCTACCCCTTGCCTGGCCTGTATTACTCCCAAAGTGAGTAAACCTTGGACTCGAACTTTAAAGTCCCAACAGTTTTCGATATCGTGTCCTATTCCTCCACAATGGTAAACGCAACTTGACTCTTCATCATACCTCTCATCTTCTTTCATTGACGAAGCCAGTGCGGTGATAACATAACCTGCTTTTTTTAATCCCTTAAATATTTGAGTCATCGGTGTACGCAGACTCATAACCTTTCTTATTGGTGGTCCTTCAATCCCCACAGCATTCGCCTCATTCCTTCCACCATGGTTAGGGATTGGGTTGTTAATAATACTAGGTCCAACCTCCTCTTGAATATCCAGTTTTTCACAAGCGATAAGTTTCCTTACCACAGTCTTAAAAGACACAGTCTTCAATAGAGTGCCCCGGGACATCCATATGGTACTTGCAAGTTAAATTTGGGTTGTACCATGCTGGAAACAGTGGTTGTAGGGGACGTACAGGATTTCCTGAAACGAGGTGAGCATCAAACAACCTTTGAAATAAATTTGCATTTGGAATGGATAGTTTTGGGAAAAGGGTAAGTTTTGGGGACGGAAACGACCTTGATTTTGGAAATTTGGTCGAGGCTGTGGGTAGTTTAGGAAATTTTGTGAAGGTGGAGGTGGGTATTGAGTGTAGATTGGGCGAGTCGATGTGTATGGTTGAGGTGCAGGAACATTGTTGATTTGGAATGGCTGGGCTTGAGGTGCATTTGTGGGAGGGACAGTTAGGCTAGGTGGATAAGGCGGTGCAGATATCTGATAGGAAGGGTAAGTGTTTGGGTTGTATGGAGGTGCTCGGTATACAGGGTAGGATGGTGAATATCGAGGTTGTAAAGGTTGCAGATTTTGCACGTAACTCACTTCTGACTCCTTTTTCTTAGGGAAAAACCCTTTCTTGAAACCACTTTCATTATTACCAGTGGGCAATTTTTCAGCCTTTACTAGAATTTCAATTGTTTCTCCAACTGCGATTAAATCAACTAATTCTCGGTAAGCGGCGCCCGCCATTGTCCCAACATAAGGAGCCCCTAAGGTCCCCAAAAAGTATGAGCACATTTTCGTCAGGGTCAATGGCGGTTGCACTTGTGCAGCTAGAGTTCTCCACCTCTGGGCATACTGCTTGAATGTCTCTTCATTTTTCTTTTCCAGTGTTCCCAACTGCTCTCGGGTTGGGGCCATATTCAGATTAAATCGATATTGTCCCATAAATAAATTTGCCTAGTCGTCCCATGAGGAGATCTTGGAAGGGTCTTATTGGATGCACCATTCCAAAGTGAGTCCAGTCAAACTTTCATGAAAGAAGCTGACAAGAAAGTTCCAATCCCTTGACCAAATTGACATTTTGGTAATGTATGTTTTCAGGTGGAAGAAAGGATTGGTGCTTCCACCGTATTTAATGAATTCTAGAATTTTGAAATCTTTGGGAATGATGATATTAGTAGTAGGGCATAATTCTTCAATCCCAAGGGGTCCATAAGTACTAGGACCCTTGATCGCTTTAATTTGTTCTTCCATCTTTTCCATCCATTCTTCTCTTATCTTGTCATTTTGGATTGGCACATGACCAGTCCCAATAGGAAATCCTGTTGACATAGACATATGTGGTGGTTCCCAGGCACACTCAGTATTGCCATGAACATCATTTCGAGCTCCTTCCAAGGAATGATATCCTTCTCCGATAGGAAGTACGAGTGATGCAGCATTTGATGTTCCTCCCACCACAGGTATCGCAGTAGTGACTGCAAGGTTTGTTCTCATGGAAGTGTTATGTAACTGTATCCCAGTTACTCCTGTAATTCCAGCTGCCCCCATCAAAGTGAGGCTTTCTCTCATGGCTAACAACATCTCTTCCATTCTTCTTTGAGACTCTGTAATCTCATTCACCTTTCCTTTCACTTCTTCTACTTCCATACTTAGATTCCTTGCTTCGTTTTCGGCTGCCATTGCCAAAAGCTTTGTTCGAGCCCTTGTATTGTGAACTCGGGTTTGATTGGTGTCTTCTTTCCTTGGTCGCGCAATGATTCTAAATTTCCTGTGAACAATTAAGGAATAATTTATTAGAAACCACCATGATTATTATTTGTTTGTTAGAAGACCATTATTAATTTGTGCTGAATGGACTTGAGTGAGTATCTTTGATCTTTTTTTTTTGTCATGACTATTTCTTATAACATCTCGTTCAAAAGTTGTTTGTCATGAACATTTCTTAGAACGTCTCGTTCAAAAGAAATGGGTCTCCATAGGATCAGAACAATAATAATGCATAAGTTATTCATTTGAAAAAATCATCAACATCATGTGAGAGGAGTACATCATTTTCAATACATCATTGTCTAGTCTAATTCACCATTCTCAACCGAGCAAGCCTTGATCATCTGCTTCATTTTGTAATTGGACATATGCTTTTGAGGATTTTATTTTGATGATAACAAACGCGAAGACAAAAATGAAGATGATAGAAAGACCAAGTCCAAGATCGCATAAGAATAGCTTTAGGACTTCGGATCTTTTTGTACTGAGCTCACTTTAATATCTCTCTGTTTTGAAAGAAAAATAAAATTGATTTTAAAAGAAACTCAAGTGTTTTTGGAATGATTTATTCAAAATTGGGTTCTATTGTTTCACTCAAATAAATCAGTTTTATTCAAATAAAACTTATTCCATTCGAATAAAATTCTTTCTGCAAGCCTCTGTTTTTAATATCCTTATTCGAATAATGATCTTGCTATTCGAATAATTCAGTTGTTTTTTCGTTTTCCAAACTGCTATTCGAATAATAGCTCTTCAGAGCTTCTATTTTCTTAAAAGGCTATTCTAATAAACCATTGTTTATTCGAATAACAGGACCTCCAGAAAAGCTCTCTTAAAAGAGTTATTCGAATAACTCAGTAGTTATTCGAATACACTCAGTTTTCCAGAACTGTTTTGTTAAAGAGTTATTCGAATAGACTTAAGGTCATTCGAATAACCCATATTAGCTGAGCCTTTATAAAACCTCCATGAACAGTGTTATTCGAATAACAATTCAGTTATCCGAATAAACACGGTTCTTACGTATTCTGATATGGAAACGTGTTTTTGAAAAACTGAGTATTAATTACTCCTCAACGGCTGTTTTCTTGGTTTTTCTCTATAAATAGAAGCCTTGGGTCTTCTCTAAAATTGGCTAACACTCTTATTATTTTTTCTGATTGCTCTATCTTGTGAAATTATTTTCTACGCTCTATTTTTTTATTAAACTTTGAGATATTTCTGTGAGAGCTCCATTAGCACTTCAATTTGTATAATTTACTATGAGTGAGAGTTTCTCTTCTTCATCTATTTCTCTGATATACTGTATTGTGAGGGTGAGGTATCCCTCAGTAAAAGGGTGAGGTATCCCTTGTTGTAAAGAAAGTGAGGTATCCTTCAAAGGGGGTGAGGTATCCCTCTAAGATTTGTGTAAGGGTGAGGTATCCCTTATTGTAAAGAAGGTGAGGTATCCTTCAAAGGGGGTGAGGTATCCCTCTAAGGTTTGTGTAAGGGTGAGGTATCCCTGCAGGCTGAGGCTTTAGCATAAGGGTAGAGTTTTCCTGTGTGTGAAAAGTGCTCTATTGTGTAAAGGTTGTAAGCACCTGGTTTTAAGCTTGTATTGAATAGTGAAAAATCTCGAACTGTGTTTCGGGGACTGGATGTAGATCACAAGTGGGTTAGTGATCGAACTAGGATAAATATCATGCCTGCTTCTCTTCTTAATCTCTTTACTTTACGCAATTTTATTTTATTGCACCTTTATTTTATTTTTTTTTGCTATTCTTAATACTTTTTTTCTTCATATCATTTCTTCTATGCATTTATTTAATAAGTTTCAATAATTATATTTTAATTAATAGTGGTTTTGCGAAAAATTTTGTACTCAATTCACCCCCCTCTTGAGTACTGGAAGCCACTTGGGTAACAAGTGGTATCAGAGCTAGACTCTTGTATAAAGAGCTTAGCCGCTTCAAGAGAACATGGCTTCCTCAAATGGTTTTTCAGAGGGATCTTCCATAAACCGACCACCCTTTTTCAATGGGGATGGTTACGCATATTGGAAGGAAAGAATGAAAATCTTCAGCCAAGCTATTGATCTAGATGTGTGGGATGCTGTCGAAAATGGCGCATTTATACCTACACGCATTGTCAATGGTGTAAAAATCGAGACACCTAGAAGTGATTGGTCTGATGAGGATAAAAGAAAAGTTCAATATAATTTAAAAGCCAAAAACATCATTACCACTGCTTTGGAATATGATGAGTTTTTTAGAATTTCAAATTGCAAAAAGCTAAGGAAATGTGGGACACTTTACAAGTTACCCATGAGGGTACTAGTGAAGTAAAGAGGTCGAGAATCAATTCTCTAACTCGTGAGTGTGAATTATTTAGAATGAACCATGCTGAAAGCATTCAGGAAATGCAAAAGAGGTTCACCCACATTATAAATCATCTTGCATCTTTAGGAAAAAGTTTTTCTAACGAAGATTTGATTAACAAAGTTTTGAGATGTCTTAGCAGGATTTGGCAACCCAAAGTAACAACAATTTCAGAATCAAGGGACTTGACAACCATGTCTTTAGCTACCCTATTTGGCAAACTTCAAGAGCACGAATTAGAACTCAACAGGCTTGACCAAAGAGAGGAACATGATAAGAAAAATAAAGGGATTGCACTTAAAGCCACCACCTCCACTATCAATAATGAAGAACAAGACGATGGAGATGACATGGACAACATTGAGTTAAATGAAGAAAATCTCAGTCTTCTGGTAAGAAAATTTGGTAAATTTCTCAGGAAAAAGAAAACTCAAAGAAGACCGCATTTTCTTCCAAATAAATTTGAAAAGAAGCCCTCCAAAGAAAGAAGAGCCTACATAGCATGGGATGACAATGACATGGACTCAACTGACAGTTCAGATAGCGAAGAAGCTCATCTATGTCTTATGGCCAAAGGAGAAGAAGAAGAAGAAAACGACAACGAGGTAAATTCTGACTTATCTTCTTCTTATGATGAATTACAAGATGCTTTCGAAGAATTGTATGATGAATCAATAAGGCTCACAAAATTAATTTCTTCATCTAAGAAAATTATTTCTTCTTTGGAAAATAAAATTCTTATTCTAAATAAAGAGATTGAAGAATTAAAAATAGAAAATGAAACTTTGGGAATCATCGATGCATGCTCATCTCATTCCTCACATGCTTCTACCTCTTCGTCTTGTTCTTCATGTCATTTGCTCGAAAAAGAAATTGAAGATTTAAAAAATACTATTGCTAAATTCACTTTAGGAAGAGAGAATTTAAATATCATATTAGGAAAATAAAGGGTTGTTTTTGAAAAAGCTGGAATTGGTTATAACCCAAAGAATCAGCATAAATCTTATAAAAATTTCTTTGTTTATTCAAGTACTTCTAGTAGCCCATTTATTAAATGCTTCTATTGTGGAAAGAAAGGTCATAGTGCTTCAACATGTAATGCAAGAAAAGAGGTTAACACAAAAATTGGGACAAAAATGGTTTGGATTCCAAAGGGTACAATACCCAAAACTGACACTCAAGGACCCAAGAAAATTTGGGTACCAAAAACCAAAAATTAAATTGTGTTGCAGGTGTGCTTGAAAGCCAAGAGCTATCTTTGACATTTTGAAAGTGGCCACTGCAAGCACAAGACCGGAAATTATTCCAAGCTCTCCTTCTTGCTCTTCATGAAGCTTAGACTTGCTGCTCTTTTTCGGATAAAATTATCCCATAATATATCCAGTAAGTACACTATCTTTGGATATGCTTTCCCTTCTAAAATTTCATCTCTGAACGTGCTTAGTAATATATTTCTGATAGGTTTATTCGAATAAACCTATGGTTATCCGAATAAACACAAATTAGTTACTCTAAAAATTGTGTTGCACATCAATCGTATTCGAATAATGCCAAATCTATTCGAATAACCTGACTCCAGCAACCTGATAATCACATATTTTATTCATTAAGAAACCCTTATGTTTAGTCATTTACACTCTCCATATTCTTAATTGATTGAGTTTGGTATGATTTTGTGAGTTTGAGCTCAAATTGGTCTTAATTGAATATTTTTAGCATTATTGAGATTTGACACTGTTTCTGTATTTTGTTATTTGATGAACATGAATTTTACCTTGTAGGAAAGCTAAGAGGAAGCTCTACAACTTTGATGAAGAGCTCGAAGTCTGATTCAGATGTCTAAGGGACCTAAGTTTACATGGAAGTCAGAATACGGGTTCTCACAAGTAGAATCCGAATAGTGTGCACTCATAAAATCATATCTCAAGATGTAATAATGGAGATGGGCTGAAATTTGGATAGTGGATAGTCAAGATCCAAATAAACAACTTTCATGAAGAACACATTTTGAGAAAAAGAAGTCTAGTAGGTCATTTTGAGCTTGCAAGTCGGAACAGAGGTGCTGAAGTTGGGTTTGAGCAACCTACGGTATTTGGGACATATCTTAGGCTTAAGGAAGCCAAATTGGACGAACCAGCTATCCATTTTATAGCCAAGACAAGGATCTACAACTTTCATGAAGAACACTTTTCGTGGTTCTGAAGTATAGTGGGTCGTTTTTGGCTTTCAAGTCAGACACGAAATTTTCGTCCTCAACCACCCACTCATCCATCCACTAATCCACTCATCCACTCATCCACTCATCCACTAACTCACCCATTCATCCACTCATACACTAATCCAACCACTTAACCACTCTACCCACTCATCCACTAATCCATCCACTCACCCATTCATGTCCATAATTTCCCACTCACCAAAAGTCCTTTGGCATTTTTCACTAATTCAACCACTCAACCATTCCACTCACTCATCCACTAAACCAATCCACTAAACCAATCCACTAATCCATCCACTCAAACACTCCACTCACTTACCCACTCATCCACCCACTTCCCTTTGTCATTTTGTTACCTTAGACTTCTATAAAAGGCACCATTTATCATGAACAACATGTAATTCTCCTTCATTTCTCTCTAAGTTTCTTCTTGCTTCTTCATAGTTTCTCATAGTTTTGTATATTTTGATGCTCCCCTTCATGGTAATGGAGGGCTAAGCTACTTTGGGTCAATTTAGAACTCTTGAAGAGATTGTGGTTTGGATTCTTGAGACCTTGGTTATGCATTGTATTTGATTTGTAATTGAATTCCTCTTTTCTTCTTCTTTCTTCTTCTTCTTGATCTTGAATGCATGAATGGTGATTCTATTTATGTTGATCTAATTTGATCTTAGTTTAAGATTGAGATGTGTGATGAAACTTAGAACTAATTGATCTAAACTAATCACATAAATGAAGATTGAGATTTGTGATAAAACTTAGAACTGATTGATCTAAATTAATCACAATTGAAGAGGTTAGGTTTCTTGATTTGTGCCTAAGTTAATTGAATTCGGTACTTGAAATTAACATAGATTTTCATGAATGGTGCGATTGCGGATTTGTGTTTATCACTTGTTAATTGAATTCTAGACGATCGTCTAGTATGAATTCTGGATTTGATGCAGAGATCTCGGTTAGATCCAAATTAACAATTCAATTGCGCTTCAAGTGTTCTATGAAGGGTCTATGATTGAATCCACCCAATCTTGGATAAGTTTCTAAATTGACTGCTCTTTAATTGTTATTTCTTCCTTTAATTTTGTTAAGTGCGATCTTAAACTGTCAAACCCCTCCTTTTGCTAACTTTCACTTGATTTGATCAAATTGCATTTACGATCCTTGAGGAGACGATCCGGTGTTGTCACTGTGCTACAAGCTTAGGTAATAACTTCGGTTATAATTTTGACTGAGTTCGGCGCTCGTCAAAATTTTGGCGCCGTTGCCGGGGATTAGTAAGTGTAATCTTTTCATTTTAAGTGTTTTTACTAACCTTTGCTTTTTATTAAATTTTCTAACAATGGACCATGCATAATGGAGTCAAAACTTGAGGATTTGACTTCTTTGGTAAGACATATAGTAGTGAGACAACAATTACCTGTGCAGGAAGCTACACTTGTGTGTAACATTTGTTTTTGTTCATCTCACCCCACATATGCATGCCCTACACTTCAAGATGGTAGTTCTGTTTTTCCAGATCAATTTGTTGCAAAGAATCGGTTATTTTCCCGATGAACCACAAAGAAGAAGAAGCAACGAGTTATGACCCCTTCTTCAACACATACAACCCTAGCGGGAATACTATCCGGATCTGGGATATGGCAATACGGCATCACTACAAAGAACAATCATTTCAATATGAGCAGCCATTCCAGCAGAGATAACAAGTCCATCAACCACAAAACTTGAGCCTTCATGGGAGGACTTGATGAAAACCCAAATTGAGTTCCAAAGCAGAGTTTCACTTGCCACTATTCAGATTTAACAACCCAAATTAAGCGGATGACAACCACTATTAATGAACCGAGAAGTCAAGAGTCGGACCAACTCTCTTCCCAAACAATTCCCAACTCCCCGCATTCTAATTGTCATATTGATTTACCCGCAGATTTAGTTGAGGAAACTCATGATGAGTTGTGTCTAATTTCTTGATTTAATTGGTTTTGATGATTCTATCAATTGTAACTCATGTACCGATTGTGACGGTGATATAAAATGTGTTATGTGTCTTGAGATTTCTGCATATTTGAAAGCCGATGATTACGTTTACGCAAAGCATCTAATGATATTGAAGGGTCTATCAACAATGCAATTGCAGAATCTGAAACACATAGGGAGGTGGAGTTGAAGGCCATTGAGGAATTTTCAAAGAAGGAGGAAAGACTGAGATATGACAGTAACTCGAAGTGGATTTTGTTTTTGGGCCATGGTCCAATATAATCAATGAAAGCAGAATTGCCAAATTACACGTGTTGCATGCCATTGGTGAAGTCAAGGAAATTAAGAAAGACCAATGGGACCCCAATGGGAGCCCTCATGCTTCAAGTTTAACTTGGTCATTACACTTCAACCAATGGGACTCTAGTGAAAGCTATCATGTTGTGTCAACCATAACTTGGTCATCACGTTTCAACCAATGGGATCCTGGTGGAGTCTTTTCACTAACCTCACTTAATAAGACCAATGGACACCATCTCAAGTCGAAAAATGTGGAAGTGAAAGTGATGGGCTTTTACCATCCACATTATAAAGATCACTAAGAAGTATCTCAACGTCGAGCTAATGACGTTAAACAAGCGCTTATTGGGAGGCAACCCAACTAGATTTGTTTTCAAGATCTTTGGGGATGGTTTTCGCAATCTGAGAAGATAAAAACATACTTCACTTTAAATGGCTGAGTAAGGAGTCAATAAGTTATACCTTATTGACTCTTGAGACGCATTCTTGTGGCCTGGTACATCATGAACTTCTTAATTGTGGAATCTCTTCAGAGATGAACAGAAGTGTTACAGTCTTGGGAATCTGACTCTAAAAGACCCGCATTTCCTCTTTAATTTTATATTATTCCAGTCATGTTATTTTGGTTTTACATTTTACTCATTTGTTTTGTGAGTTTTCAGGTTCTGTTGCAGCTTTGATTCTTACGCATCTTTTCTGCTTGCCATTATCTCGCCCCTCATCAGGTTGTGTTGTTCTTTTCTTTCCGTTTTATTTATCACTTTCACATTGAGGACAATGTTTATATTAAGTGTGGGGGAGAGATTTTAGTATGTTTCTTTTTTGTTAAAAAAAATAAAAAAAGGGGTTCATTGCATGATTGAATAACTTTTCTCTCTTCTTGAACTGATATGCTTGGTGATGGATGATTGAATTGATGAATTGAGTTTGATGGATGCATACCTTGTGAGATTTTGAGCCTAATGGATGGATTTAACATTTATGCCATTCTCTTCTTTCTTGTGTGATTTTCACTCATGTTAATGACCACTCTAGAACTTGTTTTGATTCTTTTTGAGGCTACATTTCACTTGCATGCATGAACATGATTGAGGCCCTCTTTCTTAATTAGCTAGTTTAACCAAATAGCCAACCTTGTTTTCAATATGATATCAAGCACTCTTTTGACTTCTTGAAAATTCTCTGATTCCTGCCAACCTTGTATATTTTCCTTTGCTTAACCCCTTTGAGCTTATTTGACCATTCCTTGTTTCTAGCTCATTATGTGCCTTAAATGAGAAATCGTGTTCTTACTTTACCTTAGGGAATAAAAGAACATTAGCTTGGTTAATTGATGAGTTTTTGAACAAGTGTGGGGGTGTGTGTACAAAATGGTTGTTGAAAAAGAAAAGAGTGCCCAAAAAGATGAGTTCCTAATATGTATATAGTTATGTTCATATATAAAAAAAAAAGGGAAAAAAAAAAAAAAAAAAAAAAAAAAGAAAAAAAAACCAAGTGTTTAAAAAAAAGAAAAGGATTGGGAAATGAATATGTAAAGGGATATACACTACAGTTGGGATGAACTTTTATGCTTGTTATTTGAACTCAGCTCTCATTTGCTTTTATTCTCTTTGGTATTTATCTTCTCATATCCATTTTATCCTCTCCTGTTACCTTGACCTCACTACAACCTTGAATAAAGTCCTCATGATTTGTGTGTGTATGTGTTTTGAGTAGTGGAGAAATAGAATATAAGCAAGCTTATGGTAGTGCAATTTTCATGGGTTGAATTGAGTGAAATACCTACCTTTTAAACACCTATTTCTTGGTAAGTTTCTTCTTGGTTCTTCATAGTTTCTCATAGTTTTGTATATTTTGATGCTCCCCTTCATGGTAATGGAGGGCTAAGCTACTTTGGGTCAATTTAGAACTCTTGAAGAGATTGTGGTTTGGATTCTTGAGACCTTGGTTATGCATTGTATTTGATTTGTAATTGAATTCCTCTTTTCTTCTTCTTTCTTCTTCTTCTTGATCTTGAATGCATGAATGGTGATTCTATTTATGTTGATCTGATTTGATCTTAGTTTAAGATTGAGATTTGTGATGAAACTTAGAACTAATTGATCTAAACTAATCACATAAATGAAGATTGAGATTTGTGATGAAACTTAGAACTGATTGATCTAAATTAATCACAGAATTGAAGAGGTTAGGTTACTGATTTGTGCCTAAATTAATTGAATTCGGTACTTGAAATTAACATAGATTTTCATGAATGGTGCGATTACAGATTTGTGTTTATCACTTGTTAATTGAATTCTAGGCGATCATCTAGTATGAATTCTGGATTTGATGCAGAGATCTCGGTTAGATCCAAATTAATAATTCAATTGTGCTTCAAGTGTTTTATGAAGGGTCTATGATTGAATCCACCCAATCTTGGATAGGTTTCTAAATTGACTGCTCTTTAATTGTTATTTCTTCCTTTAATTTTGTTAAGTGCAATCTTAAACTGTCAAACCCCCCCTTTTTCTAACTTAACTTAATTTGATCAAATTGCATTTACGATCCTTGAGGAGACGATCCGGTGTTGTTCACTATACTACAAGTTTAGGTAATAACTTCGGTTATAATTTTGACTGAGTTCGGCGCTCGTCAAAATTTTGGCGCCATTGCCAGGGATTAGTAAGTGTAATCTTTTCATTTTAAGTATTTTTACTAACCTTTGCTTTTTATTAACTTTTCTAACAATGGACCATGCATAATGGAGTCAAAACTTGAGGATTTGACTTCTTTGGTAAGACATATAGTAGTGAGACAACAATTACTGCGGCAGAAGCTACACTTGTGTGTAACATTTGTTTTTGTTCATCTCACCCCACATATGCATGCCCTACACTTCAGTATGGTAGTTCTATTTTTCTAGATCAATTTGTTGCAGCAGCTGGTTATTTTCCTGATGAACCACAGTTCCAGTAGCAGCAACAGAGTGATGACCCCTTCTTCAACACATACAACCCTAGCTGGGAATACTATCCGGATCTGGGATATGGCAATACGACATCACTACAGCAACAATCATTTCAATATAAGCAGCCATTCCAGCAGATAACAAGTCCATCAACCACAAAACTTGAGCCTTCATGGGAGGACTTGATGAAAACCCAAATTGAGTTCCAGCAGAGTTTCACTGCCACTATTCAGGATTTAACAACCCAAATTAAGTAGATGACAACCACTATTAATGAACTGAGAAGTCAAGAGTTAGACCAACTCTCTTCCCAAACAATTCCCAACTCCCTGCATTCTAATTGTCATATTGATTTACCTGCAGATTTAGTTGAGGAAACTCATGATGAGTTGTGTGCTGAATTTCCTGATTTAATTAGTTTTGATGATTCTATCAATTGCAACTCATGTACTGATTGTGACGGTGATATAAAATGTGTTATGTGTGTTGAGATTTCTGCATATTTGAAAGCTGATGATTCTGTTTACGCAGCATCTAATGATATTGAAGGGTCTATCAACAATGCAATTGCAGAATCTGAAACACATAGGGAGGTGGAGTTGAAGGCCATTGAGGAATTTTCAAAGAAGGAGGAAAGACAGCATATAACAGTAACTACTGAAGTGGATTTTGTTTTTGGGCCATGGTCCAATATAATCAATGAAAGCAGAATTGCCAAATTACACGTGTTGCATGCCATTGGTGAAGTCAAGGAAATTAAGAAAGACCAATGGGACCCCAATGGGAGCCCTCATGCTTCAAGTTTAACTTGGTCATTACATTTCAACCAATGGGACCCTAGTGAAAGCTATCATGTTGTGTCAACCATAACTTGGTCATCACGTTTCAACCAATGGGATCCTGGTGGAGTCTTTTCACCAACCTCAATTAATAAGACCAATGGACACCATCTCAAGCTGGAAAATGTGGAAGTGAAAGTGATGGGCTTTTACCATCCACATTATAAAGATCATTAAGAAGTGTCCCAATGTCGAGCTAACGACGTTAAACAAGCGCTTATTGGGAGGCAACCCAACTAGATTTGCTTTTAAGAACTTTGTGGAAATTCTTCCTTATTTTTCTTCTTCTAGCTATTTTTGTATTTTAGTTTCAAATGCTACTCATGTGTTTTGTGAGTTTTCATGTTCTCTGCATGACTTTGATTCTTGCGCATCTTTTCTGCTTGCCATTATCTCGCCCCTCATCAGGTTGTGTTGCTCTTTTCTTTCCGATTTATTTATCACTTTCACATTGAGGACAATGTCTATATTAAGTGTGGGGGAGAGATTTTAGCATGTTCTTTTTTGTAAAAAAAAAAAAAAAGAGGGTTCATTGCATGATTGAATAACTTTTCTCCCTTCTTAAACTGATATGCTTGGAGATGGATGATTGAATTGATGAATTGAGTTTGTTGGAAGCATACCTTGTGATATTTTGAGCCTAATGAATGGATTTAACATTTATGCCATTCTCTTCTTTCTTGTGTGATTTTCACTCATGTTAATGACCACTCTAGAACTTGCTTTGATTCTTTTTGAAGCTACATTTCACTTGCATGCATGAACATGATTGAGGCCCTCTTTCTTAATTAGCTAGTTTAACCAAATAGCCAACCTTGTTTTCAATATGATATCAAGCACTCTTTTGACTTCTTGAAAATTCTCTGATTCCTGCCAACCTTGTATATTTTCCTTTGCTTAACCCCTTTGAGCTTATTTGACCATTCCTTGTTTCTAGCTCATTATGTGCCTTAAATGAGAAATCGTGTTCTTAATTTACTTTAGGGAATAAAAGAACATTAGCTTGGTTAATGGATGAGTTTTTGAACAAGTGTGGGGGTGTGTGTACAAAATGGTTGTTGAAAAAGAAAAGAGTGCCCAAAAAGATGAGTTCCTAATATGTATATAGTTATGTTCATATATAAAAAAACGAAAAAAAAAGAAAAAAAAACCAAGTGTTTAAAAAAAAGAAAAGGATTGGGAAATGAATATGTAAAGGGATATACACTAGAGTTGGGATGAACTTTTATGCTTGTTATTTGAACTCAGCTCTCATTTGCTTTTATTCTCTTTGGTATTTATCTTCTCATATCCATTTTATCCTCTCCTGTTACCTTGACCTCACTACAACCTTGAATAAAGTCCTCATGATTTGTGTGTGCATGTGTTTTGAGTAGTGGAGAAATAGAATATAAGCTTGCTTATGGTAGTGCAATTTTCATGGGTTGAATTGAGTGAAATACCTACCTTTTAAACACTTGAGAGATTGAGAGGGGATCTTGTGAAGATCTATCATTCTCGATTCATGTTGAAGTTACCTTGCTTGTTGGTTTGAGATGTGGAGAATTGTTAACTCATGAATGTTTTGATCCCTTGAACCTTTGGTTGTTCTTCTTGATTGTAAAATTTTGGGTTCTTGAATGTCGTTGGAATTTAAATTTTTGTTAATCTCTTATGTCCTTGTTTTGGTCTTGAGTCTTGCCCAGGAGTGCAAAAAGCTAAGTGTGGGAGAATTTGATAATCACATATTTTATTCATTAAGAAACCCTTATGTTTAGTCATTTACACTCTCCATATTCTTAATTGATTGAGTTTGGTATGATTTTGTGAGTTTGAGCTCAAATTGGTCCTAATTGAATATTTTCAGCATTATTGAGATTTGACACTGTTTCTGTATTTTAGCCATAACTTGAGTTCCTAATATCTGATGAACATGAATTTTACCTTGTAGGAAATCTAAGAGGAAGCTCTACAACTTTGATGAAGAGCTCGAAGTCCGATTCAGATGTCTAAGGGACCTAAGTTTACATGGAAGTCAGAATACGGGTTCTGTCAGTAGAATCCGAACAGTGTGCACTCATAAAATCATATCTCAAAATGTAATAATGGAGATGGGCTGAAATTTGGACAGTGGATAGTCAAGATCCAAATAAACAACTTTCATGAAGAACACATTTTGAGAAAAAGAAGTCTAGTAGGTCATTTTGAGCTTGCAAGTCGGAATAGAGGTGCTGAAGTTGGGTTTGAGCAACCTACGGTATTTGGGACATATCTTGGGCTTAAGGAAGCCAAATTGGACGAAACAGCTATCCATTTTATAGCCAAGACAAGGATATACAACTTTCATGAAGAAAACTTTTCATGGTTCTGAAGTATAGTGGGTCGTTTTTGGCTTTCAAGTCAGACACGAAATTTTCATCCTCAACCACCCACTCATCCATCCACTAATCCACTCATCCATCCACTAATCCACTCATCCACTCATCCACTCATCCACTAACTCACTCCCTCATCCACTCATACACTAATCCAACCACTTAACCACTCCACCCACTCATCCACTAAACCATCCACTAATCCATCCACTCACCCATTCATATCCATAATTTCCCACTCACCAAAAGTCTTTTGGCATTTTTCACTAATTCAACCACTCAACCATTCCACTAACTCATCCACTAAACCAATCCACTAAACCAACCCACTAATCCATCCACTCAAACACTCCACTCACTCATCCATTCATCCACCCACTTCCCTTTGTCATTTTGTTACCTTAGACTTCTATAAAAGGCACCATTTATCATGAACAACAGGTATTCTCCTTCATTTCTCTCTAAGTTTCTTCTTGGTTCTTCATAGTTTCTCATAGTTTTGTATATTTTGATGCTCCCCTTCATGGTAATGGAGGGCTAAGCTACTTTGGGTCAATTTAGAACTCTTGAAGAGATTGTGGTTTGGATTCTTGAGACCTTGGTTATGCATTGTATTTGATTTGTAATTGAATTCCTCTTTTCTTCTTCTTTCTTCTTCTTCTTGATCTTGAATGCATGAATGGTGATTCTATTTACATTGATCTGATTTGATCTTAGTTTAAGATTGAGATTTGTGATGAAACTTAGAACTAATTGATCTAAACTAATCACATAAATGAAGATTGAGATTTGTGATGAAACTTAGAACTGATTGATCTAAATTAATCACAGAATTGAAGAGGTTAGGTTACTGATTTGTGCCTAAGTTAATTGAATTCGGTACTTGAAATTAACATAGATTTTCATGAATGGTGCGATTACAGATTTGTGTTTATCACTTGTTAATTGAATTCTAGGCGATCGTCTAGTATGAATTCTGGATTTGATGCAGAGATCTCGGTTAGATCCAAATTAACAATTCAATTGCGCTTCAAGTGTTTTATGAAGGGTCTATGATTGAATCCACCCAATCTTGGATAGGTTTCTAAATTGACTGCTCTTTAATTGTTATTTCCTCCTTTAATTTTGTTAAGTGCAATCTTAAACTGTCAAACCCCCCTTTTTTCTAACTTAACTTAATTTGATCAAATTGCATTTACGATCCTTGAGGAGACAATCCGGTGTTGTTCACTATACTACAAGTTTAGGTAATAACTTCGGTTATAATTTTGACTGAGTTCGGCGCTCGTCACAACCACAATCCTTTTATTTGATATCTGTTCTATTCAAATAACTATTGTGGGTATTCGAATAACCATATTTCAGCCTTGAATATTTCATGTTTTATAAACTAATCTATTCGAATAAATCAGCAGTTATTCGAATAAACGTCTGGAAAATGGTTACGACGTTTGGGTTATATAAATGTATCATCTTTGCTCCTTTTTTTTTAATGATCAACTAAATGTAATTGGCCATATTTGACTCTATGCTTTTGATGAAATACATCTCATTTCTTTTGAGCCTAAATTTTATGCCTTAAATAAAAATTACATGATGTTCTTAAATGCATATTCCTTAGCTTGTTCTTGCCCCTTCTTTTCTCAAGATTATGCTGCATATTTAAATTCTTTATAATACAAATGCTTAATGTAATTAGCTACTGTTTTGATAAATATATGAACGTGATAACAATGCAACAAGTGGTATTAAACAAGTGGTTACTTGGCCAAATTAATAAATAAAATATCTTTTGATTTATTATTTTGAATGCTTATTGGCTTATGAGTTTGGCTAACTTCTATGGATCCAAAAATTAATGGATACCAAAGAAAGCACTTTGAATTGTTTTGTAGGGGTTTAACTACCTCAAGCAAACTCTTAAATGAAAATTATTCAACTTGAGGGAAATGAATGAAGAGGACATGAGGAGACTTTCTTCAAGTACATTGAAATAGAATACTTAATGGAAGAAAGCTCAAGAGGACCAATAAATGAAGAACACTACAAAGAAGCATCTCTCTTTATCTAACTCAATAAGTATCTCTATCCCTAAACAATTATGATATTCTATATGGATTGTATGATACTCGTTGACTAATTGATCTTAAATAATTAAATATTTTCTCTCACATGAGTAGCATGCTTAGCATTGACAAAAGTGCCAAATTGGATTTTTTTTCATTGCATATAGGGTAAATTATGTTAGTTCTATACAATGTTCTGATCCCTATAGCATATTTTATCAAAGTAAAAATATCTATGCTTCTCTTGATAGATGACAAATTTATAAGAAATTGATAACAAGTGGTAAATATTTTACATTTTTAGTAACAAGTGAGTGTTTACATTTTAATAACAAGTGGTATTAAATACAAGTAATTCTCTTGATAAATGTAATGACTGTTTTGATGATAAAATGCAATTAATTGTTTAATGAATGAATTTATCTTTGCTCATGTGTTGAATATTGTGCTTATCTTGCTAAATTTATAAAACTATACTCTGCTGCTATTCTAGTATGCTATGAAATAAAATATTTTGTTTAAATGGAATATACTATGTTTAGCTTTATACTTTCTCTTGCCCCATCTTTTTGATCATGACAAAAGGGGGAGAAAAAACTTGAATTCTTTGTTTGAGCAAAATCAGGGGGAGAAAAAGTAAAAGTTCGGTAAGACAAAAATAGAAATTGGATTCCAAAAGTAAAGGGGAGCTACTGTGCATATCTCTGATATAAATCACCTCTTATGAAAAAGAGAGGGAGTAAGTATCTCTAAACAACCTTGTGAATTCCAATTTATATAACTAACTCTTTTTCTCAAATGTTAGTTTGTCATCATCAAAAAGGGGGAGAATGTAATTGGACATATGCTTTTGAGGATTTTGTTTTGATGATAACAAACGTGAAGACAAAAATGAAGATGATAGAAAGACCAAGTCCAAGATCGCATAAGAATAGCTTTAGGACTTAGGATCTTTTTGTACGGAGCTCACTTTAATATCTCTCTGTTTTGAAAGAAAAATAAAATTGATTTTAAAAGAAACTTAAGTGTTTTTCGAATGATTTATTCAAAATTGGGTTCTATTGTTTCACTCAAATAAATCAGTTTTATTCAAATAAAACTTATTCCATTCGAAAAAAATTCTTTCTCCAAGCCTCTGTTTTTAATATCCTTATTCGAATAATGATCTTGCTATTCGAATAATTCAGTTGTTTTTCGTTTTCCAAACTGCTATTCGAATAATAGCTCTTCAGAGCTTTTGTTTTCTTAAAAGGCTATTCGAATAAACCATTGTTTATTCGAATAACAGGACCTCCAGAAAAGCTCTCTTAAAAGAGTTATTTGAATAACTCAGTATTTATTCGAATACACTCAGTTTTCCAGAACTGTTTTGTTAAAGAGTTATTCGAATAGACTTAAGGTCATTTGAATAACCAATATCAGCTGAGCCTTTATAAAACCTCCATGAACAGTGTTATTCGAATAACAATTCAGTTATCCGAATAAACACGGTTCTCACGTATTCTGATATGGAAACGTGTTTTTGAAAAACTGAGTATTAATTACTCCCCAACGGCTGTTTTCTTGGTTTTTCTCTATAAATAGAAGCCTTGGGTCTTCTCTAAAATTGGCTAACACTCTTATTATTTTTTCTGATTGCTCTATCTTGTGAAATTATTTTCTACGCTCTATTTTTTTATTAAACTTTAAGATATTTCTGTGAGAGCTCCATTAGCACTTCAATTTGTATAATTTACTCTGAGTGAGAGTTTCTCTTCTTCATCTATTTCTCTGATATACTGTATTGTGAGGGTGAGGTATCCCTCAGTAAAAGGGTGAGGTATCCCTTGTTGTAAAGAAGGTGAGGTATCCTTCAAAGGGGGTGAGGTATCCCTCTAAGATTTGTGTAAGGGTGAGGTATCCCTTATTGTAAAGAAGGTGAGATATCCTTCAAAGGGGGTGAGGTATCCCTCTAAGGTTTGTGTAAGGGTGAGGTATCCCTACAGGCTGAGGCTTTAGCACAAGGTTAGAGTTTCCCTGTGTGTGAAAAGTGCTCTATTGTGTAAAGGTTGCAAGCACCTGGTTTTAAGCTTGTATTGAATAGTGAAAAATCTCGAACTATGTTTCGGGGACTGGACGTAGATCACAAGTGGGTTAGTGATCGAACCAAGATAAATATCGTGCCTGCTTCTCTTCTTAATCTCTTTACTTTACACAATTTTATTTTATTGCACCTTTATTTTTTTTTTTTGCTGTTCTTAATACTTCTTTTCTTCATATCATTTCTTCTACGCATTTATTTAATAAGTTTCTATAATTATATTTTAATTAATAGTGGTTTTGCGAAAAATTTTGTACTCAATTCACCCCCCTTCTTGAGTACTAGAAGCCACTTGGGTAACACATTTGTCCAACGAGACTCTTGCAATACTCAATGAAGTCATTAATCTCTGCCGGAGTCTTAAGAGGATCGACCATCTTATCTGCCACCTTTAAATAATATGGAATGTCTGTGATCGCCGTGTTAGCTAGGCCTGCTAGTTTCACAAAGTGGTCTCTCCAAAAGTTGGCTTCTTCTTTCCATTCATTGATGTCCTTGTCTTGTTGCCTTACAAGATTTATCATTTTCTGCAAGTCCTTTTGTCCCTGTTGCAATGCTGCTTCATACTCTGCAATTTCCTTGGCAATGTGTAACCTTTCCATCTTGATTGTATCTTCATATCTTGCTGACAACTCTTTCATTTGTTGCTCCATCCTATCCACTTGCTGAAGAACATCATTCTGTGTTGTTTTGGCATTCACGAGCAACTCTTTAAGTTGTTGATTTTCAACTAGTGCCCTATCTCTTTCTTGCCCTCGAAGTCCTAGTTCCTTGTTTGCAGCTTCCAAGCATCTTCTATCCTTGACATTTGTTCTTGCTCTGTTTTTAGCCTCTTGTTAGCTCTTTCAAGAGCGTGACTTTTTTCAGAATTTTCACATTTTAAGACTGCATATGCTTGACGAGCCCTTTCTAATTCTGCCTCTAATTTTCTTTTTTGTTCATTGGCCTCTACTAGCTTTTCTTTCACTTCTTCATCTTCTATCGGATCCAGAGGCAAAGATTTACTAGTTGAAATTTTAAAGGGTAACTTGACTTCTTGAGCCCGGTCCTTGACCCACTGCCTGTAGCTTTCTTTGACTCCACAACTTCTGACTCCAAGTTCTCTACCCTTTCTGATGACTTTCCTCCAAGCATCTCACACTTTCCTAAGTGTCTCGGAACACTCCGTCTACATATCATAAATAAAAGGAGTAATTTCCAACTCCGAGGGTGGTCCCATCATGGGATAGCGAAGTTGTCGCAATGCTAACGTGGGGTTATAGTTAATACACCCCTGAGTACCCATTAGGGGAACGTTAGGAAAACCCTCACACTAATAAATCACAGTTTGCCCTTCCTTACGCCATAGGTACCATACGATCTTTTCATCTTCAAGCTTGGTTAATTCCTCGGCCCATTCATGACCGTTCTTGGTCTTCAATTGGAGCATCTTGAGACATGTAATGAGACATGGATCCTCGTAACCCCTCTTGAATATGTGAGAGGTTAGCCATACAAATAACATTGGTAGACAACATAAGATTCGTTTACCCTACTTTTCATGGAATAAGTTCAAGGTGTAGTAAACATCAGCAAGAATGGCTAGGACAGGATTAGCGGCATCATTTCGTCAAGCGAAGAACACATCGATTGCTGCGAAACCTACCAAGTCTTCACTATTTAGGAATATGATGCTACCATAAATGGCGAGGGCTAGTACATTCATAAAAGTATTCCAGTCTTCAACCTTAGCTAGGTGGCGCATGTGCTCTTCCAAGTATTTACTTGGGAAACCCTCTATTCCTTTCCTGTTTTGCTTTGCCTTTTGTAAGTCCCTTACCTGAACTTTCAAGACCTCTGCTATAGTTGGCAATGATGCATAGTGACCCTTATATTGGTATAGTTTTTCCTTTTCCAATGATAAGCCCAAGATTTGCTCAAACTCTTCTAATGTGGGGGCTAACTGAAAATCTTGAAATGTGAAACAACGTAATGGTGGATCATAATACTGGGCTAGTGCAGTAATAGTTTTTGTTTGCACGTCCACTTCTAATAGATTCAAAAGTTTTCCATATCTTGCGGTGAAGGTCAAACGTTGTGTTTTTTTTAGCATTCGGCCCAAACCCACTAGGCTCTCTGTATCCACTATCTTGGCCTTATGTTGCAGGGTCTTTTTCAAAATTGCCTCCTTGTGATCTGATCCCATGTCACTTTCCATTTTTAATCAAAGATACTCACTGCTAGTCCTTAGACACTGAATTTCAAATGGTTCTCCAACAAACCTGGGAATGAAGAATTATCAATGCATGGTTTAAAAAATGATTTTACAATTTAATAATAAGTGAGTTGTTGGTCCCTTAAAAGTGATTCGCCTCTTTTTTTTTGGAAAAAACTTTTTATTTTTTTTATCAAGAGGGACACCAGTATGGTTTATCACATTAAGGGACTAAATAACTCACAAGACAATACAGATAAGTCAAAAGATAATGAATGGTACGCTCCCTTTGTGTCCTAATGGGATTTCCCTAACTTGGGGATTTCTATCCTGAGGATCTACAAGTCTTTACTGAATTGTGAAAACTTTCATTAGGTGGCTCTTCTATTTTAAAGGTCTCTAGAGCCAAGTCCCATTTCAAAATGTTGACCACAAAATAGTGGGTAAACCACTAGGTGTGGGACATTTGTGAAAAAGGCGCACTCTAGATGAGATTTTCGCAATACCCAAACAGGATGTATATCCAAAATGGCTATCACTACACAACCTCTTCTTAACTTAGGCTTCACTCAGACCCGAGTATAGGGTCCCACTCAAATGTGTGTGATAAATGTGTAGGTGTAGTGGGTGTAGGGAGCTTACAAACCTTCATTATCCTAAAGACTACCCGCATCCTGCAAAACAAGAACAAAAACAAACAAAAATTCCAAGAGAAATTCTCTATCCTAAGGTTTTAATAACAAAAATAATTAAAATAATTTAAATAATTAAAAAGGAAAAAAAGGTAAGACAAATATATAAAGATTACAAAATTTTGCACAACAAACTTATATGGGCTTGACTCTCAACGGTCCCCAATGGAGTCGCCATCTGTCGCGACCGTAATCATGGCGGGAGTGGCGAAACAAAATAAATTGTTAAGAGTCGCTACCAATTTTATTTAAATTAGAAAAAATTGAAAAATCTTTTTAGAAAATGGTCTTTGGAACCAAATTGGATTCGGGAGTTAGTTATGCATAGGAAATGGTGGAGACTTAACCCCACAGCACCCCTAATACATCCATCCTAAAACAATTACCCTAAATCAATTATGCAAAATTTAATAATCTTATAATATATTTGTTTCACCTCTTTTATAAAAACAAAAAAAACAAAATAAATAATTTGTCAAAATTTAAACTTTCGCTTGACGAAATAGAAATTCTGCTCCTACGTACCCTCAGGTGCAATGAGGAACTCAAAGTCACGTAGTTCTTTAAAAAATAAGTGTGAGTTAGTTGATTTTATTTAAATAAAAAAATTAATTTTTTTTATTTTATAAAAATTTGAATTAACAGGTCGTCGCGACTCTATTAATCAAATTAAAGTTTGAATAGGTGAAGCTCGCGTCACGCTAGAGGCGTCACCCACTGATTATTGAATTTGGATAATATTTTTTTTTTAAAAAAAGAACGAATTTTGAGTATTTATTAAATGGATTTTTTATTTTTTAAAATAATTTGAATCATTAGGTTATCACAACTCAGATGATCTAAATAGTTACAAGACTAACAAGCTGTCACAACTCAGTTAATCTTGTTTATTTCTTAAGAAATAATTATTTTATATTAACCCTTTTTAATTTTGAAATTTTCTATTAACCTCTTTTTAATTTTTTATCATTATTTTTAATCTTATTCTTATTTTTTTTATTCTTTTTTTTTTGCCCAAATTGGTTGCTTTAGGCCCATTTCCCTTAAATCATTCAAAAAAAGAAAAGGTAACTTACGAAAATAGAAAAGGGGAGAGGGATATTTGCTTTTCTTCTTCTTCTTCTTCTTCTTCTTCAGTGGAGTTTAACAGAGACCAAACAGGGGGCGAGGGAGGCTCGACGGTGAGCAGCGGGTGCGGACGTGGCAAAGAGACGCTGGATCAGGAGTGGGTCACCGGCAGGAGCGCACGAGAGTCGCCAAGCGGTTCGCGCCTGGTCTCACAGTGGGTCGAAGTGAGAGCAGCGTGACCGGACCTCGCGGTTTTGGTACTTGGCGGATCCGGGTTCGTCGGGTTGCGGGACTAGTCGCGGTGCAGTCTGGATCGGGGTTGGCGGGGAATGGTCTGGGCGGCTGTCACGCGTTCAGGCGGTGTGGTTACGGCTGGAGTGAGGCAGTGCAAACTAGCATCGAGTTCGGCAGGGGCGACGTTGCGGGTCGGTAGGCTCCGGTTTCGACGACGGGTTGGCTGGGTTTTTTTTTTTTTGAATTTTTGCAGGGGCCTTGTTTAAGGGAGATTGAAGGTGGTGAGGGTATTTTGATGAGGAAGATGATGAAGTTTCGTGAAAGGGAGCTTGTAAAGAGGTGAAGGGAGATGGTAGTTGTGGAAGTAAAAGGGGTAATGGGGATTTGTTGGAGGAAATTAGTTATGGAGGTGAGATGATAAGGTGGCTGGTGAGAAAGATGGAAGTGCAGGGGCTCATATACGGGAGGTTATGGGAATGGAAAAAATTGAAGGCAAGCGTCAAAGTATTAAACTGATAGTGCATTTTTTTTTTTTGCTGAAAAAAAGTCTCATGAGTTAAAAGTGGAGCTCTCTTGTGTGTGGGGGTTATGAATTAATATAGGAATGGTTTAAGTAGAAGTGTTTGAGTTGTAGTGTGATTAGGAGTTATTTTAGGATGAGTGATGAAGTTTGTTTCAGATGAATGTTAGGGTTAGTGTAGGATTAGTATTGAGATTTGTTTAGGATCGGTTTGTTTATGGTGAGTTTGAGTTGGTTTAGGATATGGGTTGTGGGTTGGATAATGGGTCAAGAGTTGGATATTAGGTCAATGGGTAAGTTAATGGATTGGGCTGGATATTGGGTCAATGGGTAGGTTAATGGATTGAGCTGGATATTTTTATTTTTTCTATTTTTATTTTATTTATTTATTTTGTATTTTGTATTTTTTATTATTATTTTATTTTATTTTTTTTTATTTTATTTACAAAATGCCCTAGACAAAATTCGGTGTTTACAAAGGCTATAGAAGAACTAGTGCTGAGGGGGAGAATTAAGAAGTCAACACTAGTTGCACTGACCATGAAAAATATAACACTACCTTTTCCTAAGCAAATGGTGGACAGTGGTGATCTACACTTCATGTACTTAGTAGACGGTGCGTAACAATTAATTGGCGGATGGTGATACTTAGGAAAATATAGTTATTAAATGAGGAGAAAACTAGATACTTATTGAGCCCACTTTGAGAGCCTATAAATATTATCAATTGATAGCATGTAGAGCATGGAATGAAGAAGAAAAAACAAGAAAGAAAGAGAAGAAAAAAAGAAATAAAGAGCTAGTGGTGTAAGTGATGGGAATTAAAAGATGCAAACCCTAGTGCAAGTTATCTCAAGTAATAAATTTCTCAGGAGTTCAGAAGATAAACATAACTTCAATTTAGAACAAAAGAAAATTACAACAACATAAACAAATAACACAATAGCATGATCTTGATCTCTAAGCTAAGATGCCCAAGATGATAAGTTAATACTCCCTTTTATAGAGCTTAAGGAGTATAAAGTGTCAATGAAGTTATTTAATGAGTGGGTAGATGATGGATGGATGAGTGGAAAATGATAATGGAGTTATTTAATGAGTGAATGGATGATTAATGAGTGGGTGAATGATTATTTAGTGGGTAGATGATTAATGAGTGGGTGGATGATTAATGAGTGGGTGGATGATTATCATGTTTGTCTCTCCACTTGTACCAACTAATTCAACTATCTTCACACGATTATAACTCTGTAAAAATGTCATTTTCTGAAAAAGTAGTCTTCATGAGAGTTGAAGGGTTTTGTCTTAGCTTTCCAATGTCACTAGTTTTAGCTCAATGAAGCTCCTACAGCCCAAGTTATGCCCTGATTAGTGCACACTGCTCGGGTTCTAGTTACAGAACCCGTTTTTTGACTTCCATGCCCAATTAGCTTCACTAGATGTCTGATTGAGACTTCTCTTCATCAAAGTTATAGAGCTTTCTCTCAGCTTTCCTACAAGGTTAAATTCATAATTTCTAGACATCTAGAACTCAAGATATGGCCGAAATACAGAAACATTGTAAAATTTCCATAATGCTGGCAAAGATCAATTAAGCTTAATTTGAACCCAAACTTACAAAACATGACCAAGTTCAATCAATTAAGTACGTAAAGAGTGTAAATGATTAAAAATGAGAGTTTATTAATGTATAAAATATGTGATTATCAAATTCCCCCACACTTAGCTTTTTCCACTCCTGGGCAAAACACATAAGACTAAAGCTAGGAAACAAAGAAAAATGACACAGACTCAAAAGCTAAAAATACTAAAAGACTCAATTTCCAATGATATTCAAGAATGAAAAAGTTTATAAACAAGTAGAGCAACAAAAAATTTAAGGGATCAAAACATTCATAAGGTAATATTTCTTCGCATCTCATATCAACAAGCAAGGAAACTTTAGTTGAAAAAAATGAATAAAAAATTATAGATCCTCACAGAATTCACTCTCAATCTCTCAAGTGTTTAAAAGGTAAGTATTTCACTTTATTCAACTCATGAACAACTGCATTACCATAAGCTTGCTTTTCTTCTACTTCTCAACTACTTAAAAACACATGCACACAAAAATCAAGAGGACTTTATTCAAGGTTGTAATGGGGCCATGGTAAAGGAGAGGGGGTAATATGGATATGATAGGTTAGAATATCAAAGAGAATAGAAGAGCATTAGGGTACAGTTAGAGTAGAGAAGATGTTTGAGAACATTCAGTTTAAATCTCATAAAGAACAATGACTAATATCTGACTAGTGTTTGTTGAAGTTTAATCCCAAATTGGTGGGTTGAATTTATTGTTAGGCCTGCACCTTCTCTTTCTCTTCCTATTATTTCTAAGCATCCATCCTCATTTTAGGTATGGATATGTCACATGGTGTATCAGGAGATTTTGATAATTTTTTGATTGTAGTGGTGGTTAGCTCTTTTTTTTTTTCTTTTTCTCTCCTTTTTTTTAATATTTTGCACACACACCCCATACTTATTCAAGAACTAATCTAATAACAATGTCAATGCTTTCTTATTCCCTAAGGTTGGGTAAAAACATGTTTTTTTTAAGGCACGTAATAAGTTATAAACAAGAAATGATCAAATAAGCTCAAAAGGGTTACACAAGGGAAAATATGCAAGATTGACTATTTGGTCAAAGTAGCTATTTCAAAATGCCTCAATCATGTTTATGTTTGCATGTGAAAATGTAGCCTAAAAAAGAATCAAAACAAGTTCTAGAGTAACAATTCTATGAGTAAAAAATCATACAAGAAAGAAGAGAATGGTACAGATATTCAATCCATTCATCAATAGGCTCAAAATCTCACAAGGCATATATCTATCATTCTCAATCTATCAATTCAACATCCATAACTAAGCATGTGAAATTAAAGAAAGAAGACAATTTATTCAACCATGTAATGATCCCAGAATTTCAATTACTTTAAAGGATGTGAGAGTACATTCACTTGAATCATCCAAAGGCAATCAAACGATAAAACTTTGTTACTTCCACAAATCAACACAAAATAGTTACTTCCTCAATTTAGATGTGTTTCAGGAGTAATTTACTTTAAGAGTAAAATTATTCCTTACTCTATCATCCCTAATTGATTTTTGCTCTAGGTTTCTGACAATCATATTAGTAAACATACTTTTCCAATTTAGATGCATCTCAAGATTAAAATTTACTCCTTACTATGTCATCCTTAATTAGTTTAGTAAGTTTCTGATAATCATATCATACTTCCCAATTATTATTATTTTTTTTGTCAACTATCCTTCCCCCTAACTAGATCACAACATTGTCCGCAATGTTAAAATATAGATCACTAAATGATAGAAGATATTACCTATTGCGATAATTATTGAAAAGAGAAATATGACACAAATTTAAACAGAAACAAAGTACGATAAATAAAACTGAAGGTAAAGGAAAGTTATAGATGAAGTGTCAGATTTGGCTTGCGTTTCATGCTGCTTCCCTCACTGCTTCCTTCTGACCAATCTATCTGAGTTATTACTAGATCAGGTTTCTAAACAAAAGCTTCTAATTTACCAATCAACTCATCAACAGTGGAAGCAGAGATAAGAAGTAGTCTTGCCGAAGGTCTGTTCCACAACATGGTCAAGAAAAGATAACAAACCAGAAAAAAAATATTAACATTCAACAAACCTATGGGTTTAAGGTGGATGTTCAGTTGGGCCTAAGAGACAATTTGAAAAACTTCTTCCAAAGTACTAAAACTGCCTAGTAAGGTAATGAATGTATTAGAGTTTTCAAGCATTGTCTTTATTCGTTCATGCATAGATGATACTTGAAGTTCCTCCCCAATTGTCTTTCCAGTGATGTTCTTTTGAGTCAAAGCTCTAGGAATGATACCTAAAACCTGTCTGTGTAACACCCTCCTCAAGGCATCACATTTCCGACTACCAACTTATAATCTTTAAATCAGTTCATAAAAGGTTTGAGTTATAAAATATGAGTTTCAAAATTTCTTTTTGCGGTAATATAACTTACTGATATTTATAAGTAATACTGAAAAATAAATTTAAACTGATTAAAACTCATATAACAGACATCACTTAATATTTAATAATTATTCAAAAAATATAAAACTTATAGACTCAATTTTAAATAGTAGCAAACCTCATGACTGGTCTTACTCAATAGCACGGTAAAATACTAACGATAAATACTCAACATACTTATTCTGCCTTGTATCCATCTTGACGCGTCATATATTTGTTCCTCTTCAAAACTGCACACCGATGAATCCAGAATGGTTACTCCTTGATATTGTCACCGAACTCAGATTTGTTTGCCTCAATTGACGTCTAAGCAACTCGTTTCATCTACTATTTAATTTTTAACAATACAAAACTCAACAAAACAATATAATAAAGAGGTGAAATCACCTACGCCAATACCAACATGGTAGCATAGAGATAACACAAACAACATACCATACAGATACATCATACCATAATTACAATTATGCCATCATCATAATGTGTAAAATAGCAATAATTACAATAATGCCATTAACAATTATTATCATCATCATCATCCAATATTCCTCAACAAAACAATTATCTTAACCAATATTCTTCAATTATCATATCATGCAGATATAAATACTCAGACTTATGCATGTGCACATAGACTCAATTTCCTACTCCATTGAGCTAATACTCAGTTCGGAGAAATTGATCCGAAAGATCTGTCTGTACCAAAATGCCTCAGGCCACGTGCTACAATTCTCATTTGTATTTGCACATCTAACATATACACGATAGTCTTTACTAGATCTTGATTAAGAATAGTGTCTCGGTCAGGATCATCAGTGTGTTGCGTCGGTCTAACCCACGGTACAAAAGAGCTGCCAACTGCCCTTGTAGGCAACCCGCACCCCGATGCCCCCAAGGTCAACAAGTGACTTACACTATGCATATCGCACTTACTCAAGAGGTGTACGTCTCTCCTAGGCAAATAGCCTCATACAGTCCATTAGACCTTTCCAATGCATGTTCAATGCACTAATGCCAATCATAGGCAAGATTCATCATTTTCTCATACAGTGTTCATACACTAGTCCATGCATATAAAATACACCATTCTCAGTTCAAATTCACAATTTCATATTCAGGATTCACACACTGACCCATTCTTAGTTCAATTTCATAATCTCCTAATCAGGGTCCACACCCTGGCCCAACAGTAATCATACTGTATATTCAATTGCGAAATCATATTATTGCATTTTCATAGTTGCAAAACACTTTTGTCGCGTTTTCACAATCGCGCAACATTTCTGTTACATTTTCACAATTTCGCAACATTTCTGTTACATTTTCAAATCACGTATTGGTTTTTCAACGTTTTCTCAATCACGTAAAAATATTTACACGTTTCTCAAATCGCGTAGCGATTTTCCACCATTTTCACACTCGCGTAACGTAAAAATCATTCTTTTAAGTAGCGTAAATCATTTTCTATCATTTTTGAAATATTTAAACGCTTTCCAAATTGCATAGAAATATTTTAACATTTTTTAAATCGCGTAGCTTAAAAATCACGTTTTTAAGTTACGTAAAACATTTTTCACCATTTTACAATCATATAAAATATTCAATATTCCAAACATTATTTTGGACTCTCAAACAAATCCGTATCATTTCCAACATCATTTTTCACATTTCTCCTTTAAGAAATTCTTTTCTCAAAATAATATGACTTTTCACATTATTTTCCACATTTTTTTACTCAAGAAAATCCTTTTCACAATAATTTCCACAATTTCACCATTTCCATTGATGTAAATCAATGTTTTCAAATCTTTAAAATTTCTTATTACACTTCAAAACCCAAAGGATGAGTTATACATTAGAAAATATCAAATCACTATTATATTCTCTATTTTTTTCTCAAATCAATTCTAAAATTAATTCTCTTTAAAATAAATTGAGGTTCAAACACTTTCAACCTGTTTTTGTCTTTCATAAACGAAATTCCATCTTTCAAGTAACAAAACACCTTATTTTCCATTTTCTTTAATCCTTGTACTAAATCAAATTATATTTCCACTTTGAAAATTACTTTGTTTCATAACACCAAGGCATTCACAAGCTTTCAAAACCATGGTACTTGGCCATTGAAACCATCAAATATTTTTTCTTCTAAATCGATATGGTTTTACACAAACAAAACCATTAAAATTTTCTTAACAAAACCGAGAGGCTCTTGGTCTTTAAAATCAATTCATTTGTTCATTTTCATTTTCACTTTCTTTGCAAATCCTTAAAATCATCAACTCATTGCTCTTTTCATTTAAAACTCATGATTTGTAAAATACTTAAAATCTTTTTACTCAAAAATCACCCTTGAGGCCGTGTGCCTCTATGGTTCTTTGGAACCAAAAATTGTTTTCCTTTTCATCAATTTTTATGGCATACATCACATATAATCAACATATTATATTTCAAGCATACCATAAAACCAAGTAAACATCATACTAAGCATGCAAGCATAAATAAATCATGCAAAGCATATCAAGTATAAACAAATAATCAAAAACACATAAACACTCACAAATAATTACATGACCATGGATATGAATCCTCACATGGATTCACCATCCATCAAATACCACAACCATCTCTCACCACCATGCTTGGTTGGTGAGATGGATCTCCCTCTTACCTCTTGAAGATCTACAAAAAGCTCCTTGCTTTGCACTTTGATCAAGATCTCCACCAACAAAAGTTTCTTAAACATAAAACAAACACAAAGAAATTAGTATATTAAGCTTGAATAAGAGGAACCATGGATCAAACATGGTTTAGAACATGAAAAAGAGGTAAGAAATGAAATTTCCCTACACTTCACCATAAAAACCTATAACTTTGCTCTTGAAGAAAGTCCTTGAAAATGAATGATTTAGAGAAAGTCTCCAACATGAAAGTTGCTTAGAATAAGGTAAGGATTCAAGAAATAAGGTTGTTTGAAATTAAAGAATGATGGAAGATAGAGTATGGGTGCTTGGCCGTGAGCTAGCTTGGAGGAGAAAGGAGAGAAAATTTTGAAGAGCTTTCTTGAAGGAAATGATCAATAATGACTAAGACAACTAATAATGGTCTTCAATTTGCTTTAGCACCTAAGACAACACCAAAAACCATCCCCCCCTCTTCATGCATTCTCCTTGAGTGACCAATTTCAATAGCCATTATTTGAAGCATTCCTAACCATTGATTAGTTCAATGGTTAAGATTAAGGTAGATTCTAAGTGTAGCCTTTAGATTAGAAGACTTAATCTAGGCCATTGGATCTTTCTCCTTGAAATTCTAGCCATTAGACGTGTCTCCAAAATGAAGGGTCAAGATCACTCATTCAAACTTTACATCCAATGGTCATAAATGGTCCTTGTCACTTTTTAAGACCAAATCTCCACCCTTGATTAAATCAATGGTTGATATTCAAAGTCTTCGTTATTAAGCTTGTCTTTACAACCATTGATTAGATCAATGGTGAACATCCAAAGCTTCATAACTAAGTTTATTCCCACACCATTAATTAAATCAATAGTGATCATCCAATGCTTCTTCATTAAGTTTGTTTCTTAACTGTTGATTAAATCAAGATCAAGTCTCCACCGTTGATTAAATTAATGGTGGATATCCAAACTACCAATGTTGACTTAAGCAGTATAATATTTATTTTTCTATCTGCTATTACCCTCCGAATAATTTTTTTACTATATTTTTATTGTCCGATAATTAAATACAGTACAAAACACAGTAAAAGAAAATTTTAAAAACTGTTTCCAGATTCAAGTTTAGTAAGATCCCCCGTCTCCGTCTCAACAATACAAATTTTTCTATCCGCAGAAATTTTTTTACTTTTTGAGACCCACCTGGGCCTACGTAAGGCTACCTGGGCCCACAGACAACCCAAAAACAATAAGAGAAATATTAAAATTTCATAATCATCTATAAAATCATTAAAATTAGAAAACGTATGAAAATCAAGTTGGATTAGTAAAAATCATTAAGGATTTTCAAAAAGAAATAAAATACGAAGGGTTAGATATCAAATTTCAAAATAATATTAAAAGAATAAAAAAACGTAAAAACTCTCAAAAATTCCTAAAAATCACAAAAATTATAAAATCATGAAGTTCGAAAGTCGGATTATTCAAAATAATTAAGAATTACTCGAAATAAATAAAATACAAAATTTTCGGGTTGTTACAGTCTACCTCCTAGAAATGCCGATAGTGATACAACCCCCATTAACAAATGACAACCTCCCCCATGTACAACATGAAATATTCCTCGCAACAAGTGTTCAATTAAGAGTGTTTTACAAACTCTAAACCCTTCCCATACCTAGACCCATAAAATACACAAATATTTTTAAGTCGACGAACAAAAACTCCTTCGATTTCTATACTCTCCTTCCCTTTGAATGATTATGAGTTAGGGGAAAGTGAAGAAAATAGAGTGTTTAAATAGGAAAAAGAATGGAAAAGGTAATGATAACATCTATAAAGGTAGGTTGACTATTGTCAGGAAAGTTTGAAATTAAGAAACACATATTTTTTTTATAGATTTCAAGAAAACCATTAGGGTAAAGAAGTCTAGAAACCCTTGAAGGACCCTGCTCAAAAGATCGTCTATCCAAAACCAAAATACAATAAAATCATACAAAGATAAAAGAAATATAATAACAAATAATGGCATACCTTTATGTACAATTTTCATGGTGTATCTTTGTACTACGCATCATGAGTGCAGAAGTGGCATATCTTAAAGTTGCATGTCACCAGAGCAACATAAGAACTCCACAAGGATTGCTAAAACTGGCCACAAAAACCTTTGAGCCCTTTCCATCTTGCTTACGAAATAACAACCCTCTATCTTCTTACAAACCAAATTAAATGTCTGTATTATAAGAAGATGGTACCTAATCGCAGCCAGTCAGAACTCTCCATAGAGACCTACTAATTAAAGTAAGTATATGCCTCAGTGACAGTTTCACATGCACTGCAAAGACGAGATGCTTCTATCGATCCATCAGCGCTACAAAGCCATGGTTCCAAGAACTGGGAATGTAGCATGTGGCTCTTTATAGAGCATGGCGCACGAACCTTATTTATGGACCGGCGTGCGAAGGTTCACTTGAGTCAATGTCGGGTTTGCCACTAGCAGGGGCTCCACAATCAATTAAGAGCATGGTACTCTTTCGATCGCCTTTTTTTTAAAGAAGAAGAAAAATAAGATAATATATACATGTTGTGATTGTGGCTCACATCTTCCTCTAGTTTTACGTCCAGTAAGGCTTAAACGCCTTCTATAAGTCGAGGATAAGCTTCCCATCCAATTTTCTTATAAATTTGCAAACAAAATTTTTTAAAGTTAGATTCCCAAGACTATAACGGTTTTGTTCGTCCTTGAAGAGATTACACAATTTAAGAGGTTCACGATGCACAAATCCATAAGAATGCATCTCAAGAGTCAATAAGATATCATCTAATGACTCCTTACTCAATCCATTCTTAATGAAGAATATTTTATTTTCTCGATTTACGACAACCATTCCCAAAGAATGACATCGCTTGTTACAATTCCATCGTGCACATTTGTGACAGACTTATAACCTTTTTGCTCTTCTCCTTTTAGAATACAGGCTTCTACCAAGACCTGACATGTATGAGTCAAATGAAATTGAAGACTCACGTGCTAGATGGACCTTTTCTTCGATTATCCAGCGTACATCTTCTTACATACCCTTGTGCATTAATAGCCTCATTTTTTCACATCTAGCTTTGTAGATTTTTGTTAGAGCATTTTGAGGAAGAGAAGGAAAATGTTTTCTTAAATTTGAGAGAATGACATCTATTTTGAAGGAGAATAATTTAGTTATTATGGGAAACTAAAAAATAAATAGACTCAAGAGACACGGAGTACCGTTATCCACCACTTAACTAGGAAGACAAAGAATTGTAAAAAGAAGGCAACAAAATTAGAATAAATTCTATTCATAACAAGGATTAGAAAGAGAGATGAATTCTAACTCATCAACTTGGTTTTCCAAAAATGGTTTGAGTCTTTATCCATTGACTTTAAACGCATTACTATTCCTAGGATTCTCAATGTCTATGGCCCCATGAGGATACACATGTTTGACAACAAAAAGACCACTCCACCAAGATCTCAATTTACCAGGGAATAGGTGCAGACGAGAATTATAAAGCAAAGCTTTTTGACTAATTTCAAAAGATTTTCTCGAAATTGACTTGTCATGAAAAGTTTTTGTTCTAGCTTTATAAATTTTTGAGTTTTCATATGCATCATTTCTCAATTCCTTAAGTTCATTTAATTGCAATTTACGTAACTTGCAAGCATCATTAAGATTTAGGTTGAAAGCTTTAATGACCCAAAATGCTTTATGGTTCAATTCTACAGGCAAGTGATAAGGTTTTTCATAGACTAACTGATAGGGTGACATGCCCAAAGATGTTTTGAAAGCACTATGGTAAGCCCAAAGTGCATCATTTTGTCTTAAAGACCAATCTTTGCGATTTGGGTTAACCGTTTTTTTCAAAATTTGTTTAATCTCCCTATTTGCCAATTCAACTTGTCCATTTGTTTGAGGGTGATAAAGGGTGACAATTTTGTATGTAATTCTATATTTCTTTATTAAAGATTCAAATGATTTATTGCAAAAATGTGTTCCCCCATCCTCGATGATAGCTTGAGGGATTTCAAATCGACATAAGACATTTTCTTTTAAGAATTTGAGAACAATTTTATAATCATTGTGTCAGTATGGAATCGTCTCAATCCATTTTGAGACATAATTAACTGCAACCAAAATATATACAAATCCAAATGAGGATGGAAATGGACCCATGAAATCAATTCCCCAACAATAAAAAATTTCAATGACAAGGATAGGGTTTAGAGGTATCATGTTTCTTTTAGAAATGGAACCTAATTTCTGATAGTTTTCACAACTTTTACAAAAGGTATAACAGTCCTTATATAGAGTGGGCCAATAAAATCCACATTGTAAGATTTTCGAAGTTGTTTTCTTTGAAGAAAAGTGACCTCCATATGCTTCTGAGTGACAAAATTTAATGACAATACCTACCTCATTATTGGGCACACATCTTCGAAAGATTTGATCTAGATAATATTTAAACAAATATGAGTCATCCTAATAAAAAAATTTCATCTCTATCAAAAATTTCATTATGTCTTGGTGCGTCCATTGAGGCGGCATCTTTCCTGTTACAAGAAAATTGACTATGTTAGCAAACCAAGACATGAAGTTGACAAAAAATAAAAATTCATTGGGAAAAGAATCATTGATAGGTGTATTATCAAAAGATGAGCTTGTTGTAAGTCTGGACAAATGATATGCGACAACATTTTTGGCTCATTTCTTATCTTTTATTGTGATGTTGACTTCTTGAAGCAACAAGATCCACCATATTAATCTTGGTTTGGCATCCTGCTTAGACATCAAATATCTAACAAGAGCATGATCGGTGAAAACCACAATAGAAGAACCAATTAAATAAGATCAAAATTTGTCCAATGCAAATATTACAACAAGTAGTTCTTTTTCAGTAGTGGTGTAAATCATTTGTGCACTATTTAAAGTTTTACTTGCATAACAAATCACATGAGGCTTACCTTCATTTCCTTGGCCTAAAACAACGCTAACAATAAAATTACTAGCATTGCACATCAACTCAAAAGGCAGAGACTAGTTAGGGGATTGCATGATAGGATCAGATGTTAGAAGACTAATTAATTTTTCAAAAGATTTTTGACATTCTTGAGTCCAATCATATGATGCATCTTTTAACAGAAGATTACATAATGGTCTAGATATGGTACTAAAGTCCTTAATGAATCTTCTGTAAAATCTTGAATGTCCTAAAAATGAACAAACTTCTCTAATTATTTTTGGGGAAGGCAAATGGGAAATTGATTCAACTTTGGCCTTATCAACTTCAATTTCTTTAGAAGATATCACATGACCTAACACTATTCCTGAGGTAACTATGCAATGACATTTTTTCTAATTTAGCATAAATCATTTTTCTTCACATCTTTTAAGAACTTTTTTCCAAATTATCAAGACAATTTTTAAAAACTGTCAAGTCATTCATGAAAAGCTCTAAATAATGCTCAATCATGTCACGAAAAATACTTAGCATGCATCTTTGGAATGTTGCTAGAGCATTACAAAGGCCAAAATGCATTCTTTTATATGCAAAAGTGCCACATGGGCATGTAAAAGTGGTCTTTTCTTGATCCTTTATTACAATTGGTAATTGATTATAACCCAAATAACCATAAAGAAAATAGTAGTATGGATGTCCTACTACCCGTTCTAGAATTTGATTAAGAAATGGCAAGGGGAAATGATCTTTCCTAGTGACTGTATTTAATTTTCTAAAATCAATACACATACGCCAACTGGATGAGACTTGCGTAGGTATTAATTCATATTTTTCATTTTCAACCACTATTATTCCAGATTTCTTAGGCACAACTTATGTAGGGCTTACCCATTGGCTATCAGAGATAGGATAGATTATTCCAACATCAAGTAATTTAAGAACTTCAGTTCTAACTACCTTTTTCATGTGTGGATTTAATCTTTTTTGAGGTTGTTGAGATGTTTTAGCATTATCCTCTAAATGTATTCTATGTATACATATTAATGGATTAATGCCTTTTATATCCTTCAATGTCCGTCCAATTGCATTTTTATACCTTTTAAGTACTTCTGTTAACATACCTTCTTGTTATCCAATAAGGGATGAGGAAATTACGACTGAAAAGTTTTGCTCTTCTCCAAAAAATGTGTACTTCAACTTAGCAGATAATGACTTTAGTTCCAGTGCCAGTAATTCTTCATGGGCATTATCATTCATGGGTTTTAGCTCTTCAAATCTTAGTTTCCATTCATTGTACTCCATTGCATATGTACAATCAAGCAAAGAGCATATTTCAAAAATATCATCATCTAATTGAATGCCTGAATCAAATGAATTGATTAAACAAATTTCTAATGGGTCAAAAGAACTCCTTTGTTTGAAGATAATAATCTACAATGGCATCAATCCCTTCAACTTCCTCCTTTTCATCAAGGACTTCCTGTGGTTGCTTGCACATATTAAAAACATTGAGCTTCAGTGTCATATTTCTAAACGTTAGCTTCACCACTCCATTTCTGCAATTTATCAAAGCATTAGATGCTGCTAAGAATGGACGGCCTAAAATAACAGGAATTAACTTGTGTAACACCCTCATCAGGGTATCACATTTCCGACTCCCAACTCATAATCTGTAAAGAAGTTCATAAAAGGTTTAAGTTATAAAATGTGAGTTTTAAAATTTCTTATTACAGAAACATAAACTTACTGAAATCCATAAGTATTACTGAAAATATATTTAAACTGATTAATATATAATATTGACACCAATTAATATTTAACAATTTAAAGAGAAATATAAAACTAACAGACTCTCTTTTTTATAGTAGCAAACCCTATCACAGGTCTTACTTAATAGCACGGTACAACACTAACGGTAAAACTTAACATACTTATTTCCTTCTTATATCCATCTTGATGCATCAGACATCTGTTCCTTGTTCACACTGCACACTGTCGAATCCTGAATGGCTACCCCTCAATGTTGTCACCAATCTCAGAGTATTTACCACCCGTCATGTCTAAGACAACTCATTCCTTCTATTATATAATTTTTACAACACAAGCCCAACCAAACAATATAATAAAGAGGTGAGATCACCTATACCAATACCAATATGGTAGCACAGAGATAATACAAATAGCATACCACACAGATATATCATATCGTAATTCCAATCAATATTATTTATTGTAACAGATACAATAACTAATAATTATCATCATGCCATTAACATTATTATCATCACACAATAATTACCACAATGCCATCACATTATTATCATCATCATCATCCAAGTATTTCAATAGTTCAATTATCATAACCAATGCTCAATAATAATACATATGTTATGCATGTGCACATAGACTCAATGTCCTATTCCATGGAGGTTTTCACAATTTCAAGAAGAATGCTCTGTTAATTGTCACCCTTAGCCCAAAGACAATCTTCCAGATTAGCCCACAGACAATGCCCAGCCTTAGCCCACAGACAATTGTCCTGCTTTCGAAAAGAATCGTGTTCTTGTCGGGTATCGTCAATGTATTGTAACGGACCGCATCGCCAAGTGGCATATGGTCCAGCCGTAGCCCACAGACAGATATACACTAGTCGACCACCACGCCTTGACGCCTCCAAGATCCATCACAGACCTCACTATCAATTCTCATTCTCTCTTTAACCACAAGGGTCCTAATAGCATCATCTATCAATTTTTGTTCAATTCAAAATCATCATATACCTCAATGCATATCTTTCCAATGCATGTTCAATGCACCAATGCCAATCACAGGTAAAATTCCTCATTTCCAATGCATGTTCAATGCACCAATGCCAATCATAGGTAAAATTCACACTTTCATATTCAGGGTCCACATATTGGCCCATTCTCAGTTTTAATTTCATCATCTCATAATCAGGGTCCACACACTGGCCCAATAGTAATCATACTGTATATTTAATCACAAAATCATGTTATCACGTTTTCATAGTCATAAAACACTTTTGTCATGTTTTCACAATCGCGCAACATTTCTGTTACATTTTTCACAATTTTGCAACGTTTCTGTTGCGTTTTAAAATCACGTAGTGATTTTCCAACATTTTCATCAATCACGTAAAAATATTCCACCATTTTTAAATCACGTAGCAATTTTTTAACAATATCTCAAATGTGTAAAAATATTTTAACGCTTTCCAAATTGCGTAGAAATATTTCAATGTTTTTTTAAATCGCATGGAAATATTTAAACGTTTTTCAAATCGCGTAGCTTAAAAATCACGTTTTTAAGTTACGTAAATCATTTTTCAACATAATTCCATTATGAAAAATATTTCTCAACTTTCAAAAATTCCATTTCAACCTTTCTCAAAATAATATAACTACTTACATTATTTTTCACATTTTCTTGCTCAAGAAAAATCCTTTTCACAACTTATTCCACAAATTCATTATTTCATAGAATTAAATCAATGTTTCTAACTTTAAAAATTACTAACGCTCTCCAAAACCCAAAAGATGAGTTTTAAGTTAGTAAACTTTAAATCACCATTATATTCTACATTTTTCTCAAATCAATTCCAAAATCAATTCTCTTCAAAATAAATTGAGGTTCAAACACTTTCAACCTTTTTTTTTGTCTTTCATAAATGAAATTTCTATTTTTCAAGTGATAAAACACTCTGATTCCCTTTCAAAAATCCTTGTACTAAATCAAATTACATTTCCACTTAGAAAACCACTTTGTTTCATAAAACCAAAGCATTTACAAACCTTCAAAACTGTGGTACATGGTATTTAAACTATCAAATATTTTTCCTTCTAAGTCAATATGGTTTTACACAAACAAAACCATTAAAAATTCCTTAACAAAACTGTGAGACTCATAATCTTAAAAACCAATTCATTTGTTTATTTTCATTTTTTACTTTCTTTGCAAATCCTTAAAATTAACAACTCATTGCTCTTTTCATTTAAAACTCATGATTAATAAAATACTTAAAATATTTTTATTCAAAAATGTCCTTGAGTTCCATTAAATTCTATTCTTGTTTTTACACAAAATAAATCAATAAAAATTCTTCTCAAACCGTGAACACTACTTCTTGAAAAACAAACCCTTTGTTTATTTTCTTTGCTTTTCTAATCATCCAATTTTATCATTCATGAAAATATTAATTTGTGAACACCTATTTTGAGGTGTTGAGGCCGAAATCCTCATGGTCTTTGGAACCAAAATTTGTCTTCCTTTCCAACAATTTTTATGGCATATAACACATATAATCAACATATATATCATAAGCATGCCATAATCAAAGCAATAGATCATGCAAATCATACCAAGCATAGGCAAATAATTAAAACACATAAACACACACAAATTATTACATGACCATGGATATGAATCCTCACATGGATTCACCATCCATCAAATACCACAACCATCTCTCACCACCATGCTTGGTTGGTGAAATGGATCTCCCTCTTACCTCTTGAAGAATCTCAAAAGCTCATTGTTTTGCTTCTTTTTCCAAGTCCTTCACCACCAAAGATTTCTTAAACACACAACAAAACATATATTTATTAGTAAATCAAGCTTGAACAAGATAAACCATGGATCAAACATGGCTTAGAATCATGAAAAAGAGAGAAGAAATGAAGTTTCCTTACACTTCACCACAAATACCCTATAACTTTGTTCTTGGAAAAACTCCTTGAAGATGGAAGATTTAGAGAAAGTCTCCAACATGAAAGTTGCTTAGAATAAGGTAAGGATTCAAGAAATATGGTTGGTTGAAATTAAAGAGTGATGGAAGGTTGTCTTGGGTGCCTTGGCCGAAACATGCATGGAGAAGAGATGGAGAGAAAATTTTGAAGAGTTATGCTTTAGGAAAATTCAAGAATGATGAAGAATGATCAGTAATGACCAAAGGTGATCAATTATGGTCTTCAAATGTTGCTTTAGCTTCTTGATGCAGCACCAAAACCGTCCCCCCCTTCCATGCATTCTTCAAAATGCAACAAATCTCTTAGCCACCATTTTAGGCAATCTTAACCATTGATTAGATCAATGGTTAGGATTTAATGTAGCTTCTAGGTTTAGGCTTAGATAGAAGACTTAATTTAGGCCATTGGATCTTTCCTCCTTGAAATCCTAGCCATTAGATGTGTCTCCAAAATGAAGGGTCAAGATTACTCCTTTAAATTTTACATCCAAGGGCTATAAATGGTCCTAGCCACTTTGTAAGACTAAATCTCAACCGTTGATTAAATCAAGATCAAGTCTCCACCGTTGATTAAATCAATGGTTGATGATCAAGCCAATAATGTTGACTTAAGCAGTATAATATTTATTTTTCTATCTGCTATAACCCTTCGAATAATATTTTTACGGTATTTTTATCGCCCGATAATTAAATATAGTATAAAACACATTAAAAGAAAAATTTAAAAACTGTTTCCGGATTCAGGTTTAGTAAGATCCCCTGTCTCCATCTAAATAGTACAAATTTTTCTATGCGTAAAAAAATTTTCACTTTGCGGGACCCACCTGAACTCACATAAGGTCACCCTGGGCCCACAGACAACCCAAAAGCAATCAGAGAAATATAAAAATTTATAATCATCCACAAAAATCACAAATATTAGAAAATATATGAAAATCAGGTCAGATTGTTAAAAATAATTAACAATCAAGAGAAATAAATACATAAAAATTTTCCTCGACCTGAAAATTATAATTTTTCTGACACGAAGTAAATAACACAAAACGATCAAATATACTGACAGAATTTTCAAAATAATTTTACAGTACACAGAAATCACTAAACAATAGAATTTTGTTAATTATCAAAATTACTGTCAACTAGTTAGGAAAATTTAGGGTGTTACAACTTGCAACTATCAACCATAGGTTCAATATCCAAGATAATAAAATCTATAGGATATATGAATTTATCAACTTGTACCAACACGTCTTTCACTATTCCTCTTGATATTTTAATTGATCAATCGGTAAGTAGAAGAGTTACAGAAGTTAGTTTTAACTCACCTAAGTTAAGTTGTTAATAAACTGAATATGGAAGCAAATTAACAGTAGCACCAATATCAAGTAAAGCTTTTTCAATTTTATGTTCTTCAATAATGCATGAAACTGTAGGACAACTAGGGCCTTTATATTTTAAGGCATTATTATTCTGAAGGATGGAGCTTACTTGTTCAGCCAAAAAAACTTTCTTTTTCACATTTAGTTTCCTTTTAACAGTGCACAAGTTCTTCAAATATTTGGCATAAGAAGGAATCTGTTTGATAGCATCTAACAGAGGAATATTGACCTTCACTCATTTCAAAATTTTAGTGTTATGGTTCAATTTTCTTAAATTGTTTAATGCTTGAGGAAATAGGGTTGAAAGCGAGAGTTTGATCTCCTTTTGGTCAACTTTTTCATTTTCTTGGGGAATCGGTTCATTATCTCTCTCACAAGGTTCGGGAATTTGTTTTTCAACAACCTTTCCACTCCTAAGAGTTATCACTGACTTGACTTGATCTATTTATTGATTTTCTGAACTACCCTCATTTAGACTGTATTGACCCTTGGGATTTGGTTGATGTTGAGAAGGAAATTTTCCTTTCTCGTGAATGGTGAGTGCAGAATAAAGTTTAGCAAGAGTATCTTTTATGTCAACCATGGCTTAAGTGTTTTGGTTGTTAATGGCCTCTTACTTTTCTATGAATGCATGCAATATTTCTTTAAGGTTTTTCCTATATGGTGGGACATAAGGTACATATCGTTGAGAATTTTGAGAGTCTTGTTGTACCTAAGGAGGTGGTGGTTGCACGAATTGTGACTGATTATTATTTCTCCACCTGAAGTTCGGGTGATTTCTCCATCCCGAATTGTATGAATTTGAAAAAGAAGAAGTAAATGACTTTTTAAAATAATTCATTGCATTTACTTGCTCATGTACAACTTCTTTAAAAACAGGAATCTTAGGACATTCATGTGTTGAGTGTCCCAAGTCATCACAAATGCCACAAATTTCTTCATTTTGTACATATTTAATTTCTTTCACTTTCCCTAATTCCATAGCTTTAATCTTTCAAGCCAAACTGGTAAACCTTGTATTTAGATCTACTTCTTGACTAAGGTGATATTTTCCTTTATTAGCACTTACAAGGTTAGATCTAATTGAATTTTCAGAAGGGCTAGTACCATGCCAAGTTTGAGAATTTTTAGCCAACTGGTTTAAATAGTCTAAAGCTTCTTTAGGTTCTTTATCAAGAAACTCGCCATTGTACATTGTTTCCACAAATTATTTAGTTTCAGGTGTTAAACTTTCATAAAAGAAGCTTGTAGTATGCCATTTTTCAAAACCATGATGTGGGCAAGAATTTAACAAATCTTTAAAATGTTCCCACCATTGAAATTATGCTTCATTTGAATTTTGGGAAAAATTTTGGATTTGTCTTTTCAAAGCATTGATGTTATGTGTTGGAAAAATTTCTTTAAAAACTCACCTTGCATTTCTTGCCATGTGCCAATTGATCTTGGTTTCAAAGCATTAAGCCAAGTTTTTGCTTTATCTTTTAAAGAAAAAGGAAACAATTTAAGCTTAACAATCTCTTCAGTGCAATTTTGGTCATTGAAAGCAATACATACTTCTTCAAATTCTTTTAGATGTAAATATGGGCTTTCAGATTCTAAACTATAGAAATTAGGAAGTAAAGAAATCATATCTGGCTTAAATATAAAATTGTTGGCATTGAGTGGAAAGATAACATATGATGGACTAGAATTTCGAAGTGGTTGCAAATATTCACGCATGGTTCACAATGGTTGATTTTCATGTTCATGATGTACACTTTCATTTTCATCAATTGTGTCAATTGTGTGTGATTGTGATTGAAACAAATCAATATATAAATTACCAGGATTAATTTTAACCAAATGTCTAGAATTTGAATGACGATACCAATTAAGCATAAATAAATGACTTGAAGTAAAAAAAAATAATGTACAAGTCAGTAGTATAAATTAGTCCTTAAATATTAAGCATAAATAAATAACATAAATAAGTTAGAAAGTTAGAGAGTTAGTAAGTTAGTAAGTTAAAAGGTTAGAAGTTAGAAAATTAAAAGAGTAGAGAAAGAATATACTAGATAATGAAGTTTATTTAAAGAAAGATAACCTCAATAAATTAAACTTCAAATCAAGTCCCCGGCAATGGAGCCAAAAACTTGATGCGAATTAAAAGATGCAAACCCAAGTGCAGGATGTCTCAAGTAATAAATTTCTCGGGAGTCCGAGGTCAATCCACAGGGAATTGATGAAGAAAAATTCTTTGAGGTAAGGAAAGGGTTTGTTACAACAATAAAGATAATAAAACTTGTTTACAATTATAAAAAAAAGAACTTGCTTGGGTTAGGAGATCCACTTTTGGTAATAAATTAAGGACAATATTATTTTTTTTATAACTCAATTGAAATCCATGTACAATAGAGGTTCTAATCGAAAAATAAAATATTCAAAGTTCATTTAGAATTATATATGTAGTTATATTATAGTTCTTTTAATTATTTACAAACACCAACATTTGTAAATGAGTTCAAGCATTCATTGTGCCAACCTCTTGTTTACAATGAATCAAGAATTTCACTTTACAAGGAGGGTTTCTAAATTGATTAGAAATAAAATATAACACATATAATGACCACTTGATAATATATCATTTAAGCATAAGAAAGAAATTAATCTAACTTTATTTTATTATCAAAAGCTTCACCCTTTCACCTAATCAAGATGAAAATTAGTTATTCATGAGCAAGAAGAAAGAAAGAGAGAAGAAGAAGAAGATGATGAACATAACTTCAATTTAGAACAAAAAAAAACTACAACAAGAGAAACAAATAACACAATAGCATGATCTTGATCTCTAAGCCAAGATGCCCAAGATGATCAGCGAATGCTCCCTTTTATAGAGCATGAGCAGTATAAAATGACTGAAGTTATTTAATGAGTGGGTAGATGATGGGTGGATGAGTGGAAAATGACAATAGAATTATTTGATGAGTGGGTAGATAATGGGTGACTAAGTGGAAAATGACAATAGAGTTATTTAATGAGTGGGTGGATGATTAATGAGTGGATGGATGATTATTTAGTGGGTAGATGATTAATGAGTGAGTGAATGATTAATGAGTGAATGGATGATTATCATGCTTGTCTCTCCACTTGTACTAACTAATTTAACTATCTTCACACGATTATAACTCTGCCCAAACGTCATTTTATGGAAAAATGGTCTTCATGAGAGTTGAAGGGTTTTGTCTTAGCTTTCCAATGCCATTAGTTTTAGTTTAATGCAACTCCTACAACCCAAATTATGCCCTGATTAGTGCACACTACTCAGGTTCTAGTGACAGAACCCGTTTTCTGAATTCCAGGCCTAATTAGCTCCATTAGATGTCTGATTGAAACTTCGAATTCTTCATAAAAATTGTAGATCTTTCTCTCAGCTTTCTTAAAAGGGAAAATTTATAATTTTTTGACATCTAGAACTTAAGATATGACCGAAATACAGAAACATTGTAAAATTTCAATAATGCTGAAAAATATCTATTAAGTCTAATTTGAACCCAAACTTACAAAACATGACCAAGTTTAATCAATAAAGTACATGGAGAATGTAAATAATTAAAAAAGAGGGTTTATTAATATATAAAATATGTGATTTTCAGTAAGCTCCAAAAGTCTTAGGACCCTTACACAAGTCTTGATCCTCATGCTATCTTTTAGTTTTGATGATAACAAACTTATTTTTTTCAAAAGAAAATCATAAAGCTTGCCTAAGAAAACTCACAGGTATATTTTCTCTATACACTATTGATCATCTTTAGTTGAGCTTAAGTATTTGTATATAGTGTGAGCTATTTTAATTGTTTGTTGAAGTATGTTAAGGTCATAAAAGATTTATCTTGGACAAAACACTTTGCATCCATCAAACTTATGCACTTTTAATGCTTAGAAAGCTCCTGCTCAGAAAGCTATTCCAGTGAAAGCAATTTGCGGAGAAAGGTTAACATCAGAAAGCTATCCATTAGAAAGCTATGTCCATGGGACCTCAACATGGAAGATTGAAACTACTTAGGAGTGTTGTCTCAAAGTCAAAATGGATAGAACATTCTCCTAGTACAAGTACAAAAGTTGTTGTAGTAAAGAGAAAACTGCAAAAAGCTATCACTAAAAGACAAAATAACAACTATCATTCTAACAAGTTTCAAGACATGGTACAACTGCATTAAATAACTTCTAATGGCTATAATTGGCTAAAGACTATAAAATGAAGTTGTTGAAGCTCATTTAATTCTGGAATCCTTGGTTGGTGAAGTCATTACTACAATATGTAACACCCCAAAATTATTACTATTAGTATATCTGGATTTACACAAAAATAATCAGGATTAGGCACGTCACAACTAAACTAACATCATTCTTTGTTGATCAACATATATATATATAGGGAGTGTATCAGATGAGAGGAGTGTTTATTGTAAGAGGGTGAGAGAAGTGAATCTTGACCATTGGATCTTATATGAATGGTTAAGATTATAACATAAATGCATATGACTTTTTTAAGTGGTCACATGACCTTTAAGTAACTTTTAATCTTGATCATCCATGTATGTCCCATATATATATATATATATATATATATATATATATATATATGAGCCTTTTGAGGGAAAAATAATATATACATATATAGAAAGTCTATTCCATATTGATATGAATAATTCATACAAACTAGTACATCCGTGTGCAAATAATACAAACTAAGCCTTTTCAGGCATAAGTAAATAGAACATATTTACAAAATCACTACATATCTATAGGAACAAAGCAGTGGTTAAAACTAGTAAATAATTCTATTCTACATCAATAACTACACTTCTACTTTTTGGAATGATCCTACTTTAGAATTATCATAGAAACAAGAGATACAAGGGGTGAAAATTCTAAAATCCTCAAAAAGTATACTTATAACATGTCATTATAATAACTCCACTTGCGTTGGGGAAATAAATTCATAATTATAAATAACACATAGAAAGGTGACTAAAGCCAAAAATGTTTCCTTTCTCTTCTCGAGGCAGAAATTCCATTATTATCATTGAACAATATTCAATAATCACATCCAAATCCATCATATCACCAATAGATCACAGAGTACCTCAACAATATCAATCATAAGTCAAATCTCACTATTACTAGAATATTTACTTTCTCTCATAATACAAATATTCAATAACAATTCCATCATACTAAGAATTTAGGATCACCTTCCTTATTGAGGTTCATCTCCTGAAATTCTTATATGTGATAATGAAACGAATGAGAAATCTCATACTAAGAATTTAGGATCACCTTCCTTATCGAGATTCATCTCTTGAAATTCTCTAGCCAAAAGATTGTGCACATTATACTAAGGGTTACAATACTCAAGGAATAGCAAGTATGGATCACCTCTATTCAAGATTCATATTCAATGTCTTTTAACTTGAGCACATTCTTATCAATTCAATTCTAGCTCAACTTTTACAATTTAAAGGAGCAAATTGTAACATTCTAATACTTAAGCTAATAATATATCTGGAATTATGCAATAGTAGTCGTATTAGAATATGTCACTTAGATCAATATCAATTATTTTTCCAAAGAAGCATTTATATGATATATAAAATATGAGTTTGAAGTGAAAGTACATATTTATAGAACTAAGTTATATACAAGAGTACATCAAGGTACATTAAGTACATCACGGGCCACAATGGCACAAAATAATGGTATACAACCATTTACAATATCAAAATAAAATAATCAAAAGATCTATAGGATCAAATCCTTCATCGCCTCTGAGAGCTACACGAGGACATCCTGGAATCATTGTGCAAAATAAATAGATAGGGTGAAAATCTTACAATTCTCAGTAGTAGTTATAAAAATGTGTCATCACAATAATTCCATCTATTTCGAGGAAAAAATCCATTTCAAAGGAATAATCATCATTCCATAGAAAGGTGGACAAATGCCAAATCAACTCTTTTCTCTTCCCGAAATAAAAGTTCATTTTATATCCTTTATTGAAAATCATTTGAATGATCAAATCATTCATCAAATCTTATCAAAATCTCAAGTTCGTATCAAGAAATCTCATTCAATATATATTCATGTCTCAAATCATAGTTCATTTAATCAAATCTCATGAAATCAGATCATGATTCATATTATCAAATCTCGAGTCATTAAATCGAAAATCATTTTATAAAATCAAAAGAAGTCTCATTGATATCATCAATTATCAAATTCATATCAAAATCTCATTTCTCAAAATTTATATCTCAAATCATCAGGGCACATGTGTCATCCCAAAATCAAGCATATGGAGGATGTACTAGCCTCACAATACCAATCACTTGGTAGCAGCCTGTGATGCTGATTAAAGGATACAAACCCAAGTGCAAGTTATCTCAAGTAATAAATGCTCGGGAGTCCGAGGTCGATCCACAGGGAATTGATGAAGAGAAATTATTTGAGGTAAGAAAAGGATTTGTCACAACACCAAAGGTAATAAAAGTTGTTCACAGATGAAAAAGGATTTACTTGGGTTAGGAGATCCACTCTTAGTAATAAATGAAAGGCAATATTATTTCTCTTTATAACTCAATTGAAATCTACACATAAAGGAAGTTACAATCGAAAAAATATAACATTCAAAGTTCAATTATATATGCAATCATATTATGATTCCTTTAATTATCTACTAACATTTGTAAATGAGTTCAAGCATTCACTATGCCAATCCTCTTGTCTACAATAAATCAAGATCTCCATTATACAAAGAAGGTTTCTAAATTGATTGGAAACAAAATACAATATAATGCCCACTTGATAATATATCATTTAAGCACAAGAAATAGAATAATCTAACCTTATTTCATTACCAAGAGCTTCACTCTTTCACCTAAGCAAAATGAAAATTAGTTACTCATAGACAAGAAGAAAGAAAGAGAGAAGAAGAAAAAGATGAACATAGCTTTAATTTAGAGCAAGAGAAAATTACAACAAAGGAAAACAATAAACAAGTGTGACCATAACTGCTAAAAACTAAGCCTAACACCAAGAGTACTAAATGATAAGCCAATGGTACCTTTTATAGAGGATTAGGATACAAAATGACAAGGGGGCTGATTAAGAGTAGGTGGATGAGTGGGTGGATGATTGGAAAATGCCAAATAGTGAGTTGATGAGTGGAAAATTAGTGAGATTCTTTGTCTCCGAAATCATTTAGCTTTAATATCATAGATGACATCAGAAAATGGCAAAATGGTCTTCATGAAAGTTGTAGCATTTTGTCTTATCTTTCAATGGCACCGATTTCAGCTCCAAAGGCCACCTACAACCCGATATATGACTTAATTACAGAACAGTGTTCAGGTCCAAGTACAACACCTCTGTTCTGACTTCAAAGCCCAATATCACCTTCAAGGAGTCCGATATGAGTTTTGTGTTCTTCATGAAAGTTATAGATATGGGTCTTAACTTTCAAGTATCTAAATTTCAGCCCAAGGAAGTTCCTACAGCCTGAGTTATGCTTTGATTACTGCACACTATTTAGGTTCCAATCACAAAACTCATGTTATGACTTCCAAGCTCATTTAGTTCCACTAGATGTCCGATTGAGCCCTGGAGCTCTTCATGAAAGTTGTAGAGCTCTCTCTTATCTTTCTTACAAGGTAAGATACATAATTATCACACATCTAGAACTCTAGATATGGCTAAAATATAGAAATCGTGTAAGACTAAAATAGTACTGAAAAAATCAATTAAGTATATGGAGAGTGTAAATGACTAAAAATGAGGATTTATTAATGTATAAAATATGTGATTATCAAATTCCCCTACACTTAGCTTTTTGCACTCCTATCACATAAGACCAAAGCTAGGAAACAAAGAAAAACGACATAGACTCAAAAGCTAAAAACTCTAAAAGACTCGATGAAACAAGAAGAGCAACAAGAAATTCATGGGATCAAAGCATTAATGAGGTAACATTTCTTCATATCTCGAACCAATAAGCAAGAAAACTTCAGTTGAAAAGAATGAATCAAGAATGATAGATCCTCACAACATTCACTCTCAATCCCTTAAGTGTTTAAAAGGTAAGTATTTCACTCTATTCAACCCATGAAAAATTGCACTACCATAAGCTTGCTTATCTTCTACTTCTCCATTACTCAAAGCACATGCACACAAAAATCAAGAGGACTTTATTCAAGGTTGTAATGGGGCCATGGTAAGGGAAAGAGGATAATATGAATATAAGAAGATAAATACCAAAGAGAATAAAATAGCATTATCGTATAGTTAGAGTGGAGAGGATGTTTGAGAACATTCATCATAAAGGACAATGACTAATATTTGACTAATGTTTTGTTGAAGATCAATCCCAAATTGATGAATTGAATTCATTGTTAAGTCTGAATCTTCTCCTTCTCTTCCTGTTGTTTCTAAGCATCCATCTTTACTCTAGGTATGGATATGTCACATGGTGTATCAGGAGATTCTGATAATCCTTTGATTACAGCGGTAGTCAACTCTTTTTTTTAAACATTTTTTTAACATTTTGCACACACACCCCCACACTTGTTCAAGAACAAGGCCAATGCTCTCTTATTCCTAAGGTTGGGTAAAAACATACTTTTTTTTAAGGCACGTAATGAGCTAAAAACAAGGAATGATCAAATAAGCTCAAAAGGGTTACACAAGGGAAAATATACATGGATGACTATTTGGTCAAAGTAGCTATTTCAAAATACCTCAATCATATTTATATATACATGTGAAAATGTAGCCTAAAAAAGAATCAAAGCAAGTTCTAGAGTAACAATTCCATGAGTGAAAATCACACAAGAAAGAAGAGAATGGTACAAATGTTCAATTAATTCATCAATAGGCTCAAAATCTCACAAGGGATTTTTCTATCATTCTCAATCCACCATATCAACATTCATATCCAAGCTTGTGATTTTTAAGAAAGAAGACAATTTATGCTAAGATCCAAGAATCCTTTGCTACTTCTACACAAAATAATTATTTTCTCAACAAAGATGAGTCTCACGAGTCAACTTACCTCCAAGGCAAAATTTACTTTTTACTCTGCCATCCTTAATTGGTTTTACTATGAATAGGTTTCTGATAGTCATATCACTAAACATACTTCCCAATTTAGATACGTCACAGGAGTAAAATTACTCCTTACTCTGCATAAAAAAAAAAAGTAACAAAACATCAAAGAAATTATTTACATTCAACAAACCTATGGGTTTATGGTGGATGTTCAGTTGGGCTCACCTGGTAAGGCAATGAATGCATCAGAGTTGTCAAGCATTATCTTCATTCGTTCATGCATTGATGATACCTTAAGTTCTTTCCCAATTGTCTTTCCAGTGATGTTTTGTTGTGCTAAAGGTCCAGGAATGACACTTAAAACCTGTCTGCCTCCTATATATGCAGCAAGTGATACAACCCCCCTTTAACTCACGGTAACCTCCCCCATATACAAGATGAATATTCCTCACAGCAAGTGATCGACCAAGAGTGGTAGCTGCGTTTACAAACTCTAAACCCTTCCCATACTTAGACCCACAAAATACATAAATATTTTTAAGTTGACGAACAAAAACACCTTCCATTTCTATATTCACCTTCCCTTTGAATGATTCTGAGTTAGAAGGAAGTAGAGAAAATTGAGTGTTTAAATAGGAAAAGGAATGGAAAGGGTAATAATAGCACCTATAAGGATAGGTTGGCTGTTGTCTGAAAAGTTTGAAATTAAGAAACACATAATCTTTTTTTTAATTTTTATTTTTTTTGTTTTTGTTTTTGTTTTTGTTTTTTGTTTTGAAAACATGAAGAAGAAGAAGATAATATGTACAGGTTGTTATGGATATGGCTCACATCTGCCTCTGGTTTAACGTCCAATAACGACTTAAACGCCTTCTATAAGTCAAGGATAAGCTTCCCATCCAAGTTTCTTATAAATTGATAAACAGGATCTTTTAGAGTCAGATTCCCAAGACTTTAGCATTTTTCTTCATCCTTGAAGAGATTCCACAAATTAAAAAATTCATGATGCACAAATCCATAAGAATGCATCTCAAGAGTCAATAAGATATCATTTAATGACTCCTTACTCAGTCCATTCTTAATGAAGAAAATTTTATCTTCTTTATTTGCAGAAACTATCCCCAAAGAACGACATCGCTTGTTACAATTCCATCGTGCACATTTGTGACAGACTTGTAACCTTTTTGCTCTTCTCCTTTTAGAATACGAACTTCTTCCAAGACCTGGCATGTATGAGTCAAATGAAATTGAAGACTCACCTACTAGTCAGACCTTTGCTTCAATTATCCAGCGTACATCTTCTGGCATACCCTTGTCTATTAACAGTTTCAATCTTTCACATCTAATTTTGTAGATTTTTGTCAGAGCTTTTTGAGGGAGGGAAGGAAAATATTTTCTCAGGTTTGAAAAAATGACATCCATTTTAAAGGAGAAGGATTCAGTTATTTTGGGAAACTGAAAAACAAACTGACTTGAGAGTCACAGAGTACAGTTATCCGCCACTTAACCGGCAACACGAAGAACTGCTAAAAGAAGGCAACAAAATTAGAGTAAATTCTATTAATAAAAGGATCAAAAAGAGACATGCATTCTACCTCATCAACTTGGTTTTCCAGAAATAGTTTGAGTCTTTGTCCATTGACTTTAAACACGTTACCATTCCTAGGATTCTCAATATCTATGGCCCCATGCGGATACACATGTTTGACAACAAAAGGGCCACTCTACCTTGATCTCAATTTTCCAGGGAATAGGTGCAGACGAGAATTATAAAATAGAACTTTTTGACCAATTTCAAAAGATTTGCTCAAAATTGTCTTGTCATGAAAAGCTTTTGTTCTTTCTTTATAAATCTTTGAGTTTTCATATGCATCATTTCTCAATTCCTCCAGTTCATTTAATTGCAATTTGCGTATCTTGCAAGCATTATCAAGATTTAGATTGAAAGGTTTAATGGCCCAAAATGCTTTATGTTCCAATTCTATAGGCAAGTGACAAGGTTTTCCATCGACTAACCGATAGGGTGACATACCCAAAGATGTTTTGAAAGCAGTACGATAAGCCAAAGTGCATCATTTAGTCTTAAAGACCAATCTTTACAATTTGGGTTAATCGATTTTTTCAAAATTTGTTTAATCTTTTTATTTGCCAATTCAACTCGTCCATTTGTCTGAGGATGATAAGGGGTGATAATTTTGTATGCAATACCATATTTCTTCATTAAAGATTCAAATGATTTATTGTAAAAATGTGTTCCCCTATCACTGATGATAACTCAAGGGATTCCAAATCGACACAAAACATTTTCTTTTAAAAATTTGAGAACAATTTTATGATCATTGTGTCGGCATGGAATCGCCTCAATCCATTTTGAGACATAATCAACTGCAACAAAAATATACGCAAATTCAAAAGATGATGGAAATGGACCCATGAAACCAATTCCCCAACAATAAAAAATTTCAATGACAAAGATGAGGTTCTAAGGCATCATGTTTCTTTTTGAAATTGAGCCCAATTTTTGATAATTTTCACAACATTTGTAAAAAGTATAGCCGTCCTTAAATAAAGTGGGCCAATAAAATTCACACTGTAAGATTTTTGCAGTTGTTTTCTTTAAAGAAAAATGACCTCCATATGCTTTTGAGTGACAAAATTTAGTGACACTACCTACCTCACCGTCGAGCACACATATCTGAAAGATTTGGTCAGGACAATATTTGAACAAATATGGGTTATCCTAATAAAAATTTTTCACTTCTATTAAGAATTTCCTTCTATCTTGGTGCGTCCATTGAGGTAGCATCTTTCTTCTTACAAGAAAGTTGATTATGTTAGCAAACCAAGGCATGGAATTGACATAAAATAAAAATTCATCGGGAGAAAATCATTGATGGGTGTGCTATCAAAAGGTGAGCCTATTATAAGTCTGGACAAATGATTAGCGACAACATTTTCGGCTCCTATCTTATCTTTTATTGTGATATTGAATTCTTGAAGTAACAAGATGTTACCCAAGTGGCTTCAGTACTCAAGACGGGGGGTGAATTGAGTAATTAAGAAAAATTTTCGCAAACCCTTTTTAATACAAATTTATTGAAGCAATATAATGAATATATATAAAGATGATAAAATGTTTTAAGAACTGAAAATAAACAATTAAATAATGATAAATAAATTACAATAAATAAAGAGATAAAGAGAAGAAAAGCAGACACGATATTTATCCTGGTTCAACCACCAACCACTTGTGGCCTACGTCCAGTCTCCGAAACACAATTCGAGATTTTTCACTATAAAATACAAGCTTAAAACAGGTGCTTGCAACCTTTACACAACATGGATACCTCACCCTATATACTAGAGGGATACCTCACCCCCTTTGAAGGATACCTCACCTTCTTTACAACAAGGGATACCTCACCCTTTTACTGAGGGATACCTCACCTTCACAATTTCACTAAGGGATACCTCACCCTTTTACAAAAGCCTTCGAGAGATACCTCACTCTCTCAGAAATACAGCAGAGAATAGATGAAAAATAAACTCTCACAAAGAGTAAATGATACAACTTGAAGCACTATGGAACTCTCTAAGGATATCTCAAGATTTTGGCGAAAAGAGCATGGAAAATATGAGAAAATAGTGAATCACGTTTTTTTGGCACAAGCAAGAATAATTCAAGTGGTTGGACAACCTTCAGAAGAGACCTAAGGTCTCTATTTATAGATTAATGAAGAAAAGAGCCGTTGGGTATAAGTAAAAACACCATTAAAGCAAAAATATGGCCGTTTCTTTCCATTTTCAAAAGCTTCGTAAAGCCATTTCTGGGATACGATATTCGAATGCCTTATGAGGTATTCGAATAACTCATTTTGAAAAGCTCCGTGAAAACCAGTTCTGAAGAAGGTTATTTGAATACCTTAATAGGTTATTCGAATACTACTGATTTAAAATGTTTTTGAGAAACAGTTCAGATAAAGGTCATTCGAATACCAAGTGTGGTTATTCGAATACCACTTTGAAAAACTGAAAGCGTATGGATATTGAAACATAGTTATTTGAATACCATATGGTGTATTCGAATACCCCTGAGACAAAAACAGTTTTAACACATTCGAATGAGCAGAGAAAAAATGATTTTTGTATTTTGGAAACTTATTTTGAAAAGCATTTCTTTGCAACCTAAACCAATGAGATATCCAAAAGGCTCCTTACAAAGGATCCTAAGGCCTAAAGCTATTCTTGAAAGTCTTGGACTTGGTCTTCTCATTAACTTCATGTTTGTTATCATCAAAACCATTGTCCATGATAGCTAGCCAATTACACAAGATCCACTGTATCAATCTTGGTTTGACATCCTGCTTCGACATCAAATATCTAACAACAGCATGATCGGTGAAAATCATAATAGAACCAATTAAGTAAGATCAAAATTTGTTCAGTGCAAAAATTACAACAAGTAGTTCTTTTTCAGTATTGGTGTAATTCATTTGTGTACTATTTAAAGTTCTACTTGCGTAACAAATCACATAGGCTTACCTTCCTTTTTTTGGCCTAAAACAACGCCCACGACAAAATCACTAGCATCACACATCAACTCAAAAGGCAAAGACCAGTCAGCAGATTGCATGATAGGAGTAGATGTCAGAAGACCAATTAATTTTTCAAAAGATTTTTGACATTCTTAAGTCCAATCAAATGGTGCATCTTTCAACAGAAGATTACATAATGGTCTAGATATGACACTAAAGTCCTTTATGAATCTTTTGTAAAATCCTGCATGTCCTAAAAAGGAACGAACTTCTCTGACTGTTTTTAGGGAAGGGAAATGGGCAATTAACTCAACTTTGGCCTTGTCAACTTCAATTCCTTTAGAAGATATCACATGATCTAACACTATTCCAAAGGTAACCATGTAATGACATTTTTCCCAATTTAACACAAATTCTTTTTCTTCACATCTTTTAAGAACTTTTTCTAAATTAACAAGACAATTTTCAAATGAATCTCCAAAAACTGTCAGATCATTCATGAAAATCTCTAAATAATGCTCAATCATGTCACTAAAAATACTTAACATGCATCTTTGGAATGTTGCTGGAGCATTACAAAGGCCAAAAGACATTCTTCTATATGCAAAAGTGTAACACCCTCCTTAGGGCATCACATTTCTGCTACCAACTTATAATCTTCAAATCAATTCATAAAAGGTTTGAGTTATAAAAGGTGGGTTTCAAAATTTCTTTTTGCGGAAACATAAACTTACTGATATTTATAAGTAATACTGAAAAATAGATTTAAACTAATTAATATAGATTACAGATACCACATAATATTTGACAATTATTCAAGAAATATAAAAACTTACAGACTTAATTTTAAACAGTAGCAAACCCCATGACAGTTCCTACTTAATAGCACGGTAAAACACTAACGAGAATACTCAACATACTTATTCCGTCTTGTATCCATCTTGTTGCGTCATATATCTATTCCTCATCAACACTGCACATCAACCAATCCGGTATGGTCACTCCTCGATGTTGTCAGCGAACTCAAAACATTTGCCTCTATTCACGTCTAAGAAACTCGTTCCATCTACTATTTAATTTTAACAATACAAGCACAATGAAACAATATAACAAAGAGGTGAGATCACCTATGTCAATACCAACATGGTAGCATAAAGATAACACAAACAATATATCATACAGATATATCATACCATAATTATAATTTTGCCATCATCATAATGTATAAAATAACAATAATTACAATAATGCCATTAACATTATTTATCATCATCATCATCCAACATTCCTCAATTATTATATCACAGAGATATAAATATTTAATATTTACGATAATGCCCTCAATTATTATTCAAGTATTCAACAGTTCAATTATCATAACCAATACTCAATAATGATGTATATGTTATGCATGTGCACATAGACTCAATGTCCTACTCCATGGAGGTTTTCACAATTTCGAGAAGAATGCTCTCGTTAATTGCCCACCCTTAGCCCAACAGACAATCTCCAGTCTTCGAAAAGAATCGTGTTATTATTGGGTATCGTCAATGCGTTGCAACGGACTGCATCGCCAAGTGGCACAAGGTCTTTGCCAATCAACGTCCATTGGTCAACCGCCGCGCCTCGACGCCCCCAAGAGCCATCATAGACCTCACTTTTCAATTCTCATTCCCTCTTCAACCACAAGGGTCACAATAGCATCAGCTATTAATTTTTGTTCAATGCATGAATATCTCAATGCAATTTTGTTCAATTTCATCATATGCCACAATGCATATCTTTCCAATGCATATTTAATGCACCAATGCCAATCATAGGCAAAATTCCTCATTTTTTCATACAGTGTCCATACACTGGTTCAACAGTAATTCTACTGTATATTTAATTATAAAAATCATATTACTGCGTTTTCATAGTCGCGCACCACTTTTGTCGCTTTTGCACAATTTCGTAAAATTTCTGTTACGTTTTCAAATTACATATAGATTTTTCAACATTTTCATCAATCACGTAAAAATATTTCATCATTTTTCAATCGCGTAGTGATTTTTCAACAATATCACAATCATGTAAAAATATTTAAATGCTTTCCAAATCGCGTAGAAATATTTTAATGTTTTTCAAATCGCGTAGAAATATTTTAATGTTTTTCAAATCAGGTAGCTTAAAAATCACGTTTTTAAGTTATGTAAATCATTTTTCACCATTTTTCAACTTCATAAAATAAATCTCAACCTTCAAAAATTTCATTTTAACCTTTCTCAAAATAATATGACTTCTCACATTATTTCCCCATTTTCTTACTCAAGAAAATCCTTTTTGCAAATTATTCCATAAATTCACCATTTTACTGAATTAAAAACAATGTTTCTAACTTAAAATTTACTAACATTCTCCAAAACCCAAAGAATGAGTTACACGTTAGAAAATATCAAATCACCAACGTATTCTTTATGATTCCAAATAAATTCTAAAAATCAATCCTCTTTAAAATAAATTGAGGTTCAAACACTTTCAAACTCTCTTTTCCTTTTGCATACAAAAATTCCATTTTTCAAATGATAAAACACTCTAATTCACTTTTCAAATTTCTTGTTCTAAATCAATTATATTTCCACTTTGAAAATCACATTGTTTCATCAAAATCAAGGCATTACAAGCCTTCAAAACTGTGGACATGGCCATTGAAACCATTCTTATATTTTTCCTTCTAAATCAACCAAGTTCCATTCTTGTTTTTACACAAACAAAACCATTAAAATGTTCCTCCAAAACCGTGAGCTATATTTCCTTGAAAACAAACCTTTGTTTATTTTTCTTATTTTTCTAAACATCCAATTTTACCATTCATGAAAATATTAATTTGTGAACACCTATTATGAGGTGTTTGGCTGAATTCACCATGGTCCTTGGAACCAAAAATCACTTTCCTTTCCATCATCAAATCATGACATACATATACATATTCAACATATATATATCACAAGCATGCCATAATCAAAGCAATAAATCATGCAAATCATACCAAGCATAGGCAATTAATCAAAGCACATAAACACACATAAATAATTACATAATCATGGATATGAATCCTCACATGGATTCACCATCCATCAAATAAACAAACCATCTCTCACCACCATACATGGTTGGTGAGATGGATCTGCCTCTTACCTCTTGAAGAACCTTAAAAAACCCCTTGCTTTGCGCTTTGCACTTTGCACAAGCTCTCCACCAACAAAAGTCTCTTGAACATAAAATAAACACAAGTTTATTAGTATATTAAGCTTGAATAAGAGGAACCATAGATCAAACATGGCTTAGAACATGAAAAAGAAGAGAAGAAATGAAGTTTCCTTACACTGCACCTCAAAAACCCTAGAACTTGCTCTTGGAAAAAGTCCTTGAAGATCGAAGATTTAGAACTTGGTGTAAATTACAAAGTGTCTTAGAATAAGGTATAGATTCAAGAAATATGGTTGTTTGAAATTAAAGAGTGGTGGAAGGTAAACTTTGGTGTCTTCGCCAAAACATGCACGAAGAGAATGGAGAGAAAATTTTTGATGAAGTCTTGGCTTTTTGCAGGAGAAAAAGATGAATTATGATAGCAATAATATGGTCTTCAAACCTATCCATGCTCTTAAGCTTCACAAAACCGTCTCCCCTCTTCATGCACTCCAAATTTGTGATAAATTTCATAGCCACCATTTCAAGCATTTCTAACCATTGATTAGATCAATGGTTAGGATTAATGTAGGTTTTAGGTTTAGGCTTAGATAGAAGACTTAATCTAGGCCATTGGATCTTTCCTCCTTGAAATCCTAGCCATTAGATGTATCTCCAAAATGAAGGATCAAGATTGCTCCTTCAAACTTTACATCCAAGGGTCATAAATGGTCTTAGCCACTTTGTAAGACTAAATCTCAACTGTTGATTAAATCAAGATCAAGTCTCCACCGTTGATTAAATCAATGGTGGATATCTAAGCCACTAATGTTGACTACGCAGTATAATATTTAATTTTTTATCTGCTATTACCCTCCGAATAATATTTTTGCTATGTTTTTATCACCTGATAATTAAATACAGTACAAAACACAGTAAAAGAAAATTTTAAAAACTATTTTCGGATTCAGGTTTAGTAAGATCCCCCGTCTCCGTCTCAACAGTACAAAATTTTTGAGCTGCAGAAAAATTTTTACTTTTCGGGACCCACCTGGGCCCACGTACAGCCCCCTGGGCCCACAGGCGGCCCACGGATAACTCTAAAATAAATAGAGTAATATAAAAATTTCATAATCATCCACAAAAATCACAAAAATTAGAAAATTCATGAATATCAAATCATATTACGTAAAATAATTAGGACTTAACAGTAATAATTAAATTACGTAAGATTTTCCTGGCCCAAAAGTTATTATTTTCTTGACACGGAGTAAATCACACAAAACAATCAAATGTACTGACAAAATATTCAAAATAATTTTACAGTACACAGAAATCACTAAACAGTAGAATTCTATTAACTGTCAAAATTACTGTCAACTAGTTAGGAAGTTTGGGGTGTTACAATACTCCCCCTCTAAAAAGAAGTTTCATCCTCGAAACTTGATAAACTTGACTTCACACCCTCAGAATAGATATGGATACTGTTCTTTTATCTTTTCTTCCAGTTCCCTTGTAGCTTCACCGCTTACATCATTTTAAACGATTTTAACCAATGAAATTTCCTTACCTCGAAGTTGCTTCATCCTTCGATCCTCAATCTTGACTGGAAATGTTTCATAGGTTAAATTTTCCTTCAGTTGTACTGTATCTGGCTAGATAACATGGGTAGGATCAGGAATATATTTCCGTAATTGTGATACGTGAAATACATTATGAAGATTCAACAGAAAAGGTGGTAATGCAATCTGATAAGCTATCAGACCTATCTGATGTAAAATCTAATATGGCCTGATAAACTTTGGAGTGAGCTTCTTGGACTTTAGCACTCGTGCAACTGCAGTCATAGGTGTCACTCGTAGAAATATATGGTCACCTTCTTCAAACTCAAGCGATTTTCTCCTTTTATCAGCATAGCTCTTTTGCCGAGTTTGAGTCATTCTCATCTTGTCTTGAATCATCTTCACTTTCTCAGTTGTCTGTTGAACAAATTCTGGTCCTACCATAGCACTTTCACCATCGTGATACCAACACAACGGTGTTCTGCATCGTCTCCCATACAATGCCTCATAGGGTGCCATCCCTATACTCGAATGAAAACTGTTGTTATATGTGAATTCTATTAATGGCAAAAGTTCATCCCAACAACCAATTTCTTCTAGAACATAAGCTCTTAACAAGTCTTCTAACGACTGAATTGTTCTTTCCGACTGACCATCAGTCTGTGGATGGTAAGCAGAACTCAAACGTAGCTTTGTTCTCATCGCTTCTTGCAAACTATTGCAAAATCTCAATGTAAACCTTGGATCTCGATCCGAAATAATATTGGATGGTACACCATGAAGTCTAACAATTTCATTGATGTACACTTGGGCCAACTTTTCCATTGAGTACTTAATATTAATCGGCAAGAAGTGCACCGACTTAGTAAGCTGATCAACATTTACCTAAATAGAATCATGACTTTTTTGAGTTTTTGGTAGTCTTGTCACAAAATCCATTGCGATATCATTCCATTTCTATTCAGGTATAAGCAAAGGTTTCAACATTCCCGAAGGTCTTTGGTATTCCATCTTAGCCTTCTGATAAACTAAATAGGATGATACATATTCAGCGACATTCTTCTTCATTCCTTGCCACCAATATAATTGTTTTAAATCCTGGTACATCTTTGTGGCTCCTGGATGCATACTCAACTTACTCCTGTGAGCTTCATCCAAAATCAATTTCCTAAGTTTTGGATCATTTGGCACACAGACCCTTCCTTTAAACTTCAGAATTCCATTAGCACCTTCGCTAAATTCCACCTCTGCACTTTGGCTCTTTGCTTCTTTTGCTTCTTGCAAATACTAGTCACTGTTTTGTCCTTCTCGTATTCTATCCATCAAATCATTTGAAATGGTGATCATGTTTAAACACATCCTCCCTGACATCAATTTCACAGACAAATGCATATCCCGAAATTCCTCTATCAGTTCCTTCTCCTTAATCATCATAACAGAAGCACTAAGCATTTTCCTACTTAACGCATCCGCCACTACATTCGCTTTTCTGGGATGATATTGTAACTGAAAGTCATAATCTTTCAGAAACTGTAACTAACGCTTTTGTCTCATGTTCAAGTCTTTCTGGTCAAACAGATACTTCAAACTTTTATGATTACCAAAAACAGTGAACATTGCTCCATAGAGAAAATATAACACCCCTTTGGAGGATGTCACACATAAAAGAAAATAAAAGAAATAGAAATAAAATCTACCCAAGTTGTAAAACATTTGTCAAATAATAATATGGGTCTTAAAGTAATTCCTGGTAGACAGTTTAATAAAAATAAAATATTGCGGAAAACATAAAATAGACAGAACAACATTTCGCATAATATACATATGTTCTGAGTTATAACTTATACAAATAATGTACAACTACAATTACAAATATTTAAACAGAAACAGTAAATAAAAACAGTAAAAGTGTCAATATATACATCCATACGCAGACGCGCCCAAAAAAAACATCAAACATATTTACTCCTCTGAAGGATCACTCTCGTCATGAAAATGATCATCAGGGGACAAATATCCTGGATGCCTCGACTCTCGGCGATAACGTGATCGCGTTATCGATACGATACTTATCTCACTAGGCTCCGTGGTCATACCACCAAAATGACGCTTAATGGATAAGGGTAACTCTAAGTGTAGAAACACTGTCGTAGTCATAATCGGCTCTCCATCAAACCTATGACGTAGGGTCACCGTCATCCGTCCAAAGATATGTCACCGAGTCTCTATCTCCTCTAATGTTCCACGATAGAGATCCACCGTGAAACTCCGGCGTCACGAACCCCAAAAATCCGGCACAAATGACCATACCAAAACAAATCAATCCAATGGGTATGGATGATCGATGGTTCTTGATCGTAAACCGGTCGTCGATTTGTCGATCTTCCTCCTCCTCGTGGGTACAAGACCTCAAGAGGTGTTCCTCTTATTCTTCCTCAAACTCTTTACCGCACAAAGTAAAATATACAGAAACACATACAATAAAGAGGTAAGACAATCTAAAATCACCACAAACATGGCCAATAAGAAGACGACAAATAACAATTATACGGTTCATGCAATACGAAAAGCTATAACAATAATAATAATGAAATAGAGTAAAACTTAGATATCATAATGTTACATAACATTACGGATATAACACGATAAAAAAAAAACACAGATAAAACAATACCACAAATAGAATAGTATAAGAAATAGACAACCATCATAATAATTATCAGATAAAGATAAATAGAGAATAATGGAATAACATCCAAGATATAACCAGATAAAATAAATAGAGAAAATGGAATATCATCCAAGATATAACCAGATAAAAATAAATAGAGAAAATAGAATATCATCCAAGATATAATCATATATACTAAGACACAATCCTACTCCATGGAGTTAAACACAAACAGATATCAGAGAGAATGACTTGCAAAATCTATTAGTACCACGGCTGCCCAACCAACTATTACTATTTGTCACACGTTGCGTCAATAGCCTACGACACTGGGAATCCACCATCCAGGCGTAGTATAGTTCACGGTCTTCCGTTGTGGCACTATAGGCAATGTACTACTAGACTTTACAAACCTCGATTAAATATAGTGCGTGTCGAGTCCATTAGTGTGCTATCGGCTTTTACCACGGCCCAGCGGAGCTACCAACTCCGTCACATGTGGGATCCCGTACACTAAAGTCTCCAAGTTCATTAGAACAATGAACCACACTACGTTTATCGCATCGACAACACGATGTGATTCGTCTCATCAACCAAACACCAAAAATTGGCATAAAGACAATACATAATTCCAAATATATGAAATTACGAAAATGCCTTCAAGATAATAATATGCCCTCAATGGTAGAAAAATAGAAAGCCTGTACGGGTTCTCATTTTCCCGACAGCGAAAGCTTGCCCTCATTGGCAACAAATATAAAGAAAACTCATGACGGGTTCACATTTTCCCACAATGAAAAATAAATATAGTAACGGTCAATCGCGTAGAAATTTTATCGCGTTTTCAAAATCTCGTCGTTTTTATAATCGTTTTGAAATCGCGTAAATATATTTTTCTCGTTTTCAAAATCGCGTAGGATTTTTAAGACGTTTTCTCAATCGCGTAAGATTTTTAAATCATTTTCTTGACCGAATTCCTTAAAAATCACTTGTTTAAATAAAGAAATACTAAATAATACTTTTAAACTACGTATAATATTTTTCATACCGTATATCTTGTCTTTTGGACATCTTTTCTATCTTATTTGTCCGTTTTTACTAAAAATTGATAGTATTTTGTGTAGAAAATTTATATTAATGGTTTCCTAATTTTACCATAAAAATTCTGTTTATTAAATTTTTAAACCATAAAATTAATCCTTTTGAAAACTACTAACATGCTTCAAAATACATCATGAGCTATATGTTAGAAATTTTCGAAAGTTACTGTATTTCTCCTTATAGTAAAAATCATTACTATTAACCTTCTAAACTTAGTTCTAACCACTTTATTTCTTTAAAACTCATTGTAGAAAATTTACTTTAACTTGTATTGCTTCTTCTTGATTGAAAATAGTTTGGAATTAATTTTAGAAATCATGAATACCTAATTTGGCATGTTGGCCGAATTTGATAAAAACTTTGCATTTGATTTCCAATTTGTTTTTCACCTTCTAAATGTATGTTAAATCTATTGTATTGTCTATATTGATTAAATCATTACCTTAGGAAAATAATATTAGAAATCAAAATGTTGAAGTTAGACTTGTTGGCCGAAATTGTAAGGTTATGCCATTTGATTTCCAAATTCATTTTTCTTGACTTAAACAACTTGAAACCTTCTTAATTCTCCTAGGTTGATTAAATCACCTTTTAAGAAAATTAAGAGAACATTTTGGTTCTCCATTTTGTTAGTGGCCGTGAGCCATCATGGAGTGTTCTTTGGAACACACATGCATTCCTTGACATGTTGTTCACATCCTATACATTATCATGCAATTCTATACTTTATCATACAATCCTAACACATGCAATATTATCAAAGCTTGTAGACATGCATCTTAAAGCTTGTAGACATGCAAGGTTATTACAATCACCAAATAAAGAAAACTACTAACAAATACCACATAACTACTAACAAACACAAAAATTAACAAATAAACATATAACAACCACATCACCACCGAATCCTTATGGATTCTACAAACACCACAATTAATCCATCTTCTTACCACCACCAAGGGATGATAAGATTAGTCTTCCTCTTACCTTAAATGAAGACAAATGGTTTGTTTTCACTCCTCCTAGGGTTCGGTTTTCTCCACCAAATACCTAGCAACTCAAACGAAATTCTACAAGTTACTAACCATGAAAAAGAACCTAAACCATGGATAGATCATGGCTTAGAACTTTGAAAAAGAAGAGAGAAAAGAAAAGCATGAGATTTCACCTTCTAGGTAAAATCTTCAAGGTTGGTTTCCAAGCTCCAAATGCAAAAATTTGCAAGAACTCTCAACTAGAGATGTTCTTAGGATGGTGTTTAGGTTTAGAAAAGTTGGCTTGATTGAATTTTGGGTGGTTGGATGATCAAGAAGTAAGCTTGGCCGAAAATGGTGAAGAGAAAAGACAAGAATGGTGGCTAGGGTTTTTGATGAGAGAGAAGAGAGAATTTTTGCATGGAAGCAAAGTGATCTTTGGTCTCCTAACTCTCTTGGCCGTAGCTCATCAAAGGGCATGCAAGGTGGGCACCTTGCTTGGCTTCATCCAAGCCCTTGGATGCATCAAAGGTTAGGATTAAAGCTTGCTTAACAAGCTTGCCTCCTATTGGTTGATCATGGGTGACTCACAAGCCTAGTCACACTGTCCATTTATTATCAGCTTAGTCAGCTAGCTGAGTCAGCTTGTTCTGGAAAGTTCTACTGCTAATGATGTTTAATTAAGCTACTAAGTTAACTGTATTAGCTAAACGTGGGTCCCGTAAAACATTTCCGGGTCCACTATCATTTTATTATACTGACTAATAAAATAATATTATAATATTATAAAATTATTTTATTTGACAATAAAATCCTAAAAATTAAAAGATTATTTACTGTCTCATTTAGAATCGGGTTGAGTAAGATCCCCCAATTCTAAATAATAAAATAAGATTTTCCCCGGCCCGAAAAATATTATTTTCCTGCCTCGGAGCAAATCACACAAAAAGTCCATATAAAATCACAGACAGTAATATCGGGCATTAAATCAAGTAGAAAACAATTAAAAACAGCAAAAACAGCACGTTCGGGACGTAATGGTCATTTTTCCATTTTTTCCCACAACGTAGCTAACTGTTCAAAAAGTTCAAATAAAATTACAGACAGTATTAATTGTCTGTATATCTTCCAGAAAAATTAAAACAGTAGCTCGGAAAAACTTTTATTTTACCATCTCGGAACAAATTACGTAAAAAGACCAAATAAAATTTGAGCCTGTATAAACGTATTTGTATTTCATGCAGAAATCGAGAAACAGTAAAATAAGGACACAATGGTCATTTACACAATAACTTGAAAAACAAAGAAACAATACATTCAAAATATTTTCTAAAAATTGGGGCGTTACAACTCTCCCCCAACAAATAAAAATTTCGTCCTCGAAATTATTGTTCCTCAAAACAAATGAGGATACTGATCCTTCATCTTATCTTCCAGCTCCCAGGTAGCTTCACCCGTCACATCATTCTATATGACTTTCACTAGTTCGATCATTTTCCCTCGAAGCTGCTTTACCTTTTTGTCCTCAATTCTGACAGGTAAAGTTTCATAAGTCAAATTCTCCTTCAGCTGCACGTCATTTGGCTGTATAACATGCGTCGGATCTGGTATATACTTTCGTAACTGAGACACATGAAACACGTCATGTAGATTTGACAGAATCGGCGGCATAGCGATCTGATACGCTACAGGACCTACACGTCGGATAATCTGATACGGTCCAATGAATTTAGGAGTAAGTTTCTTAGACTTAATAACTCTTCCGACACCGGTCGTAGGAGTAACTCTTAGAAACACATGCTTACCCTCCTCAAATTCAAGAGGTCGTCTTCGTTTATCCGCATAACTCTTTTGTCTGCTTTGCGTCGTTCTCATCTTCTTTTGTATCATCTTTACTTTTTCCGTAGTTTGTTGTACAAGATCGGGTCCAAACAGTCATGCTTTCCCCATCTTGATACCAACATAACGGTGTTCGACATCATCTTCCATACAACGCCTCATAAGGTGCCATTCCTATGCTTGAATGAAAACTATTGTTGTAGGTGAATTCTATCAAAGATAAAATTTCTTCCCAACTTCCTCGTTGTTCTAAAACACAAGCACGCAACAGATCTTCCAGAGACTGTATAGTTCTTTCTGTCTGACCATCGGTCTGCGGATGATACGCTGAACTCAGTCGTAACTTAGTTCCCATAGCTTCTTGTAGACTCCGCCAAAATCTTGACGTAAACCTCGGATCTCGATCAGAAACTATACTTGCCGGTACACCATGTAATCTGACAATTTCACTGATGTACAACTGGGTTAATCTTACCAATGAATATTTAATATTAATTGGTAAGAAATGAGCCGATTTCGTAAGCCTATCGACTATAACCCATATTGAATCATGACCTTTCCTTGTCTTCGGCAAACCAGTAATGAAATCCATGGATATGCTATCCCATTTCCATTCTGGAATAGATAACGGTTGTAACATTCCAAATTTGGTCTTTGATGCTCCACTTTCGCCTTTTGACAGACTAGACAAGTTGACACGCACCTAATCACATCACTCTTCAATCCATGCCACCAGAATAACTTCTTCAAGTCTTGGTACATCTTTGTTATGCCTGGATGCATACTCAATAAACTAGTATGGGCATGTTTCACAATATATCTTCTCAGCTCCTAGTTACGAGGAACACAGACTCTACCCCGAAACCTCGAATTCCATCGGTTCCTTCTTTGAACTCTATTGTCTCGCCTTGCTTTATTTGCTCCCTTAGTCCTTGCAAAAATTTATCAGCATTCTGTTTTTCCCTTATGTCTTCCATCGCCTCGCTCGAGATAGTAACCATGTTAACACAGATCCTCCCGGTTTAACTCAACACATGACCACACATCTCTAAACCGTTCAATGAGCTCCTTTTCCTTGATCATCGAGCGTAAGCACTGATAATCTTTCTACTTAAGGCATCAGCTACAACATTCGCTTTACCAGTGGTGGTACAATAGCTGAAAATCATAATCTTTCAGGAATTCTAACCACCTTCGCTGCCTCATGTTCAGCTCTTTCTGATCATACAAGTATTTCAAGCTCTTGTGATCACTAAAAATGTTGAACGTTGCTCCATAGAGAAAATGTCTCCATATCTTTAGAGCAAAAACCACAGCGGCCAATTCCAAATCGTGCGTTGGGTAATTCCTCTCATGAATCTTCAATTGTCGAGAAGTATATGCCACAACGTTTCGATCTTGCATCAACACACATCCTAGTCCTTGATAAGAAGCGTCGCAATACACATCAAAAGATTTCGTCGAATCTGGTAGGATCAACACCGGTGCAGTTGTTAATCTCTTCTTCAACTCTTGAAAACTGGCTTCACGTGCTTCCGTCCACTCAAAAGCTTGATTTTTCCTCGTAAGTGCGAAAGTGGTCCAAGCAATCTTGGAAAAACCCTCGATAAATCTCTCGATAATAACCAGCAAGTCCAACAAAACTTCGAACTTCTATTACGTCTTAGGTCTTTCCCACTGTAAAACAGTATCCACTTTTGATGGGTCCACCGCAATACCTTCTTTAGAAATTACGTGACCAAGAAATTGAACTTCTTCCAACCAGAACTCACACTTGGACAATTTCGCATACAGCTGCTTCTCCCTCAAAATCCGAAGAACAATATTTAGATGTTCAGCATGCTCTTCCTTCGATTGAGAATAGATCAGAATGTCATTGATAAAGACAACGACAAATCTGTCTAAATAAGGACGAAAAATCCTGTTCATATAATCCATAAATATGGCAGGAGCATTCGTCACCCCGAATGGCATTACTTGATACTCATAATGTCCATAACGAGTTCGAAAAGCAGTTTTCGGCACATCTTCCCCTTTTACACGAATCTGATGATAACCAGATCTCAGATCTATCTTGGAAAATACCACAGCTCCTTTCAACTGATCCATCAAATCGTCAATCCTTGGAAGCGGATATTTATTCTTGATAGTCACCTTGTTCAGCTGACGATAATCCACACAAAGCCGAGACGTTCCGTCCTTCTTCTTGACTAAAAGCACTGGCGCACCCCATGGCGAAACACTAGGTCGCACAAACTCTTTCTCCAACAGCTCCACCAATTGCTTCTTCATCTCCTCTAATTCCACTGGCGACATACGATACGGTGCAATTGAGATAGGACCTGCTCCTGGTACTAAATCAATTGAGAACTGAATCTCCCTCTCAGGTGGCAAACCAGGTACGTCGTCAGGAAAAATATCAGGAAACTCGTTGACAACAGGAATAGTATTCACATCCTTCTCATTCTTAACTTCTAGAGAAGACAATACCATATATCCCTGCGCTCTATCTCTTAACAAAGACTTGACCTTAACAAATAGGTTAAGAATCCAGACTCCTCTTCCTTAGGAAAAACTATGGTTTTACTTGCACAATCTATAAGGATATGGTTAGAACATAACCAGTCCATCCCTAATATCACATCTATCTCAACAAGAGGTAAACAAATCAAGTTAACCATAAACAAACGGCCCTTCACAACAATAGGACAATCCAAACAGATCTTAGATGTAACAACAGGTTTAGCAGTTGGTGTAGATACACTCAATTTAACATTCAGAGAAGACACAGGCAACTTCAATCTTTCCACACAATCATATGCAATAAAGGAGTGTGTAGCACCAGAATCATACAATCCAGTCAGAAGATTACCTCCAATGTCTCCTTCTCCCTGAATAAGATCATCAGACTTAGAAATCTCAGATCCCATCATTGTATATACTCGTCCTCCTGATCTTGGTTGAGTACTTCCAGATTTTTGCTGACTAGCTTTAACATACCGAACAGCAGGTTTCCTCTCCGGCTGTGGACAATCCTTCGATATGTGCCCAGGTTGCTTACAGTTGAAACAAACTGTACCTTTAACTGTGCACTCGGGAGAGATATGACCTTTCTTCCCGCACTTAAAACATGTCGGCGTAAATGCCACTCTCTGTCCAGCTCCACTACCACTTGCACCTCCACTAACAGATGGTCGTTGAGACTGATTTCCTGTTGGCCTAGAATACGGCTTACGCTGAAACCGATTTGTATTACTACCTCCACCTCTCTGAAACCTTGCCGGCCCAAAGTTCCGATTCCTCTGATCTCTAGATGGCTCCAACTCCTCAAGTCGAGCACATGCATCCACCAAAGCATGAAACTGAGTCATTCTTAAGGATACCACTCCTCGTTTCAGTTCCACCCTTAAACCTGATTCAAACTTCCTGCATCTCCACACGTCATCTTGCCGCGTCTGAGCATAATCTGAGAATTGAGACAAATTCTCAAACTTTGTGGCATACTCATTCACCGTCATATTCCCCTGTCGCAAACTAAGAAATTCCATTTCTTTGGCATGCCTAGCACTCGCAGGAAAATACTTATCCAGAAAAACATTTGAAAACACTTCCCAGGTGATTTCAGTCCCTTCAGCTTGCAATACTCGGCGGGTTCCTATCCACCAATGTTCTGCATCACTTCTCAGCATGAAGACAACATAAGTCACCTTCTTATCGTCTGTGCATCTCATCCCTTCAAAAATCCTTTCCAAGTCTTGCATCCACTGACTTGCTTTCTCCGGATCAACCTCGCCTCTAAACTGTGGCGGATTGTGGCGCCTAAATTCAGATAAATTCGTGGCATCGGTAGTAGCATCTTGTCGTTGAGTCGCTTCTTAGATTTTGGCCGAGTAATCACTTCACCATACGTTGCATAGCCTCAAGCGGCCGCAATCATAGGATCCACATCTCGATTCACATTAGCACGTCCTCTACCTCGTCCGGACATCTTCAAACAGAACCAAACAAAATTAGATACATCCTTTTAGATAAATCCGAAAGGATATAAATCACTGAGAGAAGCACACAAAGACAAACAAAAACAGACCCAACCACAACCCCAAAAGACTCTAACTTGGGCTCTGATACCAACTAATGTAACACCCCTTTGGAGGATGTCACACATAAAAGAAAATAAAAGAAATAGAAATAAAATCTACCTAAGTTGTAAAACATTTGTCAAATAATAATATGGGTCGTAAAGTAATTCCTGATAGACAGTTTAATAAAAATAAAATATTACGGAAAACATAAAATAAACAGAACAACATTTCGCATAATATACATATGTTCTGAGTTATAACTTATACAAATAATGTACAACTACAATTACAAATATTTAAACAGAAACAGTAAATAAAAACAGTAAAAGTGTCAATATATACATCCATACGCAGACGCGCCCAAAAAAAACATCAAACATATTTACTCCTCTGAAGGATCACTCTCGTCATGAAAATGATCATCAGGGGACAAATATCCTGGATGCCTCGACTCTCGGCGATAACGTGATCGCGCAGTCGATACGATACTTATCTCACTAGGCTCCGTGGTCATACCACCAAAATGACGCTTAATGGATAAGGGTAACTCTAAGTGTAGAAACACTGTCGTAGTCATAATCGGCTCTCCATCAAACCTATGACGTAGGGTCACCGTCATCCGTCCAGCATATGTCACCGAGTCTCTATCTCCTCTAATGTTCCACGATAGAGATCCACCGTGAAACTCCAGCGTCACGAACCCCAAAAATCCGGGCACAGCCATACCAAAACAAATCAATCCAATGGGTATGGATGATCAGATGGTTCTTGATCGTAAAACTGGTCGTCGATTTGCTGATCTTCCTCCTCCTCGGGGTACAAGACCTCAAGAGGCTGTTCCTCTTATTCTTCCTCAAACTCTTTACCGCACAAAGTAAAATATACAGGAAACACATACAATAAAGAGGTAAGACAATCTAAAATCACCACAAACATGGCCAATAAGAAGACGACAAATAACAATTATACAGTTCATGCAATACGAAAAGCTATAACAGTAATAATAATGAAATAGAGTAAAACTTAGATATCATAATGTTACATAACATTACAGATATAACACAGATAAAAAAAACACAGATAAAACAATACCACAAATAGAATAGTATAAGAAATAGACAACCATCATAATAATTATCGATAAAGATAAATAGAGAATAATGGAATAACATCCAAGATATAACCAGATAAAATAAATAGAGAAAATGAAATATCATCCAAGATATAACCAGATAAAAATAAATAGAGAAAATAGAATATCATCCAAGATATAATCATATACACTAAGACACAATCCTACTCCATGGAGTTAAACACAAACAGATATCAGAGAGAATGACTTGCAAAATCTATTAGTACCACGGCTGCCCAACCAACTATTACGCTGTCACACGTTGCGTCAATAGCCTACGACACTGGGAATCCACCATCCAGGCGTAGTATAGTTCACGGTCTTCCGTTGTGGCACTATAGGCAATGTACTACTAGACTTTACAAACCTCGATTAAATATAGTGCGTGTCGAGTCCATTAGTGTGCTATCGGTTTACCACGGCCCAGCGGAGCTACCAACTGTCCACATGTGGGATCCCGTACACTAAAGTCTCCAAGTTCATTAGAACAATGAACCACACTACGTTTATCGCATCGACAACACGATGTGATTCGTCTCGTCAACCAAACACCAAAAATTGGCATAAAGACAATACATAATTCCAAATATATGAAATTACGAAAATGCCTTCAAGATAATAATATGCCCTCAATGGTAGAAAAATAGAAAGCTCATGACGGGTTCTCATTTTCCCGACAATGTAAAGCTTGCCCTCATTGGCAACAAATATAAAGAAAACCTGTACGGGTTCACATTTTCCCGACAGCGAAAAATAAATATAGTAACGGTCAATCGCGTAGAAATTTTATCGCGTTTTCAAAATCTCGTCGTTTTTATAATCGTTTTGAAATCGCGTAAATATATTTTTCTGTTTTCAAAATCGCGTAGGATTTTTAAGACGTTTTCTCAATCGCGTAAGATTTTTAAATCATTTTCTTGATCGAATTCCTTAAAAATCACTGTTTAAATAAACAGAAATACTAAATAATACTTTTAAACTACGTATAATATTTTTCATACCGTATACTGTCTTTTGGACATCTTTTCTATCTTATTTGTCCGTTTTTACTAAAAATTGATAGTATTTTGTGTAGAAAATTTATATTAATGGTTTCCTAATTTTACCATAAAAATTCTGTTTATTAAATTTTTAAACCATAAAATTAATCCTTTTGAAAACTACTAACATGCTTCAAAATACATCATGAGCTATATGTTAGAAATCTTTGAAAGTTACTGTATTTCTCCTTACAGTAAAAATCATTACTATTAACCTTCTAAACTTAGTTCTAACCACTTTATTTCTTTAAAACTCATTGTAGAAAATTTACTTTAACTTGTATTGCTTCTTCTTGATTGAAAATAGTTTGGAATTAATTTTAGAAATCATGAATACCTAATTTGGCATGTTGGCCGAATTTGATAAAAACTTTGCATTTGATTTCCAATTTGTTTTTCACCTTCTAAATGTATGTTAAATCTATTGTATTGTCTATATTGATTAAATCATTACCTTAGGAAAATAATATTAGAAATCAAAATGTTGAAGTTAGACTTGTTGGCGAAATTGTAAGGTTATGCCATTTGATTTCCAAATTCATTTTTCTTGACTTAAACAACTTGAAACCTTCTTAATTCTCCTAGGTTGATTAAATCACCTTTTAAGAAAATTAAGAGAACATTTTGGTTCTCCATTTTGTTAGTGGCCGTGAGCCATCATGGAGTGTTCTTTGGAACACACATGCATTCCTTGACATGTTGTTCACATCCTATACATTATCATGCAATTCTATACTTTATCATACAATCCTAACACATACAATATTATCAAAGCTTGTAGACATGCATCTTAAAGCTTGTAGACATGCAAGGTTATTACAATCACCAAATAAAGAAAACTACTAACAAATACCACATAACTACTAACAAACACAAAAATTAACAAATAAACATATAACAACCACATCACCACCGAATCCTTATGGATTCTACAAACACCACGAATTAATCCATCTTCTTACCACCACCAAGGGATGATAAGATTAGTCTTCCTCTTACCTTAAATGAAGACAAATGGTTTGTTTTCACTCCTCCTAGGGTTCGGTTTTCTCCACCAAATACCTAGCAACTCAAACGAAATTCTACAAGTTACTAACCATGAAAAAGAACCTAAACCATGGATAGATCATGGCTTAGAACTTTGAAAAAGAAGAGAGAAAAGAAAAGCATGAGATTTCACCTTCTAGGTAAAATCTTCAAGGTTGGTTTCCAAGCTCCAAATGCAAAAATTTGCAAGAACTCTCAACTAGAGATGTTCTTAGGATGGTGTTTAGGTTTAGAAAAGTTGGCTTGATTGAATTTTGGGTGGTTGGATGATCAAGAAGTAAGCTTGGCCGAAAATGGTGAAGAGAAAAGACAAGAATGGTGGCTAGGGTTTTTGATGAGAGAGAAGAGAGAATTTTTGCATGGAAGCAAAGTGATCTTTGGTCTCCTAACTCTCTTGGCCGTAGCTCATCAAAGGGCATGCAAGGTGGGCACCTTGCTTGGCTTCATCCAAGCCCTTGGATGCATCAAAGGTTAGGATTAAAGCTTGCTTAACAAGCTTGCCTCCTATTGGTTGATCATGGGTGACTCACAAGCCTAGTCACACTGTCCATTTATTATCAGCTTAGTCAGCTAGCTGAGTCAGCTTGTTCTGGAAAGTTCTACTGCTAATGATGTTTAATTAAGCTACTAAGTTAACTGTATTAGCTAAACGTGGGTCCCGTAAAACATTTCCGGGTCCACTATCATTTTATTATATTGACTAATAAAATAATATTATAATATTATAAAATTATTTTATTTGACAGTAAAATCCTAAAAATTAAAAGATTATTTACTGTCTCATTTAGAATCGGGTTGAGTAAGATCCCCCAATTCTAAATAATAAAATAAGATTTTCCCCGGCCCGGAAAATATTATTTTTTCCCGCCTCGGAGCAAATCACACAAAAGTCCATATAAAATCACAGACAAGTAATATCGGGCATTAAATCAAGTAGAAAACAATTAAAAACAACAAAAACAGACGTTCGGGACGTAATGGTCATTTTTCCATTTTTTCCCACAACGTAGCTAACTGTTCAAAAAGTTCAAATAAAATTACAGACAGTATTAATTGTCTGTATATCTTCCAGAAAAATTAAAACAGTAGCTCGGAGAAACTTTTATTTTACCATCTCGGAACAAATTACGTAAAAAGACCAAATAAAATTTGAGCCTGTATAAACGTATTTGTATTTCATGCAGAAATCGAGAAACAGTAAAATAAGGACACAATGGTCATTTACACAATAACTTGAAAAACAGCAAACAGTACATTCAAAATATTTTCTAAAAATTGGGGCGTTACAACTCTCCCCAACAAATAAAAATTTCGTCCTCGAAATTCGCTGTTCCTCAAAACAAATGAGGATACTGATCCTTCATCTTATCTTCCAGCTCCCAGGTAGCTTCACCCGTCACATCATTCTATATGACTTTCACTAGTTCGATCATTTTCCCTCGAAGCTGCTTTACCTTTTTGTCCTCAATTCTGACAGGTAAAGTTTCATAAGTCAAATTCTCCTTCAGCTGCACGTCATTTGGCTGTATAACATGCGTCGGATCTGGTATATACTTTCGTAACTGAGACACATGAAACACGTCATGTAGATTTGACAGAATCGGCGGCATAGCGATCTGATACGCTACAGGACCTACACGTCGGATAATCTGATACGGTCCAATGAATTTAGGAGTAAGTTTCTTAGACTTAATAACTCTTCCGACACCGGTCGTAGGAGTAACTCTTAGAAACACATGCTTACCCTCCTCAAATTCAAGAGGTCGTCTTCGTTTATCCGCATAACTCTTTTGTCTGCTTTGCGTCGTTCTCATCTTCTTTTGTATCATCTTTACTTTTTCCGTAGTTTGTTGTACAAGATCGGGTCCAACAGTCATGCTTTCCCCATCTTGATACCAACATAACGGTGTTCGACATCATCTTCCATACAACGCCTCATAAGGTGCCATTCCTATGCTTGAATGAAAACTATTGTTGTAGGTGAATTCTATCAAAGATAAAATTTCTTCCCAACTTCCTCGTTGTTCTAAAACACAAGCACGCAACAGATCTTCCAGAGACTGTATAGTTCTTTCTGTCTGACCATCGGTCTGCGGATGATACGCTGAACTCAGTCGTAACTTAGTTCCCATAGCTTCTTGTAGACTCCGCCAAAATCTTGACGTAAACCTCGGATCTCGATCAGAAACTATACTTGCCGGTACACCATGTAATCTGACAATTTCACTGATGTACAACTGGGTTAATCTTACCAATGAATATTTAATATTAATTGGTAAGAAATGAGCCGATTTCGTAAGCCTATCGACTATAACCCATATTGAATCATGACCTTTCCTTGTCTTCGGCAAACCAGTAATGAAATCCATGGATATGCTATCCCATTTCCATTCTGGAATAGATAACGGTTGTAACATTCCAGCTGGTCTTTGATGCTCCACTTTCGCCTTTTGACAGACTAGACAAGTTGACACGCACCTAATCACATCACTCTTCAATCCATGCCACCAGAATAACTTCTTCAAGTCTTGGTACATCTTTGTTATGCCTGGATGCATACTCAATAAACTAGTATGGGCATGTTTCACAATATATCTTCTCAGCTCCTAGTTACGAGGAACACAGACTCTACCCCGAAACCTCAGAATTCCATCAGTTCCTTCTTTGAACTCTATTGTCTCGCCTTGCTTTATTTGCTCCCTTAGTCCTTGCAAAAATTTATCAGCATTCTGTTTTTCCCTTATGTCTTCCATCAGCTCGCTCGAGATAGTAACCATGTTAACACAGATCCTCCCCGGTTTTAACTCAACACATGACCACACATCTCTAAACTGTTCAATGAGCTCCTTTTCCTTGATCATCAGAGCAGAAGCACTGATAATCTTTCTACTTAAGGCATCAGCTACAACATTCGCTTTACCAGGGTGGTACAATAGCTGAAAATCATAATCTTTCAGGAATTCTAACCACCTTCGCTGCCTCATGTTCAGCTCTTTCTGATCATACAAGTATTTCAAGCTCTTGTGATCACTAAAAATGTTGAACGTTGCTCCATAGAGAAAATGTCTCCATATCTTTAGAGCAAAAACCACAGCGGCCAATTCCAAATCGTGCGTTGGGTAATTCCTCTCATGAATCTTCAATTGTCGAGAAGTATATGCCACAACGTTTCGATCTTGCATCAACACACATCCTAGTCCTTGATAAGAAGCGTCGCAATACACATCAAAAGATTTCGTCGAATCTGGTAGGATCAACACCGGTGCAGTTGTTAATCTCTTCTTCAACTCTTGAAAACTGGCTTCACGTGCTTCCGTCCACTCAAAAGCTTGATTTTTCCTCGTAAGCTGCGAAAGTGGTCCAGCAATCTTGGAAAAACCCTCGATAAATCTCTGATAATAACCAGCAAGTCCAACAAAACTTCGAACTTCTGTTACCGTCTTAGGTCTTTCCCACTGTAAAACAGTATCCACTTTTGATGGGTCCACCGCAATACCTTCTTTAGAAATTACGTGACCAAGAAATTGAACTTCTTCCAACCAGAACTCACACTTGGACAATTTCGCATACAGCTGCTTCTCCCTCAAAATCCGAAGAACAATATTTAGATGTTCAGCATGCTCTTCCTTCGATTGAGAATAGATCAGAATGTCATTGATAAAGACAACGACAAATCTGTCTAAATAAGGACGAAAAATCCTGTTCATATAATCCATAAATATGGCAGGAGCATTCGTCACCCCGAATGGCATTACTTGATACTCATAATGTCCATAACGAGTTCGAAAAGCAGTTTTCGGCACATCTTCCCCTTTTACACGAATCTGATGATAACCAGATCTCAGATCTATCTTGGAAAATACCATGCCTCCTTTCAACTGATCCATCAAATCGTCAATCCTTGGAAGCGGATATTTATTCTTGATAGTCACCTTGTTCAGCTGACGATAATCCACACAAAGCCGAGACGTTCCGTCCTTCTTCTTGACTAAAAGCACTGGCGCACCCCATGGCGAAACACTAGGTCGCACAAACTCTTTCTCCAACAGCTCCACCAATTGCTTCTTCATCTCCTCTAATTCCACTGGCGACATACGATACGGTGCAATTGAGATAGGACCTGCTCCTGGTACTAAATCAATTGAGAACTGAATCTCCCTCTCAGGTGGCAAACCAGGTACGTCGTCAGGAAAAATATCAGGAAACTCGTTGACAACAGGAATAGTATTCACATCCTTCTCATTCTTAACTTCTAGAGAAGACAATACCATATATCCCTGCGCTCTATCTCTTAACAAAGACTTGACCTTAACAGCAGTTAAGAATCCAGACTCCTCTTCCTTAGGAAAAACTATGGTTTTACTTGCACAATCTATAAGGATATGGTTAGAACATAACCAGTCCATCCCTAATATCACATCTATCTCAACAAGAGGTAAACAAATCAAGTTAACCATAAACAAACGGCCCTTCACAACAATAGGACAATCCAAACAGATCTTAGATGTAACAACAGGTTTAGCAGTTGGTGTAGATACACTCAATTTAACATTCAGAGAAGACACAAGCAACTTCAATCTTTCCACACAATCATATGCAATAAAGGAGTGTGTAGCACCGAGAATCATACAATCCGGTCGAGAAGATTACCTCCAATGTCTCCTTCTCCCGAATAAGATCATCGACTTAGAAATCTCGAGATCCCATCATTGTATATACTCGTCCTCCTGATCTTGGTTGAGTACTTCCAGATTTTTGCTGACTAGCTTTAACATACAGAACAGCAGGTTTCCTCTCCGGCTGTGGACAATCCTTCGATATGTGCCCAGGTTGCTTACAGTTGAAACAAACTGTACCTTTAACCGTGCACTCGGGAGAGATATGACCTTTCTTCCCGCACTTAAAACATGTCGGCGTAAATGCCACTCTCATGTCCAGCTCCACTACCACTTGCACCTCCACTAACGGATGGTCGTTGAGACCGATTTCTGTTGGCCTAGAATACGGCTTACGCCGAAACCGATTTGTATTACTACCTCCACCCTCTCGAAACCTTGCCGGCCCAAAGTTCCGATTCCTCTGATCTCTAGATGGCTCCAACTCCTCAAGTCGAGCACATGCATCCACCAAAGCATGAAACCGAGTCATTCTTAAGGATACCACTCCTCGTTTCGGTTCCACCCTTAAACCTGATTCAAACTTCTGCATCTCCACACGTCATCTTGCCGCGTCGAGCATAATCGAGAATTGAGACAAATTCTCAAACTTTGTGGCATACTCATTCACCGTCATATTCCCCTGTCGCAAACTAAGAAATTCCATTTCTTTGGCATGCCTAGCACTCGCAGGAAAATACTTATCCAGAAAAACATTTGAAAACACTTCCCAGGTGATTTCAGTCCCTTCAGCTTGCAATACTCGGCGGGTTCCTATCCACCAATGTTCTGCATCACTTCTCAGCATGAAGACAACATAAGTCACCTTCTTATCGTCTGTGCATCTCATCCCTTCAAAAATCCTTTCCAAGTCTTGCATCCACTGACTTGCTTTCTCCGGATCAACCTCGCCTCTAAACTGTGGCGGATTGTGGCGCCTAAATTCAGATAAATTCAGGGCATCAGTAGTAGCATCTTGCTGTTGAGCTGCTCTTAGATTTTGCTGAGTAATCACTTCAGCCATACGCTGCATAGCCTCAGCAGCCGCAATCATAGGATCCACATCTCGATTCACATTAGCACGTCCTCTACCTCGTCCAGACATCTTCAAACAGAACCAAACAAAATTAGATACATCCTTTTAGATAAATCCGAAAGGATATAAATCACAGAGAAGCACACAGCACAAACAAAAACAGACCCAACCACAACCCCAAAAGACTCTAACTTGGGCTCTGATACCAACTAATGTAACACCCCTTTGGAGGATGTCACACATAAAAGAAAATAAAAGAAATAGAAATAAAATCTACCTAAGTTGTAAAACATTTGTCAAATAATAATATGGGTCGTAAAGTAATTCCTGATAGACAGTTTAATAAAAATAAAATATTACGGAAAACATAAAATAAACAGAACAACATTTCGCATAATATACATATGTTCTGAGTTATAACTTATACAAATAATGTACAACTACAATTACAAATATTTAAACGAAACTTGATAAATAAAAACAATAAAAGTGTCAATATATACATCCATGCAGACGCGCCCAAAAAAAACATCAAACATATTTACTCCTCTGAAGGATCACTCTCGTCATGAAAATGATCATCAGGGGACAAATATCCTGGATGCCTCGACTCTCGGCGATAACGTGATCGCGCAGTCGATACGATACTTATCTCACTAGGCTCCGTGGTCATACCACCAAAATGACGCTTAATGGATAAGGGTAACTCTAAGTGTAGAAACACTGTCGTAGTCATAATCGGCTCTCCATCAAACCTATGACGTAGGGTCACCGTCATCCGTCCAGCATATGTCACCGAGTCTCTATCTCCTCTAATGTTCCACGATAGAGATCCACCGTGAAACTCCAGCGTCACGAACCCCAAAAATCCGGCACAAGCCATACCAAAACAAATCAATCCAATGGGTATGGATGATCGATGGTTCTTGATCGTAAAACTGGTCGTCGATTTGCTGATCTTCCTCCTCCTCGGGGTACAAGACCTCAAGAGGCTGTTCCTCTTATTCTTCCTCAAACTCTTTACCGCACAAAGTAAAATATACAGGAAACACATACAATAAAGAGGTAAGACAATCTAAAATCACCACAAACATGGCCAATAAGAAGACGACAAATAACAATTATACAGTTCATGCAATACGAAAAGCTATAACAGTAATAATAATGAAATAGAGTAAAACTTAGATATCATAATGTTACATAACATTACAGATATAACACAGATAAAAAAAAACACAGATAAAACAATACCACAAATAGAATAGTATAAGAAATAGACAACCATCATAATAATTATCGGATAAAGATAAATAGAGAATAATGGAATAACATCCAAGATATAACCAGATAAAATAAATAGAGAAAATGGAATATCATCCAAGATATAACCAGATAAAAATAAATAGAGAAAATAGAATATCATCCAAGATATAATCATATATACTAAGACACAATCCTACTCCATGGAGTTAAACACAAACAGATATCGAGAGAGAATGACTTGCAAATCTATTAGTACCACGGCTGCCCAACCAACTATTACGCTGTCACACGTTGCGTGCCAATAGCCTACGACACGGGAATCCACCATCCAGGCGTAGTATAGTTCACGGTCTTCCGTTGTGGCACTATAGGCAATGTACTACTAGACTTTACAAACCTCGATTAAATATAGTGCGTGTCGAGTCCATTAGTGTGCTATCGGTTTACCACGGCCCAGCGGAGCTACCAACTGTCCACATGTGGGATCCCGTACACTAAAGTCTCCAAGTTCATTAGAACAATGAACCACACTACGTTTATCGCATCGACAACACGATGTGATTCGTCTCGTCAACCAAACACCAAAAATTGGCATAAAGACAATACATAATTCCAAATATATGAAATTACGAAAATGCCTTCAAGATAATAATATGCCCTCAATGGTAGAAAAATAGAAAGCCTGTACGGGTTCTCATTTTCCCGACAGCGAAAGCTTGCCCTCATTGGCAACAAATATAAAGAAAACCTGTACGGGTTCACATTTTCCCGACAGCGAAAAATAAATATAGTAACGGTCAATCGCGTAGAAATTTTATCGCGTTTTCAAAATCTCGTCGTTTTTATAATCGTTTTGAAATCGCGTAAATATATTTTTCTGTTTTCAAAATCGCGTAGGATTTTTAAGACGTTTTCTCAATCGCGTAAGATTTTTAAATCATTTTCTTGACCGAATTCCTTAAAAATCACTGTTTAAATAAACAGAAATACTAAATAATACTTTTAAACTACGTATAATATTTTTCATACCGTATACTGTCTTTTGGACATCTTTTCTATCTTATTTGTCCGTTTTTACTAAAAATTGATAGTATTTTGTGTAGAAAATTTATATTAATGGTTTCCTAATTTTACCATAAAAATTCTGTTTATTAAATTTTTAAACCATAAAATTAATCCTTTTGAAAACTACTAACATGCTTCAAAATACATCATGAGCTATATGTTAGAAATTTTCGAAAGTTACTGTATTTCTCCTTATAGTAAAAATCATTACTATTAACCTTCTAAACTTAGTTCTAACCACTTTATTTCTTTAAAACTCATTGTAGAAAATTTACTTTAACTTGTATTGCTTCTTCTTGATTGAAAATAGTTTGGAATTAATTTTAGAAATCATGAATACCTAATTTGGCATGTTGGCCGAATTTGATAAAAACTTTGCATTTGATTTCCAATTTGTTTTTCACCTTCTAAATGTATGTTAAATCTATTGTATTGTCTATATTGATTAAATCATTACCTTAGGAAAATAATATTAGAAATCAAAATGTTGAAGTTAGACTTGTTGGCGAAATTGTAAGGTTATGCCATTTGATTTCCAAATTCATTTTTCTTGACTTAAACAACTTGAAACCTTCTTAATTCTCCTAGGTTGATTAAATCACCTTTTAAGAAAATTAAGAGAACATTTTGGTTCTCCATTTTGTTAGTGGTCGTGAGCCATCATGGAGTGTTCTTTGGAACACACATGCATTCCTTGACATGTTGTTCACATCCTATACATTATCATGCAATTCTATACTTTATCATACAATCCTAACACATGCAATATTATCAAAGCTTGTAGACATGCATCTTAAAGCTTGTAGACATGCAAGGTTATTACAATCACCAAATAAAGAAAACTACTAACAAATACCACATAACTACTAACAAACACAAAAATTAACAAATAAACATATAACAACCACATCACCACCGAATCCTTATGGATTCTACAAACACCACAAATTAATCCATCTTCTTACCACCACCAAGGGATGATAAGATTAGTCTTCCTCTTACCTTAAATGAAGACAAATGGTTTGTTTTCACTCCTCCTAGGGTTCGGTTTTCTCCACCAAATACCTAGCAACTCAAACGAAATTCTACAAGTTACTAACCATGAAAAAGAACCTAAACCATGGATAGATCATGGCTTAGAACTTTGAAAAAGAAGAGAGAAAAGAAAAGCATGAGATTTCACCTTCTAGGTAAAATCTTCAAGGTTGGTTTCAAGCTCCAAATGCAAAATTTGCAAGAACTCTCAACTAGAGATGTTCTTAGGATGGTGTTTAGGTTTAGAAAAGTTGGCTTGATTGAATTTTGGGTGGTTGGATGATCAAGAAGTAAGCTTGGCCGAAAATGGTGAAGAGAAAAGACAAGAATGGTGGCTAGGGTTTTTGATGAGAGAGAAGAGAGAATTTTTGCATGGAAGCAAAGTGATCTTTGGTCTCCTAACTCTCTTGGCCGTAGCTCATCAAAGGGCATGCAAGGTGGGCACCTTGCTTGGCTTCATCCAAGCCCTTGGATGCATCAAAGGTTAGGATTAAAGCTTGCTTAACAAGCTTGCCTCCTATTGGTTGATCATGGGTGACTCACAAGCCTAGTCACACTTTGTCCATTTATTATCGACTTAGTCACTAGTGAGTCACTTGTTCGGAAAGTTCTACTTGCTAATGATGTTTAATTAAGCTACTAAGTTAATCGTATTAGCTAAACGTGGGTCCCATAAAACATTTCGGGTCCACTATCATTTTATTATACTTGACTAATAAAATAATATTATAATATTATAAAATTATTTTATTTGACAGTAAAATCTTAAAAATTAAAAGATTATTTACTGTCTCATTTAGAATCGGGTTGAGTAAGATCCCTCAATTCTAAATAATAAAATAATATTTTTCTCGGCCCGAAAAATATTATTTTCCTGCCTCGGAGCAAATCACACAAAAAGTCTATATAAAATCACAGACAGTAATATCGGGCATTAAATCAAGTAGAAAACAATTAAAAACAGCAAAAACAGCAAAAACAGCACGTTCGGGACGTAATGGTCATTTTTCCATTTTTTCCCACAACGTAGCTAACTGTTCAAAAAGTTCAAATAAAATTACAGACAGTATTAATTGTCTGTATATCTTCCAGAAAAATTAAAACAGTAGCTCGGAAAAACTTTTATTTTACCGTCTCGGAACAAATTACGTAAAAAGACCAAATAAAATTTGAGCCTGTATAAACGTATTTGTATTTCATGCAGAAATCGAGAAACAGTAAAATAAGGACACAACAGTCATTTACACAATAACTTGAAAAACAGCAAACAGTACATTCAAAATATTTTCTAAAAATTGGGGCATTACAGAAAATGCCTCCACACTTTCAACGCAAACACTACAGCTGCCAACTCCAAATCATGAATCGGATAATTCATCTCATGATTTTTCAACTGTCTTGAAGCATAAGCCACCACTTTACGATTCTGCATAAGTACACAACCTAATCCTTGGTACGAAGCATCACAATATACATCAAAAGGTTCATTCGGATCAGGTAGAATCAAAACTGGTGAAGTAGTCAATCATCTTTTCAACTCTTGAAAACTTTCTTCGCATGCATCAGTCCACACGAATGGTTGATTCTTCCGGGTAAGTTGGGTAAGAGGTCCTGCTATCTTTGAAAACCCCTCAATGAATCATCGATAGTAACCAGCTAATCCGACAAAACTATGGATTTCTGTTACAGTCTTTAGTCTTTCCCATTCCAAAATTGTCTCCACCTTTGAAGCATCAGTTTTGATTCCTTCCTCCGATATCACGTGTCCCAAAAATTAAACTTCGCTTGACCAAAATTCACATTTGGACAACTTGGCATACAACTTATTCTCCTTCAAAATCTGGAGAACCACTCTGAGATGTTCAGTATGTTCCTCCTGACTTCGAGAATAAATCAAAATGTCATCTATAAAGACAACAACAAACTTATCCAAGTATGAACGGAAAATTCTATTCATAAAGTCCATGAATATGGCCGGTGCATTCGTCACACCAAACGGCATCACTAGATATTCATAATGCCCATAACGAGTCCGAAATGCAGTTTTAGGAATATCATCCACCTTCACATGAGTCTGATGATAACCAGATTGTAAATCAATGTTGGAAAATATTGCGGCTCCTCGCAATTGATCCATCAGATCATCAATCCTTGGAAGTGGATATTTATTCTTAATCGTAATCTTGTTTAACTGCCGATAGTCTACACATAGACGAGAAGTCCCGTCCTTCTTTTTAACCAACAATACTGGAGCTCCCCATGGTGATACACTAGGTCTCACAAATTGCTTCTGCAATAAATTCTCCAACTGTTTCTTAAGCTCTGCAAACTCTACTGGCGACATCCGATAGGGCGCAATAGATATAGGTCCAGCTCCAGGTACTAAATCAATAGAAAACTCAATTTTCCTTTCTGGCGGTAGTCTAGGTATATCTTCAGGAAATACCTCAGGAAATTCATTAACAATAAGAATATCTTTCAAGACATCTTCACATTGAACCTCCAAAGAAGACAACAATAGATACCCATGATCTCCTTCCTTCAAACAAGCTTCTACTTGAGTAGCCATTAGGAATCTAGGATCCTTAGCCTTAGGAAATACTAATATCTTATTTGAACAATCAATTAGGATATGGTTAGAAGATAACCAATCCATTCCTAAGATTACGTTAATCTTGGAAAGAGGCAAACATATCAAATCCACATGAAAGATTCTATCCCTAACACATACAGGACAATTCAAACATACTTTTGTAGTAATCACAGGCTTATCAGTAGGAGTAGCAACGCTCAAATCATATGGCAATGTAGTCACAGTCAATCCCAAATGCTCCACACAATCACATGCAATAAAAGAATGTGTTGCTCCCGAATCATAGAGTACGGTTAAAGGATTACCTTCAATAGCACACTCCTCCATGATTAAGTCCTCAGATTTCGCGGCTTCTTCCCTGCTCATAGTATACACTCGATCACCCACCTGTGGCCTTGCAGTACGAACATTTCCCACAGAAGGTTCCCTCTTTATCTGATCACAATCCCTAGATAAATGTCCAGGTTTCCCACATCAATAACAAATAATTCCTTGATGCTGACAATCCTTGGTCAGATGGTCCTGCCCACACTTGAAACATTTATACATAGGAGTTCCAGCTTGACTTGCCTTACTGCCACCAGAACTTCCTCCAACAAATTGCTGTTGATTCTGACTTCCTATTGGTTTGACATACGGTTTTGCTGAAAATGGTTTCCTCCACTACTCTTTCCTCTTTGGAATCTTGTAGGTCCAAAGTTCTTGTTTCTCGCCGCTCGTTGAAGATCAATCTCCTTAACCTTACGACACTTATCCAACAATTCTGGAAACTGTTCAATTCCCAAGGCTGCTACAGCTCGCTTAATGTCAAGCTTCAATCCTTCCTCAAATTTTCTACACTTCCAATCTTCATCTGGGTGCATTTGGAAATACCTCGAAAACTTTGACAAGCTTTCGAACTTTGCCGCATAATCACTGACAGACATCACCCGTTGCCTTAAACTAAGGAATTCCATCTCCTTAGCATGAAGCATACTTGCTGGAAAATACTTTCCTAGAAACTTCTGCCTAAAGAGCTGCCATGTCACAACTCTTCCTTCAGCTTCTAACAATCTTTGGGCTCCTGCCCACCAGTTTTCTCCATCAACCACTAGCATAAATGTTGCAAAAGTCAACTTTCGTTCATCAGTACAACTCATACCTTCAAATATTTTCTCTAACTCCTTGATCCATAAATCAGCTTTGTCTGGGTCAAATTCTCCCCGAAACTTTGGTGGATTGTTCTTATGGAATTTAGACAAACTGTGAGCATCCTCAGTTGCCCTTTGGTTTTATTGTACCATAACATCAGTCATCCGTTGCATCGCTGCGACTGCTGCAGCCATGTTCTGGTTGTCATTACCAACATTTTCCATTCCAGCTCTAGTATTGACACGTCCTCGTCCTCGTCCTGCCATTACTTTTCTTCTACTCAAACTGGATAACACAAGAAAGTAAGGTTAATATTCAAACAATATTGTTTCTTTTCATAAAACAATAACATAGAATCACATAACACAAACAAGACAGACCTAACCACAAACCCAAAAGACTCTAACTTGGGCTCTGATACCAACTAATGTAACACCCTCCTTAGAGCATCACATTTTCGACTACCAACTTATAATCTTCAAATTAGTTCATAAAAGGTTTGAGTTATAAAAAGTGGGTTTCAAAATTTCTTTTTGCGGAAACATAAACTTACTAATATTTATAAGTAATACTGGAAAATAGATTTAAACTAATTAATATACATTACAAATACCACATAATATTTAACAATTATTCAAGAAATATAAAAACTTATAGACTCAATTTTAAACAGTAGCAAACCCCATGACGGGTCCTACTTAATACCCCGTTAAATTCTAACGAGAATACTCAACATACTTATTCCGTCTTGTATCCATCTTGTTGCGTCATATATCTGTTCCTCATCAACACTGCACACCAACTAATCCGGTACGGTCACTCCTCGATGTTGTCACCGAACTCAGAACATTTGCCTCCATTCACGTCTAAGAAACTCGTTCCATCTATTATTTAATTTTAACAATACAAGCACAACAAAACAATATAACAAAGAGGTGAGATCACCTACGCCAATACCAACATGGTAGCATAGAGATAACACAAACAACATATCATACAGATATGTCATACCATAATTACAATTATGCCATCATCATAATGTATGAAATAACAATAATTACAATAATGCCATTAACATTATTTATCATCATCACCATCCAACGTTCCTCAATTATTATATCACACAGATATAAATATTCAATATTTATGATAATGCCCTCAATTATTATCCAATTATTCAACAGTTCAATTATTATAACCAATACTCAATAATGATGCATATGTTATGCATGTGCACATAGACTCAATGTCTTATTCCATGGAGGTTTTCATAATTTCGAGAAGAATGCTCTGGTTAATTGCCCAGCCTTAGCCCAATAGACAATCTTCAGTCTTCGAAAAGAATCGTGTTATTGTCGGGTATCGTCAATGCGTTGCAACGGATTGCATCACCAAGTGGCTCATGGTCTTTGCCAATCAACGTCCACTGGTCGACCGCCGCGCCTTGACGCCCCCAAGATCCATCGTAGACCTCACTTTTTAATTCTCATTCCCTCTTCAACCACAAGGGTCACAATAGCATCATCTATTAATTTTCGTTCAATGCACGAATATCTCAATGCAATTTTGTTCAATTTTTTCGTATGCCACAATGCATATTTTTCAATTTCATCATATACCACAATGCATATCTTTCAATTTCATCATATGCCACAATGCATATCTTTCTAATGCATATTCATTGCACCAATGCCAATCACAGACAAATTTCATCATTTTCTCATATAGTGTCCATACACTGGTTCAACAGTAATCCTACTGTATATTTAATAGTGAAAATCATATTATCGCGTTTTCATAGTCGCGCACCACTTTTGTCGCGTTTTCACAATTTCGTAACATTTCTGTTACATTTTCAAATCACATATAGATTTTTCAACGTTTTCATCAATCACGTAAAAATATTTCATCATTTTCAATCACATAGTGATTTTTCAATAATATCACAATCATGTAAAAATATTTAAACGCTTTCTAAATCGCATAGAAATATTTTAACATTTTTCAAATCACATAGAAATATTTTAACGTTTTTCAAATCACGTAGCTTAAAAATCATGTTTTTAAGTTACGTAAATCATTTTTCACCATTTTTCAACTTCATAAAATATTTCTCAACCTTCAAAAATTCAATTTCAACCTTTCTCAAAATAATATGACTTCTCACATTATTTCCCCATTTTCTTACTCAAGAAAATCCTTTTTGCAATTTATTCCATAAATTCACCATTTTACTGAATTAAAATCAATGTTTCTAACTTAAAATTTACTAATGCTCTCCAAAACCCAAAGAATGAGTTACACGTTAGAAAATCTCAAATTACCAACGTATTCTTTATGATTCCAAATAAATTCTAAAAATCAATCCTCTTTAAAATAAATTGAGGTTCAAAGACTTTCAACCTCTCTTTTCCTTTTACATACGAAAATTCCAATTTTCAAATGATAAAACACTCTGATTCCCTTTCCGAATTCCTTGTACTAAATCAATTATATTTCCACTTTGAAAATCACTTTGTTTCATCAAAATCAAGGCATTACAAGCCTTCAAAACCGTGGACATGGCCATTGAAACCATTCTTATATTTTTCCTTCTAAATCAACCAAGTTCCATTCTTGTTTTTACACAAACAAAACCATTAAAATGTTCCTCCAAAACCGTGAGCTCTTTTTCCTTGAAAACAAACCTTTTGTTTATTTTCTTTGTTTTTCTGAACATCTAATTTTACCATTCATGAAAATATTAATTTGTGAACACCTATTATGAGGTGTTTGGCCGAATTCACCATGGTCCTTGGAACCAAAAATCACTTTCCTTTCCATCATCAAATCATGACATACATATACATATTCAACATATATATATCACAAGCATGCCATAATCAAAGCAATAAATCATGCAAATCATACCAAGCATAGGCAATTAATCAAAGCACATAAACACACACAAATAATTACATAATCATGGATATGAATCCTCACATGGATTCACCATCCATCAAATAAACAAACCATGTCTCACCACCATACTTGGTTGGTGAGATGAATCTTGATAACACTATATTTTATACATTTTATAATCCTCTCACTAGGCTTCTTAAGGTTCAATTAAGCTTAATTTAGTTGGTTTTGGCACATTTTATGATATTGAACCTTATTGGATCATTAAACAAATTATTGCATTAATTAGCCTTAATTATCTCTTTGGAAATGTTTAGTAAACTAGCTATAACTTGAGTTGCAAATATATGATTGATGTGATTTTGGTCTTGTAGGAAAGCTAAGACAATTCCCTACAACTTTCATTTTGAACACTTTTTCAGATTCTGAGGTCTAATGGGTGATATTGGGCTTTGAAGTCAAAACAGAGGAGTTGAAACCGGGCCTAAATACTTTGCAATAATTGGACCATATCTTGAGTTCTAGGCATGATTTTGGACTCAAACTAAAGCCATTTTAAAGCAAATATCCAGGCCTACAACTTTCATGAAGACCACTTTTCTCAAAAATGAAAAAAAATAGGAGACACGATTGTACACATTTGCTCAATTATTATGTCATTGATGACGTATAAAACTTAATCGTTAAGTTTGATCACTGTAGAGCACTGTAGCACCACTGTATCATCACTGTAGCTACTGTAGCTGTAACACCCTCCCTAGGGTATCACATGTCTGACTCTCGACTCATAATCTGAAAAGAAGTTCGCACAAAGTTTGAGTTATAAAAGATGGGTTTTAAAATTTCTTCTTTATTGAAACGTAAATTTACTGAAAATATTAGGTAATATTGAAAATCATATTTCAACTATTCATTATGCAATATTGATACTAATTAATATTTCATAATTTAAAGAGAAATATAAAACTAACAGACTCTTTTTTTTTAACAGTAGCAAACCCCATGACGGGTCCTACTTAATAGCACGGTACAACACTAACGTTAAAACTTAACATACTTATTCTGTTGTGTATCCATCTTGTTGCATCACACATCTGTTCTATATCTGTTCTTTGTCAACACTGCACACCTATCTCAGAGTATTCATTGCCTGTTATGTCTAAGACAACTCGATCCTTCTATTATTTAATTTTAACAGTACAGACACAGCAAAACAACATAACAAAGAGGTGAGATCCCCTACACCAGTACCAACATGGCAGCACAGAGATAAGACAAACAACATATCATACAGATATATCATACTAGAATTCTAATAATGCACTCAACATTAATCAACTATCATTATCATACCATTAACATTATTATCATCACACAATAATCACAATAATGTCATCAACATGATTATCATCATCATCATCCAAGTATCCAAAACAATTGTCATAGCCAATATTCCTCAATTAATATATCACACAGATATAAATGTTCAGATTATACATGTACACAAGACTCGATTTCCTACTCCATGGAGCTAAAACTCAGGTCAGAGAAATGATCGAAAAGATCTGTCGGTACCATATGCCTCAGACCACGTGCTATAATCCTTATTTTGATTTTGCACATCTAGCATATACACGACAGTCTTTATCAGATCTTGAATAAGAATAGTGTCTCGATCAGGATCATTGGTGTGTTGCATCGGTCTAACCTACGAGAAGAAGTGCGACCAACCACCCGTGTAAGCAACCTGCACCCCGATGCCCCCAAGGTCAACAAGTGACTTACACTACGCATATCGCACCGGCTCAAGAGGTGTGTTTCTCCTAGGCAATCAGCCATATCCAGTCCTCATCGGACCATTCCAATGCATGTATAATGCACCAAATCCAATCACAGATTGTACTTTCAACAGCGAAAATCATGTTATCATGTTTTCATAGTTGTAAAACACTTTTACCGTATTTTCACAATCGCGTAACATTTCTGTTACGTTTTCACAATCCAAAAATATTTTTATTACGTTTTCACAATATCGTAACACTACTATTATGCTTACAAAATTTTGTAACATTTCTGTTACGTTTTCAAAATACCACAACTCTTCTGTTGCACTTTTAAACCACGTACAAATTTTTCAATGTTTTTCTCAATCGCGTAAAAACATACGTTTTCTCAAATCACATAGTATTTTTTCCACTGTTTCAAAATCGCGTAACTTAAAAATCATTCTTTTACGTCACGTAAATCATTTTCTATCATTCTCAAAATATTTAAAACCCTTTTTAAATCACACAATGATTTTCTGCTATTTTCACAATCACGTAAAAATAATTCATCACTTTTCCATCACGTAGTGATTTTTCAATAGTAATTCAAATTACGTAAAATATTTAAACGTAATTCAAATCGTGTAGAAATATTTCAACGTATTTAAAATCGCGTAAAAATATTATCTTTGTATTTCTAAACACTTAGAAATATTTTATCGTATTTCAAATCACGTACTTTAAAATTACATTTTTAAGATATGTACATAATTTTTTCACCATAATTTCATTACTGTAAAATATTTCTCTATCTTCAATATTCCTTTTTCAACTTTTCTTAAAATAAAATAACTTTATACTTCATGTAATATATTTTCTTACTCAAGAAAATCTTTTTCCACATTTCTTTACTCAAGAAATATGATTCACAAAATCACTTTTCCATTGATGTAAATCAACGTTTCAAAACTTAACATTTTCTAACGTATTTCAAAACTTGAAAATAAGTTATACGTTAGTAAATTTTCAAAACACCATTATATTCTCCATTTTTCCCAAATCAATTCTAAAATCAATTGTCTTCAAAACAAATTAAGATTCAAACCTTGCAACTTTTCTTTTTCATTTTCATATGAAAGTTCATTTCTCAAGTGATAAAACACTTTGATTCCCTTTCCAAAATCCTTATACTAAAACATTTTGTTCAAACATTTTATTTCCACTTTAAAATTACTTTGTTTCATAAAACCAAAATTATTCCAACCTCCAAAAATCGTAGAGTCTTTGGCCATTGAAGCCATCAAATATTTTTCTTCTAAATAGATATGGTTTTACACAAACAAAACCATTAAAAATTCTTTGTTTTCAAAACCGAAATATCGATGGTCATAAAAACCAAACCCATTTGTTCAAATTCATTTTTACTTTCCTTACAAATCTTTTTTCACTTTCTTTGCAAATCCTTAAAATTATCATTGCTATTTTCATTTAAATCTCATGTTTAGTAAAACACTTAGAAACTTTTTACACAAAATAAATCAATAAAAATCCTTCTAAAATCGTATTCATGTACTCTTTGAAAAATAAATTCTTTGTTTATTTTCCTTACTTTTCTAAACATCCATTTTCATCATTCAAGAAAATATTAATTTTGTGAACACCTATCTTGAGGTATCTTGACCAAAATTCACCATGTTCTAGGGATCAAAAATTAATTCCCTTGTTCTTGAAAAATTTCAACATGAACCCTAATCAAGGGCATCAAAACCGTAGCTCTCCTTGGCCATTGGGACCAAAAATTAATTTTCTTTCCATCATCAAATCATGCATACACATACATACACAATATATATATATATATATATATATATATATATATATATATATATATATATATATATATATCAAAAGCATACCATATTATCATCATGCATAGTATAAGCATACCATCAAAATCATAAACTCATGCAAAGCATATTAAGCATAGGCAATTAATCAAAGCTCATAAACACATATAAATTATTACATGACCATGGATATGAATCCTCACATGGATTCAACACCTATATATATATATATATATATATATATATATATATATATATATATCAAAAGCATACCATATTATCATCATGCATAGTATAAGCATACCATCAAAATCATAAACTCATGCAAAACATATTAAGCATAGGCAATTAATCAAAGCTCATAAACACATATAAATTATTACATGACCATGGATATGAATCCTCACATGGATTCAACACCCATCAAATATAAGACCATCTCTCACCACCATGCTTGGTTGGTGAGATGGATCTTCCTCTTACCTCTTGAAGATCCTCAAAAACTCTTTGTTTTTCTTCTTTTTCCAAGTCCTTCACCACCAAGGGCTTCTCAAATACAAAAACAAAATACATAAAAATTAGTATACTAAGCTTGATTAAGAAAACCATGGATCAAACATGGTTTAGATCATGAAAAAGAAGAGAAGAAATGAAGTTTCCTTACACTTCACCATAATTACCCCATAACTTGGAACTTGAAGAAAGTCCATAAAGATGAATGATTTAGAGGAAATCTTCAACATGAAAGTTGCTTAGAATATCATGTAGATTCAAGATCTATGGTTGGATGAAATTAAAAGAGATTGGAGAGTGGATTTAAGTGTCTTGACCGAATGGTTTCTCTTGAAGCACAAAGATGGAATTTTTGATTTTTGATAGAAACTTGAAGCTTGGATTTGAAGTACTAGATGTTGGATTTTGAAGAAATCTTCAACATGAAAGTTGTTTAGAATAAAGTAAGGATTCAAGAAATAAGGTTGGATGAAATTAAAGAGTGATGGAAGCCACATCAATGGTGCTTGACCGTGAGCTTGCTAGAAGGAGAAGGAAAAAAATTTTCTAATAGCTTTGCTTGAAGGAAAGTTTCAAAAATGATGAAGTATGGTCAATAATGACCAAAGGTGACCAATATGGTCTTCAAATGTCACTTTTGTCTCTAAATGCAGCCCAAAATCGTAGCCCCCATCCATGCTTCTTCAAAGAGTTCAATAATGATGCAACATTGATCAAGACATCTAACAATGACTTAAAGCTTCAATTAATGCATTGAAACTTTTCCTTTAGTTCCAAAACATGAAAAAACCGTCCCCCCCGTTCATCCTTGCTTCTTCAAAGTTGTCATCTTTTCAAGCCATTATTTGAAGCATTCTAAGCCATTGATTTATTCAATGGTTTGGATTAATGTAGGCTTTAGGTGTAGCTTTAGATTAGAAGACTTAATCTAGGCCATTGGATCTTTCTCCTTTAAATTCTAGCCCTTAGATGTGTCTCCAAAAATTAATGGTTAAGATTACTCCTTCAAACTTTTACTCCAAGGGTCCTAATTAGTCTTAACCATTTTAGAAGACTAAATCTCCACCCTTGATTAATTCTTCATCTAATGGTCATAAATGGTCTTTGTTACTTTTTAAGACTAAATCTCCACCCTTGATTTAATCTCAATCCAATGGTTATAAATGGTCATAGCCACTTTATATGACCAATTCTACACTGTTGATTAAATCTACGGTTGATATTAAAGCCTTCCTTATTAAGCTTGTCTAGATTAAATCTCCACCATTGATTAGATCAATGGTTAACATCCAATGCTTCTTCATTAAGTTTATTTCTCAACCGTTGATTAAATCAAGATCAAGTCTTCACCGTTGATTAAATCAATAATGGATGTCCAAGCCACTATTGTTGATTACGTAGTATAATATTTATTTTTCTATCTGCTAAAACCCCACGAAAGAATATATTTATTGTATTTTTATCGTCCGACAAATAAATACAATACAAAACACAGTACAAGAAATTTTCTAAAACTGTCTTCGGATTCAGGTTTAGTAAGATCCACTGTCTCCGTCTAAACAGTATAAATTTTTTTATGCGTAGAAAAATTTTTGCTTTGCGGGACCCACCTGGGCCCACGTAAGGTCACCTGGGCCCACATACACCTCATGGGCCCACAAACAGTAAAAAATTTCATAATCATCCACAAAAATCACAAATATTAAAAAACACACAAATATCAAATCAGATTACGTAAAATAATTACCTAACGGTAAAAATTAAATTACGTAAAGTTTTCCCCGGCTTGAAAATTTTTATTTTCCTTACACGGAGTAAATCACTTAAAACGATCAAATACGTTGACGGAATAAACAAAATAATTTTACAGTGCACAGAAATTACTAAACAGTAAAATTCTGTTAACTGTCAAAATTACTGTTTAAGAGATACGAAAATTTGGGGTGTTACAATACTCCCCCTCTTTACAGAAATTTCATCCTCGAAATTTCATGACCATGATTTCACACCCTCGGAATAAATAATGACATTATTCCTTTATCTTTTCTTCAGTTCCCATGTAGTTTCACCTCTTACGTTATTCCAAACGATTTTAAACCATTGAAAGTTCTTTATCTCTTATTCACTTCTCTTGATCAAACAAATATCTTAATAAATTTTTTTTCTACGATTTTCCATTACTGTCTTAACTTTTTCCCATAGACAGACTTCTTCAATTTTTGAAGAATCCACCATGCTTCCACTGCGCCACTTTGATACTCTGACCTGGATATAAATAGGAATATTCTCTCTTGCAAGATATTCCTTCAATTGCAGTAGATGAAAGAAAACATCATGGAAAAGAACAAAACGAATCGAATATGTTATCGAACATATCCAGCAAAGAATTGGATGTAACTCGATCTTTAAGAATGAATTCTCTGATACCAATACAGCGGCTACCATCCTTCATTCATGCCTAGAATAGTTTTTCTCAGATAACTTCCAACTAATGTAATGTATTACTTAAAATTTTCTTATTCTCATATCACTTTATTCTCCAGCTTTAGCTTCTTTAACAGGAAACATCTCACTAACCGAGTTCTCCTTTCAACCGCATTATATCAAATACTATGACATGGATTTTAAATAGGAATATCCTTTCTTGCAAAATATTCTTTCTTGCAAATGCAATATATGAAAGAACATTATAGAGGTTTAGGAAGAAAAGGTAGCGAAATGATTTAATATGTTACCAAACATATTCAACAAGAATTTTATTTTGCCTGATTTTCAGGAATGAGTTTTTCTGAAATATTAACACTGTATGGAGACAATCTCATAGGATATGGTTGAAAAATAACCAATCCATTTTTAAAGATCATGTCTGTTTATGAAACAGATCAAACTAACACAAAAATTTTGAACGACGGATCAAATTGATCTATAACAATGATTTGAATAACTTGAGTAGCTCGATCGGCTAAGAATAGAAACAGAAATAAACAAATCAGAGGATAACGAATAACTCTAACATATAATTGATCTACTCAATCATATGCCACACAGAATAAGTTGCTCACAGAAATATTCAGTAGGGTTTATAGGATTAGCTCCAATGACGCAATCTCCATTGTTTAAATCTTCCACTCAGAACACTTCCATTCTGCTTAGAGTAATGACTTTCCCTACTACCCAAGATTTTACTAACAGAAAACTCTGTTTTCAAAGAGCATAATCTCTGGAAATGTGTCCAAACTTTCCGCAAATTATTTTCTTTAACGTACAATCCTTCGTTAAGTGCCCCTCTCCACATCACATACTGCTTCTGGTTTCTCAATGGTCGTGAATACATCTTCCGTCGAAATCAATCACTTTCCTAATATCCCTAATAAAGAAATACCAGGTTCCAAAATTACGAAATCTTTATTCCAAGACTGATTCTCTTTCATCAGATCCTAAACTTCAACTTCCAGTTTCTGCTGTTCAGCAATCCTCTGTTCGTGCAATCATCCTTCCACATTGCTCCCGTTGCTCCCGTAGCTGCAACTGCATTACTAGTAACATGTTCCGCTTCCACGCAAGTACAACTATCCCGAGCCATTTCTCTTTTTATTTTCTCTCGAGGCGTGGGGATCAAAAAACAATGGATCTGATATCCATTATAAACAGCATTGTTTCCTTTCGGAAATCAATAACACAGAGAACACAACACAAGCAAAACAGACCTAACCACAAACCCCAAAAGACTCAAACCGTGCTCTGATACCAACTAATGTAACACCTTCCCTAGGGTATCACATGTTTGACTCCCGACTCATAATCTGAAAAGAAGTTCGCACAAAGTTTGAGTTATAAAAGATGGGTTTTAAAATTTCTTCTTTATTGAAACGTAAATTTACTGAAAATATTAGGTAATATTGAAAATCATATTTCAACTATTCATTATGCAATATTGATACTAATTAATATTTCATAATTTAAAGAGAAATATAAAACTAACAGACTCTTTTTTTTAACAGTAGCAAACCCCATGACGGGTCCTACTTAATAGCATGGTACAACACTAACGTTAAAACTTAACATACTTATTCTGTTGTGTATCCATCTTGTTGCATCAGACATTTGTTCTATATCTGTTCTTTGTCAACACTGCACACCTTCGAGTCCTAAATGTCCACTCCTTATTGTTGTCACCCATCTCAGAGTATTCATTGCCCGTTATGTCTAAGACAACTCGAGCCTTCTATTATTTAATTTTAACAGTACAGACACAGTAAAACAACATAACAAAGAGGTGAGATCACCTACACCAGTACCAACATGGCAGCACAGAGATAAGACAAACAACATATCATACAGATATATCATACTAGAATTCTAATAATGCACTCAACATTAATCAACTATCATCATCATACCATTAACATTATTATCATCACACAATAATCACAATAATGTCATCAACATGATTATCATCATCATCATCCAAGTATCCAAAACAATTGTCATAGCTAATATTCCTCAATTAATATATCACACAGATATAAATGTTCAGATTATGCATATACACAAGACTCGATTTCCTACTCCATGGAGCTAAAACTCAGGTCGGAGAAATGATCGAAAAGATCTGTCGGTACCACATGCCTCAGACCACGTGCTATAATCCTCATTTTGATTTTGCACATCTAGCATATACACGACAGTCTTTATCAGATCTTGAATAAGAATAGTGTCTCAGTCAGGATCATCGGTGTGTTGCATCGGTCTAACCTACGGGAAGAAGCGCGACCAATCACCCGTGTAAGCAACCCACACCCCGATGCCCCTAAGGTCAACAAGTGACTTACACTACGCATATCGCACCCGCTCAAGAGGTGTGTTTCTCCTAGGCAATCAGCCATATCCAGTCCACATCGGACCATTCCAATGCATGTATAATGCACCAAATCCAATCACAGACAAATATGTCATTTTCTCACAAACAGTGTATGGACACTGGTTCAACAGTAATCATACTGTACTTTCAACAGCAAAAATCATGTTATCACGTTTTCATAGTTGTAAAACACTTTTACCGTATTTTCACAATCGCGTAACATTTCTGTTACGTTTTCACAATCCAAAAATGTTTTTATTACGTTTTCACAATATCGTAATACTACTGTTACGTTTACAAAATTTCGTAACATTTCTGTTACGTTTTCAAAATACCACAACTCTTTTGTTGCACTTTTAAACCACGTACAAATTTTTCAATGTTTTTCTCAATCGCGTAAAAACATACGTTTTCTCATATCACATAGTATTTTTTCCACTGTTTCAAAATCGCGTAACTTAAAAATCATTCTTTTACGTCACGTAAATCATTTTCTATCATTCTCAAAATATTTAAAACCCTTTTCAAATCACACAATGATTTTCCGCTATTTTCACAATCATGTAAAAATAATTCATCACTTTTCCATCACGTAGTGATTTTTCAATAGTAATTCAAATTACGTAAAATATTTAAACGTAATTCAAATCGCGTAGAAATATTTTAACTTATTTAAAATCGCGTAGAAATATTGTACAGTATTTCTAAACACTTAGAAATATTTTACTGTATTTCAAATCACGTACTTTAAAATTACATTTTTAAGATATGTACATAATTTTTTCACCATAATTTCATTACATAAAATATTTCTCTATCTTCAATATTCCTTTTTCAACTTTTCTTAAAATAAAACAACTTTATACTTCATGTAATATATTTTCTTACTCAAGAAAATCTTTTTCCACATTTCTTTACTCAAGAAATATAATTCACAAAATCACTTTTCCATTGATGTAAATCAACGTTTCAAAACTTAACATTTTCTAACGTATTTCAAAACTTGAAAATAAGTTATACGTTAGTAAATTTTCAAAACACCATTATATTCTCCATTTTTTCCAAATCAATTCTAAAATCAATTCTCTTCAAAACAAATTAAGATTCAAACCCTTGCAACTTTTCTTTTTCATTTTCATATGAAAGTTCATTTCTCAAGTGATAAAATACTTTGATTCCCTTTCCAAAATCCTTATACTAAAACATTTTGTTTCCACTTTAAAATTACTTTGTTTCATAAAACCAAAATTATTCCAACCTCTAAAAATCGTAGAGTCTTTGGCCATTGAAGCCATCAAATATTTTTCTTCTAAATTGATATGGTTTTACACAAACAAAACCATTAAAAAATTTTTGTTTTCAAAACCGAAATACCGATGGTCATAAAAACCAAAACCATTTGTTCAAATTCATTTTTACTTTCCTTACAAATCCTTTTTCACTTTCTTTGCAAATCCTTAAAATTATCATTGCTATTTTCATTTAAATCTCATGTTTAGTAAAACACTTAGAAACTTTTTACATAAAATAAATCAATAAAAATCCTTCTAAAATCGTATTCATGTACTCTTAGAAAAATAAATTCTTTGTTTATTTTCCTTACTTTTCTAAACATCCATTTTCATCATTCAAGAAAATTTTAATTTTGTGAACACCTATCTTCAGGTGTCTTGACCAAAATTCACCATGTTCTAGGGATCAAAAATTAATTCTCTTGTTCTTGAAAATTTTTAACATGAACCCTAATCAAGGGCATCAAAACCGTAGCTATCCTTGGCTATTGGGACCAAAAATTAATTTTCTTTCCATCATCAAACCATGACATACACATACATACATATATATATATATATATATATATATATATATATATATATATATATATATATATATATATATATATATATATATATCAAAAGCATACCATATTATCATCATGCATAGTATAAGCATACCATCAAAATCATAAACTCATGCAAAGCATATTAAGCATAGGCAATTAATCAAAGCTCATAAACACATATAAATTATTACATGACCATGGATATGAATCCTCACATGGATTCAACACCCATCAAATGTAAGACCATCTCTCACCACCATGCTTGGTTGGTGAGATGGATCTTCCTCTTACCTCTTGAAGATCCTCAAAAACTCTTTGTTTTGCTTCTTTTTCCAAGTCCTTCACCACCAAGGGCTTCTCAAATACAAAAACAAAATACATAAAAATTAGTATACTAAGCTTGATTAAGAAAACCATGGATCAAACATGGTTTAGATCATGAAAAAGAAGAGAAGAAATGAAGTTTCCTTACACTTCACCATAATTACCCCATAACTTGGATCTTGAAGAAAGTCCATGAAGATGAATGATTTAGAGAAAATCTTCAACATGAAAGTTGCTTAGAATATCATGTAGATTCAAGATCTATGGTTGGATGAAATTAAAAGAGATTGGAGAGTGGATTTAAGTGTCTTGACCGAATGGTTTCTCTTGAAGCACAAAGATGGAATTTTTGATTTTTGATAGAAACTTGAAGCTTGGATTTGAAGTACTAGGTGTTGGATTTTGAAGAAATCTTCAACATGAAAGTTGTTTAGAATAAGGTAAGGATTCAAGAAATAAGGTTGGATGAAATTAAAGAGTGATGGAAGCCACATCAATGGTGCTTGACTGTGAGCTTGCTAGAAGGAGAAGGAGAAAAATTTTCTAAGAGCTTTGCTTGAAGGAAAGTTTCAAAAATGATGAAGTATGGTCAATAATGACCAAAGGTGACCAATATGGTCTTCAAATGTTACTTTTGTCTCTAAATGCAGCCCAAAATCGTAGCCCCCATCCATGCTTCTTCAAAGAGTTCAATAATGATGCAACATTGATCAAGACATCTAACAATGACATAAAGCATCAATTAATGCATTGAAACTTTTCCTTTAGTTCCAAAACATGCAAAAATCGTCCCCCCCTTCATCCTTGCTTCTTCATAGTTGTCATCTTTTCAAGCCATTATTTGAAGCATTCTAAGCCATTGATTAATTCAATGGTTTGGATTAATGTAGGCTTTAGGTGTAGCTTTAGATTAGAAGACTTAATCTAGGCCATTGGATCTTTCTCCTTTAAATTCTAGCCCTTAGATGTGTCTCCAAAAATTAAGGGTTAAGATTACTCCTTCAAACTTTTAATCCAAGGGTCCTAATTAGTCTTAACCATTTTAGAAGACTAAATCTCCACCCTTGATTAATTCTTCATCTAATGGTCATAAATGGTCTTTGTTACTTTTTAAGACTAAATCTCCACCCTTGATTTAATCTCAATCCAATGGTTATAAATGGTCATAGCCACTTTATATGATCAATTCTACACCGTTGATTAAATCTACGGTTGATATTGAAGCCTTCCTTATTAAGCTTGTCTAGATTAAATCTTCACCATTGATTAGATCAATGGTTAACATCCAATGCTTCTTCATTAAGTTTATTTCTCAACCGTTGATTAAATCAAGATCAAGTTTTCATCATTGATTAAATCAATAATGGATGTCCAAGCCACTATTATTGATTACGTAGTATAATATTTATTTTTCTATCTGCTAAAACCCCACGAAAGAATATATTTACTGTATTTTATCGTCCGGCAAATAAATACAGCACAAAACACAGTACAAGAAATTTTCTAAAACTGTCTCTGGATTCAGGTTTAGTAAGATCCCCTGTCTCCGTCTAAACAATATAAATTTTTCTATGCGTAGAAAAATTTTTGCTTTGCGGGACCCACCTGGGCTCACGTAAGGTCACCTGGGCCCACATACACCCCCTGGGCCCACACACAGTAAAAAATTTCATAATCATCCACCAAAATCACAAATATTAGAAAACACACAAATATCAAATCAGATTACGTAAAATAATTATCTAACGGTAAAAATTAAATTACGTAAAGTTTTCCCCGGCCTGAAAATTTTTATTTTCCTGACACGGAGTAAATCACTTAAAACGATCAAATACGTTAACAGAATAAACAAAATACGAAAATTACTAAACAGTAAAATTCTGTTAACTGTCAAAATTACTGTTTAAGAGATATGAAAATTTGGGGTGTTACAGTAGCACCTGTAGCAAATTTGCCTATAAATAGGCAATCAAATTCAGAAATGAGGGGGAGGAGACATTCGGGGAGAGAGAGGGGTGAGGTTCTGGGCAGTGCTCAGCCTCCTCTCCTCAGTCTCCCTTCAATTTTTAGTTTTTTTTCTTTTTTTCTTTTTCTTCTTTCTGCTTTATGTGTAAATAAATTCCAGTCTACTTTGGTCAAAGTGTGAAGCTCTTGGTAATAAAATAAGGTTATATTTATTCCTCTCTTGTGCTTTAATGATTTATTTTCTAGTAACTATTATACGTGTTATATGTTGTTTCTGATAATTTAGAAACTAACCTTGTAAAGAGGAGTTCTTGATTTGTTGTAGACAATAGGATTGGTACAGTGAATGCTTTAACCCATTTACAAGTGCTGGTAATAATTAAAGAAAACATAATCTAATTACGTAATGGACTTTTAATGTTATATTTTTTTATTGGAGCCTCCATTATGTGAGGATTCTAATTGAGTTATAAAAAGGAATTAATCTTACCTTTACTTTATTTACCAAGAGTGGATCTTTTTACCCAAGTAAACATTTTTTACCGTAGTAACAAAATATTTACCTTACCTTAATTTCTCTTCATCAATTCCTTGTGGATCTACCTCAGACTCCCGAGAAATTTATTACTTGAGATAACCTGCACTTGGGTTCGCAGTGCAACAATTAATCTTGCATCAAGTTTGTAGACTTGGTCAAGAAAAGTGTGCATCAGATCTCCCTTGTACCTCTTGAAGAACCTTAAAAAGCTCCTTGCTTTGCACTTTGCACAAGCTCTCCACCAACAAAAGTCTCTTGAACATAAAACAAACGCAAGTTTATTAGTATATTTAGCTTGAATAAGAGGAACCATGGATCAAACATGGCTTAGAGCATGAAAAAGAAGAGAAGAAATGAAGTTTTCTTACACTTCACCTAAAAAACCCTAGAACTTGCTCGTGGAAAAAGTCCTTGAACATGGAAGATTTAGAACTTGGTGTAAACTACAAAGTGTCTTAGAATAAGGTATAGATTCAAGAAATATGGTTGTTTGAAATTAAAGAGTGGTGGAAGGTAAACTTTGGTGCCTTCGCCAAAACTTGCACGGAGAGAATGGAGAGAAAATTTTTGATGAAGTCTTGGCTTTTTGCAGGAGAAAAAGATGAATTATGATAGCAATAATATGGTCTTGAAACCTATCCATGCTCTTAAGCTTCACAAAGTCGTCCCCCTTTCTTCATGCACTCCAAATTTGTGACAAATTTTATAGCCACCATTTCAAGCATTTCTAACCATTGATTAGATCAATGGTTAGGATTAATGTAGGTTTTAGGTTTAGGCTTAGATAGAAGACTTAATCTAGGCCATTGGATCTTTCCTCCTTGAAATCCTAGCCATTAGATGTATCTCCAAAATGAAGGGTCAAGATTGCTCCTTCAAACTTTACATCCAAGGGTCATAAATGGTCTTAGCCACTTTGTAAGACTAAATCTCAACTGTTGATTAAATCAAGATCAAGTCTCTGACGAGCGCCGAACTTAGTCAAAATTATAACCAAAGTTATTACCTAAGCTTGTAGCACAGTGACAACACCGGATCGTCTCCTCAAGGATCGTAAATGCAATTTGATCAAATCAAGTGAAAGTTAGCAAAAAAGGGGGGTTTGACAGTTTAAGATCGCACTTAACAAAATTAAAGGAAGAAATAACAATTAAAGAGTAGTCAATTTAGAAACCTATCCAAGATTGGGTGGATTCAATCATAGACCCTTCATAAAACACTTGAAGCGCAATTGAATTGTTAATTTGGATCTAACCGAGATCTCAGCATCAAATCCAGAATTCATACTAGACGATCGTTTAGAATTCAATTAACAAGTGATAAACACAAATCCGCAATCGCACCATTCATGAAAATCTATGTTAATTTCAAGTACCAAATTCAATTAACTTAGGCACAAATCAGTAACCTAACCTCTTCAATTCTGTGATTAATTTAGATCAATCAGTTCTGAGTTTCATCACAAATATCAATCTTCATTTATGTGACTAGTTTAGATCAATTAGTTCTAAGTTTCATCACAAATCTCAATCTTAAACCAAGATCAAGTCAGATCAACATAAATAGAATCACCATTCATGCATTCAAGATCAAGAAGAAGAAGAAAGAAGAAGAAAAGAGGAATTCAATTACAAATCAAATACAATGCATAACCAAAGTCTCAAGAATCCAAACCACAATCTCTTCAAGAGTTCTAAATTGACCCAAAGTAGCTTAGCCCTCCAATACCATGAAGGGGAGCATCAAAATATACAAAACTATGAGAAACTATGAAGAAGTAAGAAGAAACTTAGAGAGAAATGAAGGAGAATTACATCTTGTTCATGATAAATGGTGCCTTTTATAGAAGTCTAAGGTAACAAAATGACAAAGGAAAGTGGGTGGATGAGTGGGTGAGTGAGTGGAGTGTTTGAGTGGATGGATTAGTGGGTTGGTTTAGTGGATTGGTTTAGTGGATGAGTGAGTGGAATGGTTGAGTGGTTGAATTAGTGAAAAATGCCAAAGGACTTTTGGTGAGTGGGAAATTATGGACATGAATGGGTGAGTGGATGGATGAGTGGATGGATGAGTGGATGAGTGGGTGGAGTGGTTAAGTGGTTGGATTAGTGTATGAGTGGATGAGTGGGTGAGTTAGTGGATGAGTGGATGAGTGGATGAGTGGATGAGTGGATTAGTGGATGGATGAGTGGATGGTTGAGGACGAAAATTTCGTGTCTGACTTGGAAGCCAAAAACGACCCACTATACTTCAGAACCACGAAAAGTGTTTTTCATGAAAGTTGTAGATCCTTGTCTTGGCTATAAAATGGATAGCTGGTTCGTCCAATTTGGCTTCCTTAAGCCCAAGATATGTCCCAAATACCATAGGTTGCTCAAACCCAACTTCAGCTCCTCTGTTCCGACTTGCAAGCTCAAAATGACCTACTAGACTTCTTTTCCTCAAAATGTGTTCTTCATGAAAGTTGTTTATTTGGATCTTGACTATACACTGTCCAAATTTCAGCCCATCTCCATTATTACATCTTGAGATATGATTTTTTTGAGTGCACACTATTCGGATTCTACTGACAGAACCCGTATTCTGACTTCCATGTCAACTTAGGTCCCTTAGACATCTGAATCAGACTTCGAGCTCTTCATCAAAGTTGTAGAGCTTCCTCTTAGCTTTCCTACAAGGTAAAATTCATGTTCATCAGATATTAGGAACTCAAGTTATGGTCAAAATACAGAAACAGTGTCAAATCTCAATAATGCTGGAAATATTCAATTAGGACCAATTTGAGCTCAAACTCACAAAATCATACCAAACTCAATCAATTAAGAATATGGAGAGTGTAAATGACTAAACATAAGGGTTTCTTAATGAATAAAATATGTGATTATCAAATTCCCCCACACTTAACTTTTTGCACTCCTGGGCAAAACTCAAGACCAAAATTTTACAATCAAGAAGAACAACCAAAGGTTCAAGGGATCAAAACATTCATGAGTTAACAATTCTCCACATCTCAAACCAACAAGCAAGGTATCTTCAACATGAATCGAGAATGATAGATCTTCACAAGATTCTCTCTCAATCTCTCAAGTGTTTAAAGGGTAGGTATTTCACTCAATTCAACCCATGAAAATTGCACTATCATAAGCTTGCTTATCTTCTACTTCTCCACTACTCAAAACACATGCACACACAAATCATGAGGACTTTATTCATGGTTGTAGTGAGGTCAAGGTAACAGGAGAGGATAAAATGGATATGAGAAGATAAATACTAAAGAGAATAAAAGCAAATGAGAGCTGAGTTCAAATAACAAGCATAAAAGTTCATCCCAACTCTAGTGTATATCCCTTTACATATTCATTTCCCAATCCTTTTTTTTTTTAAACACTTGGTTTTTTTTTTTTTTCTCTTTTTTTTTTCTTTTTTTTTTCTTTTATATATATGAACATAACTATATACATACATTTTTTTTTCTTTTTGGGCACTCTTTTCTTTTTCAACAACCATTTTGTACACACACCCCCACACTTGTTCAAAAACTCATCCATTAACCAAGCTAATGTTCTTTTATTCCCTAAGGTAAAGTAAGAACACGATTTCTCATTTAAGGCACATAATGAGCTAGAAACAAGGAATGATCAAATAAGTTCAAAGGGGTTAAGCAAAGGAAAATATACAAGGTTGACAAGAATCAGAGAATTTTCAAGAAGTCAAAAGAGTGCTTGATATCATATTGAAAACAAGGTTGGCTATTTGGTTAAACTAGCTAATTAAGAAAGAGGGCCTCAATCATGTTCATGCATGCAAGTGAAATGTAGCCTCAAAAAGAATCAAAGCAAGTTCTAGAGTGGTCATTAACATGAGTGAAAATCACACAAGAAAGAAGAGAATGGCATAAATGTTAAATCCATCCATTAGGCTCAAAATCTCACAAGGTATGCATCCATCAATTCAATCATCCATCTCCAAGCATATCAGTTCAAGAAGGGAGAAAAGTTATTCAATCATGCAATGAACCCTTTTTTTTTTAACAAAAAAAAAACTTGCTAAAATCTCTCCCCCACACTTAATATAGACATTGTCCTCAATGTGAAAGTGATAAATAAAACGGAAAGAAAAGAGCAACACAACCTGATGAGGAGTGAATCAACGCCAAGCAGAAAAGAAGCACACTGTCAGTTGCGCATCAGACCCTGAAAAGAAATCAACAAGAAAACGTTAGTACTTCCACAATTTAATACTAATTAATTACTACCTAAAAAAACTCCTTACTCTGCCACCAATTAAGATGCGTCTCAAGAGTAAAATTACTCCTTACTCTGCCATCACTAATTGGTTTAATAAGTCCATGACAATCATATCATACTTTCTAAACAAAACAAAAAATTTTTTTTTTTTAATAAAATCAAACCCATTAAAGAGAAAGTGTCAGATCGGGCTTTTGTTTCTTGTTACTTCCTTTATTTGCTTCTGTTGACCAATCTATCTGAGCTAATACCTTATCAGGTACATACTCAAAAGCTTCTAATTTATCAATGAGCTCATCAATAGTGGAGGCAGAGATAAGAAGTTGTCTTGTCGAAGGAGTGATAAATTTCTGTTCCACAGCTTTGTCAAGAAAAAATAACAAAAGATCAAAGAAATTATTAACATTCAACAAACCAATGGGTTTATGGTGGATGTTCAGTTCAGCCCAAGAGACAATTTGAAAAATCTCTTCCAAAGTACCAAAACCACCTGGTAAGGCAATGAAATCATCAGAGTTTTCAAGCATTATCTTCATGCGTTCATGCATTGATGATACTTTAAGTTTCTCTCCAATTGTCTTTCCATTGATGTTCTGTTGAGCTAAAGGTTCAGGAATGACACCTAAAACCTGACTGTCTCTTACATATGCAGCAAGTGATATAGCCCCCATTAACCCATGGCAACCTCCCCCATATACAAGATGAATATTCCTCGCAGTAAGTGATCGACCAAGAGTGCTAGCTGCATTTACAAACTCTAATCCCTTCCCATAACTCGACCCACAAAAAACACAAACATTTTTGAGGTTACGAATAGAAGCCCCCATTCTATACTCTTCCTCCCTTTGAGTGTCTCTGAGTTGAAGGAAAATGGAGTGTTTAAATAAGAAAAAGAATGGAAAGGGGAATAATTGCACCTATAAGGGTAGGTTGGATGTTGTCAGAAAAGGTTGAAATTAAGAAACACAGAATCTTTTTTTTTCTTTTTTTTCTTTTTTTTTTGACTTCAAGAAAACCATCAAGGTAAAGAAGTCTAGAAACCCCTGAAGGACCCGCTCAAAGGATCGTCGTACAAAAATCAAAATACAACAAAATGATACAAAGATAAAAGAAATAGAAAATGATGACATACTTGTATGTACAGTTTCCATGGCGTATCTTTATACTGCGCGTCATGAGTAAAGTAGACATCACGTCCTTTTTTTTTTTTTTTTGAAATTGTTAGAAAAACTTGATGAAAGATGAGTGTATACTTACTTAAGATTGGGATGGAGGTAGTCTGCTCTTTCGGCTTTGTGCCAAAGCATTGTTGACAGAAGATTCGATCCATTCAAGACCGGCGTAACATAGGGCTCCCAAAAGGGACAAGTGGCCATAATACGTTGTTGCCTCACATGTGGAATACAATCTACCTTCTTTGTTTTTCAATTAAGAAGGCTGGATCAGATGCATGCATTTCTCCATTCACGGTGTGTGTTACCAAAGCCAACCCTAAGAAGTATACATTTTTTTTTTTTTTTGTTTTTTTTTTTTTTTTTTTTTTTTTTTTTTTTTTTGTTTTGTTTTTTTTTTTTTTTGAGAGATGACATGAAGAAGAAGAAGAGAAGAAGAAGATATGTACAGATTGTTTGTGGATATGGCTCACATCTGCCTCTGGTTAAACGTCCAGTAACGACTTAAACATCTTCTATGAGTCGAGGATAAGCTTCCCATCCAATTTTCTTATAAATTGGCAAACAGGGTCTTTTAGAGTCAGATTCCCAAGACTGTAGCGTTGTTCTTCATCCTTGAAGAGATTCCACAAATTAAGAATTTCACCCCGCATCAATCCATAAGAACGCGTCTCAAGAGTCAATAAGATATCATCTAATGACTCCTTACTCAGTCCATTCTTAATGAAGGATTTATTTGCGGAAATCATCCCCAAAGAACGGCATTGTCTGTTACAATTCCATCGTCCACATTTGTAACAGACTTGTAACCTTTTTGCTCTTCTCCTTTTAGAATATGAACTTCTTCCAAGACCTGGCATGTATGAGTCAAATGAAATTGAAGACTCACCTGCTAGTCGGACCTTCGCTTCAATTATCCATCGTACATCTTCTGGCATACCTTTGTGCATTAACAGTCTCAATCTTTCACATTGAACTTTGTAGATTTTTCTCAGAGCATTTTGAGGAAGAGAAGGAAAATGTTTTCTCAAGTTTGAAAGAATGACATCCATTTTGAAGGAGAAAAAGGATTCAGTTATTTTGGGAAACTGAAAAATAAACCGACTTAAGAGTCACGGAGTACCGTATCCGCCACTTAACCGGCAACACAAAGAACTCAAGAACTTGGTTTTCCAGGAATGGTTGAGTCTTTGTCCATTAACTTTAAGCGCATTACCATTCCTAGGATCCTCAATATCTTCGGCCCCAGAGAATACACGTGTTTGACAGCAAAAGAACCGCGCCACCTAGATCTCAATTTTTCAAGGAGTAGGTGCAGATGATAATCTCAAAGCAGAACCTTTTTGACCAATTTCCGCAACTTTTGCAAAAGGTGTAACAGACCTTGAATAAAGTGGGTCAATAAAATTCATACTGCAAGATTTTCGCTGTTGTTGTCGTTGAAGAAAAAGTGACCTCCACTTGCTTCCGAGTGACAAAATTGAATGGCACTACCTTCCTCATTGTCGGGCATATAGCTGTTTTTTTTTTTTTTTTTTTTTTTTTTTTTTTTTTTTTTTTTTTTTTTTTTTCTTTTTTTTCTTCTTTTTTTATTTATTCATAATGCGGATGGAGAAGGTTCATCACCTCCACTTCTGCATTCTTTGGAAGTTCATGATACTGTTTGAGGCGGTGTCCATTTACGATGAAAGCTTTGGCAGTGACCTCACTTTTAATCCGAACAAAGCACTGAAGGAAAAACCTTAGTAACAATAAATGGTCCATCCCATCTAGACCTTAATTTGTCAGGCATGAATCGGAGGCGGGAGTTATAGAGGAGAACTTTTTGACCAATCTCAAATGTTTTCCTCAGAATCAACTTATCATGGAAGGCTTTGGTCTTCTCCTTATAAAGTTTGGAACTTTCATAAGCCTCCAAGCGGATCTCCTCCAATTCTTTGCATTGCAGCTTCCTCTCCATACCGCTTGATCTAGGTCCAAGTTGCACCTTTTCACCGTCCAAAATGCATGATGCTCAATTTCCACCGGTAGGGTGCAGGCTTTTCCAAAAACAATCCGATACGGAGACATCCCGATTGGTGTCTTATAAGCATCCAAGTAAGCCCATAAAGCATCCTCAAGCCTCTTGCTCCAGTCCTTTCTGTTAGGTTGAACTGTCTTCTGGAGTATCTGCTTGATCTCCCTGTTGGAAATCTCGGCTTGCCCATTAGTTTGGGGATGGTAAGGTGTAGAAACTCTGTGCAAGACCCCATATTTTTTCATCAAAGCTTCCATGCTTCGATTACAAAAATGTGAACCCTGATCACTGATGATGGCCTTTGGAACTCCAAACCTGCAGAAAATCTGTGATCTAACAAAATCCACAACAACTTTGGAATCATCAGTCCGAGTAGCTTTCGCCTCCACCCACTTGGATACATAATCAACAGCTAGCAAAATGTAAACAAAACCAAAAGAAACAGGAAAGGGTCCCATAAAATCAATACCCCATACATCAAAAATCTCACAGAACAATAAGGATTTCTGGGGCATCTCATTCCTTCGAGAAGTGTTTCCTGTTTTTTGGCATTGATCACAAGATTTACAAAACACATATGCATCATGAAATAGAGTGGGCCAATATAATCTAGATTCCAAAACTTTCCTAGCAGTCCTTTGGGGACCAAAATGACCGCCACATGCAAGTGTATGACAAAAGCTAAGAATAGAATGGAATTCATTATCAGGCACACATCTCCTAATGACTTGGTCACTACAAAATTTCCACGAGATAAGGGTCATCCCACACATAATATTTTGACTCACTTTTCAATTTATCAATCGAGCCCTAATAAAATGTGCGGGGAAAACACCAAAGAACTAAGAAATTTATCAAATCAACAAACCAAGGAGTGTTACCTTGCGACTTGAAAAGTCGCTCATCAAGGAAGACATCATGGATAGGTAAAGTATCGCCTCCTTTTCAATACGACTTAGGTGATCACCACTAAATTCTCCGCTCCACTTTTATCACGGATTTCAATATCGAACTCTTGGAGGAGCAAAATCCACCTAATCAATCTAGGCTTTGCATCAAGCTTCTTCGGAGAAACTTGAGTCAGTATGATCCGAAAACACAACCACTCTAGAACCAAGCAAATATGATCGAAATTTGTCTAAAGCAAAAACAATTGCTAAAAGTTCCTTTTCAGTGGTGGTGTAGTTGACTTGTGCAGGATCCAAAGTTCTTGAAGCATAAGAGATGACATGAGATATTTTACCGACCCTTTGTGCAAGAACAGCTCCCAAAGCATAATTAGAGGCATCACACATGAGCTCAAATAGAAGTGTCCAATCGGTGGCTAGATGATAGGTGTATTGGTCAATGCTTGCTTCAAGTGATTGAAGGCATCCTTGCATTTCGGTCAAAATGGAACTCCACTTTTTTGTAGCAAGTTGGATAGTGGAAGAGCAATTTTGCTGAAATCTTTTATGAACCGCCTATAGAAACCTGCATGACCAAGGAAAGAGCGAACCTCCCGCACGCATGTGGGGTAAGATAAGCATGAAATAACATTTATTTTTGCAGGATCTACCTCGATACCCTTGCTAGATATTACATGTCCTAAAACTATACCTTGTTCTACCATGAAATGACATTTCTCAAAATTCAGAACAAGGTTAGTTTCAATGCATCTATGTAAAACCGAGCGACTATCCAAGCATGCATCAAAGGAAGAACTATAGACAAGTAAAATCATCCATAAACACATCCATGCAATTCTCTAAAAAGTCGAAAAGATACTTACCATACACCTTTGAAAGGTGCCCGGAGCATTGCACAGACCAAACGGCATCCTCCTATATGCAAATGTGCCAAATGGATAAGTGAAAGTAGTCTTCTCTTGGTCTTCTGGGGCTATATAAATCTGAAAATAACCTGAATATCCATCCAGAAAACAATAATGTGACTTGCCAGCTAGCCTCTCCAACATCTGATCAATGAAAGGTAGCGGAAAATGATCTTTTCTGGTAGCCTGGTTAAGCCGCCTATAATCAATGCAAACCCGCCAACTGTTCTGAACTCTTGCGGGTAGAAGTTCGTTATTCTCATTCTCAACTACTGTGACCTCAGATTTCTTGGGAACAACCGCACGGGCTCACCCATTTACTGTCGATATGGGATAAATAATGCCAGCTTAAAGTAGCTTGGTCACTTCCTTCTTCACCACATCTAGAATCAAGGGGTTCGGTCTCCTTTGGGGTTGCCTTACTTGGTTTCGTATCCTCTTCCAATAAAATCCTATGCATGCATGTGGAGGGACTAATACCGGGAAGATCCGCAAGTGTCCATCCGATGGCTTGCTTATTCGCCTCAAAACCTGCAGCAATTTTTCTTCTTGTTCGGGTTGCAGATTCTTAGCAACAATCATCGGTGACTTCTCACCATCTCCTAAATATGCATATTTAAGATGGTCTGGCAAAGTCTTCAACTCTAAGGATGGAGGTTGTACAATGGAAGGCAGCAAGCTATTTGAAACAACTAATTCAGCAACATTAAATTCAGCACAGATTCGACTTCTATTTTCACATGCGGTATCATTCAAGTCAGCAGTTGCATCATCACTCATACCAAAGATAAATCTCAAAGACATGCAAAGACATGGCTCAACATCACAAGCAACACATGTACCACAAGAAACAGAATCCAGAAAGTCAGCAATATCAGGGAATTCAGCATATAAATCAGTATAAACATCATCAATCAGCATCTCAATCACATCAATATGGAAAACAGAATGCTCCTCTAGGGGATGTCTCATGGCATCAAAAATTTTAAACTGTACCAAATCATCGCCAAACTCCATAGAAAGGGTACCAACATGCACATCTATCTTGGTCTTGGCAGTCTTGAGGAATGGTCTGCCTAGAATTAATGGAGCATGGGTTGTCAAGACTCATCTTCCATGTCCAAGACGTAGAAGTCCATTTGGAAAAATTAAATCATTCACCCGAACTAACACATCTTCTAGTACTCTGCAGGATAAGCAAAGTGGTCCTATTTGCCAATTGAATCACTATACCAGTGGGTTGTAAAGTGCCAATGTTCAAGGACTGATAAATTGACATAGGCATGACATTAATCGAAGCACCCAAATCTAGCATTGCATGTTCAAATTTGGAGTTACCTATCGTGCAAGGAATTGTGAAAGTTCCAGGATCTTTGCATTTTTGTGGCATGCTTGGTAGAATCATTGAAGAAACATTTACGCCCATGCTTATTTTCTCGCACTTAAGTCTTCTCTTGTGAGTACACAACTCTTTGAGGAATTTGGCATACTTGGGAATCTGCTTGATTGCATCAAGGAGGGGAATATTGATTTCCACCTTCCTGAATGTGTCCATGACTTCTCTTTCTATTTCTATTTGCGCAGTATGCTTGGACTGTGTGACTCTGTGTGGAAAAGGTAGTGGAATAGCCAGATTTGAATTCTCTGCACATTTCTTCTGTATCACGATTTTTGGACTGAGCTATCCACTTTCTTTTGTTTCGGTCACCTCTGGTTGATGCACTTGTAGTTCAGGTTATGGTGGAGTAAGACCGTCAACTTCTCTCGCCACTTCTCAAGCTAATGGCACTTACATTGCCTCTTGGGTTGTTGATTGTTTGTGAAGGCAATTGGTTCGACCCTTGACTTTTCAGCTCACTCAGAGTGGTTGCCATCTGCCCAATTTGAGTTTGTAAATTCTGGATGGTGGCATTGACATTCTGCTGAAACTGTTTCATCAAGTCTTCGAAAGGTGGCTCAGCTGGAGTGGCTGCTGGAACAGGTAGCTGGAGGGGCTGCTGTATGGGTGGCGGAGCAGGTTGTGCTTGCCTAAATGCAGGTGGTTGGTACTTGTTGCTAGGGCCTGTAGCTTGGTATCTAAACTGTGGTTGCTGCTGTTGGTAGGGCTGTTGTTGTTGTTGACCAGAATTTCCATATCTCAGGTTGGGATGGTCCCTCCAGCCAGGGTTATAGGTATTAGAAAATGGATCATATCCGAAATTTCGCTTGTGATTGCCGATATTGGGGTCTACCAGGAAAAATACCACCGCCGCAATGCATTGTTCGGAATAATAGAACCACCATCCCGAAGTGTAGGGCATGCATCGGTAGGATGAGATGAACAAGAGCAAATGCCACACACAGTTGCAGCAATCGCATTGGTGCTTGTTGTGCCACGCTTAAGCTGTCTCACCAAAGAAGTTAATTCATCAAGTCCGTGTTCCATTCTCTGTTGGTCTACATGAGACGATTGAATTTCATTGACTCCTCTCTGGTTGAGGTAATAATTCGTGTGCCAAATTGTTGGGTGTTGGCTGCCATGTTTGCTATCAAATCTCTCTCGCTGCTTTGCAGGGTCTTGTCTACTAAGGCTCCTCCAGGAGGCGGCATCCACCATGCTTCGTCATTTGGCGGCAAGCCTTCATAGAAATATTGAATTAAGAGGCGATCGGTGATTTGGTGGTGGGGACGACTCGAGCACGACTTCTTGAATCTTTCCCAATATTCATGCAAAGTCTCCCCGTCATTTGTCTTATGCCACATATATCTTTTCTAATGGCAAAGCGACTCTAGAGGCAGGAAAAAATTTCTCTAAGAACAACCGCTTCATGTCGGTCCAACTTGTTCCGAACTGGTGAAAGATAAAATAACCAATCCTTGGTCAGATCAAGAAGTGAGAAAGGAAATGCCCTCGGCTTGATGTGTGCTCTTTTCGAGATCCCATGTGGCTTCATGGTTGAACAAACCACATGGAACTCCTTTAGATGCTTATGGGGATCCTCACCGCAAAACCGTGAAACTTGGGCAACAAATGTATCAATCCAGATTTTAACTCAAAATCAAGCATCAAGATCGGGTATTGAATACACAAAGATTGGTTAGTTATATCGAGCAGCAGAAGTTCCTTAAGAGTTCTATTTTGCATGTTATCAGCCATAGTTTCAGAATTATTCAAGATCTCAAGTTCACTCTCAATATTAAGATCAAATTCAGAAGCAATTCTTGCACTTAGCCTACGAGCTCTAATCAACCTATGCAAGGTTCTATCAATTCAGGATCAAAGTCAACCAAGTTATCAGGCTCAGACCTAGTCATGCATCACACAAAAACAAATAAATAAGCAAAATACACTAGACAATGGTTAAAAATGTTAGAAAAATTAATAAAAAGCAAAAGTTAGTAAAAACACTTAAAATGAAAAGATTACACTTACTAATCCCGAGCAACTGGCGCCAAAATTTTGACGAGCGCCGAACTCAGTCAAAATTATAACCGAAGTTATTACCTAAGCTTGTAGCACAGTGACAACACCGGATCGTCTCCTCAAGGATCGTAAATGCAATTTGATCAAATCAAGTGAAAGTTAGCAAAAAAGGGGGTTTGACAGTTTAAGATCGCACTTAACAAAATTAAAGGAAGAAATAACAATTAAAGAGTAGTCAATTTAGAAACCTATCCAAGATTGGGTGGATTCAATCATAGACTCTTCATAAAACACTTGAAGCGCAATTGAATTGTTAATTTGGATCTAACCGAGATCTCAAAGATCAAATCCAGAATTCATACTAGACGATCGTCTAGAATTCAATTAACAAGTGATAAACACAAATCCGCAATCGCACCATTCATGAAAATCTATGTTAATTTCAAGTACCGAATTCAATTAACTTAGGCACAAATCAAGTAACCTAACCTCTTCAATTCGTGATTAATTTAGATCAATCAGTTCTAAGTTTCATCACAAATCTCAATCTTCATTTATGTGATTAGTTTAGATCAATTAGTTCTAAGTTTCATCACAAATCTCAATCTTAAACCAAGATCAAATCAGATCAACATAAATAGAATCACCATTCATGCATTCAAGATCAAGAAGAAGAAGAAAGAAGAGAAAAGAAAAGAGGAATTCAATTACAAATCAAATACAATGCATAACCAAAGTCTCAAGAATCCAAACCACAATCTCTTCAAGAGTTCTAAATTGACCTAAAGTAGCTTAGCCCTCCATTACCATGAAGGGGAGCATCAAAATATACAAAACTATGAGAAACTATGAAGAAGCAAGAAGAAACTTAGAGAGAAATGAAGGAGAATTACATCTTGTTCATGATAAATGGTGCCTTTTATAGAAGTCTAAGGTAACAAAATGACAAAGGAAAGTGGGTGGATGAGTGGGTGAGTGAGTGGAGTGTTTGAGTGGATGGATTAATGGGTTGGTTTAGTGGATTGGTTTAGTGGATGAGTGAGTGGAATGGTTGAGTGGTTGAATTAGTGAAAAATGCCAAAGGACTTTTGGTGAGTGGGAAATTATGGACATGAATGGGTGAGTGGATGGATGAGTGGATGGATTAGTGGATGAGTGGGTGGAGTGGTTAAGTGGTTGGATTAGTGTATGAGTGGATGAGTGGGTGAGTTAGTGGATGAGTGGATGAGTGGATGAGTGGATTAGTGGATGGATGAGTGGATGGTTGAGGACGAAAATTTCGTGTCTGACTTGGAAGCCAAAAACGACCCACTATACTTCAGAACCACGAAAAGTGTTCTTCATAAAGTTGTAGATCCTTGTCTTGGCTATAAAATGGATAGCTGGTTCGTCCAATTTGGCTTCCTTAAGCCTAAGATATGTCCCAAATACCATAGGTTGCTCAAACCCAACTTCAGCTCCTCTGTTCCGACTTGCAAGCTCAAAATGACCTACTAGACTTCTTTTCCTCAAAATGTGTTCTTCATGAAAGTTGTTTATTTGGATCTTGACTATCCACTGTCCAAATTTCAGCCTATCTCCATTATTACATCTTGAGATATGATTTTTTTGAGTGCACACTGTTCGGATTCTACTGACAGAACCCGTATTCTGACTTCCATGTCAACTTAGGTCCCTTAGACATCTGAATCAGACTTCGAGCTCTTCATCAAAGTTGTAGAGCTTCCTCTTAGCTTTCCTACAAGGTAAAATTCATGTTCATCAGATATTAGGAACTCAAGTTATGGCCAAAATACAAAAACAGTGTCAAATCTCAATAATGCTGGAAATATTCAATTAGGACCAATTTGAGCTCAAACTCACAAAATCATACCAAACTCAATCAATTAAGAATATGGAGAGTGTAAATGACTAAACATAAGGGTTTCTTAATGAATAAAATATGTGATTATCAGTCTCCACCGTTGATTAAATCAATGGTGGATATCTAAGTCACTAATGTTGACTATGCAGTATAATATTTATTTTTTTATCTGCTATTACCCTTCGAATAATATTTTTACTATGTTTTTATCACCCGATAATTAAATACAGTACAAAACACAGTAAAAGAAAATTTTAAAAATTGTTTTCGGATTCAGGTTTAGTAAGATCCCCCGTCTCCATCTCAACAGTACAAAATTTTTGAGCTGCAGAAAAATTTTCACTTTTCGGGACCCACCTGGGCCCACGTACAGCCCCCTGGGCCCACAGGCGGCCCACAGATAACTCTAAAATAAATAGAGTAATATAAAAATTTCATAATCATCCACAAAAATTAGAAAATTCATGAATATCAAATCAGATTACGTAAAATAATTAGGACTTAATAGTAATAATTAAATTACGTAAGATTTTCTCGGCCCGAAAGTTATTATTTTCTTGACACGGAGTAAATCACACAAATTGATCAAATGTACTGACAAAATATTCAAAATAATTTTACAGTACATAGAAATCACTAAACAGTAGAATTCTATTAACTGTCAAAATTACTGTCAACTAGTTAGGAAGTTTGGGGTGTTACAATACTCCCCTTCTAAAAAGAAGTTTCATCCTCAAAACTTGATAAACTTGACTTCACACCCTCAGAATAGATATGGATACTGTTCTTTTATCTTTTCTTCCAGTTCCCTTGTAGCTTCACCGCTTACATCATTCTAAACGATTTTAACCAATGAAATTTCCATACCTCGAAGTTGCTTTGTCCTTCGATCCTCAATCTTGACTAGAAATGTTTCATAGGTTAAATTTTCCTTCAGGTGTACTGTATCTGGCTCGATAACATGGGTAGGATCAGGAATATATTTTCGTAATTGTGATACGTGAAATACATTATGAAGATTCAACAGAAAAGGTGGTAATGCAATCTGATAAGCTACCGGACCTATCTGATGTAAAATCTAATATGGCCCGATAAACTTTGGAGTGAGCTTCTTGAACTTAAGCACTCGTGCAACTCCAGTCATAGGTGTCACTCGTAGAAATACATGGTCCCTTCTTCAAACTCAAGCTATTTTCTCCTTTTACCAGCATAGCTCTTTTACTGAGTTTGAGTCATTCTCATCTTGTCTTGAATCATCTTCACTTTCTCAGTTGTCTGTTGAATAAATTCTGGTCCTACCATAGCACTTTCACCATCATGATACCAACACCACGGTTTTCTGCATCGTCTCCCATACAATGCCTCATAGGGTGCCGACCATATACTCAAATGAAACTGTTGTTATATGTGAATTCTATTAATGGCAAAAATTCATCCCAACAACCAGTTTCTTCTAGAACACAAGCTCTCAACAAGTCTTCTAATGACTGAATTATTCTTTCTGACTGACCATCAGTCTGTGGATGGTAAGCAGAACTCAAACGTAGCTTTATTCCCATCGCTTCTTGCAAACTATTCCAAAATCTCGATGTAAACCTTAGATCTCGATCCGAAATAATATTGGATGGTACACCATGAAGTCTAACAATTTCATTGATGTACACTTGGGCCAACTTTTCCATTGAGTACTTAATATTAATCGGCAAGAAGTGCGCCGACTTAGTAAGCCGATCAACAATTACCCAAATAGAATCATGACTTTTCTGAGTTTTTGGTAGTCTTGTCACAAATTCCATTGCGATATCATCCCATTTCCACTCAGGTATAAGCATAGGTTGCAACATTCTCGAAGGTCTTTGGTGTTCCACCTTAGCCTTCTGACAAACTAAACAACATGATACATATTCAGCGACATCCTTCTTCATTCCTTGCCACCAATATAATTGTTTTAAATCTTGGTACATCTTTGTGGCTCCTGGATGCATACTCAACTTACTCTTGTGAGCTTCATCCAAAATCAATTTCCTAAGTTTTGGATCATTTGGCACACAGAGCCTTCCTTTAAACTTCAGAATTCCATTAGCACCTTCACTAAATTTCACCTCTGTACCTTGGCTCTTTGCTTCTTTTGCTTCTTGCAAATACTGATCACTGTTTTGTCCTTCTCGTATTCTATCCATCAAATCATTTGAAATGGTGATCATGTTTAAACGCATCCTCCCTGGCGTCAATTTCACAGACAAATGCATATCCCGAAATTCCTCTATCAGTTCCTTCTCCTTAATCATCATAACAGAAGCACTAAGCATTTTCCTACTTAACGCGTCCACTACTACATTCGCCTTTCCGGGATGATATTGTAACTGAAAGTCATAATCTTTCAGAAACTCTAACTAACGCTTTTGTCTCATGTTCAACTCTTTCTGGTCAAACAGATACTTCAAATTTTTATGATCACTAAAAACAGTGAACGTTGCTCCATAGAGAAAATGCCTCCACACTTTCAATGCAAACACTACAACTGCCAACTCCAAATCATGAGTCAGATAATTCCTCTCATGATTTTTCAACTGTCTTGAAGCATAAGCCACCACTTTACGATTCTGCATAAGTACACAACCTAATCCTTGGTACGAAGCATCACAATATACATCAAAAGGTTCGTTCGGATCAGGTAGAATCAAAACTGGTGAAGTAGTCAATCGTCTTTTCAACTCTTGAAAACTTTTTTCGCATGCATCAGTCCACACGAACGGTTGATTCTTCCGGGTAAGTTGGGTAAGAGGTCCTGCTATCTTCGAAAACCCCTAAATGAACCATCGATAGTAACCAGCTAATCCGACAAAACTACGAATTTTTGTTACAGTCTTCGGTCTTTCCCATTCCAAAATTGTCTCCACCTTTGAAGCATCAGCTTCGATTCCTTCCTCCGATATCACGTGTCCCAAAAATTGAACTTCGCTTAACCAAAATTTACATTTGGACAACTTGGCATACAACTTATTCTCCTTCAAAATCTAGAGAACCACTCTGAGATGTTCAACATGTTCCTCCTGACATCGAGAATAAATCAAAATGTCATTTATAATGACAACAACAAACTTATCCAAGTATGAACAGAAAATTCTATTCATAAAGTCCATGAATATGGCCAGTGCATTCATCACACCAAACGACATCGTTAGATATTCATAATGCCCATAACGAGTCTGAAATGCAGTTTTGGGAATATCATCCACCTTCACACGAATCTGATGATAACCAGATCGTAAATCAATCTTGGAAAATATTGCGACTCCTCGCAATTGATCCATCAGATCATCAATCCTTGGAAATAGATATTTATTCTTAATCGTAATCTTGTTCAACTGCCGATAATCTACACATAGACGAGAAGTCCCGTCCTTCTTTTTAACCAACAATACCGGAGCTCCTCATGGTGACACACTAGGTCTCACAAATTGCTTCTCCAATAAATCCTCTAGCTGTTTTTTAAGCTCTGCCACCTCTACTGGCGACATCCGATAGGGCACAATAGATATAGGTCTAGCTCCAGGTACTAAATCAATAGAAAACTCAATTTCCCTTTCTAGCGGTAGTCCAGGTATATCTTCAGGAAATACCTCAGGAAATTCATTAACAATAAGAATATCTTTCAAGACATCTTCACATTGAACCTCCAAATAAGACAACAATCGATACCCATGATCTCTTTCCTTCAAACAAGCTTCTACTTGAGTAGCCATTAGGAATCTAGGATCCTTAGCCTTAGGAAATATTACTGTCTTATTTGAACAATCAATTACGATATGGTTAGAAGATAACCAATCTATTCCTAAGATTACGTTAATCTTGGAAAGAGGCAAACATATCAAATCCACATGAAAGATTCTATCCCTAACACATACAGGACAATTCAAACATACTTTTGTAGTAATCACATGCTTATCAGTAGGAGTAGCAACACTCAAATCATATGGCAGTGTAGTCACAGTCAATCCCAAACGCTCTACACAATCACATGCAATAAAAGAATGTGTTGCTCCCGAATCATAGAGTACGGTTAAATGATTACCTTCAATAGCACACTCCTCCATGATTAAGTCCTCAGATTTTGCGGCTTCTTCCCCGCTCATAGTATACACTCGACCACCCGCCTATGGCCTTGCAGTATGAACATTTCCCACAGAAGGTTCCCTCTTTATCTGATCACAATCCCTGGATAAATGTCTAGGTTTCCCACCTCTATAACAAATAATTCCTTGATGCTGACAATCCTTGGTCAGATGGTCCTGCCCACACTTGAAACATTTATACATAGGAGTTCTAGCTTGACTTGCCTTACTGCCACCAGAACTTCCTCTAACAAATTACTGCCAGTTCTGACTTCCTACCGGTTTGACATATGGTTTCTGCTGAAAACGGTTTCCTTCACTACTCTTTCCTCTTTGGAATCTTGTAGGTCCAAAGTTCTTATTTCTCCCCACCCGTTGAAGATCAATCTCCTCAACCTTACGGCATGTGTCCAATAATTCTGGAAACTGTTCAATTCCCAGGGTTGCTACAGCTCGCTTAATGTCAAGCTTTAATCCTTCCTCAAATTTTCTACACTTCTAATCTTCATCTGGGTGCATTTGGAAATACCTCAAAAACTTTGACAAGCTTTCGAACTTTGCCACATAGTTACTGACAGACATCACCCCTTGCCTTAAACTAAGGAATTCCATCTCCTTAGCATGAAACACACTTGCTGGAAAATACTTTCCTAGAAACTTCTGCCTAAAGAGTTGCCATGTCACAACTCTTCCTTCAGCTTCTAACAATCTTTGGGCTCTTGCCCACCAGTTTTCTCCATCACCCACTAGCATAAATGTTGCAAAAGTCAGCTTTCGTTCATCAGTACAACCTACACCTTCAAATATTTTCTCTAACTCCTTGATCCACAAATCAACTTTGTATGGGTCAAATTCTCCCCGAAACTTCGGTGGATTGTTCTTACGGAATTCAGACAAATTGTGAGCATCCTCAGTTGCCCTTTGGTTTTGCTGTACCATAGCATCAGCCATCCATTGCATCACTGCGACAGCTGCAACCATGTTCTGGTTGTCATTACCAACAATTTCCATTCCATCTCTAGTATTGACATGTCCTCGTCCTCGTCCTACCATTACTTTTCTCTTCTACTCAAACTGGATAACACAAGAAAGTAAGGTCAATATTCAAAAAATATTGTTTCTTTTCAGAAAACAATAACAAAGAATCACACAACACAAACAAGATAGACCTAACCACAAACCCAAAAGACTCTAACTTGGGCTCTGATACCAACTAATGTAACACCCTCCTTAGGGCATCACATTTCCGACTACCAACTTATAATCTTCAAATTAGTTCATAAAAGATTTGAGTTATAAAAGGTGGGTTTCAAAATTTCTTTTTGCAGAAACATAAACTTACTGATATTTATAAGTAATACTGGAAAATAGATTTAAACTAATTAATATACATCACAGATACCACATAATATTTAACAATTAGTCAAGAAATATAAAAACTTACAGACTCAATTTTAAACAGTAGCAAATCCTATGACGGGTCCTACTTAATAGCACAGTAAAATACTAACGAGAATACTCAACATACTTATTCCGTCTTGTATCCATCTTGCTGCGTCATATATCTGTTCCTCATCAACATTGCACACCAACTAATCCGGTATGGTCACTCCTCGATGTTGTCACCGAACTTAGAACATTTACCTCCATTCACGTCTAAGAAACTCATTCTGTCTACTATTTAATTTTAACAATACAAGCACAACGAAACAATATAACAAAGAGGTGAGATCACCTACGCCAATACCAACATGGTAGCATAAAGATAACTCAAACAAAATATCATACCATAATTACAATTATGCCATCATCATAATGTATAAAATAACAATAATTACAATAATGCCATCAACATTATTTATCATCATCACCATCCAACATTCCTCAATTATTATATCACACAGATATAAATATTCAATATTTACGATAATGCCCTCAATTATTATCCAAGTATTCAACAGTTCAATTATCATAACTAATACTCAATAATGATGCATATGTTATGCATGTGCACATAGACTCAATGTCTTACTTCATGGAGGTTTTCCCAATTTCGAGAAGAATGCTCTGGTTAATTGCCTAGCCTTAGCCCAATAGACAATCTTCAGTCTTCGAAAAGAATCATGTTATTGTCGGGTATCGTTAATGCGTTGCAACGGATTGCATCGCCAAGTGGCTCATGGTCTTTGCCAATCAACGTCCACTGGTCGACCGCCGCGCCTTGACGCCCCCAAGATCCATCGTAGACCTCACTTTTCAATTCTCATTCTCTCTTCAACCACAAGGGTCACAATAGCATCAGCTATTAATTTTCGTTCAATGCATGAATATCTTAATGCAATTTTGTTCAATTTTGTCGTATGCCACAATGCATATTTTTCAATTTCATCATATGCCACAATGCATATCTTTCAATTTCATCATATGCCACAATGCATATCTTTCTAATGCATATTCATTGCACCAATGCCAATCACAGGAAAATTTCATCATTTTCTCATATAGTATCCATACACCGGTTCAACAGTAACCCTACTGTATATTTAATAGTGAAAATCATATTATCGTGTTTTCATAGTCGCGCACCACTTTTGTCGCGTTTTCACAATTTCGTAACATTTCTGTTACGTTTTCAAGTCATATACAGATTTTTCAACGTTTTCATCAATCACGTAAAAATATTTCATCATTTTCAATCACATAGTGATTTTTCAACAATATCACAATTATGTAAAAATATTTAAACGCTTTCCAAATCGTGTAGAAATATTTTAACATTTTTCAAATCGCGTAAAAATATTTTAACGTTTTTCAAATCACGTAGCTTAAAAATCATGTTTTTAAGTTACGTAAATCATTTTTCACCATTTTTCAACTTCGTAAAATATTTCTCAACCTTCAAAAATTCCATTTCAACCTTTCTCAAAATAATATGACTTCTCACATTATTTCCACATTTTCTTACTCAAGAAAATCCTTTTTGCAATTTATTCCATAAATTCACCATTTTACTGAATTAAAATCAATGTTTCTAACTTAAAATTTACTAACGCTCTCCAAAACCCAAAGAATGAGTTACACATTAGAAAATCTCAAATTACCAACGTATTCTATATGATTCCAAATAAATTCAAAAAATCAATCCTCTTTAAAATAAATTGAGGTTCAAACACTTTCAACCTCTCTTTTCCTTTTACATATGAAAATTCCATTTTTCAAATGATAAAACACTCTGATTCCCTTTCCAAATTCCTTGTACTCAATTAATTATATTTTCACTTTGAAAATCACTTTGTTTCATTAAAATCAAGGCATTACAAGCCTTCAAAACCGTGGACATGTCCATTGAAACCATTCTTATATTTTTCCTTCTAAATCAACCAAGTTCCATTCTTGTTTTTACACAAACAAAACCATTAAAATATTCCTTCAAAACCGTGAGCTCTATTTCCTTGAAAACAAACCTTTTGTTTATTTTCCTTGTTTTTCTAAACATCTAATTTCACCATTCATAAAAATATTAATTTGTGAACACCTATTATGAGGTGTTTGGCCGAATTCACCATGGTCCTTGGAACCAAAAATCACTTTCTTTTCCATCATCAAATCATGACATACATATACATATTCAACATATATATATCACAAGCAAGCCATAATCAAAGCAATAAATCATGCAAATCATACCAAACATAGGCAATTAATCAAAGCACATAAACACACACAAATAATTACATAATCATGGATATGAATCCTCACATGGATTCACCATCCATCAAATAAACAAACCATCTCTCACCATCATACTTGGTCGGTGAGATGGATCTTGATAACACTATATTTTATACATTTTATAATCCTCTCACTATGCTTCTTAAGGTTCAATTAAGCTTAATTTAGTTGGTTTTGGCACATTTTATGATATTGAACCTTATTGGATCATTAAACAAATTATTGCATTAATTAGCCTTAATTATCTCTTTGGAAATGTTTAGTAAACTAGCTATAACTTGAGTTGCAAATATATGATTGATGTGATTTTGGTCTTGTAGGAAAGCTAAGACAATTCCCTACAACTTTCATGTTGAACACTTTTTCAGATTCTGAGGTCTAATGGGTGATATTGGGCTTTGAAATCAAAACAGAGGAGTTGAAACTTGACCTAAATACTTTGCAATAATTGGACCATATCTTGAGTTCTGGGCATGATTTTGGACTCAAACCAAAGCCATTTTAAAGCAAATATTCAGGCCTACAACTTTCATGAAGACCACTTTTCTCAAAAATGAAAAAAAATAGGAGACACGACTGTATACATTTGCTCAATTATTTTGTCATTGATGACGTATAAAACTTAATCGTTAAGTTTGATCACTATAGAGCACTGTAGCATCATTGTAACTATTGTAGCACCTGTAGCAAATTTGCCTATAAATGGGCAATCAAATTCAGAAATGAGGGGGAGGACACATTCGGGGAGAGAGAGGGGTGAGGTTCTGGGCAGTGCTCAGCCTCCTCTCCTCAGTCTCCCTTCAATTTTTAGTTTCTTTTCTTTTTCTCTTTTTCTTCTTTTTGCTCTATGTGTAAATAAATTCCAGTCTACTTGGGTCAAAGTGTGAAGCTCTTGGTAATAAAATAAGGTTATATTTATTCATCTCTTGTGCTTTAATGATTTATTTTCTAGTAACTATTATACGTGTTATATGTTGTTTCTGATAATTTATAAACTAAACTTGTAAAGAGGAGTTCTTGATTTGTTGTAGACAATAAGATTGGCACAGTGAATGCTTTATAAACATTTTTTACCGTAGTAACAAAATATTTACTGTACCTTAATTTCTCTTCATCAATTCCTTGTGGATCTACCTCGGACTCCCGAGAAATTTTTTACTTGAGACAACCTGCACTTGGGTTTGCAATGCAACAATTAATCTCGCATCAAGTTTGTAGACTTGGTCAAGAAAAGTGTGCATCAGATCTCCCTCTTACCTCTTGAAGAACCTTAAAAAGCTCATTGCTTTGCACTTTGCACAAGCTCTCCACCAACAAAAGTCTCTTGAACATAAAACAAACACAAGTTTATTAGTATATTAAGCTTGAATAAGAGGAACCATGGATCAAACATGGCTTAGAACATGAAAAAGAAGAGAAGAAATGAAGTTTCCTTACACTTCACCTAAAAACCCTAGAACTTGTTCTTAGAAAAAGTCCTTGAAGATGGAAGATTTAGAACTTGGTGTAAACTACAAAGTGTCTTAGAATAAGGTATAGATTCAAGAAATATGGTTGTTTGAAATTAAAGAGTGGTGGAAGGTAAACTTTGGTGTCTTGGCCAAAACTTGCACGGAGAGAATGGATAGAAAATTTTTTGTGAAGTCTTGGCTTTTTGGAGGAGACAAAGATGAATTATGATAGCAATAATATGGTCTTCAAACCTATCTATGCTCTTAAGCTTCACAAAACCGTCCCCCCCTCTTCATGCACTCCAAATTTGTGACAAATTTCATAGCCACCATTTCAAGCATTTCTAACCATTGATTAGATCAATGGTTAGGATTAATGTAGGTTTTAGGTTTAGGCTTAGATAGAAGACTTAATCTAGGTCATTGGATCTTTCCTCCTTAAAATCCTAGCCATTAGATGTATCTCCAAAATGAAGGGTCAAGATTGCTCCTTCAAACTTTACATCCAAGGGTCATAAATGGTCCTAGCCACTTTGTAAGACTAAATCTCAACTGTTAATTAAATCAAGATCAAGTCTCCACCGTTGATTAAATCAATGGTGGATATCTAAGCCACTAATGTTGACTACACAGTATAATATTTATTTTTTTATCTGCTGTTACCCTTCAAATAATATTTTTACTATGTTTTTATCACCTGATAATTAAATACAGTACAAAACATAGTAAAAGAAAATTTTAAAAAATATTTTCGGATTCAGGTTTAGTAAGATCCCCCATCTTCGTCTCAACAGTACAAAATTTTTGAGCTGTAGAAAAATTTTCACTTTTCGGGACCCACCTAGGCCCACGTACAGCCCCTTGGGCCCACAGACGGCCCACGGATAACTCTAAAATAAATAGAGCAATATAAAAATTTCATAATCATCCACCAAAATCACAAAAATTAGAAAATTCATGAATATCAAATCAGATGACGTAAAATAATTACGACTTAATAGTAATAATTAAATTACGTAAGATTTTCCCGGCCCGAAAATTATTATTTTCTTGACACGAAGTAAATCACACAAAATGATCAAATGTACTGACAAAATATTCAAAATAATTTTACAGTACACAGAAATCACTAAACAGTAGAATTTTATTAACTGTCAAAATTACTGTCAACTAGTTAGGAAGTTTGGGGTGTTACAATACTCCCCCTCTAAAAAGAAGTTTCGTCCTCGAAACTTGATAAACTTGACTTCACACCCTCATAATAGATATGGATATTGTTCTTTTATCTTTTCTTCTATTTCCCTTGTAGCTTCACCGCTTACATCATTCCAAATGATTTTAACCAATGAAATTTCCTTACCTCGAAGTTGTTTCGTCCTTCGATCCTCAATCTTGACTGGAAATGTTTCATAGGTTAAATTTTCCTTCAGTTGTACTGTATCTGGCTCGATAACATGTGTAGGATCATGAATATATTTCCGTAATTGTGATACGTGAAATACATTATGAAGATTCGACAGAAAAGGTGGAAATGCAATCTGATAAGCTACCAGACCTATCCAACATAAAATCTAATATGGCCCGATAAACTTTGGAGTGAGCTTCTTGGACTTAAGCACTCGTGCAACTCCAGTCATAGGTGTCACTCGTAGAAATACATGGTCACCTTCTTCAAACTCAAGCGATTTTCTCCTTTTATCAGCATAGCTCTTTTGCCGAGTTTGAGTCATTCTCATCTTGTCTTGAATCATCTTCACTTTCTTAGTTGTCTGTTGAACAAATTCTGGTCCTACCATAGCACTTTCACCATCGTGATACCAACACAACGGTGTTATGCATCGTCTCCCATACAATGCCTCATAGGGTGCCATCCCTATACTCGAATGAAAACTGTTGTTATATGTGAATTCTATTAATGGCAAAAATTCATCCCAACAACCAGTTTCTTCTAGAACACAAGCTCTCAACAAGTCTTCTAACGACTGAATTGTTCTTTCTGACTGACCATCAGTCTGTGGATGGTAAGCAGAACTCAAACGTAGCTTTGTTCCCATCGCTTCTTGCAAACTATTCCAAAATCTCGACGTAAACCTTGGATCTCGATCCGAAATAATATTGGATGGTACACCATGAAGTCTAACAATTTCATTGATGTACACTTGGGCTAACTTTTCCATTGAGTACTTAATATTAATCGGCAAGATGTGCGCCGACTTAGTAAGCTGATCAACAATTACCCAAATAGAATCATGACTTTTCTGAGTTTTTGGTAGTCCTGTCACAAAATCCATTGCGATATCAACCCATTTCCATTCATGTATAAGCAAAGGTTGCAACATTCTCGAAGGTCTTTGGTGTTCCACCTTAGCCTTCTGACAAACTAAATAAGATGATACATATTCAGTGACATCCTTCTTCATTCCTTGCCACCAATATAATTGTTTTAAATCTTGGTACATCTTTGTGGCTCCTGGATGCATACTCAACTTACTCCTGTGAGCTTCATCCAAAATCAATTTCCTAAGTTCTGGATCATTTGGCACATAAACCCTTCCTTTAAACTTCAGAATTCCATTAGCACCTTGCTAAATTCTACCTCTGCACCTTGGCTCTTTGCTTCTTTTGCTTCTTGCAAATACTGGTCACTGTTTTGTCCTTCTCGTATTCTATCCATCAAATCATTTGAAATGGTGATCATGTTTAAACGCATCCTCCCTAGCGTCAATTTTACAAACAAATGCATATCCCGAAATTCCTCTATCAGTTCCTTCTCCTTAATCATCATAACAGAAGCACTAAGCATTTTCCTACTTAACGCGTCTGCTACTACATTCGCCTTTCCGAAATGATATTGTAACTGAAAGTCATAATCTTTCAGAAACTCTAACTAACGCTTTTGTCTCATGTCCTCACTACTTCCTTCATTATTGGATTAAGCCACCTTTGGTGCTCTACAATTTCACTATGATTATCTTTCAACAAAATTTTGTGCATATAAATGGAGGTGCTAATGCCATGGATATCAACAATAATCCATCCAATGCAATGTTTGTACTTCCAAAGTAGATGAAGAAGTTTATCCTCTTGTTCATCAGTGAGGGATGACGATATGATTACCGACAAGGTAGATATTGCTCCCAAATAAGCATATTGCAAGTGATTAGGCAAGGGCTTCAACTCAAGCTTTGGAGGTTCCTCTATGGAAGGCTTCGACAACTCCATAGATGAATTGAATTCCAAAGGCTCAAACTTGGATGACTTGAAATACTTAGGAAACGCATCAAGCTATTTAATAAAATCAAGTACATCATCCCTAGTACTATCGTCTTGCTCAGTTAATGTAGTTAATGATAATGCAAGAGAGTCATCAAGATAGTTAGCATGAAATGCATCAACAATTATATTATCCAACATACACACTTTTCATAGTCATCAATAAATTTAATTGCTTTAAAAATGTTAAATGTTACCTCTTGATCATGAATTCTCATTGTTAATTCACCTTTTTGGACATCTATTAGTGTTTTGCCTATGACAAGGAACGGTCAGTCAAGAATCAGAAGTATGTTACGATCCTCCTCCATATGCAAAATGACAAAGTTAGTGAGAAATATGAACTTGTCCACCTTGACTAAAACATCCTCAACAATTCCCTTAGGATAAGTATAAGAGCGATCAGCTAGTTGGAGGGTCACCAATGTTGGCTTACATTCTCCAAAACCTAGCCTTTGGAAAATGGATAAGGACATGAGATTAATACTTGCCTCCATGTCATATAGAGCCTGTCCAAAGAATTTATCTCCAATTGTGCATGGAATTGTGAAGCTTCCTAGGTCTTTTAACTTGGGAGGTAGCTTGTTGTACAGAATGGCACTACATTCCTCTGTAAGTGCCAAAGTTTCATAATCCCCAAGTCATCTTTTATTTGTCAAGATGTCTTTCATAAACTTCACATAACTTGGCATTTGTTCCAAGGCCTCAGCGAATGGTATGTTGATGTGAAACTTCTTAAAAATTTCCATAAACTTCTAGAATTAGGCATCTAGTTTTTGCTTAACTTGTCTATTGGGGAAGGATAGAGGTGGTGTAAAAGGCTTGTCCTCCTTCTTCTTGTCCTCTCCCTTCTTCTTGACAACTTTTTCATTCTCTTTGACCTCTTTGCTCATAACCTCTTGGTCTTTTGTCACCTCAGCATCTTCTTGAAGCAACTTTGTCTTGGGATTCCCTTCTATGTCTTTCCTGCTCCTCAATGATATGACATTGCAATGTTCATTGGAGGTGCCTTTAGGATTGTTGACAGTATCACTTGGAAAAGTCCATCGGGGCCTATTATTTATAGCATTTACTAACTACCTCACTTGTGTCTCCAATGCTCTCATCGAAGCCATTTGACTTTGAATCATTGAATCATTCTTGGCCAAATGAGCATTTGTCTTGGTCATATAGGATTTTGTCTTAACCATCAACTGCATAAACATGTCCTCTAAAGATGGTTTCTTTTCCTGCATAAGCTCCATTAATTATGAAGAGAAATCAGGAGGATAGTTTGGTCTCTCATTTCCAGCCGATGAAGAGGATGCTTCTTAATTATCGCTCCTTAAGAAGTTAGGATGGTTTCTCCATCCTGGATTGTACTAATTTGAGTAGGGGTTGTTTTGTTGAGGGTGATAGTTCCTAATATATTAAGCACTTTCCGACATGGAAGGGCACCTGTCGCTTGCATGATTATCACCACACTTATTGCAGAGAACAAATGGGCTCTGGTGAGGAGTTTGTCCCAAACTATCCAACTTGCTAGCAATTGCTGCCACTTGAGCTGATAATGAGGTAATTGCATCAACATCGTGTACTCCTGCTGCCTTCCTTGTAGCATTTCTCACTGAAGGCCATTAATAGCTATTGACCGCCAATTCTTCAAGTAATTGAAATGCACTATCAAAAGATTTGCTTAGTAATGCACAATAGGACGATGATATGCCTGCAAGCCTTTATGAAAAGAGTAGACCTGATGCCAAGGAGGTTTCTTATGATGGGGACATATATGAAGAAGATCCTTGTACTTCTCCCAAGCTTCGTACAAAGATTTTGATTCATATTGGGTGAATGAGGTGATGTTATTCACCATTTCAGTAGTCTTGGTTGGTGGAAAGTTTTTATTGAGGAATTTGTTGCAGACATCGTTCCAAGTTGCTATTGATCTGGCCGATAGAGCTTGCAACCAACCCTTAACTCTATCTCTGAGAGAGAAAGGGAAGAGCCGTAAGCAAATAGCATCTTCGGAGACTCTATTATGCCTAAAAGTGTCACATATCTCTAGGAAATTAGATAAGTGAGCATTGAGATCTTCACTAGGAAAACTGCCAAACTGTACCAAAGTTTGTATCATTTGGATTATGGCCGGTTTGATCTCAAAATTGTTTGCGCAGATGGGAGGTCATCTTATGCTTGACTGTAAATTCTCCATTTGAGGAGTTGCGAACTCCCTCAAAGGCCTCGTGTGATTCGGATCATCCGCCATCTTAACTGTACCTATAACAAATAAAGAATTGAAACTTAAATTAAAATAAACAAAATGAAACTTGAACTAGAACTAAATAAGCTCATTGTTAATATTAGCACTACAGAAACTAAGTTGTGTCTCTGGCAACATTGTCAAAAACTTGTTTACCTTTTTGTGTACCGCAAATACACAGGTCGCGAAAGTAACAAAGTGATAAATAGGATATCGTTCCCATGAATGCCAAATATTAACCAATAACTTAATGCTATTCATTTACATTCAAATTAGAAAAAGGGTTTATGTAAATTAACTATGATGTAAAATACTTAAATGCTATAAATCAAGAATAAAAGATAATGATTAGAGAATAGGGAATCCTTCTTCGCCCCCTGCTTCAATTAGTAATTTTGCAATCCTCCTAAGCAACTTTAATGAAGTGTTTTGTTAGCTTGACAAACTAACTTAGTTAAAAGCCTATGTCTAGGTCAATTAACCATGCTTCATTCACCTAGTTCACTATGTTTCCATGAAAACTAGTGCAAACTCCACTCATTAAGATTTATTCTCAACACTTACTATGCATGACTAATAGGTATATGTCTATCCCATTAGCTAATTAACTCATCCCACCATTAGAATGAAATTAAACATGCATCAACCATATCCATGATCTCAAATCTAAATCCTTATGTCTACTTCAATAGATTTAATCAAATCACATTAAAAGTTAGCCAAACATTCAAGAGCATTAATAAAAATATAATTGAACAAAACCATTCATCATTGTTTACTCAAGAAGTTACAAAATCAACCAATATTCATAGGAGGATCCAGAGAAATCTCTATATACAACTTAGCTGCACATGACACACAAAAATCTATCACAAATTAACATGTTCATGATAATGGAAGAGAAAAAGTCAAAGGAATAAGAGGGAAGCTCAATAGATGATGATCCTTTGATGCTTGAATCTTCCTTCTTGAAGAAGATGACCTCAAACTTTACTTCCTTTAGCTTCCTTTTAACTTCAAATGTAAACTCTAGTAGTTGTGTTCTAAGTTATGAAAAGCTCTCTTGCTGAATTGGCTAAAATTAGTATTTATAAGCTAAATTTTTAGTGTCACGCTGCGACATGAACCATCTTGCGCTACAACGCATGTTTAATTTAGGTTACCATGCCACGACATACACTCCTCTATGCCACGGCGTGCTAGCCTCAAGTTTTAGTATGTAGCAAGCTGAGTGCACCACGCCGCAACATAAACCTGCATGTGTCGCGACTTGAGATGTTGAAATTCACCTTGGGCTTTCTCTTCCGATGTAGGTCCAAGTCTTCCACAAATATAGTTGTTTGCAGCCCTTCCTGCAATAGAGGAATCACTAAGTTAATGTTGCAAATTCTCATAATCACTTGAAGAATATGCCAGATTTTCTTAATATCATATAGGAAGATATCAAAATAGAATTTGATGAATATAAGCCTAAAATCTTCCATATATGCATAATAACAAGGACTAAACCTTCTATATAGCACAAATATATGGCATAAATAACTAAATTTAATGGAGTTATCATTTGTGACTGATCACAAACTCACCGCTTAAGCGCTCAGCAACACACAAGACCCCCTATTTTTATGAGTGACCGATTAAGAAGTCACTCTCTCACAGCTTAATCACGCGGCACCAAAACATGAACCCCTTTTCTTGGAGCCACCGATTAAGAGCTCACTTTTCTATTGCTTAATCGCACAGCCTCAATAGACCTGATTTAAGTGGGTTTTCAACCCCACTTTCTCATTTTTTCCCAAATCAACTCTCTCAAATCCTTAACTCTTTCTTCTACCTTCAACTCAAATCTCTCTCACTCACTCTCCATCTAGCCAAATAGAAACCTAACCGCATTCCTCCATCCAAATCCCACATAACCTCCACCCTCGTCTTCTGCAATTCGTGGGAAAATGCCATTGAAAAGCTAGGGTGCGAAATTTGGTGGAAAACGAGGAAAATCCTAATTTGTGCTCTCCCAACCCTCAAACTTCCTTGGTTTAGGTTTACACTTCATCTTCCACTTGTTTGAGGTTAGGATTTCACTTTGGAAATTGTTAAACACCCATATGGAGATTTTCAGCTTTTTGGATTTTTGTGGTTTTCTAGAGCTTTTTGGGTTTTTGAGGTTTGGTAACATGTTTTTGAATAAAAACTTGGAAAGATATTCAATATGAATTAGATGGTCTATTGTGAATGATTTTTTGAGCTTTATTTGTTATGTTCCCTTGTGATTTTGTGAATGCATTTGAGGAAACTATGTTTTGTTGTAAATGTTTCGATTTTTAAGGATTTCTAGAGTGCAAGTTTGGAATATAGCTCTGTTTCTGTTATGGATGCTTGGAAACTTGAAAAATTTCTGTTTCGCTACTAGAAATGAATTTCTTAAGAAAGTCTGAACTTGATTTAACCATGTAGATTTTTGTTTTAGCAGTTTTCTTGAATACTTAATGGGTGATGATTATGTTATCCTTGAGATTTAAATTGAAGAGTTGGTAAATTTGAACTTCTTGATTTGTAAGCTTAGTTAGAAAAAAAAAAAGCTTGAAAATTGGTTCAAATTGTTGATCTTAAACTTTTAAAAAAAATGCAAGCTTGGAATTTTTATCATGTCAATTTGATCACAATGTTTTTAAATAATATGCCTTATGAATAACTGTCCTTTCTTTTATGCTCAAACTTTTACTCATATTGTAGAATTCTGGATATGTTAAGTTGACTACTAATTCACTGGTTGTGGTTTTTCTTTTATGTAGAAGTATCTTTCTCAAATGGCCCTTAACAAAAAGCAAAAGGAGATGGAAGAATCTAGTTCTAGAAGAGCTGTTTTTTATGAACACCACTTCTGCTCTCCTAAGCATGAGGAGAGATACAAGAATGTTGTAGGAAAGAAAAGCACAATTAGAGAAAAGGGGATTGACCTGAAAGGCAAAAGGTATCATATCATTACTGATCAAATAAAGAGGAGGAAATGGGAAAGATTTTGTGTTGCACCTCAACCAAGTTGTCCTACATTAGTCAAGGAGTTCTACATAAACAACTTTGTTGAAAAGAAGAAGAAAGGACTCCACTAACATTTGCTGAATGATTCACAACCTATGTGAGAGGACGTGAGTTATAGTTCAATAAAGATGAATTGAACAACTTGCTTGGTACAAGAGCCGATGTTGAACGAGCTGGATATTGTGGTTATGCGAGGTTAATGAACCATGAACTGGATCAAGATGGAGTGCTTCAAGAACTGTGCAGAGAAGGTGCTACTTGGGAGTGTGATGTTAATGATGCATCCAAGCATATAAAAAAGAGAGACTTGAAGCCCATCCCAAAAGCCTGCTGTACTTTTGTGCAAGCGATCCTGCTACCAAGCTTGCACACTCATGAAGCGATAGTGAATAAAGCTTTTCTAATATATGCCATTGTGACTAATCTTCCAGTGAATGTGGGTGAAGTGATCGCATCCCATATTCATGAATTAGCTCACAGTAACATAGCAAAGTTGGCATACCCCTCCATTATAACAAAATTATGCTAGAAGGAACACATTCCGCTTGAGAATGACGTGGAGGAAAGAGCAACCCCATTTGTGGACTCAATAATGCTTAAGGCATACTTCAAAGAAGACAATGTGCCACTCTAAATTCTTCCCCCACCAGCTCCTATACGACAGAGGAGGCAGCAGCGCCTAGTAAAAGAAAGATTGAGCAACATAGAAAGAGAAGTGCGAGAATGCAATGGGATATTAAACCACATTTCCCACTATATGGTTGGAATGGAGGGCATGATCTACAACTTAACTTCTCAACTGAACTTGGACCCTGATGAGCTGGGAGACCTTCTCATCTACATTCCAAAGGAAGAACAAGAGAAGGAAGAAGAAGGAGATGAGGAACATGATGATGAGGAAGACTTTGATTAGACCAACAAACACCGAGCTTTTCTCTTCCCTTCACTTTTATCTTATTGTTTTTACTTTCTTTTTTGTTTATTGTTTATATTTTGCTTGCACAATGATGGCACTGTTCCTCTTAGGTTTGAGGGAGTTAGGTTTAGTATTTTTATCTTTAGTTTTCTTATTTTCTATTTTCTATTAGTAGTTTGACTTTTAGCATTTTGGTCATACAGTTGAAACTGAGCATGCCAGTATTTTAAATTGAATATCCAATGATTGCACGAATTACCGATTAGTCTCATTTCTTAAAAAATTACACGAGGATTCAAGGGTTATATTAATCTCAATTGCTTCAATTGTGTATGAGTGTATCTCCCATTTTTATGTTTGGCATACCTTGAAATATGAATGCATGTTAAGCTTATAGAAAGTTTATAGAAATGCCTGTGTGTGGATTACTTGCATCCTAGAATTTGTTTAGATTCTATCTTGAGATGAAATCCTAGATAATGCATGATTAAAGAAATAATAAGGACATTCCTTGGACCGTTTAGGCTTTTTAAACCAACCTTTAAATATATTATATCCCTAGGTCCCCTTTTGTAGCCTTATATGTGTTTGGCCTTTAATTTTTTTCTCTCTATCAATAAAAAATGAAAGAAATAATAAAATGGTAAGTGTTGTACTATGCTATTGCCCCACACCCGGAGTTAGTAGCTTCCCCTCATATGGTAAACACACTCGTGAGTGCCCCATACCTGTGAGGCCCTCACTAGATTAAGAGAAGAGTAAGAAAGGATTTTCCTTGCAGGGCATCCTTCCTTACAGGGCTATTACACTCTACTTACCCTTTACATAAAAAAATATTGTTGATCCCTAATAACTGCCAAGTTTATCAAATTTAAATCAATTTATAACCAAATTACCAAAACTACTTGCAGCATAAGGTAACACCAGGTCGAGCCCATAGATTACTCTAATTATAAAGCCAGATTAAGAGGTTAATAAACAGGGGGAAATGAGTTTATGAAATTAAACAACAAAAATAGAAAGCAATTAAAGAAGAGAAAATAGAATTAAGAAGTAACCAATCCAAGAGAAATGTCCAAACTTGATTTCAATCCATCCTTGATTACTAAAAATCCAACCAACTATCAACCAAACCTTTGGTCTTAGATCACTTCAAGATGCCTCTCAATGATCCACGGGTCTTCTACTAGAAATGCTTCCAGAATTCAATTAATTGAGGTTAGACAAATTATGTATTCATCCAAAACCCAAATTAACTTAAAAACCAAGATCCAACCAAGCTAAACAATTCATCAAACACCTTTGATGCATTGTTTAACCTCTGAATTCATCTCTTAGCACATGGTAATTACACAATTAACATATGCAAATCACAATCAAATTAAGTATTAAATCAGAATTTAAACAAGAGAAGAAGAAGAAGATAAATTTGATTAATAGATGAATGTATAATAATTAAAACGAAATCTCAAGATTAAGCATCAAGAATGTCAATCCCTTGAATTGATTTAAGGCTCTACCCCTCCAAGAATGGGAGGGAAGAACTCAGAAAAAGAAGAGAAAAACTAGAGAGAAAGGAGAAAAGAAAGATATAGAGAGAATATGAAAAGTGTAGAATAAAAATGTGCCTCAAATTTCTGTTCTCCAACCCTATAACTAATCTCTAATTTGGACTTACATCATTAAAAACCTGATGGGATCAAAGCAAGGTCATTTATGAGCAATTGGGCCCAAACCTCATGTTAATTGGAGGTCTACAACTTAAGTTATGGACAAATCATTCTAAAAGGGTCTCTGCTTCTGTTAGCTGACTTCAAGGGATGAAAACTCCATCAAAACACATATTTTGGAAAAGTGGTCTTCAGATGAAATGGAGATATATGTCTTAGCTTTCATTTTCCACTAGTTTTAGGCCCAAATCACATCCATAGCCCAAGTTATGCCCCAATTAGTGCACACTACTCGGGTTCTAGTACTAGAACTTATGTTCTGACTTCCAGCCCCAATTAGCTCCACTAGATGTCCGAATTAGCCCTAGATCTTGTGGATAAATGGTTCTAGTATGTTTTGATTAATGACTAAACTTAACATGATTATTACTTTGATTCACTAACTACTTGCCAAGCTTGATTTTTTCAATGAGATTTAATGAAGCAAGAACAGTGGATGCAAAGGATCAAGGATCATGAAGGAAAACTTAAAGAAGGAGGATCATGAAGAAAAGGATTCAAGAAAGATCATTAGGAATCTTTTTGTAAAGAAAAGACTTTGTTTAATTCTTTGATTAAGCTCTCACAATAAGTAAAAATGGTTTTCAAAAGTAAAAATGGATTAAGAATGAAAAAGGTTAATTAATAAGTTTGTACATCAATGTGTATATCAATGTACTTTTCGTTAATTAACTAACTTTTAATGCAAACCTTAATGTACATCTATGTATAAGTATTATACATCTATGTATACATCAATTGATTTTGAACTTAATGAAAATCTAAGTGTACATCCATGTATAAAGTGTTATACATCTATGTATACATCGATTGATTCTAGACTTACTTGATCAGTATGCAATTTTGTATCTGTACATCGATTGATACATCTATGTATAAACCAGAACAGAAGCAAAAACTTTTTGATATAGTTATACAATCGATTAGGTAATCGATGTATAAACTTCTGGGCTGAAAATACGAATGTCTTTCAAGAGCAACATCGATGCACTCATATGTGTATTAATCGAGATCAAGAACTTCCAAGAACACAATCGATGTACACATGTTATAAAAGTAAAATTTTGTTTAATACATCTGTGTACTAATCGATTGACTGATAATAGAATTTTTCAGATGAATCTGTTTTGATCTTAACTGACTTATAAAGTATGTCCAACAGATCTATTTTGTTAATTACCTACATAAGGACATTGGCAAACACTTTCAAAATAACAATCAATTCGAAATTTGAGATCAACACACAAATACTGTGAGAGCTTTTCTTTGAAAGAAAACAGAGTATTCTTTTTTGTAGAACTTCAAATTGTTGTATCTGATTTTTAGAATCTGAATCAATCTTTTCATATTTCTATAAAAGAGAGATAAGAGAGAAGGTTCTCTTACTGATGAAATCAAGAGTAGAAGGGACTCTTGGAGCTGTGCAAGAATAGAAGGAATTCTTGTGGGAATCACAAGATTGTTTTACTTGAAAAGCTGTTATTTGGATAGAAGGAATCCAGAATTGAAGCTTATGCAAAGAATCTTGTATATTGAATTTTCAATAGTGGATAAATCTCACAGTGGTGTGGGGACTAGATGTAGGTTACCAGAGGTGGTAGCTGAACTAGGATAAATCTCAGTTTGCAAGTCTCTCTATCCCTTAACTCTTTATATGCTTTATTGCTGATTGTATGTTAGGGATGTTTACATGATTTGATTAATTAATAATCTTGTTCATATCTGAAATCATAATTACTGTTAATAATTCTTGTTAAGTTTTAAGTATTGATTGCAATATATTTTGCAAAAACACATTTTAGTTTGTTGGTTGACAAAATCTTTTTCTTAGTTAAAGAAAAGAATTAGTTTTTGCAAAAAGGGGAATAAGTTTCGAAAAGTTTTATTACTCAATTCAACCCCCCCTTCTTGAGTATTTAGAAACCACAACCAACAAGTGGCACCAGAGCTTTCACTCTTGTGTAAAGCTTAACAGCTTAAGAGAATGGCTTCAAATGACATCTTGGGAGAAAGGGCTTCCTTGGCAAGACCCCCTTCTTTCAATGGCACTGCCTATATGTATTGGAAAGAAAGGATGTTAATATTCCTTGAGGCAAGTGGCATTAATGTATTAGATGCTGTTGAGAATGGTCCATACATTCCTCACACTCTTGATGCAAATGGCACCAAGAAAGAAAAACTAAAAAGTGAATGGGATGATGATGACAAAAAGAAAGTAGGTTATAATGCTAAAGCTAAGAATATTATAACTTCTACCTTGAGTTACGATGAATTTTTCAGGGTTTCAAATTGTAAGACAGCCAAGCAAATGTGGGATACGCTGCAAATTACTCATGAAGGAACCAGTAATGTAAAGAGAGCAAGAATGAACTCACTCATGCACGAGTATGAACTCTTTCACATGAAGAATGGTGAAGACATCAATGATATGCAAAGGAGGTTCACTCACATAGTGAATCAGCTGAATGGACTTGGAAAGAGCATTTCAGATGAACAACAAATCAACAAAATCATGAGATGTTTGACAAGAGAATTGCAACCAAAGATTACTGCTATAGTTGAATCAATGGACTTAGCAACCATGAATATTGCTACACTATTTGGAAAACTTAAAGAGCATGAAATGGAGTTGCATAGATTGAATGATCATGAAGAGAAGGAGAAAAAGAAAAGAGGCTTATCACTTAAAGCACATGTCTCCAAAGAAAGCATTGACAGTGATGAAGATGAAGAAGTTGAAGAAGATGGTGAATGTGAAGAGGATATGGGACTTCTAGTCAAAAAGTTCAAGAGATTCCTCAAAAAGAAGAAAACCTTCAACAAAAGGCCCTTAAACTTCTTTTCCAAGAAGAACACTTCAAAAGCTACAAGTTCAACATCCAATGTGAAGTGCTATGAATGTGGCAGACTTGGACATTACAAGAATAAGTGTCTTAAACTCCAAAAGAAGGACAAGCATGACAATCATGAGTCCAAGGACAAGAGAAATAGAAATCTAAGAAGAGCATACATAGCATGGGAGGAAAATGATATGGATTCCTCTGAAGATTTTGAGGAAGAAGAGGCCAATCTTTGTCTCATGACTAATCATCAAAGTGACAATGAGGATGAGGTAAATAGAATTCCTTCTACCTTTGATGAACTATACGATGCTTTTGATGAATTGCATAGTGAATACTTGAAAACTGCTAAGCAATTAATATCATCTAGGAAAGTCATTGCTAAACAATGTAGTGATTATGCATCTCTTCAAATTAAGATTAAAGAATTAGAAGCTAAGAACAACAAGCTAAATGCATCCTGTTCTACATGCATCCTGTTCTACATGTTCTAATTGCAAGATTCGGGAAAAAGAAGTGGAAAAACTGAAAACCACTCTATCTAAATTTACAATGGGAAGAGATAATCTGAATGCCATATTAGGACAACAAAAAAGAGTGTATTACAAAGCCGGAATAGGCTATAAACTAGCATTCCATGAGAAGGCTTTTAAGAAACTCTTTGTTGCACCTAAATCTTCTACTAGTCTTTTTGTTAAATGTTTCTATTGTGCAAGAAAAGGACATGCAACTTCTACATGCTATTTTAGAAATCCTTCAAGAATTAATGTTAAACAAATTTGGGTTTCCAAGGGAACATATGTGATGACTAACACCAAAGGACCTAACAAAACTTGGGTACCTAAGTCAAATGCTTAAAATCTGTTTTGTAGGTGTGCTTCAGAGCCAAAAGCTCAAATTGGTATCTTGATAGTGGCTACTCCAAACATATGACAGGAGATATTACAAAGTTCTCATCCTTCACTCCCAAACAAGGTGGAAGTGTCACCGATGCAGATAACAACAAAGGAAGGATCTTAGGAGTTAGAACAATTGGAAGAAACACAACTACCAAAATAGAAGGTGTACTATATGTGGAAGGGCTTAAGCACAATCTACTAAGCATTAGTCAATTATGTGATAAAGGTTATAAGGTTGGGAAAGGAATTTATTGATGATGTTACAGAAACTTTAGAAGAGATTCAACTTGAGGAAAAGCAAGACAATGTCAAAGTGGATGAAGCAGTGGAAATTCCAGCAGAAGCTTAACATGAAGATCTACCCAAAGAATGGAAAACTGTAAGAAATCACCCTCTGGACAACATAATTGGTGAAATATCCAAAGGGGTAACCACTAGACATTTCTTAAGAAATGCATGCAATAATATGGCTTTTGTATCACAAGTTGAACCTAAAACTATAGATGAAGCAATAATTGACGAAAACTGGTACAAAATGGGTGTTTAGGAATAAGCTTGATGAAAATGGTATCATAGTAAGGAATAAAGCTAGATTAGTAGCCAAAGGCTATAATTAAGAAGAAGGAATTAACTATGATAAGACATATGCACCTGTGGCTAGATTAGAAGCCATTAGAATGCTGTTAGCATATGCATGTATTATGGATTTTAAATTGTATCAAATGGATGTTAAGAGGGCATTCCTAAATGGATATATACAAGAAGAAGTGTATGTTGGTCAACCCCCCAGTTTTGAAATAAATGAACTTCCTAATCATGTGTGTAAACTCACTAAAGCCTTATATGGACTTAAACAAGCTCCAAGAGCTTGGTATGAAAGGCTAAGTAATTTCTTACTTCAAAAGGGTTTTATAAAAGGAAAAGTTGACACAATACTATTCACTAAAAGAAAAGCACAAAACATACTACTTGTTCAAATTTATGTTGATGATATTATATTTGGTGCTACTAATGAATCTTTATGTAAGGATTTTGCCAAATTAATGCAAAATGAGTTTGAAATGTTCATGATGGGAGAGCTTACATTCTTTCTTGGACTACAAATCAAACAATGTGATGATGGGACTTTCATAAGCTAAACTAAGTACTGCAAAGAATTATTGAAGAAGTTTGGAATGGAGAATGCAAAGGAAATGACTACTCCAATGAGTTCATCATGCTACTTGGACAAAGATGAGAAAGGTAAATCAATAGATGTTTCCAAGTACAGAGGTATGATTGGTTCTTTACTTTATTTAACAGTAAGTAGACTTGATATAATGTTCAGTGTTTGTATGTGTGCTAGATATCAATCTGATCCTAAGGAATCACACTTATCTACTTTAAAAAGAATCATGAAATACTTATTAGGAACTAAAGAAATGGGTTTATGATATGGTAAAGGATCAACATGTAACTTAGTAGGATATTCTGATTCTGACTTTGTTGGATGCAAGTTAGATAGGAAGAGTACTAGTGGAACTTGCTACCTTCTAGGAAACTCATTAGTTTCTTGGTTTAGTAAGAAACAAACTAGTGTGGCTTTGTCCACTGCTGAAGCAAAATATGTTGCAGTAGGAAGTTGTTGTGCACAAATTCTTTAGATGAAACAACAACTTATGGACTATGGTGTTCTCTTAGAGAAAGTACCAATCAAATGTGATAATACTAGTGCTATAAATCTCACTAAGAATCCTATAATGCATTCAAGAACCAAATACATTGAGGTAAGACATCATTTCATAAGGGATCACATTCAAAGTGGAGATATAATCATTGAATATATAGATACATCTAAGCAATTAGCTGATATTTTCACTAAACCATTGGCTAAAGAAAGCTTTTTCTACATAAGAAGAGAATTAGGAATAATTGATCCTATCTATGCTTAACGTTTTGAATGTTAAATGCATTATAATTTGATGTTTGATGCCTGTACATCAATTACACAATCGATTTATTTAGACAAAATGCTTAATCTAAAAACTGATACATCGATTAGGTATTCTATGTACAAACTTAGAAATTTATTTTAAGTATCCTTACATCGATTAGATAATCAATTGATACAAGTACTGTTGACTTAAAATAATTAGAACATCGGTTTGTACATCGATTAAATTCAACAATCAGGAAACATGACTCTCTGGAAGTGATTATACATCGATTAGAAAATCGATTCATTTAATGAAATAAGTACTGGAAGTCATTATACATCGATTGGAACATCGATTATTTTGATGAAATAGGTACAGGGTATCTTATACAATGATTGTATAATAGTTTCAAAATTTAGGACTCTCTGACTTATCCTATATATTGATTTATACATCGATTATCTATATACTGAAATTGTTAGAATTTCTGCAATTGCTTATACATCGATTTATACATCTATTGTGTTTGCTGCAATTGCTTATATATCGATTCACACATCGATTGAGTACAAGTTCTCAGAACTTGATACTCTGACTTAGCATATACATCGATTACTACATCGATGTATCTGGTTCAAAATTAAAATCCTAATGCTAAGTACATCGATTAGCACGTGTGTACTGGAGGTAAAACCCCTTAATACATCGATTAGGTAATCGATTGATTGATCTGAGTTTATAAATTTCAACCCTTCCCTCCAAATCTTTCACGTTTTCAAATCCAAAATTCACTCACCCAAACCCTAGCAGAGCTCGAAATCATCTCCAATGGCTCGTGTGAAACAACCTCAACCCTATGCACCTGTTCCCTCTCACTCCACATCTTCCTCCTCAACTTAATCCTCCTCTTCTCACTTTGTTTCACTCATTGCAACCCCTACACGCCCTAAAAGAAAAACAACTTAGAAAGCCCAGTCTTCTCAAAGGATTGACAAGCTTCCAATCCAAAGCTTGAAGAAGATACAAGATAAAGGGAAAAAGGTTGTTGAATCTTCAAAACCAGCACCCAAGAAACAAGAGAAGAAGAAGAAAATAGTGAAGGAAACACCCAAAAAGAAGACTACTCAAAAGAAGAGAAAGAGGACAGAGGAAGAAGAAGAAGATGATGATGAAGGAGTCACTGAGAATGAACTTCTCAAAAGGTATTTCTTTGATGAGGAGTACATTATGCGTTACAAGAATGATTTCAAAAATAGGGACATTCATAAGGCTAGGACTATAGATTTCAATTACTTTGAGGAAAATGAGTTCACGTTTCACAAGATATTAGAGGAGTATAATCTGAGTCAATTTCTGCAAATAAGGAGTGACATTTATCCTACATTAATCAAAGCTTTTTACTGTACTTTTGAGATGGATAATGATGGCTTTTCTGCTGAAGTGAAGAACAGAAAAATTGAGATGAGTTTTGTTGAGTTTTCTCAATTTACTGGACTAGATTACAAAGGAAATAATCATGCTGGCACTGGACCTGATAGTGTATGGATTAAAAATTTTGATAAAGAAAAAGCAAAGAAGGTACTTCTAGTTGAAAATGCTCCAGAAGGAAGACTAATCAACATCAGCTCTATGCACATTCAACATAGGCTCTTGCAATATGTGCTAAGCAGGATGCTATTACCAAGATCTGGTAATCATGATGTGTTGCAGAATAATGATATTTTGCTACTATGGGCTATGATTCAAAGGAAACAGATGAGTTAGAGCTTCATAATTGCTAGACACATGCTTGATTGTACAATCAGTGGAGCTACCCTACCCTATCCTGGACTTGTGGTAAGATTACTAGAACACTTTGGACTCTCTTTGGACAATGAAGAGAAGTTTCAATCTAGGGAGGCCACCCACAAGTTTGGTAAAGGAACCATTAGCAAGATGAAGTTTACTAAAGCTAATGGAGAGTGGGTTAGGATAGCTGGTGAAGAACCAAGAGCTGTTGTGGACAACTCTGAGATGGACAACAAGATAGACAAGCTGCTCCAAATGCTTCAAAGTTTTGAGGCTAGGCAAACCAAACACCATATAGTGATGAAACAGTCTATTGACTATCTGAGTCTTAGACTAACAAATAGCCACTTTGCATCAACATCTAGGCATTTCCATCACTGCACCTCTAGAAGTTCATCCAACTTCTGAAGATATTATGAATATAGCTAGAGAAGCTGTTGCACTTAAAGAGGAAGGCAATCTTGAAGAGCAAGCAACCCAAGGTTCAACACACACTGAAGAACCAAGGATCAATGAAGATGTTTAGATCTTAGGGTGTCTTAAGTGTATCTAGAATGAAATTAACATTTTTTTTGTGCTTATTCTACTGTTTTTGAACAATGATGACTATATAATTTGTTTTGATTTTGCTGATATCACTGAATGATCAAATTTCCCATATATTACTTGTTTTAAATACTTTAAATCTCTCATACATACTCTTTTTGATAATGACAAAGGGGGAGAATGGGTACCATAACTAATGATTTAAATAATGATGCAATGATCCTATACATGTTCAAATGATATAAACTGTCAATTAGATAGGGGGAGTAAGTCTCCAATAACTGCTGCATTTTTAATTACTCTGATATTTCTAATTTCTTTTGAGATATATTGAATAATAAATATGTTATGCATGGTAAGTTTGTCATCAATCAAAAAGGGGGAGTTTGTGGATAAATGACTCTAGTATGTTTTGATTAATGACTAAACTTAACATGATTATTACTTTGATTCACTAACTACTTGCCAAGCTTGATTTTTTCAATGAGATTTAATGAAGCAAGAACAGTGGATGCAAAGGATCAAGGATCATGAAGGAAAACTTAAAGAAGGAGGATCATGAAGAAAGGAATGCAAGGAAGATCATTTGGAATCTTTTTGTAAAGAAAAGACTTTGTTTAATTCTTTGATTAAGCTCTCACAATAAGTAAAAATGGTTTTCAAAAGTAAAAATGGATTAACAATGAAAAAAGTTAATTAATAAGTCTGTACATCAATGTGCACATCAATGTACTTTCCGTTAATTAACTAACTTTTAATGAAAACCTTAGTGTACATCTATGTATAAGTATTATACATCTATGTATACATCAATTGATTTTGAACTTAATGAAAATCTAAGTGTACATCCATGTATAAAGTGTTATACATCTATGTATACATCGATTGATTCTGGACTTACTTGATCAGTATGCAATTTTGCATCTGTACATCGATTGATACATCTATGTATAAACTAGAACAGAAGCAAGAACTTTTTGATATAGTTATACAATCGATTAGGTAATCGATGTATAAACTTCTGGGCTGAAAATACGAATGTCTTTCAAGAGCAACATCGATGTACTCATATGTGTATTAATCAAGATCAAGAACTTCCAAGAACACAATTGTAACACCCTTATGGGGATGTCACATATATAAAGAAAATAAAAGAAAGATAAATAAAATCTACCCAAGTTGTAAAACATTTGTAACATAATATTGTGGGTTGAAAAATCCTTTTTGTTAAACAGAATAGTATTGAATAAAATAACGCGGAAACACAAAAAAAACAAACCAACATCATACATAATATACATATGGTTCTGGTTATAAGTTATACAAATAATTTACAACTATCTATATTTAAACTAAAACAGTAAACAAAACAGTAAGAGTAAAAAAAAAATATACAAACGCAGACACGCCTAAGTACACATCATAAATATCTAACCCTCTTAAGGATCACTCTCAGATGAAACTTCCAGTGATAAATATCCAAGATGCCTCGACCCTCTATGGACACGAGTCCGTGCAGTCGACACGCTGCTAATCTCACTAGGCGCATCAAACATACCGCCCCAATGACGCCTAAGAGATAGTGGCAACTCCACATGTAGGTACAACAAAGTAGAAAAGATCGGCACTCCATCAAACTCCATACGTATGGACACAGTCAGACGCCCTACGTATGTCACCGAATCTCTATCTTCTCGCAGACGCCAGGCTTCAGAGCCTCCGTGAAACTCAAGTTGCACGAATCCAAAGAATCCTGGTAGCGTCATATCCACACAATCAATCCAAAGGATATGGATGATCGGATGGTTCTTGATCGTAGAACTGATCTTGCTTCTTCGCTTCTTCCTCCTCTTTAGGATACTCACACTCAAGAAGCTGTTCCTCTTCCTCAAACTCTTTATCAGATAATTTAAAATATACAGATAACACATACACGAAAGAAGTAAGACAATCTAAATCATCACAAACATGGTAAATAAGAAAATGATAATACAACAGGTAAAACAGTTCATACAATATAGCATACTATAATAACATAAATCATAATATTAAATAATACAGAAACTCAATACAACAACATACAATGGTACATATGAATAAAATGGTACAGATAAATAAAATGATACAGATAGATAAAATAGTGCAACTAAACAACATTAAAATGTATAAAACATAAATATATGAAATGTGACTCAACCCTACACCATGAAGCTAAAAATACAGACATCAGAGAGAACGACTCATAAAATCTATTAGTACCATTGACCGCCCAATAACTATTCCGCTGTCTCACGTTGCGTCTATAGCCCACTGTAAAAAAAAGATGTAGTGGTGTAGCACACTGTCATACGTCGTGTCACTACAGGCTTGCACTAATAGACTTCACAAGATCTTGATTAAGTATAGTGCGTGTCGAGTCCATTAGTGTGTTACCAGTTACCACGGCCCAGAGGAGCGACCAACTGTCCACAAATGGAATAATCTACACACTAATGTCTCCAAGTTCATTCAAGTTGAACCACACTACGCTTATCACACCGACAACATGATGTTATTCATCTCGTCAATCAATCCACCAATTATCAACCAAATTGGCACAACTCAATGCATGATAAAAAAATTTCAAATATGCCCTCACTGGCAAATCGCATATATATATACGTTTAAACTATGTAGAATATTTTTCATATCGTATAAATTATATTGGCTATCTTTTCTATCTTATTTGTTTGTTTTTAGTAAAATTTGACAGTATTTTGTTTAGAAAATGTATAACAATGATTTTCTAAGTTTTCCAAAAAAAATTCCTTTTATTTATATTATAATCATTTAATTACACTTTTGAAAACTACTAACGTGCTTCAAAATATAATATGAGCTCTACGTTAGAAATTTTACAAAAAGCTCTTTGTATTTACTTTTAACCACTAAAATCATTAGTTTTAACTTCTTAAACTTAATCTAATCAATTTATTTCTTCAAAACTCATTGTAGAAAAATTCCTTTTAACATATATTGCTTCTTTTTGATTGAAAATGGTTTGGAAATGATTTTAGAAATCATAAATCCTTGGCTTTGGCATGTTGGCCGAAACACTTAAAATTACCATTAGATCTCTACATTCATTTTTCTTGCTCTAAACAATTTTGCATCTTGTTAATTTTCCTAGGTTAATTAAATCACACTCTTAGAAAATTGATGAGAACATTTTGGTTCTCCTTTTTGGTTGAGGCCGTGAGCCTTATTGGTGTGTTCTTTGGAACACTCATGCAATCCTTGACATGTTGTTCACATCTTACTATTTACACATGCATTTCTAACACATACAATATTTTTAAAGCTTGTAGACATGCATATTAATACGAATCACAAATAGGAAAGCTATTAACAAGCACACAAATGAATCCTTATGGATTCTACAATCACAAACAATTTTCATCTTCTTACCACCACACAAGGATGATAAGATTTAAGTCTTCCTCTTACCTTAAATGAAGACAAATACTCTTTCACTCCTTTCTAGGGTTTCGATTTTCACTCTCCAAGATGCCTATTAAGCTTAAACAAAATTCTACAAATTATAATCATGAAAGAAAGCTTAAACCATGGATCAATCATGGCTTAGAACTTTGAAAAAGAATTTAGAAATGAAAAACAAAGAGTTTCACCTTCTAGGTAAAATCTCCCAAGTAGATTTTCAAGCTCCAAATGATGGATTTTGCAAGAACTCTCAACTAAAGATGTTCTTAGAATTGTGTTTAGGTTTAGAAAAGTTAGTTGGATGAAATTTTAGGTGGATGGATGGTGAATATGGTTGCTTGGCCGAATGCTTCACAAGGAAGACAACAATGGAGTTTGATATTTTTGGAAGAGAGAGAAGAGAGAAAATGCATGGAAATCAAGTGAATAATGGCCTTCCTTGAGTGAATGGCCGTAGACATGAAGGGGCAAGGAGGTGTCCATTTTGGTTGGCTCCATCCTAGCCTTAGAATTGATCAATGATGAGGATTAATGTAACACCCTTGTGGGGATGTCACATATATAAAGAAAATAAAAGAAAGATAAATAAAATTTACCCAAGTTGTAAAACATTTGTTACATACTACTACGGGTTGTAAAATAATTCCTGTTAAACAGAAAATTATTAAATAAAATAACGCAGAAATATAAAATAAACAGAACAACATCACTCATAATATAATATGGTCCAAGTTATAAGTTATACAAATAATTTACAACTACAACTACAAATATTTAAACGTAAACTAGTAAAACAATCACTATAAACATACGCAGACGCGCCCAAAATACACATCATAAACATTTAATCCTCTGATGGATCACTCTCAGGAAACTCATCAAAAGATAAATATCCAGGATGCCTCGACACTCGGCGGAAACGAGACCGCGCAGTCGACACGATAGTCATCTCACTAGGCTCAGTGGACACACCACCCCAATAACGCCTAAGAGATAAAGGTAACTCTAAGTGCAAAAAACACAAGAGTCGTCATAACTGGCTCTCCATCAAACGTATGTCGTAGGGACACAGTCAATCGTCCCACGTAAGTCTCTGAGTCTCTATCTCCCCGCAGATGCCAAGCTAACGATCCACCGTGGAACTCGAGTCGCACAAAACCTAAAAATCCTGGTATCGCCATACCCAAACAAATCAGTCCAATGGATATGGATGATCAGATGGTTCTTGGTCGTCGTACTGGTCTTCGACTTGCTGCTCTTCTTCCTCCTCAGGATACAAAATCTCAAGAGGCTGTTCCTCTTCCTCAAACTCTTTACCACGTAAATAAATATATAGAAAATACATACAATAAAGAGGTAAGACAATATAAAATCATCACAAACATGGCAAATAAGAAAATGACAAACAGCAGATATGCAGTTCATGCAATATAAAAAGCTATAACAGTAATTAATAACAAGATAGTGTAAAGATTTAAATGTCACAACAACACATAATATCACAGATAAAATAAAATAAGAAATAGACAATTTATCATAATAATAACCAGATAAAAATAAATAGATAAAATAAAATAATATCCAAGATATCATCACATACAATATGACAAGATCCTACTCCATGGAGCTAAACACATACAGATATCAGAGAGAATGACCCGCAAAATCTATTAGTACCATGGCTGCCCAACTAAACTATTGCGTTGTCTCACGTTGCGTCTATAGCCCCACGTCACATAGTACCCATTGTCCAAGGCGTGGTGTAGTTCATGGTCTCACGTTGTGGCACTACAGGCAATGTACTGTTAGACTTTACGAAATCTCGATTAAATATAGTGCTTGTCGAGTCCATTAGTGTGCTATCGGTTACCATTGCCCAGCGGGAGCGACCGATCATCCATATATGGGATCCCGTACACTAACGTCTCCAAGTTCATAAAGACAATGAACCACACTACGTTTATCGCATCAACAACACGATGTGATTCACCTCGTCAACCAATTCACCAAAAATTGGCATAAACTCAAATTACCAAAATACCCTCAATAAAATATATCTTCAAAGATAAAAAAATACAGTAAGTCCCACCGGACAAATACTGTTCCAAAGCCTGTACGGGTTCACCTCATAGCCCGACAGCAGAAAAAAACAGAAAATACCATTTTGGTCAATCGCGTAGAAATTTTATCACGTTTTCACAATCTCGTCATTTTTACAAACGTTTCTCAATCGCGTAAATTTATTTTTCTGTTTTTAAAATCGCGTAGAGTTTTTAATACGTTTTCTCAATCGCGTAAGATTTTTAAATCGTTTTATTGTCCGAATCCCTTAAAAATTACTGTTTAAATAAAAATAAATAATAAATAATATGTTTAAACTACATAAAATATTTTCCATACCGTATACTGTCTTTTGGACATCTTTTCTATCTTATTTGTCCATTTTTAATAAAAATTGACAGTATTTTGCTTAGAAAATTATATTAATGGTTTTTTAATTTTTTCGTAAAAATTCTGTTCACTTAATTTTTAACCGTATAATTTAATTCTTTTGAAAACCACTAACATGCTTCAAAATTATAGTATGAGCCATATGTTAGAAATTTTCAAAAGTTACTGTATTTCCTTTCTAACAGTAAAATCAATAATTTTAGCTTATTAAGCTTAATTCAAATCAATTTATTTCTTCAAAACTCATTTTAGAAAAATTCCTTTTTATCATATATTGCATTTTTTAATTGAAAACGGTTTGGAATTGATTTTAGAAATCATGGATTCTTGATTTGGCATGTTGGCCGAAATATATACTTGTATCATTTGATTTCTAAATTCATTTTCCTTGATCTAAACAATCTTATATCTTGTTAATTTTCCTAGGTTAATTAAATTACACTTTAAGAAAATAATGAGAACATTTTGGTTCTCCTTTTAGTCAATGGTCGTGAGCCTTAGTGTGGTGTTCTTTGGAACACTCATGCATTCCTTAGCATGTTATTCACATCCTATACATTATCATGCATTTCTAACACATACAAATTATCAAAGCTTGTAGACATGCAAATCAAAGCTTGTAGACATGTAACTTCATACAAATTATTACAAACATCAAATAGGAAAGTTACTAACAAACACACAAATAAGCTACTAACAAACACACAAAGGAATCCTTATGGATTCTACAATCACAACAATCAATCTCCATCTTCTTGCCACCACCCATGGATGATAAGATTAGTCTTCCTCTTACCTTAAATGAAGACAAACACTCCTTCACACCTTTCGTAGGGTTTCGGTTTCACTCCACCAAGTCACCTATCAAACTTAAACAAAACTACAAATTACTAACCATAAAAAAGAGCTTAAACCATGGAGAAATCATGGCTTAGAACTTTGAAAAAGAGTTTAGAAATGGAAAACAAGAAATTTCACCTTCTAGGTAAAATTTTCCAAGTAGGTTTCCAAGCCTCAAATGAAGGATTTTGCAAGAACTCTCAACTAGAGATGTTCTCAGGATTGTGTTTAGGTTTAGAAAACTTAGTTGGATAAATTTTTGAGTGATTGGATGGTGTAGAATAAGGTTTGGCCGAATAGAGCTTCAAGAAAGCTTCAATGGAGTTTAGGGTTTTTGGAAGAGAGAGAAGAGAGAAAATTGCATGAAAAACAAGTGATTAATGGCCTTCAAAGGTGGCTTGGCCGTAGACCTCAAAGGACTAAGAGGTGTCCATTAGGTTGGCTTCATCCAAGCCTTAGAATGGATCAAAGGTCAAGATTAAAACTTGGTTAGCAAGCTTAACTCTCATTGGTTGATTTTAGCATTGTCATTAGCCTAATCACCATGCTTAGTCACTAATTAGCCTAGTCATTAAGCTTAGTCACCATGTTCTTGAAAGTTCTAGTACTAATGATGCTTAATTAAGCTACTAAGTTAACTATTTTAACTAAACGTGGGTCCCGCAAAACATTTCTGGATCCACTGTCATTTTATTATCTTGACTAATAAAATAATATTATAATAATACAAAATTATTTTATTTGTGAGTTAAATCCTAAAAATTAAAAGATTAACACAAGATCATTCAGAATCGGGTTAAGTAAGATCCCCTAGTTTGAATAATTAAAACAAGATTTTCCTACCGAAAAAATATTATTTTCCGTGTCCTGAGCAAATCGCACAAAAAGTCCAAATAAAATCACAGACAAGAATATTAAGCATCGTAACATATAGAAAAATTAAAAACAGACAATCGGACGTAATGGTCATTTTTCTATTTTTTCCCACAACGAAGCAAATCATCCAAAACGTTCAAATAAAATTACGCATATTATATGTCTCGTATATCTCCCAAAAAAATTAAAACAGTAGCTTGAGAAAACTTTTATTTTACCGTCTCGAAACAAATTACGTAAAACGACCAAATAAAATTTTAGCCTGTAAAACGTATTTGTATTTCATACAAAAAAACGAGAAACAGTAAAATAGGGACACAACAGTCTTTTACATAAAAGCTTGAAAAACAGTAAACAGAACATTTGAGACATTTTTCTAAAAATTGGGGTGTTACAATTAAGACTTGATCACCAAGCTTAGCTCTCATTGGTTAATCCTAGCCTTGTCACTAACCTTGTCATCAAGCTTAGTCACTAATTAAGCTTAGTCATTAAGCTTAGTCACTAACCTAGTCACTAACCTAATCATTGGGAATCTGCTCTAGCTTAAAATATTAACTGCTTTGCTAAACGTGGGTCTCGTAAGACATTTCCGGGTCCACTGTCATTTATTTATACTGACTAATAAAATAATATTATAATAATATAAAATTATTTTATTTTACAGTTAAATCCTAAAAATTAAAAGATTACTAACCGTATTATTCAGAATTAGGTTTAGTAATATCCTCCAGCTCCGAATAATTAAAATAAGATTTCCCCAGCCTGGAAAAATATTATTTTCCTGTCCCGGAGCAAATCACACAAAAAGTCCAAATAAAATAACAAACAGTATTATAAAGCAGTAATTCATACAGAAAAACAACGAACAGTACAAAAAGGACACAACGGTCATTTATCCTAAAGTTGAAAAACATCAAACAGTACATTCGGGACACAACGGTAATACCCCAAAAGTTTAGGGTGTTACAACTCTCCCCAACAAACAAAAATTTCGTCCTCGAAATTCGTTATACCTCAGAACAAATAAGGATATTGCTCCCTTATTTTGTCTTCCAGCTCCCAGGTTGCATCACCTGTCACATCGTTTCATATGACCTTCACCAGCTCGATCATCTTCCCTCGAAGCTGCTTCACCTTTCTGTCCTCTATTTTGACAGGTAAAGTCTCGTAAGTTAAATTCTCCTTCAGCTATACTTCATCTGGTTGTATAACATGCGTCGGATCCGGAATATACTTTCTTAGCTGGGATACATGAAATACATCATGCAGATTTAATAGAAAAGGCGGCAAAGCAATCTGATAAGCTACAAGACCTATACGTCGGATAATCTGATACGGTCCAATGAACTTAGGGGTAAGCTTTTTAGATTTAATAACTCTTCCGACACCAGTCATAGGAGTCACTCTTAGAAATACATGCTCACCCTCCTCAAATTCAAGAGGTCATCTTCGTTTATCCGCATAACTCTTTTGTCTGCTTTGCGTCGTCTTCATCTTCTCTTGTATCATCTTTACCTTCTTCGTAGTTTGTTGTACAAGATCTGGTCTAATAGTCATACTTTCCCCATCTTGATACCAACACAACGGTGTTCGACAACGCCTTCCATACAGCGCCTCATAGGGTGCCATCCCTATACTCGAGTGAAAACTATTGTTGTAGGTGAATTCTATCAAAGATAAAAATTCATCCCAACTCCCTTGTTGCTCCAAAACACAAGCTCGTAATAGATCTTCCAAAGACTGTATAGTTCTTTCTGTTTGACCATCAATTTGCGGATGATAAGCTGAACTCAACCGCAACTTAGTTCCCAGGGCTTCTTGTAAACTTTGCCAGAACCTCGATGTAAACCTTGGATCTCTGTCAGAAACTATACATGTAGGCACACCATGTAACCTCACAATCTCACTGATGTACAACTGGGTTAATCTTTCCAATGAATACTTAATATTAATTGGCAAGAAATGAGCCGACTTCGTAAGCTTATCGACTATAACCCATATCGAATCATGACCTTTCCTCGTCTTCGGCAATCCAGTAACAAAATCCATAGAGATACTATCCTACTTCCACTCTGGAATAGCTAACGGTTGCAACATACCAGCTGGTCTCTGATGTTCCACTTTCACCTTCTAACAAACCAGACAAGACTCCACACGTTCTGCTATGTCTCTTTTCATCCTTGACCACCAAAACAACTTCTTTAAGTCTTGGTACATTTTAGTCATCCCCGGATGCAAACTCAGATCACTAGTATGAGCTTCATCTAGAATTCCTTTCTTAAGTTCAGAATCATCGGGCATACAGATTCTTCCCTTAAACCTTAAGATTCCATCTGTTCTTTCTTCTACCGTTACCTTATGACCTTACTTTAACAATTCTCTTTCATTTGCAAAAACGCATCTTCCTTTTGCTTATCTCGGACTACATCGAGAAATTCAATTATGATCACGACCTTACATAGGCGAACTCTTCCAGGCAGAAATTCCACTGACAACCATAGATCTCGGAATTTGTTAATCAATTCCTTCTCTTTTATCATCATTGCCGAAACACTAAGCACTTTTCTACTTAAGGCATCAGCTACCACATTAGCTTTTCCTGGATGGTATTGGAGTTGAAAATCATAATCCTTTAAGAATTCTAACCATCGTCTTTGTCTCATATTCAATTCTTTCTGATCAAACAAGTACTTCAAACTCTTGTGATCACTAAAGACATTGAACATCGCTCTATACAGAAAATGCTTCCACACTTTCAGAGCAAAAACCATTGCGGCCAATTCCAAATCGTGTGTTGGATAATTCCTCTCATGAACCTTCAACTGTCGAGAAGCATACGCCACAACATTCCGATTTTGCATCAACACGCATCCTAACCCTTGGTAAGAAGCGTCACAATACACATCAAAAGTTCCCTTAGAATCCGGTAAAATTAACACTGGTGCAGTTGTTAACCTCCTCTTCAATTCTTGGAAACTGGCTTCACATTCTTCTGTCCACTCAAAAGCTTGACTTTTCCTCATGAGCTACGTAAGCGGTCCAGCAATCTTAGAAAAACCTTCGATAAACCTCCGATAATATCCAGCAAGTCCAACAAAACTTCGAACTTCTGTCACAGTCTTAGGCCTCTCCCATTGTAAAACAGTCTCCACTTTCGATGGGTCTACCGCAATACCTTTCTTTGAAATCACGTGACCTAGAAATTGGACTTCCTCCAACCAAAACTCACACTTGGCCAATTTCGCATACATCTTTTTTTCATTTAAAATCTGAAGAACAATACTGAGATGTTCAGCATGCTCTTCCTTAGATTGAGAATAGATCAGAATGTCATCGATAAAAACAATGACAAATCCATCTAGATACGGATGAAAAATCCTGTTCATATAGTCCATAAATATGGCAGGAGCATTCGTTACCCCGAATGGCATTACCTGATACTCATAATGTCCATACGAGTTCGAAAAGCTGTTTTGGGTATATCCTCCCACTTAACACGGATCTGGTGATAACCCGATCTCAGATCTATTTTAGAAAATACCACTACTCCCTTCAACTGATCCATCAAATCGTCAATTCTCGGAAGCAGATATTTATTCTTGATAGTCACTTTATTCAACTGACAATAATCCATGCAAAGTCGAGATGTTCCGTCTTTCTTCTTGACCAAAAGCACTGGTGTTCCCCATGGTGAAACACTAGGTCGCACAAACTGTTTCTCCAACAAATCCACCAATTGTTGTTTTAGCTCCACCAACTCTGCTGGCGACATTCGGTATGGTGTAATTGAGATAGGACCTGCTCCTGGTACTAAATCAATTGAAAACTCGATCTCCCTCTCAAGTGGCAAACCAGGCATATCATCAGGAAAAATCTCTGGAAACTCATTGACAACAGGAATAGTATTCACATCTTTCTCATTCTTCACCTCTAGAGAAGACAATAACATATATCCCTGTACTCCCTCTCTTAACAATGACTTGACTTTAACAGCAGTCAAGAATCCAGACTTTTCTTCCTTAAGAAAAACTATGGTTTTGCTTGCACAATCTATAAGGATATGGTTAGAAGATAACCAGTCCATCCCTAATATTACATCTATCTCAACAAGAGGCAAACAAATCAAGTTGACCGAAAACACACGGTCCTTTATAACAACAGGACAATCCAAACATATCTTAGACGTAATTACAGGTTTAGCAGTTGGCGTAGAAACACTCAATTTAACATTCAGAGAAGACATAGGCAACTTCAGTCTTTCTACACAATCATATGCAATAAATGAATGTGTCGCACCAGAATCATATAACACAGTCAGAAGATTACCTCCAATAGCACCTTCTCCCTGAATAAGATCATCAGATTGAGAAATTTCCGTTCCAGTCATAGTATATACTCGCCCTCCAGACCTCGGTTGAATACTTCCTGACCTTGGCTGAGTGGCACGAACACTTCTCATAGCTGGCTTTCTCTCTAGCTAAGTACAATCCCTAGATTAATGTCCAGGCTATTTGTAATTAAAACAAACTGTTCCTCTGATAGGGCATTCACTAGAAAGATGGCCCTTCTTTTCACACTTAAAACATGTTGGCGTAAACATCACTCTCTGTCCAGCTCCACTACCACTAGTACTTCCCCCAACCGGTGGTCGTTGAGATTGATTCCCTGGTGGTCTAGAATACAGCTTGCGCTAAAACCGATTAGTATTACTGCCACCACCTCTCTGAAACCTTGTTGGTCCAAAGTTGCGATTCCTCTGATCTCGTGACGGCTCCATGTAACACCCCAAAATTTCCAATCTCTTAAACAGTAATTTTGATAGTTAACAGAATTTCACTGTTTAGTGATTTCTGAGCGCTGTAAAATTAATTTGATTATTCCGTCAGCGTATTTGATCGTTTTGAGTGATTTACTCCGTGTCAGGAAAATAAAAATTTTCGGGCCGGGGAAAACTTTACGTAATTTAATTTTTACCGTTAGGTAATTAATTTACGTAATCTGATTTGATATTTATGCATTTTATAATTTTTGTGATTTTATGGATGATTTTGAAATTTTTTTCTTGTCTGTGGGCCCCGCAAAGGGTATGTGGGCCCAGGTGGCCATACGTGGGCCCAGGTGGGTCCCACAAAGTGAAAAAATTTTCTACGCATAGAAAAATTTGTACTGTTTAGACGGAGACAGGGGATCTTACTAAACCTGAATCCGGAAACAGTTTTAGAAAATTTCTTGTATTGTATTTTATACTGTATTTAATTATCGGATGATAAAAATACAGTAAAAATATTATTTGTAGGATACGAGAATAAATATTATACTGCGTAGTCAACAAAGAGAGCTTGACTTGTTTTATACCCTTGGATGAGAATACTTAGTTTGAATATTAACCATTGATTTAATCAAAGGTTAAGAAACAAACTTAATAAAGAAGCCTTGGATAATAACCATTGATTTAATCAATGGTGTGAGAATAAGCTTGGTTAGGAAGACTTTGATATCAATCATAGATGTAATCAAAGGTGTAGAATTGGTCTTGAAAAGTGACAAAGACCATTTATAACCATTGGATTTAGATTAAATCAAGGGTGGAGATTTAATCTTAAAAAGTAACAAAGACCATTTATGACCATTGGATGAAGAATCAATCAATGGTGGAGATTTGGTCTTCTAAAGTAGTAAAGACTAATTAGGACCCTTGGATTTAAAGTTTGAAGGAGCAATCTTGACCATTAATTTTGGAGACACATCTAAGGGCTAGAATTTAAAGGAGAAAGATCAATGGCTACAGATTAAGTCTTCTAACCTACCTAAATCTACCTAAATTATAACCATTGAATTAATCAATGGCTAGAAATGCTTCAAATGGTGGCAAATAATGAAGACAACTTTATTGAATGCATTATGAAGAGAAAGTGATGGTTTTGGAGTGTTTAGAAGACAAAGAGACAAGCTTTATGTCATTTTTGCATGTCTTGGTCAAGTTAGACATCATAATGGCTTACTTTTGATTTTTTGCACTCAAGAAGAATGCAAGAAGGGGGGACTACGAATTTGGTGCTGCATGAAGGAGTTTGGAAGACCATAATTGCATGCTTTAGTCATTATTGTCTTCCTTGGTCTTCATTGATTCATTTTCAAGAAGGAAACTTAGAAAATTTTCTCTCCATCTCCTTTCTTCTCTAGATTTTGGCCAAGCCCTCCAAGAGCACCTTCCATCACTCAAAAATTTCATCCAACTTGATTTTCTAAACCTAAACATCATTCTAAGAACATCTCTAGTTAAGAGTTTTTCCAAAATCATTCATCTTGATCTTCAAATTCAAGCTTCAAGTTTCTATCAAAAATAAAAAATTTCATCTTTGTGCTTCAAGAGAAACCATTCGGTCATACTACCTAAAATCACCATCCAAGCTCTTTTAATTTCATCCAACCTTAGATCTTGAATCTCCATGATATTCCAAGCAACTTTCATGTTGAAGACTTCTTCTAAATCATTCATCTTCAAGGAGTTTCTTCAAGATCAAAGTTATTGGGTTTTTGAGGTGAAGTATAAGGAAACTTCATTTTCTTCTCTCTTTTTCATGATCTAAACCATGTTTGATCCATGGTTCCTCTTAATCAAGCTTGATATGTTAATTAACTTGTGTTTTGTTTTGTATTTGAGAAGCCCTTGGTGGTGAAGGACTTGGAAAAAGAAACAAATCAAGAAGCTTTAGAGGATCTTCAAGAGGTAAGAGGGAGATCTATCTCACCAACCAAGCATGGTGGTGAGAGATGGTATTTTATTTGATGGATGTGGAATCCATGTGAGGATTCATATCCATGTTCATGTAATTAATTTGTGGGTGTTTATGAGCTTTGATTAATTTTCTATGCTTGATATGCTTTGCATGATTTTATAGCTTTGATGATATGCTTGATATGCTATACATGCTTTTATAGCTTTGATAGTATGCTTATATTATTTATGATGAAATATATATGTATATGCCATGACTTGATGGTGGAAATGAAATTGATTTTTGGCTCCAATAGCCAAGGAAGAGCTACGGTTTTGATGCCCTTGATTAGGGTTCATGTTGAAAAAATTCAAGAACAAAAGAATTGATTTTTGAGTACTTAGAACATGGTGGATTTCAAACAAGACACCTCAAAATAGGTGTTTACAAATTAATATTTTCATGGAAGAATAAAAATTGGATTGATTTGAAGAATATGAAAAATAAACAAAGGGTTTGTTTTTCAAGAGAACATGAACACAATTTTAGAAGGATTTTTATTGATTTATTTTGTGTAAAAAGATGCTAAGTGTTTTTTCTAAACATGAGTTTTGAATGAAAACGGGCAAACGTTGATTTTAAGGATTTGCAAAGAAAGTGAAAAAGGATTTGTAAAGAAAGTGAAAATGGATTTGCAAAGAAAGTGAAAAATTGAAAATGAACAAATGATTTGATTTTCAAAGACTATGAGTCTTACGTTTTTGTAAAGGATTTTTAATGGTTTTGTTTGTGTAAAACCATATCAATTTAAAAGGAAAAATATTTGATGGTTTCAATAGTCATGTCGTACACGTTTTTTAAGGCTTGTAATGCCTTGATTTTTATGAACAAAGTGAATTTCAAAGTGGAAACATAACCTGGATTTAATACAAGGATTTTGGAAAGGGAATCAGGCGTTTATCACTTGAGAAAATCAAGTTTTTAAACGAAAATGTTTTCGAACTTCAATTTATTTTGAAGAAGGTTGTGTTTGGAAATTATTTAGGAAAAATGGAGAATATAATGGTGTTTTGAAAATTTACTAACGTATAACTTATTTTCAAGTTTTGAAATACGTTAGAAAATGTTAAGTTTTGAAACGTTGATTTACATCAATGGAAAAGTGATTTTTGTGAAGTATATTTTAAAAAAAGAATTTCTTGAGTAAAGAACTGTGGAAAAATATTTTCTTGAGTAAGAAAATATATTAAATGAAATATAAAGTTATATTATTTTGAGAAAAGTTGAAAAGGAATTTTTGAAGGTTAAGAAATATTTTCTGTAATGAAATTGTGATGAAAAACGTTTTACGTATCTTAAAAACGTGATTTTTAAGCTACGCAATTTTGAACAATGTGTTAAAAATGATATTGATTTATTTAAGTCCAAAATAATGTTTGGAATATTGAGGAATATTTTATGTGATTGAAAAATGTTGAAAAATATTTTAACGATCTTAAAAACAATTTGAAATACAGTAAAATATTTCTACGCGATTTTAAATACGTTGAAATATTTCTACGCGATTTGAATTATGTTTAAATATTTTACGTAATTTGAACTACTATTGAAAAATCACTACGTGATTGAAAAGTGATGAATTATTTTTACGTGATTGTGAAAAATGAAGGAAAATCGTTATATGATTTGGAAAGTGTTTTAAATATTTTGAGAATGATGAAAAATAATTTACGTAACGTAAAAGAATGATTTTTAAGTTACGCGATTTTGAAACAGTGGAAAAATACTATGCAATTTGAGAAACGTATGTTTTTACGCGAGTAAGAAAAACATTAAAAAATTAGTATGTGGTTTAAAAGTGCAACAGAAGAGTTGCAACATTTTGAAAATGTAACAGAAATATTATGAAATTTTGTGAACGTAACAATAGTGTTACGGTATTGTAAAAACGTAATAAAAACGTTTTGGAATTTTAAAAACGTAACAAAAGTGTTACGGTATTGTGAAAATATAAAAGAAGTGTTATGGTATTGTGAAAACATAACAGAAACGTTTTTGGATTGTGAAAACGTAACAGAAATGTTACGCAATTGTGAAAATACGGTAAAAGTGTTTTACAACTATGAAAATGTGATAACATGATTTTCGCTGTTGAAAGTACAGTATGATTACTGTTGAACCAGTGTCCATACACTGTTTGTGAGAAAATGACATATTTGTTTATGATTGGATTTGGTGCATTATACATGCATTGGAATGGTCCGATGAGGACTAGATATGGCTGATTGCCTAGGAGAAACACACCTCTTGAGCGGGTGCGATATGCGTAGTGTAGGTCACTGGTTGACCTTGGGGATATCGGGGTGCGGGTTGCCTACAATGGACAGTGAGTCGCTCTACTGTAACCGTAGGTTAGACCGACGCGACACACCGATGATCCTGACCGAGACACTATTCTTAATCAAGATCGATAAAGACTGTCGTGTATATGCTAGATGTGCAAAAATCAAAATGAGGATTATAGCACGTGGTCGAGGCATGTGGTACCGATGATTCTTTTCGATCATTTCTCCGACCTGTGTTTAGCTCCATGGAGTAGGAAATCGAGTCTTGTGTACATGCATAAACTGAACATTTATATCTGTGTGATATATATTAATTGAGGAATATTGGTTATGACAATTGTTTTGAATAACTGGATGATGATAGTTGATTAATGTTGATAGCATGATTTTTAATATTGTATCTGTGTGATAACCATAATGATGATGGTATGATTGTAATTATGAGATGATATAACTGTATGATATTGTTGTTTGTGTTATCCTTGTGCTGCCATGTTGGTACTGGTGTAGGTGATCTCACCTCTTTGTTATGTTATTTTTGCTATGTCTGTATTATTAAAATTATACAGTAGAAGGAACGAGTTGTCTTAGACATAGCGGGTGACAAATACCTCTACATTTGGAGACAACATCAGAGAATGACCTTGCAGACAGTGTTGAAACGGAAAAGATGTTTGAGGACAAGGAACAGACATAGAATAAATGTCTGATGCTTCAAGATGGACATTAGATGAACATTCGACATTAGGGACAACAATAAGGAGTGGACATTCATGACTTGTTGGGGAGCAGTGTTGACAAGGAGTAGAGTTCTGATGTATCAAGTTTGATACAGGAGAAGGAACAAGTATGTTAAGTTTTCATCGTTAGTGTTACACCGTGCTATTAAGTAGGAACCGTAATGGGTTTGCTACTGTGGAAAAAGAAAGAACAAAAGAGTCTGTCAATTTATATTTCTCTTTAAATTGTGTGTCAATATTGAATAATGAGTAATTGAAATATGATTAATTTACGTGTCAGTAAAGAAAGAAATTTTTAAAACCATATTTTTATAATTCAAACTTGTGTGAACTTCTTTTCAGATTATGAGTCGGGAGTCGGAAAATGTGATGCCCTAGAGAGGGTGTTACATTAGTTGGTATCAGAGCTTAAGGTTTAAGTGTCAGAGCACGGTTTGAGTCTTTTGTGGTTTGTGGTTAGGTCTGTTTTGCTTGTGTTGTGTTCTCTGTGTGTTTGTTTTCCTTTTGTTTTCTGAAAGGAAAACAAAATAAAATTGTATAAAATGGATATCAGATCCATTTTAGTTTGATTTATTTGTTTCTGAAGAAAGGAAACAAAATAGGTTGTATAAAATGGATATCAGATCCATTTATTTTGATTCGTCCATCGTTGAAGGAAGGACAATGACTCGTGATAGATGTACGCGTCTGGAAGCAAAAAGTAATGGTGGTGATATGACTGCAACTTTGGAAGTAACACAAACAGTGGCTGAAGCAATTATATAGCAAACTCAGAAGATTGTTCAGCAGCAAGAATTGATAGCTGAAGCTAAGATTTTGTTAGAGTTGAATCAATCTCAGAATAAGAGACCCTGTAACGTTGGACCTTTTTGGTTACGAAAAAGGAGAAATTGTAAGGTCAAGTGATTCCAGCAGAAAACGTACTTGCAATCTCCAGGAAGTCAACAACAACAACAATCTCATAGTGGATGTACGTGTGTGGAAGCAGAATGTGATATAATAATGTGGTTACAGCTATAGAAACAAAGCGAAGGACAACTGAAGTGACAAGTACAGCAGGAACAGAGGAATAACTTGGGATAGTTATACTTGTGTGGAAATGGAACATGTTACTAGTTATGTAGCTGCAGCTGCGGGAGCTGCGGGAACTACAGGAGCAACGGGAGCAATGTGGAAAGACGACTGCATGAACAAAGGACCGTTGTTCAGTGGAAACTAGAAGTTGAAGTTCAGGATCTGATGAAAGAGAATCAGTCTTGGAATATAAGATTTTGTAATTTTGGAACCTGGTATTTTCTTAGGGATATTGGGAAAGTAATTGATTTCAATGGGAAATGAAATTACAACCATTGAGAAACCGAGAACCAAGAAGTGAAGTGGAAAGGGCACTTAATGAAAGATTAGATGTTCAAGGAAACACTTTGTTTTAAGTGTGGAAAGTTTGGACACATTTCCATAAATTGTATTCCATTAAAAATAGAATTTTCTAGTTAGTAAAATCTCGGATAGTAGAGAGAATTGAGACGTTGAATGGAACGGGAATGTTCGAACGAAGGATTTAAACAAGGGAGATTTTGTTATTGGAGCTAATTCTATAGACCATACTTGAATATTTCTATGAATAACCTAATCTTTATGGCATATGATTGAGTAGATCAATTATATGTTAGAGTTATTCGTAAACCTCTGATTTGATTACTTCTGTACCTATTCTTAGCCGATCGAGCTATTCAAATTATTCAAATTGTTGTTGCGGGTCAAATATTTGTGTGAGTTTGATCTGTTTACCTCTTTCATAAATAGATGTGATCCTTGAAAATGGATTGGTTATTTTCCAACCATATCCTATGAGATTATCTCAGTAAAATGCTAGTATTCCAGAAAAACTCATATCAGGAAAAATCAAATTCTTATTGGATATGTCTAGTAACATATCGAGATAATTTCGCTACCTTTTTTTTCTCGAGCCTCCGTAATTTCCTTTCATGTATTGCAATTGTAAGACAGAAAAGAAAGAAGGAATATATTGCAAGAAAGGATATTCCTATCTATAACCATGTCGCAAAGATCGAATGGTGCAAATGAAGCGTGGTGGATTCTTCGAAAGTTGAAACTATTTCTTCAAGGAAAAAAAAAATCAAAAACGAAGAACGGAAATCCATAAGATCTTGTGATGCGTTATATTAATGCGTTACATTAGTTGGTTACATTAGTTGGTATGCATGTTGTTGGATTAAGAATTAGTTGGTTGAAAGGAGAATTCAGCTAGAGAGACATTTCTGTTACAAGCAAAATCTAGAATATATATAGTGATACGAGAATAAGAAAATTTTAAGTAAGACATTACATTAGTTGGAAAATACATTAGTTGGAAATTATCTAAGAAAAACTATTCTAGACATGAATGAAGATTGATAACCGCTGTATTGGTATCAGAAATATGGAAAATACTTTCTTTTTGGAGTAACATTCAACATCTTCAAAGAACTAAGAATCGAGATATCCATTTGATCGGGAGAAGTTGAACGTCAAGCAAAAAATTTTTGTTGGCTAGAATAGTATGTAAAGACATTAAGGAAGATGCAACATGAGGACTGGAGAAAAGCTAAAAGAGTAATGTTCACATCCTTAGATGTGAAATCACGTTCATCAAATTTCGAGGACGAAATTTCTTTTTAGAGGGGAGTAATGTAACACCCCAAAATTTCCAATCTCTTAAACAAGTAATTTTTGATTAATGTAATTTCACTTTGTTTAGTGATTTCTGAAATTACTGTAAAATTAATTTGATTATTCCGTCAGCGTATTTGATCGTTTTGAGTGATTTACTCGTGTCAGGAAAATAAAAATTTTCGGTAGGGAAAACTTTACGTAATTTAATTTTTACCGTTAGGTAATTAATTTACGTAATCTGATTTGATATTTATGCATTTTATAATTTTTGTGATTTTATGGATGATTTTGAAATTTTTTTCTTGTCTGTGGGCCCCACAAAGGGTATGTGGGCCCAGGTGGCCATACGTGGGCCCAGGTGGGTCCCACAAAGTGAAAAAATTTTCTACGCATAGAAAAATTTGTACTGTTTAGACGGAGACAGGGGATCTTACTAAACCTGAATCCGGAAACAGTTTTAGAAAATCTCTTGTATTGTATTTTATACTGTATTTAATTATCGGATGATAAAAATACAGTAAAAATATTATTTGTAGGATACGAGAATAAATATTATACTGCGTAGTCAACAAAGAGAGCTTGACTTGATTTATACCATTGGATGAGAATACTTAGTTTGAATATTAACCATTGATTTAATCAAAGGTTAAGAAACAAACTTAATAAAGAAGCCTTGGATAATAACCATTGATTTAATCAATGGTGTGAGAATAAGCTTGGTTAGGAAGACTTTGATATCAATCATAGATGTAATCAAAGGTGTAGAATTGGTCTTGAAAAGTGACAAAGACCATTTATAACCATTGGATTTAGATTAAATCAAGGGTGGAGATTTAATCTTAAAAAGTAACAAAGACCATTTATGACCATTGGATGAAGAATCAATCAATGGTGGAGATTTGGTCTTCTAAAGTAGCAAAGACTAATTAGGACCCTTGGATTTAAAGTTTGAAGGAGCAATCTTGACCATTAATTTTGGAGACACATCTAAGGGCTAGAATTTAAAGGAGAAAGATCCAATGGCCTAGATTAAGTCTTCTAACCTACCTAAATCTACCTAAATTATAACCATTGAATTAATCAATGGCTAGAAATGCTTCAAATGGTGGCAAATAATGAAGACAACTTTATTGAATGCATTATGAAGAGAAAGTGATGGTTTTGGAGTGTTTAGAAGACAAAGAGACAAGCTTTATGTCATTTTTGCATGTCTTGGTCAAGTTAGACATCATAATGGCTTACTTTTGATTTTTTGCACTCAAGAAGAATGCAAGAAGGGTGGACTACGAATTTGGTGCTGCATGAAGGAGTTTGGAAGACCATAATTGCATGCTTTAGTCATTATTGTCTTCCTTGGTCTTCATTGATTCATTTTCAAGAAGGAAACTTAGAAAATTTTCTCTCCATCTCCTTTCTTCTCTAGATTTTGGCCAAGCCCTCCAAGAGCACCTTCCATCACTCAAAAATTTCATCCAACTTGATTTTCTAAACCTAAACATCATTCTAAGAACATCTCTAGTTAAGAGTTTTTCCAAAATCATTCATCTTGATCTTCAAATTCAAGCTTCAAGTTTCTATCAAAAATAAAAAATTTCATCTTTGTGCTTCAAGAGAAACCATTCGGTCATACTACCTAAAATCACCATCCAAGCTCTTTTAATTTCATCCAACCTTAGATCTTGAATCTCCATGATATTCCAAGCAACTTTCATGTTGAAGACTTCTTCTAAATCATTCATCTTCAAGGAGTTTCTTCAAGATCAAAGTTATTGGGTTTTTGAGGTGAAGTATAAGGAAACTTCATTTTCTTCTCTCTTTTTCATGATCTAAACCATGTTTGATCCATGGTTCCTCTTAATCAAGCTTGATATGTTAATTAACTTGTGTTTTGTTTTGTATTTGAGAAGCCCTTGGTGGTGAAGGACTTGGAAAAAGAAACAAATCAAGAAGCTTTAGAGGATCTTCAAGAGGTAAGAGGGAGATCCATCTCACCAACCAAGCATGGTGGTGAGAGATGGTATTTTATTTGATGGATGTGGAATCCATGTGAGGATTCATATCCATGTTCATGTAATTAATTTGTGGGTGTTTATGAGCTTTGATTAATTTTCTATGCTTGATATGCTTTGCATGATTTTATAGCTTTGATGATATGCTTGATATGCTATACATGCTTTTATAGCTTTGATAGTATGCTTATATTATTTATGATGAAATATATATGTATATGCCATGACTTGATGGTGGAAAGGAAATTGATTTTTGGCTCCAATAGCCAAGGAAGAGCTACGGTTTTGATGCCCTTGATTAGGGTTCATGTTGAAAAAATTCAAGAACAAAAGAATTGATTTTTGAGTACTTAGAACATGGTGGATTTCAAACAAGACACCTCAAAATAGGTGTTTACAAATTAATATTTTCATGGAAGAATAAAAATTGGATTGATTTGAAGAATATGAAAAATAAACAAAGGGTTTGTTTTTCAAGAGAACATGAACACAATTTTAGAAGGATTTTTATTGATTTATTTTGTGTAAAAAGATGCTAAGTGTTTTTTTCTAAACATGAGTTTTGAATGAAAACGGGCAAACGTTGATTTTAAGGATTTGCAAAGAAAGTGAAAAAGGATTTGTAAAGAAAGTGAAAATGGATTTGCAAAGAAAGTGAAAAATTGAAAATGAACAAATGATTTGATTTTCAAAGACTATGAGTCTTACGTTTTTGTAAAGGATTTTTAATGGTTTTGTTTGTGTAAAACCATATCAATTTAAAAGGAAAAATATTTGATGGTTTCAATAGTCATGTCCACGTTTTTGAAGGCTTGTAATGCCTTGATTTTTATGAACAAAGTGAATTTCAAAGTGGAAACGTAACTGGATTTAATACAAGGATTTTGGAAAGGGAATCAGAGCGTTTATCACTTGAGAAAATCAAGTTTTTGTAAACGAAAATGTTTTCGAACTTCAATTTATTTTGAAGAAGGTTGTGTTTGGAAATTATTTAGGAAAAATGGAGAATATAATGGTGTTTTGAAAATTTACTAACGTATAACTTATTTTCAAGTTTTGAAATACGTTAGAAAATGTTAAGTTTTGAAACGTTGATTTACATCAATGGAAAAGTGATTTTTGTGAGGTATATTTTAAAAAAAGAATTTCTTGAGTAAAGAACTGTGGAAAAATATTTTCTTGAGTAAGAAAATATATTAAATGAAATATAAAGTTATATTATTTTGAGAAAAGTTGAAAAGGAATTTTTGAAGGTTAAGAAATATTTTCTGTAATGAAATTGTGATGAAAAACGTTTTACGTATCTTAAAAACGTGATTTTTAAGCTACGCAATTTTGAACAATGTGTTAAAAATGATATTGATTTATTTAAGTCCAAAATAATGTTTGGAATATTGAGGAATATTTTATGTGATTGAAAAATGTTGAAAAATATTTTACGTATCTTAAAAACAATTTGAAATACAGTAAAATATTTCTACGCGATTTTAAATACGTTGAAATATTTCTACGCGATTTGAATTATGTTTAAATATTTTACGTAATTTGAACTACTATTGAAAAATCACTACGTGATTGAAAAGTGATGAATTATTTTTACGTGATTGTGAAAAATGAAGGAAAATCGTTATGTGATTTGGAAAGTGTTTTAAATATTTTGAGAATGATGAAAAATAATTTACGTAACGTAAAAGAATGATTTTTAAGTTACGCGATTTTGAAAGCAGTGGAAAAATACTATGCAATTTGAGAAACGTATGTTTTTACGCGAGTAAGAAAAACATTAAAAAATTAGTATGTGGTTTAAAAGTGCAACAGAAGAGTTGCAACATTTTGAAAATGTAACAGAAATATTATGAAATTTTGTGACCGTAACACTACTGTTACGGTATTGTAAAAACGTAATAAAAACGTTTTGGAATTTTAAAAACGTAACAAAAGTGTTACGGTATTGTGAAAATATAAAAGAAGTGTTATGGTATTGTGAAAACATAATGAGAAACGTTTTTGGATTGTGAAAACGTAATGTAAATGTTACGCAATTGTGAAAATACGGTAAAAGTGTTTTACAACTATGAAAATGTGATAACATGATTTTTTTGTTGAAAGTACAGTATGATTACTGTTGAACCAGTGTCCATACACTTGTTTGTGAGAAAATGACATATTTGTTTATGATTGGATTTGGTGCATTATACATGCATTGGAATGGTCCGATGAGGACTAGATATGGCTGATTGCCTAGGAGAAACACACCTCTTGAGCGGGTGCGATATGCGTAGTGTAGGTCCTTTGGTTGACCTTGGGGATATCGGGGTGCGGGTTGCCTACAATGGACGGTGAGTCGCTCTCATCAGAACCGTAGGTTAGACCGACGCGACACACCGATGATCCGACCGAGACACTATTCTTAATCAAGATCGATAAAGACTGTCGTGTATATGCTAGATGTGCAAAAATCAAAATGAGGATTATAGCACGTGGTCTGAGGCATGTGGTACCGACAGATTCTTTTCGATCATTTCTCCGACCTGTGTTTAGCTCCATGGAGTAGGAAATCGAGTCTTGTGTACATGCATAAACTGAACATTTATATCTGTGTGATATATATTAATTGAGGAATATTGGTTATGACAATTGTTTTGAATAATTGGATGATGATAGTTGATTAATGTTGATAGCATGATTTTTAATATTGTATCTGTGTGATAACCATAATGATGATGGTATGATTGTAATTATGAGATGATATAACTGTATGATATTGTTGTTTGTGTTATCCTTGTGCTGCCATGTTGGTACTGGTGTAGGTGATCTCACCTCTTTGTTATGTTATTTTTGCTATGTCTGTATTATTAAAATTATACAGTAGAAGGAACGAGTTGTCTTAGACATAGCGGGTGACAAATACCTCTACATTTGGAGACAACATCGAGAATGACCTTGCGAGACGGTGTTGAAACGGAAAAGATGTTTGAGGACAAGGAACAGACATAGAATAAATGTCGATGCTTCAAGATGGACATTCCGATGAACATTCGACATTAGGGACAACAATAAGGAGTGGACATTCATGACTTGTTGGGGAGCAAGTGTTGACAAGGAGTAGAGTTCGATGTATCAAGTTTGATACGGGAGAAGGAACAAGTATGTTAAGTTTTCATCGTTAGTGTTACACCGTGCTATTAAGTAGGAACCGTAATGGGTTTGCTACTGTGGAAAAAGAAAGAACAAAAGAGTCTGTCAATTTATATTTCTCTTTAAATTGTGTGTCAATATTAAATAATGAGTAATTGAAATATGATTAATTTACGTGTCAGTAAAGAAAGAAATTTTTAAAACCATATTTTTATAATTCAAACTTATGTGAACTTCTTTTCAGATTATGAGTCGGGAGTCGGAAAATGTGATGCCCTAGAGAGGGTGTTACACTCCAACTCCTCGAGTCGCGCACACGCATCAACTAAAGCATGAAACTGATTCATTCTCAAGGATATCACCCCTCGCTTCAGTTCCATTCTTAACCCTGCCTCAAACTTCTGACATCTCCACCCATCATCTGGTCGAGTTTGAGCATAATCTGAGAATTGAGACAAACTCTTAAATTTAGTAGCATACTCATTCACCGTCATATTACCCTAACGTAAACCAAGAAATTCCATCTCCTTGGCATGTCTAGCACTCGCAGGAAAATACTTCTCCAAAAATGCACTAGAAAATACTTCCCATGTAATTTCTGTTCCTTCAGCCTGTAACAACCGGCAGGTTCCTCTCCACCAATGTTCTCCGTCTCCCCTTAACATAAAGGCTGCATACGTTACCTTTTTCTCATCGGAGCATCTCATTCCTTCAAAAATTCTCTCCAAGTCTTGTATCCATTGACTCGCCTTCTCAGGATCAACCTCACCTCTAAACTGCGACAGATTATTACGCCTAAATTCAGATAAATTTAGGGCATCAGCAGTAGCATCTTGCTGTTGAGCTGCTCTCAGATTTGCTGCGTAATCACTTCAGCCATTCGCTGTAACGCCCCTTTTTGGAAGGGAGCGTCACATTATCGAATAAAATAAAATGCGAAAATTAAATAATCAAGCAATTAAGACCCGGTTCATTTTATTCAAGATTAGTTTATTTAAATTTAACGGTACATAAGTAAAATGACGGTATATTATATATATATATATATATATATATATATATATATATATATATATATATATATATATATATATATATTTATCTTTTGATTGAATCAATTAGTCAAATGTAATTAGTAGTAAAAATAAGGCAAAAAGGTAAAACTTATATCTGAATAACTTGCACATATGTTATATATATAAATGTTAACAAGGTTTTTGAATACAAGCCTGGAATATCCAAAAAAACAAAACTATACCTGCCCCACAAGATTATACAAATATGCCCCAGTGATACCAAAATATACAGCCTACACAAAAATACATCAGGCCCCAAAATAAAACACTGGTAGCCATCAGTAGCTACCAATAAACTCAGTCTCTCAGATGAGGAGGGACCGTATCCGGGTCCTCAGCAGGATCCTCCTCTTCCGAGGAAACCTCCATTGGAACCACAGAAGCACGGGACGGAGCCCGAGCGGTGGAATCAAAGGAGTCCTCCCGTGGGGTATAGTAACGAGCACCCCACATCTCACGGATGGGCAAGTAAAACTCCAATCGTAGGATGATGTGGCAGGTGAGGACAGGAGCCTCATGACACCTCCAAGCAAGTGTGATAGACACGTCTCCCAAGTTGACGCAGCGATCGGAATTCAAGTTAATGTGCCGACACTCTGGCCCTCCGAGGAAGGTCAGACGCACATCACCAAGAAATCCGCGCATGCGTGCCTCCATCGTCTTCAATAGATGTTAGTCTTGCTCAGGCCAGAAGCCGGGAAAGTCAGGAGCTTCAGCTTCCGCGCCGTCGTCTTCGGTGAATACAGTATAAGCACAGGCAACAAATAACAGAAGCACAGAAAAGAGGTAAGACTTCCTACCATCATTACCAACTATGGCAGCCAGGAATAATACGGCGCATAGCGCCCATACACAATCTCATGAATAATAACAACAATGATAGGCAGATAGTACATCTATAAGCAAGTAAACAGTTCCAGGCAGGCATTTATCATAATGTTTATATAAACATGTTCAACTCACATAGGGTAATAATCATTAATAGTACGACATCTCATGATGCACATGCATATGGTATTCAAATTCCCTACTCCATGGGGCTAGACTCAAACAGTCGGAGAGAAAGATTAGGAGACATGTCTGTAACTCGGCTGCCGAGGCCAGTGCTATCAATAAATTTTTTCGTGCACAATCATGGCATTGTACAGACATTCTACACTAGATCACGATATAGGACAGTGTCTCGGTCCGGATCGTCGGTGCGTTTGCATCGGTCTACCCCACGGGCAGGAGAGCTACCAACCTCCCATTGCGAGGAACCCTCACCCCGACGCCCCCAAGGTCAACCAACGACCTACACTTGTCTATTCACACCCGCACTAAGGTGTGTTCAATCTCCTAGGCAACTTGGTCTTTCAACAGTCCACAAGGACAATCACAATGCATAAGACACTATGCATGAACATGTATGATTCACAATCTCATATTATTCTATAATATGCCACATTAGGCCAATATAAGCATCAATATACAAATGGTAATTCGCACGTACTCATAATATCATATTATTGAAATAAATCGAGGTAACACACTTTCATGATCCATTATGCATTCCTAATTAAGATTTGTCATCCTTAGTCCTTTAAGATTTATGAAATCTTGAGTATATTAAATTCTTCCGATTCATGAGTTATCCATTTTATGTCATAGGTATCTTAACATAATCTACTCTCATAGAGTCTCTCTCTTTCTAGAGGAATTCCCTTAACAAATTCAGTTCCTTACTTCATTTTATGTTGTAATACCTTCACATGGAAGTCTTAGCATCATTTCACCATCATCTGGGTGATTCTGCTATGGGCGCCTAGGTGCCATGTCTGGAGCGCCTGAGCGCCAGATTAGCGCCTGAGCGCTGGCTCGAAGCGCCTGAGCGCTGACCAAGCCGCGTAACAGGGAAATTTCTCTGGGTAGTGAGCGCCTAAGCGCTCTATGCACAGCGCCTAGGCGCTGGTGCATTTCCAAGGATTCTGCATAATTCAGTTCTGCAGAACCGTGGCCCAACCAACCTCAAATTATTTCAGTCATTTTAGCAAGGTCCAAGGCAGGGTTTATGTCCACAAAACACACATTACAAACTCCTATAGTCATACACATGAAACAACTACAAACCATGAAAATAACATAATGTGACAAAAAGAGAGACCCAATATGGTTTTTCTCCCATTTACAACAACACATACAAGACATTCCCTTAACCAAGATTGGTTGAGGAGGATCATCTTCCTCTTACCTATGTGTAGAAATCAAGAGAGCTCCAAAGAAACTCCTTGTGAATTTCGGATTTCACTCTCCAAAAGCCCTAGAAATGGTGACATGATTAGAATGACATGTGGACATGAAAAATGGAGTGTAAATGGCCATTAGAGGACCCTTGAAAACGAAAATGAAGAGAAGGGAAGAGAGGCCTTGAAACTTACCCAAAAATGTTCAAAGTTGGAGCTTGGAAGAAAATGGTGGAGATGATAGAATCTCAAGAAACTCCAAGAGGGAAAGGTGTTTGGAATGGTGAGGAGATTGAGAAAATGTATTTAGATGAAGATTTTGAGAAGATTGAGTAGGGGAGGGTCGGCTGGACGTGGAGTGTGTAAGAGAGGAAGAAAAGAAGTGTTGAAGAAGGAAGAAGAAGAAGAAGAACGTAAATGAAGAGAGAAAAATGTGTTTTGGTGATAATGAATTAAGTGTAATATTTGGTTAAATGAAATCAACTCATTTCCTTTCCCATGTGCTGCTGCCGACGTGAAAGAGAGAGAAGAGTGGGTGAGGAATTGGCTTCCAAAGGAAGCTAAAGCATGTGGTCAATGTTTGGGTCAAAACTTCTTAAGGAAGCTTTGATTTTTAAATATTAGATTTTGAGTTAAAATAGCTTGATTAGACATAAAGTAGATTGCATTAAGATAATGTGATAGGATTTTTATTACACACTATTATCCAATGGATAATAGTTACAGTTGACAGAAGTCAGTATTTAATTAATCTGACAGATGAATTTTTCGCTGTATTGATTGATTTTATCTGTTAAGATTTCTCGAAAATTATGAAACATCGTAAACTGTGTCAAGTCTCGGGTTTAGTAAGATCCCCCGTCGACTTATCCATAGTTCAAGGATCGCAGAGAAAACATCGCGTTTTCCCAGTTCTGCTCAGTGCGCACGTAAAACGAGGAATATACTGCAATATTCGACATTTCCGAAAAATTCCCAGAAAATTCTAAAAAATTGAAAATATTATAAAACGACTATTCGTCATATAATTTTCTAATTTCTGAAGCATTACAGTCGTTTTCCCGACTCTGCTCAATATTACGCAAAACGAAGAATATGTTAAAATATTCGTCACTTCCGAAAAATTCCAGAAAAATTCCTAAAAATCAAGAATATTATAAAATGATAACCTATGACCAAATAGGTATTTTTCGGGATGTTACATTCGCTGCATAGCTTCAGCAGTCGCAATCATAGGATCCACTTCCCGATTTACATTCGCACGTCCTCGTCCTCTACCAGATATCTTCTTTCTTCAAACATAACCAAACAAAGTTAGATACATTCTTTCGGAAGTAAATCACAAAGAATCACACAGCACAAACAAAAACAGACCCAACCACAACCCCAAAAGACTCTAACTTAGGCTCTGATACCAACTAATGTAACACCCTTATGGGGATGTCACATATATAAAGAAAATAAAAGAAAGATAAATAAAATCTACCCAAGTTGTAAAACATTTGTAACATAATATTGCGGGTTGAAAAATTCTTTTTGTTAAACAGAATAGTATTGAATAAAATAACGCAGAAACACAAAATAAACAAACCAACATCACACATAATATACATATGGTACTAGTTATAAGTTATACAAATAATTTACAACCATCCATATTTAAACTAAAACAGTAAACAAAACAGTAAGAGTAAAAAAAAAATATACAAACACAGACGCGTCCAAGTACACATCATAAATATCTAACCCTCTGAAGGATCACTCTCAGATGAAACTTCAGGTGATAAATATCCAGGATGGCTCGACCCTCTACGGACACAAGTCCGTGTAGTCGACACGCTGCTAATCTCACTAGGCGCATCAAACATATCGCCCCAATGACGCCTAAGAGATAGCGGCAATTCCACATATAGGTACAACAAAGTAGAAAAGATCGACACTCCATCAAACTCCGTACGTATGGTCACAGTCAGACGCCCTACGTACGTCACTGAATCTCTATCTTCTCGCAGATGCCAGGCTTCAGAGCCTCCGTGAAACTCAAGTTGCACGAATCCAAAGAATCCTGGTAGCGTCATATCCACACAATCAATCCAAAGGATATGGATGATCGGATGGTTCTTGATCGTAGAACTGATCTTCGGCTTGCTGCTCTTCCTCCTCTTTAGGATACTCACACTCAAGAGGTTGTTCCTCTTCCTCAAACTCTTTATCACATAATTTAAAATATACAGATAACACATACACGAAAGAGGTAAGACAATCTAAATCATCACAAACATGATAAATAAGAAAACGATAATACAACAAGTAAAATAGTTCATACAATATAGCATACTATAATAACATAAATCATAATATTAAATAATACAGAAACTCAATACACCAACATACAATGGTACATATTAATAAAATGGTACAGATAAATAAAATGATACAAATAGAGAAAATAGTGCAACTACACAACATTAAAATGTATAAAACATAAATATATGAAATATGACTCAACCCTACTCCATGGAGCTAAAAATACAGACATTAGAGAGAACGACCAGTAAAATCTATTAGTACCGTCGACCGCCCAATAACTATTCTGCTGTCTCACGTTGCGTCTATAGCCCACTGTAAAAAAAAGATGTAGTGGTGAAGCACACTATTATACGTCGTGTCACTACAGGCTTGCACTAATAGACTTCACAAGATCTTGATTAAGTATAGTGTGTGTCGAGTCCATTAGTGTGTTACCAGTTACCACGGCCCAGAGGAGCGACCAACTGTCCACAAATGGAATAATCTGCACACTAATGTCTCCAAGTTCATTCAAGTTGAACCACACTACGCTTATCACACCGACAACACGATGTTATTCATCTCGTCAATCAATCCATCAATTATCAACTAAATTGGCACAACTTAATGCATGATAAAAAAATTCCAAATATGTCCTCACTGGCAAATTGCATATATATATATATATATATATATATATATATATATATATATATATATACAAGACGTCCCACCCGACAAGATCTTGTTTCATAATCTGTCCGGGTCCACCACTTTGGCCCGACCCGACAGTAAAACTTGCTGTTTTCGTCAATCGCGTAGAAATTTTATCGCGTTTTCAAAATCTCATCGTTTTTACAAACGTTTTTAAATCGCATAAAAATATTTTACTGCTTTTAAAATCGCGTACTACTTTTCAAACGTTTTCTCAATCGCGTAAGATTTTTAAATCATTTTCTTGTCCAAATTCCTTAAAAATTACTGTTTCAATAAACAGAAATAATATTTAATACGTTTAAACTACGTAGAATATTTTTCATACCGTATAAATTATATTGGCTATCTTTTCTATCTTATTTGTTTGTTTTTAGTAAAAATTTGACAGTATTTTGTTTAGAAAATGTATAACAATGATTTTCTAAGTTTTCTAAAAAAAATTCCTTTTATTTATATTATAACCATTTAATTACACTTTTGAAAACTACTAACGTGCTTCAAAATATAATATGAGCTCTACGTTAGAAATTTTACAAAAGCTACTGTATTTACTTTTAACCACTAAAATCATTGGTTTTAACTTCTTAAACTTAATCTAATGAATTTATTTCTTCAAAACTCATTGTAGAAAAATTCCTTTTAACATATATTTCTTCTTTTTGATTGAAAATGGTTTGGAAATGATTTTAGAAATCATAAATCCTTGGCTTTGGCATGTTGGCCGAAACACTTAAAATTACCATTAGATCTCTACATTCATTTTTCTTGCTCTAAACAATTTTGCATCTTGTTAATTTTCCTAGGTTAATTAAATCACACTCTTAGAAAATTGATGAGAACATTTTGGTTCTCCTTTTTGGTTGAGGCCGTGAGCCTTATTGGTGTGTTCTTTGGAACACTCATGCAATCCTTGACATGTTGTTCACATCTTACTATTTACACATGCATTTCTAACACATATAATATTTTTAAAGCTTGTGGAAATGCATATTAATATAAATCACAAATAGGAAAGCTATTAACAAGCGCACAAATGAATCCCTATGGATTCTACAATCACAAACAATTTCCATCTTCTTACCACCACATAAGGATGATAAGATTTAAGTCTTCCTCTTACCTTAAATGAAGACAAATACTCTTTCACTCCTTTCTAGGGTTTCGGTTTTCACTCTCCAAGATACCTATCAAGCTTAAACAAAATTCTACAAATTATAATCATGAAAGAAAGCTTAAACCATGGATCAATCATGGCTTAGAACTTTGAAAAAGAATTTAGAAATGAAAAACAAAGAGTTTCACCTTCTAGGTAAAATCTCCCAAGTAGATTTTCAAGCTCCAAATGATGGATTTTGCAAGAACTTTCAACTAAAGATGTTCTTAGAATTGTGTTTAGGTTTAGAAAAGTTAGTTGGATGAAATTTCAGGTGGATGGATGATGAATATGGTTGCTTGGCCGAATGCTTCACAAGGAAGACAACAATGGAGTTTGATATTTTTGGAAGAGAGAAAAGAGAGAAAATGCATGGAAATCAAGTGAATAATGGCCTTCCTTGAGTGAATGGCCGTAGACATGAAGGGGCAAGGAGGTGTCCATTTTGGTTGGCTCCATCCTAGCCTTAGAATTGATCAGTGGTGAGGATTAAGACTTGATCACCAAGCTTAGCTCTCATTGGTTAATCCTAGCCTTGTCACTAACCTTGTCATCAAGCTTAGTCACTAATTAAGCCTAGTCATTAAGCTTAGTCACTAACCTAATCATTGGGAATCTGCTCTAGCTTAAAACATTAACTGCTTTGCTAAACGTGGGTCCCGCAAGACATTTCTGGGTCCACTGTCATTTATTTATACTGACTAATAAAATAATATTATAATAATATAAAATTATTTTATTTTACAGTTAAATCCTAAAAATTAAAAGATTACTAACCGTATCATTCAGAATTGGGTTTAGTAAGATCCCCCAGCTCCGAATAATTAAAATAAGATTTTCCCGGCCCGGAAAAAATGTTATTTTCCTGTCCCGGAGCAAATCACACAAAAAATCCAAATAAAATAACAGACTATATTATAAAGTAGTAATTCATACAGAAAAACAACAAACAGTACAAAAAGGACATGACGGTTATTTATCTTAATGTTGAAAAACATCAAACAGTACATTCGGGACCCAACGGTAATACCCCAAAAGTTTAGGGTGTTGCAACAATCGATTAGACAATCAATGTACGCATGTTATAAAAGTAAAATTTTGTTTAATACATCTATGTACTAATCGATTGACTGATAATAGAATTTTTCAGATGAATCTGTTTTGATCTTAACTGACTTATAAAGTGTGTCCAACGGATCTATTTTGTTAATTACCTACATAAGGACATTGGCAAACACTTTCAAAATAACAATCAATTCGAAATTTGAGATCAACACACAAATACTGTGAGAGCTTTTCTTTGAAAGAAAACAAAGTATTCTTTTCTGTAGAACTTCAAATTGTTGTATCTGATTTTTAGAATCTGAATCAATCTTTTCATATTTTTGTAAAAGAGAGACAAGAGAGAAGGTTCTTTCGCTGATGAAATCAAGAGTAGAAGGGACTCTTGGAGTTGTGCAAGAATAGAAGGAATTCTTGTAGGAATTGCAAGATTGCATTTACTTGAAAAGCTATTATTTGGATAGAAGGAATCCAGAATTGAAGCTCATGCAAAGAATCTTGTATATCGAATTTTCAATAGTGGATAAATCTCACAGTGGTGTAGGGACTGGATGTAGGTTACCAGAGAAGGTAGCTGAACCAGGATAAATCTCAGTTTGCAAGTCTCTCTATCCCTTAACTCTTTATATGCTTTATTGCTGATTGTATGAGTTAAACAATATGTTAGGGATGTTTACATGATTTGATTAATTAATAATCTTGTTCATATCTGAAATCATAATTACTATTAATAATTCTTGTTAAGTTTCAAGTCTTGATTGCAATATATTTTGCAAAAACACATTTTGGTTTGTTGGTTGACAAAATCTTTTTCTTAGTTAAAGAAAAGAATTAGTTTTTGCAAAAAGGGGAATAAGTTTTGAAAAGTTTTATTACTCAATTCAACCCCCCTTCTTGAGTATTCAGAAACCACAACTAGCAGATCTCTTCATGAAAGTTGTAGTTTTCTCTCTCATCTTTCTTACAAGGTAAGATACATAATTTCAAACATCTAGAACTCACGATATGGCCGAAATACATAAATAGTGTAAAATCTCTCATGTTGGAAAAGATCAATTAAGCCCAATTTGAGCCTAAACTTATAAAACATGACTAAGCTCAATCAATTAAGTGCATGAAAAATATAAATGACTAAAAATGAGGGCTTATTACTGTATAAAATATGTGATTATCAAATTCTCTCACACTTAACTTTTTGCACTCTTGGGCAATTCTCATAAGACCAAAACTAGGGAACAAGGAAAAACAAAACAAAGTTAAAAGCTAAAAACTCTAAAAGACTCAATTTCTAATGATATTCAAATATGCATAAGTTTTCAAGCAAAAAGAGCAACCAAATTTCAAGGGATCAAAACATTCATGAGGTAACAATTCTTCACATCTCATACCAACAAGCAAAGCATATTCAATTTCAAAAACATGAATCAAGAATGATAGATCCTCACAAGATACACTCTCAATCCCTTAAGTGTTTACAAAGTAAGTATTTCACACAATTCACCCAATGAAAATTGCACTATTATAAGCTTGCTTATTTTTTACTTCTCCTCTACTCAAAACATATGCACACACAAATCAAGATGACTTTATTCAAGGTTGTCATGAGGCCAAGGTAAGGGAAGGAAACAATGTGGATATGACAAGTTGAGTATCCAAGAGAATAAAAGAGCATTGGGGAGGAACTCAATTGACAAGTGACTAGCATGAAATTTCACCCCCAATTCCATATTATACACATTCTCTTTATATATTCCTTCTCTTATTTATTTTTTTTCTTTTCTCGATTTCTTTTCTTTCATAACCTATATTGCATTTATTCTTTTTCTTTTCATTTTTTTATGATTTTCATTTTTTTTTCACCAATCACCTTGCATATTATACATTAATTTGCCTAACCCCCATACTTGAACTATTAATTACCCACAAGCAAAAGAGCTCCTCAAATGAAAATGAACCAATGCTCTCTCATTCCCTAAGGTAAGGTAAAAACATAGTTTTTAGAGGCGAGGTTGATCCAGAGAAGGCAAGTCAATGGATACAAGACTTGGAAAGGATTTTTGAAGGAATGAGATGCACAGATGATAAGAAGGTGACTTATGCTATTTTTATGCTAAGAGGAGATGGAGAACATTGGTGGAGAGGAACTCGCCAAGTTTTACAAGCTGAAGGAACTGAAATTACGTGGGAAGTGTTTTCTGATGCTTTTCTGGGAAAGTATTTTCCTGCAAGTGCTAGGCATGCCAAGGAAATGGAATTTCTTGGTTTGCGATAGGGAAATATGACGGTGAATGAGTATGCGACAAAATTTGAGAATTTGTCTCAATTCTCAGATTATGCTCAAACTCAGCCGGATGATTCATGGAGATGTCGGAAGTTTGAATCGGGCTTGAGAGTGGAACTGAAGCGAGGGGTGATATCCTTGAGGATAAATCAGTTTCATGCTTTGGTTGATGCATGTGCGCGACTTGAGGAATTAGAGCCGTCAAGAGATCAGAGGAATCGTAACTTTGGGCCGACAAGGTTTCAGAGAGGTGGAGGAAGTAATACGAATTGGTTTCAGCGCAAGCCGTATTGCAGACCATCAGGGAGTCAATCTCAACGACCACCAGTTGGGGGAAATACAAGTAGTAGTGGAGCTGGACAGAAAGTGGCGTTTACGCCAACGTGTTTTAAGTGCGAAAAGAAAGGTCATATCTCTCCAGAGTGCACGGTTAAGGGGACAGTTTGTTTTAACTGTAAGCAACCTGGGCATATATCGAAGGATTGTACGGTAGGAAAGGAAGTCTCACATTCGATATGTTCGTGCTAATCAACAGAAGTCAGGGAATACTCAACTGAGATCTGGAGGGCGAGTATATACTATGACGGGAACAGAAATTTCTCAATCTGATGATCTTATACAAGGAGAAGGTGACATTGGAGGTAACCATCTGACTGTGTTATATGACTCTGGTGCTACACACTCGTTTATTGCACATGATTGTGTGGAAAGATTGAAGTTGCCTGTGTCTTCTTTGAATGTTAAATTGAGTGTTTCTACGCCAACTGCTAAACCTGTGATTGCATTAAAGATATGTTTGGATTGTCCTGTTGTTGTGAAGGATCGTAAGTTTTTGGTTAACTTGATTTGTTTACCTCTTGTTGAGATAGATGTAATCTTAGGGATAGACTGGTTATCTTCTAACCATATCCTTATAGATTGTGCAAGCAAAACCATAGTTTTTCCTAAGGAAAAAAAGTCTGGATTCTTAACTGCTGTTAAGGTCAAGTCTTTGTTAAGAGAGGGAGCGCAGGGATATGTGGTATTGTCTTCTCTAGAGGTTAAGAATGAGAAGGATGTGAATACTATTCCTGTTGTCAACGAGTTTCCGAGAGGTTTTCCCGATGACGTGCACTGGTTTGCCACCTGAAAGGGAGATCGAGTTTTCAATTGATTTAGTACCAGGAGCAGGTCCTATCTCAATTGCACCGTACCGTATGTCGCCAGCAGAGTTGGAGGAGCTGAAGAAGCAATTGGTGGAGTTGTTGGAGAAACAGTTTGTGCGACCAAGTGTTTCGCCATGGGGTGTGCCAGTGCTTTTGGTCAAGAAGAATGACAGAACTTCTCGGCTTTGTGTGGATTATCGTCAGCTGAACAAGGTGACTATCAAGAATAAATATCCGCTTCCAAGAATTGATGATTTGATGGATCAGTTAAGAGGAGCTGTGGTGTTTTCCAAGATAGATCTGAGATCGGGGTATCATCAGATTCGTGTTAAAGGGGAAGATGTACCGAAAACCGCTTTTCGAACTCGTTATGGACATTATGAGTATCAAGTAATGCCATTCGGGGTGACGAATGCTCCTGCCATATTTATGGATTATATGAACAGAATTTTTCGTCCATATCTAGACAGATTTGTCGCTGTCTTTATCGATGACATTCTGATCTATTCTCAATCTAAGGAAGAGCATGCTGAACATCTTGGTATTGTTCTTCAGATTTTGAGGGAAAAGCAGCTGTATGCGAAGTTGGCTAAATGTGAGTTCTGGTTAGAAAAAGTTCAGTTTTTAGGTCACATGATTTTGAAAGAAGGTATTGCAGTAGACCCATCAAAAGTGGAGACTATTTTACAGTGGGAAAGGCCTAAGACGGTAACAGAAGTTCGAAGTTTCATTGGACTTGCTGGTTATTACCGAAGGTTTATCGAAGGTTTCTCGAAGATTGCTGGACCGCTTACACAACTTACGAGGAAAAGTCAAGCTTTTGAGTGGACGGAAGAACGTGAAGCCAATTTTCAAGAGTTGAAGAAGAGGTTAACAACTGCACCTGTGTTGATCTTGCCAGATTCTAAGGGAACTTTTGACGTGTATTGTGATGCTTCTTATCAAGGGTTAGGTTGTGTTTTGATGCAAAATCGGAATGTTGTAGCGTATGCTTCTCGTCAGTTGAAGGTTCATGAGAGGAACTATCCAACGCACGATTTGGAATTGGTGCATGCGAGTGGTTTTTGCTCGAAAGTGTGGAGGCATTTTACGTATGGAGTTTGTTCAATGTCTTTAGTGATCACAAGAGTCTGAAGTACTTGTTTGATCAGAAAGAATTGAATATGAGGCAAAGACGATGGTTGGAATTCTTAAAGGATTATAATTTTCAACTTCAATACCACCCGGGAAAAGCTAATGTGGTAGCTGATGCCTTGAGCAGAAAGGTGCTTAGTGTTTCGGCAATGATGATCAAGGAGGAAGAGTTGATCAATAAGTTTCGAGATCTATGGTTGTCTGTGGAGTTGTTACCTAAAAAAGTTCGTTTGTTTAAGGTCGTGATCATAAACGAATTTCTTGATGTTGTCCGAGATAAACAAAAGGAAGACGTGTTTTTGCAAAATGAGAGAGAATTGCTAAAGCAAGGTCATAAAGCGACGGTAGAAGAAGGAGCAGATGGAATCTTAAGGTTTAAGGGAAGAATTTGTATGCCTGATGATTCTGAATTGAAGAAGTCGATTCTAGATGAAGCTCATACTAGTGATCTTAGTTTACATCCGGGGATGACCAAGATGTATCAAGACTTGAAAAGATTGTTTTGGTGGCCAAGGATGAAAAGAGACGTAGTAGGGTATGTAGAATCTTGTCTGGTTTGTCAGAAAGCGAAAGTGGAACATCAGAGACCAGCTGGAATGTTGCAACCGTTATCTATTCCAGAGTGGAAATGGGATAGTATCTCTATGGATTTCGTTACTGGTTTACCGAAGACGAGGAAAGGTCATGATTCAATATGGGTTATAGTCGATAGGCTTACTAAATCGGCTCATTTCTGACCAATTAATATCAAGTATTCATTGGAAAGATTAACCCAGTTGTACATCAGCGAGATTGTTAGGTTACATGGTGTATCTACATGTATAGTTTCTGATCGAGATCTGAGGTTTACGTCAAGGTTTTGGCGAAGTCTGCAAGAAGCTATGGGAACTAAGTTGCTACTAAGTTCGGCGTATCATCCGCAGACTGATGGTCAGACAGAGAGAACTATACAGTCTTTGGAGGATCTGTTGCGTGCTTGTGTTTTGGAGCAACGAGGAAGTTGGGATGAATTTTTATCTTTGATAGAATTCACCTACAACAATAGTTTTCACTCAAGTATAGGGATGGCACCCTATGAGGCATTGTATGGAAGGCGATGTCGAACCCCGTTATGTTGGTATCAGGATGGGGAAAGCATGACTGTTGGACCAGATCTTGTACAACAGACTACAGAGAAGGTAAAGATGATACAAGAGAAGATGAAAACGATGCAAAGCAGACAAAAGAGTTATGCGGATAAACGAAGACGACCTCTTGAGTTTGAGGAGGGTGAGCATGTGTTTCTAAGAGTTACTCCTACGACCGGTGTCGGAAGAGTTATTAAGTCTAAGAAGCTTACTCCTAAGTTCATTGGACCGTATCAGATTATCCGACGTATAGGTCTTGTGGCATATCAGATTGCTTTGCCGCCTTTTCTATCCAATCTGCATGATGTATTTCATGTATCTCAGTTACGGAAGTATATACCGGATCCGACGCATGTTATACAACCAGATGAAGTACAGTTGAAGGAGAATTTAACTTACGAGACTTTACCTGTTAGAATTGAGGACAGAAAGGTAAAGCAGCTTCGAGGGAAGATGATCGAGTTAGTGAAGGTTATATAGAATGACGTGACGGGTGAGGCTACCTGGGAGCGGGAAGATAAAATGAGGGATCAGTATCCAAAGCACAAAAAGCGCAAAATTAGTAAACAAGCAAAATACACTCGATAACACTAAAAATATACCAAAATAAATCTAATTAGCCTATCTAATGATTTTTAAAAATCATACGACCACCACAGCATGAAAACTACACAAAAATGAAACTAAAAAATACAATAAAAATATTAAAAAACTTAAAAAGTGGTCTAAATGATGGAATTTTGGAAAAGCAGGGATGATCTCACAGTTTACTGTGAGTCTTGTTTATTAGGCTATTTTCCTTCAACTAACCAAGTTTTAGCTCATTCTGGGCACATTTGTTGACCTGTAATCACCCGTTTTTGCTTGAAACCACCAAAATACAACAACACAGGGGTTAGTGAGGGATTAGTAGTCAAATATACTCTCAATAAGATTGATCAAAATAAGAGTGATCCCCGGGAACGACACCAAAAATTTGATAACTGCCAAGTTTACCAAATTTAAATCAATTTATAACTGAATTCCAAAAAACTATTTGCAGCATAAGGTAACACCGAGTCGAGCTTGTAGATCACTCTAATTATGAAGTCAGATTAAGAGGTTAATAAACATGGGGAAAGGATTTTGTGAAATTAAACAACAAAAATAGAAAGTAATTAAAGAAGATAAAATAGAATTAAGAAGCAACCAATCCAAGAGAATTGTCCAAACTTAATTTTAATTCATCCTTGATTACTAAAGATCTAGTCAACTATCAACCAAACCCTTGGTCTTAGATCACATCAAGAAGTCTCTCAATGATCCACATATCTTCTATTAGAAACGCTTCCAGAATTCAATTAATTGAAGTTAGACAAATTAAGCATCTATCTAAAACCCAAATTATCTTAAAAACTAAGATCCGACGAAACTAAACAATTCATCAAACACCTTTAATGCATTGTTTAACCTCTTAATTCATCTCTTGGCACATGGTAATTACGCAATTAATGTATGCAAATCCCAATCAAATTAAGCATTAAATCAGAATTTAAACAAGAGAAGAAGAATAAGAGAAATTTGATTAATAAATGAATGTATAGCAATTAAAAAAGAATCTCAAGATTAAGCACCAAGAATGTCAATCCCTTGGATTGATTTAAGGCTCTACCCCTCCATGAATGGGAGGGAAGAACTCAGAAAAACAATAGAAAAACTAGAGAGAAGGGAGAGAAGAAAGATCTAGAGAGAATATGAAAAATGTAGAATGAAAAGGTACCTCGAATTTCTACTCTCCAACCCTATAACTAACCCCTAATTTGGACTTACATCATTAAAAACCTGTTGGGATCAAAGCTGGGTCATTTATGAGTAATTGGGCCTAAACCTCATGTTAATTGGAGGTCTACAACTCAAGTTATGGATAAATCATTCTCAAAGGGTCTATGATTCCATTCACTGACTTCAAGGGATAAAAACTCCATCAAAATGTCATAATTTAGAAAAGTAGTCTTTAGATGAAATGGATATGTATGTCTTAGCTTTCATCTGCTACTAGTTTCATGTCCAAGTCACATCCACAACCCAAGTTATGCCCTGATTAGTGCACACTACTCGAGTTCTAGTAACAAAACTCGTGTTCCGACTTCCAGGCCCAATTAGTTCCACTAGATGTCTGAATTAGCCCTGGAGCTCTCCATGAAAGTTGTAGAGCTCTCTCTCATCTTTCCTATAAGGTAAGATACATAATTTTCAAACATCTAGAACTCAAGATATGATCGAAATATAGAAACAGTATAAAATCTCACGCATGCTGTAAAAGATCAATTAAGCCCAATTTAAACCTAAACTTACAAAACATGACCAAACTCAATCAATTAAGTGCATGGAGAGTGTAAATAACTAAAAATGAGGGTTTATTACTGTATAAAATATGTGATTATCAATCCCCCCTCTCACTTTCCTTTTGTTGAGTGCATATCATGTCTTATTTGTTTATTCAAGACAACTAATTAGTTATTTTTGTGCATAAAGTATTGAAGGAGCTAAGAAGAGTTAGTTTAAAAAAAGAATAAATAAATAAATTAAAGTGACAGAATGGAAAGAAATGAAAAGAAATTCATGAAAAAAGAAAAAGAAAGAAGAAGAAGAAGAAATTAAGTGATTGGTTCTTGTGCTCCATTTTGCACTTCCTTGATATTTTGTGGCTTGAATTTTGAAATTTGCATGATTATGTATCTCAACTTTTGATTTCTTTATCCTAACCCTTCTTTCTTAACCCCCATTGTAACACAATCTTTTTAGCGTGATAGACTTGTATATGGTCATAGAGGTATCATAATACTTTTTAATATGTTTGCTAAATTTTGTGATATTTTGAATAAATTTAGGCATCTTGCCGCAACATAGAACGTACTATGATTGCGGGATTTAATGATGCAAACCCAAGTGCAGGTTGTCTCAAGTAATAAATTTCTCGGGAGTCTGAGGTCGATCCATAGGGAATTGATGAAGGAAAATTAATTGAGGTAAGAAAAGGATTTGTCACAACACCAAAAGTAATAAAAGATGTTCACAAATGAATTTAAGAACTTGCTTGGGTTAGGAGATCCACTCTTGGTAATAAATTAAAGGCAAGATTATTTCTATTTATAACTCAATTGAAATCCATATACAACGGATGTTCCAATCGAAAAATATAACATTCAAAGTTCAATTATATATGCAATCATATTATGATTCCTTTAATTATCTACCAACATTTGTAAATGAGTTCAAGCATTAACTGTGTCAATCCTATTGTCTACAATAAATCAAGATCTCCATTATACAAAGAAGGTTTCTAAATTGATTGGAAACAAAATACAACACATATAATGTCCATTTGATAATATATCATTTAAGCGCAAGAAATAGAATAATCTAACCTTATTTCATTACCAAGAGCTTCATTCTTTCACCCAAGCAAGTTAAAGATTTAGTTACTGATAGATAAGAAGAAAGAAAGAGAGAAGAAGAGAAAGATGAACATAGCTTTAATTTAGAGCAAGAGAAAATTACAACAAAGGAAAATAATAAACAAGCATAACCATAACTTCTAAAAGGGGGCTGATTAAGAGTAGGTGGGTGAGTGGGTGAATGAGTGGAAAATGCCAAATGGTGAGTTAGTGAGTGGAAAATTATTGAGATTCTTTGTTTTAGAAATCATTCATTGCTTAACTTATGGATTCTGTCATCAAATGGAAAAGTCATCTTCATGAAAGTTGTAGATCTGGGTCTTAAATTTCAGATGTCCAAATTTCAACTCATTTCACCCCCTACAGCTCGAGATATGGCCCAATTACTGCAGACTATTCTAGCCTAGTTTCAGCACCTCTGTTTTGACTTCCAAACCTAATATCACCTCCAAGCTGTCTGATCTGAGTTTTATGTTCTTCATGAAAGTTGTAGATATGGGTCTTAACTTTCAAGTATCTAAATTTCAACTTAAGAAAGTTCTTACAGCTCAAGTTATGCTCTGATTACTGTATACTATTTAGGTTCTAGTCACAAAACTCGTATTCTGACTTCCAACCCCAATTAGCTCCACTAGATGTCTGAATGAGACTTTGAGCTCTTCATCAAAGTTGTAGAGCTCTCTCTTATCTTTCCTACAAGGTAAGATACATAATTTTTACACATCTAGAATTCAAGATATGGTGGAAATACAGAACCAGTGTAAGACCCAAATAATGCTAGAAAAATCAATTATGTCCAATTTGAGTCCAAACTTACAAAACACAATCAGGCTTAATCAATTAAGTACATGAAGACTGTAAATGACTAAAAATGAAGGTTTATGAATGTATAAAATATGTGATTATCAAATTCTCCTATACTTAGCTTTTTGCACTCTTTGGCAAAACACATAAGACGAAAGTTAGGAAACAAAGAAAAACGACATAAACTCAAAAGTTAAAAACTCTAAAAGACTCGATGAAGCAAGAAGAGCAACCAGAAATTCAAGGGATCAAACTATTAATGAGGTAACATTTCTTCACATCTCAAACCAACAAGAAAGGAAATTTCAGTTGAAAAAAAAGAATCAAGAATGATAGATCATCACAGAATTCACTTTCAATCTCTCAAGCGTTTAAAAGGTAAGTATTTCACTCTATTCAACTCATGAACAATTGTACTACCATAAGCTTGCTTATCTTCTACTTCTCCACTACTCAAACCACATGCGTACAAAAATCAAGAGGACTTTATTCAAGGTTGTAATGAGGTCATGGTAAAAGAGAGGGGATAATATGGATATGAGAAGACAAATACCAAAAAGAATAAAAGAGCATTATGGTACAGTTAGAGTGGAGAAAATGTTTGAGAACATTCATCATAAAGGACAATCACTAATATTTGACTAATGTTTTGTTGAAGATCAATCCCAAATTGGTGAATTGAATTCATTGTTAGACCTGAACCTTCTCCTTTTCTTCCTGTTGTTTTCAAGCATCCACCTTTATTCTAGACTTTGATAATCCTTTGATTGTAATGGTGGTCAATTTTTTTTTTTAGATCATTTTGCACACACACCCCCACACTTATTCAAGAACAAGGCCAATGCTCTCTTATTCCCTAATATTGGGTAAAACATGTTTTTTTTTTTTTTTTTTTTTTGAAGGCACGTAATGAGCTAAAAACAAGGAATGGTCAAATAAGCTCAAAGGGGTTACACAAGGAAAAATATACAAGGATGGCTATTTGGTGAAAGTAGCTATTTCAAAATGCCTCAATCATATTTATGTATGCATGTGAAAATGTAGCCTAAAAAAAAATCAAAGCAAGTTCTAGAGTAATAATTCCATGAGTGAAAATCATACAAGAAAGAAGAGAATGGTACAAATGTTCAATCCATTCATCAATAGGCTCAAAATCTCACAAGACATATTTCTATCATTCTCAATCTACCATATCAACATTCATATCCAAGCTTGTGATTTTTAAGAAAGAAGATAATTTATTCAATCATGTTATGATTCTTGAATTTCAGTTTCTTCAAAGGATGTGAGAGTGCATTCACTTGAATCTTTCAAAGAAAATTAAACAGCAAACCTTGTTACTTCCATAAATAAACACTAAATAGTTGCTACCCCAACTAAGATGTGTCTCAAGAGTAATAAATTGTTTCCAAAATTTACTCCTTACTCTACCATCCTTAATTGGTTTTACTAAGAATAGGTTTCTAATAGTCATATCACTAAACATACTTCCCGATTTAAATGCGTCTCAGGAGTGAAATTAATCCTTACTCTGCCATCATTCATTGGTTTAGTAAGTCTATGACAATCATATCATACTTCCCAATTTTTTTTTTGTCAACTATCCTTCCCCCCAACCAAATCACAACATTGTCCTCAATGTTAAAATATAGATGAGTAAAGGATAGAAGATATTACCTATTGGAAAAATTTGGCACACATTTAAACAAAGTACGATAAATAAAATCAAATCTGGCTATAAACGAAGTGTCAAATCTGGCTTTCTTTTCATTCTGCTTCACTCATTGCTTCCTGCTGACCAATCTATCTGAACTATTGATGGGTCAGGTTTATGAACAAAAGCTTCTAATTTATCAATCAACTCATCAATAGTGGAAGCATAGATAAGAAGTTGTCTTGTCGAAGGTGTGATAAATTTCTATTCCATAGCATGGTCAAGAAAGAGTAACAAAATATTAAAGAAATTATTTTCATTCAACAAACCTATGGGTTTATGGTGGATGTTCAGTTGGGCCCAAGAGACAATTTGAAAAACTTTTTCTAAGGTGCCAAAATCACCTGGTAAGGCAACGAATGCATCAGAGTTTTCAAGCATTATTTTCATTCATTCATGCATTGATGATACCTTAAGTTCCTCCCTAATTGTCTTTCCAGTGATGTTCTATTGAGCTAAAGGTTCAGGAATGACACCTAAAACCTGACTGCCTCCTATATATGCAGCAAGTGATACAGCCCCCATTAACCCACGGCAACCTCCCCCATATACAAGATGAATTTTCCTCACAGTAAGTGATTGACCAAGAGTGGTAGCTGCGTTTACAAACTCTAAACCCTTCCCATACTTAGACCCACAAAATACACAGATATTTTTAAGTTGACGAACAGAAACACCTTTCATCTCTATACTCACCTTTCTCTCTAAATGATTATGAGTTGGAAGAAAGTGGAGAAAATGGAGTGTTTAAATAGGAAAAAGAATGGAAAGGGTAATAATAGCACCTATAAGGGTATGTTGGCTGTTGTCAAAAAAGTTTGAAATTAAGAAACACAGAATCTCTTTTTTTTTATTTTTTTTATTTTTTTTGTATTTTTTTGTATTTTTTTTTTACTTCAAGAAAACCATCAGGGTAAAGAAGTCTAGAAACCCCTGAAGGACCCTGCTCAAAGGATCGTTTGTCCAAAACCAAAATATAGTAAAATCATACAAAGATAAAAGAAATATAATAGCAAATGATGACATACCTTTATGTATAATTTTCATGATGTATCTTTATACTGCACATCATGAGTGCAGTAGTGGCATATCTTTATACTGCGTGTCACCAGTGTAGTAGACACTCACGTTCGTTTATTCGAAGAAAAGATATAGAAGAAACCATCGTGGGTTTTCATCCTGGGTTTGGAACCTAGAGATCTCATACTTGGGCTCGTAACATCAACAAAGATGCTAAAATTTGAAACATGTAATGTCCAAGATCCAGAACATCCCATCCCAGGGCGCTGAGAGCCCCTTCTAATAAAAGAGAGGATCAAGCTCAGATGCCTCACATGCTTTGGCAGCCACGGGTTACTTCTCATTAATAACCAGAGTGGGACGTTTCTGCCTGTCCATCAACTCCACAGTGCCTAGATGGTAAACACTCGGTTATGGAGTGCGGCTCTCTACAGAGCATGGTATACAAACTTTTTTAAGGACCAGCGTGCAAAGTCCACCCGAGTCAATGATGGGTCAGCCAAAGGCTGGGGCTTCACAACTAATTAAAGTCATGGTACTCCTTCCGGATCGCCCTTGTTCAAACATTTTTTTTTTAGAAAACTTGAAGAAGAAGAAAATAGTATGTACAGATTGTTGTGGATATAGCTCACATCTGCCTCTGGTTTCACGTCCAGTAATGGCTAAATTGCCTTCTATGAGTCGAGGATGAGCTTCCCATCCAATTTTCTTATAAATTGGTAAACAGGGTCTTTTAGAGTCAAATTCCTAAGGCTGTAGCGTTTTTCTTCATCCTTGAAGAGATTCCACAAATTAAGAAGTTCACGATGCACAAATCCACAAGAATGCGTCTCAAGAGTCAATAAGATATCATCTAATGACTCCTTACTCAGTCCATTTTTAATGAAGAAAATTTTATCTTCTCTATTTGCGGAAACCATCCCCAAAGAATGACATCGCTTGTTACAATTCTATCGTGCACATTTGTGACAGACTTATAACCTTTTTGCTCTTCTCCTTTTAGAATATGAACTTCTTCCAAGACCTAACATGTATGAGTTAAATGAATTTGAAGACTCACCTGCTAGTTAAACCTTTACTTCAATTATCCAGCGTACATCTTCTGACATACCCTTGTGCATTAACAGTCTAAATCTTTCACATCTAACTTTGTAGATTTTTGTCAGAGCATTTTGAGGGAGAGAAGGAAAATGTTTTCTTAGGTTTGAAAGAATGACATTCATTTTAAAGGAGAAGAAGGATTCAGTTATTTTAGGAAACTGAAAAACAAACCGACTTGAGAGTTACAGAGTACCGTTATCTGCCACTTAACCGACAACACAAAGAACTGCAAAAACAAGGCAACAAAATTAGAATAAATTCTATTCATAACAATGATCAAAAAGAGAGATGAATTCTACCTCGTCAATTTGGTTTTCCAGAAATAGTTTGAGCCTTTGTCCATTGACTTCAAACACATTACCATTCCTAAGATTCTCAATATCTATAGCCCCATGAGGATACACATGTTTGACAACAAAAGGACCACTCCACCTAGATCTCAATTTTCCAAGGAATAGGTGCACACGAGAATTATAAAGCAGAACTTTTTGACTAATTTCAAAAGATTTTCTCAAAATTATCTTGTCATGAAAAACTTTTGTTCTAGCTGTATAAATCTTTGAATTTTCATATGCATCATTTCTCAATTCCTCTAATTCATTTAATTGCAATTTACGTATCTTAAATGCATCATCAAGATTTAGATTGAAAGCTTTAATGGCCCAAAATGCTTTATGTTCCAATTCTACAAGCAAGTGACAAGATTTTTCATAGACTAACCGATAGGGTGACATGTAACACTCCAATTTTTAGAAAATGTCCCGAATGTTCTGTTTGCTGTTTTTCAAGCTTTTGTGTAAATGACTGTTGTGTCCTTATTTACTGTTTCTTGTTTTTCTGTATGAAATACAAATATATTTTACAGGCTAAAATTTTATTTGATCGTTTTACGTAATTTGCTTCGATACGATAAAATAAAAATTTTCTCGAGCTACTGTTTTAATTTTTCTGGGAGATATACAGACAATTAATACTGTCTGTAATTTTATTTGAACGTTTTGGATGATTTGCTTCGTCGTGAGGAAAAATGGAAAAATGATCGTTATGTCCCGATTGTACTGTTTTTAATTTTTCTATATGTTACAGTGCTTAATATTACTGTCTGTGATTTTATTTAGACTTTTTGTGCGATTTGCTCTGGGACAGGAAAATAATATTTTTCCGGGCCGGGGAAATCTTGTTTTAATTATTCAGACTGGGGGATCTTACTAAACCCAATTCTGAATGAGACGATAATTAATCTTTTAATTTTTAGGATTTAACTGTCCAATAAAATAATTTTGTGTATTATTTTATTAGTCAGTATAATTAGATGACAGTGGACCCGGAAATATTTTGCGGGACCCACGTTTAGTTAAAACAGTTAACTTAGTAGCTTAATTAAGCATCATTAGTGAAGGAATTTTCTAGAACATGATGACTAAGTGTGTGACTAAGCTAATGACTAGGCTTAAGAGTTAATGGAGCTTAGTGACTAAGCATGGTGACTATGCTTGAACCAACCAATGAGAGCTAAGCTTGCTAACCAAGTTTTGATCTTGGCCTTTGATGCATTCTAAGGCTTGGATGAAGCCAAATCCATGACACCTTGCATGGCATTGAAGGTTACGGCCAAGCCACTTTGGAAGACCAAAAATCACTTTGTCTTCAAGCATTTTCTCTCTTCTCTCTCTTCCAAAAATCCTAAACACCATTGAAGCTCTCTTGAAGCTCCATTCGGCCAAGCCTAGTTCTACACCATCCAACCACCCAAAATTCTATCCAACCAAGTTTTCTAAACCTAAACACAATCCTAAGAACATCTCTAGTTGAGAGTTCTTGCAAAATCTTCCATTTGAAGCTTGGAAACCAACTTGGAAAATTTTACCTAGAAGGTGAAATTTCTAGTTTTTCTTTTCTAAACTCTTTTTCAAAGTTCTAAGCCATGATTTCTCCATGGTTTAAGCTCTCTTTTTATGGTTAGTAATTGTTAGTAATTGTTAGTTTTGTTTAAGCTTGCTAGGTGACTTGGTGGAGTGAAACCGAAACCCTAGGAGGAGTGAAAGAATAGTTTTTGTCTTCATTTAAGGTAAGAGGAAGACTAATCTTATCATCTAAGGATGGTGGTAAGAAGATGGAGTGTGATTTTTGTGATTGTAGAATCCATAAGGATTCATTTGTGTGATTGTTAGTAGCTTGTTTATGTGTTTGTGTATTTGTTAGTAGCTTTCCTATTTGATGTTTGTAATAATTTGCATGTCTACAAGCTTTGATTTAGGTTATATGTGTTAGAAATATATTGCATGTGTTAGAAATGTATGATAATTTATAGGATGTGAATAATATGTCAAGGATTGCATGAGTGTTCCAAATAACACAAACCTTGAGGCTTACAGCCATGACCAAAATGGAGAACCAAAATGTTCTCTTAATTTTCCTAAAATGAGATTTAATTAACCTAGGAACATTAACAAGGTATCACATTGTTTAGATTAAGGAAAATGAATTTAGAAATCAAATGACATAATTTTATGTTTAGGCCAACATGTCAAACCACTTATATATGATTTCTAAGATCAATTCCAAACCTTTTTCAATCAAAATAATGCAATATATGTTAAAAAGGAATTTTTTTTAAGGAGTTTTAAAGAAATTAATTGATTAGAATTAAGTGTCTTGAACTAAAACTATTGATTTTATTGTTAGAAATGAAATACAGTAACTTTTGAGAATTTTCTAACATATGGCTCATGCTGTATTTTGAAGCATGTTAGTAGTTTTCAAAAGGATTAATTATATGGTTTAAAAATTAAATAAACAGAATTTTTACGAAAAAATTAGGAAATCATTTATATAAATTTTCTAAATAAAATACTGTCAATTTTTAGTAAAAATAGACAAATAAGATAGAAAAGATGTCCAAAAGATAGTATACGGTATGGAAAATATTTTACGTAGTTTAAATGTACTAAATATTATTTCTGTTTATTTAAACAGTAATTTAAACAGTAATTTTTGAGGAATTTGAACAAGAAAATGATTTAAAAATCTTACGCGATTGAGAAAATATATTAAAAACTCTACGCGATTTTGAAAACAGAAAAATATATTTACGCGATTTAAAAACGTTTGTAAAAACGACGAGATTGTGAAAACGCGATAAAATTTCTACGCGATTGACCGAAACGGTTTTTTCTATATTCTTTCTGGATTTTCTGTATTTTTCTGCTGTCGGGCTATGAGGTGAACCCGCATACAGGCTTTGGAACGATTTGTCCGGTGGGACTTCATCAGTATCTTTTATCTTGAGAATATCCTGGTAACTTGAGGATATGCCAATTTTTGGTGGATTGGTTGACGAGGTGAATCACATCGTGTTGTCGATGCGATAAACGTAGTGTGGTTCATTATTCTTATGAACTTGGAGACGTTAGTGTACGGGATCCCATATATGGACAGTCGGTCGCTCCGCTGGGCCGTGGTAACCGATAGCACACTAATGGACTCGACACACACTATTTTTAATCAAGATTTCGTAAAATCTAATAGTACATTGCCTGTAGTGCCACAATGTGAGACCGTGAACTACACCATGCTTTGGATGATGGATTCTATATGACATGGGGCTATAGACGCAAAGTGTGACAACGCAATAGTTTGGTTGGGCAGCCGTGGTACTAATGGATTTTGCGAGTCACTCTCTCTCTGATATCTGTTTGTGTTTAGCTCCATGGAGTAGGATCGTGTCATATTTCATATGAGTATATCTTGAATATTATTTTATTTTATCTGTCTATTTTTATCTGGTTAGTATTATGATGATTGTTTATTTGTTCTATTACTTTATCTGTGATATTATTTCATCTGGGATATTTATTTTATCTGTGATATTATGTGTTGTTGTGATATTTAAATCTTTTCTCTATTATACTACTGATTACTGTTATAGCTTTTCATATTGCATGAATTGTATAACTGTTGTTTGTCATTTTCTTATTTACCATGTTTGTGATGATTTTAGATTGTCTTACCTCTTTCTTTATTGTATGTGTTTTCTGTATATTTATTTTTTTACGCGGTAAAGAGTTTGAGGAAGAGGAACAGCCTCTTGAGATTCTATATCCCGAGGAGGAGGAAGATCAGCAAGCCGAAGATCAGTTCGACGATCAAGAACCATCTGATCATCCATATCCATTGGATTGATTGGTTTGGGTATGGCGGTGCCTGGATTTTTGGGGTTTGTGACACTCAAGTTTCACGGTGGATCATTAGCTTGGCATATGCGAGGAGACAGAGACTCCATGACGTATGTGGGACGGCTGACTGTGTCCCTACGTCATAGGTTTGATGAAGAGCCAGTGATGACGACTACTGTGTTTCTGCACCTAGAGTTACCTTTATCCATTAGGCGTCATTGGGGTGGTGTGACCACTGAGCCTAGTGAGATTAGTATCGTATCGACTGCGCGATCTCGTTATCGCCGAGTGTCGAGGTATCCTGGATATTTATCTTCTGATGAGTTTCCTGCGAGTGATCTATCAGAGGATTAAATATTTACGATGTATTTTTGGGCGCGTCTGCGTATGTATATTTTGACTCTTTCTTGTTTTTTTTCTTGTTTTCGTTTAAATATTTGTAGTTGTAGTTGTAAATTATTTGTATAACTTATAACTTGGACCATATGTATATTATGAGTGATGTTGTTCTGTTTACTTTATGTTTCTACATTATTTTATTTAATAATATTCTGTTTAACAGGAACTATTTTACGACCCGTATTAGTACGTAATAAATGTTTTATAACTTGGGTAGATTTTATTTATCTTTCTTTTATTTCTCTTTATATATGTGACATCCCCACAAGGGTGTTACATGACATGTCCAAAGATGTTTTGAAAGCAGTACGGTAAACCCAAAGTATATTGTTTAGTCTTAAAGATCAATCTTTACGATTTGGGTTAACCATTTTTTCCAAAATTTGTTTAATCTCCCTATTTACCAATTCAACTTGTCCACTTGTCTGAGGGTGATAAGGGGTGACAATTTTGTGTGTAATACCATATTTCTTCATTAAATATTCAAATGGTTTATTATAAAAATGTGTTCCCCCATCACTGATGATAGCTCGACGGATTCCAAATCGACACAAGATAATTTTTTTTACAAATTTGAGAACAGTTTTATGATCATTGTGTCGGCATGGAATTGCCTCAATCCATTTTGAGACATAATCAACTGCAACCAATATATACACAAATCCAAATGAGAATGGAAATGGACTCATGAAATCAATTCCCCAACAATAAAAAATTTCAATGACAAGGATGGGGTTCAAAGGCATCATGTTTCTTTTTGAAATTGAGCCCATATTTTTACAATTTTCATAACTTTTGCAAAAAGTATAGCAGTCCTTAAATAAAGTGGGCCAATAAAATTCACACTGCAAGATTTTTGCAGCTGTTTTCTTTGAAGAAAAGTGACCTCCACATACTTCTGAGTGACAAAATTTAATGACACTACTTACCTCAGTGCCGGGCATACATCTCCAAAAGATTTAGTTAGGACAATATTTTGAACAAGTATGGGTCATCCCAATAAAAGTTTTTCACCTCTGTCAAAAATTTCTTCCTATCTTGGTGCGTCCATTGAGGCAGCATCTTTCCTGTTACAAGAAAGTTGACTATGTTAGCAAACCAAGGCATGGAATTGACAGAAAATAAAAATTCATCGGGAAAAGAATCATTGATGGGTGTGCTATCAAAAGGTGAGCCTATTGTAAGTCTGGACAAATGATCAACGACAACATTTTCGGCTCCTTTCTTATCTTTTATTGTGATGTTGAATTCTTGAAGCAACAAGATCCACCGTATCAATCTTGGTTTGGCATCCTGCTTAGACATCAAATATCTAACAGCAGCATGATCGGTGAAAATCACAATAGAAGAACCAATTAAGTAAGATTGAAATTTGTATAGTGCAAAAATTACAGCAAATAATTCTTTTTCAGTAGTGGTGTAATTCATTTATGCACTATTTAAAGTTCTACTTGCATAACAAATCACATGAGGCTTGTCTTCCTTTCTTTGGCCTAAAACAGCGCCCACAGCAAAATCACTAGCATCAGACATCAACTCAAAAGGCAAAGATCAGTCAAGAGATTGCATGATAGGAGTAGATGTCAAAAGATCAATTAATTTTTCAAAAGATTTTTGACATTCTTGAGTCCAATCAAATGGTGCATCTTTCTACAGAAGATTACATAATGGTCTAGATATGTCACTAAAGTCCTTAATGAGTCTTCTGTAAAAATCCTTCATGTCCTAAAAAGGAACGAACTTCTCTGATTGTTTTTGGAGAAGGCAAATGGGCAATTAATTCAACTTTGGCCTTATCAACTTCAATTCCTTTAGAAGAAATCACATGACCTAGCATTATTCCTGAGGCAACCATGTAATGACATTTTTCCCAGTTTAGCACAAATCATTTTTCTTTGCATCTTTTAAGAACTTTTTCCAAATTATCAAGATAATTTTTAAAAGAATTTCCAAAAATTGTCAGATCATCCATGAAGATCTCTAAATAATGCTCAATCATGTCACTGAAAATGCTTAACATGCATCCTTGGAATGTTGCCAGAGCATTACAAAGGCCAAAAGGCATTCTTCTATATGCAAAAGTACCAAATGGACATCTAAAAGTGGTCTTTTCTTGATCTTCTAATGCAATTGGTATTTGATTATAACCTGAATAACTATCAAGAAAACAATAGTATGGATGTCTTGCTACCCTTTCCAAAATTTGATCAAGAAATGGCAAGGGGAAATGATCTTTCCTAGTAGCAGCATTCAATTTTCTAAAATCAATACATATACGCCAACTAGATGAGACTCGTGTAGGTATTAATTCTCCTTTATCATATTCAACTACTGTTATTCCAGATTTCTTAGGCACAACTTGTGTATGGCTTGCCCATTGGCTATAAGAGATATGATACATAATTCCAACATCAAGCAATTTAAGGACTTTAGCTCTAACTATCTCTTTCATATATGGATTCAATCTTCTTTGAGGTTGTTGAGAAGTTTTAGCATTATCCTCTAAATGTATTCTATGTGTACAAATTAATGGATTAATATCTTTTATGTTCTTTAATGTCCATTCAATTGCACTTTTATGCCTTTTAAGTACTTCTGTTAACATACCTTCTTGTTTTTCAGTAAGAGACGAGGAGATTACCACTGGAAAGCTTTGCTCTTCTCCCAAAAATGTGTACTTCAACCCAACAGGTAATGGCTTTAGTTTCGGCGTGGGTACTTCTTCATGGGTATTATCATTCATGGGTTTTAGCGCTTCAAATCTTGGCTTCCATCTCTTGTACTCCATTACCTATGTACAATCAAGCAAAGAGTATATTTCAGAGATATCATCTTCTAATTGCATGTATGAATCAAATGAATTGACTAAACAAATTTCTAATGGGTCAGAAGAACTCTTTGTTTGAAGATGATCATCTATAATGGCTTCAATTCCTTTAACTTCCTCCTTTTCATCAAGGACTTCCTGTGGTTGCTTGCACATATTAAAAACATTGAGCTCCAGTGTCATGTTTCTAAATGTTAGTTTCGCCACTCCATTTCTACAATTTATCAAAGCATTAGATGTTGCTAAAAATGGACGGCCTAAAATAACAGGAATTGACTTGCAACTATCAACCATAGGTTTTGTATCCAAGACAATAAAATCCACATGATATATGAATTTATCAACTTGAACTAACACATCTTCCACTATTCCTTTTGGAATTTTAATTGATCTATCGGCAAGTAGAAGAGTTACAGAAGTTAGTTTTAACTCACCAAAGTTGAGTTGTTGATAAACTGAATATGGAAGCAAATTGACACTAGCACCAAGATCAAGTAAAGCTTTTTCAATTTTATGTTCTCTAATAATGCATGAAACTGTAGGACAACCAGAGTCTTTATATTTCAACGCATTATTATTCTAAAGAATAGAGCTTACCTGTTCAGCCAAAAATGCTTTCTTTTTCACATTTAGTTTCTTTTTAACAGTGCACAAGTCCTTCAAATATTTGGCATAATAAGAAATCTATTTGATAGCATCTAACAGAGGAATATTGATCTTTACTTGTTTCAAAATCTCAAAAATTTCAGTGTGGTGGTCCAATTTCTTTGGATTATTTAATGCTTGAGGAAATGAGGGTGAAGGTGAGAGCTTGGTCTCCTTTTGGTCAACTTCTTCATTTTCTTGGGGAATTTGTTCATTTTTTTTCTCACAAGGTTCAAGATTTTGTTTTTCAACAACCTTTCCACTCCTAAGAGTTTTCACTAACCTGACTTAGTCCATTTGTTGGTTTTCTGAACTTCCCTTATTTAGACTGTACTGATCCTTGGAATTTGGTTGAGGTTGAGAAGGAAATTTTCCTTTCTTGTGAATGGTGAGCACAAAAAAAGTTTAGCAAGAGTTTCTTTTATGTCAATCATGGTTTGATTGTTTTGTTTATTAATGGCCTTTTGCTTTTCTATAAATGCATGCAGTGTTTCTTTAAGGTTTTTCCTATATAGTGCGACATAAGGTGCATATCTTTGAGAATTTTGAGAGTCCTGTTGTGCTTGAGGAGGTGGTGGTTGCATAAATTGTGACTGATTATTATTCCTCCAGCTGAAATTTGGGTGATTTCTCCATCCCGGATTGTATGTATCTGAAAAAGAAGAAGTAAATGACTTTTTAAAATTATTCATTGCATTTACTTGCTCATGTACAACTTCTTTAAAAACAGGAATATTAGGACATTCATGTGTTGAGTGTCCTAAGTCATCACAAATGCCACAAATTTCTTCATTTTACACATATTTGATTTCTTTTGCTTTTCTTAATTCCATGGCTTCAACCTTTCTAGCCAAACTGGCAAACCTTGCATTTAGATCTTCCTCTTGACTAAGGTGATATTTTCCTTTATTAGCACTTGCAAGATTAGATCTAATTAAATTTTCAGAAGGGTTAGTACTATTCCAAGATTGAGAATTTTTAGCCAATTGGTTTAAATAGTCTAAAGCTTCATCAAGTTCTTTATCAAGAAACTTACCATTGCACATTGTTTCCACAAATTGTTTAGTTTCAGGTGTTAAACCTTCATAAAAGAAGCTTATAGTGCGCCATTTTTCAAAACCATGATGTGGGCAAGAATTTAACAAATTTTTAAACCGTACCCAATATTAAAAATATGCTTCATTTGAATTTTTGGAAAAATTTTGGATTTATCTTTTCATAGCATTGGTTTTATGTGTTGGAAAAAATTTCTTTAAGAACTCACCTTGCATTTCTTGCCATGTGCCAATTGATCTTGGTTTCAAAGTGTTAAGCCAAGATTTTGCTTTATCTTTAAAAAAAAAAGGAAACAATTTAAGCTTAACAATCTCTTCAGTATAATTTTGGTCATTGAAAATAATACATACTTCCTCAAATTCTTTCAGATGTAAATATGGGCTTTCAGACTCTAAACTATGAAAATTAGGAAGTAAAGAAATCATACCTGGCTTGAATCTACAATTATTGGCATTGAGTGGAAAGATAAAACATGATGGACTAGAATTTCGAGGTGGTTGCAAATATTCACGCATGGTTCGCAACGGTTGATTTTCATGTTTATCATGTACACTTTCATTTTCAGTCATTGTGTTAATTGTGTGTGATTGTGATTCAAACAAATTAATATATAAAGTACTATGATTAATTTTAACTAAATGACTAGAATTTAAATCACGTACCAATTAAGCATAAATAAATGACTTAAAATAGAAAAAATAATGTACAAGTCAGCAGTTTACACCAGCCATTAAATATTAACAAGGATGTGGTATAAACTAACCACCCAAAAAATATTAACAAGTAAAAAGTTAGATAACTGATAAATTAAAAAGTTAGATAATTAGTAAGTTAGAAAGTGCAGAAAGTAAAATACAAAAAATAAAGTGCAGAAAGCAAATTGCAAAAAATAAATTGCAGAAAGTAAATTATTACGAGAAAATAAATTATAGAAAATAAATTGCAGAAAATAAATTGCAGAAAGTAAATTACAGAAAATAAATTGCAGAAAATAAATTGCAGAAAATAAATTTAAAATATGAAAATCGGAGAGAGGTAGAGCCCAACCAGAGCCGACGAAAGAGAAGAGAAGAAGAAAGATTATTTCGTTATGTTAGAAAGCAATAATAAATAACAGAAATTAAAAAGTTAGAGAGCAGAAAATAAATGACGTAAATTAAAAGTTAGAGTGCAGAAAATAAAAGTTAGTAAGCAGAAAATAAATGACATAAATTAAAAGTTAGTAAACATAAGTAAATGACATAAATATAATTGTTAGAAAGTTAGTATGTTAGTGTTAGCAAGTTAGTAGGTTAGGAAGTTAGAAAGTTAGAGAGTTAGTAAAGAAACCGAAGGATCGGCAAGCCGATCTTTTGCTCCAGTGAGGGAGAAGAGAGAATAGATTTTATTAAAGAAAAAGAATCTTAATAAATTAAAACTTCAAATTAAGTCCCCGGCAACGGCACCAAAAATTTGATTGCGGGATTTAATGATGCAAACCCAAGTGCAAGTTATCTCAAGTAATAAATTTCTTGGGAGTCCGAGGTTGATCCACAGGGAATTGATGAAGAAAAATTAATTGAGGTAAGAAAAAGATTTGTCACAACACCAAAAGTAATAAAAAATGTTCACAAATGAATTTAAGAACTTGCTTGGGTTAGGAGATCCACTCTTGGTAATAAATTAAAGGTAAGATTATTTCTCTTTATAACTCAATTGAAATCCATACACAACGGAGGTTCCAATCGGAAAATATAACATTCAAATTTCAATTATATATGCAATCATATTATGATTCCTTTAATTATCTACCAACATTTGTAAATGAGTTCAAGCATTCATTGTGCCAATCCTATTATCTACAATAAATCAAGATCTCCATTATACAAAGAAGGTTTCTAAATTGATTGGAAACAAAATACAACACATATAATGTCCATTTGATAATATATCATTTAAGCACAAGAAATAAAATAATATAACCTTATTTCATTACCAAGAGCTTCACTCTTTCACCCAAGCAAGATGAAGATTTAGTTACTCATAGATAAGAAGAAAGAAAGAGAGAAGAAGAGAAAGATGAACATAGCTTTAATTTAGAGCAAGAGAAAATTACAACAAAGGAAAACAATAAACAAGCATAACCATAACTTCTAAAAACTAAGCCTAACACCAAGAGCACCAAATGATCAGCCAATGATGCCTTTTATAGAGGATTAGGGATACAAAATGACAAGGGGGCTGATTAAGAGTAGGTGGATAAGTGGGTGAATGAGTGAAAAATGCTAAATGGTGAGTGGAAAATTATTGTGATTCTTTGTCTCCGAAATCATTCATTACTTAACTCATGGATTCCGTCATCAAATGGAAAAGTCATCTTTTTGAAAGTTGTAGATCTGAGTCTTAACTTTTAGATGTCCAAATTTCAGCTTGTTTCACCACCTACAGCCCGAGATATGGCCCAATTACTGCAGACTGTTTAAGCCCAGTTTCAGCGCCTCTATTTTGACTTCCAGACCCAATATCACCTCCAAGCTGTCCAATCTGAGTTTTGTGTTCTTCATGAAAGTTGTAGATATTGGTCTTAACTTTCAAGTACCCAAATTTTAGCCTAAGGAAGTTCCTACAACTCGAGTTATGCTCTGATTATTATACACTATTCAGGTTCCAGTCACAAAACTCGTGGTTTGACTTCCAAGCCCAATTAGCTCTACTATATGTCTGAATGAGACTTTGAGCTCTTCATCAAAGTTATAGAGCTCTCTCATATCTTTCGTACAATGCAAGATACATAATTTTTACACATCTAAAACTCAAGATATGGCTGAAATACAGAACCAGTGTAAGACCCAAATAATGCTAGAAAAATCAATTAAGTCCAATTTGAGTCCAAACTTACAAAACATAATTATGCTTAATCAATTAAGTACATAGAGAGTGTAAATGACTAAAAATGAGGGTTTATTAATGTATAAAATATGTGATTATCATACTATATGGCTAATTTAACTAAGAAAAATAGCATAAGTGTTATATTAAATGAAATAAATATGAAAAATTTATTTCTAGGTTATAAATGTGTTAAAGAAGATGTAGTTAACTTTTGAAGACAAACGAAAAATTTAAGGACACTGAGTGAGTGTTTAAGTATTGGTTTGAGGTGCAACACATATGGAAAATTATGAAAATGAATAAACAAGATTTTTTATGAATCTTAGAATTTATTCTATGATTGTTAGAAGTTAGGAAACTTGACTTAGTTAAATCAAAGTATTCTTAACAGATATGAAATTTAGTAAAGGACAAAATTGCCCTTAATGACATCTTTTAAAAATGAGACTTTATCTCACTTTCTCATATCTCTCTCTCGTGTGACTAACAAAAGATAGAGGAAGAAAAAGGGGAGAGGAAGAAGGAGAAAATGAAGAGAAAGAAGAAAGATCAAGGAAAGGAAAAACAAGATCAAGTAGTCATAGAAACCAAGGTAGGGATGTTTTTCATCTTTCCCTTCATTTTCTTCTTCCTCCCTCCATGTATGTTATCATGTGAGCTTGGAATGGGTTATGGTTGGGATGAGTTTCCTTGAGTTTGAGTGAAGGTACTATTAGGAATCTTGAAATAGGGTTGTTTTTTAGTTGATTTATGTATGATTTATGGTTTAAAATCCTTGTTGTATCCATGAATTACTTGGGTTGAAAGTGGTGACATGGATAGAAGAATTATGGTTTTGGTTTAGTACTCATGCTTAGATGGTTAGAAATTATACTTGTGATGTAATTGATACATAGAGGTGTTAAAGGATTATGGTTATGATTTGGAAACCCTTTGAATTGCTTGGGAATGGTGGTTCTCGGGTTGGTTTCTACAGAAACGGGTTGGTTTCTGTAGAATTCTGCAGAAACCAAGTTTTTGATGGAGAGTCGCGGCACCTCCCAAGGAGAGCCGTGACACTCTAGTCTCTACTACGCAGGAAATGGAGGCAGAGAGCAGGGAGCCATGGCACAAACCTTTATGTGGTGGTACTCTTGAGGTGGAGCCACGACCTTCATCAAGAAAAATGGAGTTTTGCTTCAAAGTGTTATGAAATGAGGTTTTAATTCCAAATGATATTTTGCGATTTCCCAAATGTACGAATGATGAAAAATGAGGCATTAAGCCATAAAATGTATGATGATGAAAGATTAAGCCTTGAACCATGTATTGTATACTGATGAAAGATAAGGCATTGAGCCATGATATGATGTATTAATGAAAAATACCATAGTGTATAATTAATGGATGCATGATGTTTTGATATAAAATAAATGATCTGATGAGGCATAGTAATGGGAAGCATGACAATGAAAAAATAAAGGTAGTTTGAGGTTGAGTAAATAGAAAGATAAGTCACTCCATCTCTACAATGTATGACATAAATGAAAAGCTTCAAAGAAAGGTTGTGCTTCCCTATTATGCAAGGAGAATGTGATTATGTGAAAGTGTTTGAAGTAATGGTTTTATGAACAATTATGCATGTTTTGTTTTCAAACTTATTGCTTGCTAATTTCCATGTATTAATAGCCCTAAGGCTTGAGCCAAAAGAGAGCTCATAGTGCCAGGGTTATAAGTATTAAGAGATAATTCTACTGTTGTGGGAGAAGATAACAATTATACCAAGTAGAGTATTAAGGGTTAATCGTACTATTGTGGGAGAAGATAACCCCACATACTAGGTAGTGTAAGAAGGATGAGGAACAATAGGTCATCCTACTCCTTCCTACCCAAGATATACAGGGAATAATAGGACATCCTGGGATAAAGATTTTCCTAGAAATGTGCAAGTAACATGTGTTTTCTAAAACAAAATCTTTTAAAAACATTGCATAAGCATACTTTAGGGTTTTCAAACTTATTATTTGTTATTTCCATGTATTGTAATACTATGACTTGGACATAAGGGCTCCTAATGCCAAGGTATTTATATGTTTGGTAGTGCAAGGAACAAAAGGGCGTCTTGCCTACCCAGAAACAATACAAGGAATAATAGGGCTTCTTGGAACAAAATGGCTTCTTGGAAATATTCAAATAACATGTATTTCCTAAAACAAAGTTTGTTTTGTAAAATCAAAGCATAAACATTCCTTAGGGCATATCTTAGGTATACCCACGCATCATCATGCATTACATAAATTAACAATTGTATGAGCAATTGTCTTGTTTTTAGAATTAATTTAGCTAAGATCAAAGTTGATGTCTAACTTGTTTCATTATAAAGAGATGAATATCTATGATGTATTTAATTGTACAAGGATTCTATAAAGGTTAACAATTGAATCTCTATTTCAAGAAGAGAGAGGACCACATTTTGCAGTTTTCCACCTCTTATATATATAATATGTATGTATATATATATATATGTATGTATATATATATATATATGTATGTATATGTATATATATATATATGTATGTATATATATATATATGTATGTATATATATATATATATATGTATATATATATATATATATGTATGTATATATATATATATATATATATATATATATATATATATATATATATATATATATATATATATATATTATTATTATTATTATTATTATTATTATTATTATTATTATTATTATTATTATTATTATTATTATTATTATTATATGTTTCATTATAAAGAGGTGAATATCTATGATGTATTTAATTGTACAAGGATTCTATAAAGGTTAACAATTGAATCTCTATTTCAGGAAGAGAGAGGACCACATTTTGTAGTTTTCCACCTTTTATATATATATATATATCGAGTTTTAAACAAAAACTGTGTTTTTCCCCGAAACAACTAGATTTATTGTGTTGTCACGTTTTTAAAATGCACTACTGAGAATTTCTAATTCTCACCGCGGTTCTTTTTATGTTTTCTATGATAAACCCAGAGGAGGATCCAAGCAAGCATAGAGCAAGGAGAAGAAGACTTTGTTAAGCCATTAATGTAATTATTTTGAGCTTTGTATTTATATTAATGGTTATATAATTAAGTATATATATATATAGTTTTGTAAAGGTTTGTAATCTCAGACATATCATGTGGTTGCTTAGTAAAGAGCAAGTTTCCAAAGTGTGTGAAATATATTGTCCTCTTACTTTTATCAAGGCTCTATATATTTACTCGTTAAGGTTTATTATACAGGTTATGTAACTACGTTTAAGTTTTAAAAGTGACATACTTAATTCTACTTACTTAGTATACTTAGAGTATACTATAGTATATAGAATTAGAGTGTTACACCCACCCTTAGCCTTACATTACAAACTTAAAAAGACCTTCTTGACCCTTGGTTATACTTTGTTCACATTAGTGGAGAGAGAGATGAAAAATAACCATATGGATGCAGGTTGGATGTGCATTTGCAATTTTATAAACCTATCTGAGCTTGTACTTCAAGAATAGGAATTAGTCTTTCATACATGTCTATGGAAAGTCATTTATGCATGAAAGTTACATGTGCGAGTCAACATGAAAATTGGATTGTACATGTGTGCTACCTTGAAATGAGATTGTGAAGTAGTTCTTGAGGATATGAATGATATTTAATAACTGGTATTGCCATGTTTTGAGTTTGTATATTTTGAGATTTTAGTTGTCTACTTTTTGAGTTGTTTAATTTGAATTCCTTATCTTGTTTTGAATTCTTTGTCTTGTTTTACTTGAGGACAAGCAAAATCTTAAGTTTGGGGGAGTGATGAACTTGTAAAAAATCATGTTTTTTCATTGCAAAATCTTTGTTTTCATCCTCTTTCAACCCTCTTGATTGAGCTATATTATCAAATTTTATCATACTTTTGTTGTTTTAAATTTGGTTATCATTACGTGTTTAATTTGTTTCCTTATGTGGTTACATAAGGAAGAAGATGAGATGCTTGAGAAATGAGCAAAAAGCAAGAAAAGAGAATTGCTGATGTTGGGTGATTAATCGCCCAACTTTTGACCACTTAATCGGTCACAAATAGAATGTGATGTAGTGCACGACTAATCGTCCAAAAATTGGGAGATTAATCGGGTAGAAACTAATTCTGACACATCTATACCCATATAAAAGGAAAAGTGATGCTCTTAGGCAGGATGTTCTAGAGAAGAAAAAGAGGCAAAAGCTCTATTTTGACGTTGGATCATCCAAGCTTGAAGATTATGAGTTTTCTTCAATTTTTCCACTCTTCTTCCATGGTGTTTGTTGAATTTACTATTTTTATTATTCATTTCTCTATGTGTACCTAAACTTCTCTAGTTAGGGTGATGATGAATCTTGTTCTTAGATGATGTAAATTCATTTTTATGCTTAATCTAAGTTTTTATTTCATGATTTAAATGTTTATCTCTTCTCTTAATGCTTTTCTTGATTTGACCATTCTTGGAATGATTTTAGGGTTTAAGTATGATTTGGAAAAATTATGTGTGAGCTTGAAACTTGTGATAAACACCCTAATTTCTGCAATTTCTAGGGATAGACATTATAGGTTGTGTGGTCTTCTTTTTAATCCCCTCGTTTTTTGATGAAGCCTTCTCTATTCAGGGTTACACTAAGGAACTGGTTGACTCAAATTAGTTTGAAGAGGATTAATATACCAAAGAATTGGATATTAGTTAATTTTTGGAATATGACCATGAATCTTGGAATAAAACTTGGTTAAGCTAATCTTTGAATTTGCATCGAAAGAGTTCAAGTGAAATATGAATCCCAATACTTTTATATCATTATCTTTCATCCTTTATTTGGTTGATTGAATTTACTCTTATTAATTTTGGATATTTTCTCGTTAGTTGTTGTTAGTGATTTTATATTCAGGTTTTTATGTTAATGTCTTTTATAGTCCTCTCAAACCTCAATTTCTGATAGCCTAGATAGTGTTAATTTGACGAATTTGGTACTTGATAACATAATCCCTATGGGACGATACTCTCTCATCACTTTATTACTTTTGTGATTTAGTATACTTGCCAATTAAGCAACAATGATGAACTATCTTTCATCTCTAGAAAGTTAATAAGAGTGTAGGGAAAGCGTGGAATGCTCAAAAAAGTTTCCCTTCAAAGAAAAGCATTCAAAAAGGAGATTAAAGTGGACAATAGAAGAATTAGATTATCTATTATGAGTGTAAGAAACTTAGGCATATAAAAATATAATGCCCTCAGTTAAAAAGACTGCTAAGAAATTCAATAAGAAGGAAGGACTGATGGATACATGGGAAAATTTTGATGATGACTCATTAGGAAGTGAAGAAGAAAATGAAGAATCTGCCCATCTCTATCTTGTAGCTAACATCAGTGAAGAGGATGATGTGGTATTAGACTCTGAACTTTCTTTTTCTGAATTATAAGAAGTATTTATTGATCTTTTGTGTGACTCAAAGCTATTAGTTTATAAGTATTTTTCTCTCAAGAAAACCTTTTTGAAGCTCTCTAATGATTTTGAAAAACAAAAACTTGAGAAAGATGCCTTAAAACTGATAATGTTGACCTAAAAGATGAGAACAATGAATTAAAATTGATTTCTAAAGAAAATTCAAATGAGATTTCTCTTGCATCCCCTTATGAACATTCTGATGAAGTAAAGAAACTTCAAAAGAAAGTTAATTAGCTCACAGCTAACCTAGCCAAGTTTGTTAATGGTACAAAAAATCTTGAAATGGTGTTGGGAAACTAAATATGTGCTTTTGACAAAACTAACCTAGGATATAAGAAGCCTGTCAAACAGAAGTGTCTCAAAATCTTCTTTGACAAAGCATCTTCTAAGCATGAGAAAGTTTGCTATTACTGTCATAAATCTGGTCATTTTCTATTCTGCATGTTTTAGAAAAAAAAAAGAGATTAGAAAGATCTTCATAGGTTATCAGAAGGCTTTTGATTAGTATAAAAAAACTAATAAGAAAAGACCCAAGCTTGTTTGGGTACCTAAACATGTAGCAATATCACTTATAGGTGTGCTAAAGAAGCAAGAAACACAAAGAGAAATGGTATTTGGACAATGGCTATTCATGACACATGATAGCAAACCAATTTATGTTCCTATCCCTAAGACCTAAAAATGGAGGCACTGTCACATTTAGAGATGACTTCAAAGGAAAGATCATTGGAATTAGTAAGATAGGTAATAATTCCTCTCCCTCTATCAACAATGTTATGCTAGTTGATGGATTAAAACATAATCTACTTAGCATAAGTCAAATATGTGATAATGGATATAATGTTTCCTTCAAAAGCTCTTTATACAGTGAAGGATTCTTAATCTGATATTACCCTCTTCACTGCCAAGAGATATGACAACCTATATAATGTTGATTTAGATTAGCTAAATAATCATAATGTAACATGCTTGATATCCATGAATGATGAGAAATGGAAATGGCATAAAGAGCTTGGACATGTATTGATGCAGATTAAAGGATGCAAACCCAAGTGCAGGTTGTCTCAAGTAATAAATTTCTCGGGAGTCCGAGGTCGATTCACAGGAAATTAATGAAGAAAAATTCTTTGAGGTAAGAAAAGGTTTTGTCCCAACAATAAATATATTAAAACGTTCACAATTAAATTAAAGAACTTGCTTGGGCTAGGAGATCCATTTTTGGTAATAAATTAAGATAAGATTAATTCTTTTTATAACTCAATTGAAATCCCCGCATAACGGAGATTCCAATCAGAAAATAAAACATTCAAAGTTCATTTAGAATTACATACGTAGTTAAATTATGGTTCCTTTAATTATTTACCAACACTTGTAAATGGGTTCAAATATTCATTGTGCCAAACCACTTGTCTACAATGAATCAAGAACTCCACTTTACAATAAGGGTTTCTAAATTGATTGGAAACAAAATACAATACATATAATGATCACTTGATAATATATCATTTAAGCACAAGAAAGAAATTAATCTAACCTTATTTTATTACCAAAAGCTTCACCCTTTCATCCAAGCAAGATGAAAATTAGTTACCCATGAGTAAGAAGAAAGAAAGAGAGAAGAAGAAGATGATGATCATAACTTCTATTTACATCAAAAGAAAATTACAACAAATAAATAACATAATAACATGATCTTGATCTAAAACCAAGGTTACCCTAATAGGCAGCCAAGGCTACCTTTTATAGAGCATCACAAGCAAAAGATGACAATGAGTGGGACAATGAGTGGGTGGATAATTAAGGGTTAGGTGGATGATTAAGGAGTAGGTGGATGATTGCAAAAAATACTTGTCTTCACTTGCATAAAATAATTTGGTGCCAAACCCATGTTTGCTGACAGATTCTCGAAAAGTGACCTTCATAAAAGTTGTAGGTCTTTGTCTTGACTATCAAATGCCTGCTTGAACCATCCAATTTAGCCTCCTACAGCCTAAGATATGACACAATCATTATAACTACTCAGGCCCAATTTCAGCTCCTTTGTTCTAACTTGCAAGCTCAATATAACCTCCAAGACATCCAAATTGGCTCTTGTGTTCTTCATGAAAGTTGTAGATGTGGTCTTAAATTTCAAATGGCATTGATTTTAGCTCAATGCAACTCATACAACCCAAGTTATGCACTGACTAGTGCACACTGCTCGAGTTCTAGTGACAGAACTCGTTTTCTGACTTCCAGGCCCAATTAGCTCCACTAGATGTCTGATTAAGACTTTGAGCTCTTCATCAAAGTTGTAGAGCTTTCTCTCAGCTTTCCTACAAGGTAAAATTCATAATTTCTAGACATCTAGAACTCAGGATATAACCGAAATACAAAAATAGTGTAAAATCTCAACAACGCTAAAAAATATCAATTAAGCCTAATTTGAACCCAAACTTACAAATCATGACCAAGCTCAATCAATTAAGTACATGGAGAGTGTAAATGATTAAAAATGAGGGTTTATTAATGTATAAAATATGTGATTATCAAATCTCCCCACACTTAGATTTTTACACTCCTGGGCACAACACATAAGACCAAAGCTAGAGAATAAAGAAAAACAACACAGACTAAAAAATTAAAAACTATAAAAGACTCAATTTCCAATGATATTCAAGAATGAAAAAGTTTATAAACAAGAAGAGCAACCAAAGATTCAAGGGATCAAAACACTCATGAGGTGACTTTTTTTTTTGTATCTAAAATCAACAAGCAAGGAAACTTCAATTGAAAAACATGAATCAAGAATGATAGATCCTTACAGAATTCACTCTCGATCCCTCAAGTGTTAAAAGGTAAGTATTTCACTCTATTCAACCCATGAACAATTGCACTACCCTAAGCTTGCTTATCTTCTACTTTTCCGCTACTTAAAACACATACACATAAAAGTCAAAAAGACTTTATTCAAGGTTGTAATGGGGTCATGGTAAAGGAGAATAGATAATATGAATATGACAAGATAAATACCAAAAAGAATAGAAGAGCATTATGGTACAGTTAGAGTGGAGAAGATGTTTGAGAACATTCATCATAAAGAATAATGACTAATATTTGACTAATGTTTTGTTGAAGATCAATGGCAAATTGGTAGGTTGAATTCATTGTTAGGCCTGAACCTTCTCTTTCTCTTCCTGTTGTTTCTAAGCATCCACCTTCATTCTAGGTATAGATATTTCACTTGGTGTATTAGGAGATTTTGATAATCCTTTGATTGCAGCAGTGGTCAACTCTTTTTTTTTTTTTTGCATTTTGCACACACACCCCCACACTTTTTCAAGAACAAGGCCAATGCTCTCTTATTCCCTAAGGTTGGGTAAAAACATGTTTTTTTTTTAGAAAGGCACGTAATGAGCTAAAAACAAGGAATGGTCAAATAAGCTCAAAGGGGTTATACAAGGGAAAATATGTAAGGATGGCTATGTGGTCAAAGTAGCTATTTCAAAATGCCTCAATCATGTTTATGTATGTATGTAGAAATGTAGCCTCAAAAAAGAATCAAAGCAAGTTCTAGAGTAACAATTCCATGAGTAAAAAGAAATCACACAAGAAAGAAGAGAATGGTACAGATATTCAATCCATTCATCAATAGGCTCAAAATCTCACAAGGCATATATCTATCATTCTCAATCTATTAATTCAATATCCATAACCAAGCATGTGAAATTTAAGACATAAGTCAATTTATTCAACCATGCTATGATCCTTGAATTTCAATTGCTTTAAAGGATGTGAGAATTCATTCACTTGAATCATTCAAAGGAAATCAAATGATAAAACTTTGTTACTTCCACAATCATCACAGAACAGTTACTTCCTCAATTTAGATGCGTCTTAGGAGTAATTTACTTCAAAAGTAAAATTACTCCTTACTCTGTCATCCCTAATTGGTTTTGCTATAGGTTTCTGATAGTTATATCACTAAACACACTTCTCAATTTAGATGCCTCTCAGGAGTAAAATTACTCCTTACTCTATCATCATTCATTAGTTTAGTAAGTTCATGACAATCATATCATACTTCAAAAAAAATTTGTTTTTTTGTCAACTATCCTTCCCCCCAACTTGATCACAACATTGTCCTCAATGTTAAAATATAGATGAGTAAATGATAGAAGATATTAGAAATCTGACACAAATTTAAATAGAAATAAAGTACAATAAATAAGATCAAAGGTAAAGGAAAGTTATAGATGAAGTGTCAGATCTGGCTTTCTTTTCATGTTGCTTCCCTCACTGCTTCCTGCTAACTAATCTATTTGAGTTATTGTTGGATCAGGTTTATAAACAAAAGCTTCTAATTATCAATCAACTCATCAACAGTGGAAGCAGAGATAAGAAGTAGTCTTGTCACAGGTGTGATAAATTTCTGTTCCACAGCTTTGTCAAGAAAAAATAACAAAAGATCAAACAAATTATTAATATTAAAAAAACCTATGAGTTTATGGTGGATGTTCAGTTGGGCACAAGAGACAATTTGAAAAACTTCTTCCAAACTACCAAAACCACCTGGTAAGGCAATGAATGCATCAGAGTTGTCAAGCATTATCTTCATTCGTTCATGCATAGATGATACCTTAAGTTTCTTCCCAATTGTCTTTCCAGTGATGTTCTGTTGAGTTAAAGGTATAAGAATGACACTTAAAACCTGACTGCCTCCTATATATGCAGCAAGTGATACAGCTCCCATTAACCCACGACAACCTCCCCTATATAAAAGATGAATATTCCTCACAGCAAGTGTTCGACCAAGAGTGGTTGCTGCATTTACAAACTCTAAACCCTTCCCATACTTAGACCCACAAAATACACATATATTTTTAAGTTGACGAACAGAAACACCTTTCATTTCTATACTCACCTTCCCTTTGAATGATTCTGAGTTAAAGGAAAGTGGAGAAAATGGAGTGTTTAAATAGGAAAAAGAATGGAAAGGGTAATAATAGCACCTATAAGGGTAGGTTGGTTGTTGCCAAAAAAGTTTGAAATTAAGAAACACATAATCTTTTTATTATTATTTTTTTAATTTTTTTGTTTTTTGTTTTATTTTTTTTTTTTGAACTTCAAGAAAACTATTAGGGTAAAGAAATCTAGAAACCCCTGAAAGACCCTACTCAAAGGATCGTCTATCCAAAACCAAAATACAACATAATCATACAAAGATAAAAGAAATATAATAGCAAATGATGACATACCTTTATGTATAGTTTTCATTGCGTATCTTTATACTACGCGTCATGAGTATAGTAGTGGCATATCTTTGAGTTGCATGTCATCGGTGCAACATATGAACTCCACAAGGATTGTCAAATCGACAACAAGAACCTTTGAGTCCTTTCCGTCCTGCTTGCGGAATAGCAGTCCTCTATCTTCGTGCAAACCTAATTAAAGCCTTGTATTCTAAGAAGATGGTACCTGACCGCAGCTAGTTAGAACTTGCCATAGAAGCCTACTAATTAAAGTAAGTATACGGCCCAGTAATAGTTTCTGTTCACTGTAATGACGGGACGCTTCTTTCTGTCCATCAGTGCTACAGAGCCTTGGTTCCAAGAACTGGGAATGTAGCATGTGGCTCTCTACAGAGCATGACACATGAACCTTATTTACATATCAGTGTGTGAAGATCTTCTGTTGAGTCTATGACAGGACGGGCAACTGCCCGAGGCGTCTAATCGAATTAAAGACCAAGTACAATCGAAGTTTTGCTTTTTTTTTCTTTTTAACCTTGTTTTTTTTCTCTTTTTTTCTTTCTCTTTTTTTTTCTTTCTCATTTTTTTTGGTAGAAGAAGATAATATATACACATTGTTGTGATTGTGGCTTATATCTTCCTCTGGTTTTACGTCCAGTAACAGCATAAATGCCTTCTATGAGTCGAGGATAAACTTCCGATCTAATTTTCTTAAAAATTGGCAAACAGGGTCTTTTAGAGTCAGATTCCCAAGATTGTAATGTTTTTGTTCGTCCTTGAAGAGATTCCACAAATTAAGAAGTTCACGATGCACAGATCCATAAAAATACGTCTCAAGAGTTAATAAGATATCATCTAATGACTCTTTACTCAGTCTATTCTTAATAAAAAATATTTTATATTCTCGGTTTGTGAAAATCATTCCCAAAGAACGACATCGCTTGTTACAATTCCATCATGCACATTTGTGACAGACTTGCAACCTTTTTGGTCTTCTCCTTTTAGAATACAAACTTCTACCAAGACTTGGCATGTATGAGTCAAATGAAATTGAAGACTCACCTGCTAGTTGAACCTTTGCTTCAATTATCCAGCGTACATCTTCTGGCATACCCTTGTGCATTAACAGTCTTAATCTTTCACATCGAGTTTTGTAGATTTTTGTTAGAGCATTTTGAGGGAGGGAAGGAAAATGTTTTCTGAAATTTGAGAGAATGACATCCATTTAAAAGGAGAAGTGTTAGCCATGGCAACCATCACCCAAGAGGGGGGGTGAATTGGGTGATTACAAATTTTAATGCAACTTTGAGAAATTAAGCATTTTGAATAACTCAATTAATAAATGCAGCGGAATAAGTTTAACAAAGGTGCAACTATTATAGATTTCACAAATACTACTTGGGCTATAGGATAAATCAAGTAAATAAACTAGATATCAAATTCAACTCAAGCATATATAATTAAGGCACAAATGTAAAGAGATAGAGTTGAGAAGATCAAACACAAGATTTATCCTGGTTCGGCCACCAATCCACTTGTGCTAGAGCCTCCAACTCTTCAAGCTTCACAGGTGCTTGAAAAACCTTTACATTCAAGAGCACTCACAACACCTTTGGGATACCTCACCCTTTGTGTTTAAGCCTCACTACAAGGGATACCCCACCCTTTTCTCTCTTGAGGGATACCTCACCCTCTTACAATGATTTTGAGATGAAGAGAAAAATTATAAACTCTCACAAGAGTAGATATACAACTTGAAGAACAAAGTATGGATAATAAGAAACTCTCTCAAGAGTGGATAATACAAATTGAAGAGCTATGGGTATCAAGGATTCACACTTTAAAGCTCAAAATATGATTTTGATGATTCAAGGATCAAGTATAGTGTTCTTGTATTTCTTAGGATGTAAATACTTCAAATATCACTTATATATAGAGCCCAAATGATAAAATAGCCGTTGGTAGTGTTTAGAAATAATTTTTATGAAAACTAGCCGTTTATAGCCGTTAGAAATGTTTCTGGGCACTTGGTAATCGATTACACACTTCTGGTAATCGATTACAGGGCTTCTGTCAACGTTGTAATCGATTACAGGATTTGTGTAATCGATTACAGCATTTCTGGTTTCGAAAGCTGACTTTAAAAGGTCATAACTTCTTCATTTCTTATCCGATTAAAGCAAATGACCAGTCATTGGAAAGATCTTTGAGTCTATTTTCAAATGAAATAAATTTCATAACAAAACTCAAAGTATTTTGAAAGTTATGATCAAAAGAGTGACCAAAGGTCAGTTTTTCAAAACTCAAACTTGACTATATTTCATAGTTTAAAGCAAATGGTCATAACTTCTTCATTTCTTATCCGTTTAAAGTAAATGACCACTCATTGGAAAGATATTTGAGTCTATTTTCATATGAAATAAGTTTTATAACAAAACTCAAAGTATTTTGAAAGTTATGATCAAAATAGTAACTAAATGTCAGTTTTGCAAAACACAAACTTGGCTATTTTTCAAAGGTTTGAACTACCATCAAGACTAACTTTCCAAAAATAGTTTGTTGGCCATTAAAACATGTAAGAAACACTTTTAAAGATGTTAAAACATATTTGAGCTTAGTATGATTCCTTTTTACCTTTACACAAGATCTAAGTCCTATAAGCTATTCTTGAAGAACCTTGGGACTTGATTTTTTGCCATCATCAATTCTTGATGTAATCCAAGCTTCTAAAAAATTCTTCTCTTCAAATCTTGCAAACGCTTGGAACATCTTATCATTTTCGTTCTTCTTGAGTTGAGCATGATTGTGATCTTTTGCTTTCTTGTTGCAATGCTCATTCTTGATACTTGGACTATCCTACAAAGTATTACTCACTTAAAACAAGCATAGTTAGTCCAAATTCATAACTTAATATCTTAATATGCATGATTTATAAATGTATAACTCTAATTAGTATAACATGCATATAAGAATGTTGCATATATCTCATTGCATGATTATTAAGTGAAGTATAACTAAATAAAGTACATAATCATGCATGATCCAATATATCTCTTTTAAGCACATATATGTAATATGATCAATATTCTTTTGTGATGCATTTGTCATCTATAAAGCACATCTATTAAGCATAAGCATCATTCTTTTTGTATTGTATTTGTCATCATCAAAACTTAACATATTAAACTATTGAGGCAAAGACAATGCTACAAGAAGGATTTAGTTATTATGGAAAATTGAAAACAAATCGACTCGAGAGCCACAGAGTATCGTTATCCACCACTTAATCGGGAACACAAAGAACTGCAAAAAGAAGGCAACAAAATTAGAATAAATTTTATTCATAACAAGGATTAGAAAGAGAGATGAATTTTACCTCATCAATTTGGTTTTCCAGAAATGGTTTGAGTCTTTGTCCATTGACTTTAAACACATTACCATTCCTAGAATTCTCAATGTCTATGGCCCCATGAGGATACACATGTTTGACAACAAAGGACCACTCCACCTAGATCTCAATTTTCTAGGGAATAGGTGCAGATGAGAATTATAAAGCAAAACTTTTTGACCAATTTCAAAAGATTTTCTCAAAATTGACTTGTCATGAAAAGTTTTTGCTCTAACTTTATAAATCTTTAAGTTTTCATTTACAACATTTCTCAATTCCTCAAGTTCATTTAATTACAATTTGTGTATCTTGCAAGCATCATCAAGGTTTAGGTTGAAAGCTTTAATGGCCCATAATGCTTTATGTTCTAATTCTAAAGCAAGTGACAAGGTTTTCCATAGACTAACCAATAGGGTGATATGCCCAAAGATGTTTTGAAAGCAGTACGGTAAGCTCAAAGTGCATCGTTTAGTCTTAAAGACCAATCTTTACGATTTGGGTTAACTATTTTTTTCAAAATTTGTTTAATCTTCCTATTTGCCAATTCAACTTGTCCATTTATCTGAGGGTGATAAGTGTAACACCCACCGTAGGGTATCATATTTATGCTACTTAATTATCAAATTCCCCAGTAGATTATAAAATATGCTTTGTAATGTAAATATGAGTTATAAAGTTTCTAGAATATGAATAAAATAAACTCAGCAGAATATAAAACTTTAAACAGCATCACAAATAATTTACATAATATACATAAGCTTTAGTACAGACATACTTAAATATTTACAGACATAGTTCTCAAAAGTATTTGAACATTATTAAACTAACATACTTGCCCAAGCATAACTAGACAGTAGAACCCTCAGACGAGTCCTCCTCAGACTCCTTAGTAGGTAGGAATCCAACTTGACATGAAGTCTCACGGACTGGTGTCCGTGTAGACGGCACTGTACTGATCTCTGTTGGGATGTGATACCTACCACCCCAATACTGCCTAATCGACAGTGGAAATTCGACATGTACATAAATAGTGACAGAAAAGAACGGATCTCCATGAAATAGCCTGCTCATGTTGACCGCCAAATGTCCCTGATATATTAGTCCCTCCTCATTGGGACTAATCCTCCAAGCACTAGCTCCTCCGTGGAACTTTAGTCTGACGTACCCAAAGAAACTCGGCCGGGTTGCCATCCGATCAAAAATCAGCTTCCTCGCTAAGAATCTGTTTCTCCTCACCTTCTTGCTCAGTACCCGGTCAGTGTCTTTATCAATATATAAATATAATACGAAGTAATGCACGAAGAGGTGAGATCACCTACATCATTACCAATATGGTAGTACAGAGATAACATAGAGAAAACATTATATAGATATATCATTCAATGATACAGATATAGTAAATAATAACATAATTATTTCATTCATCATTCATCATTCGTCAACATCTGACAGATACTATATCATTAAATATTCAGACATGTCCAAGTTATACATATGCTCACTGACTCATTTTCCTTCTCCATGGAGCTAAACTCAAGTCGGAGAGATTGATCTGAAAAATTTGCCTGTACCAACATGCCTTAGACCACGTGCCACCATTCTCATAAGTGTTTGCACATCTAGCATATACACGATAGTCTTTACTAGATCTTGATTAAGAATAGTGTCTTGGTCCGGATCATCAATGTGTTGCATCGGTCTAACCCATGGTACAGAAGAGCTACAAACTGCCCATTGTGAGCAACTCGCACCCTAATGCCCCTAAGATCAACAAGTGACTTACACTACGCAAATCGCACCCACTCAAGAGGTGTATTCTGTCCTAGGCAATTAGCCTTTTCCAGTCCATCGGACCTTTCCATTGCATGTTTAATGCACCTCAACCAATCACCACTACAAGAAAACAGCGAATTTGCAGTGGATTTTTTGCGGTGGATTCGAATCCTCCGTAATTTTGCGATGGATTAAAATCCATTTCAATTTGCGACGGATCTTGCGGCGGATTAAATTGCGGCAGATTTTTACGGTGGATTTTTCACCACTAAAATTCTCTGGTGATTTTTCAAGAATAAAATATTTTTTTTTGGATAAAAAAAATTTGCGGTGGATAAATACGCCACAAATTCAGCAGCAATTCAAAAAAATATTTGCGGCAAAAAAATCCACCGCAAAATAGACCAGTATAATAAAAATTCCAAAAAATATTAAAACAATCCGTCGCAAATCTAAATTTAAATTTGCGGCTAAAAAATCCGCCGCAAAATTTGATAAGTATAATAAAAAATTATAAATAAAATATTAAAATAATTTGCGGCGGGAAAATCACCTGCAAATTATGCCGCAATTCAAAAAATACATTTGCGGCAGATTTTTCCGCCACCAAAAATCCGTCGCAAAATTAAATCTACTTCATATTCTTCCTTCTAGCATTTTCATTTTTCAGATGGAATTCTTTCTCTAATTATCTCTCCTCTCTCCCTTCCCCTTTCAAGATAAAAGCTTCCATGATCAACCGTCATCATCTTCAAGACCTTGAGGTAGGGGGAAAACCTTGTTCTCGACTCACTTTCCTATTCTTTTCATCTTGTTCTTGAGTTGTGACTTGATGTGGGAATTGGGGTTTTGAATTGTTTTTGCTTGTTTTGGCTTGAATCTTGTTAGAAAACTTGGGAATAACATGATTTGGTTTGCTAGAGGCATCAGAACAGTTTTCATTACTTGTATATCTTGATTTTCCATTTGAAATGAGAATTTGGAATTTTACGTTTTGAATAACCATGGATGAGATTTGTAGTGTTTTGATCCATTTTTAGCGAAATCTTTTGGTGTTTTATATTCTCTTTATGTTTGTGAACTTGTTTGGGACTTAAACTCACCTAGAAACTGGATTAGAGTAGCCAAAATCTAAGATTTTGGCCAAAGGAACTGTAACCACGGTTCTGCAAAACTTCTTTCCCAAGAACACGGCTCATGTCCGAATACACCGGGGGGGCCCGTGTCCCTCTCTGCCAGTGCAAATCTAGTGGAAATGTGCAGACAAAGAAGGACACAACCCATATAAAATTTCACAGCCCGTGTAGAAAGATATAATGAGAATTAGCTTTTGTGCTCTTCATAAAAGTTGTAGCTCTTTCTCTTAGCTTTCCAAGGACACCTAATTCACCTCATTTTGACATGCATAGCTCAAGTTATGCTTATTTTTCTTGAGTAAAGGTCAAGGGTTGAAATTGAGAAAAATGCCAAAATGTTGTTTTGGAAAAAACTAGCTTTCCTAAGTGTGGGGACCTTTCTTGTATGCATTTATAAGTGTGATGAGACCTTTGTAAAGGTGTTTAATAAAGTGTATTCGTGATGCATGTAAATCAATTATTATCCTAATAGATAAGTTTAAAGATTAATTGATGAACAAATATGATTGGAAATATTTGGAATTGTGGCAATTGTTGGGAATCTATTGAATGTAATAATGAAATAGAATGGTGCTCCTTTTTAAAGAAGATTACGGCTAGTTCAGGTGCAAATGAGATTTCTGGCTTAACTTATATTTAAAAATCACATCAAGGTGACTCTTATTAGAAAGGTATTATAAACGTTTCTTGTTTTTATTTATAAATGGTTTATGTCAGAAATGAAAAGACGAATTGTTTTGACTTATGCCACTTTTCTATTTAATAATTAAGTAACTTGTTTTATATACAGTAATGGGATTTATTATGAGATTATGTTGTATTAATTTATTACTAAGAATTTCAAATTCTCACCCCAACTTCTTATTTTCATGGTAAATCTAGTATATGATCAAAGTAGGAGCGAAAGAAGGCATTGAAGACTTTGTATAAATCCGTTTGTGTTTTTGTTAAAGCTAGCATCACGTTGCATTTTGTGACACCTTGAGGAGGAGATCTCCAACTGGTGCGGTGTGGTAGTTTCCAACAGGTTTGATCTACTCTTTGATTCACCCTTTCTTCTTTTTGATTGGTGTTAATTAACCTGCATTGCTTTTACTTAGTCTTTTGTTAAAAGTTAGGCTTGGTATAATATATGCATAGGATTTAGACTTTTATTGGAGAATACTAGTTGTTTAGATTGAAATATTTATACATGTATAATTTTAAAATATATTAATTATGTAACATATGTTGTGCATTTTGAGTTTTTGTATTTTGATTTAAGTGTAAAATTATCATTGCAGAAAATGGTAGTTCCAGAAAATCATAGATGGATGTATAATAGGACTTATTCGGGTCGTAGAGGACTTAAACAAGAATTTGTATGTGGAGTTAAAGAGTTTGTAAATTGTGCATGTCGATCTTCCCATTATTTAAGTGAAGGAACAATTAGGTGTCCTTGTTTGATATGTTATAGTGGGAAATTGTTGAAACCTGAGATTGTGAAAATCCACTTGTATAAAAAAGGATTCAAACCTAGGTATTGGTATTGGGCAGATCATGGAGAGGAAGAGCCTGATCCAATTAGTGTAGATATAAACTCTGGTGTGAATACTGCTAATAGTCCTATATTAGAGGACGGAGACGTGGTTGATAGATATCAAAATATGGTTTGTGATGCGGCTGGAACAGACTTTGGGGATTTTAGGAGTCATTTTGAACAGAGTGTTGAGGATGCTCCACATCCAGAGGCCAAAGAGTTTTATGATCTATCAAATGCTTCAAGTCAGCCATTATGGCCTGGTTGTGAAACTCATTCTGAGTTATCCTTGGCGGTCAAATGTTAAGCCTCAAATCTGATTATAATGTAACGCATGCATGCTTTGATTCATTTATGGATATATTAAGAGAGGTTGCTCCACCAGGATCACGAATTCCTCCAAATTACTATAGAACAAAAAAATTGGTTGCTAAACTTGGGCTTACTTCAAGAAAAATATATTGTTGTGTAAATGGCTGTATGTTATACTATGATAATGCTAGACAATGTAGGCTTTGTGGTGCTGAAAGATATGAACTTCGTAAAACTAGTAATAGGAATAACAACAAAGTTCCGGTGAAAAGAATGCATTATTTACCTCTTATTCCTAGGCTCAAGAGGTTGTATTCCTCTATGAGCTCATCTGTACACATGAGATGGCATGTTGAAAACAATAGGAAGGAGGGGGACATATCGCACCTATCCGATGGTGAAGCATAGAAGTATTGTAATAGGATATATCTTGAATTTGCATCTGATCCTAGAAATGTTAGGCTTGGTTTGTGTGCCGATGGATTCACTCCCTACAATCAATCTGCTTCTCCTTATTCTTGTTGGCGTGTGATAGTCACTCTATATAATTTACCTCCAGAACTATACATGTTCCTAACATGCATTATTCCTGGTCTTCATAATCCCAGAGCAAGATTGATGTTTATTTACAACCATTAATCGATGAACTGAAAATTTTATGGGCGGGTGTTTTAACTTATGATGTGTCAAGCAAACAAAATTTTATGATGAAAGTTGCATTGATATGGACAATAAATGACTTTCCTGCTTATGGAATGTTGTCTGGATGGATGACTGCTAGTAAATTAGCATGTCCATATTGCATGGATCAGACAAAGGCATTCACTTTGAAGCATGGGGAAAAAAATTTGTGGTTTAACCGCCATCGTCAATTCTTGCCCGTTGATCACATGTTTAGAAGAAATAAAAATACATTTAAGAAGAAAACTGTTATGACTAAGTTGCCTCCACCAAGATTATCTGGACATGAATTAAGTGAGATTGTTAGTGCCTTTAGTAAAATAACTGAAATTCAGTCATGCAAACACCATGGGTATGGTGTTTGTCATAATTGGACTAAGCAAAGCATATTTTGGGAGTTACCATATTGGAAGGACAATTTAATTAGGCATAATTTAGATGTCATGCATATTGAGAAAAATGTCTTCGATAACATATTCAACACTGTTATGGATGTTAAGGGCAAAACAAAGGATAATGTGAAGGCAAGAATGGACTTAAAAGAATATTGTCAACGATCAGAATTGGAGCTTATTGATTTGCCCAATGGTAAGATCATGAAACCAAAGGCTAATTATATTTTTACAAAAGAGCAAAAGAAGATGGTTTGTGAATGGGTGCAGCAATTAAAAATGCCAGATGGCTATGCTTTGAACTTGGCCAGATGTATGGACATGAATCAATTACGATTGTTTAGAATGAAGAGTAATGATTGTCATGTGTTTATGGAGAGTTTGCTTCCAGTTGCTTTTTCTTTGTTGCCAGATCAAATTTGGAAGCCATTGACTGAATTGAGTCAATTTTTTCCGAGACTTATGCTCAACGACTTTGGCAGAAAGAGACATGCTCCAAATGGAACAGAACATTCCGGTGATTTTGTGTAAATTAGAAAGGATATTTCCACCAGGTTTCTTTGATTCCATGGAACATTTACCAATCCATTTACCTTATGAAGCAAGAATGGGGGGCTAGCTCAGTACAGATGGATGTATCCATTCGAGAGGTACTTAAACAAGATAAAGAAAACAGTCAAGAACAAAGCTCGGGTTGAAGGTTCTATTTGTGAAGCTTATTTGATTCAAGAGATATCTCATTTCTGTTCATTTTACTTTGAGTCTCATGTTAAGTCAATGAGAACTAGAGTTCGACGAAATGATGATACAGATGAAAATATGTCGATCGAATCGACTTTGTCAATTTTTAATCAACCCGACCGAGGTTATGGAACATAAAAAAAAAAAGTGGCTAAATGATGCTGAGATGAAATCTGCAACATTACACGTCTTGCTAAATTATGATGAAGTTGAACCATACCTCAAGTAAGTAGTACTATTAATTTTGCCTTAAATTCTGACATATGTATTGCTCACTAATAACCAAATCATAAACTTTTAATTTTTTAGTGTTTTTTACAATATTTCAACATTCTTGAGGAACATTCAAATGAAAGAATTAATGCAGATTTTATAGAGTGGTTCAGAAGTTATATGAGTATTCAAACATTACTAAATTCGTTTTCCCAATCATTATATATGATTTAGATCATTAACATTAACTATATTTTTTTCTAGGTTCACAATCCACAAAATATGGTGAATAATTCTTACTTGCATGATTTGGCATGGGGGCCTAATAGATGTGTGACATCTTTGTCAATGTATTTTGTCAATGGATATAAATTTCACACAGATGCTTAGTCAGATGGGAAGAAAACAATCAATAGTGGTGTGTCTGTTAAAGGCTCAACTAATGGTGAAAGTGAAAATGATTATTATGGAATACTAAAAGATGTAGTTGAGTTAGAATATCCCAGGGAACCAAAAAAAAAAAGTTGTTCTTTTTAAATGTGAATGGTTTGATCCTATGATTAATAGAGGTACAAGAGTTCACAAAGATTATAAGATTGTCGAGGTTCAACACACTAGACAATATGAGAGGTTTGATCCTTTTATCCTTGCTTCCTCTGCAAGACAAGTGTATTACGTTCCTTATCCTGGAAAGAAAAAGGATAAGGTCCAATGGTGGGTGGTAATAAAGACCAAGGCAAAAGGTCGAGTTGAAATTGAAAGTGCCCAAGAACTTGCATTCCAAGATGATGATATGAATCCTGTGGATCCAATTATTGATGTGGATCTCATTGACAACTTGCAAGACACTAATGAGGTTTTTGATGTAGTCCAAGATGTTAGTTCTAGTAGACAGACTGAAAATGATGATGAAGAAGAAAGTTTTACTGATGATGATGATGAAACATCTTTCTCTAATAATGAATATGAAACAAATAGTGATGAGGACAATGTTTCCTCATAACTGTGAGTATAAAATCATATTAAGATGTTATAGTTACTAGTTATACATTATTGTGTCGTGTTTGGAATTATATTTACATTATATTTTTATTAATTGTGTAGATGTCATCGTCACGAGGAGATAAGGGGAAAGGGAAGGAGAATGAAAAGCAACAACTTCGACGTCTTCGAATCAATTTAGGGAGGCCACCTAGGGGGCAATCGTCAGGATCATCTCCACCCTCTGTTACAATATCACCCACTACAGGTTTGCATCAGCCACCATTTGCTGAGTACGTTATGATACCTACACCTGGACCTCAATGTCCGTCACCAACTTCCCATACACCGCATGGTACAACATATGATTCTGGGTCACCTACTATGGGCCCGTCACCGAGTACTCGTGAGTCGCTGGATACCCGTGATTATAATGTGGAAGTAACAAATTAAAGCAACAAGACGTTTGTTGAGCCAGATGGTGATTCTGGGTATGTGAACAACTATTTGTTATTCATTTATAGTTAATGCACATTCAAATTTTTTGTTGAGAATTTTTACATTTCCTTTTTTAAGTTGTATCGTAGATTTCTGCCATCTAAACCTGTTGTTAATGCCATTACAAAGATTATATGATCTAGGTATAATCAACCTTGGACATCTTGGGGAGAAATACCCAAGGATACTAGAGAAATATGGTTTCGAGAGTTTCAAGTATGTATCAATTTTTATTCCGGTAATTATGTTTGTTTGTCTTGTAATAGTGCAATTTTTTTAAACTTTAACGATATTTACATAATTTTTTTGAAGGGTTATGTTTGGTGGATGCCTCAGCATCATAATCATATGCAGAAGGCATATAATAGTCGTAGTTCAAAGATACTATCAAGTTTGCTGGGGCAGGCACGTAGCTTAAATGAAAGACCTTTTTGGATTGGAGAAGGCATATGGGAAGACTTATGTAGGCACTGGGCTAGTAGCATATATAAGGAGAAATGTCAACATTACTAACTAGATAGTTACTTAGATGTTATCCATCCATTCTTGAATATTGTAGAAGTTTCTTGTAACTAGAAACCCTAAGGAACACAAACTAAGTTTCCATCCTATTTGGTTACTACATAGAATATAAACTAACTTAGTTATATTTCTAGTTACTAAGTAACTAGTCCAACCATCAAAATTGACTACATCTTATTGGTTTAGAAAGTCCTAGCCACTAATGTTGACTCGTTTCTATTGGTTTAGAGATTTTCAAGTCAGAAACATTGACTTGATTCCTACCAGTTCCTATTGTCCACTGGACAGATGCTACTGCTCATAAGTCAGTAGGTATCATCCATGGGATAATAAAATAATAATAAAAATATAAAATATTTTTATTACACAGATAAATTCTAAAAATTAAAAGATTATGACACGCATCTCTCGGAATTGGAGTTAGTAAGATCCCCCAACTCCGAATAAATGCGTAAAGATTTTTCCCGATCAAAAAATTATTATTTTACTGCCACGTAGCAAATCTCTCAAAACAATCAAATATAATCATAAAACAATCAAAATAATTTTATAATACTCAAAAATCACAAAATAGTACAAATTCATTGTTACTGTGATAATGACTAATTTTCAGGGTGTTACAATAAGGGGTGACAATTTTGTGTGTAATACCATATTTCTTCATTAAAGATTCAAATGGTTTATTGCAAAAATCACTTATGATAACTCGAGGGATTCCAAATTGATACAAGACATTTTCTTTTAAAAAATTAAGAACAATTTTTTGATCATTGTGTCGATATGGAATCGCGTCAATCCATTTTGAGATATAATCAACTGCAATCAAAATATACAGAAATCCAAATGAGGATGGAAATGGACCCATGAAATCAATTCCTCAACAATCAAAAATTTCAATGACAAGGATAGGGTTCAGAGGCATCATGTTTCTTTTTGAAATGGAGCCTAATTTCTGACAATTTTCACAACTTTTGCAAAAAGTATAGCAGTCCTTAAATAAAGTGGGCCAATAAAATCCACACTGCAAGATTTTCGCAGTTGTTTTCTTTGAAGAAAAGTAACCTTCACATGCTTCTGAGTGACAAAATTTAATGACACTACCTACCTCACTGTTGGGCACATATCTCCGAAAGATTTGGTTACGATAATATTTGAACAAGTATAGGTCTTCCGAATAAAAATTTTTCACCTCTGTCAAAAATTTCCTTCTATCTTAGTGCGTCCATTGAGGCGACATCTTCCTTGTTACAAGAAAGTTGACTATGTTAGCAAACCAAGGCGTGGAATTAACAAAAAGTAAAAAATCATTGGGAAAAGAATCATTGATGGGTGTGCTATCAAAAGGTGAGCTTGTTGTAAGTCTAGACAAATGATATGCGACAACATTTTCAGCTCCTTTCTTATATTTTATTAAGATGTTGAATTTTTGAAGTAACAAAATCCATCGTATTAATCTTGGTTTGGCATCTTACTTAGACATCAAATATTTAACAACAGCATGATCGGTGAAAGTCACAACAGAAGAACCAATTAAATAAGATCAAAATTTGTCTAGTACAAATATTACAATAAGTAGTTCTTTTTCAGTAGTGGTATAATACATTTATGTACTATTTAAAGTTCTACTTACGTAACAAATTACATGAGGCTTACCTTCCTTTCTTTGGCCTAAAACAGTGCCCACAACAAAATTACTAGCATCACACATCAACTCAAAAGGCAAAGACTAGTCAGGGGATTGGATGATAGGAGTAGATGTCAAAAGACCAATTAATTTTTCAAAAGATTTTTGACATTCTAGAGTCCAATCAAATGATGTATCTTTCAATAGAAGATTACATAATGGTCTAGATATGACACTAAAGTCCTTAATGAATCCTCTATAAAATCATGCATGTCCTAAAAAGGAACGAACTTCTCTGACTATTTTTGGGGAAGGCAAATGGGCAATTAATTCAACTTTGGCCTTATCAACTTCAATTCCTTTAAACGATATCACGTGACCTAACACTATTCCTGAGGTAACCATGTAATGACATTTTTCCCAATTTAGTACAAATCCTATTTCTTCGCATCTTTTAAGAACTTTTTCCAAATTATCAAAACAATTTTCAAAATAATTTCTAAAAACTGTCAGGTCATCCATGAAAACCTCTAAATAATGCTCAATCATGTCACTAAAAATACTTAGCATGCATCTTTGGAATGTTGACAGAGTATTACAAAGGCCAAAACACATTCTTCTATATGCAAAAGTACCAAATGGGCATGTCAAAGTGATCTTTTCTTGATCCTCCAATGTAATTGGTATTTAATTATAACCCAAATAAACATCAAGAAAATAGTAGTTTGGATGTCCTGCTACCCTTTCCAGAATTTGATCAAGAAATGGCAAGGGGAAATGATCTTTCCTAGTAGCAGCATTTAATTTTCTAAAATCAACACATACGCCAACTAAAAGAGACTCGCGTAAGTATTAATTCACCTTTTTTCATTTTCAACTATTGTTATTCCAGATTTCTTAGGCACAACTTCTGTAGGGCTTACCCACTGACTATCAGAGATACGATAGATAATTCCAACATCAAGTAATTTAAGAACTTCAACTCTAACTACCTCTTTCATGTGTGGATTTAATCTTCTTTGAGGTTATTGAGATGTTTTAGCATTATCCTCTAAATGTATTCTATGTGTACATATTAATAGATTAATGCCTTTTATGTCCTTTAATGTCCATCCAATTGCACTTTTATGCCTTTTAAGTACTTCTGTTAACATATCTTCTTGTTCTTCAGTAAGGGACGAGGAAATTACCACTGGAAAGGTTTGCTCTTCTCCCAAAAATATGTACTTCAACCCAGCAGGTAATGGCTTTAGTTCCAGTGTGGGTACTTCTTCATGGGTATTATCATTCATGGGTTTTAGCTCTTCAAATCTTGGCTTCCATCCCTTGTACTCCATTACCTGTGTATAATCAAGCAAAGAGCATATTTCAGAGATATCATCATCTAATTGCATGTCTGAATTAAATGAATTGACTAAACAAATTTCTAATGGGTCAGAAGAACTCCTTGTTTGAAGATGATCATCTACGATGGCTTCAATTCCTTTAACTTCCTCATTTTCATCAAGGACTTCCTGTGGTTGCTTGCACATGTTAAAAGCATTGAATTCCAGTGTCATATTTCTAAATGTTAGCTTCACCACTTCATTTCTGCAATTTATCAAAGCATTAGATGCTAGTTTTTCAAAACTTAAACTTGGCTATTTTTCATAGTTTTGAATTACCACCATAACTAGCTTTTCAAAACTTGTTTGTTGGGTATTTTAGCATGTGAAAATCATTTGTAAAGATTTGAAAACATATTTGAGATATCTAGAAGGCTTCTTACATAAAGACCCTAAGTCCTATAAGCTATATCGTTTAATCTTGCTTTGGACTTTGTCTTTGACATGGCTTTGTTGTTATCAAAACCTTCATGAAATAGGCATTCACATTCTCCTTGAGTTAAGCATAATTGAGATCTTTTGCTTTCTTGTTGCAATGCTCACTCTTGGTACTTGGACTATCTTACAAAGTATTGCTCACTTAAACAAACATAGTTTGTCCAAATTCATAATTCAATATCTTCATATGCATGATTTATAAATATATAACTGTAATTACTTTAACATGCATATAAGACTTTCATAGACACATCCAAATAAGACATTTATCAATTATTAATAGAGATGGTCTATATAGGATGCAACAAAGAATACTTTACACATTTTCATTTAAGTATAGTCAAATTCAATATTAATTTAATACTATTAATGTAACTTATTATTGGATATATCCTATAAAAGATGTTATAAAGAATATGCATGATTCTTATATGAAATATAATAAGATGGAGTACATGATCATGCATGATCCAATATAATCTATTAAGCACATCTATATACATAAGCATCATTCTTTTGTCTTGTATTTGTCATCATCAAAACTTAACATATTAAACCATTGGGGCAAACTTATTTCCACAATCTCCCTTTTTTGATGATGACAAATCACCAAAGAAAAATATGTTGATCAATATAAGCATATGAAACAATAAGCACAAGAACATATTTTTCTTTCCTATTCTCACTCCCCCTATTTGACATCAACAAAAAGGCTTAGGAAGGAAAGATCATATTTTCTCTCCCCCTATAGATAAAACTCATGTTGCCAAAAAGAGTAGGATCATCAATACCAAAAACTTCTTCAATTTATTCAAAACATAATTATCTCCTCCTATTTGATTGCACATATGATTCAAGAATAGAGAGATGAAACAAGCATGCTTTCAAGATATATAAGATTATTCATACAATGCTTGTCATATTTTGTTACATCAACATTTAACATATAATAGCAATAAAATACTTTTTATAATCAAATAATGATGTAAGCCAAGAGATATAAACAACTTAAGAACTAGGCTCCCCCTCATTAAAGCACAATATGGATAAAGTAAAATATGTATGCCATGACCATGTAAGCACATTACCATAAAGTAAAGCATGACAGAAGATACTTATTCTTAATCCATCAATCAAAAACCATTTTAAGATTTCTCCCCCTTTCAAAAAGAATTTTATAAGAACACATTACATTTTCAAAAGCATTTTAGAAGGGTAGAGAGGTTTTATATTAAAACCACAAATTCCTTGAGAGAGGCCAAACTCAAGTCAAAAGAACATCTAAAAGTACATCTCCTATCTTTCTCATTGAACAAGACCCTTGAGAAAATAAAACACTTTGAAGAACAAGGCTTATTTTTTGAAGTATCAAGATGGACTCTATAGAACATTTCAAAAGATTTATTTAGAAACTATCTTAAACATTCTCTTAAGATTTAATAAAACTTTTCAAAGCAAATGAAGAGAGTACTACATTTATAGCACATATCCAATGATTTCTAAATTTTCAAGATAATTATGAGGTAAAAACACTTTCAAGGTCTTAAGACAAGATCAAATGATTCTCAATGATATGAAACTTGAAAAGATTCTTTCAAATATAATAAGGGATTTTGCTTTAAAAAACTTTTTAATCAAACCAAAAATTCTTTTCAAAATAAAAGCATGATCCTCATAGGTGTTTTACCACTAAGAAACCATAGATCAGGAGAATCATATATATCAATCATTCACCTTGATGAAATATGTTATAGGGGTCAAAGTATGTATAGAACTAATATCATCCACCCTATATGCAATGACAAAATTAGCAAGTTAATATCCAATTAGGCACTTTGTCAATGCTAAGCATACTTTCATGTAAGGAAAACATCTAATCATTTATGATCAATTTATCAACAAGTATTATACAATCCATAACATATAGAATAACACAATAGCTTAGGGATAGAGATACTTATTGAGTTAGATAGAGAGTGATGCTCTTTATTTATTGGTCATTTAATTTTGAGCTTTCTTCCTTTGAATACTCCATTTCATTGCACTAGAAGAAAGTCATCTTTATCTTCCTTTTCATTTGAACTTTGTTCAACTCTTCTCATTTATCCACATATGCAAAAGTGTACTCTTTGAGTTTTTGTAGGTAACTCTAACTTCCAAGCTTCAAGTCTCCATGAGGGAATAAAGATTCTTTGCACCCTTTTTAGAAGTTGAATCCTTTTAAGCTTTACTAACCTCAAGTTGAATAATCTTATTCCATTTAAATGTTTGCTTGAAGTAGTTATCACCCTATAATATAATTCAAAGTACTTTCTTTGGTATCTATCAATTTTGGATCCATAGAGGTTAGTCATTGAATTGTTAGCCTCTTACATTGTATGGTCATTAAAACAAACATTTACATTAGCAGACCAATTACAACATATACAGAAAAAAGCAGCAGCACCTTTCATATAGCCCGTGTTTATTCAAACAACAATAATGCTATTCGAATAAAAGCATGAGAAATAGACAGTCCTGGCTTTTTGCCAAGTATTATTCAAATAATGGATGCATTATTCGAATAACAAAGCATCCAAACTTGGCTCTCTGTCAAGCTTTATTCGAATAACCAAAGGGTTATTCGAATAAAACATAAAAGATCATAATTTTGAGAATGCTTATGTTAAGCATTATTCGAATAAGGTAGTCCTTATTCGAATAAGACATACGAAACAACAATTATTGGGGGCTACTAGAAAACGTTATTTGAGTAAGAATAGTCTTATTCGAATAAGACTAACTTAAAAGCATCAGTAACCATGTGTAGCAGGTCCAAAAGATTAAGAAATGTCAAGAAGCAAATAAGCACTTATTTTAACATGCATTTATGATAATCAAACCAGGAAATTCAATTATGTATGCCTAATAAGAATAGAAAATAATTATCACAAATTCTTAACTCTTACAGAGACATTTTAAATCAACCAAGGATCATGTTAGAAAGGATAAAAACAAGATAAAAATCATCTAACACAAATACTCATTTTAAGTCATGATTGATAAAAAACTTAAGCTCAAGGAAATTATCATCAAATATGTCATTTTAAACAAGAAGCATACTTATCTAAGATATTTGCATGTAGAAACACTTTCAAGATATAAAGCTAGAAAAGCATAATATAAGTCTTCACTTATTCAAGGATTGCAAGTCCAAGCTTCTTGGAGACAAGGAAGAGAGCTTAGAATTATTTCTGGTCTTTGTACTTGGAATAGCCACTTTCAAGTTGCCAAAGTCAGCTCTTGGCCTTCAAGCACACCTACAACACACTTCAATTTTTTTTACTTTTGGTACCTAAATTTTCTTGGGTCCTTGTGTGTTAGTTTTTGGCTATTAATCCATTATGCTCTCATAAAGATCAATTTTTCATATTATGTAAATTGAGCACAACATGTTAATTAACCAACTATCATTAAGTACATAGACCAGCATGCTTACTTTCATGATATATAGACAATTTAAAGCATAGAAAGCATACATAGTCATAGAATACCCTATTATCAAGAAATATGCAAGGTAGTGAGTAAAGGGTGTAACAAGAATGAACATAATCATGTACTATATATAATATTTAACTTTTACCAAGTACACATGATTCTATCATTTACCTGGAGCCCACAAAGAATATACCTCATATTTATTATCTTTTTAAGTAAATGTGCATAAGAGGTAAAAGTATTTGATACATTGGCCTTGGTAATCAAGGAAACTCTTTTCCTTACCCATTACTTCTCTTTTGGTGTTTTGAACTTTGCAAGTTTCACATTTTGTACTTGAGAAGCTTTGGTTGAAGTCATCTTCTTTCTTTGACCAAAACTTCTGTCATTGGGCTTTAGAAGCATTCTCCATGATGATTCTTTTTTCCTTTGACCAATTTGCCTATCCTTTTGAGAAATTTTTTGCGTAATTGAAACATTAGGAGGACAATTTGGTACCTACTTCATTTTAGGTCCTTGAATGTTAGTACTAAGGCCTTTAAGATCTTTAGGAACTCATATCATATTATTTCTCATATAAGGATTTCTTCTATAATTGCATAAATGAGAAATATGTCCTCGATGACCACAAAAATTACAAACAATTGAATTTAAGGATGACTTGGTCCTTTGAAGATCATCTTTGAAAAACTTAAGCCTTTTGTTGTTATTACATCTATACTATTTTTGCCATAAGCCTTACTTGAATTTCCATGTGAAATAACATCAATTTCATTCTTATTAACAAATATGGAATGTAAACAGTTAGAATCATTAGCTTTGGCAAATTCAGAATATAAGTCATCAACTTGATTTTCTAAATCAATGCACTTTTTACAAGAAGTTGAGGTTTCACATTTCAAAGACATTTCCTCATCAAGAAAAGCATATTTATTTTTCAAAGTCTTAATTTCATTTTCAATAGAGGAAATGTTTTCTAAACAAGATAAGTTTTTCTTTTCTAAAAACAAGTCATTATACAATTCATCATATGCGCATTATAGCTCATCATAGGAAGAACTATAATCTAGTTTAGGATTATTTACCTCAAAGTCCTTTTTAGTCATATGGAAATAGTCTCAATTTCTAGCATATTTGGCTCTTTAAAGAAATCACCATCTTCCTCATTGTTGTCCTTCAATGATTCAAGAGCATGTTCTTGAGGACATTTTTCAATATTGTCTTCCTCTAAAGGCTTTTGCTCTTCTTACTCTCTAGATATAACTTTATGCAAAAAATCATTGTTAGCAAGATATATAGCACCAAGAACATCCCATATATCTTTAGCACTAGAGAAACTCTTAATTTTAGCATAAGCTTCATCATTCAAACCACTTCTCAAAATTTGCATAGCTCTAATATTCAAAGAAAAACATTTCTTATCATAGGTATTCCAAGTTTGTTTTGGTTTAGGAGAAAATCCATCAAGCACAATATCTCACAAATCCAAATCAATAGATTACATATAAAATTTCAGTTTAGCTTTCCAATAAACAAAATGCACACCATCAAAGAATGGTGGTTTATCAATTTCAAAACCTTCCATTTTGAAAAGCTTTCAATGGTTGCCAACAAACAAGGATCTTTAACTCTAAGCGATTAAGCTTTCAACAGAGCACGAAGCTCTGATACCACTTGTTAGTCATGGCAACCATCACCCAAGAGGGGAGTGAATTGGGTGATTACAAATTTTAATGTAACTTTGAGAAATTATGCATTTTGATATTTTTAATCAACACTTGCAGCAGATTAAGTCTAACAAAGGTATAACTATTATAAATTACTCAAATATCACTTGGGTTATAGGATAAATCAAGCAAATAATCTAGATATCAAATTCAACTCAAGCATATATAATTAAAGCACAAATGTAAAAGAGATAGAGTTGAGAGAAGCAAACATAATATTTATACTGGTTCAGCCACCGACCACTTATGGCCTATGTCCAGTCCTCAAGTAAGTCACCTGAGATTTTTCACTATCACTTCAAGCTTTAATAAGTGCTTGAAACCTTTACAAATTAGAGTACTCAACACACCTTGAGATATCTCACCCTTTGTGCTTGAGCCTCAAAAAAGGGATACCTCACCCTTTACAACATTTGAGGGATACCTCACCCTCTTTGTAGAAAATCAAATGGAGATTGAATGATAAACTCTCACAAGAGTAGATTACACAAGTTGAATCCCTATAATGCTCTTCAAGAATATCTCAAATATTTACAAAAACATAGCATAAATGGATTGAAAGATTGATTCTCGGATTAGTGCATTAAAAATGTGTTTCAAGTTGTTAGTTAGCTATTAAAGATGACCCAAGATATGTATTTATAGTATTTTAACTCAAAGGAGCCGTTGGTTTCTTTTAATGACAACATTAAATGCCAATAAACTAGTTGTTACGTGAGTTCTAGGTCGTGTTATTCGATTAATACATTTGTTATTTGAATAAATCCACTTATAGCATACCAGGAAGTGTTTTCTGGAATTTGTTATTCGAATAACACTTTGGTTATTCAAATAAATCTTTGAAAACACGTTTTGGAACGTTTTATAGGGTGTTTTATTTGAATAACACATTCCTTATTCGAATAAACCACTCTAGTTTCAAAAACTAACTTTAAATAGTCATAACTTCTTCATTTCTCATCTGTTTAAAGCAAATAACCACTCATTGGAAAGATCTTTGAGTCTATTTTCAAATAAAACAAGTTTTAGAACAAAACTCAAATTAATTTAAAAGTTATGATCAAAATAGTAACCAAAGGTCAGTTTTTCAAAACTCAAACTTGGCTATTTTTCATAGTTTTGAACTACCACCATAACTAGCTTTTCAAAACTTGTTTGTTGGGTATTTTAGCATGTGAAAACCATTTGTAAAGATTTGAAAACATATTTGAGATATCCAAAAGGTTTCTTACATAAAGACCCTAAGTCCTATAAGCTATACCGTTTAATCTTCCTTTGGAGTTGGTCTTTGACATGGCTTTGTTGTTATCAAAACCTTCATGAATTAGGCATTCACATTCTCCTTGAGTTGAGCATAATTGAGATCTTTTGCTTTCTTGTTGCAATGCTCACTCTTGATACTTGGACTATCCTACAAAGTATTGCTCACTTAAACAAACATAGTTAGTCCAAATTCATAATTCAATATCTTCATATGCATGATTCATAAATGTATAACTATAATTAGTTTAACATGCATATAAGACTTTCATAGACACATCCAAATAAGACATATATCAATTATTAATAGAGATGGTCTATATAAGATGCAATAAAGAATACTTTGCACATTTTCATTTAAGTAGAGTCAAATGTAATATTAATTTAATACCATTCATGTAACATATTATTGAATATATCCTATAAAAGATGTTATAAAGAATATGCATGATTCTTATATGAAATATAATAAGATGGAGTACATGATTATGCATGATCCAATATAATCTATTAAGCACATCTATGTAGTATAAATATAATTCTTTTTGTCTTGTGTTTGTCATCATCAAAACCTAACATATTAAACTATTGGGGCAAACTTATTTCCACAATAAGTAGTTCTAATCATTTCTCTTTGATGCTTAATTGTCTTATATACTTACTCAGAGATTGGAAATTTAAAAGTTATATGTCTTCTTATTTGAAACTGCTTGATATGTTCATATCTTGAAAACAAGAAGGAAATGATTCATCTTGTGCCTTGAACTTGTCTTTGAACTTCAATGTAAGAAAGTTGAATTATATGTGCATACTAGATTTTCTTACTTAATATAAAATGCCTAACGTGATCAGTGTTTGCCCAAAATGCCTATATAAGTTTTGATGATGATCATGTGTTTCTTGATAAACTTGAATCATGCCTTAAAATGCTTAAACTATATTTTTGGATTCAAGTGCATATGTACTTCATGCATTCTAGTTAGAGCTAACAGTTGTATGTTTGATAATGTGATACATGCTTTACATTATCTATCAACTTAAATTATGCTTGTAAATAGGCTTAAATGATATTTGATGATAGCTTATGATTTAGAGAACTTTTGATTACAAGTCTCTCTATGTATTTCAAATATAGCCATCAAATTTTTTATATACAAGCATATGTGGATAAGTGAGAAGAGTTGAATGATGTTCAAATGAAGAGGAAGATAAAGGAGACTTTCTTCTAGTACATTGAAATGGAGTATTCAAAGGAAGAAAGCTGAAAATTGAAGGACCAATAAATGAAGAGCATCACTCTCTATCTAATTCAATAAGTATCTCTATCCCTTAGCTATTGTGGTATTCTATATGTTATGGATTATATGTTACTTATTGATAAATTGATCTTAAATGATTAGATGTTTTCTTTACATGAGAAATATACTTAACATTGACAAAGTGCCTAATTGGATATTAACTTGCTAATTTTGTCATTGCATATAGGGTGGATGATGTTAGTACTATACATGCTTTGATCCCTATAGCATATTTCATCAAGGTGAATGTTTGATATTTATGATTTTCTTGATCCATGTTTGATATCTATGTTTTTCTTTTAACTTGGCTTTGATCACTCTCAATGAATAAGTGGTTTAAACATAAAACATCTTTACCCTTCTAAAATGCTTTTGAAAATGTTATGTGTTCTTATAAAATTCTTTTTGAAAGGGGGAGAAGTCTTAAAATGGTTTTTGATTGATGGATTAAGAATAAGTATCTTTTGTCTTGCTTTACTTTATGACAATGTGCTTACATGGTCTTGGCATACATATTTTTTTTTATCCATCTTATGCTTCATTGAGGGGGGAGCCTACCTCTTAAGTTGTTTATATCTATTAGCTTACATTCTTGTTTGATTACATAGAATGTTTTAATACTATCATATGCTAAATGTTGATATATTAAAATATGATAAGCATTGCGTGAATAATCTTTTATATCTTGAAAGCATGCTTGTTTCATCTCTCTATTCTTGAATCATATGTAGAATCAAATAGGAGGAGATAAATATGTTTTTGAATAACTTGAAGTTTTTAGTTTTGATGATCCGACTCTTTTTGGTACCATGAGTTTTATCTATAGGGGAAGAGACAATATTATCTTTATTTCCTACACCTTTTTGTTGATGTCAAATAGGGGGAATGAGATTTGGAAAGAAAAATACTTTCTTGTGCGCATTGTTTGACATGATTATATTGTTCAACATATATTTTCTTTGGTGATTTGTCATCATAAAAAAAGGGAGAGATTGTGGAAGTAAGTTTGCCTTAATGGTTTAATATTTTAATTTTGATGATGACAAATATAAGACAAAAAGAATGATGTTTATGTTACATAGATGTACTTAATAGATTATATTGGATCATGCATGATCATGTACTCTATCTTGTTATATTTCATATAAGAATCATGCATATTCTTTATAGCATCTTTTATAGGATATATCCAATAATATGTTATATGAGTTGTTCAAATTAATATTGGATTTGACCCTATTTAAATGAAAATATGCAAAGTGTTCTTTATTGCACCCTATATAGAGCATATCTATTAGTAATTGATAAATGTCTTATTTGAATATGCCTATGAAAGTCTTATATACATGTTAAACTAACTTGAGTTATATATTTATGAATCATGCATATGAAGATATTGAATTATGAATTTGGACTAACTATGTTTGTTTAAGTGAGCAATACTTTGTAGGATAGTCCAAGTACCATGAGTGAGCATTGCAACAAGAAAGTGAAAGATCACAATTATGTTAAACTCAAGAAGAATGAGAATGATAAGATGTTCAAAGCATTTGCAAGATTTGAAGAGAAGAAATTTTTAGAAGTTTGAATTACATCAACAAGCCTAAGGATTAGAATTAGTATATCATAATGTTTAATTTATCAATGGTGTTTTAAGAATTTGTAATCACCCAATTCACCCTCCTCTTAGGTAATGGTTACCATAGCTAACAGTAGCAAATTAAATGAAAACAAGTAAACTAATTGGCTTTTAACCAGATGCAAGATGACTAAGGTTTAGAATCTATCAAGATTAATTTTAACATTAACTATGTCAAATTATTATACCCAAATAATTTATCTCATGAACATCTAGTGGCAAATTATGTGCTCATGAAAAATTTATCAATGAAGCACAAAAAAAAATAAGTAATCAAATATATGATTCTATTTCCTTAATTAATAGTAATTTTCAAATCATCAAATGTATCCCTAACAAAAAATCATAATTGATATCCAATAATTACTACTAGCATTCAGATAACCCAAATAAATTCAAAACATAAGAAAAGCATGATTGTACTTGATTGCGAGATTTAAAGGATGCAAACCTAAGTATAGGTTGTCTCAGGTAATAAATTCTCGGGAGTTCGAGTTCGATCCAAAGGGAATTGATGAAGAGAAATTATTTGAGGTACGAAAATGATTTGTCACAAAAAATAATAAAAAAAGTAAAACTTGTAACACCCACCGTAGGGTGCCACATTTATATTACTTAATTTCCAAATTACCCCCAAGTTCATAAAATGTGATGTTGTGATAAAAATACGAGTTGTAAATTTTTTTCTTTCTTCTTTGATAACGATAAAATAAACTTAGCAAAAAATATAAATATTATACATCATCACACATAATTTACATCATCATACATTACAAACGTACTGTCAGGATTATTTATATACAGACCAAGTTCTCAAAGTAATTAAACATAATTTAAAACTCACATATTGCCCAAGTCTTACTAAACAGCAGAACCCTCAGATGGGTCCTCCTCAGATTCCTCAGCAGGAAGGAATCCAGCACGATGCGAAGCCCTACGGACAGGTGTCCGAGCGGACGACACGATACTTATCTCACTAGGCGTATGGTAGTAGGCTCCCCAGTACTGCCTAATAGATAGTGGAAACTCTAACTGTACATAAATATTGACACTAAAATAGGGGTTCCCTTGATAAAGCCTACTGTAGGTAATGTTCAGGTCCCCTATATAAAATATACACTGACGATCCAAATGAACATGCCACGCCTCCAGACCTCCGCGAAACTGTAACGTCATGTATCCTAGAAAGCTGGGCATTTCCATCTTCTCAAAACTCTGTTTTCTCCACAGGAGCCTGCTCTTCTTCACCCTTTGGTTCAGTGCCTTGCTCAACGTCTTTACCAAAAATAAATACAGTACAAAATAATATACAAAGAGGTGAGATCACCTACGCCAACACTAACATGGTAGCACAAAGATAATACAAACAACATACCACACAGCTATATCATACCATAATTACAATCATGCCATTAACATTATTATCATCATCATCATCCAAGTATTTCTTAGCAGAACAATTGTCATAGCCAATATCCCTCAATTAATATGTCATACAGATATAAATGCTCATATTTATGCATGCACACTTTGACTTAATTTCCTACTCCATGGAGCTAATACTCAGTTCGGAGAAGTTGATCAGAAAGATCTGTCTGTACCAACATGCCTCAGACCAAGTGCCACATTTCTCATATGTATTTGCACATTTAGCATATACACGACAGTCTTTACTAGATCTTGATTAAGAATAGTGTCTCGGTCAGGATCATCGATGTGTTGCATCAGTTAAACTTACGGGAAGAAGAGCTACCAACCACCCATGTAAGCAACCCGCACCCCAATGTCCCAAGGTCAACAAGTGACTTACACTACGCATATCGCACCCACTCAAGAGGTGTACGTCTCTCCTAGGCAAATAGCCTCATACAGTCCATCAAACCTTTCCAATGCATGTTCAATGCATATGAAGATATTGAATTATGAATTTGGACTAACTATGTTTGTTTAAGTGAGCAATACTTTGTAGGATAGTCCAAGTACCATGAGTGAGCATTGCAACAAGAAAGTGAAAGATCACAATTATGTTAAACTCAAGAAGAATGAGAATGATAAGATGTTCAAAGCATTTGCAAGATTTGAAGAGAAGAAATTTTTAGAAGTTTGAATTACATCAACAAGCCTAAGGATTAGAATTAGTATATCATAATGTTTAATTTATCAATGGTGTTTTAAGAATTTGTAATCACCCAATTCACCCTCCTCTTAGGTAATGGTTACCATAGCTAACAGTAGCAAATTAAATGAAAACAAGTAAACTAATTGGCTTTTAACCAGATGCAAGATGACTAAGGTTTAGAATCTATCAAGATTAATTTTAACATTAACTATGTCAAATTATTATACCCAAATAATTTATCTCATGAACATCTAGTGGCAAATTATGTGCTCATGAAAAATTTATCAATGAAGCACAAAAAAAAAAATAAGTAATCAAATATATGATTCTATTTCCTTAATTAATAGTAATTTTCAAATCATCAAATGTATCCCTAACAAAAAATCATAATTGATATCCAATAATTACTACTAGCATTCAGATAACCCAAATAAATTCAAAACATAAGAAAAGCATGATTGTACTTGATTGCGAGATTTAAAGGATGCAAACCTAAGTGTAGGTTGTCTCAGGTAATAAATTCTCGGGAGTTCGAGTTCGATCCAAAGGGAATTGATGAAGAGAAATTATTTGAGGTACGAAAATGATTTGTCACAAAAAATAATAAAAAAAGTAAAACTTGTAACACCCACCGTAGGGTGCCACATTTATATTACTTAATTTCCAAATTACCCCCAAGTTCATAAAATGTGATGTTGTGATAAAAATACGAGTTGTAAATTTTTTTCTTTCTTCTTTGATAACGATAAAATAAACTTAGCAAAAAATATAAATATTATACATCATCACACATAATTTACATCATCATACATTACAAACGTATTGTCAGGATTATTTATATACAGACCAAGTTCTCAAAGTAATTAAACATAATTTAAAACTCACATATTGCCCAAGTCTTACTAAACAGCAGAACCCTCAAATGGGTCCTCCTCAGATTCCTCAGCAGGAAGGAATCTAGCACTATGCGAAGCCCTACGGACAGGTGTCCGAGCGGACGACACGATACTTATCTCACTAGGCGTATGGTAGTAGGCTCCCCAGTACTGCCTAATAGATAGTGAAATCTCTAACTGTACATAAATATTGACACTAAAATAGGGGTTCCCTTGATAAAGCCTATTATAGGTAATGTTCAGGTCCCCTATATAAAATATACACTGACGATCCAAATGAACATGCCACGCCTCCAGACCTCCGCGAAACTATAACGTCATGTATCCTAGAAAGCTGGGCATTTCCATCTTCTCAAAACTCTGTTTTCTCCACAGGAGCCTGCTCTTCTTCACCCTTTGGTTCAGTGTCTTGCTCAACGTCTTTACCAAAAATAAATACAGTACAAAATAATATACAAAGAGGTGAGATCACCTACGCCAACACTAACATGGTAGCACAAAGATAATACAAACAACATACCACACAGCTATATCATACCATAATTACAATCATGCCATTAACATTATTATCATCATCATCATCCAAGTATTTCTTAACAGAACAATTGTCATAGCCAATATCCCTCAATTAATATGTCATACAGATATAAATGCTCATATTTATGCATGCACACTTTGACTTAATTTCCTACTCCATGGAGCTAATACTCAGTTCGGAGAAGTTGATCAGAAAGATCTGTCTATACCAACATGCCTCAGACCAAGTGCCACATTTCTCATATGTATTTGCACATTTAGCATATACACGACAGTCTTTACTAGATCTTGATTAAGAATAGTGTCTCGGTCAGGATCATCGATGTGTTGCATCGGTTAAACTTACGGGAAGAAGAGCTACCAACCACCCATGTAAGCAACCCGCACCCCAATGTCCCAAGGTCAACAAGTGACTTACACTACGCATATCGCACCCACTCAAGAGGTGTACGTCTCTCCTAGGCAAATAGCCTCATACAGTCCATCAAACCTTTCCAATGCATGTTCAATGCACCAATGCCAATCATAGGCAAAATTCATATATAGTGTCCATACACTAGTTCATGCATATAAAATGCACCAATGCCAATCACAGGCAAAATTCATCATTTTCTCATACAGTGTTAATCCACCGGTTCAACAGTAATCCTACTGTATATTTAATCGCAAAAATCATATTATCGCATTTTCATAGTCGCGCTCCACTTTTGTCGCATTATTACAATTTTGTAACATTTTCTGTTACGTTTTCAAATCACATATATTTTTCAATGTTTTTATCAATCACGTAAAAATATTCCACCATTTTTAAATCACATCGTGATTTTTCAACAATATCTCAATCAAGTAAAAATATTTAAACACTTTCCAATTTGCGTAGAAATATTTCAACGTTTTTCAAATTGCGTGGAAATATTTAAACGTTTTTCAAATCGCGTAACTTAAAAATCACATTTTTAAGTTACGTAAATCATTTTTCACCATTTTTCAACTTCGCAAAATATTTCTCAACTTTCAAAATTTCCTTTTCAAACCCTTTTCAAAGTAATATAATTTCTCACATTATTTTCCACATTTTCTTACTCAAGAAAATCCTTTTCGCAATTTATTTCATAAAATCACCATTTCAAGGAATTAAATCAATGTTTCTAACTTTAAAATTTACTAACGCTCTCCAAAACCCAAAGAATGAGTTATACGTTAGAAAATCCCAAGTCACCAATGTATTCTTTATAATTCCAAATCAATTCTAAAAATCAATCCTCTTTAAAATAAATTGAGGTTCAAACACTTTCAACCTCTCTTTTCCATTTACATATGAAAATTCCATTTCTCAAGTGATAAAACACTTTGATTCCCTTTCCTGATTCCTTGTATTAAATTAAGTTATATTTCCACTTTGAAAATCACTTTGTTCTCACAAAACCAAGGCATTTCAAGTCTTCAAAATCGTGGACATGGCCATTGAAGCCATTTTTGTATTTTTCCTTCTAAATCAACTAAGTTCCATTCTTGGTTTTTACACAAACAAAACCATTAAAACTCCTCACCAAAACCGTGAGCTCAAGTTCTTTGAAAACAGACCATTTGTTTATTTTCCTAGCTTTTCTAAACATATAATTTTACCATTCATGAAAGTATTAATTTGTGAACACATATTTTGAGGTGATAAAGCCGAAATTCACCATGGTCTTTGAAACCAAAAAAATAATTTCTCCACTTCATAATTTCTTTAAACAAATCAATTTCCTTGTTCTTGAAAAATTTCAACATACAACCCTAATTTTTGGGTGTCAAAACCGTAGCCTCCCCTTGGCCATTGGAGCCAAAATTTCTTGCTTTATCATACATCCATCATAATATACTCAACATATCTTCATCATGCATATCATAAGCGTACCATATTCTCATCATGCATATTATAAGCATACCATATAAGCAATAAAATCATGCAAAGCATATTAAGCATGTTGTGATAATCAAAGCACATAAACACACACAAATTATTACATGACCATGGATATGAATCCTCACATGGATTCACCATCCATCAAATACACAAACCATCTCTCACCACCATGCTTGGTTGGTGAGATGGATCTCCCTCTTACCTCTTGAAGAACCACAAAAAGCTCCTTGCTTTGTATTTTGAACAAGATCTCCACCAACAAAAATCTCTTGAACATAAAACAAACACAAAGAAATTAGTATATTAAGCTTGAATAAGAGCAACCATGGATCAAACATGGTTTAGAACATGAAAAAGAAGAGAAGAAATGAAGTTTTCCATAACTTCACCTTAAAAACCCTATAACTTGCTCTTGGAAAAACTCTTTGAAGATGGAAGATTTAGAGCTTGGTGTAAACTACAAAGGTTCTTGAATTGAAGTAAGGATTCAAGAAGTATGGTTGTACAAAATTTTTGAGTGATGGAAGGTGGTGTAGGAGTGCTTGGCCGTGAGCTTAGAGAATGAGAGAAATAGAGAGAAATTTTGATAACTTTGTTTCTTGAAAATGTTCAATAATGACCAAGGTGATCAATCATGACTAAAGACTTTGCATTAGCTTCTAAGAGCTCATCAAAACTGCCCCCCCTCTTCTTGCTTCTCCAAAAACTGTCCCCCCCTTCCATGTATCATCAAAATGCAACAAATCTCCTAGCCACTATTTTAGGCAATCTTAACCATTGATTAGATCAATGGTTAGGATTAATATAGGTTTTAGGTTTAGGCTTTAGATAGAAGACTTAATTTAGGCTATTGGATCTTTCCTCCTTGAAATCCTAACCATTAGATGTGTCCCCAAAATGAAGGGTCAAGATTACTCCTTCAAACTTTGCATCCAAGGGCTATAAATGGTCCTAGCCACTTTGTCAGACTAAATCTCAACTGTTGATTAAATTAAGATCAAGTCTCCACTGTTGATTACATCAATGGTGGATATCCAAGCCACTGATGTTGACTACACAGTACAATATTTATTTTTGTATCTGCTATTACCTTTCGAATAATATTTTTACTGTATTTTTATCACCCGATAATTAAATACAATACAAAACACAGTAAAAGAAAATTTTTAAAACTATTTTCGGATTCAGGTTTAGTAAGATCCCCCGTCTCCGTCTCAACAATACGAATTTTCCTAGCTACAGAAAAATTTTACCTTTCTAGACCCACGTGGGGCCCACATACGACCTCCCTGGGCCCACAGATAGCCCACGGATAACACTAAAATAAACAGAGTAAGATAAAAATTTCATAATCATACACAAAATCACAAAAATTAGAAAATTCACAAATATTAAATCAGATTACATAAAATAATTAAGACTTTTCAGTAATAATTAAATTACGTAAGATTTTCTCCGGCCCAAAAAATTATTACTTTCTTGACACGGAGTAAATCACACAAAACGATCAAATGTACTGACAGAATATTCAAAATAATTCTACAGCACACAGAAATCACTAAACAGTAGAATTCTGTTAACTGTCAAAATTACTGTCTTATATTTAGGAAGTTTGGGGTGTTACAATACTCCCCCTCTAAAAAGAAGTTTCGTCCTCGAAACTTGATAATCTTGATTTCACACCCTCAGAATAAATACGGATATGGTTCCTTTATCTTTTCTTCTAGTTCCCATGTAGCTTCACCATTTATATCATGCCAAACGATTTTAACCAATGAAATTTCCTTACCTCAAAGTTGCTTTGTTCTTCGATCCTTAATCTTGACTGAAAATGTTTCATAGGTTAAGTTCTCCTTCAGTTGTACTGTGTCTGGCTCAATAACATGGGTAGGATCAGGAATATATTTCCGTAATTGTGATACGTGAAATACATTGTGAAGATTTGATAACAATGGTGGTAATGCAATCTGATAAGCTACCGGACCTACCTGACGGAGTATCTGATACGGCCCGATAAACTTTGGAGTGAGCTTCTTGGACTTAAGCACTCGTCCAACTCTAGTCATAGGTGTCACTTGCAGAAATACATAGTCACCTTCTTCAAACTCAAGTGATTTTCTCCTTTTATCAACATAACTCTTTTGCCGAGTTTGAGTCATTCTCATCTTGTCTTAAATCATCTTCACTTTCTCAGTTGTCTGTTGAACAAATTCTGGTCCTACCATAGCACTTTCACCATCATGATACCAACACAACGGTGTTCTGCATTGTCTCCCATACAATGCCTCATAGGGTGCCATCCCTATACTCGAATGAAAATTGTTGTTATATGTGAATTCTATTAATGGCAAAAATTCATCCCAACAACCAGTTTCTTCTAGAACACAAGCTCTCAACAAGTCTTCTAATGATTGAATTATTCTTTCTGACTGACCATCAGTCTGTGGATGGTAAGCAGAACTCAAACGTAGCTTTGTTCCCATCGCTTCTTGCAAACTATTCCAAAATCTCGACGTAAACCTCAGATCTCGATCTGAAATAATACTGGATGGTACACCATGAAGTCTAACGATTTCATTGATGTACACTTGAGCCAACTTTTCCATTGAGTACTTAATATTAATCTTCAAAAAGTGCGCTGACTTAGTAAGCCGATCAACAATTACCCAAATAGAATCATAACCCTTCCGAGTTTTTGGTAGTCTTGTCACAAAATTCATTGCTATGTCATCCCATTTCCATTCAGGAATAGGCAAAAGTTGCAACATTCCTAAAGGTCTTTGATGTTCCACCTTAGCTTTCTGACAAACCAAACAGGATGATACATACTCAGCGACATCTTTCTTCATTCCTTGCCACCAATATAATTGTTTTAAATCTTGGTACATCTTTGTAGCTCCTAGATGCATACTCAACTTACTCCTGTGAGCTTCATCCAAAATCAATTTCCTAAGATTTGGATCATTAGGTACACAAACTCTTCCTTTAAACTTCAAAATTCCATTAGCACCTTTGCTAAATTCCAACATCGCTCCTTGGCTCTTTGCTTCTTTTGTTTCTTGCAAGTACTGGTCACTGTTCTGTCCATCTCGTATTCTATCCATCAAATCATTTGAAATGGTGATCATGTTTAAACGCATCTTTCCTGGCGTAAGTTTCACAGATAAACGCATATCCTGAAATTCTTCTATCAGTTCCTTTTCCTTGATCATCATAACAGAAACACTAAGCATTTTCCTAATCAACGCATCCGCTACGACATTCGCTTTTCTGGGATGATATTGTAACTTAAAGTCATAATCCTTCAGAAACTCTAACCAATGCCTTTGTCTCATGTTTAACTCTTTCTGGTCAAATAGTCAATTGTCTTTTCAACTCTTGAAAACTTTCTTCGCATGCATCAGTCCACACGAACGGTTGACTCTTCCGTGTAAGTTGGGTAAGAGGTCCTGCTATCTTTGACAACCCCTCAATGAACCGTCTATAGTAACCAGCTAATCTGACAAAACTATGGATTTCTATTACAGTCTTCGGTCTTTCCTATTCCAAAACTGTCTCCACTTTTGAAGCATCAACTTCAATTCCTTCCTCCGATATAACATGTCCCAAAAATTGAACTTTGCTTAACCAAAATTCACATTTGGACAACTTGGCATACAACTTATTCTCCTTTAAAATCTGGAGAACCACTCTGAGATGTTCAGCATGTTCCTCCTGACTTCGAGAATAAATCAAAATGTCATCTATAAAGACAACAACAAACTTATCCAAGTACGAACGGAAAATTCTGTTCATAAAGTCCATGAATATGGCAAGTGCATTCGTCACACCAAACGACATCACTAGATATTCATAATGCCCATAACGAGTCCGAAATGCAGTTTTGGGAATATCTTCCACTTTCACACGAATCTGGTGGCATCCAGATCGTAAAACAATCTTAGAAAATATTGCGGCTCCTTGCAATTGATCCATCAGATCATCAATCCTTGGAAGTGGATATTTATTCTTAATTGTAATCTTGTTCAACTGCCGATAATCTACACATAGACGAGATGTTCCGTCCTTCTTTTTAACTAATAATACTGGAGCTCCCCATAGTGACACACTAGGTCTCACAAATTGCTTCTCCAATAAATCCTCCAGCTGTTTCTTAAGCTCTGCCAATTCTACCGGCGACATCCGATAAGGCGCAATAGATTTAGGTCTAGCTCCAGGTACTAAATCAATAGCAAACTTGATTTCTCTTTCTGGCGGTAGTCCAGGTATATCTTCAGGAAATACCTCAGCAAATTCATTGACCACAAAAATATCCTTCAAGACATCTTCACACTGAACCTCCAAAGAAGACAACAATAGATACCCATGATCTCCTTCCTTCAAACAAGCTTCTACTTGAGTTGCCGTTAGGAATCCATGATCTTTAGCCTCAGGAAATACTAATGTCTTATTCGAACAATCAATTAGGATATGGTTAGAAGATAACCAATCCATTCCTAAGATTACATTAATCTTGGAAAGAGGCAAACAAATCAAATCCACAGAAAGATTCTATCCCTAACACATATAGGGCAATTCAAACATACTTTTGTAGTTATCACAGGCTTATCAGTAGGAGTAGCAACACTCGAATCATATGGTAATGTAGTCACAGTTAATCCCAAACGCTCCACACAATCACATACAATAAAAGAATGTGTTGCTCCCGAATCATAGAGTACGGTTAAAGGATTACCTTCAATAGCACACTCCTCCATGATTAAGTCCTCAGATTTCGCAGCTTCTTTCCCGCTCATAGTATACACTCGACCACTCGCCTGTGGGCTTGCAATACGAACATTTCCCACAGAAGGTTCCTTCTTAATCTGATCACAATCCCTGGATAAATGTCTAGGTTTCCCACATCTAAAACAAACAATTCCTTTATGCTGACAATCCTTAGTCAGATGGTTCTTCCCACACTTGAAACAGCTATACGTAGGAGCTCCAGCTTGATTTGCCTTACTGTCACCAGAACTTCCCCCAACAAATTGCTGCCGGTTCTGATTTCCTGTCGGTTTTGCATACGACTTCTGCTAAAAACGGTTTCCTCCACTACTTTTTCCTCTTTCAAATCTTGCAAGTCCAAAGTTTTTATTTCTGGCTGCCCATTGAAGACTAATCTCCTCAACCTTATGACACTTATCCAATAATTCTGGAAACTGTTCAATTCCCAGGGTTGCTACAGCTCGCTTAATGTCAAGCTTCAATCCTTCCTCAAATTTCCTACACTTCTAATCCTCATCTGGGTACATCTGGAAATATCTTGAAAACTTAGAAAAGCTCTTGAACTTTGCCGCATACTCACTGACAGACATCACCCCTTGCCTCAGACTAAGAAATTCCATCTCCTTAGCATGACGCACACTTGCTGGAAAATACTTTGCCAGAAACTTCTGTCTAAAGAGCTGCCATGTCACAACTCTTCCTTCAACTTCTAATAATCTTCTGGCTCCTGCCCACCAGTTTTCACCATCTCCGACTAACATAAAAGTTACAAAAGTCAGCTTGCGTTCATCAGTACATCCCATACCTTCAAATATTTTCTCTAACTCCTTGATCCACAAATCAGCTTTGTGTGGATCAAATTCTCCTTGAAACTTCGATGGATTGTTCTTACGAAATTCAGACAAACTGTGAGCATCCTCAGCTGCCCTTTGATTTTGTTGTGCAACGACATCAGCCATCCGTTGCATCGCTGCTACAGCTACAGCTATGTTGGTTGTCATTACCAGTATTTTCCATTCCAATTCTAGTATTGACACGTCCTCGTCCTCGTCCTGCCATTACTTTCTCTACTCAAACTGGATAACATAAGAAAGTAATGTCAATCTTCAAACAATATTGTTTCTTTTCAATAGAGAATCGCACAACACAACCAAGATAGACCTAACCACAAACTCAAAACTCTCTAACTTGGGCTCTGATACCAACTAATGTGACACCCACCGTAGGGTGCCGCATTTATGTTACTTAATTTCCAAATTACCCCCAAGTTCATAAAATGTGATGTTGTGATAAAAATATGAGTTGTAAATTTTTTTCTTTCTTCTTTGATAACGATAAAATAAACTTAGCGGAAAATATAAATATTATACATCATCACATATAATTTACATCATCATATATTACAAACGTACTGTCAGGATTATTTATATACAGACCAAGTTCTCAAAGTAATTAAACATAATTTAAAACTCACATATTGCCCAAGTCTTACTAAACAGCAGAACCCTCAGATGGGTCCTCCTCAGATTCCTCAGCAGGAAGGAATCCAGCACTATGCGAAGCCCTACGGACAGGTGTCCGAGCAGACGACACGATACTTATCTCACTAGGCGTATGGTAGTAGGCTCCCCAGTACTGCCTAATAGATAGTGGAATCTCTAACTGTACATAAATATTGACACTAAAATAGGGGTTCCCTTGATAAAGCCTATTGTAGGTAATGTTCAGGTCCCCTATATAAAATATACACTGACGATCAAATGAACATGCCACGCCTCCAGACCTCCGCGAAACTATAACGTCACGTATCCTAGAAAGCTGGGCATTTCCATCTTCTCAAAACTCTGTTTTCTCCACAGGAGCCTGCTCTTCTTCACCCTTTGGTTCAGTGCCTTGCTCAACGTCTTTACCAAAAATAAATACAGTACAAAATAATATACAAAGAGGTGAGATCACCTACGCCAACACCAACATGGTAGCACAGAGATAATACAAACAACATACCACACAGCTATATCATACCATAATTACAATCATGCCATTAACATTATTATCATCATCATCATCCAAGTATTTCTTAACAGAACAATTGTCATAGCCAATATCCCTTAATTAATATGTCATATAGATATAAATGCTCGTATTTATGCATGCGTACTTTGACTCAATTTCCTACTCCATGGAGCTAATACTCAGTTTGGAGAAGTTGATCAGAAAGATCTGTCTGTACCAACATGCCTCAGACCAAGTGTCACATTTCTCATATGTGTTTGCACATCTAGTATATACACGACAGTCTTTACTAGATCTTGATTAAGAATAGTGTCTCGGTCAGGATCATCGGTGAGTTGCATCGGTTAAACTTACGGGAAGAAGAGCTACCAACCACCCATGTAAGCAACCCGCACCCCGATGCCCCCAAGGTCAACAAGTGACTTACACTACGCATATCACACCCACTCAAGAGGTGTACGTCTCTCCTAGGCAAATAGCCTCATACAGTCCATCGTACCTTTCCAATGCATGTTCAATGCATGTTCAATGCACCAATGCCAATCATAGGCAAAATTCATATACAGTGTCCATACACTAGTTCATGCATATAAAATGCACCATGCCAATCATAGGCAAAATTCATCATTTTCTCATACAGTGTTAATCCACTGGTTCAACAGTAATCCTACTGTATATTTAATCGCGAAAATCATATTATCGCATTTTTATAGTCGCGCTCCACTTTTGTCACGTTTTTACAATTTTGTAACATTTTCTATTACGTTTTCAAATCACATATAGATTTTTCAATGTTTTCATCAATCACATAAAAATATTCCACCATTTTTAAATCACATCGTGATTTTTCAATAATATCTCAATCACGTAAAAATATTTAAACGCTTTCCATATTGTGTAGAAATATTTCAACGTTTTTCAAATTGCGTGGAAATATTTAAACGTTTTTCAAAACGCATAGCTTAAAAATCACATTTTTAAGTTACCTAAATCATTTTTCATCATTTTTCAACTTCATAAAATATTTCTAAACTTTCAAAAATTCCTTTTCAAACCTTTTTCAAAGTAATATGATTTCTCACATTATTTTTCACATTTTTTTACTCAAGAAAATCCTTTTCGCAATTTATTCCATAAAATCACCATTTCATAGAATTAAATCAATGTTTCTAACTTTACAATTTATTAACGCTGTCCAAAACCCAAAGAATGAGTTATATGTTAGAAAATCCCAAGTCACCAGCATATTCTTTATAATTCCAAATCAATTCTAAAAATCAATCCTCTTTAAAATAAATTGAGGTTCAAACACTTTCAACCTCTCTTTTCCATTTACATTTAAAAATTCCATTTCTCAAGTGATAAAACACTCTGATTCCCTTTCCAAATTCCTTGTATTAAATCAAGTTATATTTCCACTTTGAAAATCACTTTGTTCTCACAAAAGCAAGGCATTTCAAGTCTTCAAAATCGTGGACATGGCCATTGAAACCATTCTTGTATTTTTCCTTCTCAATCAACTAAGTTCCATTCTTGGTTTTTACACAAACAAAACCATTAAAACTCCTCACCAAAACCGTGAGCTCAAGTTCTTTAAAAACAAACCATTTGTTTATTTTCCTAGCTTTTCTAAACATCTAATTTTACCATTCATGAAAATATTAATTTGTGAACACCTATTTTGAGGTGATAAAGCTGAAATTCACCATGGTCTTTGAAACCAAAAAAATAATTTGTCCACTTCATAATTTCTTTAAACAAATCAATTTCCTTGTTCTTGAAAAATTTCAACATAAAACCCTAATTTTTGGGTGTCAAAACCGTAGCCTCCCCTTAGCCATTGGAGCCAAAATTTCTTGCTTTATCATACATCCATCATAATATATTCAACATATCTTCATCATGCATATCATAAGCATACCATATTCTCATCATGCATATTATAAGCATACCATATAAGTAATAAAATCATGCAAAGCATATCAAGCATAGGCAAATAATCAAAGCACATAAACACACACAAATTATTACATGACCATGGATATGAATCCTCACATGGATTCACCATCTATCAAATACACAAACCATCTCTCACCACCATGCTTGGTTGGTGAGATGGATCTCCCTCTTACCTCTTGAAGAACCACAAAAAGCTCCTTACTTTGTATTTTGAACAAGATCTCCACCAACAAAAGTCTCTTGAACATAAAACAAACACAAAGAAATTAGTATATTAAGCTTGAATAAGAGGAACCATGGATCAAACATGGTTTAGAACATGAAAAAGAAGAGAAGAAATGAAGTTTTCCATAACTTCACCTTAAGAACCCTAGAACTTGCTCTCCTTGAAGATGGAAGATTTAGAGCTTGGTGTAAACTATAAAGGTTCTTGAATTGAAGTAAGGATTCAAGAAATATGGTTGTACAAAATTTTTGAGTGATGGAAGGTGGTGTAGGAGTACTTGGCCGTGAGCTTAGAGAATGAGAGAAATGGAGAGAAATTTTGATAACTTTGTTTCTTGAAAATGTTCAATAATGACCAAGGTGATCAATAATGACTAAAGACTTTGCTTTAGCTTCTAAGAGCTCATCAAAACTGGCCCCCCTCTTCTTGCTTCTCCAAAAACCGTCCCCTCCTTCCATGCATCATCAAAATGCAACAAATCTCCTAGCCACCATTTTAGGCAATCTTAACCATTGATTAGATCAATGGTTAGGATTAATATAGGTTTAGGTTTAGGCTTTAGATAGAAGACTTAATTTAGGCCATTGGATCTTTCCTCCTTGAAATCCTAGCCATTAGATGTGTCTCCAAAATGAAGGGTCAAGTTTACTCCTTCAAACTTTACATCCAAGAGCTATAAATGGTCCTATCCACTTTGTAAGACTAAATCTCAACCGTTGATTAAATTAAGATCAAGTCTCCACCGTTGATTAAATCAATGGTGGATATCCAAGCCACTAATGTTGACTACGCAGTACAATATTTATTTTTGTATCTGTTATTACCCTTCGAATAATATTTTTACTGTATTTTTATCACCCAATAATTAAATACAGTACAAAACACAGTAAAAGAAAATTTTAATATTTTTTCCGGATTCAGGTTTAGTAAGATCCCCCTTCTCCGTCTCAACAGTACGAATTTTCCTGGCTACAGAAAAATTTTACCTTTCTAGACCCATGTGGGGCCCACATACAACCTCCCTGGGCCCATAGACGGCCCACAGATAACACTAAAATAAACAGAGTAAGATAAAAATTTCATAATCATACACAAAATCAAAAAAATTAGAAAATTCACTAATATTAAATTAGATTACGTAAAATAATTAAGACTTTTCAGTAATAATTAAATTACGTAAGATTTTCTCCGGCCCAAAAATTATTATTTTCTTGACACGGAATAAATCACACAAAATGATCAAATGTACTGACGGAATATTCAAAATACTTCTACAACACACAAAAATCACTAAACTGTAGAATTTTATTAACTATCAAAATTACTGTCTTATATTTAGGAAGTTTAGGGTGTTACAAAACTTGTTCACTATTAAATTTAAGAACTTGCTTGGGTTAGGAGATCCACTCTTGGTAATAAATTAAAGGCAAGATTATTTCTCTTTATAACTCAATTGAAATCCACACACAACGGAGGTTCCAATCGAAAAATATAACATTCAAAGTTTAATTATATATGCAATTATATTATGATTCCTTTAATTATCTACTAACATTTGTAAATAAGTTCAAGCATTCACTACGTCAATCCTCTTATCTATAATAAATCAAGATCTCCATTATACAAAGAAGGTTTCTAAATTGATTGGAAACAAAATACAACACATATAATGTCCACTTGATAATATCTTATTTAAGCACACGAAATAAAATAATCTAACTTTAGTTCATTACCAAGAGCTTCACTCTTTCACCCAAACAAGATGAAGATTTTGCTACTTATAGATAAGAAGAAAGAAAGAGAGAAGAAGAGAAAGATGAACATAGTTTCAATTTAGAGCAAGAGAAAATTATAACAAAGGAAAACAATAAACAAGCATGACCATAACTTCTCAAAACTATGCTTAACACCCAAGGTCCCCTAAATGATCAGTCAATGGAGCCTTTTATAGAGGATTAGAGATACAAAAAGACAAGGGGGCTGATTAAGAGTAGGTGAGGAGTAGGTGGATGAGTGGAAAATGCCAAATGGTGAGTTGGTGAGTGGAAAATTATTGAGATTCTTTGTCTCCAAAATCATTCAGTGCTGATCTCATGGATGCCATCAGAATGAAGCAATATGGTCTTCATAAAAATTGTAGCATTTTGTCTCAGCTTTCCAATGTCATCAAGATCATCCAAAAATTCATCCTATAGCCCAAGATATGACCCAATTACTGTAGACTATTTAGGCCCAGTTTCAGCACCTCTATTTTGACTTCCAGACCCAATATCACCTCCAAGCTATCCGAATGAGCTCTTATGTTCATAGATATGGGTCTTAACTTTCAAGTATCCAAATTTTAGCCCAAGAAAGTTCCTACAGCCCGAGTTATGTTCTGATTACTGCACACTGTTCAAGTTCCAATCACAAAACTCGTGTTCTAACTTCCAAGCCCAATTAGCTCCTCTAGATGTCCTTATTTTACCTAGAGCTTTTATGAAAGTTGTAGAACTCTCTCTTATCTTTCCTACAAGGTAAGATACATAATTATAATACATCTAGAACTCCAGATATGGTGAAAATAAAGAAATAGTGTAAGACCTAACAATGCTGGAAAAATCAGTTAAGTCCAATTTGAGTCCAAACTTACAAAACATAACCAAACTCAATCAATTAAGTACATAGAGAGTGTAAATGACTAAAAATGAGGGTTTATTAATGTATAAAATATGTGATTATCAAATTCCCCCACACTTAGCTTTTTGCACTCCTAGGCAAAACACATAAGACCAAAGCTAGGAAACAAAGAAAACGACATAAACTCAAAAGCTAAAAACTCTAAAAGACTCAATGAAGCAAGAAGAGCAACCATAAATTCAAGGGATCAAAGCATTAATGAGGTAACATTTCTTCACATCTCTAACCAACAAGTAAGGAAACTTCAGTTGAAAAGAATGAATCAAGAATGATAGATCCTCACTGAATCCACTCTTAATCTCTCAAGTGTTTAAAAGGTAAGTATTTCACCCTATTCAACCCATGAACAATTGCACTACCATAAGCTTGCTTATCTTCTACTTCTCCACTACTCAAAACACATTCATACAAAAATCAAAAGGACTTTATTCAAGGTTGTAATGGGGCCATGGTAAAGGAGAGGGGATAATATAGATATGAGAAGATAAATACCAAAGAGAATAAAAGAGCATTATGGTATAGTTAGAGTAGAGAAGATGTTTAAGAACATTCATCATAAAGGACAATGACCAATATTTGATAGTGTTTTGTTGAATATCAATCCCAAATTGATGAATTGAATTCATTGTTAGGTCTGAACCTTCTCCTTTTCTTCCTGTTGTTTCCAAGCATCCACCTTTATTCTAGACTCTGATAATCCTTTGATTACAATGGTGGTAAATTTTTTTTTTATCATTTTTCACACACACCCCTACACTTATTTAAGAACAAGGTTAATGCTCTCTTATTCCCTAAGGTTGGGTAAAACATGTTTTTTTTTCTTATTTTTCTCTTTTTCTTTTTTTTTTTTTTTTTTTTTTGAAGGCACGTAATGAGTTAAAAACAAGGAATGGTCAAATAAGCTCAAAAGGGTTACACAAGGAAAAATATACAAGGATGCTATTTGGTCAAAGTAGCTATTTCAAAATGCCTCAATCATATTTATGTAAGCATGTGAAAATATAGCCTAAAAAAATCAAAGCAAGTTCTAGAATAACAATTCTATGAGTGAAAATCACACAAGAAAGAAGAGAATAGTACAGATATTCAATCCATTCATCAATAAGCTTAAAATCTCACAAGGCATATTTCTATCATTCTCAATCCACCATATCAACATTCATATCTAAACTTGTGATTTTTAAGAAAGAAGACAATTTATGCTAAGATCCAAGAATCCATTTGTTATTTCTGTACAAAATAATTATCTCCTCAACTAAGATGCGTCTCAAGAGTAAACTTACCTCCAAGGCAAAATTTACTCCTTACTCTATCATCCTTAATTGGTTTTACTATGGATAGGTTTCTGACAGTCATATCACTAAATAAACTTCCCAATTTAGATGCGTCTCAGGAGTAAAATTACTCCTTACTCTGCCATCATTCATTGGTTTAGTAAGTCCATGACAATCATATGATACTTCCTAAAAAAAGAAATTTTTTTTGGTCAACTATCCTTCCCCCCCCCCAACTAGATCATAACATTGTCTTTAATGTTAAAATATAGATGAGTAAAGGATAGAAGATATTACCTGTTGGAGAAATCTGACACAAATTTAAACAAAAATAAAGTACAATAAATAAAATTAAAAGTAAAGGAAAGCTATGAACGAAGTGTCAAATATGGCTTTCTTTTCATCCTGCTTCCCTCACTGCTTCCTGCTGGCTAATCTATCTGAGCTATTGCAGGGTCAGGTTTATGAACAAAAGCTTCTAATTTATTAATCAACTCATCAATAGTGGAAGCAGAGATAAGAAGTTATCTTGTCGAAAGTGTGATAAATTTCTGTTCCATAGCATGGTCAAGAAAAAGTAACAAAATATCAAAGAAATTATTTACATTCAACAAACCTATTGGTTTATGGTGGATGTTCAGTTGGGCCCAAGAGACAATTTGAAAAACTTCTTCCAAGGTACCAAAATCACCTGGTAAGGCAATGAATGTATCAGAGTTTTCAAGCATTATTTTCATTCGTTCATGCATTGATGATACCTTAAGTTCCTCCCCAATTGTCTTTCCAGTGATGTTCTGTTGAGCTAAAAGTCTAGGAATGACACCTAAAACCTGACTACCTCCTATATATGCAACAAGTGATACAGCTCCCATTAACCCACGGCAACCTCCCCCATATACAAGATGAATTTTCCTCGCAACAAGTGATCGACCAAGAATGGTAGCTGCGTTTAAAAACTCTAAACCCTTCCTATACTTAGACCCACAAAATACACAGATATTTTTAAGTTGACGAACAGAAACACCTTCCATTTCTATACTCACCTTCCTCTCCGAATGATTCAAAGTTGGAGGAAAATGGAGAAAATGAAGTGTTTAAATAGGAAAAAGAATGGAAAGGGTAATAATAGCACCTATAAGGGTAAGTTGACTATTGTTAGAAAAGTTTGAAATTAAGAAACACAAAATTTTTTTATTTTTTTTTGTTTTTATTTTTATTTCTTTTTTGGCTTTTTTTGTTTTTTTTTTTTGACTTCAAGAAAACTATCAGGGTAAAGAAGTCTAGAAACTCCTGAAGGACCCTGCTCAAAGGATCGTCTGTCCAAAATCAAAATACAGCAAAATCATACAAAGATAAAAGAAATATAATAACAAATGATGACATACCTTTATGTTCAGTTTTCATGACGTATCTTTATACTACGCGTCACGAGTGCAGTAGTGGCATATCTTTATACTGCGTGTCTGTTAGACCATTGGTGTATCGTAAGTGCACGGGTCGTTCAAGTAATACAGATACAGAGTAAAAGTTCATTCCCATGAAGATATATGGCTTCCATTACTAAGTAACAACCAATAGCTTAGCTAAATTCTATCCAAGAACATATAAAATAGAGAAAGCATAAATAATCTAAATCTAATCTACAAAACTAATAAAGATAATGGTTTAGTGATCTAGGAAGTTCTTCTTGACCTCCTATTTCATACTAATGATACGCAATCCTTATAAGCAACATCAATGAGTTATTAAACTAGTTTGAGAACCTGATTTAGTCAAAAGCCTATGTCTAGGTCGATCAACCCTGGTGTAATTTACCTAATCTACTATGTTTCTTATGTTTTCATGAGGACTAGAGTAAGCTCCACTAATGAATGATCTATTCTCAAACACATGCTAATACATGGCTAAAAGGTATATTTCTATTCAGTTAGCGAATCAACTCATCCAAGCCAATTGAACTTGTCGAACATGCATCTATCATACCATATCCATATCCACAAATCCCTATGTCTAGTTCATTTGTATTAATCAAGATCATGCAATTATTGGCCAAACAAGAGCAAGCATTAAGCATAGGCATGGAAGAACAAAACCAAACATCAATAGAAACTCAAAGGATAACATAAACATCAATATTCATATAAAGATCCAAAGTATTTCCTAAATACAGCTTGGCTTATCCATTGAACACGAATTTACAGACAAAAATCATGCTCAAAAGATAAGGAAGAGAAGATAAACAAAGGGAGAAGAGGAAGGAATCCATGGATGTGATCATTGAAGCTTGAATCTCCTTCCATGAAAAAGATGGCATCCAACCTAGCCTCTCTAGGCCTCCAATCAGCCCAGAAATGAAGAACAGGTCGCAGCCTCTCTAAAACTTAAAAACTAATACAGAGCTCTCTGACTTTTGATGCAGGGGAGGAACACACCGCGGCATTCATATGCCATGCCACGGTGTTGAGGTCTGAAATGTAAATTTGGCTTCCTCTTCCCATTCTAGCACAATTGCTCCATATATCATCTTGTTTGGAGCTCTTCCTATGATAGAGAAAACACCAAATCAGTAAGAGTTGCAAATCCACTTAATCAATTAAATAATATGCACAGTTTGCTCAGAATCATATAAGAAAAGTATCAGAATTGATATAACAAATAGAAGCGTAAAACCTTCCAAATATGTATAAATACAAGGACTTTAGCAATTAGAGAAATACAGATATGGGGCACAAATAACTACACATTGTGGAGTTATCACACCCCCAAACTTAACATTTTGCTTGTCCTCGAGTAGAACAAAGTATGAGCAAGTAAACTTACTTTAAAATTTAGACTCAACATGCATTCAACAATTAGCAAGTTTCAATCTTTCTATTCTTCAATTAAACCGCAGCTACTAGTATGTAATGATTACTTCAATCCATAAAAAGTACAAATGCCCCAAAACCAGCTTCACACATACATAATCCATCACATGCTAACAATCTAGCTTCCTTCCATGCAATTCACATTATCCATGAACATGCATGATAAACTTCTGCTATTCAAATTATACACATCCAAATAAGTTTATCAGCATACATGTATATGAATCATATAATTCACAAAATTTGATCCTAAACTCTCTCTCCACTAATGTAAACCACACACAACTGAGGATCAAGAGGGTCTTTACAGCTTATAATGTCAAGCCAATGGTAATGGGTGTAAGAAAAGAAGGGAAATGATACATACAAACATTAAGAAACATAAACATGTTATTTCAAGACTTGAGTCACTAACCGAGATTAGAAGGGTATTCAGCAGTGAAGGATCACAACTTGCCAGAACCATGCAATGCTTTTCATTTTTAACTTTTCTTCTTTCATTGTTTGCTTTGCTTTTCTCTCTTCTCATTTTTTTTTCTTTTTACTTTTATAAAGCAATTTCTTTTTCTTTTGATTGCATTTAGTTCCTTCAGGCTCATTTTTCTTAAACATACATACCCCTACTCACTAGACTCGCTTCAAGAAATAACACATCATGTACTCAACAGACATGAAGGTAGGAAGAAAATGTAATGCTTTCACGTGCATTAGAATGGTGAACAGGTTGACGAATATGTGGGTGAATGAAAAACATATAAGGTCAAACAATTATCAGGCTTTAAAATGGACCTAAGGATATAATCATTTAGGGTAAGCTTTTTAAGGCTCAATCGGTCCAAAGAATGCCCTAATCACTTCCTCAGTCATGCACAATCTAGGATTTCATCTCAAGAGAGTTTAAAAACAACTTCTAGGATAATTGAAACTCTACATGTACATCCATAAACTTTCTCTAGACATGCACTCTTATCATACTCAAAGTTACACTTGCATCTAAGTTGAATGTAAATCATGCATAAAAAGCAACCAATTTGTTTCACAGGCTTCAAGATCACATAAGGTTTCACTCAAAAGGGGGCAAATAGCAACCTTTCATATCATGAACAACCAAAACAACACCAGTAGTCTTGTGCAATAAAGCATGCATTCAAATATATTCAACTTTTCAATTTAACATGCATAACATCATTTGCATAATAGTAAAAATTGAAACTGTTTTGCAAACCCATCAGTAATAACCAAAACAAATAAAAACTTATAGAAACATGGTGGCTATCACAACTACATCTAGTAAATATCATCACATGCATACATAATACATCATACTCATCCCAGCATGTAATAACACTCCCCCAAACCAAAGTGAGACAAAGTTCTCACTTTGCATTGGCATTTTGGGACCTAAACTTTACAAAATAAGCACACTATTAATCTGAGCATACTAAAATATAAAATAACATGAAAAACAAAAGAAATATTTATAAAACAGAGCACAACACTGCGGCATTAAACTGCCAACGTCGCGGCGTGATAGCTCGTTTGCAGAATTCTGCAGAAAACATTCACTACCGCCGCGGCGTGAAGCATGGCAACGCCGCAGCATGAGAAGTCTAACTGCAAAATTTGGCAGTAAACACAGTTTTGTTGTTGGAATTGGTTCAAAATGGCCTCCAGCAGCAACAAAACTTGTCCAAAAAACTATTTTACAAAATGTACAACAAAAACATACCAAAACAACAAAATCAACATATAAACATGTATAAGACTTAAAACCTAACTAAAGCATACAAACAATCAAACTCATAAAACTACTAAATTAACATACCAACACTATTAACATAAACATACTAACATGTACATATTAACATATAAAATTCAATATACTACCTAGTTATGCATAAAGTAAAGACATAACTTTAACATAAACTTGGGATTTCCTCCCCAAGAAGGGCCTAGTTTATAGTCATGGCTGGACTTTGTCACCAAAATGAATTATGCGGATGAGTAGTCTTCTTAAACTTGATCCAAGGCTTATCTTTTTGAGGAGTCGCGAATTTCCTGAAAGACCTCATATGATTAGGATCATCCGACTTCTTTATTGAACCTAAAGCAATAACATAAAGAGACTTAAATTAACATAGATTATATACAACTTGAATTAGAAGTAACCAAACTTATTGTTGATATTAGCAATATAGAATTAAACCATTATCCCCAGCAATTGCCAAGGAATAAGGCTAAACTCTTTAGAAATACACCATTATCCCCGACAACGGCGTCAAAAACTTGTTAGGCCATTTGTGTATGGCAAGTGCACGGGTCGTTCAAGTAATACAGATACAGAGTAAAAGTTCGTTCCCACAAGGATATATGACTTCCATTACTAAGTAACAACCAATAGCTTAGCTAAATTCTATCCAAGAACATATAAAATAGAGAAAACATACATAATCTAAATCTAATCTACAAAACTAATAAAGATAATGGTTTAGTGATCTAGGAAATTCTTCTTGACCTCCTATTTTATACTAATGATACGCAATCCTTATAAGCAACATCAATGAGTTATTAAGCTAGTTTGAGAATCTGATTTAGTCAAAAGCCTATGTCTAGGTCGATCAACCCTGGTGTAATTTACCTAATCTACTATGTTTCTTATGTTTTCATAAGGACTAGAGTAAACTCCACTAATGAACGATTTATTCTCAAACACATGCTAATACATGGCTAAAAGGTATATTTCTATTCAGTTAGCGAATCAACTCATCCAAGCCAATTGAACTTGTCCAACATGCATCTATCATATCATATCCATATCCACAAATCCCTATGTCTAGTTCATTTGCATCAATCAAGATTATGCAATTATTGGCCAAACAAGAGCAAGCATTAAGCATAGGCATGGAAGAACAAAACCAAACATCAATAGAAACTCAAAGGATAACATAAACATCAATATTTATATAAAGATCTAAAGTATTTCCTAAATATAACTTGGCTAATCCACTGAACACGAATTTACAAATAAAAACCATGCTCAAAAGATAAGAGAAGATAAATAAAGGGAGAAGAGGAAGGAATCCATGGATGTGATCATTGAAGTTTGAATCTCCTTCCATGAAGAAGATGGCATCCAACCTAGCCTCCCTAGGCCTCCAATCAGCCCAGAAATGAAGAACAGGCCGCAGTCTCTCTAAAACTTAAAAACTAATATGGAGCTCTCTGACTTTTGATGCAGGGGAGGAACATGCTGCAGCATTCACATGCCATGCCGCGGCGTTGAGGTCTGAAATGTAGATTTGGCTTCCTCTTCCCATTCTAGCTCAATTACTCCATATATCATCTTGTTTGGAGCCCTTCCTATGATAGAGAAAACACCAAATCAGTAAGAGTTGCAAATCCACTTAATCAATTAAATAATATGCACAGTTTGCTTAGAATCATATGGGAAAGGTATCAGAATTGATATAATAAATAGAAGTGTAAAACCTTCTAAATATGCATAAATACAAGGACTTTAGCAATCAGAGAAATACAGATATGGGGCACAAATAACTACACATTGTGGAGTTATCAGTGTCACCAGTATAGTAGACACTCACGTCCGTTTATTCGAAGAAAAGAGAAAGAAGAAACCATCATGGGTTTCATCCTGGGTCTGGAACCTGGAGAGGTCACGCTTGGGCTCGTAACATCAACAAAGATGCTAAAATATGAAACCTGTAATGTCCAAGATCTAAAACGTCCCATCCCAGGGCGCTGAGAGCCCCTTCTAATAAAAGAGAGGATCAAGCTCAGATGCCTTATACGCTTTGGCAACCGCAGGTTACTTCTCACTAATAACCAGAGTGGGATGCTTCTATCTGTCCATCAACTCCACAGTGCCTAGATGGTAAACATTGAGTTATGGAGTGTGGCTCTCTACAAAGCATGGTACACGAACTTTTTTTAAGAAGCAGCATGCAAAGGTCCACCGGAGTCAATGACGGGTCAGCCAAAGGCTGGGGCTCCACAACTAATTAAAGTCATCGTACTCCTTCTGGATCACCCTTGTTCAGACATTTTTTTCTTTTTTTTTTTAAGAAAACATGAAGAAGAAGAAGAAGAAGATAATATGTACATATTATTGTGGATATGGCTCACATCTGCCTCTGGTTTCACGTCTAGTAACGGCTTAAACGCCTTCTATGAGTCGAGGATAAGCTTCCCATCCAATTTTCTTATAAATTGGCAATCAGGGTCTTTTAGAGTCAGATTCCTAAGACTGTAGCATTTTTCTTCATCCTTGAAGAGATTCCACAAATTAAGAAGTTCACGATGCATAAATCCACAAGAATGCGTCTCAAGAGTCAATAAGATATCATCTAATGACTCTTTACTCAGTCCATTCTTAATGAAGAAAATTTTATCTTCTCTGTTTGTGGAAACCATCCCCAAATAACGACATCGTTTATTACAATTCCATCGTGCCCATTTGTGATAGACTTGTAACCTTTTTGCTCTTCTCCTTTTAGAATATGAACTTCTTCCAAGACTTGGCATGTATGAGTCAAATGAAATTGAAGACTCACCTGTTAATCGGACCTTTGCTTCAATTATTCAGCGTACATCTTCTGGCATACCCTTGTGCATTAATAGTCTCAATCTTTCACATCTAACTTTGTAGATTTTTGTCAGAGCATTTTGAGGGAGAGAAGGAAAATGTTTTCTCATGTTTGAAAGAATGACATACATTTTAAAGGAGAAGAAGGATTCAGTTATTTTGAAAAACTGAAAAACAAACCGACTTTAGAGTCACAGAGTACCATTATCCGCCACTTAACCGGTAACATAAAGAACTGCAAAAATAAGGCAACAAAATTAGAATAAATTATATTCATAACAAGGATCAGAAAGAGAGATGAATTCTACCTCATCAACTTGGTCTTCCAGAAATAGTTTGACCCTTTGTCCATTGACTTTAAACATATTACCATTCCTAGGATTCTCAATATCTACAGCCCCATGAGGATACACATGTTTAACAACAAAAAGACCACTCCACCTAGATTTCAATTTTCCAGGGAATAAGTGCAGGCAGGAATTATAAAGCAGAACTTTTTTACCAATTTCAAAAGATTTTCATAAAATTGTCTTGTCATGCAAAGCTTTTGTTCTGGCTTTATAAATCTTTGAGTTCTTATATGCATCATTTCTCAATTCCTCTAATTTATTTAATTGCAATTTGTATATCTTGCAAGCATCATCAAGATTTAGATTGAAAGCTTTAATGGCCCAAAATGCATTATGTTCCAATTCTACAGGTAAGTGACAAGGTTTTCCATAGACTAACCGATAGGGTGACATGCCCAAAGATGTTTTGACAACAGGACGGTAAGCCCAAAGTGCATCGTTTAGTCTTAAAGACCAATCTTTACGATTTGGGTTAACTGTTTTTTTCAAAATTTGTTTAATCTCCCTATTTGCCAATTCAACTTGTCTATTTGTCTGAGGGTGATAAGGGGTGACAATTTTATGTGTAATACCATATTTCTTCATTAAAGATTCAAATGGTTTATTGCAAAAATGTGTTCCCCCATCACTGATGATAGCTCGAGGGATTCCAAATCAACATAAGATATTTTTTTAAAAAAATTTGAGAACAGTTTTATGATCATTGTGTCGACATGGAATCGCCTTAATCCATTTTGAGACATAATCAACTACAACCAATATATACACAAATCTGAATGAAGATGGAAATGGGCCCATGAAATCAATTCCTAACAATAAAAAATTTCAATGACAAGGATGAGGTTCAGAGGCATCATGTTTCTTTCTGAAATTGAGCCCAATTTTTGACAATTTTCACAATTTTTGCAAAAAGTATAGCAGTCCTTAAATAAAGTAGGCCAATAAAATCCACACTGCAAGATTTTTGCAGCTGTTTTCTTTGAAGAAAAGTGACCTCCACATGATTCTGAGTGATAAAATTTAATGACACTACCTACCTCATTGTCAGGTACATATCTCCGAAAGATTTGATCAAGACAATATTTCAACAAGTATGGGTCATCCCAATAAAATTTTTTAACATCTGTAAAAAATTTCTTCCTATCTTGGTGTGTCCATTGAGGCGGCATCTTTCCTGTTACAAGAAAGTTGACTATGTTAGCAAACCAAGGCATGGAATTGACAGAAAATAAAAATTCATCAGGAAAAGAATCATTGATAGGTGTGCTATCAAAAGGTGAGCCTGTTGTAAGTCTGGACAAATGATCAGTGACAACATTTTTGGCTTCTTTCTTATCTTTTATTGTGATGTTGAATTCTTGAAGCAACAAGATTCATCGTATCAATCTTGGTTTGGCATCCTGCTTAGACATCAAATATCTAACAGCAACATGATCGGTGAAAATCACAATAGAAGAACCAATTAAGTAAGATCAAAATTTGTCCATTGCAAAAATTACAGCAAGTAGTTTTTTTTCAGTAATGGTGTAATTCATTTGTGCATTATTTAAAGTTCTACTTGAGTAACAAATCACATGAGGCTTACCTTCCTTTCTTTGGCCTAAAACAGCGCTCACAGCAAAATCACTAGCATCACACATCAACTCAAAAGGCAAAGACCAGTTAGGAGATTGCATAATATGAGCAGATATCAGAAGACTAATTAATTTTTCAAATTTTTTTTGATATTATTGAGTCTAATAAAATGGTGCATATTTCAACAGAAGATTACATAATGGTCTAGATATGGCACTAAAGTCCTTAATGAATCTTCTGTAAAATCCTGCATGTCCGAAAAAGGAACGAACTTCTCTGACTGTATTTGGGGAAGGCAAATTGGCAATTAATTCAACTTTGACCTTGTCAACTTCAATTCCTTTAGAAGATATCACATGACCTGATACTATTCATGAAGTAACCATGTAATGACATTTTTTCCAGTTTAGCACAAATCCTTTTTCTTCGCATCTTTTAAGAACTTTTCTAAATTATGAAGATAATTTTCAAAAGAATTTCCAAAAACTATCAGATCATCCATGAAAACCTCTAAATAATGCTCAACCATGTCACTAAAAATGCTTAACATGCATCATTAGAATGTTACCGGAGCATTACATAGGCCAAAAGGCATTCTTCTATATGCAAAAGTACCAAATGAACATTTAAAAGTGGTCTTTTCTTGATCTTCCAATGCAATTGGTATTTGATTATAACCCGAATAACCATCAAGAAAACAGTAGTATGGATGTCCTGCTACCCTTTCCAGAATTCGATCAAGAAATGGCAAAGGGAAATGATCTTTCCTAGTAGCAGCATTTATTTTCTAAAATCAATACACATACGTCAATAGATGAGACTCGTGTAGGTATTAATTCACCCTTATCATTTTCAATCACTGTTATTCCAGATTTCTTAGGCATAACTTGTGTAGGGCTTACCCATTGGCTATCAAAGATAGGATAGATAATTCCAACATCAAGCAATTTAAGGATTTCAGCTCTAACTACCTCTTTCATGTGTGGATTTAATTTTCTTTGAGGTTATTGAGAAGTTTTAGCATTATCCTCTAAATGTATTCTATGTGTACAAATTAATGGATTAATGCCTTTTATGTCCTTTAATGTCCATCCAATTGCATTTTTATGCCTTTTAAGTACTTTTGTTAACATACATTCTTATTCTTCAGTAAGAGACAAGGAAATTACCACTGGAAAGTTTTGCTCTTCTCCCAAAAATGTGTACTTCAACCCAGCAGGTAATGGCTTTTGTTCCGCTGTTGGTACTTCTTCATGGGCATTATCATTCATGGGTTTTAGCTCTTCAAATCTTGGTTTCCATCCCTTGTACTCCATTACCTGTTTACAATCAAGTAAAGAGCATATTTAAGAGATATAATCTTTTAATTGCATGCCTGAATCAAATGAATTGACTAAACAAATTTCCAATGGGTCAAAAGAACTCCTTGTTTGAAGATGATCATCTATAATGGCTTTAATTCCTTCAACTTCCTCCTTTTCATTAAGGACTTCCTGTGGTTGCTTGCACATGTTAAAAACATTGAGCTCTAGTGTCATGTTTCCAAATGTTAGCTTCACCACTCCATTTCTGCAATTTATCAAAGTATTAGATGTTGCTAAAAATGAATGACCTAAAATAATAAGAATTGACTTGCAACTATTAACCATAGGTTAAGTATCTAGGACAATAAAATCCACAGGATATATGAATTTATCAACTTGAACCAACACATCTTCCACTATTCCTCTTGGAATTTTAATTGATCTATCAGCAAGTAGAAGAGTTACAAAAGTTAGTTTTAACTCACCCAAGTTGAGTTGCTGATAAACTGAATATGGAAGCAAATTGACACTAGCACCAAGATCAAGTAAAGCTTTTTTAATTTTATGTTCTCCAATAATGCATGAAACTGTATGACAACCAGGGTCTTTATATTTCAATGCATTATTATTCTGAAGAATGAAGCTTACCTGTTTAGCCAAAAATGCTTTCTTTTTCATATTTAGTTTCCTTTTAACAGTGCACAAGTCCTTCAAATATTTGGCATAACAAGGAATCTGTTTGATAATATTTAACAGAGGAATATTGATCTTCACTTGTTCAAAATTTCAAAAATTTCAATGTTATGATTCAATTTCCTTGAATTGTTTAATGCTTGAGGAAATGGAGGTGGAGGAGAGAGTTCAGTCTCCTTTTCGTCATCTTCTTCATTTTCTTAGGGAATTGGTTCATTTTCTTTCTTACAAGGTTCAGGAATTTGTTTTTCAACAACCTTTCTACTCCTAAGAGTTATCACTGACTTGATTTGATATGTTTGTTGATTTTCTGAACTCCCCTCATTTAGACTGTATTGACTCTTGGAATTTGGTTAAGGTTGAGAAGAAAATTTTCCTTTCTCGTGAATGGTGAGTGCAGAAGAAAGTTTAGCAAGAGTTTCTTTTCTGTCACTCATGGTTTGATTGTTTTGTTTATTAATGGCCTCTTACTTTTCTATGAATGTATGCGGTGTTTCTTCAAGGTTTTTCCTATATAGTGGGACATAAGGTGCATATTCATGAGAATTTTAAGATTCTTGTTGTGCCTGAGGAGGTGGTGGTTGCACGAATTGTGACTGATTATTATTCCTCCAACTGAAATTCGGGTGATTTCTATCTCCATCCCGGATTGTATGTATCTAAAAAAAAAGAAGTAAATGACTTTTTAAAATTATTCATTGCATTTACTTGCTTATGTACAACTTCTTTAAAAATAGGAATATTTGGACATTCATGTGTTGAGTGTCCTAAGTCATCACAAATGCCACAAATTTCTTCATTTTGTACAGATTTGATTTCTTTTGCTTTTCTTAATTCCATGGCTTCAACCTTTCTAGCCAAACTGGCAAACCTAGCATTTAGATCTTCCTCTTGACTAAAGTGATATTTTCCTTTATTAGCACTTGCAAGGTTAGATCTAATTGAAAGTAATACATACTTCATCAAATTCTTTCAGATGTAAATATGGGCTTTCAGATTCTAAACCATGAAAATTAGGAAGTAGAGAAATCATATCTGGCTTGAATCTAAAATTATTGGCATTGAGTAGAAAGATAAAACATGATGGACTAGAATTTCGAGATGATTGCAAATATTCACGCCTAGTTCGCAATGATTGATTTTCATGTTCATCATGTACACTTTCATTTTCAGCCATTATGTCAATTGTGTGTGATTGTGATTCAAACAAAACAAATCAATATATAAAGTACCTGAATTAATTTTAACTAAACGACCAGAATTTAAATCACGATACTAATTAAGCATAAATAAATGACTTAAAATAGAAAAAATAATATACAAGTCGACAATTTACACCAGCCATTAAATATTAACAAGGATGTGGTATAAACTAACCACCGAATAAATATTAACAAGTAAAAAGTTAATAATTAGAGAGTTAAAGTAAAAAGTAAAAAGTTAGATAGTGCGAGAGTTAATAATTAGTAAGTTAGAAAGTGCAGAAAGTAAAATACAAAAATTAAAGTGTAGAAAGTAAAGTGCAAAAAGTAAATTACAAAAAATAAATTTACAATATAAATACCGGAGAGGCGAGAACCCCACCAGAGTGAAAGAAAGAGAGAGAAGAAGAAAAAATTATTTCGTTATGTTTGAAAGCAATAATAAAGAACGAGAAATTAAAAAGTTAGAGAGTAGAAAATAAATGACGTAAATTAAAAGTTAGTAAACATAAATAAATGACATAAATATAAAAGTTAGAAAGTTAGTATGTTAGTATTAGCAAGTTAGTAGGTTAGCAAGTTAGAAAGTTAGTAAATTAAAAGAGTAGAGATAGAATATACTGGATGATGAATATACAAGATGATGAAATTTACTTAAAGAAAGAGAACCTCAATAAATTAAAACTTCAAATCAAGTCCCTAGCAACGATGCCAAAAACTTGATTGCGGGATTTAAAGGATGCAAACCCAAGTACAAATTGTCTCAAGTAATAAATTCTCAGGAGTCCGAGGTCGATTCACAGGGAATTGATGAAGAGAAATTATTTGAGGTAAGAAAAGGATTTATCACAAAAAATAATAAAAATAGTAAAACTTGTTCACAATTAAATTTGAGAACTTGCTTGGGTTAGAAGATCCACTCTTGGTAATAAATTAAAGACAAGATTATTTCTCTTTATAACTCAATTGAAATCCATACATAACGGAGGTTCCAATCAGAAAATATAACATTCAAAGTTTAATTATATATGCAATTATATTATGATTCCTTTAATTATCTACCAACATATGTAAATGAGTTCAAGCATTCACTGTGCCAATCCTCTTGTCTACAATAAATCAAGATCTCCATTATACAAAGGTTTCTAAATTGATTGGAAACAAAATACAACACATATAATGTCCACTTGATAATATATCATTTAAGAACACGAAATAAAATAATCTAACCTTATTTCATTACCAAGAGCTTCAATTTTTCACCCAAGTAAGATAAAGATTTAGTTACTCATAGACAAGAAGAAAACAAGAGAGAAGAAGAGAAAGATGAACATAGCTTCAATTTAGAGCAAGAGAAAATTATAACAAAGGAAAACAATAAACAAACATGACCATAACTTCTCAAAACTAAGCTTAACACCCAAGGTCCCCTAAATGATCAGCCAATTGAGCCTTTTATAGAGGATTAGAGATACAAAATGATAAGGGGGCTGATTAAGAGTATGTGAGGAGTAGGTGGATCAGTGGAAAATGCCAAATGGTGAGTTGGTGAGTGGAAAATTATTGAGATTCTTTGTCTCCGAAATCATTTAGTGCTCATCTCATGGATGCCATCAGAATGAAGCAATGTGGTCTTTATAAAAGTTATAGCATTTTGTCTCAGCTTTCCAATGCCATCAAGATCATCCAAAAATTTGTCTTACAACCCAAGATATGACTCAATTACTGCAGACTATTTAGGCCTAGTTTCAGCACCTCTATTCTGACTTCCAGACCCAATATCACCTCCAAGCTGTCCGAATGAGCTCTTATGTTCTTCACGAAAGTTGTAGATATGGGTCTTAACTTTCATGTAACCAAATTTCAACTCAAGAAAGTTCCTACAGCATGAGTTATGCTCTAATTACTGCACATTATTCAAGTTCTAATCACAAAACCCGTGTTCTGACTTCCAAGCACAATTAGCTCCTCTAAATGTCCTTATTTTACCTAGAGCTCTCATGAAAGTTTTAGAGCTCTCTCTTATCTTTCCTACAAGGTTAGATACATAATTATAAGACATCTAGAACTCTAGATATGGTGAAAATACAGAAATAGTGTAAGACCCAAATAATGTTAGAAAAATCAATTAAGTCCAATTTGAGTCTAAACTTACAAAACATAATCAAACTCAATCAATTAAGTACATAGAGAGTGTAAATGACTAAAAATGAGAGTTTATTAATGTATGAAATATGTTATTATCATTACTCATTTAAGAATTCATTCATATAATCTGATAGAAAAATAGAATCAATAAAAGTTAAAACCTTTAATTGGGTACTAACAATTCAACATAGCAATGCTAAAATAATCAAGGTTTCATCATTCCCTTAGTACAGAGAATTCAGTAAGACATTGTAAAATCAGAACACAATAAAATCATCTCACTAATATTTTCCATTGCACACAACTTCCTCTTTTCTTCTCTGCTACAACGTTGCTGCGCCGCTTTGATTCTCGTGAATATATATCTCCCCTTGCATTTTTCTTTCTTCTCCTTTGTCTATTAATAAGAGATTTTTCCTAATAGGAATGTATCTTGCACAGAATCTCCTTAATTGGTCCTCAAACAATAAAAATATTTTGATTTGATTTAAGAAACTAAATTTAGGAAATTCAATCTCCTTAATTAGTCTCCAAATAATAAAAAGATATTGATTAGATTAAGGAAACTAAATTTAGGAAACTCAATCTCCTTAATTGGTCTCCAAATAATAAAAAGATATTGATTAGATTTAGGAAACTAATTTTAGAAAACTTTCTTCTTTTATTGAAGGCTGTCAGATTTTCGTCTTTTTCTCTCTTTATTTTTCTAATCACTCAGATGACAAAATTAGCCTTTGAGGTCAAATGAAGAGTTGTTGCATTTTCTGTTAGCTTTCCAACGCCGCAAGAATCGCGTTAATTTGATATCTGTAACTCAAGATATAGTCCAAATACAACAACAATGTCAGAAAATACGAGTTGAATTTGAATTTGCAACAAATTTCCTACAATTATCACAATAATTAAAATGACTTCTTTAAATAAATAAATCAATAGTATTATAAAGTTACTAAAATAAAATATAATAAGATATAATAATGCCTATTTTTATAAGAAAAATAGATAAAAATTATGTTATTATCAATATTAAATCTACTCAAAATCCTTTTAATATAAGCTTTCTAAGACAAGCCAAGAATACTACGAGATCTGTCACAATAAATCTCAATGCCTTATACAAAAGAGACATCACCAAGATCTTTCATATCAAAGTGCATTATCAACATCTGCTTAGTCTTATTCAGAAAATTAACATCATACTAGCCAACAATATATCATCAACATGTAAAACAAGAATGATGAATTTGCTCCCACTAAACTTCAGATAAATGCATCGGTCAATGGTATTTCCTTTAAAGCCAAGAGAGCCAACAATATAATCAAATTTCAAGTATCATTGTCTGGAAGTATGTTTCAATTTATAAATGGATCTTCTCATAAATGAATCTTCTCAATTTACATATCATGTGATCTTTACCATCTTCAATAAAACCATCAGGTTGATCCATATACACATCCTCATATAAATCACCATTTAGGAAGGTGGTCTTAACATTCATTTGATGAAGTTTCAAATCAAAATGAGCAACCAAGGCTATCACAGTACGAAAAGAGTCTTTAGTGGTGACCGGTGAGAAAGTCTACTTATAATCAATGCCTTCCTTCTAGTTATATCCCTTAGCAACAAGTCTGCCCTTATACCTCTCAATTTCACCTCTAGCATCACATTTGGTCTTAGAGACCCATTTGCAACCAACAATTTTACAACCAGTAGGTAACTCCACTAATTCCCAAACATTATTATTTCTTATAGAAGTCAACTCATCCTCCATAGCCACTAACCATTGTGTACTATTAGGACTAACCATGGCCTCTTGAAAGGAAATATGATCAAAATCCTCAACTAAATTAAACTCATGCTTTTGTAAGTACACAATATAATCCCTGAATCTAATGGACTTAGTGGATATGGGAACCTACTCAAATCTTCTCAATGGAGCCACAACAACATCTGGATTTTGTTCATTATTTTCGACTTGTTGAAGGACATCGATATTATCATCAAGATCAATAACATCATCATCGTGGATTAAAGGAAATGACACTATCCTTAGAAAGGGAACAATAAGAATAGGAATGACAACATGCTCCTCTCTAAAATCAACAATATGTGGCTCCTAAGTTCCAGCATGCTCTAAGTACCCTTCAAAATAGATAGCCTGATCAGATTCAATAATTCTAGTAGTATACGAAGGACAATAGAATCTAGAACTCTTTGAGCTAATGCAATAACCAATAAAGAAACCATTAATGATTTTAGGATCAAGCTTATTTAATTGTGGGTTATAAGGCCTTACAACCCTAAACATGGAAATGCCTCAAAGTAGGCCATTTGCATGACATATCATATGGAGTCTTTAGCACAAATTTACTTGGCACATGATTCAATATATAAGTAGCAATCTTCAAGGCATCTCCCACAAAAGTTATAGAAAAGAAGAATGACTAGCTTGCACCTTACATATTTGATCTTCTTACTATATTTCAATTTAACCATGGTCTTAAATGCCCTAAAAGGCATCTAAAGAATCAAATCTCTCACGCAATAAGTTGATCCATTCATGCCTAGAGAATTCATCAATGATGGTGGTGAAGAATTCAAAACTGCCTATAGCAATAGGAGAAATAGGCCCACAAAAGTCCATATGAATTAACTATAGTATTTCATCACACCTAGTAAAACCCACTCTTCCTAGCTCTAACAGTTAGCTTCCCCTTTATGCAATCAATGCAAGTAACAAAAAATAGAAAATTCCAGATCATGAAGAATATTCTCCTTGATCAACTAATCCATTTATTCCCTGACGATATGGCATGAACGCCTATGCCACAATATGTAAGAGACTCTACACGTTTATTCCTAATAACATCATCGACATCTGATTGTCATGGATGAATAGAAAAGGGTCAATATTTAATATATAAAGATCACTAAACAAAACTCCAAAAGTAACAAGAATAGAATCATAAGGTAGGAAGACTCTCTTATCACTAAATAAAAAATATAGTACAACTATCCAAAGTAGAAACTGAAAACAAGTTCCTTCTTATAGAGGACACATAACTTCAAGGAAATAACACCTACATACTCTACTTTGACACTAACTTTATTTCCTATTGTGATCATCAACTCTCCTTTACTTGGCCTTCACCTATTTCTGAACTCAAGTAATGAGCACATAACATGAGTAGTTGCACCAAAATTTAACCAACATGTATTAGAAGGGGCATTAACAAGATTGGATTCAAAACATATTAGAATCCAGGTAAAAAATAGAAGTGATGCAAAAAATAGAAGTGAAAAATCAAATTTCTACAACTCACACTCTCATGCACTCTTCAGGACTACGAGTGGGCGTGTATATGGGCAGGAGTTGCCTTCTTTACTCGTTTACTAGTTATTTGGGTCATTTTGACCTGATTCGCAACTCGTTCATGCATTGACAGGTCTTCTGCGATATCTCTCGCATTTTACATCCATTTGACACGATTCTTGCGCCGTTGGATTCAAAATTTCAAGATCTACTAAACTTGTAAAGAAATTTTTATAAAAGCTTCATGAAATCTCTGGGATTTTGAATGAAAGTTTAAGAACAAAAAAATGGGTTCAAACACAGTATTCCTTTCAATTCTCATTGGTTTCTCAACTAAATTTGTGAAATTTGGTGTCATTCAACTCGTAATAAAACAATCTATAATAACCCCATACAAATTTTAAGTATTGACCAATAAAATTTTGAATCATGACATAGAATTTGTTAGGGTTCTTAACAATTTTTATTTTTATTTTTGTGAAATTCTCTTTGGATTCTAATATGTTTGATACAATATATATGTTGTTAAAATCAGAAAATCCTTATTTACAAAAGTCCTAACTTAATTTTTGAAAATGGTCAAAGAAAAGAAATTTGAATTTCACAAAAAGTTTTTAGGCTTCCTTATGTTCATGCCTCATATAATTTTTTTTCTAGAAAATTAGAAAATTGTTAGCCATAATTAGGATTAAACACGCTCTGATATCAATTATTAAAAATTTTGGAACAAATCGAAAATTAATTAACCAAAATACTTGGAATCAATTTAATCCCAATTTATGGCAAGTACAATACAATACAAATTTTAGTAATTAGGAATACCTAGAAAGGAGATAATGAGGTTGTTATGATTGCAATCTCGAATGGTGGGGAGAGAAACTATTCCTATTCCAAAGTAGCTGCTCACATGTCAGTATCAATGAGGCAACTGTATGCACCAAAGTGACTAAGAATAGGAGTCTCTCCCTGTATATATAGAATAACTAAAATGAGTTAAATCTACCCACTATGACAAACTCATATACAGGACCTATAAACAAAACTCACATATAAGTAGTGTTTTAACAACAACAACCTCAATAATAATACTAATCACAATTTGGACTAAACAAAATATTCTAATAATTTTGACATCTAATTAATTTGAGTTTTATAAAATTATAATATGACTTATGCTAGTTCATATAAAAAATTCTAACATCTTCACCTCAGCAACCAATTCCTTTACACGAGTGTTATCACCCATTGTGAAATGAAAGCACCAAAATGTAAAGGCCTTTTCTATGAGTAAATTAGAGAGAAAATTGAGTAAGGTAGAGAGTAAACTAACTGAATAACTTCCGTACTTGTATTATTTATAGTGGATTTTTCTTACAGTGGAAGTAGAAGGCTAACCAATGACAATGGTAGCTAAGTACACAACCATGAAGCAACTTAGAAAAGGAGAATTAAGAAAGAAGAGTCTAGAGGGAAGAATGAGAGAGAATTCCCCAACTCCACACACACACCCCTTCTTCACTAACTTTCCTTATATTCCCCTCTATACCAAATATAATCCCTTAATATTGAATTAGTGCCCTTCACCCGAGCACTCTTGTGCAACCCATGCAGATGTGGATCGTGTGCCACCTATGCATTAGGCATAACTAACTCTGCTATCTCTTTTGCCCTTATAATAGCTTACTCATCCTCCAACTGTACTGACACCTGAATGGACCTCATGACACATTGTAGGTCCTTGTAGGTTCCCCTAAAAGCTTCTTAGCTATAGGTAGGTGGTAAGACCCTACGACATATAGCCCAAGTCAAATAGTAGAGTAACAACCCTCAACAACCACCAAAATGTGAATATGACAAATTGTAAAAGTTCTAATATAGAAGCATTTAGTGTAACACCCTCCGTAGGGTGTCACATTTTAAATAAAATATAAAATCAACTGAAATCATTTTATAAAAGTTTTGATTGTTAAAAGATGAATTTTAAAATTTCATTTCGCGGAAATATAGACTTACCAAAAATTATAAGAAAAATCGAAATTAAATTGAATTAATTAATACACATAATATAAGTACCACCAAACATTCATTATAGAAGTAAAACATGTAATTTACAGACTCAGAGAAACAGTAGCAAACCTAATGAAGGTTACTACTAATAGCACGATAACAACACTAACGGAAAAAAAAACTCAACCTACAAGATCCATGTCTCCACCAACTGCATCCTGTTGAAGTCTGAAGGTCACTCTTTGACGCCGTCACCATCTTCAGAATATGGCCTCCAATAGGTTTACTCCACCTACTATACGATTTTAACAACACAACACAACACAACAATACAGTAAAGAGGTGAGATCCCCTTTCACCAATACCAGTACGGTAGCAAAAAATGATTCGAATGACAAAGTCATTCCATACACACAGATATCACAATTATAGTCATGTTATCAATTTACAAATATTTCTAATATGCATATAACCTAATAAAATAACAAAGAATAACATTATCATGATAGATATAACAATTCATACCATATAAAATATCATAACAGTACAATATAAAAGAAAGATCAAATGTCATAACAACAGAAATATCACAAATGAAAGGTCACGAGATAAAAATCACAAATAAAAATCACAAATAAAAATATAATAGATAAAAGATAACAAATAAAAGATAATGAATAAAAGATATGAGATAAAAATAACAAATAAAAGAAATAACAAATAAAAGATAATAGATAAAAATAACAAATAAAAGATAACAATGCACCACATATCAACATATACAACAAGACACAATTCTACTCCATGGAGCTAAAAACATACAGACATCAGAGAGCGAATGATCCTCAAAATCTATTAGTACCACGGCTGCCCAACCAAACTATTGCGCTATCACACGTTGCGTCTATAGCCCCACGTCACATGGAATCCATCATCCAAGGCGTGGTGTAGTTCACGGTCTCACGTTGTGGCACTACAGGCAATGTACTATTAGACTTTACAAGATCTCGATTAAACATAGTGTGTGTCGAGTCCACTAGTGTGTTACCATTTACCACGGCCCAGAAGAGCAACCAATTGTCCACATATGGATTTATGCACACTAATGCCTCCAAGTCCATTCAATTTCGAACCACACTACGCTTATCGCACCGACAATACGATGTGATTCACCTCATCAATCAATCCACCAAAAATTTGGCATAAACACAATACATAATTCCAAAAATATGAAATTACGAAAATGCCCTCAAGATAATAATATGCCCTCAATGGCAAAAAAAATAGAAAGCTCTAGACGGGTTCACATTTTCCCGACAGCGAAAGCTTGCCCTCATTGGCAACAAATATATATATAAAGAAAACCTGTACGGGTTCAAATTTTCCCGACAGCGAAAAATACAGTAACGTTCAATCGCGTAGAAATTTTATCGCATTTTCACAATTCCGTCTTTTTACAAACATTTATAAATCGCGTAAATATATTTTTCTTGTTTTCAAAATCGCGTAGAATTTTTAATACGTTTTCTCAATCGCGTAAGATTTTTAAATCGTTTTCTTGTCCAACTTCCTTAAAATAACTGTTTAGAACAAAACAGAAATAATATTTAGTACTTTTAAATTACGTAGAATATTTTTCATAGCGATATCTTGTCTTTTGCTCATCTTTTTTCTACGCCTTATTTGTCTGTTTTTAATAAAAATTGATGATTTGATTTAAAAAAAATTATAATAATGGTTTTCTAGGTTTTATTGTCAAAACTCCTTTTATTTTTATTACAACCAATTAATTACACTTTTGAAAATTACTAACGTGCTTCAAAACACATGGGGAGTTATACGTTAGAAATTTTATAAAGCTCTTGTATTTCTTCTTCTTTGTAAAAATCATTAGTATTAACCTCTTAAACTTAATTCTAACCACTTTATTTCTTTAAAACTCATTGTAAAAAATTTACTTTAACTTGTATTGCTTCTTCTTGATTGAAAATAGCTTGGAATTAATTTTAGAAATCATGAATATCTAATTTGGCATGTTGGCCGAATTTGATAAAAACTTTGCATTTGATTTCCAAATTATTTTTCACCTTCTAAATACATGTTAAATCTCTTGTATTGTCTACATTGATTAAATCATTACCCTAGAAAATAATTTTAGAAATCAAAGTGTTGAAGTTAGACATGTTGGCCGAAAATGTAAGGTTATGCCATTCGATTTCTAAATTTATTTTTCTTGATCTAAACAAATGGATATCTTACCAATTCTCCTAGGTTAATTAAATCATATTTTAAGAAAATTAAGAGAATATTTTGGTTCCCCATTTGGATCATGGCCGTGAGCCTTGTTAGTGTGTTCTTTGGAACACTCATACAATCCTTGACATATTATTCACATCCTATATTTTATCATGCATTTCTAACACATGCAATATTATCAAAGCTTGTAGACATGCAAATTAAAGCTTGTAGACATGCAATTTATTACAAACATCAAATAAGAAGGCTACTAACAAATACACAACAACCTACTAACAAACACAAAATTAACAAACACACAAATAATAAACACATAAATAATTTACACACATAATCAATCACAATTAGGAAAAACTATAAACAATCAAGTGAGTGAATCCTTATGGATTCTTCACCACAACCACAAACATTCCTCACCACCAACACATGGTTGATGAGGGTAATCTCCCTCTTACCTCTTGAAGAACCTCCAAGCTCCTTGTATGTCTCCTTCAAGCAAGCTTCCTCCACCAAGAGCTCCTTCAAGACTTCAAACTTAAGCTTTGAAGAACAAGATAGAAAATGGAAGATTTAGGCTTAGGTTTCAACTACAAAGGGTCTTGAAATGAAGTAAAGAAGCAAGAAATAAGGTGGTTTAGAATTATAGAAGAATGAATGATGGAAAAGGTGAGAAGGCCGTGAGGTTGGAGAAGAAAAGAGAAGGAAATATTTGAGAGCTTTTCTTGTTTAAGAGATAGGAAGAATGAATAATAAGTGAGATAGCTAATTGTAGGATATTGCCTTTCACCAAATGTGAATTGCCGTAGAAGCCAAATGAAGAGCCACCAAGATTGACTAGCTTTATGAAATTGAAATTAAACTTGTTTCCTTTTTCTATGCATGGTCGTAAATGCATAGAGAAGTAAGAATGAATTGAAATGTAAAATTGCCTTCCTAAAGGCATGCATTTGCCGTAGAAACACTTAAAGAGAAGCCACCAAAATTGACTTGTGTTATTTGGCTTAATTAATAAAAGGTGATAAGAATTGAATTGTGATATTTGTCTCACAAAAATTTTGCTTGGCCGTAGGACACAACAAAGAATAGCCATCAATATTGACTAGTCTTTACTTGGTTCATTAATTGAATGATAGGAAGAATTGAATGATAACATTTGCTTCATCAAAAGGCTTTGCTTTGCCGTAAAAACACATGGAAAAAAAACCACTAAGATTGACTTGGTCTTCATTGTTCAATTTGGCTTTCTAAAAGAATTCCCTAAGGCTTTCTACGTGAAATTCACTTTGTGAATTAGCTATTAGAGCAAATTGCTCTCTTCCTCCACCGTAGAACACCAAACTTCAAGAAGTCTAAATTTATTTGATAGCTTGTTTTCTATTGGTTCTTAAAAATTCAAGCCATTAATCTTGACCAAGTTCTATTGGTTAAATATTTACTAACTTGATTCCTATTGGTTGCTATTTTTGTTGACCAATTCCTATTGGTGCACATTGTATATTTTCTAACATACTTTAACTAATAGACAATAATTATACAATAATTATTGTTTATAAAGTCAGTATATATTGTCCAATGGGTAATAAAATATACATAGATTTTTATTTTAGACTAACAGAGTAGCAATTATTATTGATCATTTTTTTTCATCGATTACCCTTGATGAGTCATAAAGCGAGTCATCAAAGAGAAATTTCTAGAACATGTGACTCACTACGATGAGTCGGTATGATGAGTCATCGTGGAATTTTCTAGAACGGGTGAGTCAACATGGCGAGTCGGCGTAGATATTTTCTAGAGCAGATAGTCGACAAGATAGATATTTTTCAAAAACAGGTGAGTCGGCGATGGCGAGTCAAGATCTTTGAATCCGATCGCATCACAATCGCATCATTGGGCGTGTCATAAATGGTGAGTCACTACGAGTCATCGAGAAAGCTACAGGAACCGGACGAGTCATCTGCGGTGAGTCACAGCCGAGTCGGCGGCTTACCGGAACCTTCCGAATCTGCTGAGTTGTCACGCCACGTGTCATCGTCCTATTGGCCCGTTGCGATGAGTCATAGCCACCAATTTTGACCAGCTCCTCATTGGTCCACGTGTACAAAGACACTTGATGACTAAACGTGGGTCCCGCAAAATATTTCCGGTCCATTGTCACTTATTTTATCTTGACTAATAAAATAATATTATAATAATATAAAATTATTTTATTTGTGATTAAATCTAAAAATTAAAAGATTAATTTTAGGCTCATTCAATTGGGTTTAGTAAGATCCCCACCTCCGAATAATTAAAAACAGATTTTCGTCCAGGAAAAATATTATTTTCCTACCCCTAGGAGCAAATCACACAAAAAGTCCATATAAAATCACGCACGGTAATATTGAAGCCTAATCAGTATCAAGTAGAAAACAATTAAAAACAAGAAAAAACAAGACACATTCGGGACGTAATGGTCATTTTCTTATTTTTTCCCACAATGTAGCTAATCATCCAAAACGTTCAAATAAAATATCCAAAGAATATTATATAGATGTATATTACACAGAAAAATTTAAAACAGCGAATTCAAGAAAAATTTTATTTCACTGTCTTGAAGAAAAATACGTAAAACGATTATATAAAATACCAGACAGTATTATACATCTGTTTTTCACACAGAAAAATTTAAAACAGTAATTTGATAAAATTTTTATTTTACTGTATCGAAACAAATTATGTAAAACGATCAAATAAAATAACAAACAATATTATTTTTCTGTATTTTATACAGAAAAATAAGAAACAGTAAAATAGGGACACAACGGTCTTTTACCCAAAAATTGGGGTGTTACATTTAGTATTTGAAACTAAAGCATTATTTGACACAAGATACCCTGGTTCAAATGTGTAACGCCCCAATTTTTAGAAAATATTCTGAATGTACTGTTTTCTGTTTTTCATGCTTTTGTATGAATGACCGCTGTGTCCCTGTTTTTCTGTTCTTGAATTTTTGTATGAAAACGATTTCGATAATACTGAGGTTCAAATTTTATTTGATCGTTTTACGTAAATTGCTTGAGACGGTCAAATAAAAATTTTTCGAAACTCATTGTATTAATTTTTTTGAAAGATATACAACTAAATAATCTTCTTTTGGATATTTTATTTGAACGTTTTGGATAATTACCTACGTTGTGGGAAAAAAATGGGAAAATGACCGTTACGTCCCGACGTCATTGTTTTCTCTGTTTTTGTCTGTTTTTAATTGTTTTCTTCTTGATTTAATGCCGAGAAAAATCGTCGTGATTTTATATGAACTTTTTGTGTGATTTACTCGAAGCGGGAAAATAATATTTTCCGGGCCGGGAAAATCTTATTTGATTATTTAGAATTGGGGGATCTTACTTAACCCGATTCTAAATGAGCTAAAAATAATCTTTTAATTTTTAGGATTTAATCGTCAATAAAATAATTTTATATTATTATAATATTATTTTATTAGTCAAGTATGTTTTAGTGACAATGTGGACAGGAAATATTTTGCGGGACCCACAATTAGCGAAACAGTTAGATCGGTAGCTTAATTAATCACCGTAGTAAAATTTGTAGAACTTTCAGAACAGTGACTCGCCTAGTCGACTCACAGAAAATTAAATACAACTGTGTGACTCAAAGCATGTGAGTCACCATAAGCTAACCAATGAGAAGAAGGCTTGCTCACCAAGGCTTAATCTTAGCCTTTGATTCATCCAATGGCTTGGATGAAGCCAAGCAAGGTGCCCACCTTGCACCCCACATCAAGTCCACGGCCAAGAGGCCTTTGGTGACCAAAATATCACTTTGTCTTCATCACTTTCTCTCTTCTCTCTCATCAAGAACCCTAGCCACCATTCTTGCCCATTTTCTCCACCATATTCGGCCAAGACACAAACTACACCATCCAACCATCCAAAAATTTTTCTAACCAAGTTTCCTTAATCTAAACACCATTCTAAGAACCTTTGTAGTTGGGAGTTTCTTCAAATTCTTCCATCTAAGGCTTGGAAACCAACCTTGGAAGTTTTACCTAGAAGGTGAAATTTCATACTTTTCTTTTCTCTCTTCTTTTTCAAAGTTCTAAGCCATGATTTTTCCATGGTTTAGCTTCTTTTTCATGGTTAGTAACATGTAGGTTTTGTTTGAAAATTTTAGGTGTTTGGAGGAGTGAAAACCGTGACCTAAAGAGGTGAAAAAGCAAGCTTTTGTCTTCATTTAAGGTAAGAGGAAGACAATTCTTATCATCCCTTGATGGTGGTAAGAAGGTGGATTGTTTGTAGAATCCATAAGGATTCGGTGGTCATGTGTTATTTATGTGTGTATTTGTTAATTTTTGTGGTTGCTAGTAGCTTAAGTGTTATGTGTTAGTAGCTTTCTTATTTGGTAATTGTAATAATCTTGCATGTCTAATAGCTTTTGAATGCATGTCTACAAGCTTTAATTTAGGTTGTATGTGTTAGAAAATATTTTGCATATGTTAGAAATATAATGCATGTGTTAGAAATTGTATGATAAGTCATAGGATGTGAATAACATGTGTAAGTTTGCATGAGTGTTCCAAAGAACACAATCCAATAGCTCACGGCAATGACAAGTTGGAGGACCAAAATGTTCTCTTGATTTTTCCTAAAGTGTAGCTTAATTAACCTAGGAGAATCAAGAAAGTTTCTAATTGATTTGATCAAAGAAAAATGCATTTAGAAATCAAATGGTGAAAACTTAGTATTTTGGGCCAACATGCCTAAAGGATTAAATTGACTATTGTTAACTATTTTCTAAAATGATTTAATGAACTTAGACAATATAATACATTTGATATGATTTAAAAAGTGAAAGACATTTTGGAAATCAAATGCAAAAGTTTTAAGAAATTTGGCCAACATGCCACTATAGGTAATAATGATTTTAAAGAACTTGATTCCAAACCTTTTTCAATTAAAAAGAAACAATACAAGTTAAGAAGAAATTTTCTATAATGATTTATGAAGGAACCAATTGATTAGAAATAAGTCTAAAGGGTTAAAATTTATAATTTTATCATTAGGAAGGAAATACAGTAATATTAAGAAATTTTCTAACATATGGCTCACTTTTGGTTTTGAAGCATGTTAGAGATTTCAAAAAAGAATTTAATGAAATGGTTAAAAATTAGGTAAACAGAAATTTATGGAAAAATTAGAAAACCATTATTATAAGTTTCCAAACAAAATACTGTCAATTTTTAGTAAAAATGAACCTATAAGATAGTCAAAATATCCTAATGACAAGATTATACGGTATGAAAAATTATTCTCACGTAGTTTAAATGTACTAAATATTATTTCTATCTGTTTAAATGGTAATTTTAAAGGTATTCGAATAAGAAAATGATTTAAAAATTCTACGCGATTGAGAAAACGTATTAAAAATGCTACGCGATTTTAAAAAAGAAAAATATTTTTACCCGATTTTTAAACGCGTTTGTAAAAACGACGAGATTTCAAAAACGCGATAAAATTTCTACGCTGATTGAACGTTACAGTATTTATTTTTCATTTGTCGGGAAAACGTGAAACGTGAACCCGTACTGAGTTTTGAGGTTATTTTTTTTGTCGGGAAAAAGTGAACCCGTCATGTGACTACGCCATTGAGGGCATATATATTTCTATCTTAAGGGCATTTTCGTAATTTCATATATTTGGAATTATGTTTTGTCTTTATGCCAATTTTTGGTGTTTTGGGTTGACGAGACGAATCACATCGTGTTGTCGATGCGATAAGTGTAGTGTTGTTTATTGTTCTAATAAACTTGGAGATTTTAGTGTACGGGATCCCACATGTGACGAGTTGGTAGCTCCATTAGCCGTAAGTGGTAAACCGATAGCACACTAATGTACTCGACATTCACTATATTTAATCGAGGTTTGTAAAGTCTAGTAGTACATTGCCTATAGTGCCACAACGGAGATCTTGTGAACTATACTACGCTGGATGGTAGATTCCCAGTGTCGTAGGCTATTCGACGCAACGTGTGATCGCGTAATAGTTGGTTGGGCAGCGTGGTACTAATAGATTTTGCAAGTCATTCTCTCGATATCTGTTTGGGTTTAGCTCCATGGAGTAGGGTTGTGTTTTGGTGTATTTGAGTATATCTTGGATAATATTCCATTTTTCTCTATTTATCTTTATCTGGTAATATCTTGGATATTCTTACATTTTCTCTATTTATATTTATCGATAATTTTTATGTTAGTTATCTATTTCTTATCTTATCTTATCTGTGAGATTGATTTATCTATGTGATTTTCTCTATTTGTGATCCTGTCTATGATGTTCGAAACCCTAGGATATTTAATATGTATTCTTGTTATAGCTTCTTCATATTGTATGAACCGTGTAATTGTTATTTGTCGTCTTCTTATTTGCCATGTTGCGATGATTTTATGTTGTCTTACCTCTTTATTGTATGTGTCTATTGTCTATTTATTTTTATACGGTAAAGAATTTGAAGAGGAAGAAGAGGAACAACCTCTTGAGATCGTGTACCACGAGGAAGAGGGAGGGAGATGCCAGACCGACGATCGTTTACGAGCAAGAACCATCCGATCATCCATACCCTCCGGATTGATTGTGTGAGGGATGGCGACGCCTTTGCATTTTTGGGATTTGTAGAGCTGGTATTCCATGGAGGTGATTTGGCTTGGCATTTACGAGGAGATCGTGCTTCGTTACCTATCTTTGGACGTATTTGTGATTCTACGTCATCGGTTTGATGGAGATCCGATTTCGACGACGACGCTTTTTTACGCATTTAGAGTTACCCTTATCCATTAGGCGTTATTGGGGTCTTGAAAACCCCGAGCCTAGTGAGATAAGCATCGTGTCACCGCGCGATCCCGTTATCGCCGTATGTCGAGACATCGAGGATATTTATCTCCCGATGATCATTTTCACACCGAGAGTGATCCATCGAGGATTAGATAATCATGATGTTTTTTTTTTGGGCGCGTCGTATGTACGTATATATATTAACTCTTTTATTGCTTTCTTTCTTGTTCTTGTTTAAATAGTTGTAGTCTTAGTTGTAAATTATATGTACAGTTTATAACTTAACCATATATATATTGTTAATGATGATGTTTTTTTTTTATTTCGTATATTTCGTATTATCTTTTTATTACATATTTCTGTTTATCAGGAATTATTTTTACAACCCGTAATAATTTTAACAAATATTCCGCAACTTGGGTAGATTTTATTTCTATTTATTTTATTTTATTTTATGTGTGACATCCTCCAAAAGGGTGTTACATTAGTTGGTATCGAGCCCAAGTTAGAGTCTTTTGGGGTTGTGGTTGGGTCTATTTTTGTTTGTCTTTGTGTGATTCTCTGTGATGTTTGTGATTTATATCCTTTTGGAAATATCTTAAAGGATGTATCGACTTTGTTTTGTTATGTTTGAAGAAAGAAGATGGTGGTAGAGGTAGAGGACGTGCTAACGTAAATCGTGATGAGGACCGATGTTGGTTCTTCTTGAGGCTATGCGGCGGATGGTGAAGTAATAACTCAAAGCAAAATTTGAGAGCAAACCCAACAACAAGATGCTACGGCAGATGCCCTAAATTTATCGAATTTAGGCGTCATAATCCGCCACAATTTAGAGGCGAGGTGGATCCGGAGAAAGCGAGTCGGTGGATGCAAGATTTAGAGAGAATATTTGAGGGGATGAGATGTACGTACAGATGAAAAGAAAGTGACTTATCTTTGTTTTCATGCTTTGAGAGGAGATGCTGAGAACATTGGTGGAGAGGAATCCGCCGAGTGTTGCAAGTGAAGGGACCGAGATCACTTGGGAAGTGTTTTCTAATACTTTTCTGGATAAATATTTTCTGCGAGTGCTAGGCATGCCAAGGAAATGGAATTTCTTGGGTTGCGACGGGGGAATATGACGGTGAATGAGTATGCCACAAAATTTGAGAGTTTGTCTCAATTCTCAGATTATGCTCGAGACACGACAAGATGATGTGGAGATGTAGGAAGTTTGAATCGGGTTTAAGGGTGGAACCTGAAACGAGGAGTGGTATCTTTGAGGATGACTCGGTTTCATGCTTTGGTGGATGCTTGTGCTCGATTTGGAGGAGTTGGAGCCATCTAGAGATCAAAGGAATCGGAATTTTGGACCGACAAGGTTTTGAGAGAGGTGGAGGTAGTAATGCAAATCGGTTTCGGCGTAAGCCGTACACCAGCCAACAGAAGTCAATCTCAACGACCATCTGTTAGTGGAAGTGCAAGTGGAAGTGGAGTCGGGACGAGAGGGTGGCGTTTACGCCAACGTGTTTTAAGTGCGGGAAGAAAGGTCATATTTCTCCCGAGTGTACGATTAAAGGTGCGTTTGTTTCAATTGTAAACAACCGGGCACATAGCAAAGGATTGTCCACAGTAGGAGAGAAAACCCGTCGTTCGGTATGTTAAAGCTAATCGAAGCAAAAATGCGGAAGTACTCAACCGAGATCCGGAGACGACAGTGTATACAATGGTGGGATCCGAGATTTCTAAGTCGATGATCTTATTCGAGGGGAGAAGGAGACATTGGAGGTAATCTTCGATTTGTATTGTATGATTCTCGGGAGCTACACATTCGTTTATTGCCTATGATTGTGTAGAAAGGTTGAAGTTGCCCATATCTTCTCTGAATGTTATGTTGAATGTATCTACGCCAACTGCTAAACCTGTAGTTACTTCTAAGGTCTGTTTGGATTGTCCTATTGTTGTGAAGGACCGTTTGTTTTTGGTCGATTTGATTTGTTTGCCTCTCATTGAGATAGATGTAATCTTAGGGATGGATTTGGTTATGTTCTAACCATATCCTCATAGATTGTGCGAAGAAAACTATAGTTTTTCCTAAGGAAGAAGAGTCTGGATTCTTAGCGCCTTTGTTAAGGTCAAGTCTTTGTTGAGAAATGGAGCTTGAGGATATACGGTATTATCTTCTCTAGAAGTTAAGAATGAGAAGGATGTGAATACTATTCCCTGTTGTCAACGAATTTCAGGATGTTTTCCCGAAGATGTACTGGTTTACCGCTGAGCGGGAGATCGAATTCTCAATTGATTTAGTACCAGGGAGCATGGGTCCTATCTCAATTGCACCATATCGTATGTCGCCGGTAGAGTTGGAGGAGCTGAAAAAGCAATTGGTGGAACCTGTTGGAGAAAGAATTTGTACGACCTAGTGTTTCCCCATGGGGTGCACCAAGTACTTTTGGTCAAGAAGAAGGATGGAACGTCGCGACTTTGTGTGGACTATCGGCAGCTGAACAAGGTGACTATCAAGAATAAATATCCGCTTCCAAGAATCGACGATTTGATGGATCAATTGAGAGGAGCTGTGATATTTTCCAAGATAGATCTACGATCGGGTTATCACCAAATTCGTGTGAAAGGGGAAGATGTGCCGAAAGCGCTTTTCGAACTCGTTATGGACATTATGAGTATCAGGTAATGCCATTCGGGGTGACGAATGCTCCTGCTATATTTATGGATTATATGAACAGGATATTTCGTCCATATCTAGACAGATTTGTCGTTGTCTTTATCGATGACATTCTGATCTATTCTAGATCGAAGGAAGAGCATCTTTGAACATCTGAGTGTTGTTCTTCAGATTTTGAGGGAGAAACAGTTGTATGCGAAGTTGTCTAAGTGTGAGTTCTGGTTAGAAGAAGTTCAATTTCTTGGTCACGTAATTTCTAAAGAAGGTATAGCGGTGGACCCATCGAAAGTGGAGACTGTTTTACAGTGGGAGAGACCTAAGACAGTAACAGAAGTTCGAAGTTTTGTTGGACTTGCTGGTTATTATCGGAGATTTATCGAAGGTTTTTCCAAAATTGCTGGACCACTTACACAACTTACGAGGAAAAGTCAAGCTTTCGAATGGACGGAAGAACGTGAAGCTAGTTTTCAAGAGTTGAAGAAGAGGTTAACAACTGCGCCGGTGTTAATCCTACCAGATTCGACGAAATCTTTCGATGTGTATTGTGACGCTTCTTATCAAGGACTAGGATGCGTGTTGATGCAAGATCGGAACGTGGTAGCATATGCTTCTCGACAATTGAAGGTTCATGAAAAGAATTATCCTACGCATGATTTGGAATTGGCTGCAGTGGTTTTTGCTTTAAAGATATGGAGACACTTTCTCTATGGAGCAACGTTCAACATTTTCAGTGATCACAAGAGTTTGAAGTACTTGTACGACCAGAAGGAGCTGAATATGAGGCAGCGAAGGTGGTTAGAATTTCTGAACGACTACGATTTTCAACTTTTGTACCACCCTGGTAAGGCGAATGTCGTGGCCGATGCCTTAAGCAGGAAGATTATTAGTGTTTCTGCGCTAATGATTAAAGAAAAGGAGCTCATCGAACAGTTTAGAGATGAGTGGTCGTTTGTTGAATTGAAACCGGGAAGATCGTGTTAGCATGGTTACTATATCGAGCGAGTTGATGGAAGACATAAGGGAAAAGCAAAATGCCGATAAATTTTTGCAAGGAATAAGGGAGCAAATGAAGCAAGACGAGGCAATAGAGTTCAAAGAAGGGACTGATGGAATTCTAAGGTTTCGGGGTAGAATCTGTGTTCCTCGTAACGGGAACTGAGAAGATATATTGTGAAACATGCCCATACTAGTCTATTGAGTATGCATCCGGGCATAACAAAGATGTATCAAGACTTGAAGAAATTATTCGGTGGCATGGAATGAAGGGTGATGTTGTTAGATGCGTGTCAACTTGCCTAGTTTGTCAAAAGTCGAAAGTTGAACACCAAAGACCACTGGGATGTTGCAACCATTATCGATTCAGAATGGAAATGGGACAACATTTCTATGGATTTCGTTACTGGATTGCCAAAGACAAGGAGAGGTCATGACGCAATATGGGTTATAGTCGATAGACTTACGAAATCGGCTCATTTCTTACCGATCAATATCAAATATTCATTGGAAAGATTAACCCGGTTGTACATCGGTAAATTGTCGGACTACATGGTGTACCGACAAGTATAATTTCGATCGTGATCCGAGGTTTACGTCAAGATTTTGGCGAAGTCTACAAGAAGCTATGGGAACTAAGTTACGACCGAGTTCGGCGTATCATCCGCATCGACGGTCGACGGTCGAGACGAGAGAACTATCTGATCTTTGGAGGATTTATTGCGTGCTTGTGTTTTGGAACAACGGGGAAGTTGGGATGAATTTTTATCTTTGATAGAATTCACCTACAACAATAGTTTTCACGCAAGCATTGGAATGGCACCTTATGAAGCATTGTATGGAAGACGATGTCGAACGCCGTTATCTTTGGTATCAAGATGGAGAAAGTATGATTGTTGGATGGGAGCTTGTACAACAAACTACGGATAAAGTCAAGATGATACAAGAAAAGATGAGGACGACGCAAAGCGAGACAAAAGAGTTACGCGGATAAGCGAAGACGACCTCTTGAATTTGAGGAGGGTGAGCATGTGTTTCTGAGAGTTACTCCTACGACTGGTGTCGGAAGAGTAATTAAGTCTAAGAAGCTTACTCCTAAATTCATTGGACCATATCAGATTATCCGACGTATAGGTCCTGTAGCATATCAGGTTTCTTTGCCGCCTTTTCTATCCAATTTGCATGACGTGTTTCATGTGTCTCGTTACGGAAGTATATGCAGATCCGACACATGTTATACTGATCGGATGACGTGCAATTAAAGGAGAATTTGACTTACGAAACTTTTTCGGGATAGAGGACGAGAAAGGTAAAGCAACTTCGAGGGAAGATGATCGAGTGGTGAAGGTTATATGGAATGATGTGACGGGTGAAGCTACTTGGGAAGCTGGAAGATAAAATGAAGGATCAAGTATCCTCATTTGTTCGGATAAACATCAAATTTCGAGGACGAAATTTTTATTTGTTGGGGAGTGTTGTAACGCCCCAATTTTTAGAAAATATTCGAATGTCTTGTTTTACATTTTTCATGCTTTTGTATGAATGACCATTTGTGTCCCTGTTTTTACGTTCTTGAATTTTTGTATGAAAACGATTTCGATAATACGAGTTCAAATTTTATTTGATCGTTTTACGTAAATTGCTTCGAGACGGTCAAATAAAATTTTTTTCGAACATCTTGTATTAATTTTTTCGAAAGATATACTGACTAAATAATCTTCTTGGATATTTTATTTGAACGTTTTGGATAATTACCTACGTTGTGGGAAAAAAATGGGAAAATGACCGTTACGTCCCGAACGTACTGTTTTCTCTGTTTTTGTCTGTTTTTAATTGTTTTCTTCTTGATTTAATGCCGAGAAAATACCGCATCTGTGATTTTATATGAACTTTTTGTGTGATTTACTCGAGGCGGGAAAATAATATTTTAGGGCCGGGAAAATCTTATTTGATTATTTAGAATTGGGGGATCTTACTTAACCCGATTCTAAATGAGGCTAAAAATAATCTTTTAATTTTTAGGATTTAAGCATGTCAATAAAATAATTTTATATTATTATAATATTATTTTATTAGTCGGTATGTTTTAGTGAATGTGGACAGGAAATATTTTGCGGGACCCACAATTAGCGTAACAGTTAGATCGGTAGCTTAATTAATCACCGTAGAAATTTGTAGAACTTTCGAGAACAGTGACTCACTAGTGACTCTTGAGAAAATTAAATACAACTGTGTGACTCAAAGCATGTGAGTCACCATAAGCTAACCAATGAGAAGAAGGCTTGCTCACCAAGGCTTAATCTTAGCCTTTGATTCATCCAATGGCTTGGATGAAGCCAAGCAAGGTGCCCACCTTGCACCCCACATCAAGTCCACGGCCAAGAGGCCTTTGGTGACCAAAATATCACTTTGTCTTCATCACTTTCTCTCTTCTCTCTCATCAAGAACCCTAGCCACCATTCTTGCCCATTTTCTCCACCATATTCGGCCAAGACACAAACTACACCATCCAACCATCCAAAAATTTTTCTAACCAAGTTTCCTTAATCTAAACACCATTCTAAGAACCTTTGTAGTTGGGAGTTTCTTCAAATTCTTCCATCTAAGGCTTGGAAACCAACCTTGGAAGTTTTACCTAGAAGGTGAAATTTCATACTTTTCTTTTCTCTCTTCTTTTTCAAAGTTCTAAGCCATGATTTTTCCATGGTTTAGCTTCTTTTTCATGGTTAGTAACATGTAGGTTTTGTTTGAAAATTTTAGGTGTTTGGAGGAGTGAAAACCGTGACCTAAAGAGGTGAAAAAGCAAGCTTTTGTCTTCATTTAAGGTAAGAGGAAGACAATTCTTATCATCCTTGATGGTGGTAAGAAGGTGGATTGTTTGTAGAATCCATAAGGATTCGGTGGTCATGTGTTATTTATGTGTGTATTTGTTAATTTTTGTGGTTGCTAGTAGCTTAAGTGTTATGTGTTAGTAGCTTTCTTATTTGGTAATTGTAATAATCTTGCATGTCTAATAGCTTTTGAATGCATGTCTACAAGCTTTAATTTAGGTTGTATGTGTTAGAAAATATTTTGCATATGTTAGAAATATAATGCATGTGTTAGAAATTGTATGATAAGTCATAGGATGTGAATAACATGTGTAAGTTTGCATGAGTGTTCCAAAGAACACAATCCAATAGCTCACGGCAATGACAAGTTGGAGGACCAAAATGTTCTCTTGATTTTTCCTAAAGTGTAGCTTAATTAACCTAGGAGAATCAAGAAAGTTTCTAATTGATTTGATCAAAGAAAAATGCATTTAGAAATCAAATGGTGAAAACTTAGTATTTTGGGCCAACATGCCTAAAGGATTAAATTGACTATTGTTAACTATTTTCTAAAATGATTTAATGAACTTAGACAATATAATACATTTGATATGATTTAAAAAGTGAAAGACATTTTGGAAATCAAATGCAAAAGTTTTAAGAAATTTGGCCAACATGCCACTATAGGTAATAATGATTTTAAAGAACTTGATTCCAAACCTTTTTCAATTAAAAAGAAACAATACAAGTTAAGAAGAAATTTTCTATAATGATTTATGAAGGAACCAATTGATTAGAAATAAGTCTAAAGGGTTAAAATTTATAATTTTATCATTAGGAAGGAAATACAGTAATATTAAGAAATTTTCTAACATATGGCTCACTTTTGGTTTTGAAGCATGTTAGAGATTTCAAAAAAGAATTTAATGAAATGGTTAAAAATTAGGTAAACAGAAATTTTATGGAAAAATTAGAAAACCATTATTATAAGTTTCCAAACAAAATACTGTCAATTTTTAGTAAAAATGAACCTATAAGATAGTCAAAATATCCTAATGACAGTATACGGTATGAAAAAATTATTCTACGTAGTTTAAATGTACTAAATATTATTTCTATCTGTTTAAATGGTAATTTTAAAGGTATTCGAATAAGAAAATGATTTAAAAATTCTACGCGATTGAAAACGTATTAAAAATGCTACGCGATTTTAAAAACAGAAAAATATTTTTACGATTTTTAAACGTTTGTAAAACGACGAGATTTCAAAAACGCGATAAAATTTCTACGCGATTGAACGTTACCGTATTTATTTTTATTTGTCGGGAAAACGTGAACCCGTCTGAGTTTTTGAGGTTATTTGGCTGTCGGGAAAAAGTGAACCCGTACAGGCTTTCTGCCATTGAGGGCATATATATTTCTATCTTAAGGGCATTTTCGTAATTTCATATATTTGGAATTATGTTTTGTCTTTATGCCAATTTGTGGTGTTTTGGGTTGACGAGACGAATCACATCGTGTTGTCGATGCGATAAGTGTAGTGTTGTTTATTGTTCTAATAAACTTGGAGATTTTAGTGTACGGGATCCACACGTGTGGATGAGTTGGTAATTCATTTGGCCGTGGTAAACCGATAGCACACTAATGTACTCGACATTCACTATATTTAATCGAGGTTTGTAAAGTCTAGTAGTACATTGCCTATAGTGCCACAACGGAGAGGCGTGAACTATACTACGCTGGATGGTAGATTCCCGGTGTCGTAGGCTATCGACGCAACGTGTGATCGCGTAATAGTTGGTTGGCAGCCGTGGTACTAATAGATTTTGCAAGTCATTCTCTCGATATCTGTTTGGGTTTAGCTCCATGGAGTAGGGTTGTGTTTTGGTGTATTTGAGTATATCTTGGATAATATTCCATTTTTCTCTATTTATCTTTATACGGTAATATCTTGGATATTCTTACATTTTCTCTATTTATATTTATCGATAATTTTTATGTTAGTTATCTATTTCTTATCTTATCTTATATCGTGAGATTGATTTATCTATGTGATTTTCTCTATTTGTGATCTGTCTATGATGTTCGAAACCCTAGGATATTTAATATGTATTCTTGTTATAGCTTCTTCATATTGTATGAACCGTGTAATTGTTATTTGTCGTCTTCTTATTTGCCATGTTGCGATGATTTTATGTTGTCTTACCTCTTTATTGTATGTGTCTATTGTCTATTTATTTTTATACGGTAAAGAATTTGAAGAGGAAGAAGAGGAACAACCTCTTGAGATCGTGTACCACGAGGAAGAGGGAGATCAAACCGAGGCCGACGATCGGTTCTGAGCAAGAACCATCCGATCATCCATACCCTCTGGATTGATTGTGTGAGGATGGCGACGCTTTTGCATTTTTGGGATTTGTAGAGCTGGTATTCCATGGAGGTGATTTGGCTTGGCATTTACGAGGAGATCGTGCTTACATTACCTATCTTTGGACGTATGACCTTGTGATTCTACGTCATCGGTTTGATGGAGATCCGATTTCGACGACGACGCTTTTACGCATTTAGAGTTACCCTTATCCATTAGGCGTTATTGGGGTCTTTGAAAACCCCGAGCCTAGTGAGATAAGCATCGTGTCGACCGCGCGATCCCGTTATCGCCGTATGTCGAGACATCGAGGATATTTATCTCCGATGATCATTTTCACACCGAGAGTGATCCATCGGAGGATAGATAATCATGATGTTTTTTTTTTGAAGCGCGTCAACGTATGTACGTATATATATTAACTCTTTTATTGCTTTCTTTCTTGTTCTTGTTTAAATAGTTGTAGTCTTAGTTGTAAATTATATGTATGCAGTTTATAACTTAACCATATATATATTGTTAATGATGATGTTTTTTTTTTATTTCGTATATTTCGTATTATCTTTTTATTACATATTTCTGTTTATCAGGAATTATTTTTACAACCCGTAATAATTTTAACAAATATTCCGCAACTTGGGTAGATTTTATTTCTATTTATTTTATTTTATTTTATGTGTGACATCCTCCAAAGGGGTGTTACAAAATGTCTTTCCATGTTTGTCATTTGCTTTGGCTTTTATGTTCTTTGGTTGCAAGAAGATGCTACAAACATATTATTTAATGGACAACTTGACAATCTTTTATGTGACACAACACAGTCGGTGCTTGATAGCTAAAAGTCTACAAGCTTTGTAGGCATAAGCATCTCAATGTCGATGGTAGGATAAACTTCGTTCTCATTATTAACAACTATTAAAATGTTTAATCTCACAAATGACATAAAAGTTATATCCACATATGGGTGTGTGACGACCATTATTGCCTTGAAGAAGAATTCATAAACCTTATGTACTTCTTTTACTAATATTGAAATCTAATGCCTTAAACCATATAATTTTTCTAACCATTCAACTCCATCTACCATGCCAGGTATAAATATTGAAAGCAACTTTCTCTTGTAAGGCATCTAAGCATTATTAGTTCAAAAAGTTGATTCTTTTTAACCTATATAGAAATAAGAAAAATATTAATGCAAAAAAAGAAGGTGCAAGCTTATATGTTTTTGTCGTTTGCTTGCTTTTTGATCCATTTCTTTTAAGTAAAATTAGAGTTTTACTTAAAATACATGTGAAATGGGAATGCCAATGTTGGCCCAAAAGCCAAAACAAATGTTTAGAAACTGAGTTATAAATGCTATATATATGCCTACAAAATTATGTCTCCAAAAGTAAGTACATGATGCGATAGAGGGGTGTCTTTTTTTTTTGTTGGTACAATGATGCGACAGAGGTTACGTGTGCATTGGATTGAAGTTTTGAACATTCACAGGGATTATTAAAATTAAATTATGTATATCTAGTGCAATAAACTTAAGTGTGTTGGATACGAAAACAAAGGTTTCCATCAAGGAAGAAGAGAGCATATATAAACCTTCTCTGAAGAAATTGAATTGTGGCTAGCTTAAGTGTGAATCAATGACAAAGTTCGAGCAATGGAGAAAGATAAGGCAAAGAGAGAAAGAGTGGAAGTTAATTTTACAATGGAGAAAAAACTGAACATGAGTGGCAATGGTGACATCTAATGAGGATCAAGATGGATTGAGTATTATTGAGAAAACTAAGTGAAAGTAAGAGAAAAAAGGTGAAAGTCAAATGAAGGAAGTGAGAGTTTGAAGGAGAAGAAATTGTAGAGTTTGCGAATATAAAGTGAAATTGTAAGATTTAAGAAGTAACATCATAAGTAAGTGATTTAGCCCAAAACAAATGTAAGTGTATTTGGCTAACAAAATAATCCTTAATGATAAATATATTGATAAAAAAATATTACTCAATGAGAATTAATTTATCAAAATAAGTTGACATGTTTATTATTTTTTAGATAGATAAATTCTTATTATTTTATTTTACTAAATAATTATGCCCAAATGTAGTTAAATTTTGATCATATTTTATCTAATTTTTTTATTGTTATGTGTTACTACTGGATTGACAAACAAACGACTCTATATAAAAATAGAGACATTTATAATGCTCTTAACAAGTTTTTGAATATCAATACTCAAAAGAAATTACTTGTTTTTACATGTAATCCACCGTTGACTTTTTTTTTAACAAAAACTTCTCTTTTTCTTTTTTTTTTCCTTTTCCTTTCTGGGAATTTCAATTCCCTCCTAGGTTGCAGATGAATAGTAGTTCAGCCATGAGATCGACATTGGTTGATGGTGGCTCAGGTGGGTTGCAGATCCTATAGATCATCATCGATAAACAAAACCACCACAAAGCAACCAAAGACTACCCACACCACTGAAATCAACCTAAACCACAACATCTGTCTCAATGTCATAAACCCATCATCACAGAGTTCAACCACCACTCATCCTTTGTCCCAAAGCAAATTGACCCCAGAGCTCCACTGTGCCGCCTCGCTGTGCACGACCATGCACGAGACTCCCTCGCGTTGCCCACCCACGTAGAACCACGTCTCAGTCATGGCTTCCACCATGTAGTCTTTCACAGCCACCAAACGACCCACCTCATACCACCAGCAGCACCCAATCCCGCAGATCCGCAGTGCCCCACTGTCATCCTCGACCTTCGCCTAGATTCGTCGCACCTCTCCCTACGCACACACCTCAGAATTGCCCAGATCTTCCATCACTAGACCTACGCTTTATCACATGTTGTCCTTGCACGCCGACCACAGCGTCGCTACTCCAGCATCGCAAACAACCCTTTGCTCCACCGCCTAGCCTCATGCGACACCTGATTAGCACCTACTATTCATCTACAACTCAAGATGGATTACTATTCATCTGCAAAGACATGACTTAGAAGAAAGAAAAAAAAAAGAATATGAGAAAGAGAGAAAAAAAAGGGAATTAAGTATAGATTACCTATAAATTAAGTTACAAGTCTATCACATGAGCTATTGATTCATTTTTTCACAAAATTAATGGTGAAAATATGTAGCGCATCCATGTTCCACATTCTTTTGGGAGCATTTAAAATGTCTCCATATAAAAATAGAATAAAACTAAGTAATTCAGGTGGTCTATCCCCAAAATAGACTGATGGTGTGTCACTTGTGAACCCACCAAAAGATAATATCTACTCACATGGAGTGAATACCAAATTTTGTCACTAAGAAAAACTTTACCTCATATTAGTTACTAAAAAAATGAAAATCTCAACTTGATTTATGAGAATCTAAAAAATGAAGTCAAATTAGTCACTAACAAGAATTAATTTGTCTAACAAAAAGAGACTTATTTGACTTAATTTTTTATATTCTCGAGGATTAAATTAAATTTTCATTTCTCAAATATCAATATGAAAGAAAGTTTTTCTTAAGGACGCAAATTTTGTCTTTGAAAAAAACTTTACCCCATATTAGTTACTAAAAAATGAAAATCTCAACTTGATTTATGAGAATCTAAAAAATGGGGTCAAATTAGTCGCTGACAAGGACTAAAATGTCTAACAAAAAAAAATTTATTTGACTCAATTTTTGATATTCTCATGGACTAAGTTAAATTTTTTTTATTTCTCTAATATTAATATGATAGAAAGTTTTTCTCAAAAAACGAGATTGAATATTTACTAATTTTATAATTATCCGTGTCATTCAGTGCCTGTAAAATCTGAGCTCCATAGTAAAGCCCATAAAATATATTCAAAACTAAGAAAAAAAGAATTCAAAACGGGCTCCTACTCCCACTGTCCTGGGCTTACTGGTACTTTTGGACTTGATGAGCCCAAAAGTCAGAGCGCAAAAGTTAGAAGCCTATGAGATTGGAGTAACCCATTGATCCCCTCTATCTTTAATCTTGGATCATCCCAAGTCCCACCGCATTCCTACAAACAAATCTTGTTTTGTTTCTCTCTCGTCTTTTTGGTTTTCTTCATCACGCACGCACACGCAGGAATGTAATACCTTAATTAACCCAAATTTTCAAATTTCACATTTACTTAATGAAGCAGCATCTATCCCTTTTGCCTTTCAGCTTGAAACTGCGTTTTTGAAAATCGGCATCAAGCGTCTTGATCTTTCGTCATCAACTCAGGCCCAGCTCAGCTTAGAGGTGAATTTTCATGCTTTAATATTAACAATTTGTTTGTCTCTTGTGTCATTCTTAGTTTTTTTAACTTCAAAGATAAATATAGAGAGAAATCTTTGAATGAATCAAACAACTTAACTAGTTCATGCCTTCCACTCTTGCAGTATTGGAAATTAAACTGTGCTAGTATGCTCTAATTTCTTAAGAACAAGAACCTCTACCCTTTGTTATTCACTAAAGGGCTTTTAAATGGAATACACAGATATGCATCTTACTTCTTACAATTTGTTTCTTAGTTCTGGTTAGATTAATAAAGTATTAAAGTCTTTCCCTTAACCTTCAAAATGGTAAGAGTCATTCCTCCAATAACAGTTACTGCCATCGCCAATAGACACTTCAAGTAATTATCTTTCATTTTGGTCTTTAAATTTGTGTGTGTTAGGGGCTATGTATATCGATGATCTGATTACTCTCCATTTCTTGCAATTTCTTTAAAGGTTCCTTCTGCTTGCTTCATCTGGAGCTATTTTACTAATCAACATGGCCTATGATATAAATGAGATAAAGAGTAAGCATTGCAATTCACGCTCAATGTTAAGTTCTCTGTTTATAATTTTTGTTAAGCACACTGACACACTGCATACTGCATAGGTCATTTTATCAGATTTTGGTTTCTTTTTCTTTTTCTTTGAGTTTTCTTCTCTTGTTCTATTTATCTTAACTAATAATCTTTCACAGCTAGAGGACAGGGTGCAGTTCTAGGTCACTTTGTCGCCTTTTTAAATCGGACATTTGTGAAAGTATCTGATATTACAACCATGTTTGAACATCATTACATGTCTTTTGACCTTGGAAATTTTTACAAACATGCAGAGATTGGTATAGGCCTTATTGGTTTCGGCTTCTTTTTCACATTTCTTGGCGTAGTTCTTTTCTTTGACCGTGGATTGCTTGCTCTGGGAAATGTGAGGCTTGATTTTAGAATCTAATTTTTCTTAACCTTTTTCCTTGGATTAGAGATTGGTATAGGCCTAATTTTGGTTTCGGAATCTTGCATTCTGGAATCAGATTTTTTGGTTGGCAGGGGTAGCAATTTTGCTTGGTTGGCATCCTATGTGGACACTCTTCACTAATAGAGCAAACTATAAGGTATAGTACCTGAGAATTTTTCAGCCAAATAACAAAACATATTTTCTATCTCCCCTCCTCTCCCTCTCCCTCCTCCTCTCTCGTGATAGTGATTAGTGAATACTAGTAGACTGTCAGATATTACAAAATTGTGTTTTTGGGTTGTACGTTGAGAGTATCCTCAGGTCAGCTTTCACATCAACTGAGACTAAGTCATTACAAAATTGTTTACATTAATCAAACCACAAATTTTTTCGTTCCTTGAATTGAAACCTCCTCTCAGTGTCTGCTAAACTAGATAGATTAATTTGCATATCAAATAAGTGTAAAAGTTTAACAGATAATATTTTAGCAAGTAAATTATAATGGGTAGATGCATCTCTATCGGACAAGAAGTGCCTTCAGTTTTTCTGTCTTCTTATTGGTCTTTGATCGATCCACATATATGTTTGATAACTGATACCCTGATAAGATCGGCAGTAACAGTAGGAAGAATTATGAAAAGAATAACAGAAAATACTCAACCTCCAGAATCAATGTAACTCTGGAAGGAGAGATAGAATTCGTTTATTTCTCAAGAATGCAAAAATACAGATTCTGGCTTCCGATAAACCAGCCCACTCCAATTTCTAATCTCCTTCAAAGACCCCTAACAGAGGTTATGATTCCTCTATTTATAGTTGACAAGTAACTCACTACATAAGAGTTAGTTACATTCAGTTATTTCCCTCCTATTATTACGCCTAACATACACCTTTCTAATGGGAGGTCTATGTCTATGCCTATCAATACCCCCCCCTAAAAGAACCACCTTGTCCTCAAGGGGAAAGTGAAGAAATTTGTCTTGGATGTCGGCTGCTAGTTCCCAAGTACTGTCACACGTAGGCAGCTGCTTCCACTTCACTAGCACTTCTATTTCTCCCATATGGCCCTCCCGCAATTCCAGTATGTCTTCTGGTTGCACCTCCAACTCATGTTCTTCATTCATCATGGGGGGTAAAGGCTGAGGTTGCTGGCTAGGTTTGAGAGCCTTTTTCAGCAAAGATATGTGAAAGACTGGATGAATCTTGGTGTATGATGGCAACTCCAGCTTGTATGCTATTGCACCTACCTTGCTTATGATTTGATAAGGTCCATAGAAGTGCGGGGCTAACTTCTGATATGGTCATTTGGCCAGAGATCTCAGCCTATAGGGCTGCAGTTTTAAGTACACCCAGTCACCTACAGCAAACTCCAGCTGTCGCCTATGCTTGTTGGCCTGAGATTTCATTTGGTCTTGAGCCTTCAGCAGATTCTGTCTAAGTTCCTGCAGCATATCATCTCGCTGCTGAGTAATTCTCGTCACTTCCTCCACTCTTGAAGGGATGGTACTGCCCTTAATCAACAAAGGAGGATCTCTGCCATACAGTGCCCGGGAAGGGGTCATTTTGGCCGAGGCATTGTAGTTCGTATTAAACCAAAATTCAGCCCACGACAACCACTCAGGCCATTGTTTTGGCTTAGTTCCAGTAAAACACCTGAGATAAGTCTCAAAGCACCTATTAACAACCTTCGTCTGACCATCTGTTTGAGGGTGATAAGCCGTACTAAGCTTAAGTTGAGTACCTGCCAAATGAAACAAGTCTTTCCAAAAGTGACTCAAAAAGATTTGGTCCCTATCCGAAACGATGGAAGATGAAACCCGTGTAATCTTACCACTTCTTTGAGAAATATAGCCGCCACTTCCTTGGTGGAAAAAGGGTGGCCCAAGGCAAAAAAATGAGCATATTTAGTTAATCTGTCCACTACCACAAAAATAGTGTCTTTCCCTTTTATTTTAGGGAGTCCCCCTATGAAATCCATGGAAATGTCCATCCACACTTGAGTGGGAATTGGTAAGGGCTGCAGCAAACCTGCTGGAGCTAGGGTCTCATACTTGTTTCTTTGGCATATGTCACACTCTTCTACATGCTTCTTGATGTCCCCTTTCATACCTTCCCAATACAAAAAACTGGCTACTCGTTTGTAAGTTCGAAAGAACCCCGAGTGTCCTCCGATAGGAGTATCATGGCATTCTGCAATAATGGCTGGGATTCTGCGTGAAGTACTGGACAGCACCAACTTCCCCTTGAAATGCAATCTGCCCTTCCTCAATTCATAGCCAGCATGGGAGTGTGGGTCAACTAATAACTCTTGGATAATTTGCTGTAATTTAGGATCCTGTTGCACCTCTTGACACCATTTTTCTGTTTCATCTACTGTCAAAATTGAGATAGCTGAATACATTTCCCTTCGTGACAATGCATTAGCCACTGAGTTCTCTCTCCCTGGCTTGTACTGAATTTCGAAATCAAGCCCAATCAATTTAACTGCCCATTTAAATTGTTCTGGACTGAACAAGTCAGTTAAAAATTTTAGGCTCCTTTGGTCAATTCTAATTATAAAATGCCTTCCGAGTAAATAATGCCTCCATTTTTTAACAGCTTGTACTAATGTCATCAGTTCCCTTTCATAGATTGATTTTTGTTGAGCTCTTTCCGATAGGCCTTGACTCCAATAAGCCAAAGGCTTTCCCCCTTGCATCAACACTGCTCCCAGGCCCTTACTTGAGGCATCTGTTTCCACCACAAATTCTTTGGAAAAATATGGTACAGCCAGCAATGGCAGATCTGCCATGGCGCCCTTTAATGCTTCAAAGGTAGCTTCATCTAATCCCTCACAAATCTTCTGTAATACCCCGTAAGTTCGAGGAAACCTCTAAGTCCTTTTACATTCTTAGGTTTAGGCCACAAACACATGGCTTCTACTTTTTTTTTGTCAGCTGCCACCCCTCCTTCGGAAATAATGTGGCCTAGGTACTCCAAATTGGACTGACCAAAGTTGCACTTCTTCTTATTCGCCTTCAATGAATTTTCCCTCAGCATCTCCGGCACTTGCCGTAAATGGTTGATGTTTGCTGCCAAGTCCTTGCTATACACTAATATATTGTCAAAGAAAACAAGAACAAATCTCCTTAAAAATGGTTTGAGGACCTCATTCATGAGAGCTTGAAAGGTGGAAGGAGCATTTGCTAATCCAAAGGGCATCACCACTAACTCGTAGTGCCCTTCATGAGTCCTAAATGCAGTCTTCTCTGTCTTCCTCCCGCATACGAATTTGATGGTAGTCGGATTTGAGGTCCAACTTGGTAAAAATAGTGGTGCCTCCTAGCTCATCCAGCAGCTCTTCAATAATGGGAATAGGGAATTTATTCGATATGGTGATCTTGTTTAAGGCCCAGTAGTCAACACAAAACCTCCATCCTCCATCTTTTTTCTTCACTAGGATGATTGGACTCGAATAAGGGCTAATGCTAGGCCTTATTACCCCTGCCGTCAGCATTTCCAGCACCAATTTTTCTATCTCGGACTGTTGATAGTGAGGGTATTTATAAGGTCGTAAGTTAGGAGTTTCAGCCCCTTCCTTAAGGTGCATCACATGATCATGTCTCCTATAAGGGGGAAGACCTTGGGGATCTCTAAATACCTCATCAAACTCCTGCAATAATCCTGTGACTTCTGCTGGAATGTTTGCAGCTTGTTCTTGGGATCCCGTCACAGAGTCACAATGGATCACCATTCCCTCCCCTTCTTCCTTCAAAACTTGCATGAATGCACCAAAGGATAGCTCTGTTTTGGTCAACACTGGATCCCCCACGATTTTGTGCACATTTGTCCCCTTTTTCAGCGTGAGTTCTAACCTCCCAAAATCAGCTTTGACTTCCCCAAGGCTAGCGAGCCAATCTAATCCCAATACCACATCCACTCGATTTAAGCCAAACAAGTAGAAGTCTTGTGTTACCTCTAAATTCTGCATCCGCAGCACCAAACCTTTGCATTTTCCCTTGCATCTCACCTTGTGCCCATCACCTACCTCTACCACATATGATGGGGTCTACTCCACTTCCAATTGTAATCGACCCACTAACTCTTTTGAGATGAAATTGTGGGAAACTCCACAATCTATGAGGATGATAATTGAATGATCCTTTAACTGCCCCTCTACCTTCCAAGATTTGGCAGATGTGAGGCCAACCATTGAACATAATGAGAGTTGTAGGGAGTTGTAGTTTTCAGGTACCCTGGGAATATCTTCTGCCTCTTCCCCATCCTCCTCTTCCTCCAATATGATCATGCGTAATTACTTATTCTTGCAGCGATGTTCTCGGTTATAGGGTTCATCACAACGAAAACACAAACCCTTCTCTCGTTTTTCCCTCATTTCTGCGCCTGTCAAATGCTTAAATTCCCCTTCTCTGTTCCGGGAATTCTCTGCTGTCTGGGTGGGACCAGAATTTCCCACAACACTCCCTGCTGATTGCACCTCTGTTTTCTTCTCAAAATTGGTTCTTGGATGTACTGTGACTACTCTGTTTGAGGGATTGCTGAGATAGTACCCTGCTGATCTTGAATGGCTGCTATTTACTGCCTTATGCAACACTTGATTTTTCTGTTCGATCATCAAAGCCTTTTGAATGCCTTCCGAAAGAGTCTTGGGTTCATACAGCCTAAGCTCAACTTGGATTTCTTCCTTTAACCCATTCAAGAATATTCCTTTTACGAATTCTTGGTCTATTTCTTTCAAAGCACCCACATACCTTTTGAAACTGTCCACAAATTCTTCTACTGTCCCTGTTTGCTTGAGAGCCAGCAATAATTCGAATGGGTTTTGTATCATAGATGGTTGGAACCTTCTAATGACTGCCATCTTGAAGCCTTCCCACGTGGGTGCTGGATTGCACCTCTCCCACCATTGATACCAGCTCAAGGCTCTACCTTCAATAGCTACCATGATAGCCTGCATTCTCTCCTCTGCTGGATTGCACCTCTCCCACCATTGATACCAGCTCAAGGCTCTACCTTCAAGAGCTACCATGATAGCCTGCATTCTCTCCTCTGCAGTAACTCCCTTCACAGAGAAATACCTCTCAAGTTTATTGGTCCAACCGAAAGCATCATCCCCTGAAAAAATGGGAATTTCCAACCTGCTCCAACGTTCTCCCCCTTGACCTCCAAGATTGCCGCAACGAAACCCACCATGGATGGAATCCTCCCCGCCTGCATTGCCTGGTCCTTCTTCTGCGTTGGGGGTATCTTCTTGCCTCAAACCCAATTTCACAGCCATTGCTAACAGCATATCTTCCATTCTTTTGGTTCTTGCTTCATTCAACTCCAATCTTGTTCGCATTTCCTCCCTTTCTTGATTCTAGTCTTCTAAATTTCGCTCCATGCTCCTTGTTCACACCATACACAGCATGTTGTGGGTCTTTTGTTTTAGGGCACCGGGATCGGTGCTTTGATACCAGTGATAAGACCGGCAGTAACAGTAGGAAGAATTATGGAAAGAATAACAGAAAATACTCAACCTCCAGAATCAATGTAACTCTGGAAGGAGAGATAGAATTCATTTATTTCTCAAGAATGCAAAAATACAGATTCTGGCTTCCGATAAACCAGCCCACTACAATTTCTAATCTCCTTCAAAGACCCCTAACAAAGGTTATGATTCCTCTATTTATAGTTGACAAGTAACTCACTACATAAGAGTTAGTTACATTCAGTTATTTCCCTCCTATTATTGCGCCTAACATACACCTTTCTAATGGGAGGTCTATGTCTATGCCTATCATACCCTAGTATCACTGTGCAAATAACCATACTGCATAAATTCTCTCAACCACCCTTGTTTTGGAAAAATACCAGTGTCTTGCATAGTGAGAAATATCTGTCATCAAATTCAAAATCTAGTTGAGAACTTTCCAGTACTCCAAGGAAAATGCATGTGGTTCTAGTTGAATTATATGAAATAACTCAAATTTATTTATGACATAACCCATGGAATTTCCATTGTTCCTGACACCTAATGGATTGAGAGGCTGTGGACAATTTTTTTGCAACATACAATTCTGCGATCTAGTTGTTTATATGATAGTTTTGATCAAAGAAATTGGAACTTTTTAATTCCAAATAGTTCCTAATTGTCCACTTGCCTGTTAGAGATTGTTTCCTGGTATCAATTGTCTTTAGAAAGCAATAATTCCTGTTAAAATCTGGATTTTGTTAGGTTTAGGTCAGTAATCAGTTTTACTTGAAGGACTAACACTAATGAATTAAATAATTGTTTTTGCTGACATCTAATGAAGCATAATATCTGACATAATTTGCTTTTAGAGTTCTCAGCCGCACAGTTATTTGTTTTGGACTTCCTGCATTTCTTTTTATGATGGAACTTTAAGCCTGACAGATATTCTATATGAATGGAGAGGAGAGCCATTTTAGGATTCTCGTCTTTTGTATCTTTTGTTCTTTGTTCTTCTACTACTACATCATATCTTATCCTTAATTCTTTACTGTCCTTATCCACCTTAATATAAATTTTCTAAATTCTTTATGAATGGATAATTAAGCATTTTATATGGAGATAAATAGATTTGTTTTTCCTCTTTTGCAGGGTTCTGCATCATTTCTTCTAGGCCTCTTCTTCATTTTTGTGAGGTGGCCAATAGTTGGTATAATACTTGAAATATACGGTTGTGTTGTTCTCTTCAGGTTAGTTGATGGCTTCCTTCTTGAACTCTACAAGACTACAATACTTATCATTCTATACTTATCATTGAAGCTTTTGGTTGCAGTGGCTTTTGGTCATCTATCAAAGTGTTCCTCTACCATATCCCTATTGTCGGATGGATTATACAGTTTATTTCTCGTAAGTTTTTACTATGAAATTTCATTTTCAAGATTTCCTGGAAGCATTGATATTTTTAAATCAAAATTATATATAGATAGTATAGTTTTAATATAGTTTTGAACTACTATTTCGTATAAAGAATAGAATGACATTGGTCCTGTGAATGTACGTTTATCATGTTAGAGAATATTTAGAATATCTTTCATGATTTGTTTCCTTATTTAATTAGGTTATTAGTCATATTAGTAGTGGGCTTGAGCTTGTACTAGTAGTAGTAGTGCTTTACCTAATTATCACTATAAATAGGGGAAGTAGGTTAAGGTTTTGTATCATATTACATCCCATCAATAATATATTGTGTTTTAGTGTTAGCCGTTATTCTCTGTTTTCTTTTCCCTAATTATTCAACATATCAATTCTTTGATTTGATTTAATTCAATGCGGAGAGAAATTTAGTATATATATAAGGGGCATATCTAGTGAGAGTAGTGGTTTATTGTGAGAGGTGAGAGGAGCAAATCTTAGCCATTAAACAATACATGGATGATCAAGATTAAAAGTAACTTAAAAAAGTCACATAACTTTATGTTCTAATCTTGATTATATATATATATATTATCTCTTATTCTACATATAATGGATTTGCCTCCTCTTTTGTTGAAACTTTATTACATTAGATGGTTTATATATCTCCCTCTGTTGTTAGGGCTAATGATCGGCATTGTTTGGTTCTTATATTGGATTTTGAGAAAGCTTATGATAGAGTCAGTTGGAGCTTTTTGGATAGAGTTATGGAAAAAAGGGTTTTGGTTCTAAGTGGAGAAGTTGGATTGCAGGATGTCTCTCAAATAGTACTTTTTCTGTGATTATCAATGGTGAACCGAAAGCTTGGTTCCGAGGTCAGAGAGGTGTGCGTCAAGGTGATCCTCTGTCTCCTTTCTTGTTCACTTTGGTGGTGGATGTCCTTAGTCGTCTTATTTCGAGAGCTGTTGAGAATGGTCTTATTAAAGGCGCTAAAGTGGGTTCAGAGAGGATTGTTGTGTTACATTTGCAATTTGCAAATGATACCATCTTGTTCTTAGAAGAGGATATTGAAAGTTTTTGCAACGCCCTCTCTTTGATCAGGCTGTTTGAGAGTGCTTCTGGGTTGAAAATTAATATGCCTAAAAGTAGCTTAGCTGGTATAAATGTGGATTCGCAAATTCTTTCCTCCTTAGCTTCTATGGCAGGTTGTCAGGTCTTGGATTGGCCCCTCGTTTATTTGGGTGTTCCCTTGGGTGGGAATCCAAGAGGTGCTTCATTTTGGGACCCGGTGTTGAGGAAGATTTCTAAACGTTTAGATAATTGGAAAGGTGCTTACTTTTCTCTTGGGGGTTGAATCACTCTTGTTCAAGCTTGTCTCTCAAGCATTCCTTTTTATTACTTGTCTTTATTTCGTATCCTTGTTGGTGTGGCCCACTCTATTGAAAAGATTATGCGGGACTTTCTGTGGTCGGGTATTTCGGACTCTAAACGAGATCATCTAGTGAGTTGGGAGGTGTGTTGTCGCCCTGAGAAAGAAGGGGGTTTGGGTCTTGGTAATTTGGTGTCTAAGAACGTTGCTTTGGCTGCAAAATGGCTTTGGCGTTTTCCTTTGGAGCCTCATTCTCTTTGGTATCAGGTTATCCGAAGTAAGTATGGTTTGGACCCAAATGGTTGGGATGCTAACACAGCAAGTTGAGCTTCTCATTTTAGTCCTTGGAAGTTTATTTCTCAAGGCTATTCTACTTTTAAGACTTTGCTTTCCTTAAAAGTAGGTAATGGCTCTCACATTAGATTTTGGGAGGGCCTCTGGGTTGGAGATGTTCCTTTCTTTTGTGCTTTCCCCCGCCTGTATCGTCTTTCTACTCTACATAATTCTCCTATCCATAATTTTTGTAATGTCCAAAATTCAGTATCCTCTTGGAATTTCCACTTTTTTCGAAACTTAAATGATAGAGAGTTCTCTGAATTGGAGTTCCTTTTGGGTATACTGGATTCTGTTCTTCTTTCCTCCCACCCAGATAAAAGGATTTGGTCTCTTGACTCTTTTGGGGTTTTTTCTTGCAAATCTTATTTTCAGTACCTAACTTATTCTTCGAATAGGGTTAGGTTTCTTCTCGATAAACCTTTGTGGAAATCCAAAGCTCCCTCTAAGGTCAAGGCTTTTATTTGGACTGCGGTACTTAATAGAATAAATACTAATGATATGTTGCAGGTTCGTAGGCCTCATAAGCCCTTTCCCCTGATATGTGTGTTATGTGTAGTACTTGTTCAGAATCAGTATCTCACCTGTTCTTACATTGCTCTGCTGCCAGCTCTTTATGGCAGTCCTTGTTTGGCATTTATGGCGAATATTGGGTGTTTCCTCGATCTTTAGATCAATTTTTGATGGTTAACTTCTATGGTTTTGGTAGAAGGAAAGAGGCTAAATTTTTGTGGCAATGTGCTATTTATGCTACAATTTGGTGCATCTGGCTCGAGCGAAATTCTCGAATTTTCAATGGTGTTTCTTCCGTTCTCAACTTAATTAGGGATAAGACTAGGCGGTTGGCGTCTACTTGGTGTAAAGCTCATGGTCTTTCTAATGGGGTATCCCTCACAGATATGATGAGGGATTGGGAAGCTATGTTACATTGAGTCTCTCTTTTTGTTTTTCTATCCGTTACATTTGTAATAGGAGGATCCCTTATCCTCCTTTTTGTTTGTAATTCTCTCTTTTTCTATCTATAAATTTCTTCTTTTATCCAAAAAAAAAATATATATCTCTCTCTATCTCTAACTATTGGGCTATCCTCCATCGATCCACTCTTCTTACCGGGGCTTATATTGGTCTTATTCTCACATGGCCAAACCACCTTAGGCGAGATTGTATCATCATTTTCTCAATAGGTACTACTTCTACTTTGTCTCTGTTATAAAATAGTTAGTAAAATATAGAATTAGTGCAAATAAAAACGAAAGTGTAAGAACAAACATGGTTTGTCTTTATTGACTATGTTCACGGTCAAAGATGAACACTAAATATTCTAATAAGGAAATATGATGGAGAATACAAAATTGTGGTTACACTTTACTCAAACCAAATCTCAAATACACCCAAATACCTTATAGTGTTTCCTCACCGGTGTATGCACTCAACTCTCAACAAATATACAAAAAGAAGTAATTATAAAATTGAAACTTCTCTATGAGAGAAGATGTTGTTTCAATTGCAAATGAAGGCGTTCTCAATTTATAGGTGAGAGCCTCCCTTTCTGACCATTCGTGAAGCAAAGGAGGAAATTGTTTTTCTCCTTAACACCAACTTTTTCTCCTTTGCTTTGACTAATCAATTAGCTAAAAATAGCATTACACTTTATGTTCAAGCCATCCAATCAACAAATCTCCACCTTGTCTTGAACTTTCTTCAAATTTGCTATGTCGCCTTCACTAAAATGCCCACAAGAGCTAACTCGCATATTACGAATACCAATTAAGCCAAAGCAGTACTTGATCTTAGATGCTGTAATTGGCTTTGTCATCATATTTGCTAGATTATCAGAAGTACCAATCTTTTTTATTGCAATGGCACCTTGAGAAATAATCTCTTATATAAAATGATATATAACATCAATATGTTTAGTTCTTTTGTGATACATTTGTTTTTTAGTCAAATAAATAACACTTTGGCTATCACAGTGAATTACTATCTGTAGTAGATAATGCAATAGTAGATTGTAAAGTCGTTTTCCAACTAACTAGTATTTTGTACTCGTGCAACGCACGGGATAATTAGAGAAAAATTTAAAATAAATAACTTGTTTATATTGTTCCTGTTAATTTTAATTTTGGACTGTATTGTTTTTTTAATATTTTTTATATCATTTACTATATTTTTACTCATTTGGACTTTAGTCCATATTGTTAAGGTATCAATCTTTATATTTTTTACTCATTTGAGTTTTTATCGTTATAGATTCTTTTCATTAAGGTATTGATCCATATTTTTCATGAAAGATTGATTGTTATAGTTTTCAAGATTTAATGGCATTAAATTCAATCTAGGAATATAAATCTTGTCACAAACATGTTTCCATGTTACTATCCTTACTCCTATCACATTGGTTCATCGTTTTTCTGCAATTAATTTATCTCGTTATATAATCCTATTACTTAATCAATATTTCTAAGTATTACAATCGAAATTCCTTTCTTAAGATTATACCAAAATGATCCATAATGTAAAAATTATATTATCATTTATAGTCATTTTAGTGTATCGTTAGATAAAAAGATTCATAGATGAAATACAAATGAAATTAATTGAAATTCTTCCCTTAACTTTTCATGCATATTTCTAAAAACTATACCAGACTAAGTCTTAATGCAAAAAAATTATATTCTTTTATAATTATTATTGAATACTATTAAATATTAAATATCTAGAGAAAAGTTCCTTAATGACATTTTCATATAAAATTATATTGCAAATTAAATCCTTAATTTTTCACTTCATTATCAAAGTTACATCAAACTAACCACTAATGTCAAATTCTATCCAAAAAAAAAAAAAACTCTTAGGTCGATAGATATTTCAGTGACAATTGAAAAAATATATATTTGCCAAAAAGTATAATAGTCTGTAACAATATTGCTAAATAATACTTATTGCATGATAATTCTTTAACACTCTCTAACCTATATATTTAGTTCATACAATTTAAGTAGGCTAAATAAAAATAACATATTAAATCAATCATTTGACATTTGGCTTCTTAGGTTCTCTGATATTTTTTAATTCATTTTCTTTTTAGTTTCTGTTCTTTCTTTCTCTTTGTAATTTGTTTCATTTTTTTATTTCTTTTTTCTTTTTATTTATATGAGGCAATTTGTTTTACACGTGTCAATGTTTCTTTTAAGTTGTTACATCAGATAACACATGGTAGAAAATTAGGTAATGTATTTGTCACATGTCAAAAGCTTAATGCATTTATTAATTGACTTGGATGAAGTATAATAGAATTTTAGGTCACATATTTTCTTTTTATATATTAATTATAATATTATTAATTAGATTGATTACTTGATTATATTTATTGATTGATTATATTGATTGATGTATATGGCGCAATTTTTTTTTACACATGTCAATATTCCTTTTAAGTTGTTATATCAAATGACACATGATAAAAAATTAGGTAATATATTTACCACATGTTGAAATAGAGAAAGGAAGAGAGACATATGATGAAACCGCGTGTTTCAACTACACAACGGAGGTTGAATATATACCCAATAAGTAATAACTAATTACACAATTTACATGATGTGACTAACATGGTTGTACTACTAATTACACCTAATTACATATGTTTCCAACAGGTTTCAACACTCCCCTCGTTTGGAGATATAAGTCATATGTACCAAGAAACATTGTTATAAATATAGTTTATTCGAGGTCCTCTCATAGACTTAGTGAAAACATCGCTAGTTGATCATTTGAATTGACGAAGTTTAGTGGTGATGTCTCCAGACAAGATCTTTTCTCCGATAAAGTGACGATCTATCTCAATGTGTTTGGTCCTCTCACGAAAAATCTTGGATTGAAGCGATATGCAAAGCAGAATTGATTATCACAAATAAGAGTCATTTGCATAACGTTTCCAAACCGAAGCTCTTTAAGAATTTGTTTTAACCAAATGAGCTCAGCAAGTGGTGAGGCCATGGCTCGATATTCGCTTCTAAGACTTGATCTTGCAACCACATTTTGTTTCTTACTTTTCCAGGAAATCAAATTACCCCAATGGATGTGATAACTGGAAGTAGATCTCCTATCAATAGGAGAACCTGCCCAATCAGCATCTGAGTATCCTACAATCTGAGTGTGTCCTTTGTCTTCATAGACAAGGCCTTTTCTTGAAGCTCCCTTAATATATCTGAGAATACGAATCACTACATCCCAATACCCTTCACAAGGTGAGTTTAGAAATTGGCTCACTACACTCACTGCAAAGGAGATATCTGGACGGGTAACAGTAAGATAGTTAAGTTTTCCAACCAATCGTCTATATCTTCCTTGATCTGAAAGTGGCTCCCCCTGATCCGGTAAAAGTCTAACATTAGGATCCATAGGGGTGTCAACCGGCTTTGCATTCAATAGTCCTGTTTCCTCAAGAATGTCCATAGCATACTTCCTTTGTGAGATTACTATGCCATCCTTGGATTGTGCCACTTCAATTCCCAAGAAATAACGAAGTTTGCCAAGATCTTTGGTCTGAAAGTGATGACAGAGATGCTGTTTTATCTGAGTTATGCCTTGGTGATCACTGCCGGTGATAACTATGTCGTCTACATATACAATCAAATAGATACAACCTTGGACTGTATGGCGGTAGAAGACAGAGTGGTCAGCCTCACTACGAGTCATACCAAATTGCTGCACAACGGTATTGAATTGACAAAACCAAGCCCAGGGAGATTGTTTGAGACCATACAATAACTTGTGTAGACGACACACAAGGCCAGAAGACTCCCCCTGAGCAACAAACCCTGGTGGTTGCTCCATGTAGACTTCTTCTTCCAGATCACCATGAAGAAAAGCATTCTTGATATCCAGCTGATGAAGGGACCAATAGCGAATAGCGGCCATAGACAGAAAAAGGCGAACAGAAGCCATCTTCGCCACTGGGGAGAAAGTGTCGCCATAATCCAAACCAAATATCTGAGTATACCCCTTTGCCACCAAACGAGCCTTTAGGCGATCAAGAGTGCCATCAGGGCCAACCTTGACCGTATAAATCCACCGGCAACCAACAACAGACTTTCCAGGAGGAAGAGTAACAAGTTCCCAAGTACCACTGCTCTGAAGTGCACACATTTCATCAATCATTGCTTGTCGCCACCCAGGATGAGATAAAGCTTCACCTAGAGATTTAGGAATAGACACAGAAGACAAGGTGGAAAGACAAGCATAATGCAATAAAGAAAGGCGATGGTAACTGAGATTAACATAGTGAGGAGAAGGGTTACGGGTGGATCTAATACCTTTTCGAAGAGCAATGGGAAGGTCTGACGCAGGAGGCAGTGCCGAAGCTGGTAAAGGAGGTGGTGCCGGATGAGAGTCCAAGGGAGCTTCAATAATTTCTACAACCTCTAATGATGGTGGTGGTAGTGGTGGTGGTTGTGGCCGACGACGATAAACCTGGAGAGGGCCAGTAGTAGGGACCAGGGCACCAATAGGAGAAGGTGGTGATGGAGCAGGGGCAACAAGGACAAGAGGAGGAATGGTAGGGAGGACCTCAGTGATGGCTGGAAGAGGCAAGTCAGGAGACTCAAAGAAAGGAACAGACTCGAAGAATGTGACATCAGCAGAGACTAGATAACGCTTAAGAGCCGGTGAAAAACACCGATAACCCTTTTGAGACCGATGGTAACCAAGAAAAATACATTTGATAGGCGAGCAGACAGTTTGTCAAGACTGGGCCTGATATCATGGACAAAACATGTCGACCCGAAGACACGAGGTGGAAGAGAGTGGAGGGGTTGGTGAGGGAACAAAACAGAATGGGGAACCCGGTTATCAAGAATAGAAGAGGGCATACGATTAATCAAATAGCAAGCAGTGAGAACCGCATCGTCCCAAAAACGAAAGGGAACATGACCATGATATAAAAAGGTCCGAGTTGTTTCAATAAGATGTCTATTTTTGCGCTTAGCAACCCCATTTTGTTGAGGGGTATAGGGACAAGATGTTTGGTGAAGAATGCCATTAGATGCTATAAAAGTTTGAAAATTGTGAGACAAAAATTCACGGGCATTGTCACTACGCAATATACGAATCGGAACACCAAACTGAGTTTTGATTTCATTATAAAAGGTTTGAAAAATTGAAAACAACTCTGATCTGTTTTTCATTAAAAATAACCAAATATACCGAGAATAATCATCAATGAAAGTAACAAAGTATTTTGACCCAAAAGTATACTCAATATGACTAGGACTCCAAATATTAGAATGCACTAAAGCAAAAGGAGACGCAGCTCGATGACACACTCTATCGGGAAACGAACTACGGGTGTGTTTCCCAAGTTGACACGACTCACAAGGTAAAGTAGATAACTTAGAAAAGGTAGGCACCATTTGCTGTAGCTTGGCAAGACTAGGGTGACCCAACTGAGCATGGATGGTGAGAGGGGAATCGGTAACAGAGCACACACGAGAGGTGGCAGAGAGCTGGTAAAGGCCATTAGACTCACATCCGGCACGAATCATCCGTCCCGAACTCCGGTCTTGCAAAATGACAGAGTCTTTAGTGAAACTAATGCGACAATCTAAAGAACGGGTCAAATGACTAATAGAAAGTAAATTAAAAGGACAATCAGGAACATAAAGAACAGAATCAACAGACAGAGAAGGGAGGGGATGGACAGTACCAATCCCTTCGGGTTGTGTTTGGGAACCATTTGCTAAAGTAATTATAGGTAAATAGCCAGAGTTAGAAAATCTAGAGAAAAGACGTTTATTACCAGAGATATGGTCAGATGCACCAGAGTCAAGTACCCAAGGACCTAAAGGTGGAGATTGAGAGAAACAAGCAAATGCATTACCAGTGTGCTCAACAGATGCAGTAGAGTTAGAAGCCTGTTGTTGCTCAAACCATTTCAGAAAATCTGCATAGGCTGCCGGAGATGGGGTCGATGGAGCAGAGGACTCGGTGTAAATCGGTACGGTGGTACAGTGGCCTGGGCAATATTGGCAGCCCGTGGAGGACGGCCATTTTTGGTCCAACAACGATCCTCAGTATGACCCAACCTGTTACAGAATGTACACTTCGGACGAGGCCTACCCGAGGTGCCAGGGCGAGAACGACCACGATTGGCACTTTGGGAGACGAGGGCAGAAGTATCAACTGGAGCCGGAGCTAGGACAGAACCAGAGGGTTGCTTCGCGGGGACCCGAAGCAAAGAAGACCAAGCTGAGGAGAGAGTGGGAACTGTAGGCGAACCCAAAATCTGATCACGATTAGCAGAATATTCTGGAGGTAACCCATACAAGGCCATGAGCATGAAAAAGGTGCTACGTTGCTCGAGTTCTTGGGCAGGGGTAGCAGCGGGGGGTAGCAACTCATTGAAATCATGCAGAGCACCATGAACCTTACCCAAGTAAGCAGACATAGGTCCATCAAACTGACGAGGAGCAATAATACTCATGAGGTTGTGACAGACCCCATATAATCGTTGAGTGTCATTAGTGTAAAGAACCTTGGCTTGTTCCCAAATAGAAGCACAAGTGGTCTGCGCACGGAAGATCTGCTTGAGAGAGGAGTGAATGGTGGACTTGATTACAACGCACAACTGTTTATCAATTTTCTTCCACCGGGGTTGTTCCTCCGCAGGTATAGAGTTAAGAGCGGTGGTGAGGTGGTCTTCATACCCTTGACTTTCAAGCCACAACTTGATGTCTGAAGCCCAAGTATCATAAATGCTGCCATCTAATTTATCAGCATAGAGCGGGGTATGGAGGTAACTTGTGAAAATAGGGGGCTCAACCTTGGGATGATCTTTAGAGCCATCTGGAGAGGTAGAACTTGCCATAGGTCAGAATATTATGGGCAAAAATGGAAAACACAAGATACCTGAAAAATCCCACGCAAGGAAACAAGGATCTGAGGACAGATCGGCGTAGAGGAGGCCGAGACGAGTCAGACGAGGTGAACGGCGGCCGGAGGGGCGGCTGGGCGGCTGCCGAGACGGGCAGAGCGTGGGGGCGCGTGACAGCGGCGCTGGGGTTGAGCTTCGGGGGTCTAGCCGGTCGGAGGGAGGCGGTTCCAACGGTCGGCGGCCAGAAAAGAGGCGGCGGACGGCGGTGGCCGCGGCAAACAGGGAGAAAACTACGTCGAAAAGACGTCACGGCAAGGGAAAAAGGTCGGCAAACCGAAAGGGAAACACGATTGGCCGGAAAAATTTTCACTGGAGGGCAGTGGACCCAACGGGTATGCGCGGTTCTAGGGTTGCCTCTCTTAGGCTCTAGATACCATGTTGAAATAGAGAAAGGAAGAGAGACATATGATGAAACCGCGTGTTTCAACTACACAACGGAGGCTGAATATATACCCAATAAGTAATAACTAATTACACAATTTACATGATGTGGGACTAACAGTTGTACTACTAATTACACCTAATTACATATGTTTCCAACAGTTTCCAACACCACATATCAAAAGTTTAATGCATTTACTAATTGACTTGGATGACATATGGCAAAATTTTGGGTCATGTATCTTTTTTTTTCTATATTATATAGATTGCATTACCCGAAACGTAAAGACATACTCTGTCAGAGATCTTCTCTTATCAACATCTCCGTCATAATCAGAGTCAACATAACCAATTATATTACTACTAGTACTATTACTTTTATCATATACCAGGGCAACATTTGTAATACCTTGAAGATATTGAACTATCCATTTCATGGTCTGCTAATGCATCTTGCCAAGATGCACCATATATCTGTTGACAATACTTACGACAAATGAAATATCTGCACGACTGCAGACCATACCATACATGATGCTTCCAACTACACTTGCATAAGGAACATGTGACATATGTTCCTCCTCTTCAACTACACTTGCATAAGGAACATAACATACATGTTGCTTCTTATGTTATGCACAACTGTCATAATTACTTCTTGAGTAACCATGACTCAACATAAAATTATCAAACCTTTTATACTACTGACGATGAGACTGCTTCAGATCTTATAATGAGTTATTTAAGAGACAAACATGGTCTTCCTTCCTTACCTTGGACTACGAAACCATGTGGTTGTTGCATGAAAGGTTGTCATACTCGTAGATCTCAGACAGGGGAGGTGATAACATAAAATGTGAGATTGTAACACAGGATGGAAGATCCTACCTCTAATATAAAACTATATTAAAAATTAAAAATTTATATATATACATATAAAATAACACAAATAAACATAATACCTTTGAAGTCATAACTATTTAAATAAATTCTAATTCAAAATATATAATAGATGTTTTTTTAGTTTATTTTTCTTATCATATCTTTGATCTTAGTATAATTTTTTTTATTTTATTTTGAGTATAAAAATTAGTAAGATCTTAGGTCTTATATTATCTCTTAGAAAACCCATTGTCTCTATTTAACGGCCCATTGTCTCAAAAGAGAAAACAAAAAACTAAAACGGTGTGTTTTGGTAAGAAGGGGTTTCTCTCATCTCACTCCCATCTTTTCGCTCTCTATCTCTCTCGATCTCTGTCTCCCTAGTGTGGTCTGTGGTTTCGTTGTGCTGTTGCAGCTTCTATTCGAAATAGCCATAAGGGTTTTGCTGGGTTGGTTTCAGTTGTAGCAGCCAAGGGATTTTTCTGGACAGCTTTGTCACAACAAACAGGTTTTTTGTTTTTGGGTTAATTTTGGGTGGGTTTCTTCTGGGTTTTGTTGGGTTTAGGACATGCATGTGATGAATTGGCTGGGATCGGTATCATCACATGATCCTATCGATTTTACGTGTTGAAATGCGATCCCACCACGATCCTAGCAAAATGAGTTTGTTGCTGGGATCGGTATTGCTCCAGCCTTCCAAACACGTAAAAGCGTACGATCCTACAAGTAGGATCACGATTTTGACTACCATGACTGCATGTAAATTTGTTCTTCAAGCTTACCATGAAGAAAAGCAGTCTTGACATCGATCTGCTCAAGCTCTAGATCAAATAGTACAACCATGACAAACAACACCTGAATGGAGCTATGTTTCACAACAGGATAGAATACTTCATTGAAGTCTATTTCTTTACTTTGACTGAAACCTTTTGCAACTAAATGTGCTTTGTATTGAGTTGCTTCAATTCCAGGGGATTCTTCTTTTTTCTTGAAGACTCATTTGCAACCTATGATGCATGGGTACTCCTCCCGAGCAAGAGTACCAATACCGGGTACGGTATGGGTACGCGTTGGGTACGTACCAGGTACATACTTGAATTTTTATTTTTTTTGAATTTTGTATTTGGTTACAGCTTGGGTGCGGCTTAGGTATGACTCGGTGCGCTGGATACAGCTCCATCAAAGTTGGGTACAGCTCCACCACTTTTTTTTGCCAAAAACAATTGCCTTTCACTCCCAAATGATATTTTCTTTCTTTCCCCCAATTTCCCATTCAACCAGAGCCTCATTTCTGCTCCCCTTATCGAGTCTCGACCTAGTAGCGCAGTCCATAAAGAGTTACATGGGCCGTTTGCAACCCAATATGCTGATAACAGCGTTCCAAACTTAGGAATGAGATGAGGAAGAAAAGGTAGAGCAGAGGAAGAAGGCCTATAGAGCAAGGCTGCGTTGTTGCATGGTTGCGTGCAGAAAAATGGAGAAGAAGCCGCTTGGAGATGAAGCCGCAAGTGGGATAGCATGGCTGTTGTGTTTGCAACTGCATTTCTGCATTACTACTTGAAGAAAATTTGGATAAGCAGCCGCAAAATAGTCAGAAGTACAAAACCCTAGTTGATGCAATGTGCAAAATGCACAACATCACTTAAAGGCAAGAAATGGGCCTTTTCTAGTTTTTGGCCTATTCAATCAATGGACCACAAAAAAAAATATGTGAGAATAGGGTAAAACAAAGAGTGGGCCGTGGACTTTGCCTATTTCAAATAGGAATTAGTTAGTAGTATAATTTATTTTAGTTTATTTTATATATATATATATATATATATATATATGACATACCCGTACCTTAGTTTTTTGAAAATTTTCGTATCCCATACCTGTATTCGTACTGGGTACCGATACTGTACCCGTACCGGTGCAACGTAGTTTGCAACTAACAATCTTTTGTCCTCTAGGCAATTTCACTAACTCCCAAGTTTGGTTCTTATAAGGAGACTCCATTTCTTCATTCATAGCAATAATTAACTGTGCATACTCATTACTCGAGATAGCCTTATGGTATGTTATAGGGTCTTGAGTTTCAATATTATCTGCAACTGATAATGCAAAACATATGATGACAAAGCCAATTACAGCATTTGAGTTCAAGCACTGCTTGGACTTAATTGGTATGCATAATAAGTGAGTTCTTGTGGGCATTTTAGTGAAGGCGACAAAGCAAATTTGAAAAAAGTTCAAGTCAAGGTGATTTGTTGATTGGATGGGTGGCTTGAACATAAAGTGTAAAGCTACTTTTAGCTAATTGATTAGTCAAAGCAAAGGAGGAAAAATGGTGTTTAGGAGAAAAACAATTTCCTCCTTTGGATCATGAATGGTTAGAAAGGAAGGCTCTCACCTATAAATTGAGAGCTCCTTCATTTTCAATTAACACAGCATCTTCTCTCATAAAGAAGTTTTAGTTTTGTAGTTACTTATCTTTGTATATTTGTTGAGAGTTGTGTGCATACATTGATGAGGAAATACTATTGAGGTATTTATGTGTATTTGGGATTTGGTTTGAGTGAAGTGTGACCACCGTTTTGTATTCTCCATCATATTTCCATGTTAGAATATTTGATTTTCATCTTTGACCATGGACATAGTCAATAAAAACGAACCACATTTATTCTTACACTTAACTTTTTTATTTGTGGTGTCTTATTCACAGTTAGATGTCTCACTATGCCTTCATTTTTGTACAATTCATTAAACTGACCATCACAAAACTCCAAACCATTTTGTTCGAAGGCATTTGATTTTCTTACTAGTTTGGTTTTCAATAACCGTTTTCCACTTCTTGAAAGTGGAGAAAACATCACTAATGCGCTTCAGAAAATATACCCATAACCCAAACTTTCCTTGAAAAATCATCGATGAAAGTTAATAGGTATCTGGCACCACCCTTTGATGGAACAGGCACAGGACCCTACAAATCAAAGTCAATGCAATCAATTGTGCCCTTAGTCATGTGAATGGCAGTGTTAAACTTGACTCTAGTCTGCTTCCCATAAACACAATGTTCTCAAAAGTCAAGCTTCCCAATTTTATGATCACCTAGCAAGCCACGCTTGCTCAAAATAGACATTCTTGCTTCACTCATATGACCCAAACACATATGCCACAAAGGAGTAGTATCTGAATTAAAATTAGGGGAAGATGATATAGATGCAGCTCCAATAACCATGCTACCTTGAAGTAGGTAAAGACCATTGACCAATTTCCCTTTGATCACAATAAGAGCACCTTTGGAGACTTTCAGAACTCCACCTTCAGTAAAATACTTATACCCTTGAGAATCAAGAGTTCCCAAAGAAATGAGATTTTTCTTCAAGTTCGGTATGTGCCAAACATCAGCCAAAGTTCTCACGTTTCCATCATTCATCTTGATTCGGATTGTTCCATTACCAATGATCTTACATAACATATTGTTTCCCATAAGGACAATACTACCATCAATTGATTGGTAGGTTGTAAACCAATCTCGATTCGGACACGTGGTAGGAGTAACTAGAATCAATAAACCAAGCATCACCAACTGAACTAGTTGATATAGAGAGAACATTTTCAACACTTTCAGTAACACTTGTATTACTTGAATCTATCTCCTTTTCTTTGAGCCTTGGACATTCTGCTTTCCAATGCCCTTCTTTCCTGCAGTATCGACATCTTCCTTTACGATATCTAGCTTTACATCTAGACCTACCTCTGCTACTACTAGAGCCAACTTCCTTTGATCTCCCTCTAACAACCAAGCAAGTTGCAGCATCATCACGTCTACCAGTATCGTGCTCCATCTTTTCACAACTCAAAAGTGCGGACTTAACCTCATCAATATCATGACATTCACGCCCATATATGAGCATTTTCCCGATAATGCTTGCAAGAGGAAGGTAAGAAGCAAAGTAATATCATTGCCTGTTGCTCACTAGAGAATGTCTCATCCATATTTTCCAATTCTATGATGAGTGAAGTAAACTCGGAAATGTATGTTCTGACAGATGTCCCTTCAGTCATGCGAAGCATGTATAGACATTGCAATACACCAAGGTGGTTGGCCACCGTTTTTGTCATGTATAATGACTCCAACTTGGTCCACAACATTGTTGTTTTCTCCGATAGGATCGCTTGCAATACATCGTCTGTAATGCATAACTGAATAGTAGAGAGAGCTTTTTCATCAAGGTCAGTCCACTCAGAATCCTTCATTGTGTCGGGCTTATCTTTACCAGAAAGTGCTATCTTCAAATTTTGTTGTGTTAGAACAGTCATCGTGCAGTCCACTTCCCAAAGTTGATGTGCCCATCAAATTGCTGAATATCAAATTTGTAGTAGTCATCCTTTATTAGATCTGCCCAGAACGCTACAACCTAGCTCTGATACTAGCCGTTAAAATATAGAATTAGCATAAATAAAAACGAAAGTGTAAGAACAAATGTGGTTCGTCTTTATTGACTATGTCCACTGTTGAACTGGAGGGTTTTAGGTAAGGAAGAAGAAAAGGAGAGAATAGAAACTTAAAATAATAAGAGATTGATATTGATTTAATGTGTTGATAATATAATACAAAAGACAAATTCAATAATCCTATTTATACTAATACTATACTCTTAATCTTAATTAAATAAGGAAACAAATCATTAAATAATAAATAGGAAATAATCTCTAAGAAATCATCTAAGATACTGTAAAATATTTCAAGATACAATAAATCTATTTTGAGATATTTTTCATATATTCTAACATCCAAGATCAAAGATGATAATCAAATATTCTAATAAGAAAATATGATGGAGAATACAAAATGGTAGTCACACTTCACTCAAACCAAATCCCAAATACACCTAAATACCTCAGTATTTCCTCATCAATGTATGCACACAACTCTCAACAAATATACAAAGAGAAGTAATTACAAAACCAAAACTTCTCTATGAGATAAGATGTTGTGTTAATTGCTATCAGAGAATTGGGTTTTGTCTAATTGTATTGTATATACATTGAATCAATCACAGAGAATATATACAAAAGGTCATAGCTCTATTTTAGGAAACAACTTAACTACCCTAGCACTAACTTAGGAAACAGAATATCTCCTAATCCTAGGTTGTAATTCCTTGATATAAGAGATTACATTTATTATTTCCTAATATATACATTCCTAAAATAGCACATCTAAGAATCAATACACAAGTTCATACGGATTCCCCCTCCACACGGATCCAAACAATTGCAAATGAAGGAGCTCTCAATTTATAGGTAAAAGCCTCCCCTTCTGACCATTCGTGAAACAAAGGAGGAAATTGTTTTTCTCCTTAACACCAATTTTTTCTCCTTTTCTTTGACTAATCAATTAGCTAAAAATAACTTTACACTTTATCTTAGAATTTGAAGAATATGAACAATGTATATTATTGCTCTTCTTCAATAGAATGTTTACAATGAAGATTATATAGGGGCAACTGTTGTAAATTAAAAACTAGTCCTTAGAAAATAAGCAACAAATTAATAGAACACTAAAAACAATATCTACACAAAAAACCATGTTAACACCGTCCACAGAGGCCACCGTCCAACTCCACCGTCCACCACTCCCTCTCAAGCTAGTGAATATGCATTCTTCATTCCCTGCTTAGATACAATCGTCTGAAATGCACTATTCAACCCTTTTGTAAGTACATCAGCAAGCTGACCTTGTGTAGTTACATAGGGTGTACAAATTAAATCACTCTCTAGTTTTTCTTTGATAAAATGTCTGTCAACTTCAATATGCTTTGTTTGATCATGTTGTATCGGATTATGAGCTATGTTGATTGTAGACTTGTTATCACAATAAAGTCTCATCGGACCATCTCACTTGATCTTCAAATCTTCAAGAATAATCTTCAACCATAGTAGCTCACACACACCTTGAGCCATAGCTTTGAATTCTACCTCAGCACTAGATCGTGCTACCACATTCTGTTTTTTTACTTTTCCAAGTCACCAGATTTCCACCAAGGAAAGTGCAATATCCTGTAGTTGATCTTCTGTCCACTGGTGATCCTGATCCAGCATAATCCGCATTAGTGTATGCCTCGAGTACCACACCTCCATTTCTCTTAAATAAAATGTCTTTTCCTGGTGTTCCCTTAAAGTACTGTAATACTCAATATGTTACTCGCAAATGAGATTCTTTTGGACTGTGCATGAATTAGCTAATGACACTAACTGCATATGCAATATCCGGTCGTGTGTGGGATAGATAAATAAGTCTTCCCACCAGACGCTAATACATTTCTCTGTCAATTGTAGCATCTTCTTCTACCAGTCCAAGTTTCATATTGGGATCTATAGGAGTACTTGTCGGTTTGCATGTTGTATGATCTGTTTCTTTTAGGAGATTCATAACATACTTTTGTTGGGAGATGAATATACCTTTCCTAGAATGAGCAACCTCAATTCCAAGAAAGTATTTTAACTTTCCTAATGCTTTAATTTCTAGTTCCTTGGCTAAGCACTGACTCAGAATATGTTTCTCCTTAACATCATCTCCTATTACTATTATGTCATCAACATACAGCAAGAGAGCTGTGACTCCCCCTGAAGGAGAGTGTTTAACAAACATTGTGTGATCCCCTTGCCTTTGTTTGTGCCCCATAGCCAACATAATTCTAGCAAACCTTCCAAACCACGCTCGCGGTGATTGCTTGAGGCCATATAAGGCCTTTTCCAACTTACACATAGTATTGGCATGCAAATTCCTCCCGTATCTTGGTGGGACCTCCATGTAGACTTCTTTTTCGAGATCTCCATGTAAGAAAGCATTCTTGACATCAAATTGCTGTAAATCTCAACCCAACCATAATTAGCTGCCAATGCCAATAATACCCGAACTGTGTTCATCTTGCAACTGGTGCAAAAGTCTCCTGATAATCAATTCCATAAGTTTGGGTATACTCTTTGGCAACTAATCGTGCCTTATACTTCTCTATGGATCCATATGTTCTACATTTCACAGTGTACACCTATTTACAGCCCACAATTTTCTTTCCTGTTGGTAACTGCACTAGCTCCCAGGTCTTATTCTTTCCCAATGCCTCCATCTCCTTATTCATGGCTTGTTTCCATTGGACAAGGCCTTGGGTAGGGTGGTAGGGATGGCAATGGTATTTAGGCTTATAAGGAAGGCTTTATGAGATGGTGAAAAATTTTCAAAGGACAAGAAGTGTGAAAGAGGATATAGTGGCCGTTTTGTGTACTCTTTGGTTCCTTTTCTGATGGCTATAGGAAGAATTTGGTCACTACTATCCAAATGAATTTTAGTTTCATCTTGCAATAAAGGGTTAGATATTATTACCTCATTCGAAAGCTCCGAGTTGGACTCTTGGGCCTGCACAGGTTCAGGAACAGTCATCTTCCTTCTTGTGAACACCTTGCCTCTGCCATACCTTACATTCTCAAGAGCAGACTCAGCCATTGGGTTAGGAATGGTTTTTGACACAGGTTTAGACACAGGTTCAGCAGTGACTTCAGGAGGAGGATTAGGGACAACAGGAAGGTTATGAGAAAGACCATTAGACACAGGAAGTAAGGACAAGTCAAGCAGGAAATCTTCCTTATCTTCCTTCATTGACTTTTTCCCCTGAAGATAAGGATTGGAAAAATAGGGCTCTTCTTCACTGAATGTAACATCCTTGGAGACATAGAATTTTTTGGTTGGAGGATTATAACACTTGTACCTTTTCTAGGTTAAAGAATAGCCCACAGAGATACATTTTAGGCCCCTCAGATAAAGTTTTCCCTTGTTTGGACTGTGAACATGGACAAAAGATACACATCCAAATATTTTAGGGACAAGATTATTTGAAGTGTGTAGATCAGGATAAAAAGTGGATAGGATATCCATAGGACTCTTGAACCCCAAGACTTTAGTGGGCAATCGATTTATAAGATGAGTAGCTGTCAAAACAGCTTCTCCCCAAAATGACTTAGGGACATTTCTTTGAAACAATAGGGCTCGGGTTTTTTTCAAAAAGATGACTATTTTTTCGCTCTGCTAACTCATTTTGTTGTGGGGTATGGACACAGGATGATTCATAGATTATTCCTTCTTTCTGGAAAAAATGCATAGAAGTCTGATTAAAGTAGTCCTTAGCATTATTGGTCGTGAATCGTTTAATACCCATCCCAAATTGATTTTTAATCATGGAACAAAAACTTGGGAGAACAGTACTAATATCAGGCTTATGTTTGAGCAGAAAAATCCAGGTAACACATGTACAGTCATCAATAAAAGATACAAACCATCTTGCCCTAAAGACAGTAGGAATAGAAGAGGGACCCCAAACATCACTATGAATAAGGGAAAAAGGAACAGAACTCCTTGTATTACTAATTGGAAAATTGACACGTTTATGTTTGGCCATTTCACATACATCACAATGAAATTGTTTAACATCAAAACTTTTAAACAAAGAAGGAAAACGACTCTCAACAATCAAAAAGGATGGATGACCATGAACAAGCCAAATTGTCTTTATTGGCTGAAAGAAGTTCTGAGGTAAAAGAATATAGGTGTCCAAATCTGCCCTTGGTCTTGTTTAGCTGACATGGTGTTTCAAGGTGGTAGAGACCATCCTGTTCCCTAGCACGTCCAATCATCTTTCCTGAATTCTTGTCCTGAAAAACACGATCATTGTAAAAAATCACATTGCAAGACAAGTCTTTAATTAATTTTTGGACAGAAACCAAGTTTGTAGACAATTTTGGGACATGAAGGACATTTTTTAAAGTCACTAGGGGGTTTAGTTGGGCATTTCCTACACCGGCTACAGTGGTCAAGGATCCATCAGTTGTGGATATTTTTTTACTGCTTGGGCATTTTTTCACTTGGCTTACACTTAAGGTGATTTTTCCTTCCCATTTAGCCTATATGCAGATTGAATGTTCTCCAATTCACCAGGAGTTTGGGATCTAGTATCATCCATTGGTTGAGTGGCACTGGAAACCTCACCCTCAATTGACATCCTGAGAGACAAAACAAAACTGTTGGAGTAACAAAGTCAAGGCAAAACTGTAAAAGACGTCGGAGAATGTGAACCCACTATCCAAACAACTTTGGACTGGAGTTCTGACCACTGAAACAGAAGAGTTGCCAGCGAGTTGAACGGAACAAACGACGTCGCTGTCCGGAGACCAGAAGGTGGCGTGTGACTCCCACGCGTTCGGAACTCCAAACGCGTGTGGCAGTACGTGGCGGCGCATGACAAGGTCTCCGGTGGTGGTGCTCAGGTGGATGGTCTATCTGAGGTCTTTGAGATGCCTCGTGGTCTTACTTTGACAGAAGATCGACTATGAAGGCCGATTGTGAGGAAGGAATTGTTTAGATTTTTGGGTGTTTGGATTTCTGGATGTTTGGAGGCAATGAAGCCAAAAGAAAAGGGCAATGAAGGTCAAAAACAAAGATTGGTTGGCAATGAAAGCCGACCGTAAAAAGGCTCAGCGGAAAACAAAGACAGTCACAAAAAAAGCCACGGGTCTTATAGCTGTATGATAAAATTTTCCTTTAAGCTTGTGAGGCACCTTTCAATCACAAATAACACCTGACCGGTTCTTCCACATGGCTTGAATCTTATGGTTTACATTTTCTTCTATTTCTCTATCAATTTGTATGATAAATCTAATATTCCTAAACCTTACGACTTGTGATATAGTATGATTTCCAATTTTCACCTCTAAGCTAGTGCTGGCTCACGTCTTGCTGAATTTACATTCCATATATTGTTTTACTCCTACTTAATCGGGAACCATTTGCTTCCAAAGCTTTTCTCTATATCTCTAGTTTACTATTTTTTTCCCTCTCTCAACAAGTTGTGATTTAAAATAAGAAAAAAGCTAAAAAAATTTAAAATAATATAATAAAAGTACCTTATATTGTGTGCTAGGATTCCAATTGAAGGTTTATGATCTATCTTGTTGAAAATTATGTAAATAGTGTCTAGATTTATTGTATAGGCTAACCAAATTATAACCAAATCATGTAATTACAGTTCAGGTGGATCGAGTGTAGCAGCTTGGGCAACATTGGCAGCTCGTGGAGGACGGTCATGTAAAATCCAACACCTATCAATGGTATGACCCAACTTGTTGCAATGATCAAACTTTGGATGGTTCTACCCGAGTTTCCAGAACGAGAATGACTACGATTTGTGCTCTGGGAGACAAGGATAGAGGTATCAATCGACGCTGGAGCAATGAAAAAATTAGAGGGTTGCTTAGCCGGGACCCCGAAAAAAGTGGACCAAGCCGTGCTCATAGTAGGAATAGTGGGAGAACCCAAAATCTGATCACAGTTAGCAAAATATTCTGGAGACAAACCATACAAGGCCATGAGCATGAAGAAGGCACTACGTTGCTCAAGTTCTTTTGCCGGGGTATCAACAGGGGGCAACAACTCATTGAAGACCATCAAACTTCCGAGGAGAAACAACTCTCATGAGGTTATAACAAAACTCCTATAGCCGTTAAGTGTCATTGATGTATAGAACCTTGGCCTGCTCCCAAATAGACTCACAGGTAATATGAATGTAGAAGATTTGCTTGAGTGAGGGATGAATGGTGGATTTGATGACACTGCATAACTGAGCATCAATCTTTTTCCACCTGGATTTGTCAGCCTCGGGCACAGACTCAAGCTTCATGGTGAGGTGCTCTTGTAGCCTTGGTCGTTGAGCCACAATTTGATGTCTGAAGCTTAGGTATCATAGTTGCTGCCATTCAATTTGTCATCGGAGAAAGGGGCATTGACATAATTGGTGAAAAT